>CAWUFW010004992.1:0-1425884 GCA_963921515.1 Calotriton arnoldi | reverse complement strand
TTCGTTCAGTTACGTATTACTGTAGTTTGTTGCTCAGGACACATGACTGTGGTTCACAGCGTGAACGACATCTAGCTTTGTCATCACAGTGGGATTATCATGCAGGCCAGTGTCACCACAATGTGGGGACCCTGGGGGTAGTGCTGTGGTGGGTCTGTGTCTTGCTGTGTTAGTTGCTGTTCCTACAAGCCTGTGTGACCTGTGTAATTTGGGCTCCCTCTCATCTAACAATGCCTGATTGCCCACAGAGGGGATTCGGATCCATGAGTTTCTTTTGTGTGGCACTGTATGCACATCTGTGTAATTGGTATTCAGGCCTCCTCATGTGTTGTGTGGTTGCCTGGGGACACTGGCACCCCCCCCTCACCTGTTGTTTTTGATATGCAGTGTGGGGCTGCCTGTTTGTGTTTGTGCATCTGCACCACTGCATTGGCATATCTTTAGTGTGCCATTGGCTGTATGTTGTTTGGTGGGTTTCCCCTGCTGTCCCTGGGACTCCTAGGTCATCAGTCAGCACAATGTCATGGTTTGTGTGTCCCATTGCTGCCATGGTATGGTATTTGTTCACCTCACATCTACAGTCTCCACAGGATATCTACATTTGTGTGCCCATTGGTGCAAATATGTGGGTCTGCATTATGATGGTCACTTCTGTCATTGTGTCATTGATGAATGTTGACAGTGTCAGCCCCCATGGGTGATGTTTGTCTGCACATGGCCAAAGGTATGTCTTATTTGCACTGCACTGTTTGCCTCCCACAATCTATGTTGCTATGTGACACAAGCACTACTTTGCCACTGATGTGTTTGTTGTTCTGTGACCAGGAATCATCCATGCAGTTTGGCAGTTGCAGCTTTTTCAATGTCAACACTTACCTTTTGATCACTGTGATGATGGGGGTTTAGACCCCATTGCCACAAGGTTCAAAAGGTGCTTCAGCTATGGACCCCACATTTACCTTTTGGTCACTGTGATGATGGGGGTTTAGACCCCATTGCCACAAGGTTCAAAAGGTGCTTCAGCTATGGACCCCACACTTACCTTTTGGTCACTGTGATGATGGGGGTTTAGACCCCATTGCCACAAGGTTCAAAAGGTGCTTCAGCTATGGACCCCACACTTACCTTTTGGTCACTGTGATGATGGGGGCTTAGACCCCATTGCCACAATGTTCAAGATGTGCTTCAGCTATGGACCCCACACTTACCTTTTGGTCACTGTGATGATGGGGGCTTGGACCCCATTGCCACAATGTTCAAGATGTGCTTCAGCTATGGACCCCACACTTACCTTTTGGTCACTGTGATGATGGGGGCTTAAACCCCATTGCCACAATGTTCAAAATGTGCTTCAGCTATGGACCCCACACTTACCTTTTGGTCACTGTGATGATGGGGGTTGGACCCCATTGCCACAGTGGTCATGGTCTGCTTGCATTGTGGAGGCCACACACATTTATGTGTGACACATGTGATAGGGGGTCACATTGTATGTTCAATGTCATGTTCAGTGTTGTAGGCATTTGACACAGTCTACACACGCTTGTCATGGTGTTGGGAGGCTGTTTTTTTCTTACATTCCTTATGTTGGAGTATGCTGGTTGTGTCATGCATTACCCATCCTATGAGTAGGGGTGGTGTGGGTGGTAGGCATCCAGCCCCCTATGAGTGGGGATGGTAGTAGTGACAGGCATCCAGCCCCCCATGGGTAGGGGTGGTAGTAGTGACAGGTATCCAGCCCCCCATGAGTAGGGGTGGTAGTAGTGGTAGGCATCTAGCACCCCCTGAGTAGGGCTGGTGGTAGTGGTAGGCATCCAGCCCCCTATGAGTGGGGATGGTAGTAGTGACAGGCATCCAGCCCCCATGGGTAGGGGTGGTAGTAGTGACAGGCATCCAGCCCCCCATGAGTAGGGGTGGTAGTAGTGGTAGGCATCTAGCACCCCCTGAGTAGGGGTGGTAGTAGTGACAGGTATCCAGCCCTCCATGGGTAGGGGTAGTAGTAGTGACAGGTATCCAGCCCCCCCATGAGTGGGGATGGTAGTAGTGACAGGCATCCAGCCCCCCATGAGTAGGGGTGGTAGTAGTGGTAGGCATCTAGCACCCCCTGAGTAGGGGTGGTAGTAGTGACAGGTATCCAGCCCCCCATGGGTAGGGGTGGTAGTAGTGACAGGTATCCAGCCCCCATGAGTGGGGATGGTAGTAGTGACAGGTATCCAGCCCCCCAAGAGTAGGGGTGGTAGTAGTGGTAGGCATCTAGCACCCCCTGGGTAGGGGTGGTGGTAGTGGTAGGCATCCAGCCCCCCATGGGTAGGGGTGGTAGTAGTGACAGGTATCCAGCCCCCCATGAGTAGGGGTGGTAGTAGTGACAGGTATCCAGCCCCCCATGAGTGGGGATGGTAGTAGTGACAGGTATCCAGCCCCCCATGAGTAGGGGTGGTAATAGTGCTAGGCATCTAGCACCCCCTGAGTAGGGGTGGTGGTAGTGATAGGCATCCAGCCCCCTATGAGTGGGGATGGTAGTAGTGACAGGCATCCAGCCCCCCATGGGTAGGGGTGGTAGTAGTGACAGGCATCCAGCCCCCCATGAGTAGGGGTAGTAGTAGTGGTAGGCATCTAGCACCCCCTGAGTAGGGGTGGTAGTAGTGACAGGTATCCAGCCCCCCATGGGTAGGGGTGGTAGTAGTGATAGGTATCCAGCCCCCCATGAGTGGGGATGGTAGTAGTGACAGGTATCCAGCCCCCCATGAGTAGGGGTGGTAGTAGTAGTAGGCATCTAGCACCCCCTGAGTAGGGGTGGTGGTAGTGGTAGGCATCCAGCCCCCTATGAGTGGGGATGGTAGTAGTGACAGGCATCCAGCCCCCCATGGGTAGGGGTGGTAGTAGTGACAGGCATCCAGCCCCCCATGAGTAGGGGTGGTAGTAGTGACAGGTATCCAGCCCCCCATGAGTGGGGATGGTAGTAGTGACAGGTATCCAGCCCCCCATTAGTAGGGGTGGTAGTAGTGACAGGTATCCATCCCCCCATGGGTAGGGGTGGTGGTAGTGGTAGGCATCCAGCCCCCTATGAGTGGGGATGGTAGTAGTGACAGGTATCCAGCCCCCCATGAGTAGGGGTGGTAGTAGTGACAGGTATCCAGCCCCCCATGAGTGGGGATGGTAGTAGTGACAGGTATCCAGCCCCCCATGGGTAGGGGTGGTGGTAGTGGTAGGCATCCAGCCCCCCATGGGTAGGGGTGGTAGTAGTGGTAGGCATCCAGGCCCCTATGGGTGTATATGGCATTGGTGATAGCCATCCCGCCCCTATGGTTCTGCTGTTGCTGGTGTGAGTCATTTCTGCATCCCTATGTGTGTGTGTTATATGTCTGGTACGTGTCGTTTGTTTGTGTGGTGGGTGTTTGACTTACCTTCTGCGCCGTACGCGTCCGTACCAGTTCCGGTAATAGATGTAGAGTATTGGTAGGACCTGCACGATGGGATTCATGGTTGGTTCTGCCTCGTTCGCCTTTCTCGCTGCTTCGACTCGTACTCGTGGCTGGCGTGTTCGTCTCGTAGCCGTGGATCGTCTTGTGGCGCGAATCGGAGCTTATGTGCGCCTCTCCCGGATGCTCTGACGTGCCGTGCATAGCGACGGGTTCGGGCGCGTACGGAAGGCGCATCGTACTAGTCCGGCCGGACGGTGCTGTATTTTGGCTTCCGTGCGACTCGATTCTGCGTTTACGGATCCGGCTCGGGCGGGGATCAGGAGCTGCATTGGGTGAGTACGGCTGGGTCGGGATCGGGGCAGTTGTGCGCATCGTACTTGTTCATTCGGACGTATGTTCGAATCGGTCGGGAAACACGCGTTCGGCTTGGTTTTTTTCCTGACGAATAGTGTTAGGTGCGCTTCCGGCCGAGATCGGAATCGGCCCCTTTGTTTCTTTTCTCATAATTTTCCCTGCTTAGGATAGATAAAGGTAAAACTAGAATCCTCACTTTGCTCATTGTCAGCAAGATACTGTGCTTCCAGGGCTTTAATTTGACAATTTAGGAGCCTATTCACAAAGGTAAATTTACACGTGTAGATTTGCTCGCACGTAAATCTACTTCGGCACCTAGGTTTAAATCTACACTTTGGGGCACATTACGATGACGGGCGGACAAAGTCCGGCCGCCACCGTAGCGGTGAATGGGACCGTCCGCCATAGGAGCGGCGGTCCCGCCGCGAGTATTAGGATGCCACCACCACGGTGGCGGTGGCATCCCCTATTCCCAACATTGTGGTGGGCGGTGTTCACAGCACCGCCCGCCACAATGCTGGGAATGCCAATGCTGGGAACGCCAATGCAGGGGGGTACCATAGGTACCCCCCATGTGCACCCCCCGCCCCCCCAACATCCTGGGGGCCCGCTACGGGCCCCCAATAGCGAAGACCGTATGCCTTTCCATGGTTGCCGCCATGGAAAGCCTGCTCTCCGCAACCATCCTAATATGGATGGTGGTGTCTTGCAGACACCGCCACCATATTAGTGCCCTTTTCCGTCCGGTCACCTGTGTGACCGGCGGAAAACCGGCGGATGGTCTTTCCATCCGCCGGGCTCCCCCCGCCATCGTAATGTGGCGGGAGGGAAATGGCATGCGGGCGGAGGGGAATGGTGGGCGGATCGCCACGCCATACGGGCGGTGGCGATCCGCCGTCATCGTAATGACCCCCCTTTGTTCCTATTCACAATTTTTGAGGATAAATTTACACTTTAGTGTAGACTTACATGTTTCCACCACCCTGGTGGTGCCTAATATGAAAGGATTTACAAGTTTAAAGTTACTACTAGTAACTTTTCACGTGTAGGTGGAAGTCCCACCCACCGTGGCAGAGGGCTCCCTGTAGGAAAGTGTAGGGAAAATGATTGCATTTTTTACTTCAATAAAAAAATAATAAAAATATTTTAAAATAAAATATACATGAAAAATAACTTAAAATATGTATTATAAACATAGAAATAATGAAACATGTTACAGCAAGTTAACTCATTACATTTAAGTTGTATCAAATAATTATTTAATTAAAATCTATTTATTGAATTTATAAATAATGTTTGTTAAAGAATAATTACAAATAATTTCATCCACAGTAACATTTTTATTTTTATTTAAGATGTAATAAATGTTGTTGAAAAGCTCTGTGTAGAAGCAATTTATATTATGTTTACTATTTTAACATTTGAAAAATATTTTTAAGTCATTTTTAAATCAAGTTTATTGCTACATTTTAAAATAAGAAACTAATAATATACATATATATATATATTCACTGAAAAAACCATAGGTTTTAGGGACAGTTATAGTTAGTTGGACATTTCACTCGTACAAAACCATAGAAATTCCCCGTTATAGTTAGTTCAGCTAACTATAACTCGCGCCCCGCAATGCACTGCTGATGACGTCACATATTACATCACTCATGACATGGTCAGTGACATCACTGATGACATCACTGATGACATCTCAAATGACATCACTGATGACATCACTGATGACATCATCCAGTGACTGTGTTTCTGTAAAGTTTAAATATGTTTAATATATATAGGGAAAGGCGTATTGAAGAATGAGTGGGTGTATAAGTGTCTGAATGGATGATTTAGTACGTGAGTGACTGACTCTACAAGTGAGTGATTAAATGTATCTTACTGAATGCATGGGTTAGTGACTAAACTGTGTGAATGTCTGTATCCGTCTGTCTGTTGGTTTGTAAGCGGCTGCATGGCTTTCTGAATAGCTACATGAGTGTCTACATGGGTTATTGATTGATTGTCTGAGTATCTGTATGGGTGCCTGAGTGTTTGTGTGGGTGGGGTGTGTGTGACTCTGTGCATAGATGTGTGAGTTGGTGATTCACTGGGTGCATGGTTTCAAGAGTGCATCTGTGATGGACTGTATGGGTGGGTGAGTGTGTGTATGGGTGTGTTAGTGATTGAATGTATATCTCAGTGGTACATGTGTGAGTAACTACATATGTGAAAGGCAGTATATATGTGTGTTGGAGTATATAAATGGCTATAAGTGAGAGTGTGTGATTGTGAGAGTGGCTGTATGGATGAGTGTGTACTTGTATCAGTGATTGTATAAGAGCGTAAGAATGTGCTAGTATTTGTATGAGTAAGTGATCTGGTGTGTGTATAACTGTATAGGTGAGTAAATGGGTGTGTGATTAAGTTTTTTGCATGACTGACTAGGTGTGTGAGTACCTCTATGGATGAGTGGCGGTGTGTGAGTGTTTATATAGGTGTATGAGTGCATATGATAGTCCTGTACTGAGTGACTAAGTATGAGTGACTGTACGGGTGAGTGAGTGGATGTGTGTGTAGACCTAAGAATCAGTGAGTGGGTATGTAGTTTTTGGTGTTGGAGTGTCTATGGTTTTGAGAATGGCAGTCTGTAATTTAGAGTGGGTGTATCAAAAGTTATATTAGGGTGTGAGAAGATGCATGAAATTATCACATGGATGATGTCATCAGTGATGTCATTTGAGATGTCATCAGTGATGTCATCAGTGATGTCACTGACCATGTCATGAGTGATGTAATATGTGACGTCATCAGCAGTGCATTGCGGGGCGCGAGTTATAGTTAGCTGAACTAACTATAACGGGGGAATTTCTATGGTTTTGTACGAGTGAAATGTCCAACTAACTATAACTGTCCCTAAAACCTATGGTTTTTTCAGTGAATTTCAAAGGTTTTTTAAATGCTAATTTCTAACTATAACGTGTCTGAAACCTATGGTTTTTTCAGTGAATTTCAAAGGTTTTTTAAATGCTAATTTCTAACTATAACGTGCCTGAAACCTATGATTTTTAAGTGAATTTCAAAGGTTTTTTTAAATGCTAGTTTCTAACTATGCCTACAGAGGTAGGACATGTGAAGAAAGAAGAATAAACGCACAGAAAGAAGCAAAAGATGTGCAGAAAGAACCAACAGAGGAGCAGAAAGAGGCCTTGTTGCAAAATCATCCTGTGCCCACAACTTTTTCAGACGGGTACTGGTTGGTAACTGACTCTGACTAACCAGAGCCAGTGCTATGCTAAAAGACACTTTGAATACAGTGAAAACACCTACATACACTAGGGAACACTATCCGTTGGGGTACCCCTGTGATTAGCATGACCTCCTCTGCAAGTCCCTAGTACATAATAGGGCAGGGGGATTAAAACTACCTCTTAAAACGCACTACAGGGCGCGTTTGCACAGTGGTGAAGGGAGGGGGCCTGAGGTGACATGTGTGCAAACGCACCCCGTGGCGCGTTTTAAGTTGCGGGATTAAGTCCCTTGAATTCTGAGGGTCCCTGGGGCCCAACTAGCCTCCAGGTACCTACAGTTAGGACCACAGAGCTGAGTTGCAGAGAGGCGTTCCGAGGCCACGCACCTTTTTCACCTCTCTGCAACGCAACTCTGTTGTGCTTACTGAAGGTACCTGGTGGGCTAGTTGGCCCCCAGGGTCCCTCAGGATTCAAAGGGAATTAATTCCCCAACTTAAAACGCACCACAGGGCGTGTTTGCGCACATGTCACCTGAGGCCCCGCCCCTCCCTTCACCACTGTGCAAACGCGCCCGTGGTGCGTTTTAAGTTGGGGGATTAGGTCACCTTGAATCCTGAGGGTCCCTGGGGCCCAACTAGCGCACTAGGTACTTCCAGTAAGCACCACAGGCCTGCGTTGCAACGCCTGTAACAAATTGTGCAGTTGTGTTTAGGTAGTGAAGAGGGTCGTGCTGGGGGAAGTGTTTTAGGGTTTAGGGTAGTGCAGTGGTGTTTGTGTAGTGTAGGGGGTCATGCTGGGGGTAGATTTAGGGTTTAGGGTAGTGCAGTGGTGTTTGGGTAGTGTAGGGAGTCGTGCTGGGGGATTGTTTTAGGGTTTAGGGTAGTGCAGTGGTGTTTGGGTAGTGTAGGGGGTCGTGCTGGGGGTAGTGTTTTAGGGTTTAGGGAAGTGCAGTGGTGTTTGGGTAGTGTAGGGGGTCATGCTGGGGGTAGTGATTTAGGGTAGTGCAGTGGTGTTTGGGTAGTGTAGGGGGTACTGCTGGGGGTAGTGTTTTAGGGTTTAGGGTAGTGCAGTGGTGTTTGGGTAGTGTAGGGATACTTCTGGGGGTAGTTTTTTAGGGTTTAGGATAGTGCAGTGGTGTTTGGGTAGTGTAGTGGTTCGTGCTGGGGGTAGTTTTTTAGGGTTTAGGGTAGTGCAGTGGTGTTTGTGTAGTGTAGGGGGTAGTGTTTTAGGGTTTAGGGTAGTGCAGTGGTGTTTGTGTAGTGTAGGAGGTCGTGTTTTAGGGTTTAGGGTAGTGCAGTGGTCTTTGGGTAGTGTAGGGAGTCGTGCGGGGGTAGTGTTTTAGGGTAGTGTAGGGGGTCATGCGGGGGTAGTGTTTTAGGGATTAGGGTAGTGCAAGGGTGTTTGGGTAGTGTAGGGGTCATGAGGGGGGTAGTGTTTTAGGGTTTAGGGCAGTGCAGTGGTGTTTGGGTAGTGTAGGGGTCGTGCTGGGGGAGTGTTTTAGGGTTTAGGGCAGTGCAGTGGTGTTCGGGTAGTGTAGGGGGTCGTGCTGGGGGAGTGTTTTAGGGTTTAGGGCAGTGCAGTGGTGTTCGGGTAGTGTAGGGGGTCGTGCTGGGGGAGTGTTTGAGGGTTTAGGGCAGTGCAGTCGTGTTCGGGTAGTGTAGGGGGTTGTGCTGGGGTAGTATTTTAGGGTTTAGGGTAGTGCAGTGGTGTTCGGGTAGTGTAGGGGTCGTGCTGGGGGTAGTGTTCTAGGGTTTAGGGCAGTGCAGTGGTGTTTGGGCAGTGTAGGGGTAATGCTGGGGGTGGTGTTTTAGGGTTTAGGGCAGTGCAGTGGTGTTCGGGCAGTGTAGGGGGTCGTGCTGGGGGTGGTGTTTCAGGGTTTAGGGCAGTGCAGTGGTGTTCGGGCAGTGTAGGGGTGGTGTTTCAGGGTTTAGGGCAGTGCAGTGGTGTTCGGGCAGTGTAGGGGGTCGTGCAGGGGTGGTGTTTCAGGGTTTAGGGCAGTGGTGTTCGGGCAGTGTAGGGGGTCGTGCTGGGGTTGGTGTTTCAGGGTTTGGGGCAGTGCAGTGGTGTTCGAGCAGTAAAGGGGTCGTGCTGGGGGTGGTGTTTCAGGGTTTAGGGCAGTGCAGTGGTGTTCGGGCAGTGTAGGGGCGGTACAGGGGGTGGTGTTTCAGGGTTTAGGGCAGTGAAGTGGTGTTCGGGCAGTGTAGGGGGTGCTGCAGGGGGTGGTGTTTCAGGGTTTAGGGCAGTGCAGTGGTGTTCGGGCAGTGTAGGGGGTCATGCAGGGGTGGTGTTTCAGGGTTTAGGGCAGTGCAGTGGTGTTCGGGCAGTGTAGGGGGTCGTGCTGGGGCTGGTGTTTGAGGGTTTAGGGCAGTACAGTGGTGTTCGGGCAGTGTAGGGGGTCGTGCTGGGGCTGGTGTTTCAGGGTTTAGGGCAGTGCAGTGGTGTTCGGGCAGTGTAGGGGGTTGTGCTGGGGCTGGTGTTTCAGGGTTTAGGGCAGTGCAGTGGTGTTCGGGCAGTGTAGGGGGTCATGCAGGGGGTGGTGTTTCAGGGTTTAGGGCAGTGCAGTGGTGTTCGGGCAGTGTAGGGGGTCGTGCTGGGGCTGGTGTTTGAGGGTTTAGGGCAGTACAGTGGTGTTCGGGCAGTGTAGGGGGTCGTGCTGGGGCTGGTGTTTCAGGGTTTAGGGCAGTGCAGTGGTGTTCGGGCAGTGTAGGGGGTCATGCTGGGGCTGGTGTTTCAGGGTTTAGGGCAGTGCAGTGGTGTTCGTGCAGTGTAGGAGGTGGTGTTTCAGGGTTTAGGGCAGTGGTGTTCAGGCAGTGTAGGGGTCTTGCTGGGGTTGATGTTTCAGGGTTTAGGGCAGTGCAGTGGTGTTCGGGCAGTGTAGGGGGTCGTGCTGGGGGTGGTGTTTCAGGGTTTAGGGCAGTGCAGTGGTGTTCCGGCAGTGTAGGAGGTTGTGCAGGGGGTGGTGTTTCAGGGTTTAGGGCAGTGCAGTGGTGTTCGGGCAGTGTAGGGGGTCGTGCTGGGGGTGGTTTCAGGGTTTAGGGCAGTGCAGTGGTGTTCGGGCAGTGTAGGGTGTCGTGCTGAGGGGTGGTGTTTCAGGGTTTAGGGCAGTGCAGTGGTGTTCGGGCAGTGTAGGGGGTCATGCAGGGGTGGTGTTTCAGGGTTTAGGGCAGTGCAGTGGTGTTCGGCCAGTGTAGGTGGTCTTGCCTGGGGTGGTGTTTCAGGCTTTAGTGCAGTGGTGTTCGGGCAGTGTAGGGGGTCTTGCTGGGGGTGGTGTTTCAGGGTTTAGGGCAGTGCAGTGGTGTTCGGGCAGTGTAGGGGTCTTGCTGGGGCTGGTGTTTCAGGGTTTAGGGCAGTGCAGTGGTGTTCGGGCAGTGTAGGGGTCGTGCAGGGGCTGGTGTTTGAGGGTTTAGGGTAGTGCAGTGGTGTTCGGGCAGTGTAGGGGGTCGTGCTGGGGCTGGTGTTTCAGGGTTTAGGGCAGTGCAGTGGTTTTTGGGCAGTGTAGGCGGTTGTGCTGGGGCTGGTGTTTCAGGGTTTAGGGCATTGCAGTGGTGTTCGGGCAGTGTACGGGGTTGTGCTGGGGCTGGTGTTTCAGGGTTTAGGGCAGTGCAGTGGTGTTCGGGCAGTGTAGGGGTCGTGCTGGGGTGGTGTTTCAGGGTTTAGGGCAGTGCAGTGGTGTTCGGGCAGTGTAGGGGGTCGTGCTGGGGCTGGTGTTTCATGGTTTAGGGCAGTGCAGTGGTGTTCGGGCAGTGTAGGGGGTCGTGCTGGGGGTGGTGTTTCAGGGTTTAGGGCAGTGCAGTGGTGTTTGGGCAGTGTAGGGGGTCATGCTGGGGGTGGTGTTTCAGGGTTTAGGGCAGTGCAGTGGTGTACGGGCAGTGTAGGGGGTCTTGCTGGGGGTGGTGTTTCAGGGTTTAGGGCAGTGGTGTTCGGGCAGTGTAGGGGGTCTTGCTGGGGGTAGTGTTTCGGGGTTTAGGGCAGTGCAGTGGTGTTCGTGCAGTGTAGGGGGTCGTGCTGAGGGTGGTGTTTCAGGGTTTAGGGCAGTGCAGTAGTGTTCGGGCAGTGTAGGGGATCGTGCAGGGGTGGTGTTTCAGGGTTTAGGGCAGTGCAGTGGTGTTCGGGCAGTGTAGGGGGTCGTGCTGGGGGTGGTGTTTCAGGGTTTAGGGCAGTGCAGTGGTGTTCGGGCAGTGTAGGGGGTCGTGCAAGGGGTGGTGTTTCAGGGTTTAGGGCAGTGCAGTGGTGTTCGGGCAGTGTAGGGGTCGTGCTGGGGCTGGTGTTTCAGGGTTTAGGGCAGTGCAGTGGTGTTCGGGCAGTGTAGGGGGTCTTGCTGGGGGTGGTGTTTCAGGGTTTAGGGCAGTGGTGTTCGGGCAGTGTAGGGGTCTTGCTGGGGGTGATGTTTCAGGGTTTAGGGCAGTGCAGTGGTGTTTGGGCAGTGTAGGGGTCTTGCTGGGGGTAGTGTTTCAGGGTTTAGGGCAGTGCAGTGGTGTTCGTGCAGTGTAGGGGGTCGTGCTGGGGATGGTGTTTCAGGGTTTAGGGCAGTGCAGTAGTGTTCGGGCAGTGTAGGGGGTCGTGCAGGGGTGGTGTTTCAGGGTTTAGGGCAGTGCAGTGGTGTTCGGGCAGTGTAGGGGGTCGTGCTGGGGGTGGTGTTTCAGGGTTTAGGGCAGTGCAGTGGTGTTCGGGCAGTGTAGGGGGTCGTGCTGGGGGTGGTGTTTCAGGGTTTAGGGCAGTGGTGTTCGGGCAGTGTAGGGGGTCTTGCTGGGGGTGATGTTTCAGGGTTTAGGGCAGTGCAGTGGTGTTCGGGCAGTGTAGGAGGTCTTGCTGGGGGTAGTGTTTCAGGGTTTAGGGCAGTGCAGTGGTGTTCGGGCAGTGTAGGGGTCATGCTGGGGGTGGTGTTTCAGGGTTTAGGGCAGTGCAGTGGTGTTCGGGCAGTGTAGGGGGTCGTGAAGGGGTGGTGTTTCAGGGTTTAGGGCAGTGCAGTGGTGTTCGGGCAGTGTAGGGGGTCGTGCTAGGGTATGTGTTTCAGGGTTTAGGGCAGTGCAGTGGTGTTCGGGCAGTGTAGGGGGTCGTGCAGGGGCTGGTGTTTCAGGGTTTAGGGCAGTGCAGTGGTGTTCGGGCAGTGTAGGGGTCGTGCTGGGGGTAGTGTTTTAGGGTTTAGGGTAGTGCAGTGGTGCTTGTGTAGTGTAGGGGTCATGCTGGGGGTAGTGTTTTAGGGTTTAGGGTAGTGCAGTGGTGTTTGTGTAGTGTAGGGGTCATGTTTTAGGGTAGTGCAGTGGTGTTTGGGTAGTGTAGGGGGTCGTGCTGGGGGTAGTGTTTTAGGATTTAGGTTAGGGCAGTGGTGTTTGGGTAGTGTAGGGGGTCGTGCTGGGGGTAGTGTTTTAGGGTTTAAGGTAGTGCAGTGGTGTTTGTGTAGTGTAGGGGGTCGTGCTGGGCGTAGTGTTTTAGGGTTTAGGGTAGTGCAGTGGTGCTTGTGTAGTGTAGGGGTCGTGCTCGGGTAGTGTTTTAGGGTTTAGGGTAGTGCAGTGGTGTTTGTGTAGTGTAGGGGGTCATGTTTTAGGGTAGTGCAGTGGTGTTTGGGTAGTGTAGGGGTCGTGCTGGGGGTAGTGTTTTAGGATTTAGGTTAGTGCAGTGGTGTTGGGGTAGTGTTTTAGGGTTTAGGGTAGTGCAGTGGTGTTTGTGTAGTGTAAGGGGTCATGCTGGGGGTAGTGTTTTAGGCTTTAGGATGGTGCAGTGGTGTTTGTGTAGTGTAGGGGGTCATGCTGGGGTAGTGTTTTAGGGTTTAGGGTAGTGCAGTGGTGTTTTTGTAGTGTAGGGGGTCATGTTTTAAGATGCAACGCTCCAATACCTGACCAGTCTGCACTACATAAAACTGCAAAAAACTAAAAATAAAAAGTGTTTTGCACACTTTTGTCATTGGGCTATATGTTGGCTACATCTGGGTAATATTTGTGCTACATTTGGGCTCTTTTTTCACTGGTGGCCATCTTGGAAGACTTCTTTGTTATGAAGTTTCCTAATTTCCTCATTTACTGCAGTCTCCTCAGTAGGAAATGCTTTCAGTTTTTTACTTTGATTCCATCAAGAAGGCATTCAGATGTGTCACACATTTGCCATAAATTCAGAATGTTATTACTCTAGTTGTTCATTAGATCACTGTAGTAAAGCTACTGCTCACCAAGGAGTTAACTGGAAGTCTACTGCTGGTATTGAAAGTGATTGTTTCAGTCTGCATGTCAGAATTTTCTAATGAAATAGAAGAGGATTTGAGATCTCACTTAAAACATGCACTAAATTTTCTTTTTGCAGCACTAACCATAATTTCTATGGCAAAATGAACCCCCTCATTTTGTTCCTTTTTAAATTAAATGTTTTAAGTGTTACCAGTTTATTCCAATCAAGATGGCTTCAGGTGTGCCATACTTTTGTCATAAGTAAGGCTGTTAGCACTCTAGTTGTTCTTTAGAACACTCTGGGAAGCTGCAGTAGAACACAAAGGCATCAACTGACAGGCTGCTCCTGTTGAAATATAACAGGAAGATATTTGAGATCTCACTTAAAACATGTCCTAATTTTTCTTTCTACAGCACTAACCATAATTTCTATGGCAAAATGAACCCCCACATTTTGTTCCTTTTTAAATTAAATGTGTTAAGTGTTACCAGTTTATTCCAATCAAGATGGCTTCAGGTGTGCCATACTTTTGTCATAAGTAAGACTGTTAGCGCTCTAGTTGTTCTTTAGAACACTCTGGGAAGCTGCAGTAGAACACAAAGGCATCAACTGACAGGCTGCTCCTGTTGAAATATAACAGGAAGATATTTGAGATCACACTTGAAACATGTCCTAATTTTTCTTTCTACAGCACTAACCATAATTTCTATGACAAAATGAACCCCATCATTTTGTTCCTTTTTAAATTAAATGTTTTAAGTGTTACCAGTTTATTCCAATCAAGATGGCTTCAGGTGTGCCATACTTTTGTCATAAGTAAGACTGTTAGCGCTCTAGTTGTTCTTTAGAACACCCTGGGAAGCTGCAGTAGAACACAAAGGTATCAACTGACAGGCTGCTCCTGTTGAAATATAACAGGAAGATATTTGAGATCACACTTGAAACATGTCCTAATTTTTCTTTCCAGAGCACTAACCATAATTTCTATGACAAGATGAACCCCATCATTTTGTTCCTTTTTAAATTAAATGTTTTAAGTGTTACCAGTTTATTCCAATCAAGATGGCTTCAGGTGTGCCATACTTTTGTCATAAGTAAGGCTGTTAGCACTCTAGTTGTTCTTTAGAACACTCTGGGAAGCTGCAGTAGAACACAAAGGAATCAACTGACAGTCTCTGCCCTTGTTGGATGTACATGTTTTACTGAGAATGTCAGACTTCATTCTCACAGGACTGAGAAAGATAATGTGAATTTACAGAAAATATGCTCTCATTTTAGCTTCTGGAGCACCTTCCAAAACTGTATGGGACAAGCATGTGAAAATAGTTCTCTCAAACATGATTCATGATATCCCAGCAGAAGGTTTTTCACAGGGTAAAATCACCTTAGAACACACCACAATTCCTGAAATTAGTATGGTACCATCAACAAATGAATTCTAATGTAACTAAAGTCTGTTATCACCCTTTATAGTTCTCCTTTTGGTAACCCTCAAAATCTTCGATTCACTACAATGCATTTATATTGGTCCCAAGATGGCTGCCAGCAATTCCAGGATGAAGTGCTGACAGCCAATCAGATCTCACGATGACATGTGTGGTTAGGCTCCGCCCAGATATATATGTGTTTTTACTTTTGATTTTCTCAGCAACTACTGAACGGATTTACACCATTTAACAAAAGGGGTCTTTTGAACCAAGAACTACCTCTTTGCCAAATTTGGTGTAATTCCGTTCAGCAGTTCGGGCTGTAGCCTTGCATAAAGTTTCCTATGGGAAATTGATTTTTGACTCTTATTTTTTAATTTCTCCGCAACTACTGAACGGATTTACACCATTTAACAAAAAGGGTTCTTTCTGAACCAAGAACTACCTCTTTGCCAAATTTGGTGTAATTCCGTTCAGCAGTTCGGGCTGTAGCCGTGTCTAAAGTTTCCTATGGGAAAATGAATGGGAAAACACGTTTTGGGACCCCCTTTTTCTCGGCCCCCGCTTGACGAATCACCCTGAGACTTTCAGGGTAGGAGCGGACCGGAGCGGGCCATAAAGTTTGAAAATTTCGCGAAGATTCGTCAACCGACGCAAGAGTTATTTCAAATAGAATGTCGCGGATTTCCTATGGAAAATAGGTCCTAACTATAACTATCTACTGGCGACCGCCAGTAGATAATATATATATGTATATATATATATATATATATATATATATATATATATATATATATATATATATATATATATATATATATATATATATATATAATTAACATCTCCACCTGCAGATTTATGGATTGCATTTTGTAGTAATTGGGTATTTTATTTGTTTATTTGAAAAGTTTTATAAAGCGCGAACAAGACCCGTACGGGTATCAGAGCGCTGTACAATTGAGCGGAAAGTGGAAGGAGGAAAAAGCATGAATACAACATCATAAAGGAACATGTGAGGTACCAGAAAAGCAACAAAGTCATAAGGAGCACGTGGAAACGCAGAATTACAATGTTGAACTTATGTAACAACCCATATTGTGGGACATGTAAAGTTCCAGAAGAGGAACAAATCTCATAGTGCCCGTAAAGAGACAAAAATAGACCTTTTGAACAAAAGTATCAAAGAGTGTCAACAGGAAATAGAAGTAAGTTAAGATGGCTACGGGACTATTGCTGTAGATGGTCATTCAGGAGTAATCATTTGACTTGTTTTTTGAATGAGGCGGTAGAGGGGTTTAATCTGATCTCGGGAGGAAGAGCGTTCCATATTCTTGGTGCAAGACCAGAGAAAGCACGATTGTATGTTCTTTTCTTTTTGAATTTGGGAGGTTTCAACAGTAGGCTTTTAAAGCTTCTTAGGTTCCGATTCGAACCTGATAGTTCAAGTTTTTTTGCCAGGTAAACGGGGGTGTTGTAGTGAATAGCTTTATGTGTCAGGCAAGCTATCTTGAAACGGATCCTTGCTTCGATAGACAGCCAGTTTGGTTGCATTAGTTCTGGTGTGATGTGGTCACGTTTTCTGGAACCAGTGATGAGTCTAGCCGAAGAATTCAGAGTGGCTCTAAGAGGAGCCAATCTAGCTTTAGGTAACCCAGCTAGGGTCACCAATCCATATGAGATAACTAGGGATTTAACTGCAGACTGATTGTCCTCAGAAGGCAAGAATGGCTTGATTTTCCTTAATGTGTTGAGCTGATGATTGACTCCCCTTATAGTTGCACTGATGTGATCTTGCATATTCAGAGTTATACCTAAAGATCTCGCAGAGTCAACAACATGAGGGGTGCAGTTGAGTGCTGTAAGTTTGAGCCAGTCTTGAGTGGGTGCAGAGTGATTGTGGGGGGCAATCAGGAGGAATTCTGTTTTGAGAGTATTTAGCAAAAGATGATTATGAGTTAACCATTGTTGAGTTTTTAGCAGCGCACAGTTTAGAGTTTTTATGTCATCTGGCGAACAGATTTTCAAATACAATTGAGTGTCATCAACATACATATGGTATTGAATGTTAGAGCGGTTCAGAATTTCGGAGAGTGGTTCCATGAAAAGGTTGAAAAGCGTGGGCGAGAGTGTGGAACCATGAGGCACTCCAATTGTGACCGGGGTTCTGGTTGCAAGGGAGTGGTTAACTTTGATTCTTTGCGTTCTGTTTCATAGGAACGAGGCAAACCAATTTAAGACAGGGCCTGATAGCCCCACCCTTTTTTGAAGAAGAGCAATCAGTTTTTCATGTTTGATCGTGTCAAATGCTGAGGATAAATCAAGAAGGATCAGCAGACAAGGTACATTCTGGTCAAGAGATCTCAAGGTGTCATCAACAATGTGAGTTAGGGCTGTTTCAGTACTGTGACCCGCTCTGAAACCTGACTAGTAAAGGTCAAGGAGCTGAAACTTCTCAATGTGGTTGCAGAGCTGTGTGTGAACGCATCTCTCGAGCAATTTGGCTAAACTCATGATATTAGTAATTGGACGGAAAATGTTAGGATCAGCTAAGTCTGCATTTGACTTTTTTGGGATGGGAGTGACTTGACCCATCTTGAGGCAATCAGGAATCCTATCCTGCATGAGAGATTCATGAATAATCAGGAACCAGAGTGGAAGAATGGCCAATTTAAGTTCTTTGAAAAACTTGGCGGGAAGAGGATCGTTGAAGTGATTGGAAGGTTTTAAAGAAGCCATATATTGGCTATATATACCATATATGGTCATATATACTACCTTAGTACTACAAAATTTAATTTGTGAACAAGGTCCTATATGTGGTCTGGGAGTTGTGGTCACCGGTTTCTTCCATTGAATCGACTGGTCTAATGTGCTCAGTGCTGCACAAAGTGGGAGTGGGCCAGGACCCAGGTTTGGGAGCTATTCTTGAGACTTAACCAGGTTCTGTGCCAACCCCAGTGAATCATTGTCACTGTGGCCAAGCACAGTATACCACCACCGGGAAACGTGCATCAGCTTCCTTATATTTTAACTAATGGCATCAGAGGAGATGCCTGCGTGGCAGGCCTCAAGATCATGGCCTAACTGCACAATAAACCCCACGGTTGACAGCCAATGAGATTTTCTCACTGCCTGAATTGTGTTCTGCCTGGAAGCAGACCTTGGGGGTCAAATGGAGCGCACCTGGGTGCTCACACCTTGCTGTCAGAATCAGAACACCATCAAGGTGAACAATGCAAGAAAAGGTTAATGTGAACTGTATTTTTCATTTTTTTTCCAAACTCTATATATATATGTAAGATATGCAGATCTGTATGTGTCAATCGGGATATGTCAGAAGTGTGTGCAGGTACACAACACGTAACCATCTCTATAGCACACAAAACAAAGTAAATTGTTTTTGATACTTCCTAAGTTGTTATTACTACAAAAGAAGTTAATGTATCCACCCAAGAATAAAGAACTATTGAGTTCAAACCTTCAATAATTCAAACGGATGACTTGCAGATTACATGCAGCTAGTGCACAACACTTTAAGCTATTTTATCTTGATTTTAACATGTGACCCGTGTGCTACACAGGATCTCTCAGTGGCGGCCGGTGCAGGTAAACGCGATGGGGCGGGGTGCCGTGGGAGGGGTTAGAAGTCGACAGACGACAGAATAAGTAAAAATAAATAAAACCTGTTCCATCGTCTGTCGACTTGCCCCGCTCCACCGCCACACCGCGCTTACCTGCACCGGCCGTGACTGGGATCTCTACAACAAACTCATTAACTTACTGATCTATGATACACAGAATACAAATCTCTGACCCACATGTTATGTGCAGCGATCTGCAGCAGACACATTGGCATTCTAAACCATGTTGTAACTCTTTAAGCCTGTGACAAGAACAGTTTCACTAATGTTTCCTTGTCAATTTCTTCAGGGCATAAATTGTAAAAACAATATATATGTACTTGCAGACCACAGTGGATTGATTATAGATTAGTCTTGCATTGCTCATATACTTAAACGGTATGAAGAGCACATCATGACATTGAACAAGAAGGGGGGAAGGGCACATCACATTATATGGCTGGCGTGTGGGGAAACATGCATATATTGCCACTGCTTGGCATAAGGGGAAATTAACACATCATGTAAAAGTTTGGCTTATGCGATAATTTGACATTTGGGGACAAAATTAGTTTTTTATTCTAAAATCAAAGTTCCATTTTAGTTGACAGTAGATGCATAGCAGCAATTTCAGAAGATATATGTTTAGATTTAAGGACAAAATTGGTGCATATTAAAAATATTTCAAGCTGATATTTGGGTAGAAGTTCATGCTGAGTCGGAAACACTTCTTGATAATTTAATTTTATGGTTGCAAAGCCCATTCTTGATGCTTTGGCAGTTGATTCAATATTTGTGGTGGTATTCTACGGGAATATTGAGTTTTTAATATCTTTCCGCCAAAATATCCTAGTCAAAATATTGGCTACCACCAATAGTTTTAAGGTAATTATATATAGGTAAGTACTGATTTACTATTATTAACTCCACAAATGTACCTGGTAAGTGGTAGTCGATGTTTTGGCTATGGTTTGTCACAGCGATATTTTTATTTTTGATATGCTGAGACAACCGTTGTGATATGGCATTTCATCATCTTTATGGTACTTTATTTCATAATTATCTCTATATATAAATGTTGTATGATGTCTCACTGTAAAGACAAAAGTCAAGAACTACTTTTTCCATTGTCACAGCCTGCCATTCTTTCTTTGACACATGAGTTTCTTCCGTTTCTTTACATGTGGTTATGTTTGAAGCGCTTACAATTTAAGGATCCCCCTAACAGTGACCCTGGTGCTCATCATGGATTACCGAGAACCAGCACGGTTATGAGAGACACCCAAAACTGTTTCCCCAACCTGCTTGCTCTTGACAGGGTATTCCTTCGTACTTGATCACCATACTACAAGGTCCTGGTTGAGTCCAGTTACAATTGTTTTTAAAGGTGCAGCTAGCTGCTTCTCGGTGGCGATAATCCTCAGATAAAAGTTCAGAAAATTCACAGTACTAAGAAGCCACTTTTCCATACCAGGAGTAATTATGGGCACAAGATTAATTGCGAACAGTAAAGTGATATGAAACACCAGGGTATCTTTGAGTCTAGGGATGATCACAAACACTAGAGGTGACTGATTGTAGTATTGGGATTTTGTTCACTTTAATCTTTTAATGATGTCATCTCTTTTGTGTGTGTCATTATATTCTCTTGGAATATCTGGTAGGTTCTGAAATTCTCAGGTAGAGTCAGTTGCCTGTGGTTCCTTGACTTGCCTGTATGTTCCATGTTGTTGTGAATCTTTATTCATAATGAAGAAACTACATTTAGCCACTGTATTTTGTGCCGGAGTTCTTTGAATAGGTCTGCTAACCATGTGCTCCTCATTGGTACCAGAAGTGGGGTTGGCAGCCTCCTTAAACACACCGATCAACAGCTGATGTGCATCCTGAACTGAAGTTAGAGATTTGAAGATCAGATATGATTCCCAGTAACTAGTTGTTCCTGACTAGTTGGACTGTCTGACTGCCTTGCTCTCTTCGGGACCTATTCAGCGGTGAGCATTCTATTTTATTTCCCAAAAATTACTCACTTAACTGGACAGAGTGGCAATGGTCATTCATCTGCGCAAGCTACCGCAAAGGCTTTTCTGAAGAGTGTGTGTGTCTCATGAATCCCACGCTCCACTGCTTGGTTACACAGGCTTGTCCCAGGAGGCCTAACGTGGAATGGAGTGTGCATCTGGGGTAGGATGCCTGACATTACACAGCATCGCTCCTGTAGGCCTTGCACTGTTGGAAGCATGCGTCTGACGTGAGACACCGGCGACCATTTTGAATTGGGAACATATCAGCATACATCGTGAAAGACTGGAAAGATTTTCTCACTGTTGTGTCTTCACCGCTTGGAGTGTAATCGGATCTGCAACTTCTCTTGTGGAATCCGGTACATTCAAATAACTAGTTTTCACATTTAAGAATATATAAGGTGGGATTTGCTATTGATTTTTGTTGCATTTGTACTCATGCCAGCAAGTCAAGGAATTATACAACCACCACCATTTCTCTAAAAAGATGGTAAACCAGAAAATAAACGGAAGGAATGGTTGCGTACATTTGAAAATTACCTTGCAGCAATGGATGCCAATGGCTTTGAGCCTTCATGGAAAATGGCACTCCTTTTTAATCATTTGGGAATTGCAGGTCAAACAATCTTTGACAATTTGCCCATAGCTCCTGCACCTACTGAGGGAAACGTGCCTTGGAATGTTTATGTAGAAGCAAAAGAGAGAATGGGCAGACAGTATTCAGAGGAGTCAAGTGTGCTTCTTGAGAGGCACAGTTTTTTAAATGCAAGCAATCTAGTGATGAAACTGTGGAGGAGTATATTGCTGCATTGAGAGATCTGGCTACAACATGTGAATTCAAGAATAATGTTGATATTTATAGAAGAAACCCATTAGTTTTTAATTGTTTTTAAAAAATCCAGGAGCAATTGTTAACAGGCAGAAACCCTTCGTTATCAGAAATTATTGATATTGCTAAGAGCATCGAAAAGTCCATTATGTCTACACAAGTTATGTCAAATCAAGGGAGGTTTATCACTTGTCAGCTATGTTTCTGAAGAGAATCCGATTTGTGCTGTGAATTATAAGAACAACAAAAGTATAAGAGGACAGAATAGTTGGTATAGATTTGGTTCCAAAATCAAATGGGAAATAGTCCATCCTGTCCAGCGTAGGAAAAAGATTAAATTGTTGCATAAAGATTGGGCATTTTCAGGCTGTCTGTAAAGGATTGGTTAATAGTAGTGCAGAGAAAAGTTTAAATAAGTAATGTCAATGTGTGTGACAATACTGAAGGGGTGCAGGGATATGTAGAAAGATTTACTAATGTTCTCCTCACTGTGGATATGCCTGGTGGTACTCAGACATACAAGAAAATCAAAGGACCTTTGTGTCAAGCCAAAATTGATGGGAAGCAGGTGAGGTGACAATTATGGTGGATTCAGGGGCACCTGTCACGATTTTGACTGACACAACTTTTTGTAAACTGTGGCCGAACTTCTTAAGTCTTGTTCAACCTGATATTAATCCAGAAGCTTTTGGGGAACAAGATATTGACCTACTTGTGTATTTTGTGTCATCATTGGAGTGTCTGGGGAGACGAATTTCAACAAAACTTTGTAGCAGTAAAAGGTGGGACATATTGGTTCGATGGATTTAGCAAATGTCTTTTGCACCCAGGTCACTAAATTCCGGTTGTTTTAGAAGAAATGCCGGTATTATCTGTGACCACTGATCAGGATATTATACAGTTAATGATTTCTAAGTTTCCCAAAGTTTTTAAAAATTAAATTGGTGCAGTTAAAGGGTTTGAACATGAAAACAAATTTAAAAAAAATGCTACACCCATTATCCATAAAGTGAGACCTATACTGATGAGTGTGAAAAATGATTTGACAGTACTTCTGGAGAAATGATGTTCTGAAGGAGTTACACTGATTTCTCAGAGTGGGTTTCTCCAGTGGTCTTAACCAGAACAAGGTCTGGGGAATTGAGGCTTTTTGTGGATTTAAGATCCCTCAATCAGAACATTTTAGTACATTGCCACCCGTTACCTGCTATTCAGGAGATGATTGCTAATATTGGGGAAGCTAAATACTTCTCCACAATTGATTTACATTCAGTGTATCATCAAATTCCTTTACCTCAAGATTCCCAAGCACATGCTGCCTTTATTACACCTCATGGTGCCTTTAAATATCTGTGACTCCCATTAGGTCTTACATCCGCAGCTAGTGTGTTTCAGAAAATGATGGCTGCCTTATTTGGAGAACTGCCAAATGTGCAGGCATTCAAAAATAATATTCTGAAATTCACTAAGAGCAGAGAGGAACACATCGAGGTTATTGGAAAAGTATTACAGGTTTTGGATGAAAGAGCAATGACCTTGAAACCAGAAAAATGCAATCTTTTGGTTCAGCAGGTGGATACACTATTTCAGGGGATGGTATCAAACCAAAATTTTGCAATGTTGAGGACATAAAAAAAGCACCACCACCATCTGATAAAGATTATTTACACCCATTTTTGGGTTTATGCTAATATCTTGCTCGTTTTGCACATGGATATGGCCTTACGGTTCAACCTTTAAGGTCGTTACTTAACAAGGGTATAGAATTGACTGGTCTACTCCGGTCAACAAAGCTTTTGAGGATATCAAGAACCTAGTCTTGAATGCCCCAGTGTGAAGTCTGTATGTACCAAGTGTGAAGTCGTTTATCACAGTTGATGCCAGCCTCAAATGGATTTGTTCAGTCTTTAGTCAGTGGGTGGATGGTAAAGAAAAGACAGTTGCTTTTGCTTCTAGAATGCTTACTGAAATGGGAGTGAATTACAGTACTATTGAGTATGAGGCGTTATCTTGTGTTGGGGCTGTGCAAAGATTTAAGACTTACATTTAGGGAACTTCTTTTGATGTTTACACTGATCATAAGCTGTTAGTCTATCTGTTGAATGGTAACAGTGTAGGCAAAGCATCAGCACGATTAGTACGACTGCTTTCCTAATTTCAAGAGTATCTTAGGACGCTTGTTTTGGACTGCTGGCAAGAGGCTTAGTGTCCCAGAACACTCTGCAAGGAGAGAGGAGGAGGAGCCTGGGTGCACGCCCACGCCGCATGCGCTGAAAGGCGCAGTTTACCTCTCATGGCACGGGACGCTTGTTTTGGACTGCTGGCAAGGGACTTAGTGTCCCAGAACACTCTGCAAGGAGAGAGGAGGAGGAGTCTGTGCGCATGCCTGCGCCGCGCGGGCTGAAAACCGCAGTTTGCCTCCCGCAGCGCGGGATGCTTGTTTCAGACTGCTGGCAAGGGACATGGTGTCCCAGAACACTCTTCAAGGAGAGAGGAGGAAGAGCCTGGGTGCACGCCCGCTCCGCGTGCGCTGAAAAGCACAGTTTGCCCCCCATGGTGCGGGACACGCGTGGGCTGCGCGGGCCAAGGGCGGGCCCATCCGCGCCCGTCCTTGGCCCAGAGGAGGATGGGCTGGGCCACCCCTCTTGGCGCCTATGCTTAGAATTGTGGTTGGAGCCAGGAGTGCTTTTGGAGTGCAGCTGTGTGGTCCCATTGGCAGTGGACTCTAAGGGGGGAGCTGCTTACAAAGGCCCTCGTGGGACATTACTAATGTCTTCCAGCTTGAGCAGGTAGAAGGTTCCACCACCCTCATGGGCATTGATTCTGGTTCTCATAATTTTGTTGTGAGCCCCTGCACGAGCATTATGGGAAAACGTAAGGGCCCGGCTGCAGGACCCCTAGTGCCAGCAACATCTATGATGGACTCCTTTTTACTTAGAGCAGCGAGGAGTATTGACAAAGAGATTGAGCTGGTGGCCCATCGTCTTTCCCGTTCCCCTGTAATGGGCCCCCCCTCCAGTCCACCTAGTTCTTTAAGAGTCCAGACTGTCAAACATGCTCGGTCTGCTCAGTCAGGCTGAGGGATTTTAAGTTTATCTGAAAGTTTCACAAGCCTGGGGTGGATGGATGTTTTTGCCCTAACGAGGCATTGGTCACAACCATTGGGGCTGAACCACCTAGTTCGAGTGCTCGATGCAAGAGTACGGAGCTTATCTCCCAGACGGGGAGTACTAGAGCACGGGCAGGCTCAGGAGTAAAAAGGAAAGGCCACCTGACAGGGAGTAAAGCAAAACGTCCAAGGGTGGTTGGGACAGTGCAATGTGCAGGACGATTGCAAACCCTAACCAAGGAAGACATGTTAGAAATGATGGAAGGCTGGATGGGTTCTTTTCTGGCAAGTATGGACCTTAAATTAGACCCCATCAGGCAGCCTCTAGCCACTACAGAATTTAAACTTTTGAGGATTGGTCAGCATAACTCAGCGGTGGGCCATGATTCACAGAGTCGATCAGGGGGGGTATCATCCAGTACAGCCGATCTTGGATCTAATGGACAGACGCATCCTTCCTCAACTAATACTGTGCAAGGTAGTGACACTCCCTGCCCCGGGTCACGAATGGATTTAAATTGCCCGAGGACAGACAATGGGGGTAAGGGCGGCTCCAGAAACCAAGTGCCCTAAAGCTTGCCCTGGGATAGTCAAACCCTCTTCGGGAGAGTCATCGAGAGTAGGGGCGACTTGCATGGAGAATCAGGCAGTAGGCTCTACGGGTCAGTGCCAGAGGCAGAGGATACCTGTTTTATATCTTCCCCCGGAGTCAGCTCCATATGTCGTGGTACTTGGGAATGTCCCGGCGCTATCTACGGGTGCCGTTGAAGACTTTGACCAACTAAAGAATAAAGTCCTACACTGGCTTAATCGTAATACGATTCTGGGTCTCAGAATGGAGACATTTATTAACATTGTGTGCAGAGTTTCCTGGGTCGGGAGGTCTGTAAAATATATGGAAGGTGACTGCGTTATTTTCAATTTTAACAGATGCCACCTGGCAGAGAGGGTCTTGCACGCAGCCGCCCAGAGAAAAACCTGTGGGGCCGTCTCATCTATTGTGGCACTTTCCTTGGGGCATTTCTACAGTCCCTCGAGTACTGTGAGAACACTCAATGAGGTGCAGCAAGGGTGGGTTTCTGCTCATCCAGGTCGTCCTCAGGCTGTCAGTCAGATGGTGACCTACGACACCCCCCTATTCAACAAGTTTACCCCTTTGGAAACGCTGGACTCCTGCAACTGACTTGGAATCAGGGGAGCCCTCATCCTCTCACCTAATAAAGTCACGGGGCTTTCCAGTTGGGTTAGGGGATGGCAAGGCCTGTAAATTTGTTTCATGGAACATAGCTGGGTTAGCGAGTAAATTCACTGACCCTAGCTGGAGCTCATTTATAAAAGGTTTCGATGTGATATGTCTTCAGGAGACATGGTCTAACACAAACAATTACTTTCTAGAGGTATACAAGACCTTTTTTGTGCCAGCGATCCCGTCCAGGGCGGGAAGATCTAAGGACAGGCTTGTAATTTATGTCTCTTTGACAGTACGCTGTCGCTTGACGGTGCTGTCTACCGATAATCCTTGTTTGCAGGCATTGTTATTTTCACAGGGGACTGATAATTTGTTGCTATTGAATTTCTATAATGCCAGCACTGTTTCTCCAGATGTCTGTAATATGTCCAGGATGGCATCCTTTTTAAGAAACACAACCCCTCACAATGGCCATCTTATGATTGCAGGAGATTTTAATCTTCATTTATGCGGGACCCAACTGTACCCAACCCCTCTGACATAGGATGCCCGCGTTTGAAGGGCATGCATGTAGAACATAACAAGCAGGGAGATATTCTTAATACCCTAGCCAACGAGTTCGACTTGACTATGGCAATCTGCCTGTTGGATCGAGGTAGGAAACCTATCATTCCAACTTTCTCAGGGAGGGGGAGCATATCTATTATAGATTTTATTTTTGTTTTGCACCCCTTTTTCTTTTTTTTATTGAACTTCTCTATTGGAGATAGTATTCATAGTGACCACAATCCGCTTCGTGTTACGACCAGCTGGCCCCCATTAGGGAAATCTAGAACGACTGTAGCTAGGGGGACATTAAAGGTATCAGATCATGGTAGAAGGTTAAGGTGGGTACAGATAACCCCGGACCTTTTTTATGAGTCTCTCTTAGCTAGGTGTAACACGGAATTAGACATCTGTGCAAAGGGGCAGGTAGAGCCAGGGAGCATTCTCAAGGCCTTCTCAGTTATTTCACTTACCATTGGGGAACTATTAAGGGCCCCAACCAGGTATTTGATGGATCAAGGCCGGAGATGGTTTGATCGGGATTGCTCTAGAGCAGCTAGGAAACTGAGGGGGGCATTAGGCACCAAACCAAGGGATCCTGCAGTGGTTAAAGCCGTAGAGGGCTATATAAAGCGGAATTATCTAGGCGTAAGACCGAGCTGATTGACGAGGCATGGAGCAGGCTCTCCGAGGCTAGCACCCTAAAAAACAGCGAGAAGTTTTGGAGCATCGTTAATAGCCCATTTTTGCTAGGAGATGCTGCACAGCCACTTGACGCACATATCACAGAAGAGGATTGGGTGGGTCATTTCGAGGAAATGTTTGGAAGCCCGATAGAAGTTAGCATAGATGATAGTAGAGGAGAAGGGAAATTGGCCCTTGTTATCTCAGCGGAAGAAGTTAGAAAGGGTATTGAGGGGTTGTCCAGAAATAAGGCTCCTGGACCTGATTGTATCCCTCCGGACCTTTATATATCCAACCCTCAGCTGTGGGTGCCAGTTCTCACCTCAATCATCAATGCAACTATAAGAGGCGATGCGCCTAGCACTTGGGCTACATCTACCATCGTCCCAGTTTTTAAAAAAGGTAACAGGGACAGTACCCTTTGTTATAGACCAATATCGATGTTGGACTCTATGGTCAAGGTGGTGGAATATATTCTCCTGGACAGGTTAGCTTCATGGGCAGATGATAATATATTAGCAGACATCCAATATGGTTTTCGTCCAGAGAGGTCAACAGTGGACCAATGCCTGAATTTGTATTTGATTGTAAATAAGTACACAGTTGCCCGCCCTGGTGCGATCTATCTGGCCTTCATGGACCTGGCCTCCGCTTTTGATTGGGTAAATAGAAGCAAGTTATGGGAGACCTTACTGTGTATGAGGTAGATAAAAATATTTTTTTACAAGTGCTTCATAGGAATACCAAGGCTGAGGTACGTTATATCAATGATGGTAAGGTGACCCGTCAGTTTCCAATTCAGAGAGGGGTGTGGCAGGGCTGTATATTGGCACCGTTTTAGTTAAATTATATATTAACAACTTGGAGAAGGAACTGATAGCTACACAGGCTGATTTTCCACAGGTGGGACGGTGGGGTCTGCCGGTATTACTATATGCGGATGACGCGGTCCTCATGGTTAGGAGTTTGAGGGGGTGGCAAACCCTGCTTAACTCCTTTGTCGCGTTTATGGAAGACCAGGACCTGCTAGTGGAGAACTCAAACTCTTATGTGATGCAGATGGGACATAGCTTAAGTAAACCCCTTAACTTTAAGGTTGGGTCTACCCCAGTTCCTAAGACTAGGGTTTTTTCCTATCTGGGGGTTACGTTGGATGCCAAGTTAAACTGGGGTCCATTAAAAAACAGTAAGCAAGGGGGACTTTTATGGGCCAATGCAGCCATTTTTAATCTTGCTTCCTGTTTGGGTAAAAAGCCGATTGGTGCACTCCTGCAGATCTATAGAGCCAAGTGTATAGCACAGGTGATGTATGGTAGCGAAATCTGGGGTTATATTTCTCATAAAGAGCTCCAAAGAGTCGAAAATAAGTTCTTTAGACAGCTTTTAAGTGTACCTCAGGGAACTTCCACTTTTATGGTACATGAAGAATTGGGTATGTCCTATCTGTCAGACCTGTTGTCTTTTCGTCCACTATCTTATTGGCTCAAAGTATGGTTAAGTAATAGGACTGTCTTAAACACCCAGATCCTAAGGGACTGTCTGGCCCTAGACCGTGCTCATTATATACCCTGGTTTAAATATATACGGGAGGGATTTAGCAGTCTAGGAAGAGTGGATCTCTTTAGGAACCCGGATACAATTAGAAGGAAAGACCTGCTTTGGGCCAAGGAGTCCTTTTTTTTGACAGCGGATAGTGGTCAGGGAAGAATGCGAGCTAAGGAAACCTAGTGTTCGTAGATTTATCATTTTGAAAACAGTACAATCAATGGAACCATATCTTTTAGGGCTTACCAGCTTGTATGATCGTTTTTTACTGACCAGATTTCGCTTTGTTCTATTTTTTCTTCTTCGTGCCATCCACGAGGGAGTAACAAAGGCGATACTCTGCTGCCCTGTGGCTGTGACGGCAAGTCTCCACAGGACATGCTTCATTTTTTTATGTTTTGTAGTAACTATGAGGTGCTGAGAAAGACCTATTTAATCCCAATTTTAAAAACTGTGAATTTTAACCAAGAGCGTCCTGCTTTTACCTTCTTATCTATGCTTTCAGGGACCACGATATGGCATGTCCATAGCTTTTTAAAGGCCGCAGTCAGGCTCAGATCGAGCTGTGACTAAGTAACGTGCGTGGGGATGGCTTGGAGGTGAATTTTCCCTGTCTCTTTTTAACTGTATTATTCGTATTTTATACTGTATGCATTTTTGGCGTCCTGAGTTAATGTAATTGACTTTTATGTCTTTTTCCTACAAAAGCCGAATAAAGTATTATTGATTGATTGATTGACTGTTAAGTACATACAGGGGCAGGAACATTTGTGCAGATTGTTTGTCACGCTTGCCTTTACCTCTTTCTGAATCTTCTGTCTATGACGATGATTGTGAATGTGTGGTAGCAGTAGTGGATGCTCTTTCTGCCTGCAAAGGAATCATATCTGAGGATAAATGGATGACAGCGACGGCAAATGATAGATAATATTTTGAAAAAGTGTTTCACTACATCAGAGTATGTTGGCCTTCTGGGATCAATCTATCTAGAGATTTAAGGAGTTTTTGTCAAATTTCATCGGAGTTGACATGTGAATACCAGATTTGTTAAAGGAATGGATTGGTTGTGCCTCCATTTGATTTACGGGTACTTATTCTAAATATGGCACATAAATGCCATCTGGGAGTTTCTGCTACTTGGAAAAAACTATATGAAGTTTACTGGTGGCAAGCATGGACAAACAGGTATCTGTCATTATTGGGGAATGTCCTCCGGGTACTGTTTCTGGCAAACATTGGAAAACAGTTAGCAAACCTCTTTTTCCTGTGTCATTACTCACTGGTCCTTGGGACAAAGTTGCTTTAGACTTCTCTGGCCCTTTCACTTTATTGCCGGCTGACAAGAGCTTTTTGATTGGGTTAGTTGCCTATTTTTCTAAGTAGATTTACCATTCCTTTATAGGGTGCCCTAAAACTAAAGAGTGAAATCAAATTCTTAGAAAGGGTGTTTCTTACTGAGTGTTCTCCAGAGAACATTGTAACTGACAATGGCATGCATTTTGTTTCAAAAGAGATGAAAGATTTTATGACCAAGTTTGACATTAAACATTTACAAGTTGCCTTGTACAGTCCATCATCTAATGGTTTAGTAGAAATGTTGATGTGGCTGATTTTTTTGAAGAAAAGGTTTGAGCGTATTTAACTACTCCTCCTCTACAACAAGTGTTTCACCTTTCAAATTGTTATGGGGAAGAGAAGCTAGGTCCAAATTAACACCGGTGTGGTTGTTGAGTGCCATTTCTGGTGATAAGAAGGCGTTTGGAAAAGATGTGGAGGAGTGGTCTATGAGTGACAGAGTGATGTGGAAACAGAATGCACAGGAAAGAAACTATGACTGCAGGAAGAATGTGAAAAATATTGAAATCAGTGTGGATGATTGGGTTTTGATCAGGAAACCTTTCTGAGTGGTGAAAGGAGAATCAAAATGTTCATTGCCTGTCAAGGTGGGTAAGACGAGCAAGGCTTCAGTGTTACTACAGGGCAAAGGATGGTGGAACAGGAACAGTGTGGTTCCTATTTCTGACACTCAAGCAGTACTTTTTTTCACACTTGTTCAAATGAAAAAGAAATTGATTCTATAATAAAGACTGATTTTTCTGGTCGTTGTTATGGTTCTCAAAAACTGCAAACTGTTCCGACCAGTGGGGAAGCTGAATCTGGCTCTTCCCAGAATTGATCGGTGAGTATTGTTGAAGGAACTTCTTTCTGCGAACATGCTGTAAGCGATTGTGAGCATGCTAGAACTCGCAGTTCACATATTTTTAAATTACCTGCTAAGCTGCAGGATAATGATTTATCTTAATTATTACTTTTTGTGGCGTTTTGGAGTTTTGTTTTTTGTGTAAGGAAGCAGGATGGTGTAGTATTAGGGTATGTTCACTTTAATCTTTTAAAGATGTAATTTCTTTTGTGTATGTCATTATGTTTTCATGGAATATCAGGTGGGTTCTGGAAATATCCGGTATAGTCAGCTGCCTGTGGTTCCTTCGCTTGCCTGTATATGCCTGTTGTTGTGGGTCTTTATTCATAATAAAGAAACTACATTCTGCTATCTTAGTTTGTGTTGGAGTTCTTTGAATAGACCTGCTAACCACATGCTGCACTGATTTCCTCTTTTAAGTGAATGATTTGCAAAAATCTAATTGTGTGAAAGAGTGGTTAAAATGGAGGATGGATGGTGCCCACTGGAAAAAAGTATTGTCAACCCATCCCGCCACTTCATCCATTTGCTTCCCTATAGAGATGTCTGTCTGGAAAACACAAGTGTGGCTGCTAGAGTGGCCTCACCTGGAGAGAGGCTTCTTTAGTGGCATTCAGCCACAGCAACTCCCAGTGCACACAAGAAGCAGGACAAGCCCGCTCAACCATCAACATGCCTTCCTTACTGAAAAATGTTAGCTGTCCAATCCCATTCTCATTGGCTGGTACTTAGAATAAGAATGTAGCATTATGGCCTGATTGGGCTGCAGCTCAACTGACATTCATTTTAAATAGATGCTGGAGCAGCTTCCCAGCTAAATCAAATCCGAACTTCAACCTGACAAAACCTACAGTGACAAGCCTCGGGAAATCATAGACACCCGTTGCTGCTAGCTGTTCCATGCTTTTCTGCTATGTTGCTGACCTGCCTTTGTAGAGTACCCAGACACCCCCAGGGAGTCCAGAGGTGGTGAACCAGAGTGCTCTGAAATCTTCAAGGCCCCTCACCAGAGCCAGAGGAGAGCTTACAATGAACCTAACATCAAGTGCGGGTGAGTTACTCCAAGGAGTGGTCGCAGTGCGGTGCCAATACATGCTTATTTGTCAGTGGGTATGCACTCTCACTCTCCTCTAGCATTGGCATAAGCACAATCCGTTCAGCACCCTTTAGCCTGTATGCTGGAAGAATACATTGAGGTCCCTTTTTGTGTAGATGTCCTCATGGGTTTTCATCTTAACCGTTTCCAAGGTTAGTGCCCAACATCCCCTTCGAACATCCAGGAAAACTTCGCCGTGCACTATGTCATTGACCCAGTGTCGACATTCTGATGTGGAGCTGAAAACAGCAATTGTATGTCCCAGGGAGAACCCATACCTAAACCAAGAATCAATCTTGGTCTCATGTGGGACTCAAGGCTGGAACTTTTTTTATAAAAACTAGCATTTCAAATGTTAAAGGCATTTAACGATCTGGTCTGTCGAATTTGGTTGGTTGGCTAGACCAAGAGCACTTTGAGTTGCAATTTTCACAAATTCAACAATCTCAGGAAGTACACAGCAGAGATAGGGTCTCAGTCAGCAGTAACTTATACAAGGGTACACTTTGCTCCTGTTTTTCTGGGCCCCCGTTGCACTTTGGTATTACAGAAGGCTCCAGCAATACAGACCGCACCAGTGCACATTTAGCACCCGGGTGGGCCTGAACAGTTGCAGCTGGTGTCTGGACAAAGTGGCGGGGTGGGGGGACAAAACAAAAAACACATTTTTTTAAAACGTACCTGAATCCCGTCACATCGCCGCTCTTCTGGCTCCACTGCAGGCATAGGCTTCCATACTGCCCTGCGGCCAATCCTGACGCTGCTCTCACAGCATGAGAGCAGCATCAGGATTGGCCTGAGTGCCCTCCATTTGCACTCCCATTGTGACTGGGAGCCTGTGCCTGCTGTCTCCTACCCGGCAAAGCAGCTCTGGTTGGAGACAGCTTCAGTGCTCATGGCGGCCAAACCATCATGCGCACTGACAACAGTGTACCTACCACTCCCCCTGTGCCTGTCATCCCCATGGCCCTGCCCCCTAGACTCCACGGTACAGAGAAAAATAAAACGATAATAAACATGCTTTATTATCGTTTTATTTTTCAGGTTTTGCAGCTGCTGGCAGGGCGGTCCTGAAGGGGTATGCCCTCATTGTATGAGGAAACACTTAACCTCCGGGCCTGCGCCATATCACAGCTGCAGGTGCAGAGGCAAAGGAGCTGTGATGAAAAACGAGCCTCTACCCCCACCTTCCCCCCGCCACACACACAGATGACTCTTTGTAGGCGGATGCAGCCACTCACTACATCCGTCTGCAGGGGGATCCGTGAAACCATTCCAAATGCAGGCCCGGTTGCTGCCTGCACAGTGAACGTAGACTGGCGGCTTCAAACACCCGGTTTACCTTTCACTTATGTGCTGCCCACAGGCAGGTGAAAGTTCATGACTGCACTGAGTGCAGTTAAATTTATTGTGAAAGGGTGCCCTAACCCGGTCTGCACAAGGCACACCCACTTAAAATTGGGCCCTACCAACGACCGTGGTAGTGAGTTTTTTTATTAATATGAGTGCAGCATAGCAGTTATTGAAAACACACACATTTTGTTATCAGACGCACACTTTTTGTGCTAAAAATGAATCAGTTTCCCCTCAAAATGTTTTTTTTAATTTTATGGAAAAAAAACTAAAATCTTTAAATTGAAATACAGGCTTTTCATTCTCAGCAAATACGTATGAAGTCCAAACATGAATTAGCCTTTGTCATTATGTGCTCTTATGTACTGATGCCAAATCTGTAAGTTTTGCATTGTATGACTATGTATCAACATCTCATGCCTTGGGTGCCTATATTATGCCTAAAATTGCAACTGTTGTGCTAAGGACAACATTAGCCCAAGGATGGGCCTCAAAATGCTAAAGATGTCCGCAATAGGTCAGGAATTGCATGCCGGTGCCAGCGTTATACAGGGGTAGGAACCATTATTCTAAGAATCACCACCTTTATGCCAAGATCAACAATTTACCATTGGTGGGCACCATTATAATATGGATTCTTACAATATGCCAAAAACTACCATTATGAGCCAGGGCCGGCATTTTACAATCGATGGGCAGAGCACCATCATGCCAGGTTGTCCAGAGTATGCCAAAATGATTGCCATTATTCAATGGTCAGGAGTTCACCAAGAGCCCAGAGCAGGGCCAGGCACATACATACACTCACACATGCACATGGACGTGCCTGAGCATAGACACTCACACATGCTGATGTGCATTCATGCACACACTCGCACAAACACACACTTCAGCAGCTTACAAGACATTTAAATAATTACTGAGCTCAGTGCAGTAACCAGATGAGCACACAGTTTCATATGAAATACCCAGGGCCACTGGAATTATGCGGCAGGAGAAGGCCAAATTATGCGGCAGGTTGAGTAAATTATGCAGCAAGAAAACGCAAATTATGCACAGTAATGGTAATGAGGCACACTTTTTAATAGTATTACTTCATTATTTGGTACTTTTTACTCATGTTAGCACTGTCTGGGCATTGGGTGAACCTCAGTACCAGTTTAATAACCAAATATAGCAATAAGTCACAGAAAGGTGACCAGTCAAAGTCAAAGGCCTTTGCAAAAGGCCTTAAACTGCAAAGCCACACATGCTGATGCATTATTAACTTTTGAACCGTTTGAGCTAGAAACAGCTTCTTTTTGTTAAAAACTGCAGATTATGCAGCAGATGATGGATTATGCGGCAAATGCGGCTAATCTACAATTATGCAAAAATCTCCATGGCCGCACAATCGCATAATTCCACTGGCCCTGGAAATACCACAAAGGGACCTGCAGAGCTGTTTAAAGCTGCCAGTATGCTGAAAACCATAAAACTGGGCGTCTGTCCCTTGCACTTCATCATCCAACACACTGCTCCATAACACAATCTCTGCCCCTCGGTGGTCATCATGCATGACATGGAACACTTCCCACTAGGGTCAAAACAAAAACAATGTCCTTCCATCACACACTACGTGGTGTAGCATGCTACTCATATAGGCAAGCACTTCAGCGTCCCACACAGGGGTACTAAGCGCTATATAAATGCTACAATACGCTATACTGCAGTGCAACTCTGCTCTGTTGACTCCTGGTTCTGCACACATGGCGAGCCCTACATCATGCGTGCAGTATGAGAGACAGCACAGGGCCTTTTTAGCCCCCGCCCTGTCAATCAGACTGCAATTGGTGATGGAGCACTAATACAAAGAGCTCTGCTGAAGTGCTGTAGTTCTCATTTTCAGTGTCCTCATCTCTTAACAGAGGACTGTGCATGAACACTTTAAATCCACACAAACTGTGCATGATGGCTGAGATTAGCACTAACCTCCCTTCCCACAGACTTGCACAGTTTGTATTCATCTGCCCCCTGTCAGTTTAAAGGTCTGGAGTTATTTATTTTATTTGAAAAGTTTTATAAAGCGCGAACAAGACCCAACCGGGTATCAGAGCGCTGTACAAAGAGGAAAGCTGACGTATACGTACAGAGACAATATAAATACACTTACAAAAAAGGAAATATGAGAGGAACCGGAAGCAAAAAGTAAATGAGGGTGCTAGGGGAAGAGTAGGTAGCAAGTGAACAAGCAGGTAACAGCCCACCTAGATGAGGCCAAGCAGTTTCATCATCGACTTACTTCAAAGACAAACAAAATAAGTTTAAACCCCCAGTAGAAAAGATTGTCAAGCAGTTTCATCATCGACTTACTTCAAGGACAAACGAAATGAGTTTAAACCCCCAGTAGAAATGATTGTCAAGCACAAGTTTCAAACATAAAGTGAAAGTAAATTGTTAAGCATACAATAAAACATCCAAGCACACCCCATAAGGCAACATGAGAGGAACCTGAGGCATAAAATAAATGAGGACCCTAGGGGAAGAGTAGGTAGAAAATGAACAAACAATAAACAGCCCACCCAGATGAGGCCGAACAGTTTCATCATCGCCTTACTTTAAAGACAGCTGAGATACGTTTTAAACCCCAAGTGAGAATGATTGTCAAGCACGAGTTACAAACATAAAGTGAAAGTAAATTGTCAAGCATACATTTCAACACAACAAAGTAAAAATGCTTGTCGAGAATGCAAGGTAAATGACTAGCAAATGACATGGAGGCTATTGTTGATGCAGTTCTTCCAATAGTAGCCATTTGAACTGTTTTTTGAATGAGGCAGTCGAAGGGTTGGTTCTGATCTCTGTTGGTAGGGCATTCCAAATTCTTGGAGCCAGCCCTGAGAAGGTACGATTGTAGGTTCTTTTTTTATTGAATTTCGGTGGTTTCAGTAGTAGGGTATTGGAGCTTCTTAGGTTTCTTCTGGATCCGGAGAGCTCAAGTTTTTTTGCCAGGTAAACGGGGCTATTGAAATGTATAGCTTTATGTATCAGGCAGGCTATCTTGAAGCGGATCCTAGCTTCAATGGGGAGCCAGTTAAGCTGGATTAAGTCAGGTGTGATATGATCATGCTTTCTTGAACCTGTGATTAGTCTGGCAGAGGCGTTCAGAGTAGCTCTTAGCGGCGCTAACCTAGATTTAGGAAGACCAGCTAGGGTCACCAAGCCATATTCTACTTGTAATAACTAAGGATTGGACTGCTGATTGCATGTCTTCGGGAGGTAGGAACGGTTTGATTTTCCTAAGAGTGTTGAGCTGATGGTTAGCACTCTTAATGGTTGCACTGATGTGACCTTGCATGTTTAGAAATTTGTCTAGGGTGACCCCTAAAGAGCAGGCGGAGTCCACCAAATGCGGGGTGCAGTTGAGTGCTGAGATTTTTTTGATCCAGTTTTGCGTGGGAGCCTCGTGATTGCGTGGGGAAATCAAGAGAAATTCAGTTTTGAGAGAGTTAAGTAATAAGTGGTTATGTGTTAGCCATTGTTGAGTTTTTTAAGCGCTCCGTTAAGAGTTTTAATGTCATCTGGAGAGGAGATCTTCAAATACAGTTGAGTGTCATCCGCGTACATGTGGTACTGAATGTTTGAGTCATTTAGAATGGCAGTTAGAGGTTCCATGCATAGGTTGAAGAGCGTGGGCGAAAGTGCAGAACCTTGAGGCACCCCAATAGAGACTGAAGTGCTGGCCGCCAAAGATTGGTTGACTTTGATTCTTTGTGTTCGGTTATGCAGGAAAGAGGAGAACCAATTTCGGACAGGGCCCGATAGCCCCATCCTGTATTGAAGAAGGTTAATCAGGTTATCATGTTTGATAGTGTTAAAAGCAGAGGACAAGTCCAGAAGGATTAGAAGACATGGTGTATCTTGGTCCAGAGCTCTCAATGCGTCATCAACAATGTGAGTTAGCGCTGTTTCTGTGCTATGACCTGATCTAAAGCCTGATGGATGTTGGTCTAGGAGCTCAATGTGGTCGCAAAGCTGTGTGTGAACACATTTCTCGAGCAATTTCGCTAGGGACATGATGTTGGTGATCGGCCGGAAGTTACTGGGATCTGTAAGGTCTGCATTGGGCTTCTTGGGGATGGGTGTGACTTGCCCCATTTTAAGGCAGTCGGGAATCCTCCCCTGTAAGAGAGATTGTTGGATGATCTTGGACCAGAGAGGCAGAACTGCCAAGTTGAGGTCTATGAGCAGCTTGGCGGGGAGTGGGTCCTTGAAATGGTTGGAAGGTTTCAGAGAAGCCAGGGAATGTGACAGCTCCTCCAAGTCTGGAGGTCGGAAGGTATTCCAGCAGGCATTGTTTTTGGGTGTGTACAGGCATTGATTTTGGGTGTGTATTGCCGTGTAACCAGGCAAACCCTCGGAACTCATAGACAACAAATTCTCAGCGGCCCGTTGCAGTTCCCGCTCAATACTTCTAGACTTTTCAGCGAAGTGCTCTGAGAAGTCCTCCTCACTGGGTCCAGCGATTTTGATTGCTGGAATAGGATTAGCCTGTTGTTTGATGATATCAAACAGTTTCCTGGGACGGTTTTTAGCGCTGTCAAACTGATCTCTGAAATGATCTGATTTAGCGATGCGAATGATTTTGTTGTAAGAGCTTCTCATCTTTCTTAACTGTTCGAGGCTAGAAGTGGAGGGGGCATTTCTCCAACGTCTCTCAGAGAGCCTCAGCTGGCGACGTTCTTCATTAAGGGTACCACTGAACCAAGGTTTGGATTGTTTGCAGGGAATCCTTTTAAGTAGCTTCGGGGCTGCAGAGTCGAGAATATTAGACATAGTGTTGAAGTAATGATCCGTCAACTCTTCCAAATTATTCATGGTAGTTGGAGGTTCAAGTAGATTCTTGCTCAAGATGGAAAGGTTAGAGATGTTGATATCTCTCAGGTTATGAGACAATTGCTTGTTTTTGAGTGGTTGCCCTTGTCTAAGCAATACCTTCTCCTGAATGCGAAAGGAGATTTGGAGATGATATGACCAATCACATGGTACTATGTCATCTAGCTGAATAATGTGCTCTCTAGCTATGATGAGGTCAAGGGTAGCGCCCATGCAGTGGGTAGGACCGTTGCAGGCCTGTATATAGTTGAGGTCAGAGAGGAAAGACTTAAGAGAGCAGACTACTGGATCATTAGAGTCATTCCAGTGAAGGTTGAAGTCACCGAGGAAGATGTGATTAGGATGGAGGGCTGAGCTGGCAGAGATGGATTCCATTAATTGTTCTATGAAGAGTAAGTTGTTGTCCCCAGGAGGATGGTAGATCGAGTGAAGCACACAGACAATCTTGCCTTTGTTCCAAATTTCAGCGACAAGTAGCTCACAGGAGGACATCGAGTCCTTATGAGTCTGCTTCAAAACGAGGCTGGACCGATGGATGCAGGCAATCCCCCCCCCCCCCAGCTTTAATAGCCCTATCACATCTGACAATGTCATAGCCAGGAGGAATTAAAATGTCAAGTATTGGGGAGGAAGAGTCATTGAGCCATGTTTCCGTAAGAATCAGGAGGTCTAATTCTTGTGATAAGATGAGTTCGGAGATATCTGCTGCGTGCTTCACTGCTGATCTGCAGTTGAGAAGCATCGATTTGATATGGGAATCTGTAGTTGCTTCCACTAGGTGCGAAGTGACTACCAAGTTATCCTTATTCAAGGATCTCAAGTTAACACTCGGTTCTCTATCAGGATCAGAGGAGATAGTGGGTATGGAGCTAGGCGAGATTGCGTAGTCCTCATAAGATAGTGAGAGTGCGAGCGTGTCAACCTCAGACCACTGCGTCTGTAAACTACAGGGTCTGGAGTGGAGGTAGGGAGGAGGGGGAGTGGGCCCTCGAGGGTAGTTCGGACAGGTAACAGAGGACCTTTCCATTCCACCATTTAAATTAGTTGCAGGGTGCGAGGGCAGATCCGATCCCGCGGGCGGATATGGTGTGAGGAACTTTTCATTCTTTTTTGAGCATTGTAGGAGGATCTGGAGGTTGTCATTTACAGTGAGGAGGTCCCGCTTCAGTTCGGCCAATTGTTCCTCAATCCGCCGAAGACTGACATCATCAGGTGACCGTCCAGTATAAGGTGCAGGGAGATGCCCCTTCTCCATACAGCTTTTGCAAGGGGAGATGGACCCCTGCTTAAGCTCAGTTATGGGCTCCAAAGGAGTAGTGTGAATGGTAAGGATGGCGTCAGGGATCATAAGCGGCGGTTGAGGGGTACACCCTTGAGTATGTCCAAGGGGCGGTCCACAGGTAGTATCCTGAGCCCTGGGCGTAGAGCAAGAGGAAGCAGTAGGTTTAGGGGAGTTCAGAGGAGAGGGTGGCCCAAAGGTAGCGTCCTGAGCAATGGGAAGAGAGTTAGAGGAGGAAAGCAAAGGAAAGGGAGTCCCTAAGGTAGCATTAGGATTAGGAGTAGGGATAGATTGGACGTGAGGGGAGGGGTCGTTGTTGCTTCTAGTCAAGAGGTTAGGTCACGGTGTAGAGGGTTTTGGGACCAAGGGAGGTGAGTGTACTATGTTTAGGGGGAAGTCCGTGTCCAAGGGACTGGCAGTAGGATTGGAAGTGGGGGTGGTTTGTGCCTGAGGTGGTGGGACAGGGGGGTTGAGTGTGCCGCGGTTTGAGGGGGTCAGTGTCCAAGGGATCATTGGTGCCGTTGGCTGTAGAGAGGGTGTGGGCAGGAGGGGTAAGTGTCTCGGGATCAGCCTTGTGGTGATTCCTGGTTGTGCGTTTGCTGGTCCTGGTGGTATCGGTTGCCGTCATTGTAGTGGGTGTTTGCCGGCGGAGTGTGATGTTAGGGGTAGTGAGATTATAGTTAGTGATGGTGGATGTCCGTGAGTTGTATCGTGGGTCATCTGGTGAGGGAGATTGGGTCGGTTCAGGGTTTTTTGTCAGGGTGAGGGGCGGTAAGGAAGATTGGGTTTGAAGGCACTGATGAGTTATAGAGGAGAGTAGCGTTGGGAAGTGCCGATCAAAAGTGGTGAGGTGCGGGTCCGAGGCCTGAATGAGAATGTTTCCTGTTTTGAAGATGGAAATTGTCAGTTCTCCTTTAAAGGTAGGGGAGACAGTTGTGGAGATTTTTCGCCATAGGGACTATTAACCGACTTGGTGACTAGAAAATGAAGTAGGAAGGTGTTTTTCCACTTAGTTGGGCGGTTTGTGTAAAAGATGAAGTTAGTTTTCGTCTCGCCATTAGTAGCAGTGTGGTAGTTGTCAACAATAAGTGTTCTGGGTGCTGTTTTAGGGTTCTATGCTTTAAGTTCTTTTTAGCATTACTGGTCAGGTTTTCTGGGTAATTAATGGACCATGAGTTGAGCTGCATTCCTTCAGCCCCAAAAGAGATGGGGGGGAAATAAGTGGGGCAGCACCCCAATGTCCTATGGGATGACGGACCACCCTACTCACATAGTGCCACCTTGTGTCACACTATGTTCACACTGTTAGCCAGCGAGCACAAGGTGAGCTGGAAACCCTTCACAGAGTAGGTTTCAAGCTTGTTTGTGGAGGCTTTGCACAGTGAAAGCCCATTATGTAATTTGAAACCTCCCCAGGACTTGGGAGGTGGCTTCAGAACCATCTGTGTATTTTGAAGAGGGTAGGAGAGATTGCTTACACCCTGATGAAATCTAAGCCCATATTGTCGCCTTTGGAGCCACCCTTTTCATTGCCCTTCCATGACTTTCAATGGCTGTTCAGGCAGTGATGGGCTGAGAGCTACACCCAATGTCCAAGATCCACTATTTAAAAGCATCATCCACTCTCCTAGTGTGCAAATAGCATGTCTGGGAAAAGCCTTCCCTTTGGGCACCTGCCAGGTGCTTGCTTGTTAAAGGAAAGCTCTGAACTGCCAATGCCAGAATGGCTTGCCTACCTAACAGTTAGCACTGAACACAACTTTCTTTCTGCAGTGGGTGATTTCTGTAATTAATATGTGCCTATGGATGCAGGGAGATAAAGAAAAATGACTGACGCTAAGCAGACGTGACACTTATTTTACTGCACCGAACGTAATTTTAGATATCTGATCACATGCACAGAACAAATAATGTCCTTGAGCTTTAATTTAAATTTATTTTCAAGTCATAACTTGAAAATGTTTTATTTACACTATATCCGGGAGGAAGTGGTTTTGTGCATCATCAAGTCCTGGCCTTGGCATCTGAGTTTCCATTCTGCTGCCTTCAGGTGCAGCTGCATTGAACTAGGTGAGGTGATGTATAGCAGCCCAAGCAGTGGAAAATAGTTCTATATTTCCACGTCACCTGCCAACTCCAAGCACGTCAAACACACTGTTGTCAATGTAGGTCAAACAAAAGTCATGCATTCTTATTACAGTGTAAAGGGGTCCCTAGAACAATTGTTTGACAAATCCATTCGTTTCGCTTTTTTTATAGTGCAGGCCTGCCAGATTTTCACAAACTAAGAGACAGTGGTCTTAAAGCAACTAGACCTAGAGAAATGGCTAGGTTCGAAGGGCCAGATGTATGAAGATAATGGTAGCAAAAAGTGGTTGTGACTTGTGATGTCTTTTTGCGACCAATGCTTAATGTTGTGAACCGACCTTTGTATTAAATTCTGAATCAGAGTGGGCCGTAGCCTGACTTACCTAATTAATATTCATTAGATCGGTTGAAGATTGCGACTCACACTGATTGGTTACAAGCACATGGATGAGGGCCTATAAAGGTCGGAAGACCACCATGCCTTTGAAACGATTTTTTAAGCAGCTCAATTTGCTTGAAGGAAACAGACCAGCTTTAAGAAAAAAAGTTTTCATTTTTTAAAAAACTTTCATTGAGCCTTTTTCCTATGTAACTTTAACTCAAGTTCACAAAGGAGAAGAGGTCCAAAACAAATCTGTGAATATTTTACAACCCCAATTTAGGAGTTGGTCACTTTTTAGTAGTTTCCAGTGGATCACAAACCGTTGATACAGCTAATAGCGAACCACAATTTGGAATGGAAGTCCACAACACGCCCCTTCCAAATTGTGATTTGGTATCCATTCGCAAATCTTTTCATTTCATAGTTTATCCCACATGAAAATAGGTACTACCACTTTAAGTGTGCCCCAGGGTTCAACCCTGCAATTGGACTTAAAACTGATCGCTAAGTTAACCCGTTTGACACTTGACTTTCAGGGCAGTGAAGTCAAGCCACCCAAGGCTTACTCAGGAAGGTAGTGTGGGGTTAGAAACTCAGCACTCATGAACCATCAAACAGCACCTCTAAGCACTAGAACCGTGGCTTTAGAACTCTCTCCATCGAGGGCCCCACAGCACCTTGAGGTTCACTTATCAGTGCATTCGCCTCTGCTGGGAACATTTCAGGGACACCAAGCCTCACCACAGCAGTGCAGTCCTTTCCTAAAGTCACGGTGTCAGCGTACATTTATCTTGTCTAGGCTCCTTCGCAGCCTCTTGCATCACAACAGGGTCTTCCTCGTGAAAGGACACTCTGACTGGAAGTTTCTGCCTCAACTATATACTCAAGTTCCAGACAGACATTTTGTATTCCAGCAAGTCAGTTCTGCTCCCTTGCTATTTCCTACTAGACTGGACAGCCATAGTCTTAGTCCAGAGTGTGAGCATGAAGGCAGGGTGAAGCTGGCATTCTCCTGTCAGGAGAAACCCAAAACAAGGGCACAAAAGATGTACGAGCTGTCACACTCTACTACCTGTTAACCTCTGGGGGGTAGACCTTCCAGAGAACAAAGGACAAGGACAGGGCACGGGGATCACACTAGTTTCATAGGACCCATTGTCCACTCCAAAAGACTCCAGTGACTTCTGAAGTTGGGGCCAGACTGGTAGGAAAAGGAAGATCCGCCCCCTGAGCCTTGAGACTGGGGTTGCCGCTTAGTAAAGACACTCACAACCCGGGAGGAACCCGCGGATTAACGCCCAGAGGCAGCCAGTGAGGCACGCCGAGGTGAAATCCTAACCCAGAGACACCGCGACGTCCGTGACATTGGCGAGGGTGAGAGAAAAAAGACTGTGACAACAGTGCCCTAGCCTGGAGTGTGCGCTGTGAGGCACCCCCGAGGGCACTTGAACTGAGAGATCCCACGACCCCCGCACAGACTCCTCACCCTGATCCACAACTTTGGATGGACTCTGAGATTCCTTTGGACACCTGGTTGGGATAAACCCAACAGCGCTCCACGGCGTCATACAACAGAGATATCCAAGTACGTATCAAACGCTTAGGAGCACCTTTACCAACATGGGGAAAGACAAAGGAACAAAGACTTATTCCACCCAAACTCGAATGGAACAATATGCGCTGACAGGATCTACCCAGAATGGAGCGGGCCCTCAGCACCTGATCAACCGGAGGGAGGCCTGGCCACTATACTACAGGCCATAAAGACATGCCAAGAGTCAATGGAAACTAAAATAGGGGAGGTCCGCGTTGATATGACAGTCATCCGCCAAGACCTTCGCAACGCGACGGCCTGTGTGACAGCAGCGGAACCTCGAAAATCTGAGGTGGAGGACGATGTTTCCACCCTGAAACTACAAGTGAAGCAGCTTCTATTCCACGCGTCCGACCTCCTCAAAAGGGCGGAGGACGCTGAAAATCGGTCCCGCCGAAATAATCTCCGCTTAGTTGGCCTTCCCGAGGGCACGGAACCCACTCAGGCTAGCACCTTCATCGAGGCCTGGTTCCGATCGTGGATGCCTGCGGATGCCTTGTCTACTTGGTTTGTGGTGGAGAGGGCCCACCGCTCCCTCGGCCCCCACCGGGAGCGCCGCACCGCCCAATAATCCTGAAGATCCTTAACTTTAGGGACCGTGATGCTATCCTGCAGGAGGACCACTCTCGGCCAGAACTCAGCTATAAGGGAGCCAGGATTATGATCTTCCCTGATTATACCAAGGAGGTGCAGGCCCTTAGAAGATCCTACGTCCAGGTCAAACAAAAGTTGCGGGCCTTAAATCTATCCTACAGACTCCTCTTCCCAGTCGCCTCAAAGTGATTTTTCAGAATAAATCCTACTTCTTCGATACGCCGGAGGCAGCCTGGGCATGGGCGACTGAAGAGTGTCCTCTCCACCTAACCAAAAGTGTGTCAACAACAACCCAGCAGAAGGATCCGGCTTGCAAAAAACCTGCGACCCCCCATGGACGACGTGCGGGATCCCATAGAAGACGCGGGACCCGAGGAACAAAGTCCGCATCACCGAATGGTTCGTTCCAGAACAGAGATGAATCACCCGAAAACAATATGACCACAAAAGACCGTACCCAGCCAGGTGACACAAACCCTGGAGATTCGCCCAGACCCGGCTCAGACGACACTGACCTATCCCGCAGCCCCCGCATATGAACTCAAATAATGCTACTTCAAATCCACGCCAGAGGAACAAGTATCCTGAAGCTCGAAGGGGCGTCACAGACTGTCACTGACCACGATCCCGGACTAATTTTGTCTGTACTCTAAGCTTTTGTTGATTGGGCGACAGATGCTTCATTTGGGGAAGTATGGGGTGGGGGGTTGGTTGGGATTCTCAACTGGGAATGTTCTCCTAGACACTGTTTATGTTGGTTTGTTTTATGGTAGCACTGTACATTACATACCAGATACTCCCATTAGCATCCCCTTAGCGCCCTTGCATACATACTGTCTCTCCCGAACGCCCATGTACCTGATTCATTGGCGACCACCACATGGTCGGCTCCAGACATGGCAACATTACCCTTATGTCGGGCTCACATAGCAGGAGCGGACCCGTGAGAATCCTCTCATGGAATGTGAATGGCCTCTTAGATAAAATTAAACGGACGGAGGTGTTGAGACATGCCCGAAGTAGTAACCCGGATGTCTTATTACTACAAGAGACACACTTAGTGGGGAACCACTGCCCTTTCCTGGCGCGTCAAGGATTTGACAGGGTGTGGCATTCTGGGTTTTCCAGGGGCTCTCGGGGAACAGCAATCCTTCTACGCCGCTCCCTTCCCTTTACAATGACCCAAGTGGTTAATGACCCGTCAGGCCGATTCACAGCCCTCTCTGGGGCCCTAGGGGACTCCACCATTAATCTGATATCACTATATGCCCCTCCAGCAAATCTAGAGTCCACGCTCCAAGCTGTACTGACAATCCTTTCCGCTCTTCCACAGGGCTTAACAATAGTGGGGGGTGATTTTAATGCTGTCCCGGAGCCCACGGGGGATACCACAGGTCCTGTGTCCACACATAGACGATTGGGGGCCAAACGTCTCGGAGACTGGACCGCTACACTGAGTCTCTGTGATGTGTGGCGCATTTGGCACCCTAAGATACGACAATACACACACACCTCTGCGGCGCACCACAACCATTCCCGTATAGATCTCCTGTTAATGCCCGCTCCAGACTGTCGTGCTGTCTCCGAAGTCCAGATCCTGGTGATGGAGCAAGGTCTCGTAAGAATGAGACTTGCTCGGAGGCAATCCGCTCATTTAACTCATTAACAAGTTACTAAACGTAATCTGTGAATAACTAATATGCACCACATGAACACGCGGGTTAGTGAAGCTTGCTTATGTGTGTACTAATGCGGATAACAATGAAAACGGACTAATACCGCTTTAAACGGGGAAACTGTTGTGCGCATGCGTCAACTGCACCTACGCAATATGACGAGGTAACGCTTGGAGGGAAATTCTAGCGCATGAGCAGAAGGCACTAAAATGGAGTCTTGAAGACTTGCGTGCATGGCATCTGCTTAGCTGAAACTAAAACAAGCTATTTTACAAATGCTAATGCGGGAGAAGTATTAATAAGTAAACGGGAATAGAGTAGAGGTGGGAGGTATACAGTGAGACCATTTATTTTGTGAAAATAACGTTTGTCTTTTGACTTTATTATTAGTGCGCATTTGGGCCTCTCTTGTATAACCGGAGTGGATGAAATGATGCGATGTCTGCGCATGCTCATTGAGTGAAGTCATGAAGGTCAATGACAGAACATTTGAACGGAAGCCAAATTGGAGTGCCAATACCCTGGGAACGGATGCTGAAAAGTTCAGCAATGAGATGTTCTATTCTTCGTAGTGACATTAATGTTTCAAAAAGATACATGTAGTGGATGGGGATTAGGAGGGATATTACCAAGGAATTGCGATAATTATCGCAAAGCGCGCTTAGCGCTGTTTTTTTTATCGCCGGCTATTGCTGGATTTCATCGCGGAGATAACGCGTTATTATCAACTCTTATCTCCAAGGCGATAAAAAATCCAGCGATAGCGGCGAAACCCAGCAATAGCGCGAGAAATCGAGCGATAAATTCAACGCGCTAATGAAAAGCTTGCTAATAGGCAGGTGAGGACTTAACCTTACAATCCACCTCCCATTGACTAGAATGGTTAAGTCAGGTTTTTAGCAGTTGTTAGATTCTAGCGATATTTGCGGTTAGCGCAAGTTTTTTTATCGCTTCGCGGGCATTGCTAATAGGGGGAAGTTGTGTTTGAGACTGTTTTCAGTCGCTTTTAGTTGGGAACGCCTACTTTGCGTGTCATTAGCGATATATATCGCTGACATGCAAAGCGGCACCAAAACGGTCGCTTTCGCCATAAAGCTGTTGCTAACAGCTGTTAGCGACAGCTTGCTAATGGGGCGATAGAAATATCGCCGCTTTAGCGGCAAAAAGTGCCGCTAAAGCGGCGATAAGGCCCTTGCTAATATGCCCCAAAGTTTTGAATAAAAATTAAGGGGATGGGTTTGCGAACAATGGTTTAACAGAATAAAGTGACATGTAAGCATGGTGTGATGATCATCCCCCCTTGCCTGACCAATTAGATTTCGTATATTTACGATATTGAAACATTAGTGGGTGGAACGTGAAGAAACGAAGGTATAATTAAGGTAGCTTTAGTTAGTTATTTTAGCAGAGCTCGGGATGCTGTCTGGGAGTCGGGATGCTGTTGCTGGGAGAGATGCTGTGAGATGCTGATGAAGAATCGAATGCAGACGCTGAAGAAGAACTTTCTATCCTAATTTAATTGGGTTAGAAGAAGATCGCGGAAGAATCTCGAGGAGGAAGAGAGTGTCAGAGAGGGGTGCGGCGCAATCGTCGGTATTCTAGAGAGGTCAACTATCCTGTCCTGAATCCTGTCCTGAAGTCTTTGTCTCCTGACCTATCCTGGGAGACCCTTACCAGCCCTTTGACCAGGGGGTTGGTCTTTCACACCATTCTTGGTAACTATAATTTCACGTTATTTGCAGATGTTCTTTTCTCTCTGTCCTCTCCCTTTCTGAGCATTAATTATTGCATGAGTCCAAAGCATATGCTTGATGTTTAATCAATTGAATCTCTCTCCTAAGAATGATGGTGACTGCACTGTATTTTTGAAATGGTTTCACATGCATTTAATTTAGATAAAGATTTTAAAACTTCCTGAGTCTGTGATCATTTTCTTCAAATAAAAGAATAGTTAAGGGTTAAGTTAATTATCACCATCAACTAGTTCAACTAATGGTCCATTGATCAGAGGAAAGAACTTTTTGATCAGTGAAAGGTTAGTTAGGGAAATTAAATAACTAAACCTAAACATTGTGAAGTACAAATATAAAACTTTGACCATTCCAGCGGTTTACTCAATGTGTGTGTTTTAATTGGCCCAGGTGAGTATATGGTAGTGGAGTATCTGTTGTTGGTATACCGCTGGATCAGTTTTCTGGTAGCAGAGCTATGGTTATTATTGACTAGTTTGGTGATAATATTGATTATTGATTATTGATTTATGTTTAACAAAAGAGTTAGCGTCTTGTTTTATGTTGTCCAGAATCCCGGGAAAATGAATAGCGGGTGGTGATAGAAGTCACACTGCAGAGAGGTTACTCGTCTGTTGGAATAATACTGAGAAGCTACGCAGGGCTGGCAGTATTAAATTAGGGACTATTTCGTATAAAAATAGAGTACGAATGATAGCGAAAGGGGTTCGCTGGTGACATTTTGGTCTCATTTCCCAATACGGGTGACACTGGAAAAGTAACAGGTTCTCCGGAGCTTGAATGAAGAGTAAACAGGGGATTTACTCGCAGTAGAAGAAGAGTAATCCTGAAACTCAAGAATAAGTTGAAAATCTATCCTTTGTTTAGTGGAACAGACAGAGTAGCAAATGTTTTTATGTTGTTATTAACGAAGAATTTAATGAAAAGTATTAAGAATTAAGTTATCGTATTACCTTGTGAAGGGAGGGTCAGTCGCCGGAGTTATACTGACGTCACAGAGAGCCGCGCTGGGATTGGTTGAAACAGCGGGCGTGAGACAGAAGCAGATTGTAAAGGAGGGGCAGTAGTGAGGAGTAATACTGACGTCACAAAAGGCCGCGCTGGTATTGGTCAGAACACGAGCATGAGCCTGAGTTTAATTGGTTGTTAGATAGAAGCCGCGCTGGGATTGGTCGAAAAGGAATTGTATGTTGAGTCCTGATTTGACTGCGGGTGTGAGTCGTGCTGACATAGGACGTGACATAGGTAATAGAGCTAGAAGATATACGGAAGACTCTTTCCTATATCAACCATCTGAAATGTTTGGAAGACCAAAGAAAATGACATTAAAGAAGAAAATTAAAAATTTCTTTAAAAAAGACAAGCCTGTAATGACTAGAGAGGGAATTCCTATTCCGCCACCCAAAACACCTGCTTCATTTATGATGATGGAGAAAGGATATCACACGTGTGTATGGTTGGAGAATTGGGTGGAATATACTAATGGTGATGGTGTTTTGGCTTTTCCGGAGCATGGTACTTTCAATTTAAAGGTACTTCAGAATTTGAGAGATAGAATGAATATGTTAGAACATAATCCTAGAATGACACAGTATGAAGCCTTGGAAGAATGGGAAATTGAGGCATTTGATCGTGAAAAATACAGAAGTGGTCGGAGATTTAGATAATTTTTACCTAGATATCCGTATGAGTCAAGTGGAGATCAAATAAAGCGTTGGAGGAGAGCTGTGGTGACTGAGGGTTTATATCCAGTATTAATGGCTGAAGAACAATCAGGAGGAAAGTGTAAGGAAAAAACAAAAGACATGAATACGACAAGTTATGGCGAATCAGATGATGAGCTGTTAGAGGATATTTTGATTAAAAACCCTCCACCGTACCAAGAAGCACCTAGTAAGGTTACCCCAAGTACACCAGTGATAGGAATGCCCCTAACCCTACAAATCTTACATGATATATCACTTAATAGGGTGTTGCAGGATAATGAGGGAGAAGCTTTAAATAAAACTAGGGAAGAATTAGTTCAAAAAGTAAGCCAATTGAATTTAAATGCTGAAGCTTTGACAGTACCAGTGACTATTGGTCCTGTAATCCAATTATATGGAGATAAAAAGACTTGACAGAAACCTCAAACTGACAATTCCGTTAACAAGTCCCAGAAGAGAAGTAATAATTACAGATGATCAGACTAGTGAAAGTGAATCAGTAATTTCATTAATGGATCTCCCGAATGTAGAACCTCTAACTGAAACTCCGAAAAGAAATATACCTGCAAATTTGAGAGAAAAGAGATCTCTGGTTCCTATAGGAACTGGAAGTTCAACAGTAGTTACCTCTGAAGATATAGAAAGATGGGCACAGGAAATAGACAATCGAAACCCACAACCAAAGATTCTAGATATCAGTAAATTGAAAGTAGAGTTGGAAGAAATGATAGCTGGCAATGTGAGCATAGAAAGATTGAATGTTTATAATGACGAGGAGTTATTATTCTTATGTAAGAGTATAACTAGAAGAGCAAGAGTATTTCATGAGAAATTAACAGAAGTTGCCTCAGAGTTTGGAATAGATATAGGGAAATCGAAACTGTTGCAGAAACCATATCGAGTGGATTTTACTGACAAAGATTTAGAAAGTGTAAATGCTTCTGGTAAGAGACTACAAATAAAAGAATTGATTAATATTTTACGAAAATGGGGAGACATTGACAAATGGAGAATCAGGTGGATAAGAAAGAAAGAAGAAGTACAAGCGAGAGAAGCATCATGTGCATTTCCAGTGAGAGAATCAGATAAAGTTGAGAAATTGTGTCCAATGAGAGAAGTTCCTGGTGGTGGATATGTTCATGTCCCCTGGAGTAGACAGGATATTTTGTCATTTACGAATGATTTTCCCAGATTAAGAGAAAAGCCAGTTGAATGGTATAACAGGTGGAAAGATTTGTGAAGGTTTCAAAGGTTTTGTTGAAGGATCTGGATGGGTTATTTGATATTGTGGTACCTGCTGATTTGTAGACAGAGTGTAAGATCACAGTTGATTGGCCAAGTGAGGAGTATGCTAGAGACTCGAAGACAGGAGCACCCTCAGAAGGGGTGATGAAGAAATATCATTAAGTAATTACTTACCTGAAAGGAAAAATCCCTCCTAAAGAAACAGATTGGGTAAAAATAGATAGAACGACCCAAGAGCCAAATGAGTCTGTACATGCATATTATGAACGGTTACTACAAGTGTTTAAGCAGTATAGTGGTTTTGAGAACATTGGTAATAAGGATATGGGACATTTTGTGTATCGGTTTGTGTATGGTCTGAAACCGGAGATTACTCAGATGATTCAACAGCACATGTTTTGCTGGCAGAGTAAGTCGATTGATGAAATTCTGAAATATGCTAAGTATTGCGGAGATGATATTGAGGCGAGGCGTAGGAAGCTAAAAGAGAAAATGATGTGGGCACAAGTAAAATTGGCAGAACAGCAGGAGAATAAAGTAAATACCCAGACTGATAATCAGATAAAAGAACAGAGTCAGAATGATCAAGCAGTGAATGGTGGTAAATTAAGAGGACAAATGAATAGAGAGGAAGCGAAGAAGAAGTTTCCTTGTCATGCGTGCGGAAAGCTTGGACATTGGAAGAACGAGTGTAAGAGTATTCAGAATAATAATGGGCCAAACCAAAATTTAATTCCACAGATGCAGAATGAAGTACTTATGAATCAGCCGCAGCAGGTAGTTACTCCACAGTATCAGGTGCCACCAGCTCCTGTGCCAAACTTTGTGAATTCCCAAAAATACAGTGCGAACACCGGATTTCACGGAGAAAGTGGTAAAAATAACAGAGTGGTTACACAATATTTTTTGCAGAATGATGAAGAAAATCCGGACTATGTGCAATGACGGTGCCTGAGGGGGGAGGAAGAGGAGTGCGTGCTTTGCGCATCCTTGCCGGTAGATCAGACAGGTCCATTTATTGATGGGAAAGTGGAAGGTAATGATATCACTTTTCTATTGGATACTGGTGCTACCCGGTCTACTGTGAGAACAGCAGACATCCCAAACCTACCCCTCTCGGGAGAATCTATCCAAGTTGTAGGAGTGTCAAATCAACAGATTTGAACCCCAATCACAAAACCAATGGAGGTACATATCGGAAATTTTAAAGATATGCATCGGTTTGTAGTTTGCGATTCCAGTCCAGTAAATCTGTTGGGAAGAGATTTATTGTGCAAGATGAACTGCACAATCTATTGTACACCTGATGGTGTCGCTTTCCAAACCCCTGATGAAGATGTTATATATAAAATGATGCTAGCTAAACAGGGTACAGAGGTAGATGAGATGTTTTCATTGATAGCTGAAAGTGAATTGCCGGAAGAGTTGAAAACTACAGTGAATCCAGAAGTGTGGGATTTTACAGGAAAAGGTATTGGGTTGATGTCAAATGTAGATCCAGTTAAAGTGACGGTGAAAGAAGGTGCAGATTACCCAAACACACGACAGTACAAAATGAGTCCAGAAGTGAAAGCAGGAATTGCTCCAGAAATTGACCGAATGATTAAACAGGGCATTTTAAAAGAAATAATGAGTAGTCCTTGTAATTCGCCAATCATGGGACTCAAAAAGCCTAGTAGTAAATACAGGATAGTGCAGGACTTGCGAAAAATAAACAAAATTGTAGTGCCTTGTTGCCCAGTAGTGCCAAATCCAGCAGTGATCCATTATCAGATACCCTGGAATGCAGGTTGGTTTACAGTAATTGATTTGTGCCAAGCATTCTTTTCTATTCCTTTGCACCCAGACAGCCAGTATCTCTTTGCCTTCCGGTTTGAGGATCGTATTTTGGCATGGTGCCGAGTTCCTCAAGGGTACACAGAGAGTCCCTCAATTTTCAATCAGATACTGAAAAAGTGTCTGGAGTCATTGATTATGCCCAGGAAATCAGTTCTGGTTCAGTACATTGATGACCTATTGGTGGCATCAAAAACACGAGAAGATTGTGTCACTGACACAATTGCATTACTGAACGATTTGGCCGAAGGAGGACATAAGGTGTCTCCAGAAAAATTGCAGTTTTGTCAACAAGAAGTTAGATATTTAGGGCATAAAATAGAAAGAGGAGTTAGAAAAGTGACACCGGAAAGAATAAAAATAATCAAAGAAATGCAGCTACCTCAGACACAGATATAGATGAGGATGTTTCTGGGAGTGGTTGGGTACTGTAGACAGTGGATAAATAGCTTCTCCATGCTAGCAAACCCATTGATACAATTAACTCGGAAAAGAGCGAAAGATCCAATTGATTGGAAGGATGAATGTTTGGAAGCCTTTGTGAAATTACGGAACTGTTTATGTGAGGCCCCTGCTTTGGGCATGCCTGATTATTCAAAAGAATTTGCGCTGTTTTGTTGTGAGAGAGAAAATTGTGCACTTTCAGTTTTAACACAGAGACATGGACTGAGCCGACGTCCAGTGGCGTATTTCTCTGCCACCTTGGATCCAGTGGCCTCCGCTTTACCTGGCTGCTTAAAAGCAGTAGCTGCTACCTTTATGAGTCTGGAGCAAAGTGAGTCAATTGTGATGGGACATTCTGTAAAAGTATATGTTCCACACTCAGTTGAGATTCTTTTGACAAGAACGCGAACACAACATCTCACTCCTAGTCGGCTGACTAAGTATGAGAGAGTGATTCTAGGAGCAGAAAATGTGACAGTGATAAGATGTACAATAATGAATCCTGCCACCTTACTACCAGACCCATGTTGTGAAGAAGTGAAAGATGAGATTGATCATGATTGTCTGGATGTGACTGAATTATGTACTAAGCCCCGCCCAGACATAAAAGAAACACCATTGAAGGAATCTGATCATGAATTGTTCGTGGATGGGTCATGTCTAAGAACAGAAGGAGGAGGATTAAGTGCTGCATATGCTGTATGTAAAATAACAGGGGTAGTTGAAGCATCCTGTTTACCGGGAGTCAAGTCTGCACAAGTAGCCGAATTGGTGGCCTTAACAAAGGCATGCAAAAAAGGGAAAAATTGGAGAATATCCGTAGTTACGGACAGTCAATATGGTTTCGGGGTTGTGCATGATTTTGGCCAACTCTGGATGCAGAGGGGATTTCTGACTTCTTCAGGGTCGCCTATCAGAAATAGTAAAAATGTAAAGGATTTGTTGGAAGCATTACAATTGCCAAAAGAAGTAGCAGTTGTCAAATGCGCTGCACATCCGTCAGGAAATGACTATGTGGCGGCCGGTAATAGATATGCCGACCAAATTGCTCGATACTGTGCAAGAAATACAATGTCAATCAACAAAAATATTGAAACAGGTGAAACCAGCTGCCAACTTATGTTTTTCTCAGTTCCAGAAACATGGGATGAGGTCAGACAGTTACAAGAAGAAGTTGAGGAAAAGGAAAAGGAGATTTGGATAAAATCAAGTTGTACAAAAAGGACAGAAGATGAAGTGTGGGTGTACATAGATGGCAGACCAGTCATGCCAGACTGTCTGCTCTCTCAAATGGCAAGAGTATACCATGGGACAACACACATTGGCAGGGATTCAATGATCAGATTATTCAGACAAAGTTGGTACAATCCAAAGTTTAGGGCAGTCGCAGAGAGCCTTTGCCAAAGATGCTTAATCTGTCAGCAGCAGAACCCAGGCAGGAAGACAGTGGTTAGTTGGGGAAAGATTGGAAAGGCAGAAGGACCCTTCACTAGATTGCAGTTAGATTTCATTGAGTTACCTCCTTGCAATGGACTGAAATATGTACTTGTCATAGTGTGCCTGTTCTCAAGATGGGTAGAGGCATACCCCACTAGAAGAAATGACAGTCTCACAGTGGCTAAACTACTATTGAGGGAGTTGATACCTCGTTTCGGTTTTCCAGTCACTTTGGAATCAGATAGAGGACCTCATTTTAATAATGAAATAATTTGATTAATCTGTGCTGCATTTAACATTGAACAAAAACTGCACTGTGCTTATCGTTCAGAGGCTTCTGGAATAGTGGAACAGCTTAATGGCACAATCAAATCAAGATTAGGGAAGGTGTGCGCATCCACAATGCTGAAATGGGCAGATGCATTGCCTCTTGTACTGATGGGTCTCAGAAGTATTCCTGACAGAAAAACGGGATTGAGTCCACACGAGGTACTCATGGGAAGGGCAATGAGACAAGCATTTATTCCTAGAAATAAATTGATGAATATAACTGATGATCTGGTATTGGACTATTGCAAAGGATTGGCTGAAATGGTGCGTTCTGTCTCTCATCAGGTTGGAGAAGACGCAGTTGAAAGACAACCAGACCAGGCGCATGATTTGAATCCTGGAGACTGGGTGTTAGTGAAGAAACACGCAAGGAAGTCGTGTCTAGCACCCAGGTGGGATAAACCATGTCAAGTCATACTAGTCACTACCACAGCAGTGAAGTGTGCAGGTTTACCCAATTGGATTCATGCTAGTCATACCAGAAGAGGTCCGAGTCCATCTGAACAACAAGAACAGCCACTGACTGAACAAGCTGAGACGTCAGAAGTTGAAAGTTGTGAAGCAGGAGAATCTAGAGTAATAGATTCTGAAAGACAACTATATGACGAGCAGCCAAGTACAAGTCAGGAAGAATGGATACCAGTGATTGAGATATCTGATGCTGTTGTCAAAACCAGAAGAACAACTGAATTAAAGAGACAGAAAGATAGAGAGGAAAAGTCAGGGAAAGAAGAACACACTCAGGTAAAAATAGACAAAGCCATTCAGAAACCTGAGCAGGGTAAGATAGAAGAAGAAGAACAAGTTCAGGCAGAAGAAGAACAAGTTGAAATAAGACCTGAACAGGATCAGACAGATTTAGAAGAACAAGTTCAGGCAGAAGGAGAACAAACTATAATAAGACCTGAGCAGGTGCAGGTAGAAGAAGATCCGAATACAGGAAATACAGAACAAAGACAATCAGGAAAAGAAGAAGAACAAGAACAGATTGTGCCCAGATTAAGTGAAAATAAAAGAACTTTAGAAGGAGATGGAGAAGGTGAAAGTTCAGTCCAGGTCAAAAGAGTTAGAAAAGGAGACAATTGGCCCGCAGGAGTGAAGAGACTAAAATATCATCTAAGAAAGTCAGAAAAGAAACCAGAGCAAGTAAATGAAGTTACGAGTCAGACGCAATCTAAACAAACCTTAGTAAAACTTACGCGAAGAAGCCCAAGATCAAGAATTCTGAACAGAAAATACAGGGCCCCTGAGTGGACCTACGTTATACTTGAAGAATTTGAAAACTTAGATTTATGTGAAGAATCGGAAAGAGTTCATGTTGCACAGATTGATGAAAGTAAATTAAAACCTCCTTAAAATAAAAGATTGGATTTTAAGAAAATTTAGACAAAGAAAGAAAAAGAGAGAAGAAATTTTCTCTGATTAAAATGGCAGGAGTTGAAGACACTGAAAGACCGAAACGAAGTTTTAAAAGAAAATGCTTAAGATTTTGCTTATGCAGTATTTTATTAATAGTATTAGTATGGTTATTCCTAACAATAGGAGTACCTTTGTTAATGGGAACAAGTAACAAGAATAGTACAAAAATTAGTGAGAAAGCAAAAAGAATAAAGGGAACTAAAATAGAAATAGGGGTAGAAGATGAGATAAACTATCATAATGAATCAGACAATGATTCGTCTTTAAATGTGTTTACTAAATTGTTATTTCAGTATGTTAATACAATGGAGATTAATAATTGTTATGTTTGTATGAAGTTACCCTCGTCAGTGTCAGAAGGGGTGACTTATCGCCATATACCTCTAACATATGGTGTATCATGTAGTGTTTTATCAAGTTATTTTACGTAACAGGGAAGCTTCAGTATTTTTATTCAAATTTAGATGTAGTGTTTTCAGAATTGCCTATTAGAAAGAATATGAATCCAGTAGTTAGTAGTAAAAATGCACAGTTCATGGGTGAATTCTTCCTAACAATGAGTTTAATAGACATAGCACAGGCACACAAGGATAACCTAACATGTATATTACGTGAAGAAGAAAAAGAGTTTTTGAATTTAGTAGAAGAAAGGAGACAGGATTTAATAAAGATAGCTGCTGAACAGAAATCCCATGTACCTCCATGGGCTGAAAAAGAGGGAATTTATGCAAAAGGCGAAGCTCATGCTGCGATGTCCCTAGACTTTGTGAAAAGCTGAAAATTCTGCCTCCATAGGTTAAAGACAGATTATAATAACAATTTCATTGGTTACAGTGACTGTGAACACAACTTCCTAATTTTAGGAGGGTGGGGACTAAAAGGGGGAACTGATCCCGTGTTTCCAGGGGTTTATTATGTATGTGGGAATAATGCTTATTATAGGTTACCTGCAAGATGGTATGGAAGCTGTTATTTTGGAATAGTTTTTCCAAAGATCTACCTTGTAGACAGAATCAATGGAATCAATGAAAATTCTAATGGACTAACACGGAGAAGAAGAGCTAGTTTTTCTGAAATAGTAGGTGATATATTTAGTGCATTGATACCCTCAGTTGGAGTCATTCTAAATTCACGTAAAATTTGCAAATTGTCAACCATAGTTGATCGTCTTTCTACAGATACTGCCGGAGGATTCTTAATGATTAATACCGAGATGGTTGCAATAAGGTCTATGGTTTTACAAAATCGTCTTGCTCTTGATATTTTATTTTAAGAGGGCGGAGTCTGTGGGATGTTGAAAATTCAACATTGCTGCACTTATATTCCGGACAAAAGTAAGGAAATTAAAGGGTATATTGAAAATATTACAAGAATGCATAATGATTTGACCCAACTGGAGGTTGACAGTGTATGGGGAAGATTAACAAAAAGTATAACATCAATAGGGAATTGGTTTACTAATTTTGGGAAAAGTTTTCTAGGTCAAATAATCTTACCAGCAGTTGTGATAATAACAATAGTAATGACAGTAATGATCACATGTAAATGTTGCAGAAGCGAGGGAAAGGGAAGAATACATTTAGAAAGAGAAGGGAGAGGAAAGAAACGAAAGAGGGAATATGAAGAAATTCAGTTAGAGGCAATGAAAGGAAAGCTATACAAAAAGATGAAAGACTTAGAAGGGAAAGAAGTAACTGATGAAATGAGGAGAGAAAAGGAGAAAACTGAGATGTGCTAAAGTTGGCATCTGGAAAGGGATGGGTAATTTTGTGATGGCTCAAAATGCCATCAGAGAGGGGATTGATGGAGCAAGGTCTTGTAAGAAAGAGACTTGCTCGGAGGCAATCCGCTCATTTAACTCATTAACAAGTTACTAAACGTAATCTGTGAATAACTAATACGCACCACATGAACACGCGGGTTAGTGAAGCTTGCTTATGTGTGTACTAATGCGGATAACAATGAAAACGGACTAATACCGCTTTTAAACGGGGAAACTGTTGTGCGCATGCATCAACTGCACCTACGCAATATGACGAGGTAACGCTTGGAGGGAAATTCTAGCGCATGAGCAGAAGGCACTAAAATGGAGTCTTGAAGACTCGCGTGCCTGGCATCTGCTTAGCTGAAACTAAAACAAGCTATTTTACTAATGCTAATGCGGGAGAAGTATTAATAAGTAAACGGGAATAGAGTAGAGGTGGGAGGTATACAGTGAGACCATTTATTTTGTGAAAATAACGTTTGTCTTTTGACTTTATTATTAGTGCGCATTTGGGCCTCTCTTGTATAACCGGAGTGGATGAAATGACGCGATGTCTGCGCATGCTCATTGAGTGAAGTCATGAAGATCATTGACAGAACATTTGAACGGAAGCCAAATTGGAGTGCCAATACCCTGGGAACGGATGGTGAAAAGTTCAGCAATGAGATGTTCTATTCTTTGTAGTGACATTAATGTTTCAAAAAGATACATGTAGTGGATGGGAATAAAGTTTTGAATAAAAATTAAGGGGATGGGTTTGCGAACAATGGTTTAACAGAATAAAGTGACATGTAAGCATGGTGTGATGATCATCCCCCCTTGCCTGACCAATTAGATTTCGTATATTTACGATATTAAAACATTAGTGGGTGGAACGTGAAGAAACGAAGGTATAATTAAGGTAGCTTTAGTTAGTTATTTTAGCAGAGCTCGGGATGCTGTCTGGGAGTCGGGATGCTGTTGCTGGGAGAGATGCTGTGAGATGCTGATGAAGAATCGAATGCAGACGCTGAAGAAGAACTTTCTATCCTAATTTAATTGGGTTAGAAGAAGATCGCAGAAGAATCTCGAGGAGGAAGAGAGTGTCAGAGAGGGGTGCGGCGTAATCGTCGGTATTCTAGAGAGGTCAACTATCCTGTCCTGAATCCTGTCCTGAAGTCTTTGTCTCCTGACCTATCCTGGGAGACCCTTACCAGCCCTTTGGCTAGGGGGTTGGTCTTTCACACCATTCTTGGTAACTATAATTTCACGTTATTTGCAAATGTTCTTTTCTCTCTGTCCTCTCCCTTTCTGAGCATTAATTATTGCATGAGTCCGAAGTATATGCTTGATGTTTAATCAATTGAATCTCTCTCCTAATAATGATGGTGACTGCACTGTATTTTTTAAATGGTTTCACATGCATTTAATTTAGATAAAGATTTTAAAACTTCCTGAGTCTGTGATCATTTTCTTCAAACAAAAGAATAGTTAAGGGTTAAGTTAATTATCACCATCAACTAGTTCAACTAATGGTCCATTGACCAGAGGAAAGAACTTTTTGATCAGTGAAAGGTTAGTTAGGGAAATTAAATAACTAAACCTAAACATTGTGAAGTACAAATATAAAACTTTGACCATTCCAGCGGTTTATTCAATATGTGTGTTTTTATGGGCCCAGGTGAGTATATGGTAGTGGAGTATCTGTTGTTGGTATACCGCTGGTTCACTGGCACGTGGAATATCTGACCATTCCCCCCTCCTGTTACAAGTGGGCGAACACCCGAGGACGCTCAGGCCCATCTGGCGACTAAACGCTTGAGGGCATATTAGCAAGGAAGTGGCGATGAGAGGCGTTAGCCTCCCTGGCTTAACGCCTCTCATCGCCACCTCAGAAGCGCCAGGCTGCACCATATTACCAAGGATATGGTGCAGCCTGTCGATTCCCCCTGCGATGGCGCTAAGTTTCACGACTTAACGCCAACGCAGGCACCCTTGCACCAGAGTGCAAGGGTGTCTGCGAGCAGGGAGGTTTGTTTATGTACAGGAAGGTGTCCCTTCCTGTACATAAACAAACCTATTTTTAAAAATGCCATTTTGTAACTTACATGTGTGCTGCTTCATGCAGCACACATGTAAGTTACAAAATGGCGTTAAGTCGTGAAACTTAGCGCCATCGCAGGGGGAATCGACAGGCTGCACCATATCCTTGGTAATATGGTGCAGCCTGGCGCTTCTGAGGAGGACCGGATCGCATTATATGCGGACGATGTCCTGTTGTACCTCGCTGATCCAGCCCGCTCCTGGCCGAGATGCTTGCAGATCCTTCACTCATTCGGGCGGGCATCTGGATTGCGCCTTAACCCCCTCAAGTCCACGGTGGTCCCTCTCCATGCCTCCAGGGAATGCTTCAACTGGCAGACAACCATGCCTATTTGACGTTTATCCTTTAAATATCTGGGCATCTGGGTGGCGCTTCTCCCGGAACTGACCTGGTCCCTTAACGTCGGTCCACTCCTCCGACCGACTAAAGATGACCTACGTAAATGGCAAAAACTCCCTCTTAACCCTCTCGGGAGAGTGGCCCTCTTCAAAATGATGGTCCTCCCCCGCCTCTTGTATGTCCTTCAGAATCTTCCGATCCATCTCCTTCGCGGATGGTTTCGCGATCTGAACGGGGTGATTACTAACTTCCTTTGGGGGGGCTCAAGACCGCATTTAGCTCTCACAACTTGCCAACGAACTACATATGGTTTAAAGGGGGATGGTCGGATCCAGCATACCGCTTGAACTGGGACGTCTTGGATTCGCTCAGGTCCAGGCAATGCTATACGGAACTCCAATCCCTCAGACCTTACCAGTAGTGACTTGTTCGGCCTTCCTGGCGTGGCGGTCGGCACTGAGACACATCCACTGGGACACCAAGATCACATTACAAACTCCATTATGGCACGGCACCTGGTTCCGGGAGGTGAGGAATCTGACGGGTTTTCAGGCTTGGGATCTGATAGGCATCACCCACCTTGGTGATATCTGGAAAGGAAAACATCTGTCCTCCTTCCAGGACTTACAACGCACATACTCGTTGCGCTCTACGCAATTCTTTAAATATCTCCAGCTACGTCATGCCCTTACCACTCACCTCCCTGACCAAGAATCATTTCCTGAGTTCAGCCCCTTGGAAGCCAGAATTCTCATGGGGGACCTGGGGAAGGGAGGCATTTCCCAAATATACCGATCCCCGATAAACAAAACTACGTCTACGCTGGACTCTCTTAGAACTAGGTGGGAGGGTTGGGTGGGCCCCCTCGAGGACGAGGATTGGAGAGACGCCCTTATGGCCCCCAGAACTCTCACTATCTCTGCTAGACTTCGCCTTATACAGATATATTATCTTCACTGCACGTATCTTACACCGGCACGATTGCACAAAGCTGGACTCCTCCCAGCCCCACAGTGTCCACGCTGTAGAGAGGGACCAGCCGATTTCTTCCATATGGTCTGGTCCTGCGCGATCATATCTAAGTACTGGGCGGCAGTCACAACGGAACTGAGTGGCATACTGGGATGGGAGGTGCCCCTTACTCCACTGGCTCTTCTCCTCGGGGTGATGGAAGGAATGGACGGCTCCCGAGCCGACAAGTCGTTCCTAGGTACAGCCATCCTGATTGTTAAAAGGGACATTACATGTGGCCTGGAAGGACTCCAAGCCTCCTTCTATCTCGAAGTGGCGAAGGGGAGTTGATTGGTGTGCGATCCAAGAAAAAGCGGTTTATGAGGCAAGAGGATGCCCAAATAAATATGAATGAATATGGGGTAAATGGGTGGGAATATTGGACTGAGTGCTCATGGTGCTAAGAGTGGACTCTTTCTTATTCAATCTTAAATTCATTGCTAGGGAGATAATAAGTGGATATGTAATGAAATGTCATTTATGTCACAGTGCTACGAGTAATTTTCCTTTTTTATAACTGTCTTGCTTTTGTTTACAAAATGCCAATAAAGTTGGTTATCAAAAAAAAAAAAACACTCCAGTATGGACCACTGCAAAGAGCCCTGGGATGTCTGAAAGAGTCCTCCAATTCACATCAATGGGCTGGGCTCTCTCTGAACCACCATCCTAGGTACCTCTGGGAATGCGCAACACAGAAAAGGGCCTCGTGGCCACATGCACCACCCACACTCCATGCACGCCTTCCACTCATGTAGACAAGTTCAATCAAGCGATAGCTATGTCCCACGCTGATGGGCAAAGGGGGAAACAGCCATTACAACGCGGCTGTTTCTACGCATGCCATTACAACGCATGTGTTGTTACAACACGTAGACTTTACTATGCATTTTTTTACTAAATATATGCTTTTACCACACATGCCTTTACAACGAATTTCGTTGTAAAGTTAGGTATGGTAAAAGGTAGGGTAGGGAAAGGTTTGGGGGCTAGGGGGGTTGCGCAAGGTAGTGTTTTAGGGTTTAGGGTAGGGAAAGAGCTGGGAGCCGGGGGGGGGGATAGGTTGCGCAGGGGTAGGGTTTTAGGGATTAGGGGAAGGGCTGGTGGCTAGGGGGTGTTGTGTTTGGGTAAGGTTTAGGGCAGGGGAAGGTTATTTATTTTTAGAAGGGTTGGGGCCGGGGGTGGGGTGCGCCAGGGACCGGGATTAGAGTATAAGATAGGGGTCAGGGAAACCTTTACCACGCATATGCTTATATCATCCATGCTTTTACAACGTATTTCGTTGTAAAGGCATGCGTGGTAAAGGCATATTTGTTAAAAAAATATGCAAGGTAAAGATTTGCGTTGTAATGGCATTCGCGTTGTAACGCATGCTTTGTAAAGGCATGCGTTACAACGGAATGCAATGTATCTTCATACAACCATCAAAAGACCCTGTTACAGTGGACTGGCAGAAAAATGTAAAACATGGGAGAGGCTGGTAGACCGCTCTCCCTATCAGGAAAGAGGTAAAAAGGCCTGTCCTGTGTAATCACTTATCTGACCCCACTATCAGCCCTCTACAACCCAGTGAGATGACAGTAATCACTCTCTTCAAACGGAAGGTACACGTGGTGTGCTCCTCTGACCATAGAGCCTAACTCCATAAGACGGAACGACCTCATTTCACATACGTGATCATACTGTGTGCTGCGGTGGGGATCAAACACATGTTAGCTTGCAATGTCGAACTTGAGGAAGGGGCAGAAGCTCTCCAGTGCCATGCAGGAGATATTTACCTGTCCCAAAAGATGGCATATTTTTTGTGTCGGCTGATGTACGTATTGATCCTTCCTGTTCACCACATCCCCAAGAATTCTACCACCCCATGTTGGGACTGGACTGTTATGGTTTCTATCTTTTTGAGAGAAAAATACTGCCCATTTGTTCAGGTTTTTAGGTACCGGGGGGGCTTGGCCCTCAGAAAACATACTTGTGAAATCCTCTGTATTCCTTTTTAACCTAAAGGTCACTTGTACCTGTTTGCTTAAAATGCTATGTCAGCAAAAAAAAAAAAAGACAGCACGGCCAGATCATTCTACCTCGTGCCTTTTTCTTTCACCACCCTACACCTCCTGTTTCTTTATCACACTCTTATATATTCTTTTTCCTCTCTGCTTTCCACCACTGACATAGCTACCAAATTTCAAAGGTCCGTGCCTTATAAGCTACTCAGTCCAGGTTTTTTCTTTGAATTGTGGGACTTTTAGTTCTAGTTTTATAATGGAATAAACAAGACTACAGATCCCAGAATTCAAAGAAAAAAACCTGGGTTGGAGCATCCGGCCACCCATGGACCTAGGAAACGTGGCAGGGCTGCATTGACATCGTTTTCCTAGCTTTCTTTGCCTCCTATCAATCTTGTCTGCCTTTCTCTCTCCTTTTCTGGGCCAAAGTTTGATGATGAAAAATAAATATAGGTTTCCAAAAATTAGTGTCGGTGTCCACCATCCGTCTGAACAAATGACATACTGGTTTTACGGCCTGCTCTCTCGAGTTTCAGACAAACGCGCTCGCACTGCCACTTTAAAAGGAACGCGCGGCCTGGTTTGACCTTCCATTGTGGATAGAGCGGGATGACGTAGTTTGAATCGGCGCAGGTGATGTGGAACTTTAACCCCTTGACCGCGATCGGAATTCCGCTCGTATGCGGGACATTCCGATCGCGGGTGGAGTCGTGACGAGCTCAGCTCGTCATGCGCACAGCGCTACCGCGCAGCATGACGAGCTGAGCTCGTCATGAGCACGGAAGGGGTTAAAGCTGTTTTCCACTGTGTTGCAGATTGGACTGAGCTCCTCCCCTCAAGTCCCAGTTCATTCACCACTTTTCAAAGCTCAGCAGGCCAAGTCTGGGCTGGTACAGTCATCAACACAAATAAAAGTAAGTGCTGACCTGTGCTTACCCCCACACTGCCCTCTTAGATGTACAGTGGACCGCTTCCCCATGTAAAATATATGAGAAATGAAGGCTGCTGTACTTTTGACATATATACAGAGTCTCAAGCGTTTCAAGATTCTCAGGCAGCCATGGGCCGTGCAGGTAAGAGCGGTGGGACCGGATGGGTGGGGATTTCGACAGACGACGACATGGGAAAAATAAATAAATAATTAATTTTCCCCTCGTCGTCTGTCGAAATCCCCCCACCCGGCCCCACCGCTCTTACCTGCATGGGCCACAGCTGTTCTCAGGTCCATGCGCGAGTAGCTCGTCCACGACCCAGATTTACTAACATTTTCCATCGTGGTTACTCCACGTGTTTGGCGCACTCACAATGCAAAATGTTAGTCGGGATTTACAAAGCCACGCAAATCTTGATTTGCGTGACTTAGCGTCACCTTTCCACCAAAAGGTAACGATTTGTGTTACCTTGAGTCTGAGAGGCATTATTTGGGTGGAGCGTGGGTGTGCCCATGCATTCACCCATCGATTTTGACACAACCCACATTTACTAACGTCAGTAAACCTGGGTGTGCCCCAAAATGGTGTGCCTACCTGAGGCTGGTGTAACGAGGAGAAATATCTTTATTTCTCCTTGTTACTTCCTCTTTGCATGTGTGCTGCATTCTGCAGCACACATACACAGAGAATTAAGCCTCTAGGGATTTTGTTTTTTGGAAGAAGTTATCCCTTCCTGCAAAAAAACACAATCCTGATCACAACACAGGGACCCTTGAATCATAGTGCAAGATGTCTGCGTTGGCGCTAGGCTGCCACTAGTGCATCAATGTAGGGAGAGAGCAGAAGTGCGCTATAACTTTATAAATATGGTGCATTTATGATCGCTCTCTTTCACACAGCGCAGTACATCACACTCCCTTGCTGTGTTGTGCTGCGTTGCGTGAAAGATTAGTAAATCATGGGCCCTGGTTTATTACTTGCATTCTGAGATTTGTAGTTTTGTTGATCCACTTACAAAATCAGGACTGCATTTGCCAGAAAGTAAAGAATAATCCTGGTCTGGACAGGATGAGCTACTCAGGAATGGTCTTGGAAACTTGATAGCTTTGTGTTGGAGGCGCAATCGCTCCCCTTCAAGTTATTCAAGGTGGAGGAAGCAAAGGTAAAAGTCTCAGAACTCATTAGGTCACTATACGGAAGTCCATGACAGGTAGATGGTGGGTTCTGAGGTATGGATATATCTGTTAACTATGCCTTGCTCTCGCTGGACTCTATTGTTAGTCTAAGTGGGTCAGGCCCATGCCAGATTTCCAAGGTAACCAAAGAATATGTGAATAATTTCCATTTAAAATTGATTGTATGTACATTTTATCATGCGGCTATCCTGTGGCTGACATGGACTCAGCGATTATGGACCAACTTTGGACATGTTCTTTTGACAGATGTGGCAACTTTTTCCATCATCTGTCATTGCTACTCTTTCTGTTAGACCTGGGAGCAGATAAAAGGGCATACCCCAAAATACCTTGCCCGCAAAATACAACATTATACCAAGAAATATCCCTTCCTCTTATTTAAGCAAAGCCTGAACAACATCCACAGAATGGCACGTAGATCAAAGTGAGCTCAGGGGGAACGTGCTCAGAGTCAAATCCTATCTCCTTCAATAACAGTACTCACAAAAATACACCTGTGTGAAAACGTAAATTCACTCCTTCAGCCAACAAGCCTCTTGAACCAGAGATGCACTACACAAGTATTCATTCATTCACTCATTCATTTGTTTGTTCACTCATTCATTCTCAGTCCCTTTGTGCCAGTTGTATATGGACCGGTTCAGCCCATCTAGGCATCTCCAGATCTCCTTTCCTTGCTTACCCAAGAATTTACATGGAAATGTCCCTCAACCTACACTCTGTGTCATTGGACTAGGACTGAAAGCAGTGGAATGACCTGAAAATACCGTCAAGGCCAGGCACCACAGTCTTCATAGACATGGGACTAATTTCTCACACTGATGTAAGTAGATACAACCCTAGTGATTGACAGCATCAAGTAATTCCTCTTCTAAAGAAGGATACTCAGGGGCCTAGCTTGGTCAGTGAGATTGGAGGGGGTGCGAACTTCAGAATTTCCAACAATCACGCTGGCATTTAATGTTAAAATACATTATACAGCAAGGAGGGCGAATGAGAGGGGTTTAAGAGGCAGTGGAAAGTGAGAGGAGTGGAGATTATAGGATTAATAAAATAGAGGAAACACAAGATTTTGTAAAAATGACCGACATTTTTGAAGACCTGAAAATCAAAGAGAGGGAGAGTGTGTGAGCGTTTTTATCTGTGTATATGACAGGCACTTCATCAGACCTGCCTGAAACCACTTGTAGCCAACTATTTATCAAAAATATATTTATTAGGGGGTGTAACACTCCAAACACCCCTCCCTGAATCTACGCCCCTGAGGATACTGTATTATATACAGGATCTCTAGATTTCTCAATAACTTGCTCTCAAAAGGCGGGGTCTCTAAATCAGCTGTTCAAAATTTGCTAGGTGGGCGGGCTCTCTAAAACGCTTTGACATAGTGGGACGGAACATAGCACTCAAGAGCAGAAATTCTCAAAACTGCTTCGGCATAGATTTTCCCATTTGTTAAAGTGGCAAGTTGCCACACAATAGCCCAAACGTTCATTTCAAGAGTAAGGCTTTACAAAAGATTATATTGCTTTGTTTTATTTTTATTTTTATTAGCACTTGTGTTGTCAAGGCACCACATCTATGCTCTTTGGGTGGTAGGAGGAGGATGCTGCATCCAGAATGTCACTGTTAGGATCAAAGTACCTTCTGAAATCAAACGTTCTCTGAGTGTTTACTGTGTCATGACATTCAAATTTCAGATGATACTAACGACCTTGTGTAACAAATGCATTTTCACAGCTTTTCAAACTTTCAAGATGTTAATTTTGAGGTAGGGGCTGTGAGAAGTTGGCCTGGTATATGCTGTCCACTAATTATAGTGGGCACCTTGCACCAGTCCAAACAACCCCTTATTGGAGATAGGTTAAAGACAACCTTATTGAAAGCTATCCTAGTGGTAGCTATGGAGAGCAGCCTTCAGGCTAAGTCTTGAAGGAATGTAAAGCAGCTTGTTTTACCAGTCTATAATCTCTTGAGTGACCAAATGAAAGAGCACCACACCAGGTATATATTCAAAATATATGTATTTATTGCTAAACACACCCCTCTAGTCTCTTTATGAGGCTAGAGTTCGAAATACATAAGTTAGAAGTTATTTAAACACAGTAATAGCACAAATACACGTTTGGGCCCTAGGGGCGTACCAAACCATATACCAATAAAGTGGTATAAGAACCACGACTGAACTAGACACTAGGCCTAGAGCCTCTAGAAGTGCTTGGACCACAAGGAACCACCCAAGGTAGTGACACAGGGGACCCACGGGGGACGCGTGCAGTGTAAATACACAACCGCGATACGCCGTTGACTTCTATGGAGAAAGTCGTGATCGGGAAATTAGAGAAAGGGACACTTAAAGAGGACTTGGACCAAACCCTTTGAGATCTAGAACTTTGAAGAGTCTCTACCCACGGGAGCACCGGAGTACTCATGTTACCTCACCCAGGGAAGTCGGGTGCATAGGTGCCTTTCGGGGTCGGGTTTCGTCGTCGATTTGAATGGCGATCTGCTGCAAAGTGCTGCTGGCGACCAAGTGAAAAGTGTCCGGGTGGATCCAAGAGTGGATCGGAGTTCTGAAGAACCTGAAAGCAGAGGGGACAGAGTCTGGGTCACTAGCCAGTGACCAGGAAGGCGATGAACAGATGCCCACCGATGTCGAGTGCTTCAGGTGCGTTGATGGTCGTCTTGTCTCTTCAGCCACGAGGTCCAGGAGGCGTTGTCGGTGACCAGGAGCAGGATTCGGGCTGGTACACGATGTCTGTCGAGTGCTGAGGTGTCGGCGACCGGATTGGATCTAACAAGCCTTGGCAACGGAAAGTCTTGATGCAGAGGAAGATCGTCGATGGTGCAGACCAGCAAGGTCTGGGGAACTCACCCAGCGAGGGTAAGTGAGGGCAGGCCTGGAGCAACCAGGATGCCAAGTTAAAAAAAGATTGGCCTTCATTAAGGGCTACTAGTCAACGGGCTAGCGACTGCGAAGGAGCCTCGTGACGCCGCACGTGGATCTGGCTCACAGGACACTCGTGGAGTGGGGGCCAGTGATCTTCGGTGCAGTTAGTGCTGGAGGCTAGGGCTACTCGGAGCCCAAAGCACGACTTCTTGTAAGACCCAGAAGAGGATGCACTTGCAAATGTGCTCGGTGTCCAGGGGTCACGGTCTCAAGTCACCCACGATAGCCACGGGCCTCAGCTTTGCTGGGGACTCAGGGTAGCCTCGGGGAAGTCTGAGAATCCACCTCTGGTGATGCGATGACTTCGGCGTCTGACGGGAGCTTCAGAAATGCGAACCGGACAGATGCTTCTTTGGTGCCTGCCAAGCAGGGGAGTCACTCCTTGACCCCAAGGGAGATTCTTCTGTCCTCTAATCGTGAGTAGAGCGTCGAAGGTCCAGGATTCAGTTTCAGAGTTTCGTCCAGGGATAATCTAAAGTCCTAAGGACTGGGTTCCTATACTTATACTAAGTATAGCGGTTGGACTACTCTGTGGCCCCACCTATGGGTGGGTCAGGGCAGAGGGTGGCTACACCCCTTTCCCTTTGTCCAGTTCGCGCCAAAGCAGGGGCTGCAAGCCCCTGATCCGGTTTGAACTGGGGTATGCACAGGGACACCAAGTGTGCCCCCAGTGCAGGACTTCAAAGCACCAGAAAGTGCTCCCGCCCAGCCCCAATACACATTATCCCGTCTGGGGAGGTGGTCACACCTCCCTGGGACAGGAAACCTATTGTCCAGGCCTCCCCTGCCAGAGTTTCGTCCAGCAGCAGGAGGCCAGACTCGTGTCTGTGGCAGCAGCATCCATTTTGTGATGCCAGGGCTTTGGAAAGAAGTTACCGGCCAGGCCAGGGTTAACATGTCTCTCCCTCTAGAAGGGTGGAATGCTACCCCCACCGCCAGAATTGGCGGGGGGGTAGTATTCCAAGATGTTTGACACCAAATACGACATGTTTAGGTGCAGCCATTCCAAAGTTAGCATTTAACGCGAGGTTATAATGCGCTTAAGATTATATGGTCAGGCTGCACTACAAACAGCATCAGAGAAGGGTCTCCGAACGCTGCAGAGGGGCCCTGCTCATGCAGGGGCACCCTCTCACATAGGAACCATGCACTCTGCCTTCAGGATTGATAAGGCCTGCCTTAGGAGTGACTTATAGGTTTATATGTGTGTATGTATTTAGTGATATAGGTAACCTATATCACAGTAAGGAGTGCATGCACCACCTTACCCAGGCTGCAGTAGCAGACCTGTGGTGTCAGTTTGGATGGCCTTCCAGGGGTGGCATAATACATGCTGCAGCCCCTGGTAGGCCTCTGAGGTACCTATGCCCTTGGTACATAGTATACCATATACTAGGGACTTATAAGGGCACTCAGATTCAATCAGAGATGTGCCTAAGGCACATGGAAACCTTTTACAGAGAAAGCAGATAGACTGGGGCCCTGAATAGCAGGATCCCAGTCCAACTAAGTCATAAACCGGCAAAACACCATAAAAAAAGTGGGGGTAACCATATAGTCAGATTCCACCTTCCTACATAACCCCCCAAACGAAAGGAGATAAGGCTAACCTTGGCCAGTTGAGCCTTCATTGACTAAGTGGTCATATAAGGAAGCACCTGCACTAGCATGGTTGCCCCCTGTCTTATGGTCCACTAAGCAATCCCTCACCCTAAGGGTATGAGAGGGTCTCCACCATGGGGAATCACTACCTGTGGTGTGCTTAGGTAACGTACAAGGCTGGTGAGGTGTCTGAGTAGGGAAGTGAGGCCCTAGGAATGTTGGCCTCAGCTTCCTCAGATCACTGGTCACCATGTATGCCTGTCTTTCCATGACTGAGTTGCACTTTGCTCTAAGGGTCAACCTTTGGCTGCCTACAGCTGGGGGTTGGGTCCCTTTGGATGGACTACTGGAGGGACAGGGCAGGTTTGGAACCTTCAGGTCCCAGGTTTGCCCTTGCCTACCAGAGTCCTTCTGGGAGGTCCCTACATAAAGGCATGGGGGATCCCTCAGTGTGTAGAGGAGTTTTCACCTGGCTAGGGCTACTAGACTGGGTGCCCCTAATCTGCTGATGGGGGGTTCCTCTGGACAGGGGGCCCTGGGGGTCCACTGACCTCCCTGACCTCTGCAGCCCTGGGCTGGCTGAGGCAGGGTAGAGAGGAGCAGGTTACCTGCTCCAGACTGGGTACCACCTTGGAAGGGTCCTCTGCCATCAGGGGTGTGGCCAGGCCAGGCCTGACTACCTCTGGGGCAGTTCCTTCACTAGGGGTAGGGTCAGTTCCCTGAGGAGGCTGACCCTTACCTACTGTCTGGAGGGAAGAAGACTTTTCTTCAACCCTTGTGCTCTCTTTTGGGGGAGAGTGGGTGTGAGAAGTTGGCCTGGTATATGCTGTCCACTAATTATAGTGGGCACCTTGCACCAGTCCAAACAACCCCTTATTGGAGATAGGTTAAAGACAACCTTATTGAAAGCTATCCTAGTGGTAGCTATGGAGAGCAGCCTTCAGGCTAAGTCTTGAAGGAATGTAAAGCAGCTTGTTTTACCAGTCTATAATCTCTTGAGTGATCAAATGAAAGAGCACCACACCAGGTATATATTCAAAATATATGTATTTATTGCTAAACACACCCCTCTAGTCTCTTTATGAGGCTAGAGTTCGAAGATACATAAGTTATAAGTTATTAAATCACAGTAATAGCACAAATACACGTTTGGGCCCTAGGGGCGTACCAAACCATATACCAATAAAGTGGTATGCGAACCACGACTGAACTAGACACTAGGCCTAGAGCCTCTAGAAGTGCTTGGACCACAAGGAACCACCCAAGGTAGTGACACAGGGGACCCACGGGAGACGCGTGCAGTGTAAATACACAACCGCGATACGCCGTTAACTTCTATGGAGAAAGTCGGGATCGGGAAAATAGAGAAAAGGGACACTTAAAAGAGGACTAGGACAAAACCCTTTGAGATCTAGGACTTTGAAGAGTCTCTACCCACGGGAGCACCGGAGTACTCGTGTTACCTCACCCAGGGAAGCCGGGTGCATAGGTGCCTTTCGGGGTCGGGTTTCGTCGTCGATTCGAATGGCGATCTGCTGCAAAGTGCTGCTGGCGGCCAAGAGAAAAGTGTCCGGGTGGATCCAAGAGTGGATCGGAGTTCTGAAGAACCTGAAAGCAGAGGGGACAGAGTCTGGGTCACTAGCCAGTGACCAGGAAGGCGATGGACAGATGCCCACCGATGTCGAGTGCTTCAGGTGCATTGACAGTCGTCTTGACTCTTCAGCCACGAGGTCCAGGAGGCGTTGTCGGCGACCAGGAGCAGGATTCAGGCTGGTAGACGATGTCTGTCGAGTGCTGAGGTGTCGGCGACCGGATTGGACCCAACAAGCCTTGGCAACGGCAAGTCTCGGTGAAGATGTAGATCGTCGATGGTGCAGACCAGCAAGGTCTGTGGAACTCACCCAGCGAGGGTAAGTGAGGGCAGGCCTGGAGCAACCAGGATGCCAAGTAAGAAAAGGATTGGCCTTCGTTAAGGGCTACTAGCCAATGGGCTAGCGACCGCGAAGGAGCCTCGTGACGCCGCACGTGGATCTGGCTTACAGGACACTCGTGGAGTGGGGGCCAGTGATCTTCGGTGCAGGTGGTGCTGGAGGCTAGGGCTACTCGGAGCCCAAAGCACGACTTCTTGGGAGACCCAGAAGATGATGCACTTGCAAATGTGCTCGGTGTCCAGGGGTCACGGTCTCAAGTCACCCACGATAGCCACGGGCCTCAGCTTTGCTGGGGACTCAGGGTAGCCTCGGGGAAGTCTGAGAATCCACCTCTGGTGATGCGATGACTTCGGCGTCCGACGGGAGCTTCAGAAATGCGAACCGGACAGATGCTTCTTTGGTGCCTGCCAAGCAGGGGAGTCACTCCTTGACCCCAAGGGAGATTCTTCAGTCCTCTAATCTTGTCGTAGAGCGTCGAAGGTCCAGGATTCAGTTTCAGAGTTTCGTCCAGGTATAATCTAAAGTCCTAAGGACTGGGTTCCTACCTTTATTCTAAAAATAGGGGTTGGACTACTCTGTGGCCCCACCTATGGGTGGGTCAGGGCAGAGGGGTGGCTACACCCCTTTCCCTTTGTCCAGTTCGCGCCAAAGCAGGGGCTGCAAGCCCCTGATCCGGTTTGAACTGGGGTATGCACAGGGACACCAAATGTGCCCCCAGTGCAGGACTTCAAAGCACCCGAAAGTGCTCCCGCCCAGCCCCAATACACATTATCCTGTCTGGGGAGGTGGTCACACCTCCCTGGGACAGGAAACCTATTGTCCAGGCCTCCCCTGCCGGAGTTTCGTCCAGCAGCAGGAGGCCAGACTCGTGTCTGTGGCAGCAGCATCCATTTTGTGATGCCAGGGCTCTGGAAAGAAGTTACCGGACTAGTCAGAGTTAACATGTCTTTCCCTATAGAAGGGTGGAATGCTACCCCCGCCGCCAGGATTGGCGGGGGGTAGTATTCCAAGATGTTTGACACCAAACACGACATGTTTAGGTGCAGCAATTCCAAAGTTAGCATTTTACTGCGAGGATATAATGCGCTTAAGAGTATATGGTCAGGCTGCACTACAAACAGCATCAGAGATGGTCTCCGAACGCTGCAGAGGGGCCCTGCTCATGCAGGGGCACCCTCTCACATAGGAACCACGCACTCTGCCTTTAGGATTGATAAGGCCTGCCTTAGGAGTGACTTATAGGTTTATATGTGTGTATGTATTTCGTGATATAGGTAACCTATATCACAGTAAGGAGTGCATGCACCACCTTACCCAGGCTGCAGTAGCAGACCTGTGGTGTCAGTTTGGATGGCCTTCCAGGGGTGGCATAATACATGCTGCAGCCCCTGGCAGGCCTCTGAGGTACCTATGCCCTTGGTACATAGTATACCATATACTAGGGACTTATAAGGGCACTCCAGATCCCAATCAGTGATGTGCCTAAGGCACATGGAAACCATTTTAGAGAGGAAGCAGCTAGGCTGGGGTTCTGATTAGCAGGGCCCCAGCCAGACTAATGTCGAAAAACAGTGAAGCATCAGCAAAAAGTGGGGGTACCCATGTGAAGCAGATCCTACTCTCCTACACAACCCCCCCAAACGTAGGGACATTAAACTAACCTTGCCCAGTTAAGTCTTCATGTTCTAAGTGGAAATACCTAGAGAGTCCATCTGCATTCGCATGGTTACTCCCAGGCCTATGTTCCACTGTAAAGTCCATCCCCTGTAGGGAAATGGACCACCTAAGCAGTTTGGGGTTTTCACCCTTCATTTGTTTTAGCCATAAGAGGGGCTTATGGTCTGTCTGAACCAGGAAGTGGGTACCAAACAAGTATGGCCTCAACTTCTTCAGAGCCCAGACCACAGCAAAGGCCTCCCTCTCTATGGCTGACCAACGTTTCTCTCTAGGGGTCAGCCTTCTGCTAATAAAAGCTACTGGCTGATCCTGACCTTCTTCATTCAATTGTGACAGTACAGCCCCTACCCCCAATTCAGATGCATCCGTTTGAACAATGAACTTCTTGGAGTAATCAGGACTCTGCAGAATTGGAGCAGTGCACATGGCCTGCTTGAGGTCATCAAATGCCTTTTGACAGCTAACTGTCCACTGAACCTTTTTGGGCATTTTCTTAGAAGTTAAGTCGTTCAGGGGTGTCACTATTGATCCATACCCCTTGACAAATCTCCTATAGTACCCAGTCAGGCCTAAGAAGGCTCTCACCTGAGTCTGGGTAGTGGGAGCAGTCCAGTCCATGATGGTCTGGATCTTGCTCTGCAAAGGTTGAACCTGGCCTCCACCCACAAGGTGGCCCAGGTACACAACCTGACTCTGCCCTATCTGGCACTTAGTGGCCTTGATAGTCAGGCCTGCCTTTTGCAGGGCCTGTAAAACATTCCTGAGGTGGACCAGGTGATCCTCCCAGGTGGAGCTAAAGACAGCAATATCATCTAGATAAGCTGCACTATAGGCTTCCAGTCCTGTGAGAACTGTATTCACCAACCTCTGGAAAGTGGCAGGTGCATTCTTCAGACCAAAGGGCATTACCACAAATTGATAATGCCCACTAGGGGTTGAGAATGCTGTTTTGGGCTTTGCAGTATCAGCTAGTCTGATCTGCCAGTAGCCAGCTGTTAGATCAAATGTGCTGAGATATTTAGCAGAGGCCAAAGTATCTATGAGCTCATCTGCCCTGGGTATTGGATGGGCATCAGTCCTAGTGACTGCATTGAGACCCCTGTAGTCCACACAAATCCTCATCTCTCTTTTTCCACCACTGGTGTGAGGTTTCGGTACAAGGACTACTGGACTAGCCCAAGGGCTATCTGAGGGTTCAATAACTCCCAATTCCAACATTTTCTGGACTTCAGTCCTGATACAGTCCCTGACATGGTCAGGTTGCCTATAAATCTTGTTTTTAATAGGCAGACTGTCCCCAGTGTCCACTTCATGAGTGCACCAGGTGGTCTGACTGGGTGTCAGTGAAAACATATGTCTAAACTGATTGAGGACTTGCCTGCAATCAGCTTGTTGCTGGGTAGTGAGGCTGCCTGCCAAGGCTACACCATCAACTGACCCATCGTCAGGGTTCTGTGAGAGCAGGTCAGGGAGTGGGTCACTCTCTTCCTCCTGCCCTTCATCAGTAGCCATGAGCAAGCCCATGTCTGCCCTGTCCACATATGGTTTTAACCTGTTGACATGGAGAACCCTGTGGGGACTCCTGGGTGTTCCTAGGTCCACTAAATAAGTGACCTCACCCTTCTGCTCAACAATAGTGTGGGGTCCACTCCATTTATCTTGGAGAGCTGCTGGGGCCACTGGCTCCAACACCCACACCTTCTGTCCTGGCTGGTAAACAGTCAGAACAGCCTTTTGGTCATGCCAGGCCTTCTGAAGTTCCTGGCTAGCCTCAAGGTTTTTGGTTGCCTTTTTCATGTACTCAGCCATCCTGGAGCGGAGACCAAGTACATAGTCCACTATATCTTGCTTTGGGGGCTTGAGAGGTAACTCCCATCCTTCCTTCACCAAGCACAGTGGACCCCTCACAGGGTGGCCAAACAGAAGTTCAAAAGGGCTGTAACCAACCCCCTTCTGAGGCACCTCCCTATATGCGAATAAAAGGCAGGGCAAGAGTATGTCCCATCTACGCCTAAGCTTTTCTGGGAGCCCTTTAATCATGCCCTTCAAGGTTTTGTTGAATCTCTCAACTAAACCATTGCATTGTGGGTGATAGGGTGTGGTGAACTTATAAGTCACTCCACACTCCTTCCACATTGCTTTTAAGTACCCAGACATGAAGTTAGCACCCCTGTCTGATACTACCTCCTTAGGAAAGCCCACTCTTGAGAAGATTCCCAGGAGGGCCCTTGCCACCACAGGTGCTGTAGTGGTCCTGAGGGGAATAGCTTCTGGGTACCTGGTGGCATGATCCACTACCACCAGGATAAACCTGTGCCCAGAGGCTGTTTGGGGATCCATGGGACCAACAATGTCAATCCCTACCCTTTCAAAGGGCACCCCCACCACAGGTAGTGGTATCAGGGGGCCTTTGTAGTGCCACCTGCTTTGCCACTGGCTTGGCAGGTTACACAGGAGCGACAAAACTCCTTACTGTCTTCAGACATGTGGGGCCAGTGAAAGTGAGGGACAATTCTGTCCCAAGTCTTGTTCTGGCCCAGGTGACCTGCTAAGGGAATATCATGGGCTAGGGTCAATAGGAAGCCCCTGAACTTCAAAGGTATTACCAACCTCCTGGTAGCACCAGGCTTGGGGTCTCTACTCTCTGAGTACAGGAGTCCATCATCCCAATACACTGTATGGGGACCACTAGCTTTCCCAGCAGCCTCAGCAGTAGCTTGCTGTCTGAGGGGTTCAAGGGAGGGGCAGCTCTGCTGCTCCTGGCTCAGATCTGCCCTAGAAGGTCCCCCTGTCCCCAAGAACTCAACCTGGTCAGGTTCAAGTTCCTCTGGGACAGTTCCTTCTTCAGGGCTGAGATCATCCCCCTCAAGGGACTGATCTTCCTCCTGAGCCAAGGGGAAGGCACTGCCTTAACCCTACTACTCCTCCTCTTGGAAGGCACTTGGTCCATTCTTCCAGAATCCAAGGCCTGTTCAGTGCTAGACATTTTGGCTTGTGACCTGGTCACAGCAAACACATCTGCAGGGATCCCCAGCATTTCTGCATGGGTCCTGAGCTCCACTTCTGCCCAAGCAGAAGTCTCTAAGTCATTGCCAAGCAAGCATTCGACTGGTAGGTTTGCACTTACCACAACCTTCTTAAGGCCAGTTACCCCTCCCCAGGAGAAGTTAACAACTGCCAGAGTATGGTCTGTTCTGACATTGCTAGCATTGGTCACTTGGTACATCTCACCAAGCATAACTTGCCCAGGAAGCACAAGGTCTTGTGTCACCATTGTGACACTTGCCCCTGTGTCCCTAAATGCCAAAGCCTCACGTCCATTGATTAAAGGCTGTTGTCTGTACTTGCCCAGATTACTGGGACTCACAGTGGAGGTCACATCCATGCCTCCATCACAGACTAACACAGCCTGAGTCAGTTCCCTGACTAAGTCAGAGCCCAACTCAGTTCCCAGGGTGAACCCTACTAAACCCTTTGCTGGAGCACTTCCACCAACTGTACTAGGGGGAACAGGTGCCTTAGGGGCATTGGTGGGTGCTGGACTGGAGTCTTTGGACTTGGTGCAATCACTGGTCCAGTGGGTCTTTTGCTTACAGACCTTGCACCATGGTTTTCTTTGGCCTTTCCCTTTGGTAGACTGTGAATCCCCACCAGAAGAAGATTTTTGGGGGCCTGATGAAGACTTTTGATCTTTACCCTTCTCCCCACCCTTGTCAGAGTTCTTAGCATCTTGCTTCTTGGTTTCCCCACCTTGGTTCTGTACCTTCTGCTTCACCCTGGTTCTGACCCATTTGTCTGCCTTCTTTCCCAATTCTTGGGGAGAGGTCAGATCAGAGTCTACCAGGTATTGATGCAACAGCTGATTTTGACAGTTATTAAGAAACTGCTCCCTCATTATCAGATTGTACAATCCTGAGAAGTCACACACCTTACTGCCCATCAACCAGCCTTCCAGAGCCTTGGCAGAACAATCCACATAGTCTACCCAGTCTTGAGTCTGTGCTTTTTGGGTGTCTCTGAACTTCAACCTGTACTGTTCAGTGGTTAGGCCAAACCCATCAATAAGAGCACTCTTCAAGACCTTGTAATTATCAGCATCCTCCTCTCTAACAGTGAGGAGCTTATCTCTACCTTTGTCAGCAAAGGAGAGCCACAAGATTGCTGCCCACTGCTCCTGAGGGACCTTCTGTACTTTACAGGCCCTCTCTAATGCAGTTATCCATTTGTGGATATCATCCCCACTCTGGTAGGGAGGGACAATCTTGCTCAGGTTCCTATGGTCATAGGACCTTTCCCTGTCTCTAGGGACATGGCTGCCACCATGGGACTCTAGTCCCAACTTTCTTCTCTCTCTAAGGAGATCTAGGGATTCCCTATCTAAAGCCAATTGCTTTTTTCTGATCTCCAGCTGAGTTTCCTCATACTGGACCAGTCTGGTTCTCCTCTCATGAGAGGATTCCCTCCTGTGAGATGAGACAGAGCTCCCTATAGAGGTGCCAGAGTGGTTAGACTCCTGAGAAGGAGATCTAGACTTCCTGGGCACACTCTTAATCCTTCCTGGGGGACAAAGAGGGCATCATCTTGATCATCCTCATCATCATCCACAGGAGGGATTGGGTTTTCCAGGTCAGGGTCATTGTCACCCTCCTGGCCAGTTTCAGAGGGGGGCTGGGGGTACTGGTACCCCTGGCCTCGTCCTCTTCTTCTGCCCCACCCTCAGCTCCTACCCCTTCAGTCCCTACAGGCTTACTAAGGTCATAAGCCACCAACAACTCCTTGAGGTGTTGGGTGGTGGGGCTTTGGCCTGTCCTTATTTTTCTCAAGTTACATAAAGCTCTCAATTCCAAGAATGGGAGTGTATCATACTTGGAGGGTGGAAGCTCAATGGCTTCCTGCAAGGATTCTTTGGATCCTGCCCTTAAAGACATTACTAGTGTGGTGTGGTGTATGCACTACCTACTCTAGTGTGGCCTACTAAACTCTCTTGAGTTGTAGAAAGGGTTGTGCTATCCCTTAACACACAACTCTAAGTTCAGTAGAACTTACTGTATTCTAAGCTTAAATTATATGTACCTTAGGTACCTTTAGTGGTTTTCAGTTGATCAATTCAATTGAGATTATCTGGTAAAACAATAGCAAGCTGGAATCCCACACGCTGCACACCAATGTGAGAAGTTGGCCTGGTATATGCTGTCCACTAATTATAGTGGGCACCTTGCACCAGTCCAAACAACCCCTTATTGGAGATAGGTTAAAGACAACCTTATTGAAAGCTATCCTAGTGGTAGCTATGGAGAGCAGCCTTCAGGCTAAGTCTTGAAGGAATGTAAAGCAGCTTGTTTTACCAGTCTATAATCTCTTGAGTGATCAAATGAAAGAGCACCACACCAGGTATATATTCAAAATATATGTATTTATTGCTAAACACACCCCTCTAGTCTCTTTATGAGGCTAGAGTTCGAAGTACATAAGTTATAAGTTATTAAATCACAGTAATAGCACAAATACACGTTTGGGCCCTAGGGGCGTACCAAACCATATACCAATAAAGTGGTATGCGAACCACGACTGAACTAGACACTAGGCCTAGAGCCTCTAGAAGTGCTTGGACCACAAGGAACCACCCAAGGTAGTGACACAGGGGACCCACGGGAGACGCGTGCAGTGTAAATACACAACCGCGATACGCCGTTAACTTCTATGGAGAAAGTCGGGATCGGGAAAATAGAGAAAAGGGACACTTAAAAGTGGACTAGGACAAAACCCTTTGAGATCTAGGACTTTGAAGAGTCTCTACCCACGGGAGCACCGGAGTACTCGTGTTACCGCACCCAGGGAAGCCGGGTGCATAGGTGCCTTTCGGGGTCGGGTTTCGTCGTCGATTCGAATGGCGATCTGCTGCAAAGTGCTGCTGGCGGCCAAGAGAAAAGTGTCCGGGTGGATCCAAGAGTGGATCGGAGTTCTGAAGAACCTGAAAGCAGAGGGGACAGAGTCTGGGTCACTAGCCAGTGACCAGGAAGGCGATGGACAGATGCCCACCGATGTCGAGTGCTTCAGGTGCGTTGACGGTCATCTTGACTCTTCAGCCACGAGGTTCAGGAGGCGTTGTCGGCGACCAGGAGCAGGATTCGGGCTGGTACATGATGTCTGTCGAGTGCTGAGGTATCGGCGACCGGATTGGACCCAACAAGCCTTGGCAACGGCAAGTCTCGGTGAAGATGTAGATCATCGATGGTGCAGACCAGCAAGGTCTGTGGAACTCACCCAGCGAGGGTAAGTGAGGGCAGGCCTGGAGCAACCAGGATGCCAAGTAAGAAAAGGATTGGCCTTCGTTAAGGGCTACTAGCCAACGGGCTAGCGACCGCGAAGGAGCCTCATGACGCCGCACGTGGATCTGGCTTACAGGACACTCGTGGAGTGGGGGCCAGTGATCTTCGGTGCAGGTGGTGCTGGAGGCTAGGGCTACTTGGAGCCCAAAGCACGACTTCTTGGGAGACCCAGAAGATGATGCACTTGCAAATGTGCTCGGTGTCCAGGGGTCATGGTCTCAAGTCACCCACGATAGCCACGGGCCTCAGCTTTGCTGGGGACTCAGGGTAGCCTCGGGAAGTCTGAGAATCCACCTCTGGTGATGCGATGACTTCGGCGTCTGACGGGAGCTTCAGAAATGCGAACCGGACAGATGCTTCTTTGGTGCCTGCCAAGCAGGGGAGTCACTCCTTGACCCCAAGGGAGATTCTTCAGTCCTCTAATCTTGTCGTAGAGCGTCGAAGGTCCAGGATTCAGTTTCAGAGTTTCGTCCAGGTATAATCTAAAGTCCTAAGGACTGGGTTCCTACCTTTATTCTAAAAATAGGGGTTGGACTACTCTGTGGCCCCACCTATGGGTGGGTCAGGGCAGAGGGGTGGCTACACCCCTTTCCCTTTGTCCAGTTCGTGCCAAAGCAGGGGCTGCAAGCCCCTGATCCGGTTTGAACTGGGCTATGCACAGGGACACCAAATGTGCCCCCAGTGCAGGACTTCAAAGCACCCGAAAGTGCTCCCGCCCAGCCCCAATACACATTATCCTGTCTGGGGAGGTGGTCACACCTCCCTGGGACAGGAAACCTATTGTCCAGGCCTCCCCTGCCGGAGTTTCGTCCAGCAGCAGGAGGCCAGACTCGTGTCTGTGGCAGCAGCATCCATTTTGTGATGCCAGGGCTCTGGAAAGAAGTTACCGGACTAGTCAGAGTTAACATGTCTTTCCCTCTAGAAGGGTGGAATGCTACCCCTGCCGCCAGGATTGGCGGGGGGTAGTATTCCAAGATGTTTGACACCAAACACGACATGTTTAGGTGCAGCCATTCCAAAGTTAGCATTTTACCGAGAGGATATAATGCGCTTAAGAGTATATGGTCAGGCTGCACTACAAACAGCATCAGAGATGGTCTCCGAACGCTGCAGAGGGGCCCTGCTCATGCAGGGGCACCCTCTCACATAGGAACCACGCACTCTGCCTTTAGGATTGATAAGGCCTGCCTTAGGAGTGACTTATAGGTTTATATGTGTGTATGTATTTCATGATATAGGTAACCTATATCACAGTAAGGGGTGCATGCACCACCTTACCCAGGCTGCAGTAGCAGACCTGTGGTGTCAGTTTGGATGGCCTTCCAGGGGTGGCATAAAACAAGCTGCTTTACATTCCTTCAAGACTTAGCCTGAAGGCTGCTCTCCATAGCTACCACTAGGATAGCTTTCAATAAGGTTGTCTTTAACCTATCTCCAATAAGGGGTTGTTTGGACTGGTGCAAGGTGCCCACTATAATTAGTGGACAGCATATACCAGGCCAACTTCTCACAGTGGGCCATTCTTTCAGGCTCCATCTCTCCAAATTCTTGGGCTGGGGCTGTGGCCATCACAGCCCCACTAACCTTTACAGGGACGCCCAACATCCTAAGATGGGTTTGGTGTTCAACTTCAGCCCAGGCTGAAATTTCCAGATCATTGCCCATCAGGCAATCTACAGGTAAGGTGGGGGACACTGCCACTCTCTTTGGGCCTGTGACCCCCTCCCAGCTGAGATTGACTATGGCCATGGGGTGATCTGTTCTGACACCATCAATGTTGGTCACCTGGTATTTAAACTCAGGTAAAAGCTGGTGAGGGGGGACTAGTTTCCCTGCCACCATGGTGACACTAGCCCCTGTGTCCCTAAATGCCACAGCTTTCTGACCATTAATCATTGGCTCCAGTCTGTACCTGCCCATTGCTGTGGGACCCATGGTAAAGGTGGCAAATCCTACACCACCATCAGAGTCAGAGGAGTCTGTTGAGGGGTCCCTGTCTGAACCAGGGCCCACCTCTGTTCCTGTTGCAAAAGCACCTAACTTTTTGGGTGCACTACTCCCAACTGGAGGATTACTACTGGTAGTACCAGGAGGGGGGTAGTAGTTGCTGGGGGGACATTTTCTTTATTGCCAATCCTGGGGCAACTGGGATCAGATTTCCAGTGCCCAGGCTTTTTACAGACATGGCAATATGGTTTCTTTTCAGGAGAGGAAGGAGTTTGGGACCCACCCCCAGAAGAGGAATTTTGGGGCCCTGTAGGGGACTTATCCTTAGATTTATCCCCACCTTTCTCTTGGGACTTAGTAGAATCTTTCTTCTGGTCACCACCCTGATTTCTAGTTTTTACTCTGGTTCTGACCCATTTGTCTGCCTTCTTTCCCAATTCTTGGGGAGAGGTCAGATCAGAGTCCACCAGATACTGGTGCAAAAGCTGGTTTTGACAATTATTAAGGATCTGCTCCCTCATAATCAAATTGTACAATCCTAAAAAGTCATGCACTTTGTTGCCATGCATCCAACCTTCCAGAGCCTTTGTAGCACAATCTACAAAATCAACCCAGTCTTGAGTCTGAGCTTTTTGGGTGTCTCTGAACTTCAACCTATACTGTTCAGTGGTTAGGCCAAACCCATCTATCAGAGCACTCTTCAAGACTGTGTAATTGTCAGCATCCTCTTCTCTTACAGTGAGGAGCTTGTCTCTACCTTTGTCTGCAAAGGAGAGCCACAAGATTGCTGCCCACTGCCTCTGGGGGACCTTCTGAACTTTACAGGCCCTCTCCAGTGCAGTTATCCATTTGTGGATGTCATCCCCACTCTGGTAGGGAGGGACAATCTTGTTTAGGTTTCTATGGTCATAAGACCTTTCCCTATCTCTAGGGATATTGCTGCCACCATGGGACTCTAGTCCCAACTTTCTTCTCTCTCTAAAGAGATCTAGGGACTCCCTGTCTATAGCCAGTTGCTTCTTTTTGATTTCAAGCTGAGCTTCCTCATATTGAACCAGCCTCTTTCTTCTCTCATGAGAGGATTCCCTCCTATGAGATGAGACAGAGCTCCCTATTGAGGTGCCAGAGTGGTTAGACTCCTGAGAAGGAGATCTAGACTTTCTGGGCACACTCACAATCCTTCCTGGGGGGACAAAGAGGGCCTCATTCTGATCATCCTCTTCATCTTCCTCAGGAGGGGTTGGATTATCCAGGTCAGGGCCATTGTCGCCCTCCTGGCCAGTTTCAGAGGGGGGGCTGGGGGTACTGGTACCCCTGGTCCCATCCTCATCTTCTGCCCCACCCTCAGCTCCTACCCCTTCAGTCCCCAAGGGCTTACTAAGGTCATAAGCCACCAACAACTCCTTGAGGTGTTGGGTGGTGGGGCTCTGGCCTGTCCTTATTTTCCTGAAGTTGCATAAAGCTCTCAATTCCAAGAATGGGAGTGTATCATACTTGGAGGGTGGAAGCTCAATGACTTCCTGCAAGGATTCTTTAGATCCTACCCTTAAAGACATTACTAGTGTGGTGTGGTGTGGTGTATGCACTACCTACTCTAGTGTGGCCTTCTAAACTCTCTTGAGTTGTAGAAAGGGTTGTGCTATCCCTTAACACACAACTCTAAGTTCAGTAGAACTTACTGTATTCTAAGCTTAAATTATATGTACCTTAGGTACCTTTAGTGGTTTTCAGTTGATCAATTCAATTGAGATTATCTGGTAAAACAATAGCAAGCTGGAATCCCACACGCTGCACACCAATGTGAGAAGTTGGCCTGGTATATGCTGTCCACTAATTATAGTGGGCACCTTGCACCAGTCCAAACAACCCCTTATTGGAGATAGGTTAAAGACAACCTTATTGAAAGCTATCCTAGTGGTAGCTATGGAGAGCAGCCTTCAGGCTAAGTCTTGAAGGAATGTAAAGCAGCTTGTTTTACCAGTCTATAATCTCTTGAGTGACCAAATGAAAGAGCACCACACCAGGTATATATTCAAAATATATGTATTTATTGCTAAACACACCCCTCTAGTCTCTTTATGAGGCTAGAGTTCGAAGTACATAAGTTAGAAGTTATTTAAACACAGTAATAGCACAAATACACGTTTGGGCCCTAGGGGCGTACCAAACCATATACCAATAAAGTGGTATAAGAACCACGACTGAACTAGACACTAGGCCTAGAGCCTCTAGAAGTGCTTGGACCACAAGGAACCACCCAAGGTAGTGACACAGGGGACCCACGGGGGACGCGTGCAGTGTAAATACACAACCGCGATACGCCTTTGACTTCTATGGAGAAAGTCGTGATCGGGAAATTAGAGAAAAGGGACACTTAAAAGAGGACTTGGACCAAACCCTTTGAGATCTAGGACTTTGAAGAGTCTCTACCCACGGGAGCACCGGAGTACTCGTGTTACCTCACCCAGGGAAGCCGGGTGCATAGGTGCCTTTCGGGGTCGGGTTTCGTCGTCGATTTGAATGGCGATCTGCTGCAAAGTGCTGCTGGCGACCAAGTGAAAAGTGTCCGGGTGGATCCAAGAGTGGATCGGAGTTCTGAAGAACCTGAAAGCAGAGGGGACAGAGTCTGGGTCACTAGCCAGTGACCAGGAAGGCGATGGACAGATGCCCACCGATGTTGAGTGCTTCAGGTGCGTTGACGGTTGGCTTGTCTCTTCAGCCACGAGGTCTAGGAGGCGTTGTCGGTGACCAGGAGCAGGATTCGGGCTGGTACACGATGTCTGTCGAGTGCTGATGTGTCGCCGACCGGATTGGACCCAACAAGCCTTGGCAACGGCAAGTCGCAATGCAGAGGAAGATCGTCGATGGTGCAGACCAGCAAGGTCTGGGGAACTCACCCAGCAAGGGTAAGTGAGGGCAGGCCTGGAGCAACCAGGATGCCAAGTTAGAAAAAGATTGGCCTTCGGTAAGGGCTACTAGCCAACGGGCTAGCGACCGTGAAGGAGCCTCGTGACGCCGCACGTGGATCTGGCTCACAGGACACTCGTGGAGTGGGGGCCAGTGATCTTTGGTGCAGTTGGTGCTGGAGGCTAGGGCTACTCGGAGCCCAAAGCATGACTTCTTGGAAGACCCAGAAGAGGATGCACTTGCAAATGTGCTCGGTGTCCAGAGGTCACGGTCTCAAGTCACCCACGATAGCCACGGGCCTCAGCTTTGCTGGGGACTCAGGGTAGCCTCGGGGAAGTCTGAGAATCCACCTCTGGTGATGTGATGACTTCGGCGTCCGACGGGAGCTTCAGAAATGCGAACCGGACAGATGCTTCTTTGGTGCCTGCCAAGCAGGGGAGTCACTCCTTGACCCCAAGGGAGATTCTTCTGTCCTCTAATCGTGAGTAGAGCGTCGAAGGTCCAGGATTCAGTTTCAGAGTTTCGTCCAGGGATAATCTAAAGTCCTAAGGACTGGGTTCCTATACTTATACTAAGTATAGGGGTTGGACTACTCTGTGGCCCCACCTATGGGTGGGTCAGGGCAGAGGGGTGGCTACACCCCTTTCCCTTTGTCCAGTTCGCGCCAAAGCAGGGGCTGCAAGCCCCTGATCCGGTTTGAACTGGGGTATGCACAGGGACACCAAGTGTGCCCCCAGTGCAGGACTTCAAAGCACCAGAAAGTGCTCCCGCCCAGCCCCAATACACATTATCCTGTCTGGGGAGGTGGTCACACCTCCCTGGGACAGGAAACCTATTGTCCAGGCCTCCCCTGCCGGAGTTTCGTCCAGCAGCAGGAGGCCAGACTCGTGTCTGTGGCAGCAGCATCCATTTTGTGATGCCAGGGCTTTGGAAAGAAGTTACCGGCCAGGCCAGGGTTAACATGTCTCTCCCTCTAGAAGGGTGGAATGCTACCCCCGCCGCCAGAATTGGCGGGGGGTAGTATTCCAAGATGTTTGACACCAAACACGACATGTTTAGGTGCAGCCATTCCAAAGTTAGCATTTAACGCGAGGTTATAATGCGCTTAAGAGTATATGGTCAGGCTGCACTACAAACAGCATCAGAGAAGGGTCTCCGAACGCTGCAGAGGGGCCCTGCTCATGCAGGGGCACCCTCTCACATAGGAACCATGCACTCTGCCTTCAGGATTGATAAGGCCTGCCTTAGGAGTGACTTATAGGTTTATATGTGTGTATGTATTTAGTGATATAGGTAACCTATATCACAGTAAGGGGTGCATGCACCACCTTACCCAGGCTGCAGTAGCAGACCTGTGGTGTCAGTTTGGATGGCCTTCCAGGGGTGGCATAATACATGCTGCAGCCCCTGGTAGGCCTCTGAGGTACCTATGCCCTTGGTACATAGTATACCATATACTAGGGACTTATAAGGGCACTCCAGATTCCAATCAGAGATGTGCCTAAGGCACATGGAAACCTTTTTACAGAGAAAGCAGATAGACTGGGGCCCTGAATAGCAGGATCCCAGTCCAACTAAGTCATAAACCAGCAAAACACCATAAAAAAAGTGGGGGCAACCATATAGTCAGATTCCACCTTCCTACAGGGGCATCAAGTGATTGACCATAAAATGGGTGTAGAACTAGTGTGTAAGTAGTTTATTATGCTTGATTAATTAAAATCTTACATAATGGAAACATTAAAACAATTCCTTTTCCATTCAAATTATAAGAGTACAATGAAATAAATAACCAAGTTAAAATCTCTAAAAACCAATATCTAGGATAAATATGTTTATTCGGTCAATTTCGGTCATAAAACATCACACATAAACATCATGTAAAATGCACAATCGATTACATTGTAGTTTGATAGAATCGCATCCTCCATAAATACAAGATAATAAAAATACAAGTAAAATCCATTAAAACCATTGAGAAACTGTGCCCAGCTGCATTAGCTATCCTTCATAAAGTGCAGATACATTACAAGTCCACTCTATGTAAACAAAGATTTTAATGGCTCAATGATGATTTCAGATCGATATAGCACTCAATTTTGAGGCAATAAAGACATCATAGAATCTTAATTCGAGCGATGCAATCACCGTAAAGGAAAAAAGTGCAAAACCAAAACTTCGCTATCAGGATTCAGAGACAATAAAAACAGGGATAAAATTACTTAAGAAATAGTGAGCGATGGGGCAATTAATCAAATCTCGATCTTCTAGACACCCAAGCTGCTTGTAAAAAGGATAGGACAGTAAAGATAACGTGATCTGTTGGAAGCATCTGTAAATATATCAAGGCTGGCCTAACTTGATTACAATTCAGGGATTTCAACAAATGGATTAAAAATTGCTTCCTCGGCCAGCTCTAATAAGAGCAGACAATGGTAAAATGCAACATATCCTGCGGCGACATATTGTCGCAGCCTCATCCACCCAGAAGGGGATGCCAAAAAATGGTGCAAACAATGGTGCAACATGAATCTGGCCAGTAGAAACCTATTATGCTGTGAGCGGACCTTGACGAGATACAGCTCCAACCCCAGCACAGTTCTTAGCAGCATGTGACCCCCAAACTGAAGTTTTATGAAGCTCTAGGTATTCTCTCTCTAGGTGTGAATGTTCCAAGAATAGCCTTTTGACACACCCTAGCTCCTGCTCCGAGAGAGAGGAGGGATTATCAAAAATATCTGACCTACCAATGTGGTTAAAGGCTGCTTTAACATGTGCTATCCAAGATATTCTGTGTGACCAATCAAGAGCCAAACAGTCCGGTAAAATCATTTGATTTAGCGACAGATCCGCCCTGCTCCAGATCTTAATGCAACACAGGAGCAGACTAAGGGATATCAAATCTGACACGGGGGCAAGCCCAAGCTCCGTCTGTACAGAAAAAGCTGGAGTAGAGTGTGGAACCTGTACAAGTCTGCAAAGAAAATTATTCACAATAAAATCCTGTTGCTCGATTGCGTCAAATCTTGGACAGGCATAAGATTATTTTACTATAACATAAGCAACAACATTGTAATGCAATATATACACAGGGAAAAAACATTAATACTAAGCAAGTTGTCTGGAAACTTCTCTAAAAAATCTAGCAGTTTGGCATAGGTCCTTGGCATAGGTCCATGATTTGCTGACAGTTGAAACAGTGCTTAAGAGCATCATTGCAATGTCTAATATTACTTTTCGAAAACATCTGTTTCTGTACAATTTGCCTTCAACATCTAATAATGCAATTTGACGTTAGTTGGAAGGGTTTAATCCCCTACCCTTATTCTTGTAAAGTGGGTGTTGGATTGACCCCTGCCAGGAGAACTGAATGTTCTAAAAAAAGAGGCCCTAAACAAGGGGGTCAGCCATGATTCCCAGTATTCTTTATCGGATTTAAACACTGAAGATGGTATACCATTTATCCCCGGGGCCCCGCTCGACCTTTGTCTATTTAGTACTTTAATAACTCTTTTTTGGATAAAGATAATATCACTAGATTATTTGATATTCTTTTCTATTAACTCTAGGAAAACATTGTGGAATATGAGTCCTGGTTCTTAATCATGCTTGTATATTTTCTTAATCTGCCCGTTGTCTATGTCTATTCTCTTGTAAATGTTTTTAAATGTTTGCTAAACTGTGCTTTTATGATTTACATTTTAAATCGAATAAAGCTATCTTTGACTTTGACTTTGATATTCTTTTCACTACTATGAGGTTGAGTATTCCTCTCAGGGGGAGTCGGTCGTCATAATGGAGTTGCAAGATAGAATTCTCCCAAAAACCGAAGTTATTTCGTTTTCTCTTGGCGATAGGTCCTTTCTATCTAAGTCATTGACAAGTTTCCAAAAAATACTATGATCTTTACTGCTTAGGTAAGTGTAGATTGTAAGCTATTGACATTCAATGCATTTGGTCTTTTCTTTCTACATCTTCTTTTTATAGTTGATTTTAAGTACTTGGCATTTCTCTACAAGTGAAGGGTCAGGCATTCCCTTACTTACATTTTTCTGTATTCCTTGAAGCTGTGTTTCATACATCATGAGCTCCCAGAGTATACCATTTATTTTTATTTTTATAATTATGAAGTACTGGCGATTGATGTTCCGAGCAACATGAGGTGGTGAAATAAAAGTGTGTGGGGCAGATTTACAAGCCCCTTGCAACAACTTTACGCCGCCTGACGCAGCGACGTCGTAAACAATGCGCCATGTTGCGACATATTTACAACGTGACGCATCTAGGGAGATGCGTCACGTTGTAAAGCCCTGCGCTACATTATACCTGCGTCAGGTATAATGTATGCAGGGTGGGCGTTCCCACGCAGGAAAGCCTCGTAAAAGTGGCGCAGTGAAATCTACAAGATTTCACTGAGTCACTTTTACGACGCCACTGCGTCAAAACCTTGCGCCTGCTTGAAGCAGGCGTAAGGAGTGACGCAGCATGTTAGGAATAGGCATTCCTAACCATTGCTGGAGTTGCGTCGTACTTGCGACACGACTCCAGCAATGCGCTGCCCTTACGCCGACAAGATGCGTCACGCATCTGTCTATCCTTGCGCCACGGTGCGCCGCATTGTAAATGCGGCGCATCCATGGTGGCGCAAGGGTATTTTTCTGTGTCGCAATTAAACTGGCGCATCCCTGCTAATATGCAGGGATGCGCCAGTTCTTGTAAATCTGCCCCTGTGACTTTAAATGCGCCTTATGAAGAGATTCAATCAATTCTGGACAAATTGATATTATGATTCTCGGCTATGTTGCCTTCAATAGCACTTCCTTCCATAATATAGTTTTCTGAGAATTTTTCCACCTAAGCAGTTCTTTCTCAGCGTCAGACGACCATTTGAGTCTAACTAGTTTGGTATTTGTTTGACCATGACCAAAGTGGAATATGTTGGTAGCTCTTGAGGATACAAGATTAGGAGTTGTAGGGTTATGATCACTTTCAGAACTCTGTAAAACTGAAAAGTCCTGACACCAAGTGAAAAGCGTCTGAGATATATATGTATAATCTATAATAGAGCCTCCGCCCAGTGTTACGTGAGTCATACTGCTGACGGCAGGGAATCTATAGCAAAGTGTCAAGGGGACCATTGACCATCTTGTATGATGATCAGCAATTTCTTTTCCCGAAGGATCTTGCTTGCAACTTATTATGAAGATGGTGTATGTGTTTATGAACGATGCAGACCTATCTTTATCCAGTAGAATGAGATTAAAGTCACCTGTTATTATCACATCAAAGTTTGAAAACGTGCAAACTACTGAATCTAACTCGTCCAAAAAGTATTTCACTGCTGCTTTTTGATCAATGTTGTGTATATTTAGATAGATGTTTATCAATAGTATCCTGCATATTGAGGTAGAGGTAACTAATTTTTCTATCGCAAAATGTTGAGTTTAGCAGCAGTTGTGATATATGTTGATAGCCCCCCTGATGGTCTGCCAAACCTGTTACGCTTGACTGCTGGTGTTGCAAATACTTGGAAAAAGTCAATGGGGATTGGGTATTCACTCCAAGTCTCCTGAAAACATATAATATCCCATTTTGAGAGGAATACTGAGGTGTTCTGATCCTAAAGTACCCTTTCAAGCCCAGCCACGTTCCAGGTTAAAAATGTAAGACAATTTGAGGACAGCTCACAGCTGCCTTCCTGAAATTCTATAGCGAGATTAGGAGCATCGATTTGGACCACTCCCTGATAAATGAAGGAGCCAACTCCAGTCATCTTCCTGGGACTTTGGGGCGAATGTGAGAAATTCACAGAATTCCTGTTCACTCTCAGTAATCGTGATGCAAATTGCTTCTGGTGCTTTTATCATGAGATCACAAACTCCTAATGTAGAAATATATGCAACTTGTTCTTTTATGAGATGTTGATCTACCAAGCGAATACCAGAAGGGGGGTGGGAGGGAAAGGCGGGGAAGGGTGTTATGCTCATATCTGAGTACAGCAATCATAGCACCTCGCTGACTGACGGATGCAGGTGAAGGTATGTGTTACAAAATTGCAATAAAAATATTGGACGCTAAAAAAAAGTACTTGGCAATTCAGTAAGCTTGCAGTAGTATCTGATTTTTGTCATTCTGAGGACAATGACAATACTTGCCACAAGGACTCATTACCTTTGGGTTCCACAGGTCCCTGAGAAGAGGCCAGGCAGAGGCATTGCAGCAATATTTATTTTTGTTAGTTGGCTCCTCCCCACTGAAACAGCTTTTAAAATGCACCATTGAGCTCAATTATGAAAAATGTAATTGATGCATCACTGCAGGCTACCTACTGATAATTCTCTTAATAAAATCTAACTAGTGTTAACCAATAATGTGGTTTAAAAGAATCGTACTATCGCAATTCTTGGGTCTCGCATGCACTCTCGTTTGTCAGAGAGGTTTTCTATAGTGGAGCTCTCCCACTGCTTACCATTTGTGGGCTTCATTGTCACTCTCTTTTTGCTGCCTCCTAATTCGGTAGTGTGTGCCGGCTTCACTTCCTTTTCTTCTGTCTGGAGCATGAACCAAGTACTCATTGCTTTATCTTGAGTAGGGTCCTTCCACTGCTTGTGATGTGATTGAGGTACTATTTTTCTTTTTTCTCTTTCCTGTCATGTTGCTTCTCTTTTTATTTCTTCCTCCAGTCATGTTGCTTCTTCCCTCCCACTGCCTGCCTGTGTTGCTTGTACTTTTGCACCCCAACCCCCCAATGTCCATGTTGCTTCTTCCCTCCCAACCCCACCCTCCAATTGTCCGTTTTGCTTCTTCCCCCAACCCCCATTCATCCATGTTGCCTCTCCCCTCCCATACCCCCCGTTGTCTGTGTCAACTCTTCCCTCCGACCCCCCCAGTTGTCCGTTTTGCCTCTTCCCTCCTGCCCTCCTGGTGTCCTCCACCCACCCGACATAGGAAAAAAGAGCACTATCATGCGGTCAGCGTCATAGCGCTTTATTATTTAGCTTCCCTTGTCATTGCACTTTTTAAAATAACTTGTGTAGCTCTTTTTTGTATAACTTTTAGCCATGCTGCACATCAGTCACGCTGCTTTTCAACATGGCTTAAAGACATTGGCAAAGCCAGTAGCCCTCTCATAGGCGAGACCAAATGGCTATGCCAGAGCTTATTTTACATCTTTTTTGCATAAATCCTTTAGAAGATGCTTTCCTTGGCTTGCTATTACAGCCGTAATCTCTCAAATTAAATCACTTTTGATGTCAAGAACCTAGCAGAGCCACATAATAGTTTTGATCGCTGAACTATCCCAAGTATGCTTTTAAAATACCCCTATTTGCGCCTCTTTTGCAAAAACGCAAAAATCAGCAAAACAATTATACTTGCATGAATGTTTACTTCCAGACTGTCCCATGATCCCAAAAGAAGACTGTAAAAATTCCCCCTCTTGGGAAAGTTGAATCATTGGCATTCATGCAAGTGTGTCGCTTCACACTTTGTAATAGCAGCCAGCAGCTCTTGGCAAGCATCGCTAACTTTTTGGCACAATAGTCCTGCCAACTTTTGCCATGAAATCAGCCCAATACCTATTGTAACTCGTGTGCATGGGAGGGGTATCTGACCCCTGCAAAATGATAGAAAAACTGGCACGCAACAAGATGTCCAACTTGCCATGAATTGTGTACAGAAGGCAGAACATTGAGCCATCTGACATATGGGGCCAGATGTTGAGTTTGGTCAATGGGTTACTCTGTCATGAACATGACGGATATCCTGTCCACCTTATTACAAGTGCTATAGGCATCAAGGAACTTCTAAGAAGGCGGGCGGGATATCCGTCATATTTGTGATGGAGCCAAACGCCCATCAAACTCTAAACCAGGCCTATAGTCTCATGTGACCCCTGATGTAGCAATGGAATGCCACAAATCCTGAGAACCAAGTTTTGCAGACATTTCCAAGCACTGGAACACATTGTATTAAAGAGGGGAGATGGAAAGATAGGAAAATATAAGTGATGATTGTAGAAATAGATTCAATGGGAGATTCATCAAACCCTCAATGAAAGACAGTAGGTCTTGAGAATACTTTATACAGAAATGACTCCTACCATGCAGCCCCCATTATCTGCTGGTCTAGACTTTAAGGCCCTTAGGCCCTCTGTGCTTTCTTGATCATATGCTTTTGGTTTTGAATTCCGCATCTAAATGCCTTCATATCTCTGTCTGAACAGTTCCAGTGCTGCACAGATGGTATATGCTTATAGCCAGGGCCACTGGAATTATGCGATTGTGTGGCTGTGGCGTTTTTCACATATTATGGATTTGCAACCTTTGCCACTTAATCCATTATCTGCTGTATAATCTGCAGATTTTCTAGCTCAAGTGGTTCATATGTTACAAAAAAAGCAGCGACACGTGTTGCAGCGCAGTGAAAGGCCCTTCGCAAAGGTTCATTGGTCACATTTCTGTTGCTTATTCCTATATTTGGGTGTTAACCTTGAACTTAAAAGGTGCAATCTATGCCCAGACAGTGTTAACAAGTGTAAAAATGATAATAACGAAGTAATACTATCAACAAAATGTGCCGCATTATGCAGCATAATTTGCCTTTTCTTGCCATATAATTTAGTCAAACCTGCAACATAATTTGGCCCTCCTCTAACGCATAATTTCAGGGGCCATACTCATAGCCCAAGATTCAGTTGTCTACCTGGACCTGAATATTCCAACTTATTGATTCCAGTTTTTCCTCCACATCTGAAATACCTAGGGGCATATTTACTGAGAAGTGACGGAGTGCGGTGTTAGCCTTCCTGGCTTAATGTCGCACTCCGCCACTTCTGAAACGCAGGGCTCCATCATATTCACAACAATATGGTGCAGCCCTGCGTTACCCCCTGCGCCGGCGCTAAATTTAGCTGCCTAGCGCCAACGCAAGCACCCTTGCACCATAGTGCAAGGATGCTTGTGTTGAGGGGAAGATTGTTTATGTGCAGGAAGGTCCCTCTTCCTGCACATAAACAATCTTTAAATGCCGTTTTGTAACTTCTATGTGTGCTGCTTAATGCCGCACACATAGAAGTTTCAAAACTGCATTTTTTTAAAATGATTGTTTATGTCCAGGAAGGGGGACCTTCCTGCACATAAACAATCATAGGCAATTTGCTGTTTCTATGTGTGCTGAACAAGGCAGCACACATGAAAACAGCAAAAACTAGAAGAAATATCGCATTTCTCCTCGTATCGCCTGTTTAAGACCAGGTTTTCCCTGGTCTTAATTTTGGCGATGCCTCCTATTTACGCTGCCCTTGTAAATAGGGGGCAGCATCAGAATCATCTCTGCCTGGATGAGCCGCAACTTCTTAAAGCTTAATGCCGACAAGACGGAGGTCTTGTTTTTTAACCAAGCTGTACCCCCCCCCCGGCGAACTTATGGTGGCCAGCTGAACTGGGATCTGCCCCCACACCTAAGGACTCAGTCAAGAACTTAGGAGTCAGATGGGACAAAGACCTGTCCCTAGCTACCCATGTTCAACTGGTATCTGCGGCCTGCTTTGGCAAAATGAAAACCATTAGAAAATGTATTGACTTTTTGCCAGAGTCAGCTCGCAAAACCGTGGTCCGTGCGTTAGTCACCTCCCACCTCGATTACGCTAATGGTCTTTACATGGGTCTGCCGATCGGCTTGATCCGTAGACTCCAGATAATTCAAAACGCTGCAGCTAGACTGGTCTGCAAGGTCCCGCTCTGCCAACGCATCTCTCCTCATCTCAGACAACTTGATTGGCTCCCGGTAGCCCAAATGTATCGAATTTAAGGCCCTTACGTTTGCTTTCCGAGCGTATCAAGGGAGCGGGCCCAACTACCTGAGGAAGAGACTTCGTCCATACCAGCAGGACAGATCCCTAAGGTCCAACCACAAACGATACCTCACCACCCCCCGATTTGCGAAGGCAAGAATGGGGGGCAGGACATTCGAGGTGGGTACCACCAAGTCCTGGAACAACCTACCTGCCCAACTGCGCACAATGCATTCCGAACAGGAATTCATAAGGGCCTTGAAGACCTGGCTCTTTAGTCGCAATGACTAGATATGTACATACCTCTACCTTTGTTGCTGTCTGTGTAAGCGTCGGGACACCCCATTCGGGGTAGCTGAGCGATTTATAAATGTCTTTTATTATTATTATTATTTTATTATAATGGGTGTTGTGGTAGAACGCCCTCCGCAACACCCATTGCCCTCCCCTTTCACGCTAAACACAGCGTGAAAGGGTGCCTTATTTAACGTTGCCTTGTAAATAAGGCAAGGCTCCTATTGCCACCACAGCGTCACTGAAAGTGACATTGTGGTGGTGATAGAGGCTTGTGAATATGCCCCCTAATTTTTGAGGAGTGACCAAATATGGCCTCTCGCCAGTCTGAGATGCTTCACACACCCAATCCAAGTAGTTGTAGCGCATCTCTGGACCCGTTTCCACGATTATATATCTCAGAAACATTTTGGTTATCGTGTAATGCCTTTTTCGGCTCCAAACTTCTCATCCTCAGGGTGAGCATCCTACAGAATCTCATACACAACCTGGACCAGTGAGTAATTGACAAATCCAACTACTAACTGGTCCCAGTAATGGTTCATAAAACCGCTCCTTTAAAAGTTGTATCTCTGTAACAGTATCTGCATATTGCCCTTTGTCATGGCATTCACGCGGTGAGAAACTATGCCCGGACAGTAAGCCTTTGACTCCTTCAATTCAAGCAGTCCCTTTAATCTAGTTCCCTCAGTTTACTGGACCATCTTGAGATAAGAGCCACTACTTGCATCAGTCAACAGCTTACTCTAATTAGATATCTTTGGGACAATTTTCACTGGATCACGTTTCTATAGAGCAGCTGTTCTAGGGCTTAGACATATAGAAGTATGGATTGGCAAAGCCATTTTGGGTGCAGACCGGATATTGTCAGAATCCGTCACCAGCAGTTAGGCCTTGTAATGCAGTCTTCACAACACGACATGTGATTCTCATGACCCCACTAAGGGCCTCATTATGATGGTGGTCAGACGTTCGTCCGACTGCCATCCTGTCGGGTACGGGACCGCCTGACTAGCTGTCGGCGGTCCCGCCATTGGAATTAGGAGCAATGTGTATTCTTTGTATTACGGCGTGTGCTGCGGGCTGCAGCACATGCAGTAATACAAAAAACACATCTGACATATCCCTGCACTATGTGGCAGGCACCATGCGGTGCCTGCCACATGGTGCAGGGATATGTAGGGGGCGCCATAGGTGCCAACCAGGGCCCATCTCGGAGGTCTAGGAGGGAAGGGGGGCCCGCTACGGGCCCCCAAGTCACTTTCTGCCTGCCTTTTCATGGCGGGTTAACCGCCACGAAACGGCCAACGAAACTGACATTGTAATCCCTACGGCGGTGCCTGAGCAGGCACTGCCACCATTGTAGGATTACAGTCCTTCCGACGGTCCCACGGGCTCCTGGAGCCCGTCGGATTCTTGGCGGTTGGTCTCTCCGACCGCCCTCCATCCGCCTGCCATCCTAACGCGACAGGTGGACAAGCATTGTCCGATGGCGGTGGGACTGCCACTGACGGCCTGACGCTAGCAGTCCAACCGCCATCGTAATGAGGCCCTAAGTAACAATGTGACAGCCTAGTGGACACTGGGCAGCAACACATGAGCCACTTACCAGTTAGATGATGATTGTTTGTGTGTAGGAGCCCCACACAGTTACATTGTCTGAGTGTGTGACTGAAGTGGATGCGGCGTAACAGCCACAGCTGCTGACTTTGGAACTGGGGAACCAGGTTGGAGTCTTGGCGTTGTCTCAACATCCTGTGATTCTGGGCAAATCACTTAATCTCTCCTTGCCTACAAACATTTTTTTTTAATGTGTCCTTGTGTAATGTATCTAGTGCTCATGTGAAGCGATTCAATATATTCTGGTGGAGTTTGCGGTGTGTATAACTGCAAAAATAAATAGATAAAATACAAAGGACACCATGGTGTATACCCAACACTTCTGATTTTTGGACTGCTGCTGTCCATTTGTGCTGGGCAATTTCTGAGGCTGAGGGAGCTTTTCCCTGCTGGTGCCTGCGTAATACCTGTGAGGGTAAAATATGTTTGTACGGCTGCCATGCACTTCCTAAAAATAATTGTCTTGTAATAAATGTTCAGACAGTGAGTGATGCTTCCACTGCTGTTGTCTGTTCCCTATATAGTTTCTGCGAGTAAAGCACACAGTGCTTCTGATCATGATGTAATGCCCAAGGCAGACCTTTGTGCTGATGCTACGAGGAGCGTGTGAACAATGCTTTATATGGGCAGTTACTGTCTGGTACTGAGTATCTGCACTTCCATAATTTGAGAGGGAGAGTACCTGCCCTTTTCAGCACTGCTGCAACATTAAATGGGAAAGTATCACCACTTCTCTGGAGTAAACTGGTACTCTAAATAGTGAATACCTGCACTTGTATATTTCCATTTAAAGGACTCAGAGTGTGAGTAACCTTCACTGCCGCAGTCTGTTCCATGTTCAACACTCTTTGTGAGTGCGGGAGCAATGCATGTGTTCTGCCTGTGCTACATCTGTATAAGGGTTGTATGACTTTACAACGCATGCCTTTACCACACATCCATTCCCACGCAATGCCTTTATCACCAAGCCTTTAGCATGCCTGCGTTGTAAAGACTGTTTCCCCTGTACAGTACGAGAGGGAAGAGGCCCGTACCCCCATGGGGTTGCCGTAAACCACTGATATTAAATTGATAATGTGAGCACAGTTTGGTTGATAGCCAAACATTAGTATTTGAGTATATTTACTGAAATAACATTCCGATATTAGGAGACACTATTTTCAGAAAATTTAATTTTGTGTTTTTAGGCGCAAAAAAAGAATATTTACTAAAAATAAAATGAAAAGCTATACTGTGGGGACAAAATGAGTACATTTTCAAATAAAATTAAGTTGCTATTTTGTGGCATAAACTTAGGGGCTAATTTACAAGCCCCTTGTGCCACCAGTGCCTCGCGTTGCGTGATGCACCGGCGGCGCAACCTGCTGCGTAATATTTACAAGCACACGTAAAGCCACCCTGAGTGGCTTTACGTGTGCTTGTAAATTTCACCCCTTTCACGCGACACTTTACGTGTTAGGGGCGTGGCATGGGTGTTTCTGTGGGTGTTCCCACGCAACACCCATGTCCACTGATGCATTTCCAGATTTACGAGCAATCGTAAACCTGGAAATGCATCAGAATGCTATGCCACCACATGGGTGGCGTAGCGAGGCGCAACAAGGAGAGATGTTTTCATTTCTCCTCATTTTTTTTCCTCTTCCAATGCGTGCTGCATTCTACAGCACGCATTGGAAGAGGAAATCACCTCAATTGATTGTTTTTGTGCAGAAAGGTGCTCCTTCCTGCACAAAAACAATCTCCCTATGACGCAGGCATTTCATTTCTCCCCGTTTTTTTCCTCTTTCAATGCGTGCTGCATTCAACAGCACGCATTGAAAGAGGAAATCACCTCAATTCATTGTTTTTGTGCAGGAAGGTGCCCCGTCCTGCACAAAAACAATCTCCCAACGTCGTAGGCATCCTTGCACCATGGTGCAAGGGTGCCTGCGCCGGTGCATGGCAGCAGTTTGTGTGCCTGCGCAGGGAAAAGCACAGAGATGTGACATATTGTTGTAAATATGTTGCATCCCTGTGCTTCAAAACTAACGCAGTGCGGTGCAGCAAAATTACTTGCGGCACTGTGCTGCGTTAGTTTCTCGTAAATAGGGCCCATAGTAAATATACAAAAACTGAAAAGATTAGATTTCAGACATCTGTGTGTCTTAAAAATATTGATGAAGCCGCCCATACATCCAAGAGTATTTATTACATGTATTGAAATACTTTCACCCTGGCAAAAAGGCATACCTTTAACTCCAGACAACTGTAGGGAGAGTCTGATTTACTCTGCAGACCATTAATTCTTGGACTATTTCATGTGTAAAAAAAAAAAAGTCTAAATCCTTCACTCTTCTATCCCTCCACTATTCCTTTTCAATCAAAATAACAGACTAACATGTCCACTTCTCAAATTGTATATTTCACTATACTAATTCACCACTAATCCTTTATGGGTTCCAGAGTAGCGTGCTACTCGCCGAAAAAACGCTTCAACACTTCATCAGGGGTAGCAAGCACTATATAAATGCAAACCTTTTTCCCTCTTCTATCCCTCCGCTACCCTTCTCTATCCAAATAACTGAATAACATATCCACCACTCAAATTACTTTCATATTTTACTATACTAATTCAACACTAATCCTTTATGGGTTCCGTAGTAGCTTGCTACTCGCCAAAAAAGCGCTTCAACACCCCATTAGGGGTAACAAGTGCTATATAAATGCAAACCTTTTTCCCTCTTCTATCCCTCCCCTACCCTTCTCAATCCAAATAACTGACTAACATATCCACCACTCAAATTACTTTCATATTTCACTATACTAATTCAACACTAATCCTTTATGGGTTCCGGAGCAGCGTGCTACTCGCCGAAAAAGCGATTTGACGCCTTGTCAGGGGTAGCGCTATATAAATTACAATACAATACAATGTGTGCCAATTCAGAACTCTGTCTAAGTCCTTGGTAGATGCCCTACGAACGCTAAGAAATTATCTCACCCCCACCCTTCCAGACTCTCCTCAGTGACATGTCCTCAGGCGGGAGGACATGTATGCCAGCCCTCCCTAATGGTCGTCTCATCTCACCACTACTTTTATGGGAACCCCCCATCTGCGAAGGTCTTTTTCTTCACCTTGAGCGGTCTTGAAATTCGGATCAGTGATGTATACCACACATTTTTGTTCTTTCAATGTCTTTATTATGCATTTTTTACGAACCCATACTATGTGTCACAGTATACATGTGTCATATTGTCTTATAACCATTGTTTTAAATGGGCCGGTACTCACTGGAACTGAGTACTGGCACTTTTTAATTTTCATCTCTTGAGTACTGGAACTTCCGTTTAGACAAGGGGAGTACCGGTACTCATAGGGACCACGCATCAACGCAGATGCTGTACTGCTCAACAACGTGTATTCAAGCCATCATGAAACTTTACTATACACATTCCCCCCACCCAAGACTGAACCACTTGTCTTCTGAGTGGCTATCTGCAGCACGTGTTCAGCCAATCAGAAAGCAGCATAAATATATTGCTAACGCTATGATTGTGCAGCGCCTGCTTCTTAATTCTCTTTGAGCCGTGCCAGCCTACCTATTCCAAGCGTTTTCAATTAGCTGGTTAGGTTCTGCCGGGTATGGTTGGGATGTTTAGGCTGTTGCATAGGCAACCGTTGCCTTTCTGAGTCTGTCTCTGCTATTCGGTAACAGACTGTCCTCGTGCCGTCCAGCCTGGCCTGGGAGAAGAATTCAACCAGGCTCACCCTAGATGGCTGAAGGATCTCGGTCCGTGCCGACTACAAAAACAGCTCCAGGACCCTCAATCGAACCCCAGGAGGAGACAGAACAAGCATTAAAAATGCAATAGGTCTCGCCTTTCATTAAGTTAAAGCCATTTGCTTTGCTATACAATACCATTAGCAAAGCAAATGGCTTTAACTTAATCAAAGGCGAGACCTATTGCATTTTCAGTGCTTGTTTTCCTTTACCTTGTGGAGGTGAAAGTTCTGTATCTCGTGGAGATGAAAGTCAATATGTCACTTATCTGTCCGGGATAAAGGCGTCATTTTACCAAGAGCCACATTGTTGTGGACTAAAGACGAGGTTAAGCCTTTCTCCTATTGAGTGGGTGGCTTGGCCTACTACCTGCGTTAGTCTAAGGGCTGCTAGTATACTAGCAAAGTCTCTGGTCATTGTACTATATTTGACATCAATGCGCAGGTTAGTCACCGAAGATGAAGACCTGAGAGGGCCCATTGTAAAATCTGGTCATCAATGCTTTAAGTCTGGTCAAGAACGTTTTGGCCTGCTTGGGTATTTGATAAAATAGGAGACATCAAGGAGAATTCTAGTTGGGGTTATATCATAGCACTAGGTCAACATGGTCTTTATTAATTACTGCTACACTACCCCCAAGTTATGTGTGGGGTCTTGTTACCAGACATGCTCAGAGTGCAGGTACTGTTGGAATGTAGCTGGAGCCAAGTTTGTGACAAAATATTTCACATTAAAATGTGTCAATGAAGTCATGAATCTCCCAGCGGTGAATTGGGAGTTAATGCAGAATGAGCAGTGCATAGGAAAGATTGACAAAGTTGTGTTTTTAGGTCATCTGTGGGGTTCGGTGGTTTCGGTTTTAGGAAGAGGGGGAGTGAGCATTTCATTTCAGATAGCTCACATATCCACTCCCAAAGTAACAGTTGTTTTCAGCTCACTCCTACCCAGGAAGTCGGAAAGAAATCCATCCATCTAGCAGCAGGGGGAAGTCATATGTTCTTCCTCTTGTGAAGAGCAGACTCCCGGCACCTGCTGGCATGCTGGAGCTGTGATTGATATCCGGGTAGTTCCACAGTTGCTGTTTTCCAATGACCTAGTTTTGGGTCATGGTCAGTTCATGGTCCAGGGGGTTAACACAATTTACAAGCAGAAGATGATTGGAACTAGGCGCATGCACATGAGTGCGTATCCTCCAGCTTATGAGCAGGGTGACATGTTCAGCCTATTCAGAGTCCTCATGGAATGGTGAGGGGTGGAAATGGTGTTTGCTAAAAGAGAGAGAGCGAGCAGAGGTTCTAAATCACAGCCTAGACGGGTACTTATTAGGTGTTTTGCAGTAGTATCTATCAGGGATATTGTTTTAGTAGATTAGAAAGAAGGTGGGCGTGCTTTCTGGTTCCATTATATTCTCATCACAAAATGTAGATGTTTACTTGGTTGTCCCCCTGAGTAAAGAATTCACAATATCAATGGGACACAATAACCAGGACAGAATACTAAATATAAAATATTGAGAGGTGAGTAAGTTTAGATTTTCTATACCTAACTCCATATATATGTGTCCATCTAGAGTGTGTGCTAGGAGGCTGGGTGAAACCTCCACAACAAGGGCATGTGGGAGAAGGGTGGGCATATGAGCACCCGAGACCTTCTATTTAGACTGAACATGAGTTTTTTTTCTTCTCCCTTATCGTGGTATTCGGTTTGTTTGGTAAATATATATACCAGCACCCTAGCAGCTCCCAAAGACTTATTCAAGCTAGTTAAAACAAAAGCGTCTGTGCTCCCTGTCTGCAATGACGGCTTCTGCATGTCCCAGTGACCTCCGGACATATTACACTGGATGACATCAGCGCCTGGACCCCCTCATATCCGAGGGATGGGGCAGCCACTGTATCCCGTGTAACATGGGTGAGTGGACGAGGATCATGCCAGCCCTGGATGTGGCCCACTTACACAACACACATGAAAAGGGAACCCCGTGTGCCTTGTCTGACTCGTATTCTGACCCACATATGGGGGAGAGTATTCCCTATGGCGACGCCCCTTGATCTGTAGATACTATAAAGCCCTCGGTTGTTTCCTGATTAACAATATGCTTTCTCGCGCCTGGGCAACGAGGCCTGTTAACATTGGAAACGAACATTGTTTCCTTCAGATCAGTAGCAGCGCTCCCTGACCCTCACACATAGCGGTGCTGATGTCTAATCCTCCTAGCGCTTCAATCCTGGGCCTCCTCTAAACACCCTCCTCGCACCTCTGTGGTGCACGAGGCCTGGTGTAGGCCACTGATGCAGTGTTCTTTCGCACACACCGATCTGCTGGGCTCTCTCACAGCGGCTACATGTCACCACCCCCCTGAAGTCGGGCCTGACACCCCTCCTCTCTCGCAGTTGTTGTTTGTAGCGAGGGTCCCGCACCCCACTTGCGGGGTCTCAGTGCCCGCAGGTGCTCGTTACATCTGTTAGTGGGGTGTCGAGGGAGTAACATATCCCCCAAACACCGTCCACGGCCTTGGCAGGTAGGTAAAGTAAGCTGCCTGAGAGACAAGTTAGGGGTGTTTGTGCGCTACGCTACTTGGGGTGTCGAACAGCGTCTCCCTGGAAAGCCGCAGATACCTGATGGGTAGGGCCAAGTGCTTTCAATGGGCAGGTACTGAGCGGTACTGAGTACCGACACTGCGGCATTTCCATTTAAACCACTGGGGTAGGTAAAAACCTGACAAGAGAAAGGAGGGCGCGAAAATGGAAGGAGGGAAAGACGCTCCATACCTTGACAGAGAAAGGAAGAGAGCCGCCGGCTGGAAGGGGTGAAATTGTTTAGAGTCAGACAGGGAGAGGGAGGGCAGAGTGAGATCTGGGCACCGAAAATATGGCAGAAACGGGAGTGATAGAAGTAGACAACATACAGGGGTGGGGGAGGGGGGCACTGGTAGTAATCGAGAGAAAGAAAATGGAGACGGGCTGAGGCCTTCGAGAGAGAGGATGGAGCGAGGTTGGGGAAGTGAAGTCGATGGGGCTGAAAGTGAGCGCGAGAACTCAAGGAACAGATTGGTGAGGGAGAGGCATATATGAAGAAAAAAGACACGGCGAAAATTAGAGGAGCGAGATCAGGAAGAGAGAAGAGGGGCGGGTTTCTGAAGTCCACTGCTGCCTGTAGTTTGCCGATAGCTGTAGTTCCGTGGTATCCGCTATGCAGCCCACTGGTGCCTACTACACCCCACTGAGGTCTGCAATCCTCCATTACCTAGGTCACTGGTGTCTATCGCCCAACGACAGCAGCTTGTTTAAGTGAAATCCAACCTGAAAATAAGTCCAAGCGCCGCGTGCGGGGCACAGAGCTGGGTCTGGAGCCGAGCCCTTCTCTGCAGACAGTCTCCGTGCCGTCCTCGTGCCTCGTCGGCTGTTTCTGCGGTTCCCTCCTCGGTCCCATCCCAGCTCCCGGCTGCTCCGCCCGTGTGTCCCCTGCCGGGCGGGGTGTGCAGTGCACTGGGATTCCAGGGAGAAGGGGTTCCAGCCGGGCGTCAGCAGCAGGGGGAGGGGCAATCGCTTGTACATGACGGCAGAGCCCAGAGAGCTGGTAATGGCGGTAGCTTCACAGACTCCGGAGTTTAGACCTGAGGGGGTGGTGTGAGTCAGGGGGGAGGGGGGCGGCGGGGGGTGCTTGAGCTGAGTGTGATATGAGCTGTCCAGTCCAGGTCCTCGAGATCCTGTCAACAGAAGCTACGACTGGGCTCATCAACCGATCGAAAGTCGGATTTAGGGGCTCACTGACAAAAATGCTAAATATTTCCGGTGAAATTCAATATCGTGCCCTGTACATGGTCAGCGTGAATACCCAGTAAAGCTGGTAATATTTGTCTGGGGAGGGGCAATGCCACTAAAAGCTGATTCCTGTTTACCGCTTTGCCATCATGGCTACGGAGAGCGATACGATAACTACAAAAAAAACTGCCACGAGACGGGCAGGAAGAGGCGCTACAGGGACGGCCGCCTCGGCCCAAGCAAGAGACCAGTGACGTGGTGCCAGTAGAAGCCTCGATCTCTTGTCTTTATGGGGCCATGTGTTTCTAATTAGAAACACATGGCCCCATAAAGATAAGAAAGTGCTTTGCGACAGCAGCAAAGCAGGCCACCGAGTCCGGATCGGAGGCGAAAGGGCGTGAACCAAAAACCCTCATTTCCAATGGCAGGCCACCGTTTAGCATAAACGGTGACGCCAGCCAATGGAAATGAGGGGCGGGGCTTCAAGCCCTCTTCTGAAAGTCCTCCTTAGCAATAAATCTCGCCGAGCAAGCAGCGCATGTGCTGCCACGCTAGGCGAGACCTATAAATGAATAATGCCATCAGCTTCTGGCAAACTAAGGCCCAGACTTAGTAAAGTGACACATTTTCTTAATTTCAGGAATGCTGCCTACAATCAGCAGGCACCGACAGACTCTAATTTTGCCAACAAGACCAATTGTAGCTGCACTCTGTATATGTGTGCGAAAAAGAGAGCACTTGTAAGGGCATGTGTGAAAATAAGTAAAAACAAAAATCTGTGTGTGATTGCTAGTATGACTAAGAAAGAAAAGTAATACAGTGTAAGAGTTGTGTGTGCAAGTGGCAGAATGTTTGAAACCGTATGAAAGGTGACTTTAAATGAGTGAAGAGGCGTGTTTGAGTGTGTGTAGGTGCGTGTGCGTGCATGTGAGTGAAAGATGGAGGCTATATGTTGACATGTATGAGAGAGTCTAACATGCCGTCTTTTTTATTTCCAGACCAGCCAAGTTACAATCTTTACGTATTCGGCGTAAGTAATTATCTCATCATTGTAGATCCAGACTCCAGAAGCCTCGAAGCCTGGGTGCAGAAAGTGATTATTTCCTTTTCTTGGCCGAGGAAATTGAATTGGCTGTTGGGGAGCTGTTGACATTTTATGTGAATTTTATTAACAAAATATCTTCAGCTTTGTGAGCAAATGATGCAGCAGGTTTACCATAGTGGAGTCAAATGTATTTTTCGCCCATGCAAGACATCTTGACTTTGTCAATGTGTTTTTCTAATCGTGTTGCAGAGCAGCGTGGTAGCTGTACAGTAGTTGTACAAAAAGGCTCGAGCTCCATCAATGCTTTTATTTTTATAACTTTCAACCATGCTGTACAGCAGCGAAAATGGTTTAAAAAATATCAGCAAAACCAAATACCAGAGCTATTTTTCCTTGTCTGTTTATTTTGCCATGGTTGACAAAAAAAAAGTGCTATGAAGCAGCAGTGAACATGCCATATCACTTTTTTTTTTTTACTTTCACCCATGCTGCACAGCAGCTATGCTGCTGTACAACATAGCTAAACAAGCATTTGCAATGCAATAGATCTCGCATTACTGAAGTTTGAGCTATTGGCGCTGCATTATTATTTGCAACGCCAATAGGTCAAACTTTCAGCAATGCGAAAGCTATTGCATTGCAAATGCTTGTTTAATCTTGATCTTACCTCAGGGATCCCATGCCGTTCTTCAGCAGGCCAGTAGCCTGTAGAAAAGGACCTAAATATTCCCCCTCCAGATAACGACATTGACTGCATTTGCACTTGACGGGGAGGGGGGGTGCCAGTGAGGAGTCAAAAGATGGCCAGAACTGGCCAACCAAAAGAATCAATTGGTGATGTCCGCTGGGAGGGAACCAAGCACTGAAAGGCGGGATAGATGCACAGTATTATCCAACCAGAGAAAGGGAATTTTAAAAAGCAGCCCAACTAACCAACCAGAAGTGGTGGGCGTGTCCAAAGTCCCTGATAGCCCATATACAGCATGCCTCGCAGAGCAGCGCATACGCTGCCCAGGCTCTAACCAAAACAAGCATTGGCATAGCCAATAGGTCTCGCCTTTGGGGCCTTATAAGTGTTTAGCCAGAGCTATTGACTTTGCCAATGTCTTCAAGCTGTGCTGTAGAGAAGTGTAGCTGCTGTGCAGCATGCTGAAAAGTTATAATAAAAAAGTGTCAAAAGCATTTTTGTTCCTTTATATATGACCAAGAAGGCATTATGTAAAACTGAACAACCATATTAAAAAAAGTATTTACAATAAAAAATTTCCTCAGTTTTCTTTTGTTGTTGCAATGCTGGAAACTTGTTTCTGCCTATTGCAATGGTTGTTTGTTAAAGCTTTTTTTTTTGAGGGGGCATAAACAATCGGAGGGTGAAGGTTGGGAACTAGTACCTGTATTATAACACTAGCAGCGGCCAGACGCTAGGGGAGAATCAATAGATGCCAGATTCCGAGAGCAGGCTGAGGTGGTGCTGAGTGATGCTGAGGTGGTAGTGGTGGTGGTGGTGACTGTTGCGGAGACGATGCTGAGGTGATGCTGAGTGATGCTGTGGCGCGCCGAGCGATGCTCTGGCGGCGCCGAGCGATGCTGTTGCGGCGCCGAGTGATATTGTTGTGGTGGCCCTGAGTGATGCTGTGGTGGCCCTGAGTGATGCTGTGGTGACCCTGAGTGATATTGTTGTGGTGGCGCTGAGCGATGCTGTGGTGGCGCTGAGCGATGCTGTGGTGGCGCTGAGCGATGCTGTGGTGGCGCTGAGCGATGCTGTGGTGACGCTGAGCGATGCTGTGGTGGCGCTGAACGATGCTGTGGTGGTGCGGAGTCATCCTGTGGTGGTGCTGAGTGATGATGTGGTGGTGCGGAGTCAACCTGTGGTGGTGCTGAGTCATCCTGTGGTGGCGCGGAGTCATCCTGTGGTGGCGCGGAGTGATGTTGTGGTGCTGCTGAGTGATGTTGTGGTGCTGCTGAGTGATGTTGTGGTGCTGCTGAGTGATGTTGTGGTGCTGCTGAGTGATGTTGTGGTGCTGCTGAGTGATGTTGTGGTTGCACTGAGTGATGTTGTGGTTGCACTGAGTGATGCTGTAGTTGCACTGAGTGATGCTGTGGTTGCACTGAGTGATGCTGTGGTTGCACTGAGTGATGCTGTGGTTGCACTGAGTGATGCTGTGGTTGCACTGAGTGATGCTGTGGTTGCACTGAGTGATGCTGTGGTTGCACTGAGTGATGCTGTGGTTGCACTGAGTGATGCTGTGGTGGCGTTGCGTGATGCTGTGGTGGCGTTGAGTGATGCTGTGGTGGCGTTGAGTGATGCTGTGGTGGCGTTGAGTGATGCTGTGGTGACGTTGAGTGATGCTGTGGTGGCGTTGAGTGATGCTGTGATGGCGCTGAGTGATGCTGTGATGGCGCTGAGTGATGCTGTGATGGCGCTGAGTGATGCTGTGATGGCGCTGAGTGATGCTGTGCTGGCGCTGAGTGATGCTGTGGTGATGCTGAGTGATGCTGTGGTGTTGCCGAGTGAGAGATAGAGTGAAGATATAATGCCCAATTAGAGAGGGTGGTGAGAGAGAAAGAGAGAGAAAGGGTGTACATAGAATAAAGAGTGGAGCGGGATAGAGAGAGAGAGAAAGAAGGGGAGAGAGTGAATGAAGGAGTTTGAAAGAGAAACAGATAAAGGGGTGAGAGAGAATGAAAGGCTAAAAAAGATGGAGGGGAGAGTTAATTAAGTAGAGAGAGAATTAGAGAGGGGAGAGAGAGAAGGAGAGAGAAGGAGAGAGACAATAAGAGTGGGGGGTGTGGAGTTTAGAGTGAAGAAGTGACGCGGAAAAAGTAACCTTAAATATAGCTTTGTGCTTTGCGCGAATAAATATTTTTTAAAAAAAGAGTGAGACAAAAATACTGGTAATTAGGCTGTGACTCCCAATATAAAACAAATAGCGATATAAGGTGAAATCAACCCACCGAAGCAATATTTCTAACTAGACAAAAAAAAGCTTGCATTTCAATGCTAATCGCTGTTGTTTTTCATGTGACTGTAGTCCAGGGCCGTCAGTTGGTAATGTGAGCTGCTGCTGCGATTGAAACATCAGAGTCCAGAGAGTTAATGAGCCATGACGAGGAAATGAGGAAGATAGGAAACCCAGATGCCAGCTGCGCACGTGCACGCCATCGTGAACGCAAGCTGGTCGCCAGCCGAAAGCCAGTGGGTTTGCACTTCCAAAACCCACTTACTAAAACTCTCGGCCAGACCAGCGCAAGCGCTGGTGCAGCCCGAGACCTAAAAACGCTTTCCTATGGAAACTAGGTCCTAACTATAACTATCTACTGGCGACCGCCAGTAGATAATATATATAATATATACATATATATATATATATATATATATACACACATATACATATATACATACATATACACATACACATACATACATATATACATACACACATATATACATACATACACATATACATACACACATACATATATATACATACATATATATACATACATACATATACACATACATACATATACACATATACATACACATATACATACACATACACACACATATACATATATACACACATATACATATATACACACATATACATATATACACACATATACATACACATACATATACACACACATATACACATACATACACATACATATATAATACACATATACATATACACATACATACATATATACATACACATATACACACACATATGGCAGAAATACAGTGGTTTTCTATCCAGCAAACCTACTAAAGGAATTGAAATTATAAAGGCGACACAGGGGCAAACCATTTGAGACTTCAAACTACAAGGACCAGAATGCTTCATAGCCACGCCCACTACGGCAATCAATTGGAAAGCGCTGCAAATACGGCGCGAAACTGAATAGCTTTGTCTCCTGATGACACCAGTGATCAAGGTCTGTGATAGCCTGAAACGCGTTTGGACAAAAGCAATGCTGTTAGGAGAAGCCGTTTATTTTTTGCCACCTTGCAGAATAAAAGGTTGTCATATCGCTGATGTGTGGTGCCTCAATCTAGGGCAGCAGCATATAGAATTTGTACGCGTCCCGGCCCGGGTCGCGAGGCACCCCGCCGCTGAAGTGCGGCTCCTGGATGCCGTTTAAAGGGAAAAGCGGCGTCATGAGGAACAGCGAGACCGTTCTCTCAAGGAAATATTGGCAGAAATACGGTGGTTTTCTATCCAGCAAACCTACTAAAAGAATTGAAATTATAAAGGCGACACAGGGGCAAACCATTTGAGACTTCAAACTACAAGGACCAGAATGCTTCATAGCCACGCCCACTACGGCAATCAATTGAAAAGCGCTGCAAATACGGTGCGAAACTGAATAGCTTTGTCTCCTGATGACACCAGTGATCAAGGGCTGTGATAGCCTGAAACGCGTTTGGACAAAAGCAATGCTGTTAGGAGAAGCCGTTTATTGTTTGCCACCTTGCAGAATAAAAGGTTGTCATATCGCTGATGTGTGGTGCCTCAATCTAGGGCAGCAGCATATGGAATTTGTACACTGCCCGGCCCGGGTCGCGAGGCACCCCGCCGCTGAAGTGCGGCTCCTGGATGCCGTTTAAAGGGAAAAGCGGCGTCATGAGGAACAGCGAGACCGTTCTCTCAAGGAAATATTGGCAGAAATACGGTGGTTTTCTATCCAGCAAACCTACTAAAGGAATTGAAATTATAAAGGCGACACAGGGGCAAACCATTTGAGACTTCAAACTACAAGGACCAGAATGCTTCATAGCCACGCCCACTACGGCAATCAATTGAAAAGCGCTGCAAATACGGCGCGAAACTGAATAGCTTTGTCTCCTGATGACACCAGTGATCAAGGGCTGTGATAGCCTGAAACGCGTTTGGACAAAAGCAATGCTGTTAGGAGAAGCCGTTTATTTTTTGCCACCTTGCAGAATAAAAGGTTGTCATATCGCTGATGTGTGGTGCCTCAATCTAGGGCAGCAGCATATGGAATATATACATATATACATACATACATATATATACATATACATACATACATACATACATATACACATATACACATACATATATAATACACATATACATATACACATATATACATACACATATACACATATACACACACATATACATACATATACATACATATATATACACATACATATACACACACATATATATACACATACATACATACATATACACACACACACATATATATACATATACACACATATATACACACACATATATACACATACATACACACACACACATATACACATACATACACACACACATATACACACACACATATATACACACACACACACACATACACACACATACATATACACGTACATACATACACATACATACATGTGAACAGTCAATGGTGGACCAAGAGGAAAGACAAAGGTCCGAGACCTATTTAACTGAGCCCAAGTAGGGTGGGGGACAGGGTAGAGAAGGGTCGCCTCAGACATATACCGCGTAACTAGGCTGAAAGTCAGGAATGGTGCAAAATTGTGCTGAATCCAGAGAGGGGGGGCAACTTACGCGGGCGGGTACACTGTCAAAAGTCCAGGAGGAGGGCTGTAAATCGGTAGGTAAGGTACCAGGAGAAGGGTGGTCAGACCTGCGTGGATCAGTCTACAGGGAGAAAGGAAGAGCGAGAAAAGGTGGAGCAAAATACGGGGCGAGTGAGAAGGAAGAAAGGGAGGGAAACTTACTGGAAGTTGCGTGAGGGAGAGCATATTGGCAAGCTTCAGGTGGAGGACAAGGATCGCTCACTGTCGTGAAGTACCAGGGGCGGCTAGTCAAGTTACCTGGGAGGAAAGAGGGCTGGGTGATTAGGAGGGTAGAGTGGAATGCAGACCCTAGGAGCAAAGAGGCAGGTATGTTGGGTGAGTGACCGGGGGTGGGAAACGCCTGTATCAGGGCCAGTGCAGTAACATGGAGGACCGGTACCCAAGGCTAAGGGCAGATCTAAGGGGGAAGGTGGAAAAGGTCATGTAATGAAGGGAGAAGGGGCACAAGAGCGGGTGGGACCAACCGATTGCATGGTGGGAAACCGGGTAATGGAGCGGAGAAGCCAGTTCTTGTGTTGCGGTGCGGGAGGGATACACAGAGTGGGCCGGTGCACGACAGCCAGGGGTCGGACACTGGGACCACGGGGGTAGCGGGAGCATGGGCGCCGGGAAGCAGGGTCCTTGATTAAAGTGCAGGAACAGGTGGGGTCCTTAGTGGGAGTGGGCTAGCAGGAACTGCCGTCGGCGGGGTTGCCGGTGAAGCAATTAGGAGGCACGGAGAGCGGGTACACCGGAGTGCGTGGGAGAGGACGGATGCTAAAGTTGGTGATACTGAAGGTGGTCAGGTCAAGCAGGAACGTGAACGGCACGAATTGTGCGGGCGGATGCTAAAATTCCGTGATACTGAGGTAGTCGGGTCAAGCGGGGACGGGAATAGCACGAATTGTGCGGGCGGGACTTACTTGGTTAAGTCAGCTGGGGTCGAGGCGAGAGTCCTCTCGAGGCCGGTACGAGTCAGGCACTAGGGACTTGCACGTCTCGCGTCTGCTAAATGCATGATCTCACGTGATTCGGGCCAAGAGGAACAAGCATTGGCCGCGCGGCCCCGAGAAGCGCTCTGTGGTGGGGGAGGGGGAGGAGCAAGTGACATCAAAGGCAGATGGCCTGGAGCATGCGAGGAATGCGCGTTACTGTGCGCGTACTCGCATGCTCTAGGCCAGCCAAAAGTTGTGGTCACATTTCTGCAAGCCCACACTACAAAATGTCTCGCCCAGTGTCAGCGCTGAAGCGCTGGCTTTCAGGGCGAGACCTAAAAACATTACAGGGCCAATAGATCTTGCATAGACTTCGCCAATGCTTGTGACTTTTGCTTTTAACAAACCATGGGAATGTATATTTTCTTGGAGTTTCTCTGTCCCCTGTGTGCTCCTTATCCCTACATACTCCTGCACTCTGCATTCTCCTTGTTGCTTTCCTACCCCACCTTGTCCTCGGCTTTTACCCCTCACCCCGCTCATTTCTTGTTCAAATGACCCTTCTGTGCTCCATCACTCCTCCCTGCTCCCCACTGCTTCTTGTTGATGGCGATTCACTGATTGCACTAGGCAAAATTCTTTAAGCTCTCTTCAGTTTGCCACTTTATGACCACATTCATAAACACAATTTACATTTTTTTTAAATTATGTAGACATTTATCTTGGAATATTTTGTAATGTCAACTGATTTTATTTGCATAAAACAAATCACATCACATTGGCGGAGGAGAAATGCCACTGCATAAAACGCAGCAACCTCCTGCAGTCTTAACATACATAGAAAACCTGGCAAGTGAGAACAAAATGGCGTCCACTTTGTGGCAAGGCACAGACTCGCATCAAGGTACTATCGCGTCCTTCGTCCAGGATCACAAAGTCTAACACAAAAGGAGTCACAGGAGCTAGGACGCTGGACAAAGCTTGTTCATTGGTTAAAGTCCAGAGCTGCCTGTTCTGCATATTGATTCTTACACGCACAGGAATGTATTCCGCTTCGTAAAACAGAAGCTGCTTAAAGATTTCACAAAATCCAAAAATCCCTGCCTCAGGTTCAGAGCGCAGATTAGGTTTATGTGGAAAGTGCAAAGGTGGTGGAGGGGAAGAGGGACTAGAGAAAGGAGCAGCAAAAGAAATCACGAGAAACAGAAAATGAATGGAAGTAATAAAAAAAATAAAAAAGACAAGTAAAAAGTCAGTACTTTCCGGGGTACCTCCAAGGCACTCAGCGCCACCCTTATTCGTACTGTTATGGCAAAGCACAGCTGCAGGCCCAGCCCACAGCAACCTCCAAGAAATTCGGCTTGCCCTGCAGCGAAACGTATTTAAACATCAAATGAAACACATCTCTGGGACCACCCAACAAGACCTTCAGTCCGCCTCAGGTTTCAGAATGGGATAAATATTTGCAGTTTCGATTTCTTAACAGTAGTACCAGAAAACAATATATATATGGACATATTGTCTTCACAGAACCCGTCTAGAGGGAAGGGATATCTTTTATTGACCACTCTGTGTATGCTGTTTCTTGCCAGAGTAGATTTAAGCACATCCCATACCCTTAAAATATAAATATAAAATGGGAACAAATCCATGGCTTTTCTAAAAACTTTTCATCCTCTGCAAAAGTCAGTAAACAAATGCAGATGAATTTCCACTCACATTTCAGCAACTTTAATATGATCACATGCCCCTAAATCAACCAACCAATCAGAAGCTTCATAGGCCATTTCCTGCACAAAAAGGTGTCGACCCGAAGTCCTGAATCCAGAAACACAGATTTACATTCGATCTATAGCTGGAGGCTACCATATATAATCTTGGTGTAGGACATAGAGATGAAAGAGTTTGCTCCCTAGTAAAAGACGTGTCCCACGCATACAAGAAAGTAGTAAGATATGGAAGACAAAGTAAAGCAATGTATTCAGAGTTGGAAGACAATCAGTAGGTGATTGAGGTGTTTATAAAGGGCGGGCATCGAAAATCTTTTTAATGGTTCCAACAGAAATCCAAATGATCTAGAGTGTACTGAGAGGACTCGCCCTGCCCCACCACTGAAATCACCTTGTATATAAAGAGCAAATTTAAAGTTTTTTGTGGAAAATAAAACAAGTAATTAAGACGTGGTCTTCCCTAATCCCCACAACTGCAGGAAATCAAGTAAATTCGTTAATGTCAAAGTTCCCCTTGCGGAGTCGTTGTCTTAGTTGAGGTACTGTGTCTGCCCGCAAAAGCCCCACAGTGGCTCCATTTCAGTGACACAGTCATTCCACTGGAGGTGCAATTGTCTAGTGGACGCAGACATACTTTTTCCACCAGGACTTTGAGAGGGTCCTCATTTTGTTGGCTGCAGTGGCCTTGTTTTTGCGCTCCTTGCTGGCCTTGAAGTCAGAGTACTTGAGGCCGTTGAGGATGGTGGTGTCAAACACCTCCTTGAGGTTCTTCTGCGTGAGCGCCGAGCACTCCACGTAGCCGACGGCGCCGACCTTCTCAGCCAGGCTGGTGGCAGCCAAGGGCAGCACGGGCTTCTCCTTGTATCGGTCCAGCTCGATCAGGACCTTGACGTCCTCGCGGAGGTCACACTGGGTGCCCACCAGGACGATGGGGGCCGTGGGGCAATGCTGCCGGATCTCCGGGATCCACTTTTCAGACACATTCTGGAAGGAGGACGGGCTCACCACACTGAAGCACAGGATGAAGACATCGGCCTTGGGATAGCAGAAGTATCTTAACTTGTCGAACTCATCCTAAAAAGATGCAAAAAAATAAGGGTAAGGTTACTGATGCGTTCAAATTTTAATAATTTCTCTGCTTTATCATTGTATAGAACCTTGTTTCAAGGTCAGCTTCAAAACAATATCACTACAGCCAAAACATATGTGCACCTGTTACCACTGGAATGTACCTTCTTTATTGCCCAATGGCATCATAATGAAAGGTGGCCAAGAGAAGTATTACGCTGTTCCACTCACTACTGTTCAGCCAAATCTGATATTAAAAAGGCTACCAGCACACGTATTGTTATTGCCATAATTTTCCAGAATAGAATATTTTTTTAATGGTATGTCAATTTTTTTTGCAGGAGTCACAGCAATATAATTTAACAGATCAGGTTTACGGTCAACAAAATAGAAAAACATTTTGAATGCAGTTGTATTAGTCAAAACAATCTTCTAACACTTCAAACAAAGTATGTAGATACACCAACAGTTGCTAGTTGCTTTAATGTGAGGAGGTGCTGGCACCACCCATCCCTTTAGATACATCAAAGATTTAAGGTAAACCTACAGTATGGACTTTTTCATATTGAAGGTGGCAATGACCAGTAAAAGTGGGAAAGGGTCGATTGCATTTTCAGCATGCTCTACAACGTTCAAAAGCCTGTGGATGCAGTCTACTGGGTCGGCCATTTTTAATATGCAATGGTACAATCCAATACTGAGGTTCCGCCAATAGGAGGACAAGAAAGCCAACACCACAGTTTTTAACTGTGTGTAGGGCTTGTTACCTCGTAGAGCACAAATGATTTTATTCCAGCAAGTAGTGCTACGAAAGCTGCCCATGAACAGATAAGACAGCTTTACTGGCCTCTTCATGTAGTGAGCATCACTACATTCTAAAGCAGCTGGTCAGTACCAGAGAGAGGCTCCGGTGCGATCACGTGTTCACTACAAGGAGCGAGGAGCTGGTCGCGAGGCCCCGGCGCGAGCAGTCCAGCTTCGGGCTAGGCACGCCCCTTATCACAAGGAGTTCCGCACCGGCAGGCACCGCGCCAGCCTGCCTCCTGTGCCAACAAGGCAAGGTAACTCCAAGTTCGCCTGACTGCCTCAAGTTCCGAGAAATGACCTCATCACCAGTGTCCGTCACCACCGGCGCCGGATCTAGCCGGATCCTGGCGGCCGGCGATTTTCTTTTCTCATTAAATGCTTTTAAAAAAAAAAAACTTTGGCGTTTGAGAGGTTTTTACATAAACAGGCGCATGCCCGTGAGTTAAGCTGGAATTTCTGCCCTTTTCCAGGGTATTTCGTACCATTTACTTTCATGTTTTTCTTCTGCTGTCACTGGGGGGTACTTTCGAATTGCATGCATCTCCTTTTGCTCACCTTTTTTGTTCATTTGATAAGGAGCGAAAACGGGGGTAGTTCTCTCTCCTTCTGGCATGATGGGTTATCTAAAGATACTGCAGAGTCCCTCTTCCTCCAGCCTCACACTGTGGAACAAGTAGCCTCCTGGAAACTAGCAGTGGGTTAGTTTCTTCCCCGTAAGAAGGTGGGGTCTCTGGAGACACCGCTGCAAATGAGTTAGTTTAGAGCTGATCAAACTTTAGTCTGATTGAAAAGACAGGCCTGTTCTTCACGCTGGGGCGAAAAGTGCTACGCAAACAAATGATGGACGGAATGCTGAATGAATCAAACATTTACCTCCAGTCAAAAAAACTGGGTTAAATCGATAGTCTTTTTGCTCACCATGCCACACAAGTTTAGACCCACCCATATGCAAATCAGTCTTGACCCTGCGCCTCTTAGGAACAGTCCAGCCCGAACTGCCAAGCCAGGTCCTCTCTGGGCCAGAAACAAGCATCCTGGGGCCAGTTTCAGGGTACGATGGATTCAACCCAGATCTGTTGACTGGGGGTGAGTGGTTGAAAAGTTTCAGCACTCCGTCCATCATCTTGCTGTGTTTGCTCTGTTCTTCACACCAGGCTTGTCTTACTTGAAAAAGGCTGGGCCCTACCCAATTACTAGGCCGCAGCGGCTTAGCCTGGGGGGCATGGGCCCCAATGTAAACAATGAAACTACACCCCACCGATTAAGATAATGCTATAACTGAGGCGTAAAGCACCCATCACACCCCCAGACCCCAGTGGCACTGCACCTGCACACTAATGTAATTTATTGATCTCCAAGTTCCTTATACTGCTCGTCTTTCCTTCTCGCCTCCCTATCTCCACCCTGACCTCCTCTCATGTATTTCACCAATTCATTACTGTCTTCTCTCTCCCCTTCCCTAGTCTCTCTTCCCCTTCTTTCACTCATTGTCATCTCCTTCCTTCCTTTTCTCCTTATTTCTGGTTCCTTTCTCTTTCTTTCCCCTTGCTCACTTGTCCCATCCTTACCGCCTTTCTAAACTTATTTCCTTCTACCATTTGGTCATCTTTTCCTGCCCCCCGTTACTTCACCTTCTATTTCATCCCTTTCCCTCTCTATTGATCCCTTATTCTCTACTCCCTCCGTACCAACTGAACACAGCCAAGCCCTTAACATGCACTTTGTCTTAAAATGAAAAATCAGAACAGCCAGCCTCTGAAATAACATCAGGTGGTGCAGGGCAGACTGGGCCTCCTCCGGCCTCTGGGTCACAGTGTGCTGCACCAATGGAAGCTACGCCCAAAAAACAACAAGCACTGGGCGCTCTTGCCATCAACCTTGTGATATACATGCGGGCACTCTGGGTTAGGCCCTCCAGCCTGTGACACCCTACTGAATTACTAGATGAAACAAGCCTTCTATTCTGTAAAATAGCAACGAATAATGGCAAATAAAATGTTCTTATGTATTAAACTGTCCTTGGGTAAAGGACTAAGTCACCCATTAAGTCTTGTTTTTGCTATATAAAACTTTTAAACAAACTCATTGGTTGGTGACGAGTCGCTCTACAGAATGAGAGGGCATCTTCTATCAGTGTGCAAGATTCTGAGGGAGCATTCTGGGTCCCTCTGGTCACCGAAGGCATGGACCACTCAAAGGGATTCAACCATCTATCTATCAGCTAAGGAACCCACCCTGCAATTCACACTGTGGCAAGTGCAGAGCAAAAAAAAAAGAGTCAGAAAAGAATATCAATAAGTCGTTGCCTTTTGAAGTCATCTATGGAGATCCATTTTAAAATGGCCGCCCAGTAGCAAGGGCATAACAGGGAGGCCTTGCAGTACAGCCCCATGTTCACCCTAAAACCCATAAATATCTGAGTTATATCTCAGAGGCCCCCTCACCATACACTGCAGGGGGTGCTTCACCATCTTGTGTTGCGCCACTGCCCAGTGGCTGAAAATGGCCGGTGTACACTTTGATATAGATTATCTGAATCATTTGAGATTTATATTTTAAGGAACAAAGGGGCATATTATCAAGGGCTGGCGATAACATTATCGCCGCTTTAGCGTCCGTTTTCGGGCGAAAAGCGGCGATAATTCTATCGCTTTATTAACAAGGACACGCTAGCGCGTGTTTCCTTGCCTTAGCGCTCGGTTTCCTATCGCATCGCATCGCTAATGAGATGCAAGGTAGGCGTGCCCCTTACAACTACATAATAAAATATCGCTGACGGTGCTTCGCTGTATTTACAACGAAGCCCCGTCCGGTTTAGCGCTGATTTTTTTCGCGCTATCTGGGCCTTAACGCTGGAATTTAACGTCTGTTAAATTCCAGACTAAGGCATACTTTACATGGGGGGTGGATTGTGTGGCTAAGACCACAGGCCCTATCAACAAGGATATCGCCGTTTTCCATGGAACATCGCTGGAAAACCAGCGTTGTTCCATGCAAAACGGCGATATCCCCGCTATCGCTGGAATATTTATCGCCTCGGTGATACGCGTTGTTAATAACGCGCTAACCGGGCGATAAATTCCAGCGATAGACGGCGATAAATAAAAAAGCGCTAAGCGCGCTTTGCGATATTTATCGCCGTCTATTGATAATATGCCCCAAAGTCCCTGACAATTTCCAACCAAACAAGGACAGTGAAAGCTAAGAGCAGGTATCATTTCAAAAGGAGAAGGCAAGGATCTCAGCTTACCTGGCCTGCAGTGTCACACAGCTGCAACCGGACGGGCGTGTTATCCACTTGGACGACAGCTGAAAAAATAAAAAAATAAAAACATTTAGAACGTTATAAGCATCAAACACTCATTACAGCATGTTGGTAGCAGGGCAGGTACAAGATTGCAATACATTGACCATGGAGTGGCAGGAGCAAACTCTTGAGTACCAAGGCCTCCCTAGACCATGGTAAATCCAAGTATGCCAAGCCCTTCCGAGTCATAGGTCAACCCATGTTTTCGACGGCCTTAACAGGCAGATTTCAACTAAGATATATGGAAGTCTTACTGGAAATGCTCAACTCAGGTGACAAGTCTTGCGAGATGTAGGCCAGAGCGGGGGAATGAGCCTGGGCAAGAAGCCAACCCAGGTTATCAGCCATCTTAATGCCTCCGGGGACAGAGGTCAATCTAGTTACACTAATGTTTCCAGGGCAGAGGTCCGCTCGTGCAAAATGGAGAAGGAGGAGGTGGACGCGGGCACAGATCGAAGTCTGAACAGGCACAGATTGGCTCTTGTGTACATGTGCCTTCCCAGTTATCGGATGCCCACAAACCAACTAGACACAGCACAACACCCTCCCCCTGGGTACATACATATAAACAAGCTTTAACCCAAACACCCGTTACACGACGTAATACAGCAAAAACATAACACAATGAGGAAAACAGGACACTGTCCTAGCTCTTACAACCGCGCTATTATTTATTTATTTTGGCAATGAATGGTGCCGAACAAATAACACTGCCCCCGTCCCCCCAGCCAGCAGTGCGACAGAGCTCATTCTAACCTGTAGTAGTGCAGATTATAAAACTGGAGCTAACCGGGAAAACTTGCACTCAGCTGTCCGTTTACCAACGTCAGTGGTGCAAGACAGCTCGGTGGGTTGCGTGCTTGTCGTACAGATCTGTGTGGAACTTCCGTGTAACGAATTCAATGCCTATCACTCATCAAAGGGCGATGAAATGGATACTCGGCTTGTCATGCGGCACAGGTGTGCATTTAATGGTAACTGCATGTAGGTAAAGTTAAGTACTGTCCCATGGAACAAATGCCCCCTTGCTCTTGTTCTCCAACTAGGCGGACGACCAACCCGAAGTACTCCTATGAAATGAGGGCCTTACATAATCCCACTACAACACACCACGTAGAAAAAAAAGACAAAGTAATGACGTGATCTTGCGTCTGCCCTTCGGCGTCCTGTTACACAGCGTTACGTGCTGGGGCTCAGAGCCCCTTCTGCACATGTCGGAGCTGGAAGCCGCCCTTGGCACGGATTCTTTAACCAGGAACGCTTCTCAAACTCCGGGTCTGCTAAAACACATCACAGGTATTGGTTACCGAGGGAGCCTCGGGGCTGTGTGTGGGGGAGGGGCGTGTACAGTCACACACTCCTCATCGAAGGCCCTGCTGTGACGCAATAAGCAACCACGAGTAACTCATCAAGTGTCACACTGTCACTTTTTTCGAATAAAAATCTGCAAAAAGAGCATTTTTGCAAAGGAGGAGGGAGGGAGGTGACTGAAGTTGAAGGCTAGTTGCTTATTTGAAATAACACTGAGTTCAGAAGGTGAAAACCCAGCTGACAGGGAGGGAAGGGTGACAGTGCTCTGCAGCTGAATGACTCCCACCCAAGAGGTTCTGACTCAGCATTTTATGCGTCTCATGTTGATAAAAGTACCACCACCACATTATGTTTAAAAAACACACACCAATATCTTTTTTTTTAGATTTAGAGGCAAATGGACAGTTTATCCGGTTTGCCCTTTCGAAACAGTCGCCTACTCGTGCCCCACAATTACCTCACAATTGTTGCATTAACCTTTTGTACCTTAAAAGGGGAAAGGTTGTTTACTCTATCAAGCAAATAGTTCAGTGCAACTCGTCCGTCGAGCACGTTCGCTTGTGTTCTTGATGGGTACACTGTTGAAGCAAAAGGCCGAGTGGCTTATTTACAAGCCCCTTGCCTTGCGGCGCCGGTACGTCACTTTTTCCCCATTCTAAAAGTGACACACCGGCGGCGCAAGGGCTTTGTAAATAAGCCCCCGAGTTTCCTGGCTGCGCCACTAACTCTCTGTGAGTCTGAGCACATTACCTTCCGGTAATTTCCCAGCATTCGAGCACTTCTTGGCCTGGCAATGATATGTGAGCTTACAAAACGAGTGCAGCTCTAGCAACACAAGTCCAGCCTGTAAAACTGGGCACAACTGATGAGCCCGGATGCACCAAGAGGCTGCTAACCTTCAGGCCTCTGTCTCCCGGTGCCACTGCACCACCTGCACCGATGGATGCTGCGCCCCTGCAAGGGTGACACTTTTCTGATAGTGCCAGTTGTTTATGCTTTCCTAATTGAAACTGGTAATTATAGCTGTTGGCCCTTCCCTCGCTGAACTTCCCCCTACTAAGGAGATTCCGCAATGCCACCCACATTAAAGGGAGTGTTGGTTACCACTTAAGGATGCTTTAAGTGTAACCCTTTAATGTGATAGAGCTCCACTCGTTTTGTAAGCTCACATATCATTGGCAGGCAAGGAGGTGCTCGAAGGCTGGGAAATTACCGGAAGACAATGTTGCTCAGGCTCACAGAGCGTTAGTGGCGCAGCCGGGATTGATTCGATTTCTACACGCCTGGTACAACAGATCTGATTTTGTATAGGGAGACTATTTCGAAAACACAGAAAAGAACAACCCTCCAACAACAGCTCTCTGAATGTATCAGTTAAAAAACATGAAAACGCAATTATTTGTGCTTGGTCGTTGCAGAACGTGTTACACGATTTGACCCCCACCCTCCAGTTGCGTTTTTGGTAGGGCCGAGCCTTTGCTTCTCCTTATTTCACTTGGTTGGTAGGTGGGTGGTGGTGTGATCTTGCCTTGAACTCACCAACCAGGACGCGTTGCAGCTGCGCCCGCAGATGGTGTCAGGTTTTACAGAGTTAAATGAGGCCCATAAAACGGCTTCATTCGGAGGAAATGAGCTAAAAATCACAGCCTTAGGAGGGATAAGGCCTCCCCCCTCCCCACACACAGACCTGGGAGTTCACACTGTGCTGGTAGGAGTGAGGGGCTCAGCGTGGCTGGGGAGCTAGTTACTGCAAATCCACCACAAGGCGCTGGACGGGGGAGGGGGGAATTGCCCTCGGCTGACATGACCTCCCTGTAACACTGGAAACCACAGAGCCGGCGGGTGGCACATGTTTGAAAGGTTCTTTCCTGTCCTGGGGGGTGAGGTCAAAGGTTGGACACATGCCCAAGCACCGCAAATCTGAGAGGCCCAAAAAGGGCACCCAACCGCCCCACGCTATCTCAGCGTGACCTGAGAATGGTGCCTAATATTGTGCCTCCTGCCACATGGCCGGTGCTTCAAAGCGCTGTATGTTACGGATGTCCCTATTAGATAACGACACCCATTTGCGAGACCGCAGAAAGGTCGAAAGGCAGAGTTACTCTTGCTCAATCGCGTGCACGGAGTGACAGTTCCCTCAAGTGTCCGTAATCCTAGGTGGGAATTCAAGTTGACAGTTGCCACTCGTTTATATTGGATACATTTTCAACAAATGAGTTTTTGCACATCGCAAAGAAAGAAAAAAACATAACTCCACAGGTTAAACCAACAGCAACTGAAATCAACAGGCACACATAATAGTTCCCTATAGTATAAAGCAATCTCCGCAGCGGAATGTTTACTTGTAAATGGCAAAGGAAATGTACAGTAGGAGCGGGTGCATTAACCCACTGAGCTACCTTCATGACACTTATGAAGAACCTGCTTTATATCACACCTCGATTTACAGGGAAGAGGGTTCCTTGCAAACCAGTGCCTCTCGAAGACTGGCGACTGACTCCTCCCCAGGTCTACAGCACTTTCAGAAACTCCAGTTCTTATAAAATACTACACGATATAAATGTTGACTGATTCCTCTGCGGCCTTCCAGACTGTCATGACGCACCCTCATATTCTTTCCTACAGGCTGGGTTTCTCTTCCTATAGTGAAACTGACTCTTTCTCAAACCTACCGGCCTTACAGATGCACTGGTCTGCTAGTTTCCCTCCTGGCTTATCTGCCCCCGAATTTCCTCCAAACTGACCCCCAAAAATGCACAAGCAGCCCCTTACCTGAGAAGTCGTCGAAGGCGGTGGGGATGTAGCGGGTGGGGTAGCCGTTGGTTGTATAGCTGACCAGCAGGCTCGTCTTGCCCACCGCCCCGTCCCCCAGCAGCACGCACTTCAGGCGCCTCTCCAGGGGGCTCCCCGGGCCTGGCAGCGGACTGGGCTGGTGAGGGGGCACCGGAGGCGCGAAGGTCCGTGGGTAGTCCATGGGAAGGCTCAGCTCCTGAGGGGGCATGGCAAGGCCCAGCTCTGCTGCCCCGCACGGGAACAGGGAAGTCACCTCTGCTAAGTAGGCTCCCGGGTGGGCACACCAAGTGCTGGGCGCCCTGAAGCCCGTGTGCTGCAAGAAAATCACAAGATGGCCACGGAGGACCTCAGGATGGTCACTGCGGGCTGCAGGGTGGTCGCTTAGTCCACAGAGGGCTGTCTCTTTTTCAGTCGGTTCTGCACACTCGGTTGTAATGCGGTCACTTCTCCACCAAGGCCCCAAGAGTAGTGTGGTGCGCGCAGCTCCCTTTCCCTGCTGGGCGCCTGAGACTGCAAAGGAAGTGAAGTGTTCATTCAGACAGATCCCTGCTGCACGAAGTCCCTTCCTAACTAAAAGTTCAACTGCTTTCTGCTGGGGGTGTGCCGGCTAGAACGATTTAAACTCTTTTCCTCCTCTCCTTAGCTCCTCCCATACTCTATCTGAGCTCAGCCCACCCCCTCCCCTTCCCTCCCTGACCCTCCCACTGGCTGGAGGCTGGGAAAGGAGCAGCAGGGAGCCTTAATCCACTTCTGGGTAATTTTGCGGCTGATCAAAGGCGCCCTCTGATGGCCGCTCCTGGTATCGCCAATGGTCTGACTACTCAAATTGAAGTAACACTCAGGGAGGGAATTTCCAGTTTCTCACCAGCCGCAAATGCCACCCTGCGTGAGAAGGAGAGAGCAGGAGCAGGGCCGGCTTTAGGGCAGTGCGACTGGTGTGGCCGCACTGGGCACTGACCTGTGGACCGCGGGCGCTGACCTCAGAGTGGTGCTGTGTTTAGCAATAACATGATTGGAGAGATGAGGGGCACTTTTGCCCAGTGGTAGTCAGAGAACCAAGGAGGCTGTCATGGGGCTTGGGGGTGCCAAAAATGATTGTCGCACTGGGCGCCATCAGCCCTGAGCAGGAGAACACCATATTTACAGAAATATGTCTCTCTCCGCCCCTCTCCCTAATGCCTGCGCAGAAACATGCGGCCGCGTGCCACGGACACACCTTTGTACCATAGTGCAAGGGTGTCTCCGTGAGTCTAGCATAGGTTTTGTACTAGAAGGATACCCTTCCAGTACAAAATACTATGCTTAGACTAACTGTAAACATTTTTCCAGTTTGTATGTGTGCTGTATAGTGCAGCATATATGCAAAGACTCTCCTTCAAAGCACCTATCTGAAATGGGCGCTATTTTCTGACACTAAACCTTATCTACTTTTTTAAGTAAATAGGGTTTAGCATCAGAAACCTTGGGTGGTTGCATGGAAATGCCCATTTGCCACCCATGGTACACCACCTTAGCGCTAAGTAATGATAGCGCTGCTTTTCATTACTTTCAAGTGATTTTCCAGCATAAAACAGGTTTTACGCTGGAAAGTAAATAGGTAACAAAAGATTTAGGGCCTCATTTACATTATTTTAATGCATGGCAGTGCAGCAAGCCTTTCAACTGCGCTGTCATGCGTAAAAAAAGGGCAGGAATGCGCCGTATCTACAAGATACAGCGCATTCCTGCCCTTTAACCCTGCGCTGGCGCACAATGGGCTGCCATGGGCCAATGTAAGCACCCTTGCACCATTGCGCAATGGTGTCTGCGTTGGTGGGGTGATTGTTTTTGTACGGGAAGGGGCACTTTCCTGTACAAAAACAATCATGAGATGTGTGCCGCAGAAGGAAAAACGAGGCGAAATAATGGTATTTCTCCTCCCTTGTAAATCTGGGAATGCGTCAGGTTCCATGGATGTTGCTAGGGAACATCCACAGCAACACCCATGGAACGCCCCTTTCACGCAGAGTAATGCGTGAAAAGGGACCATATTTACAAGGCCATGAAAAGCCACACAGGGTGGCTTTACATGGCCTTGTAAATTTTTCCAGGCACACTGCGCCGCCGTTGCGTCAAAAAAAGTGGCGCACCAGCGGCGCAATGGGCTTGTAAATAAGCCCATTAGCGTCGTTTTTCCATCACTTTTGTGATGCAAACACGGCGCTAAATCTTAGAAAATAGACCCCTCAGACTTAGGAGATAGATTTATTTATTTATGTCAGTGGTTCATGTATGGTACCATCATGTCGCAGGGGGCGTAGGTATCAATAGTGCGGCAGGTACAGTGGCCCTGGGGCTGGGTGTGAGGGGCCTAATGCACACCAATTACAGTTGATTTTTGTTTTTGCTTTTAACAAGGGACCATTTTTATTTCTTAGGGACCATTTTTTACGCCAATCCTCTTCAAATTGCACACTTATGTGAGATGTAAAACGTACACAGCTGCAAAAATACTGCAGAAGTTAGAAAATGCACAATAATGAAAGTTTTAGCTATCCAAAATCATGGCGGGCACTAAAGCCCAGGCGTCTAGACAGAATTCAGCGAGTCGAAAATGTATACTAACAAGTACCCATTTATCAATTTTCCCCTGTACCCTCCCGTTTCACTTTTGGGTTTAATTTTGTTGTTTGCAAATGAAATGTAACCACTGGAGGCACGATCTTTTAATTCGAAGTATATACTTAACACTGTTAATATTAGGCTAGGGAATAATGTTCATGGAAAGCTCTCCTTGTCGAGTTCGCGTTAAAGAAAAACACCAAAACACTTTATTGACAGTGCAATCGCACGCTCCCTGATACGCGATACTAAAATACAAATATATAAATAGAACACCGCTCAGTGGTTTGTACATTCACCTTAACAGGGTAAGGAAGTATCCGTGACAGGACCCGACTCTTACACAATGCTGAATTCAAAGTTTATAGGCGTGATAACCTCTTAACATGGGAGTCTTTTGACTGCCAACGTAAACACAGAAGGAAACACTGACCCCTGGTGGCGATTTCTTTAATCCAGGTGTTACACACAGGTCAGGCCACGTACGAGATAGGACTGGCAAAATGATTAAGTGTCTTATTTTATTTTAATGTCGTCCGACAATAAGGATATACCAGACAGAGTAATCTGTGAAACAGTTCTAGAATTAATGCTGGCACAACGCTCAGTTGTGACTCTCTTTAAACAGATATCAACATTCTACACATTTGGTCTTTTTAAGGCACCATTTCTTTCATGTTGCTTCCATTAAGTCTGTCTAAACTTACCATTTGCCTGGAATTCCTGGTCTGGATTAATTCTTAAAAGGGAATACATCTCCTACTCCTCTGAAGTGGCGGAGCGTCGACATGTTTCGGCTCTGTTTAAAGCTCTTGAAATAAATAAATGTTGGGCAGACTAAGCCCTGGCATTCGTTAAATTAGCCACCACGGATTTGTGAGTGAGTAGAAGTGCCCCAGCCAAAGCTAAGAGCACTATCATACCACATTGTTGGGGGGTGAGGCTGGGGATACTGCCAGTGACCAGTCTTGACCCACAACCTGGAGTACTTCTCTTGCAGTGCTGATTCCATTTGTCTCCATATATCGTGATGCTGTTCTACCAGAAGAAGTGATGAACAACACACACTAGTTCTAAACATGGGCAGTGGACTTCCCACTGACATAATGGACACGTGTAGCCCCACGGCCACATCTGTCCCACACTTAAATCATACACTGCCAATTGAAAGAGAAGAGACACTGCCCCTCAACCATCTAACATGATGCCTGATGGTTTTCTCCATTTGAGCCCAATTGACCAACACCCAAATAACACCACCTGGTCTTAATTTTGGGCCAGTTCTGAATACCAAAACACATCATCACAACGATGTCTCAGATTGCAAGCAAACTCCACAGGTGGGTGGAAACACACATCCCAGGCAGCCCACTGCAATACAGGATATACAATTGGGAGTTGTGCACTATAGAGAGCTTAATGTGTAATAGAATGAACTCCGGTACCCAAAGCTCTGCTCAGAAGCCCACAGCCGGTGTTGTTAATGCCAGGGCTGTGTAGTCTTGAATACACCTTAAGCCTTTTTAATCCACTACCACTCACTCCCTGCCCTATATCTCACTCTTTCAGTTTCCTGCTTTTCTCCTTTGTGGCGTTTTTTCCATCTTTCCACTTTGTGTGTTGTTCTTGCTGCTTCTCTTGGTAAATGTCTGATGAGGAAAAAAATAAATATGTGCCGGCCCCCAAAAATGAGAGCTAGTGGGCCCCACCTGCAACCACCGGCTTAAATTAAGCACTTACTCTACAGAAATGAATAATATGATATTACCGTGCTTAAGAGGAATAGCGGGAATGGGCTTATTGAGGTATTTTATGGAGGCTGGTAAGTAAGTTTCTGTGTAATTATTTTTGGATCAACTGAAATTTTTTTCCTTAAATTATTCGTTGTATGATTTTGACAGTTTATGGGGAAAACAATTTTGTATACGTCTTCTAAATGATTTTATTCCTTTATTTTTTTAATTATGCGATAGTAAACAAAGTTTCAAACTTTTTTTGCAAAACATAATACAAAAAATAAAGTAAAAACAAAATGTAGAGATGAGATGACAAGAACTGGACTTTAGTGGGAACGCTGACATAAGGCAAGAAAATACATTTAGCGCATAGGCACTCACAAACATTTTCACTGGGGTAAAAATGTACAGTTTGGAATGTGACCAAGGCCGTCATTGATTCCGGGCAGGAAGGATGGTGGCAAGTGGGTTTGGAAGTAAAATTATGAAGGGGGACTGTGAGTCACAGATTACATTTTAATGGTTTCATTCCACCTCACCCACTCTAATATTAGGTCCCGTGTTCCTTTAAAAAATATAGCTCTGATCAGACCTTAAGTTTATCAAATGTCCTTGCTGTGTCCAAGTTCCCATCTCTTTACCATCTCCTAGAGGTAGTCATGAATGTGGAATCCGAAGACATGGCTTTAAATCCCGACGTCCCCTTGTGATCAAATTGTGTGCTCTTGGGCAATCACTTATTTAAGCATATTTCTCTGTTCTATTTTTTATTTTTTTTGTTGCAAATATTATAAATATTTAGAATAAAGCCAGGTGCTGGTAATAAGTGTGTGGCAAGAAAACTGAACTGGAGCCAAAAATCATTGGATAATACCACTCAAGCACCCCCACTAAAATGTGGCATAGTGGGAAAGTTGCAGACTTGAAACAATCAGTCCTGCTCAGCGTTCCTCGATCTCCTACTTGACCAAGTTTGTTGATCTTTGGTAAATTATGTTCTCGTTATGCCTTTTGAAGCCAATCTGCATTATGTAACACCCTTGAAAAGGGCTCAGTACAGGAAAAGAGCACAGAGGACAATTTCCCATGAGAGTCCTTACGCAGTTTTAATTCCTACAGGATTATGATATAGTCATAGCTTCGTGGACAGTTGACATGTTGACACGTAATGACCACTTGGACTATTCACTTAAATATAAAATACCACAATACAATTCAGCTGGCTGAATGGCTCAGTGAGTTAAAGGCTCACCAATCCCAAATGTGACAATCTGAATGTTACAAGTTTGAATCCTGACAAGAGAGGCACATCCATTTATCTTTCAGAGGTCAATACATTGAGTACCCTAAATGTAGTTGTAGCAACTGTTATTCATAGTGGGTAGAAGGCTGAAGACATGCATTTAAAGCACTACATAAAATTCATTATTAAAACTTAGGGCCAGATCACGAGTTCAGCAGTCCATTGGTCCGCCGAACCCATGGTGGAGGTGCAGTGGCGGTTGGGGACCGCCGCACCAGTGGTCTGACCGCCGTATTACGAGTACGGCGCTTAGAACATTTTAGGACTGCCGCAACCACCAGGGTTCCACGATCCCTGGTGGTGGTGCGGCGGTGTGAGGCCGCAATATGTTTGGCGGTGCCGCTGCAGCACTGCCAAGCATATTACGAGTTTCCTCACTGCAACCCTGTCCACGGTGGTGAGCCCGCCATGGAAAGGGTAGCGGTGAGGAAACTCTAGGTTCCTTTACATGGCCCCCTTGTGCCTCTGTGCAGGGGTGCATTCAGGGGGGCACATGTTGTGCCCCCGTATGTGTGCACCCCCAGTTCCTGCACGGAACGAAATGCACAACATTGTGCATTTCGGTCTGTGCAGGAACGAGCTTTGGTGCTCCCAAGGCGGGCGGTGGCTCTGTTTGGCAGTGCAGGAGTGCGGCGGTGCCGTGGCAGACCGCTCCCACACCACCAAACTCGTAATCGGGCCCTTAGTCTCAAATTCTGTCTGTGCTCTGACACAATGATAACAATTAGTTTCGTGGGAATATCAAACTTCCAATCCATCCCGTTAGCGGTGAAAATCGATTCCTAATATCACAAAGCTGTATTTTCCTTTTATTTTGGCTGCCTATTACCTTGATTTTCATTAATGAAAACTTTTAGGACAGCCCTCTGCTGTTCAGGCCAGTTCACTGCAAGTGTTCACATTCCTCGTTATTACCAAGTTATGGAAGGCCGTAAATGGTCCACTCGACGTACAAGGAGTTTTACACGTAAGTCGTGGAACACATTTGCAAGTGTAGCCAGCAATGGAGGACATGCAAGGATGATTAGCTGACCGTGTTGCCATGATGTGAAATTCAGATTTTGAGTGAGGTCACCTGAATTATGTAATTTCGTGGTCACTGCATTTTCCACATAACTGTGGATTTACCGCTCCTGCTATATAATCTACAGTCTGAGGCGGGTGGTCTCTAACTCAACGTATTGAACCACTGCTGAGAAGTGCTGGTACTCCCCCATTAAAAGTGTTGCTCCTCTGCTTAGAACTGCTGGTACTCCGCCATTAAAAGTGTTGCTCCTCTGCTTAGAAGTGCTGGTACTCCCCCATTAAAAGTGTGCACCTCTGCTTAGAAGTGCTGGTACTCCCCCATTAGAAGTGTTGCACCTCTGCTTAGAAGTGCTAGTACTTCAACATTAAAGGTGTTGCTTCTCTGCTTAGAATTGCTGGTACTCCCCCATTAAAGGTGTTGCTTCTCTGCTTAGAACTGCTGGTACTCCGGCATTAAAAGTGTTGCACCTCTGCTTAAAAATGCTGGTACTCCCCCATTAAAAGTGTGCACCTCTGCTTAGTAGTGCTGGTACTCCCCCATTAAAAGTGTTGCACCTCTGCTTAGAAGTGCTGATACTCCCCCATTTAAAGTGTTGCACCTCTGCTTAGAAGTGCTGGTACTCCCCCATTAAAGATGTTGCTCCCCTGCTAAGAACTACTAGTACTCCCCAATTAAAAGTGTTGCTCCTCTGCTTAGAAGTGCTGGTACTCCCCCATTAAAAGTGTTGCTCCTCTGCTTAGAAGTGCTGGTACTCCCCCATTAAAAGTGTTGCTCCTCTGCTTAGAAGTGCTGGTACTCCCACATTAAAAGTGTTGCACCTCTGCGTAGCAGTGCTGGTACTGTCCAGTTCAAAGTATTTCACTGCTGCTGAGCAATGCTGGTACTCCCCCATTAAAAGTGCTGCACCTCTGCTTAGAAGTGCTGGTACTCCCACATTAAAAGTGTTGCACCTCTGCGTAGCAGTGCTGGTACTGTCCAGTTCAAAGTATTTCACCGCTGCTGAGCAATGCTGGTACTCTCCCATTAAAAGTAGTGCTCTGCTGCTGAGCAATCTGCCACTCTCCAGGGTCAGGCTGGGACATAAAATAGGCCCGGGAAGCAAAAGAAAAGTGGGCCCACATTAGCGAATTAGAAAGCTAAAAAGTGGCCTATGTTTGGAAATTGGAGTAGTTTTGAACTGTAAAGGCATGCTGTATAAGTGTTTTGTGAGATATGGAAGATGGCAAGGATTTGAGCTTGCTGCAGGACAGTGCTTAATTTGAGCCGGTGGTTGCCACTAGCACTTATGTTTGGGGACCAGCACTTCTTTTCCCACGTCAGACATTTCCCGAGAGCAACGGAGGGAAAATACATAAATCAGAAAGATGGAGGAATAGAAAGACGGAAAAACTGTCATAAAGGGAGAAAGCAGGAACCTGCAAGGGTGAATTAAAGGAGCAGGGAGTGTCTGGTAGAGGGTAAAAGGGCATGAGGTTGAATAAAGACTTTGCAGCATTGGTATTTAGTGCGCTGATGTTTAATTGCATCGGCCACGGGCTTCTGAGCAGAGTTGCGGGCACCGGCACTCATTCTTTTACAAATTATGCACTGCTGCAGGTAGTTTGTGTTTATTTCAGTGAAATTAACAGTAAAATCCGGCGCAGCAGATTATAAAACAGGTCCACAAACAGACAAAAAAACAGCCCACATGTTGACCTGTCAGATTAGCCGATCGGGTACTGCCTCATTGCTGTATAGGCCAGTGCGACCCTGGTACTCTCTCATTTAAACTTTGTGCCCCATTGCTGAGAAGAACTGGACAATACCCATTAAAAGAACCGCACCCCTACTCACAAGTGCTGTTTCACTCTCATTAGAAGTATTCCACCTCTGCTTAGAACTAACGACATTCCCTTATTAGAAGTATTGGACAGCCGCTAAGAAGTGCTCGCACTCTTTCATACTAAACTATAGGTACTTCGTACATGGTAGTAACTATTTACCAGTGGTGGCTACCATGTACGGAGGGGGGGAAGGGCCGATGACAAAAAAAAACAGACTTACCTTCCAACGCGACATACTCCTTCGGTCTTCTGGTAGGCTCCAACGCGAGACTCAGTAGCAAACTTACGTAACCAATCCTGGTGCTGCTCTCACAAGCATGAGAGCAGCGTCAGGATTGATTGGAGCGGCCTCACTCAGTGCTCCTAAGAGCACTGGAGGCCTGCACTTTCTCTAACCTAGCTGTCTAAGACAGCTAGGTTAAAGAAGTTTAAAATGCACATGACTAGCTGCCCGTGGAAAGACGGCCGACCAAAGAGACATGCGCATTTTAAAGCACACAGCTCCCTGCTGCTGCCACTTGGCACAGCAGCACTGGCCCCTCCCCATCCTGTCACTCAGTTCAGGACAGGGCAGTTGCTGAAAAATAAAATGGTAATAAATAAACTTTATTACCGTTTTGTTTTTCAGCTCTGGCCTGGGCCTTTCTTAGTAGAGCGACGCTCCTCCGCTCAAACGGAGGGGCAGCTGCCCCTGCATGTATTGCACTGAAAAAATCAGAAAACAGCAGGACGGGATGCTGCATTAACCGCTGCAGACTTTTGTCCCTGCCTCAGCTAAGGATACCAGCTTCACCCACAGGTATCCCCAATGACAGACTCACCCCAATGACAGAACCTTCTCTGGCATGACTTTCTCTCTCGTCCTAACAAGGATGGCGATCATATATCTAACGCTAGCAACACAGATCCACTCTGCTAAAAAAAAACATCCCTCAGTGCTTAACTTGTGTCGGTAGTGGGCAGCAGCACTCATTTTTGGAGATCGCAACATATTCTTTATCTTCAGCCTTTTTTTGTTGTTGTTGCAGTTTTACATAGTGCAAACTTGACCCACAGGTATCAGAGCGCTTTACATGAGCACCAGTTGCATTACAGACGGACACATTCATTTGTATTTTTTTTAAGGCACGGGGAGATTACGTGATTTGCCCAGAATCACAGGATGTTTGAGCCTCCCGCCAGACTCGAACCCGGTTCCCCAGCTTCAAGGTCGGCCGTTCTAGAGCAAGAGAGAGAAATTAATTGACACAGGACACAAAGGCAAGATGAAAGGAGAGGGTTTATTAGGAGCAAACAAATATTGAATTACAACTAAGGAAACCGGAGATAGGGCAAGCTCCGCACACTCCTCAGCCGAATCGCGATTTTCTACTGGGGTTTGCCTTTCTCCAGAAGCGTTTAAAGGATGAAATGCTAATAGAGACCAGCACATGCTGCCATGGAAATAAAAACATTGGTGCATGAAAGGGAGAAAGAAGGATGAACTAGGAACAGAAAGACAAGAATGGAGAAAGCAGGGATGACAAAGAAGCTGCAACAGTGAGATAAAGACAGTGCTTAATTTGTGCCGGTGGTTTCCAGTGCTTGGCACCAGTAATTACTTATCAACACTGGCACTTATTTGACAGTCCACCACATGGTGGCACTGTCTGTCTATTTTCAGAAGAGCACATCACACAAGATTGTTTAAAAATATAATATACAATAAAGTAAAAATACCTTGTCCAGGCCATTTTTATGGCTTTGGTGACATATTTGTTGGGTTGTGATGGTTAGTAATAGTGCACTGCATGAGAAATAGGTACAAAGAGAAATAGAAGAGAGATAGGGACAAAAACAGAGAAAGTGGGAGAGAAGCAGAGGCAAAGAGATGAGGTAGAGACAGGCAAAGAGCGGGCCAGTGAAAGAAAGAGAGGCAGCAAGTAAACGAGAGACCCGTAAGACATAAAGAGACAGAGAGAGGTTTAAAGGGATACACATAAACAGACACAGAGAGACAAAGCAGAGCAAGAGACACTGCCTGCAGACACTCCAGCAGACTGACAGAAGTCAGAGGGCATTAGTTTGAATATGTGAACTTCTGCGTCACCCTACAATAAACAAGCATTGGCAAAGCAAATAGGCTGGTCGATGATGTCCAGTCTTTTGACTTTGCCAGTGCTTGTCTTCGTTCCTGATTGCGTTTCAAACCTTTTTTTGTTGGGGGAGATGCTGTGCCCTTGCCAATACAAAAAAAGTCTAAAAGCAAAATATTGTTGGTCTCAAAAACCAAATATTTCCATAGTAACCTCTTCCAATTAAAGGAACTACTTTGTGTGTGGATGTGCTCTTGTTGAAAGGGGGAGAACCCATCACTCAGAGTGAAGTTAGCCAATGACTGAAGGGGGCTGATCAATTGCCTCATGATGTGTCCTATAGTGGGGGAGGGAGGAAATGTGACTGACATAACAGACCAGTGAATGAAGAGGGTTGGCTGAAAATAGATTTAACTCTAGAATCTAAAGGGTTCCCTTCGACAATAATTGCTTAGGACTTTGATGGTAAAATCTCTAATGCTCCTCTGGTCAACGGGGGGAACCTCGCACAAGAGTCAGCTCTTTCTATTCCAATCCCCTTTTTTCCAACTAAAGCAGACAAACGAGGGAAATTACTTCTTTCTTATGTGTCCACAATGAATGGAGTCATTTTGAACGGAAGAGTAGAAGGAGATATTCCAGCTTCCTTTACTAGAATAGGTACCTATAGTTCATCCATCCTAGACTATTTTGGATTATTCCATAGTTAATTTTAATAAAATGAAAAGTTCTTCGTTAACTCCAGACCTAAAAATTGAATCAAGGTCTCTCTCCTCTCCCGTGCTCACTCAACCGATCGCCTCTCGTCCGCCGCCCTTCCCCAGCCTCAGGCAATCCCCACTGTAATGTGACTGATGCCCGTCCTGAAATAATATCCAGAGTTTCGTGCCCATTGCACTGTGCACGCATGCTGTGCCTGCCCATCAGCAGGCCGCTAAAAGTAGCATGACTGATGCTGAGGTCATGCCAACCCTGTGCCCTCACACCACCCTTGATGAGTTCTGCTGAGGGCACTTTTGGTTTTCTGGCTTGCATGAATAAACATAGCCTTGCCTGCAACAAAAAAGCGTCTGTGATTGATGAACGTTTTGAGGCATGAGTACCTTTGGCTGGCAAACCTACGTCTACAGTAGCATGGCCATTGTTCCCATAGGGTCTAAATTGGACTACCTGCCTCAGGAAATCTGTGTTCTGCCATCTTGCACCTGTACCTCTCGACCTTCCTTCCCATAATGCCTGCTCGGACACCCAGGTGCCAGAAAGACTATAGGGCCAAAGCCCCGCTCTTGATGGCCATGCCATATCTATTCTTACCCACAGAACAGTGCCATAAATGGAAATGTAGAAGTGCAGGTATTCACTGTCCAAGGGTACCTCTTTGCTACTGAGAAGTGTCAGTATTCTCTCATTTAATGTACCGCTCCAGGGCAGAGAAGTGCTGGTACCCTCCGTTTCAAAATAAAGAAGTGCAAGCACTCAGTACCTGACAGTGTCTGCCCATTGGAGCACTGCCTAAAGCACCTCACTCCTCCAACTCATATAGAGAAGGAATCTCGGAGTAACCCACACCAGAAGCAGTCAGTGCATGACAAGGGCTGACCCTGTATGACTCTATAATTATCCTGGCAGTCTGTAACCAGCACACACTGTAAATCAAATCATTACATACATCTGGACCTGCTCCTCTTTCCCTCCTAGGTGTAACCATAGAGTAGGTACTTCGAGGAACCTGAACTTACTGTACAGAGTACTCGTCCTGATCTGGGGCGTAGCTACGGAGGGGGTGTTTGGGGTGTTACACACCCCACCCTAAAAAATGTATTCTGTAATAAATAGTTGGTTACAAGTTCTTTCAGTCGGGTAATGTGAAGTGTCGGATTTCACCTGGGATTTTTACATGCCCACACTGACCAAAACACACATTCTCTCTCGTCTATGTTTTGAAGGCCTTAAAAAAAATTTCGTTTGAAAAACATTGCATTTTAAGTACCCCTAACAATCCTTACTCCTCTCTTTCCACTGCTCTTAAGCCCCCCTCATGTCCTGCTTCTCATATAATGTGTTTTAACAAGATGTCCCAGTGTAATTGTTGGAAAATCTGAAGCTCACTCCCCCCAATCATAATGACCAAGCTACGCCCCTGGTCCTGATGGCTGGAAAAACATTACATGCCCTTGGTTTGTTCCTCTCTCACTCCTGGTGGGCCCATGGAGTATATCCCAATAGCTGGTACACAGCTGTGCCAGGTACTCTCCCACTGCACCCAAAAGAAGAAAAAAACACAATGAGGCAACCGTGCTTCAATGTGGCTTCATTCTGTATGCTTTTGCATACATAAGGTAGGCGTGCACATGCATCACCACGCATGTGCGTGCCGACAGAATGATGCAGCCAAATTTTTTATTTCTTTTTTTACCGCTCCCAGGTGGTGGATGCCACTTGGAGAGGCAAATGGAATTTTTTTTTTTTTACTTGAGCGAAAAAGGTTTTATGAAAAATGAGTGGCCTCCAACAAATGGAAGCATACGCACCCCCCCCCCCAAAAAAAATTGAAAGGAAAACATTTTATTTTATGGTCTACAAGTTTCTGTGGCGCAATGGAGGAATGGCTGAGGGGAGCGGATGTGCAGAAGCAATGGTAAATGGGTAGAAAGAGCAGCTGATGAGCTTCAGGAGGAGTGGGGGAATAAATAAAAGCATTTAAATGCCGGTGTAGGGGAAGAAATGCATGGAGAGGAAGAGGAGCGAGCAACACAGAGTGCATGGGAAGGGGACTGGCTATATGAGTGTGGCTATAAAGCACAAAAAAGGAAATATAAGATGCTGAGAGGAACAAAACACATGCACCAACATCTAATGCAGACAATAAAATGAAAAAGTAGTTCAAGAAATTAGAGCAGTGGAATGTTAAAAGTCATCCAATCAAAAGGATGATAAAGTAGCAACGCTCCAGGGGAGAGAAAAACACATGAATGGGAAGGAAAGCCATTGAATAAGAAACAAGCAAATATGAGTGACAAGAAAGACAACCAAAGGGAAAAAAGGGGCTGGCACAAAGCCCATTGTGTGGTCCTTAATAGGTGAAACCTGATAAAACAAGCCCAATAAAATAAAGCAAGGGAGGGGGTTGGAAAGCAATGGATGCGCTAATGGGGAGGAATGATAGAGCAACACGGAATGTGTGTGGCAGCAGGAAGCAGCTCATGAGGGAGAAAGCTAGAGTGTAGTATTTCCCTAAATAGAATACAAGTCAGCCAATCAGAAGGATGGTAAAGAGGCAATGTACCAGGGAGGGACAAACACAAGAAGAGGAAGGCAAGCCATAGAATAAGTCATAAACAAATGAAAGTGACAGCAAAAGCCAACCAATGTTAAGCAATTGGCAGCATCTTAACCCACTTTAAGTTTTTGGTGTGGCCCACAAGAGGCTTTCGCCTACAGACAGCTAAAAGCTGTCTGGTAGGCGAGACCTAAAAATAATTGGGAGTGAAAGAAACATTCTGGCACAGAAAGAATATTCTTTTTAAAAACAAACCCATCATATCAGGGTCTCTCTGAAATATGGCTTAAGCATTGGTAATCTCCAAAGATAGAATCCTCGTGTGGGATGGTAAATCTAAAGTGGCTTCATGCCAACAGTGTTAGACATATAAATACATTTTATGAGCCAGTTATTTGGCAAGTACAGACCTTTATGATGAGGGCTGACATTTGTGTGAGTAGTAAGACCAAAAACATGGAGTTAAGTAAGCATTTGCCACACCAATTCCATGGCTCATCTTCCATGGATGTATGGTGGCCTCAAGACATATGTGACTTAGAATACCAGTCCCGGCTTTCCATCCAGCAGCACTTTGTGTGCAGTGTATCCCAACCTTTCATTGATTAAAAAAAATACAAGTCCCAGGATGCAATGTTCTGTTGGATGAAAAGGCAGGAGTGGTGAATTTGTCACATTGGTATGTAACCACTTGCAGCTGTACACCCCCTCAGCAGAATAAGAATGAGCTTACTGCACATACAGACATGTAACATAATGTTGTGAAGTGAGCGTTTACCTGGGGATTTCTTGCACCTGTGCAGATGTTTAATGTTACCAAATTCAAAGATGCCCATTTTTAGGTCGAGCCTAGAGCCAACACGCATGCGCTGCTCTGCGAGGCTTATTGTAGAGGAGTAGGAATAGAAGCCCCGCCCACTCCCCACCCATATTTGCCATTGGCTTGTGTCATTGTCTTTCCTAAATGCTGGCTTCTGATTCCTCAATAGGCTTGTTATTCCCTCCTTAGTACTGCCTCCTCTTCATTTGTCACCTCCCATGGCGACTGGCCCCTTTACCTCAGTTGTTACACGGTACGTGTTATTTAGACTGTGAGCACTATTTTCTTTAATGAGGTTCTCCTACTGCAGGCAGGACATGCTTTGGTGCCATCTTTACTCCCGCCCTCCCTCCCGTTGTCCGTACCTTCTCCCCCCGCCCTCCCTCCTGTTGTCCGTGCCTTCTCCCCCCCGCCCGCCCTCCCACTGTCTGTGCCTTCTCGCCCTCCCCACTAGCCCTCCTGTTGTCCGTGCCTTCTCCCCCCGCCCTCCCTCCCGTTGTCCGTGCCTTCTCCCCCCGCTCACCCTCCCTCCCATTGTCCGTGATGCCTACCATTTGCAATGCAATAGGTCTTGCGTAAATGCAAGACCTATTGCATTGCAAATGCTTGTTTCTAAACTTGGGAAGATTGGAATGTGAGACCAGGGGATGAAAAACCGATTCCTGCAGTTGACGCATTAGTTCACTGCCCATACACATATGTGTACTACGTAAATGGGGTTTGAGCGGGTACCTCCCTTCCCGAAACCACCATTTAACAGGAAAATAAAAAGAGACCGGCATTTCTCTCCACTCCTATTTCATTTCTTACCTTAGAAAAATGCAAGAGGCAGCGGGATCACCCTGTAATAAAAATCCCACAAAAATATTACACCTGTTAAACTCATTCTCCTGCAGCCTCAGAGCCAAACCCATAGCTGCTGCCTTTGGAACATGGAGAGCCAGGTTTGAGTCCTGGCACAGCTCAATATCCTGTGATTCTGGGCAAGTCACTTAATCTCCCAATGCCTGGAAAAATGTGTAATTTAGAGAGGTTTTGTTGTAAAGCACGCTAATGCCCTTGGGCCAGGTTCACGCCTAAAAAACTGCAAAAAGCAAAAACATTTTTGCACACACTGACAGAGTCGTTTCAAGGCATGGTAAAAGTGGGCTTTGGTCCAGGGCCCCAGCCCTTCAGGGGGAGCCCTGATAGAGCCTGCTCTGCTCTGCAGAGTTGATGACCTTCAATAATTCTTAAACAGATTGTTTTAAATACTGTTTCCCTTTAATTAAATTTTTTATGTGAATGATGCGTGAAAGTCTATTAGATGTAACAACTTTAGAATTTGGAGGAGTGTGCTTGTGCACTGTCAGTGACCTGGCCAAAGAGGGCATGAAAGAGCTGAAACGGGATCATAAATTCAAAGCTATTCAGAACAGGGTCCCCAAAAATACGTTTTGCCCGGGCCCCCAAACCCTTAAGATGTCCCTGCACACTGGTTATGCTGTGAGCGGGCTCTTCATGGTAAATAAGCAACCACCGCGGTGCTTCACTGCCCTGAACCGGATGTCAACATTTTTTAGGGAACAAGGTAAATTACCCTCATGTGGATGTGGCGTAAGGGCCAGAGCTGGCAACATTAGCGCTGGGATGCCTCCGGGTAGCCATGCGCTATATAAAAGTATCTTCATTCATTCAACATTGTAGTTGGGGAACCAAGGGCATCATTACGATGGCGGGCGGACAAAGTCCGCCCGCCACCGTACCGGTAAACGGGACCGACCGCCAGAGGTGCGGCGGTCCTGCTGGGCCCATTAGGATGCGACCGCCACCCTGGCGGTCGTATTCCGCATATTCAACATTGTGGCGGGCGGTGCTGTAAGCAGCACCCGCCACAATGTTGAAAATGCATGTTGTGCATGAAAATGCATGTTGTGCGGTGCCTGCCACCTTGTCCATGCCAATGTAGGGGGGTACCATGGGTACCCCCCAAGTGCAGCTCCCCATCCCCCCACCCCCCCGGGGGCCCGCAACGGGCCCCCAAAGTGAACTCCGCATGCCTTTCCATTGCGGAGTCTCCGCCATGGAAAGGCATTCCTCCGCACACATCATAATATGGATGGCGGTGCACCGCCACCATATTATGGGCCTTTTCCGCCCGGCAGGCAATCGTGATGATTGCCTACCGGCAAAAAAGCGGCGGACGGTCTTTCCGTCTGCCGGGGTACCCCCCCCCCGCCATGCTAATGTGGCGGGGGGTAAATGGCCGTCCGGCGGGGTGTTTTGGCGGGCGGATCGCCATGCTAATAGGCCCCCAAGTTCGAGTCTCGGTGTCGGCTCAACATACTGTCATTCTCGGCAAATCATTTAATCTCCCCATGCCTACCAATAATGAATGTGTCTTTGTGTAAAGTAACTGGTGCTCATGTAAAGCGCTCCAATACCTTCATGTCGACTTCCCGCTATATAAAACTGCAACAACAAAAAAGAAATGCTGCCTAGCTCCGGCCTTCAGCAGTCGCTGGCGGTAGTACCGAGTATTGTAGTACTGAGTTACCCCCTGTGGTCTGCTTTTCATGAAGGCAGGGGAGAATAACGCCGTGTGTTTGTTGTTACACGCAGACACCCGGCTCTGAGAGTCGGAGGGGGGCGTGGGGCAGGCAGGCAGCAGCTGACTTGACACTGCTTCGTGATGGGGGTCGGCTGTTTGCCTCCCCTTTCAGTGCGGATCCCACGCCTTAGGGGTGGACGTGCTGCTCGGGCCTGGAGTGACGGGGTGGTGCCTGGAGGCGGGGGACCCGCCGGGGCTTTATTAATATAAACAATGCCGGGCTCTGGTAGACCTACAGTAAGAGGGGGTTAGTTCTACGGAGACCATTGTCTAAAGTGTCTGGGCTTTGGGGGAGGGGCTTCGACACGTGCAGGGCGCATTCTACAAAGTGTTTGGCAGATCCAATAACATTTAACTTTTTATCGTTCTCGCGTTTTAAATTAAAGAGCAATTTAAAAGATAAAGGTAATCGTGTTACTTTGGGCGGATTCTGGGACTTTCTTCTTCAAAAACTGCCCTTCTTGACCTTTTCGTCAAAAAGCGACACGGTGTGTAAATTATACCGACTTGTTAGAACATTGGAGTTTAATTGAAATGCCTCCATGTTAGCGAAAGGGCTGCTTCAAGCGGGGGGAGGGGGGGGGGGGGGAGTCCATCACGGAAGGCCGGTATGGCTGTGGCAGAATTAATCATAAGTTATGTACTCTTTTAAACACTGCAATCCTTTGGCGTGTCCAACCCTGCCCAACTTTTACGAGTTTTTCATGTGACTAAGGGCCCGATTCAGAGATCGAAGTAACCATTTTCTGAATTTAGAGAAGTACTTCGGTCTAGTGGACATCTCTTTACATTGGCAAAAACTAGCCTCACGGCGGTTCCTGTTAATGTATTAAAAGTTTCACAGATGGCTCCGTCAACATAACAGTTCTGTCCATCAAACTTTTAACATGTTTTTGTATTTTCAAAAACAAAATCCCAAAGCGGGATTTTGTGTTTGAGGGATTTTGTTTTTGAAAATGCAAAAAAAAACTAAAGACACCCACACCATGTGAGATGTCGCCCATGGTGCTGCTGTCATTTTGCAGTTATCAATGCCCTTTGCGATGGACGGTGAAAACTGGCCATTCAAACGCCCTCTCTAAATCAGGTAAGATGCCGAATGGCTGAACCTCCGACGGTCCTTACTCCGTCGGGCTGTCAGAGGAGTATATCAGAGATGGAGTAGTCTCCATCACTGACATACTTAAGGTCCACCTGTCTATAAATGTTTGGTGGAATGGGTACTCCATTATTGGAACGTCATTCCATCTCCGCAAACTCTAAATCAGCCCCTAAATCTTTCCCGCCCTCAAGCCTTCTATGTGACGGACTGTGTCTATGCCTGCAAGCTTTTCATGTGAGACACTTTTTTGCAGTCTTGCTGCACTTTTAGGTGACTGACTCGACCCTTAGCTCTCCAGGCCTGTTTTGTGATTGACTTTTTTTTCCAGACCAGCAGAACTTTTATGTGACTGAATTTTCCTGTGCCTTCCAGCCTTTTGTGTGACTAACTCTGCCCCGGCACTGCATTCCTTTCTCCCTACACCCTTCGGGCATCTTTTTATGTGATATGCTCTGCACCAGCACTGCAGGCCTGTAAGCAGGGTCGAACTGGCCAATAGGGCAATCGTGCAGTGCTAGAAGGGCTGGTTTGACAAGTCAGTGTGTTGACCATTTTTTTTAAAAACTATTTGTGAGCCTGTTTTATGGTCTGGGGATGTTTTTTACTATTGACTTCCCTTGCATTACCACAAACATTGCCTGCAGCAAGCCAGTGCTTAATTTGTAAAATAATAAGTGCCAGGGCCGTGACCAGGAGGCCACTGCAGGTTGCACCACCCACTGCCCCGTCATCGGTGCCAATGACGGTACAATAACAACTCCTAACCATCTCTCTCATCAGCAAGTGCAACAGTTCAGATTATTCCAGGTCCCCAAAGCTAAAGGAATGGCTGGGGAGGCAGGTATTAATAATTTTAAATGCATATTGTATTCATAAACAATAGTTGTTCTGCTCAACTCGAAATTAGATGAGCAGCGCCACCATGTGGCAGACTGTCCTAAGTGGGGTGTTGACAATTAGGAGCCCTGCCGAGCACCGGAAACCAATTAAGTGCCAGTGCTGAACACCGGATACCACAGGCTCAAATTAAGCACTGCAGCAAGCACAAATACATGCAGACGCCCATACCTTGCGAAACACATATACAGTGTGTCTTTACAAGTTCAAAACTGCCCAGATGTGAAGTCATGGGACACTTTTTTTAGCTATCTGATTCCCTTATGGGGTCACTTTCATTTTGGTGTCCGGGCCTATTTTCTGTCTGTGTGTGTCTGGCCCTTCCCCCTGCTGTTCAGGAGACACACCCTAAAGTCTACCCAGCTCTGGTTAGCGCTACACAGAGCCCTTCCCCCAGGAATTACTAACTTCTCCCCTAACCAGAGGCCCCAGCCGAGCACCAGCTCTGCGCCTGGCTAATCAAAGGGGTAATGTCAATTTAATTCCGATTAATCTTCTAAAGCCCAGCAGAGAGGCCCTCAGACGCTACGAGAGAGGGCTACACTCAAGCCAAAAATTCCTGATCACCTCAATAGGTAAGTACTGAGACAGGAAGAGAAGCTCTCAGGGCAGTGAAGTTTGATGGGCAGTCATCAGGACACTTTGCATGTTATATTTAGTTAATGTTTGGAACCAGAAGCTATTTCATAACAATATTTGATTGGATTATCACAGACTCCCAAAGGGAAACTCATCTCACAGTGGAACACTGGGGGTGGGACAGCATCTGCTTATTAAACTAAAGTAATCAGGTGGGAAGGCACAATTCTCGCGAGGCACCTCTCTTAAAGTGAGAAATCTCATTAAAAGAAGATATCTCATAGAATATTGTTAACCCCCTCCACTTAGAGGCAAGTATTATTAAGGTTCTGAGTTTTCCGTTTTTTTTGTAATGTCTACACATGAATAGGAAAATAATATAATTCCTTCTCTTTATTTATTCAAAAAACAGAAAAACAAACACATTCGTTCTTTTGTTTACCTGCCCCTGCTGTCAAAGATGATTGACAAGTCACTAGAAACGCATATTAAAAGCACTAGGAGCTAAAAAGGTCTAATATTTTCTAACCAAGCTTATAAAGCTGCAGACCTGCATGTGCACTACTATTACAATGCTACAGTTTTCAGGTGATGGCACCGTTTCATTGTATATGACTACTTAGCAACAAAAAACCCACAGACATCAAAATGTGAATATACAGGTATCAGTTAAAGATAACAGTTACAAGTTCCCCTTTTCTCTAACTGAAAAATAAAGACGAATAAATACAAATAAAATGAGCAAAACAAAAATATGGATAAATACAAATGGAAATGTAAAAAAATAAATACCATAAAACCAGGAGCCCTGGATATAATGTGGCATGCCCTTCTTTGGGAAGTCCTGTGTCCTATACCCGTGGCGGCTCATCCGCTATGGCGGAGGAGCGTCGCCAAACTGCTTTCTCGCAGTGCGAGAAGCAAAAACATAAAATGGTAATAACGTTTAGTTATTACCATTTTATGTTTCCTTTGCGGGCGGGTGGGTGGGGCTGCTCTGCTTACGGAGCAGGGCAGGGGAGGAGTGGTTTGCCCACTCCTGAGTGCGCATTGACTGTTTGGTCGGCCCACTCGGTTCGCCCAAACCAGTCATGCGCACTTTGCCCTTCTCCATGCAGGCTTCATTGCAGCCTGCATGGAGAACATGCCCACCCCTTGAGCCCCTGGCTGAGCGCTCAGACCAATCACAACGCTGCATTGCAGCGTTGTGATCAGCTTAGGGAGGGAGCCTGGCTGCCTGCTTCCTGTTCCTGTCCGAGTCGAAGGCAGGAGAGCAGGAGCAGAGAAGACACAGGACCCGGCCTCAAGGTAAGATTTAAAAAAAAAAATGTATTATAGCCCTCCGTGTGACACCCCCCCTGCACAACGCCCCCCGCGCCCGCCCCCACCCTTGAGCCATGCCAGGCACAACTGCCTATACCAAAAGCATATTCAACAGCAACAGACTCACAACTTTCTGAAGCAAAGCAGGACTGTGAGAAGGAAGAGTAGAACTCAGAGTAATCAGAGAATTACCTCTTCTCCCTTTGCAGAGTGCTTATCTATGAGGGAATACTACGCATTGTATCAGAATTTGACAAGTGCTAACCAAGTCATGCATACTACGAGACCTGTGTATTTTAATGAATTTGAAACTGCCAAAACTACCAAGCAGCAGTCATCCCAAAAGTGTATCTCAACAAATGTCAGTCAGCAGGTAACTGAGTGAAGTAACTCCCTACTTCTAAAGAGCATAAGAAATGCGGTAACAGCAAAAACAATTTAGCACAAGTATTTAACATACATTAAACCAACATTGCCTTATCGTCCCTCCCTCGTGTTCCTTCATTACACCTGAGGCTCCTTGCCTCGTCAGACCAATCACACGCTACTCCTGTAGATAAAACCTCTCTCCCCCTCTATGCCTCCTGTTTTTTTTCTGGTCCTATCAGATCTTCGATACGCGATGTCGGTGATGGCGGGGCCTTGCTGACCGAAACAAAGATGTAAAGATGAGGATTTATATCAACGCACTGGTGCTGGTTTTGAGTATTTTTGAAATGTTGATGAGGAGTACCAGGCCAGCGGTGCTGTGTGGAGAATTCCAGCCGCCGTTCTTCAAAGAATCACAGCTTGCGAGGCAGCGGCATTGTATTCTATGTCAGGACCGGAAGCTTCAGATTATGCTTTCTCTTTCTCCACTGTTCATTAACATATTTTCACAGCAGCCAATTAAAAAATTCAAACATTTAAAAAAAAAACATTTCCCAGTAATCATCATGTGACGTCATCCACTATACACCAATCAGGCCATGCCTCTGACGATATAATGACAGGACACCATATCAATTCCTCTTTCTTTGCTGCTCTGCGCAAAGATAAGTACTTCTCTTTTACTACAGTGCTTGTGGTTTCATTTCTTAATGTGATTTGTAATGTTCAAAAAGGACCCCTTTGGGCCCGCCGCCGGTTCAGCACCCGAGGGAGGTGCTCAGGAGGCAGGAAGCGGAGCGCCTGAGTGGGCTAGGACAGTTTGTCCTCCTCTAGTTCGCCGCCCATGCGGTACACGTGCTGTGGTAAAACCTTGGTCTTATCGGGTTGAGTGAGCCACACTGCGTCGCAAGTGAGAGCCTGCACCTCCCTCATGCTGGCGGTTGTCGGACAGCACAGCTAAAGGCTTCCCCTATGCCTGTGTGGGCAAGTGTATAACTCGAGTAGGACACATTACAACGCACGTGTTTACAACGCATGCCATTACAACGCAGTCATTACAACGACTGCGTTGTTACGACGCATACCATTACAACGCAAGTCATTACAACGACTTGCAGGGCGCTGGAGTTTCGAATAGTATAATTTACTATTCCAACTCCAGTTAGTAGGGAAGGTGTGGGATTTAAAATCCAAGACCTTCTGCCCCCTTCAGCAAGTCGTTGTAACGACTTGCGTTGTAATGGTATGCGATGTAACAACGCAGTCGTTGTAATGACCGCGTTGTAATGGCATGCGTTTTATCAACTTAGTTGTAAACGATGTTTACCATATAACTCATCTACATGCTTCGCCAGGGGGCCGATTGCCATTTCACTATTCTGCTTGCCTCCTTGCGACCTGGGCATACTTGGGAATGCCCCCCCCCCCCTCAGCTGCTGGAGCCCAGCATTTCCCCTCTCAGCTGCTGGTGCCCAGCATTTCACCTATGCCTTATAGGCACACTAGACGGGAAAAATAACTGATAGAATATCAATTTTATTAGAGTGAGCTCTATAATCCTTCCATGGAGGAAGAGAACCTCCTTGCTGACAACCGGGTGGAGGCTTGGGATGCCTCGATTATGCAATCGGCCCAGAGAGCCCCCGCAGCAGCCCTCAGTCATTTTCACTCCCTCAGCAGCAGTATGCTCTCAGTCCTTACCCCCCCCCCCCCGGGCCAGGACAATGGTAACCAACACTCGGACATCTTGCTCTCTGACCTCGCACAAAACACATTCTCAGCGCATGCCATTTTGCCTACTAGATCCCTGTTATCACTAGATTCCCCGGTCATGCCATTCCTGATCTGAACGGACACCGCGGCCCCTAAGGATGACCTTTCACCCCGCATACCTGCTCCTGCATCACAAGCCCTACCCTCTGTTCACCCTTACTTCATGGTCATTCCTTCCATTAGCGGCATCGCTGCTCCCCTCTCTTCGAGCAACGACAATGAACCTGACTCCATCCCCTCCAACTCAAATGATGTTTGCAGCATAAGTTGCAAACAAGGTCGATTGGGCCCTCAAGACCAACCCTTCTATTACCCTTCCGCTCCTGCATCCTTCCCGGACTTTGAACCAGACGTGACCATGCATTCCCACTCTGACTGGGCGCACCTCTTTACTGTCACAGACCATGTCCATGACCATCCTGCGAAGAGTTTGGACAGAGTAGTGCATGCCAGACTCCCCTCAGACTGCCCTTGGCCAGACGCTCCCAATAAAATGGTGCTAGCCCATAATTTGGATACCCTTTCAAAGCACCCGTTGTGGTAAATACTGGAGATGGCGCCTTTGACATAAACACAGATAAACTGAGGGATCCTGACGGCCTTCCAGGATGGGCCCAAAGAGCGTTGGGCTTACTAGGCAGCGAACAGTCTGTAATGTCTGCAGTACACCGTCTTACGGAGTTAATCTGCAGAGCTTACTACTACAACAGGCCCTATGGCCAACAGTATTCTTTCCAGCGACTCATTGGCCAGAGACTAGACCCCCCCTTGAGCTCACATTTGCGACTACAGAGATGACCCAGACGTCACTTTTCAAAATATAAAAACAACGTTTTAAGCCAGGTTCGACCATTTTGAAGGGCAACCAACCTGCCGCGCACAAGTGTGAGGTCCGCAGTCATCTCATCCCTCCAAGGATCGTGACTACTCCTTCCACGCTGAGGACATCCTCTACCCCATCAGACCATGAAGAAGTGATTGCCACCATGGATGATGTTCCTTCCCCTCCTGGGGCCAAAAAATAATACCAGAGTAAATTTCCAAAGTAAGATCGATACTGTTTTCCATTTGTCTTAGGGAGTGGAACCCGGAACACCTTTTCTTCCTGCATTGAATTTCTCTGATTGCCAACCCGTGAGTCTGAGTGGCAGTGACGGTATACCGGATAGGTTTCTCCGGTGGGTGGTCTTCCCCTCTTAGAGATCTCCTCTAAGAAAATGTATGGAGCGAACGTCTTGGCTCTAAGGATGCCTACTCCTCTACCCTGATATTGTTTTCCCTTGCTAACATATCTTCGCTTTGTGTGAGGCAATTGATAGCACTAGTTTAAAAGTTTTCCTTTTCGGCCCCCTTTTCCCCTAATATTGTATCCTGATGACACAGAACTTGCAGTTCTCGCTCCGACATTTTGAACAGCTCAAACCACCTCCTTCAGACCTGAGCATTCTTCTTCCTCGTACGTGGAATTTAGTCTTGTTGTCCCGTGCGGCACACGGTTACTTGATTTTCAGATCAACTCTGTGTCAACCAGTCGTTCCTCACTCCAGATGAGCTACGTACAGTCCGCACAGATTGTGCTTCTCGTTATTGAGACACAGTAAACTCGAGATTCTCGGCCAGTCTAGTAGCCCCTTTTTTTTCACACCACCTTCCCAGTCCACTCTCCATTATACAGCGCTTCTACGCCTATGGTTCTTCAGAGGTGAATGACTTGCTCGGCATAGTTCGTTCTAACACCAGAAGCTAAGCCAAAGCCCCACTTCTGGGTTTTGTCCACACAGGACTGTCAGGAACGATGGTGACATTCTCAGCTTTCAAAATGTGTCACAGATGGCCTAGTGGTTAAGGTCTCAGACGCTCATTGTGGAGTTGGTGTCTCAGTGACCACTTCTTTGGTCCGGTTTCTTTGACATCATTTAGAAGCAGTCGTCAAGGTGTGGGGGTGCGTGGCCATGTACGGACAGATCTCCACCAGGGGTCGGTGGTCTTTGCAGGAAGCCCTTTCATGCGATCCGTTCAGAGAGGTTAGTCTCTGATACTATGAAACTTGGATCACCTCAATGTGGCACGTTCGGCTAGGAGTGGCCGATATCTTGAGGGTTCGGTACACACTCAAACTAGGAAAGTGGGACTTCGGCCTTTAATTGTGGGTGTGGGTCGATCTGGCCTTCAGATCTTTCACTCCATATCTCTAAGATCTCAGCAGGGAAAACGCCATCTCCAGAGTTCGATTATCCCTGGGTAGTTCGGGTCAGTACTATGTGGTTTCCCTGGCATCTTGCCTGTTCACTCAGGTGCAGGAGTTCTTCTCGGAGAGCTCGACTTCATTAATCCTCTCAATGGACGCGTCCCTGCAGACTTTGGATATATTCTTGCTTTACGCTTTCACTCCCTCGCTCGTATTTCTCAACGTGTCAAGATATTCTCCAAGCCCGATCAGAGTTATCTGTCAGTTCGCTAGGGAGTCTCACTCCATTCCCGGAGCTTCAGAGGTATCCAGCGACAGTTCAATTCCTCTCCTCACAGATTTTTAGTCAGGCTGGCGGGTCTGCAACATCTAGTCAGATTCTGCCCGCATGTGGTATGCCTCAGCCTGAAAGTACTAGTTAGGCGCGTTGGTTTGGGACCCTTACGGTCAGGGTTCTTCCTGTCATCCTCTTCCTCGCAGAATAACATTCCAATGGGTTTTCTAACCTTCTGTGCCTATCTATCGGACTGCAATTTTCAAAATATTCTTTTCTCATAGAGAGTGGCCAAGTGACCTCACCTTTCTAGTTCATAGAGAGGTGAAAGGTATTCCCTTAGTCAACCTTTCTTCCGACAAGGTCGGTCCTTTTTGAGATGTCAGTTTTATCCTCGGATGGATACAAAGATGACATGCCAACTCTGATTTATCCCGGCAGCAACTTTCAATGTAACGGATCATTCTGTTATGTATCGTTTTTCTACGAACCGGTGTTGGATGTTTAAGCCTTGATCATTCCAGGTATGTTTTATTTTTATCTACTACGAGGTGTTTTACACCATTACAAGAGGGTCAAAGAAAATTTTCTAAGCAGTTTATTTGCCTAAAGTTTCAGGCAACTCCAAATTGTGCAGAGTGCAATGTCAGGGGAGACTCTATGACCATGCTAGGGAACTTCAGCAATATTGGGGGTTTCCTCTTACCGGCCTTCACATATCTTCCTTTCAACCCCTTCTGTTACTTTAGCACGCCATATGAAATAGTTTTTTGCCAAAGCAGGTGATGATATCTAATTTTGAGTTTATTCAGTCCGAGGACATACGCCTCGAAAGCTTACAGTCTAAGTTCTCCTCTACTGAACACTATTTAATAAGTGAACTAGTTTACTGGTGATATTTTCTGTATTTTTACTACAAACCGATTCTAGATGTGGTTTCAATTGTGTGGCAACAGCTTTAAATAAGCATAATCCAAAACCTCCGGTCCTTTCATAGAATAAAAAAAATTCTAGCTAACGCATCAAAAACTTTCAATTTTATTAAGGACTCGGAGGTGAGGATTAACCCACCCTCACTGGTTAAATAATGTTGTTTAACACGCTAAAGTGTTATAATGTTTCTATTATCCCACCCTCATGTAATTATATAGTCATATGTGGTGTTAATCCTACATGACTGAGTACTATGTACTAATGTATTCATATGTGGTGAATTTACCCAATATGAGTATTCTATACCAATGTATTCATAGGCAGTGCGTTTGGTGCAACATAGCATTGGGTATTAAGGTGATTTTTCTTTGTCCTTCCCAGATTCTGATCGGAAGCTCGATAAGAGGAATTGGAAAAGTTCCAGGTTCTGAGCAGAAAATGGAATAAGCGTGTTTCAGTGGGTTGACCCTGAGTTCCAGTTATAGTTCCGGATTTTCCACCAGGAGATTCCGCTCCAGTTGATCAGTCGAGTGGACAGTTTTGTTCTTCCAGTTCAAACGGTTTTCAGCATATCCAAGTTCATAAGACCGTTCACTGTCACTGGCAAAGTCAGAGGAATTGATATGGCGTCCTGTCATTATGTCTGCAGAGGCATGCCCTGATTAGTGTATAGCGTATGACGTCACATGATGATTACTGGGAAATGTAGTTTTTGAAATGTTTGAATTTTAATTGGCTGCTGTGAAAATATGTTAATAAACGAGCGAAGAAAGAAAAAGCATAATCCTCTCCTTCGAGTCCTTAATAGAATTGAAAATTCTTGACGCGTTAGCTAGAAATATTTTTATTCCTGTGCAGAACATCGTGGACTGAGTCGGGCGGCTCTGCAGCAGCTGTAGCACTGTTTCCGGTACATGGGTTTCTGAGGCAGCCAGGTGACAGCGGTGGTGCGGGAGCAGCAAGGTAGGACTCTTTGGAGTTGCTCCCGGTGTTATGGGGATTTATTTATAATATTTGGGACCCTTTTTACTGGCAAATGTCCATTGGCTGGGGTTCAGAAGAGTTGGTAGTTATGGATAGGTTGCTGAATAGTCTATCCTGTAATATATAAAGAGAATTCAGGATTGGTGTTCTTTGTAGTCAGTATGTCGGGGAAGCGGCAGACAAAGAGGAAGCATGTCATTTATTACGCATCCTCTGAGGATGAGGGCCCTATTGCAGCGAAGTGTCCTGGCAGGAGTGGCCAGGCACCAGATACCAGTACTAGTAATCCTCCGCTCATGTTGTAGTCAGAGGTACCGGACATGATTGAGGAGGCGGTATCAAGGACTTTGGCTTCCGCAAAGGATAAGCGAAGTTCCAAACATTTTAAAAGGATGGAGGAATGGTGTTCCTCCTGATCTGATTCAGAAAAGCCGTCAACATTATCAAGAAAATACCTCTGGTGAGAGGAGATGTGGGACACCCTCTCAAATGTGAAGCAGAATTTGGGGTTCCCCCCTTTCGATCAAAAAACGAGGGCGACCCACTGTTTCCTTAATATGTCAGGCCCTCCACAATGGCTTTCAAGGGATGATTAAAGACACAGTAATGGGTGAATGGAAGGAGTGGATACATTTAATGTACCTCGTTTTCTGCAGAAAGTGTATTTACTGGAGGATGATGATTTGCTACCCGATTAGGTTAAGGTGTATGCAATACTGGCTCCTTTAATAGGGAATACAACTATTCTCTCTGGAAGATAGTACTCCTTTGACCCTTCAGATAGGAAGGTGGATTCTGGATTAAGCAAGGCATTCGCAGCAGAGAATCTGGCGCTTAAGGCCAGCATGTATGCAGCATACACAGCGCAGTCGTTGGTTAAAGACTTTGATGAGTGGGCTTTAGCTATTCAGGAAGGGGTAGAATGTTCAGATTTGCAGGCTGGTATGGATCAGCAAGCAAGACATGTGGTGAATACTTCCTCAGATGTGGTCAAAGCTACAGCTATGTGGCCTGGGGTACTGGTTGCAGCCAGGCGTAACCTCTGGATGTGGGAATGGAAAACAGATGCTGTCGAAAAATCAGCATAGCTCAAGCTCCCTTTCCAGGGTAAATTGCTCTTTGGGGAACAAATGGACCATGATTTCCAAGGCATTTAAGGACCATAAGCATACCCTTCCATATAAGGGCAAAACAGACACATGTAGGCTCCAGAATAAGAGAGCTAAGTCTTCCCCACAACGGAAGCTTTATGGTGTTTCTAGACAAAAATACCAGCCTAGAAATTTTTCTCCTATGAAGGATGTTGGGAAGTAGGAAACAGCAAAGAAGAGGTGTGAGAAGTTGGCCTGGCATATGCTGTCCACTAATTGTAGTGGGCACCTTGCACCAGTCCAAACAACCCCTTATTGGAGATAGGTTAAAGACAACCTTTATTGAAAGCTATCCTAGTGGTAGCTATGGAGAGCAGCCTTCAGGCTAAGTCTTGAAGGAATGTAAAGCAGCTTGTTTTACCAGTCTATAATCTCTTGAGTGACCAAATGAAAGAGCACCACACCAGGTATATATTCAAAATATATGTATTTATTGCTAAACACACCCCTCTAGTCTCTTTATGAGGCTAGAGTTCGAAGTACATAAGTTATAAGTTATTTAAACACAGTAATAGCACAAATACACGTTTGGGCCCTAGGGGCGTACCAAACCATATACCAATAAAGTGGTATAAGAACCACGACTGAGCTAGACACTAGGCCTAGAGCCTGTAGAAGTGCTTGGACCACAAGGAACCACCCAAGTTAGTGACACAGGGGACCCACGGGGGACGCGTGCAGTGTAATTACACAGCCGCGAATCGCCGTTAACTTCTATGGAGAAAGTCGCGGTTTGGAAATTAAAGAAAAGGGACACTTAAAGAAGGACTTGGAGCAAACCCTTTGAGAACTAGGTCTTTCTAGAGTCTCTACCCACGGGAGCACCGGAGTACTCTTGTTACCTCACCCAGGGAAGCCGGGTGCATAGGTGCCTTTCGGGGTCGGGTTTTGTCGTCGTTTTGAATGGAGATCTGCTGCAAAGTGCTGCTGGCGACCAAGTGGAAAGTGTCCGGGTGGATCCAAGAGCGGATCGGAGATCTGAAGAACCTGAAAGCAGAGGGGACAGAGTCTGGGTCACTAGCCAGTGACCAGGGAGGCGATGAGCAGATGCCCACCGATGTCGGGTGCTTCAGGTAGGTTGACGGTCGTCTTGACTCTTCGGCCACGAGGTCCAGGAGGCGTTGTCGGCAACCAGGAGCAGGATTCGGGCTGGTACACGACGTCTGTCGAGTGCTGAGGCATCGGCGACCGGATTGGACCCAACAAGCCTTGGCAACGGCAAGTCTCGATGAAGATGAAGATTGACAATGGTGCAGACCAGCAAGGTCTGAGGAACTCACCCAGCAAGGGTAAGTGAGGGCAAGCCTGGAGCAACCAGGGAGCCCAAGAAGAAAAGGATTGGCCTTCGTGAAGGGCTACTAGCCAACGGGCTAGCGACCGCGAAGGAGCTTCGAGACGGTGCACGTGGATCGGGCTCACAGGACACTCGTGGAGTGGAGGCCAGTGATCTTCGGTGCAGTTGGTGCTGGAGGCTGGGGCTACTCGGAGCCCAAAGCACGACTTCGTGGGAGACCCAGAAGAGGATGCACTTGCAAATACGTGCGGTGTCCAGGGGTCACGGTTCCACGTTACCCACGACAGCTACGGGCCTCAACTTTGCTGGGGACTCAGGGCAGCCTCGGGGAAGTCTGGAAATCCACCTCTGGTGATGCAAAGACTTCGGCGTCCGTCGGGAGCTTCGGCGATGCAGACCGGACAATTGCTTCTTTGGTGCCTGCCAAGCAGGGGAGTCACTCCTTGACCCCAAGGGAGATTCTTCTGTCCTCTAGTCTTTGGTAGAGCGTCGAAGGTCCAGGATTCTGTGTCAGAGTTTCGTCCAGGGATAATCTAAAGTCCTAAGGACTGGGTTCCTATACTTATACTAAGTTTAGGGGTTGGACTTACTCTGTGGTCCCACCTATGGGTGGGTCAGGGCAGAGGGGTGGCTACACCCCTTTCCCTTTGTCCAGTTCGCGCCAAAGCAGGGACTGCCAGCCCCTGATCCGGTTTGAACTGGGGTATGCACAGGGACACCAAGTGTGCCCCCAGTGCAGGACTTCAAAGCACCCGAAAGTGCTCCCGCCCAGCCCCAATACACACTATCCTGTCTGGGGAGGTGGTCACACCTCCCTGGGACAGGAAACCTATTGTCCAGGCCTCCCCTGCCGGAGTTTCGGTCAGCAGCAGGAGGCCAGACTTGTGTCTGTGGCAGCAGCATCCATTTTGTGATGCCAGGGCTTTGGAAAGAAGTTACCGGCCAGGCCAGGGTTAACATGTCTCTCCCTCTAGAAGGGTGGAATGCTACCCCCGCCGCCAGAATTGGCGGGGGGTAGTATTCCAAGATGTTTGACACCAAACACGACATGTTTCGGTGCAGCCATCCCAAAGTTAGCATTTAACGCGAGGTTATAATGCGCTTAAGAGTATATGGTCAGGCTGCACTACAAACAGCATCAGAGAAGGGTCTCCGACCGCTGCAGAGGGGCCCTGCTCATGCAGGGGCACCCTCTCACATAGGAACCATGCACTCTGCCTTCAGGATTGACAAGGCCTGCCATAGGAGTGACTTATAGGTTTATATGTGTGTAGGTATGTAGTGATATAGGTAACCTATATCACAGTAAGGGGTGCATGCACCACCTTACCCAGGCTGCAGTAGCAGACCTGTGGTGTCAGTTTGGATGGCCTTGCAGGGGTGGCATAATACATGCTGCAGCCCCTGGTAGGCCTCTGAGGTACCTATGCCCTGGGTACATAGTATACCATATACTAGGGACTTATAAGGGCACTCCAGATTCCAATCAGTGATGTGCCTAAGGCACATGGAAACCATTTTACAGAGAAAGCAGATAGACTGGGGCCCTGAATAGCAGGATCCCAGTCCAACTAAGTCATAAACCAGCAAAACACCAGGAAAAAAGTGGGGGCAACCATATAGTCAGATTCCACCTTCCTACATAACCCCCCAAACGAAAGGAGATAAGGCTAACCTTGGCCAGTTGAGCCTTTATTGACTAAGTGGCCATATAAGGAAGCACCTGCACTAGCATGGTTGCCCCCTGTCTTATGGTCCACTAAGCAATCCCTCACCCTAAGGGTATGAGAGGGTCTCCACCATGGGGAATCACTACCTGTGGTGTGCTTAGGTAAAGTACAAGGCTGGTGAGGTGTCTGAGTAGGGAAGTGAGGCCCTAGGAATGTTGGCCTCAGCTTCCTCAGATCACTGGTCACCATGTATGCCTGTCTTTCCATGACTGAGTTGCACTTTGCTCTAAGGGTCAACCTTTGGCTGCCTACAGCTGGGGGTTGGGTCCCTTTGGATGGAACACTGGAGGGACATGGCAGGTTTGGAACCTTTTGGTCCCATGTTTGCCCTTGCCTACCAGAGTCCTTCTGGGGGAGGTCCCTACATAAAGGTATGGGGGATCCCTCAGTGTGTGGAGGAATTTTCACCTGGCTAGGGCTACTAGACTGGGTGCCCCTAATCTGCTGATGTGGGGGTTCCTCTGGACAGGGGGCCCTGGGGGGTCCACTGACCTTCCTGACCTTTGCAGCCCTGGGCTGGCTGAGGCAGGGTAGAGAGTGGCAGGTTACCTGCTCCAGACTGGGTACCACCTTGGAAGGGTCCTCTGCCATCAGGGGTGTGGCCAGGCTAGGCCTGACTACCTCTGGGGCAGTTCCTTCACTAGGGGTAGGGTCAGTTCCCTGAGGAGGCTGACCCTTACCTACTGTCTGGAGGGAAGACTTTTCTTCAACCCTTGTGCTCTCTTTTGGGGGAGAGTGGGCCATTCTTCCAGGCTCCATCTCTCCAAAATCTTGGGCTGGGGCTGTGGCCATCACAGCCCCACTAACCTTCACAGGGACACCCAACATCTTCAGATGAGTTTGGTGTTCAACTTCAGCCCAGGCTGAGATTTCCAGATCATTGCCCATCAGGCAATCTACAGGTAAGGTTGGGGACACAGCCACTCTTTTTGGGCCTGTGACCCCCTCCCAGCTGAGATTGACTATGGCCATGGGGTGATCTGTTCTGACACCATCAATGTTGGTCACCTGGTATTTAAACTCAGGTAAAAGCTGGTGAGGGGGGACTAGTTTCCCTGCCACCATGGTGACACTAGCCCCTGCGTCCCTCAATGCCACAGCTTTCTGACCATTAATTATTGGCTCCAGTCTGTACCTGCCCAATGCTGTGGGACCCATGGTAAAGGTGGCAAATCCTATACCACCATCAGAGTCAGAGGAGTCTGTTGAGGGGTCCCTGTCTAAACCAGGGCCCACCTCTGTTCCTCTTGCAAAAGCACCTAACTTTTTGGGTGCACTACTCCCAACTGGAGGATTACTACTGGTAGTACCAGGAGGGGTGGTAGTAGTTGTGGGAGGAAAATTTTCTTTATTGCCAATCCTGGGGTGTGAGAAAGTGCCATCTTTCTTACATGGTATGCCCCCACTTTTTGCTGAATGGCTGATGTACTTTGACTGAGTGTGCCCTGGGCTCCTGCCAACCAGGTACCCAGGGCCTGTGTTCCTTCCCTAAAATTGCATTGATACCTACACCCAATTGACATCCCTGGCCACAGGTCAGCCCCTGGTAAATGGTACCATGGGTACCCAGGGCACTGTGACCAGGGAAGGCCCCTAAGGGCTGCAGCACTTGTTGTGCCACCCTTAGGGACCCTGCACCTTTACACACACACACTGCCTTTGCCGGCTGCGTGTCTTGGTGCAGAACAAAAGTGAAGAGTCGACATGGCTCACATCCCTGTGTGCCATGCCTACAAGCCACTGCCCTGGCCTAGGTCAGCCACCCCTCTAGCTGGGTGCACTATGCCAGTGGTGAGGGCATAGAGGCATGAGCCCTGTGCCCCTACAGTGCCCAAGTCCATTCTTGGGCATTGTAAGTGCAGTGCTGCCATTAAGAGTATATGGTGCTGGGAGTCTGTCATTACGAACTCCACAGCACCATAATGGCCCCACTGAAGACTAAGAAGTTTGGTATCAAACTTCTCAGCACATTAAACCCCCACTGATGCCAGTGTGGGATTTAATGTAAACGCACTCCAGAGGGCATCTTAGAGATGCCCCCTGAAACCAACCCGACCTCCAGTGTCCGGACTGAGTGGCTGCCCAGGCTGCCACCACCAGACATGTTTCTGGACCCCTGGGTCGAGAGCCTCTGCTCTCAGGGGCCTGAAACAATGCACATCCCGGGACGAGGTGCCAAAGCCTCCTCCCCCAGGATGGGCACGGGGAGCTTCAAAGGCCTGCCGCCTTTGGAGTTTCCCCAGACCATTTGCTGCTTCCAGCAAACTGGTCCCCACTGGTTCTACCCCCACTCCTGGCGGGAGAACCGGCGGGAAACCCAGAAGCAGGAAATGGGTTGTGCCCACCTCTGCCAACTCCACCCCTAAGGTGGGGGAGGCGAGGTGAAGCACAAACTCGAGTCCCCGCCATCTTGAGGATGGGGGACCTGGCCAACCAGGGACAGGCTCCTGCCCCCTCCCACTGGAGAGGAACAGAATAGGGGTGTACCCACCCCAGGGAAGGGACCCATTGGTCCCTGCCCTTACCTACCTGTAACCACCCCTAAATTTAGTATTTAGGGGCTCCCTGAACCTTCCTTCCGGAGTTCCCAAATCCGAAAACAAGAAGAGAAGACGAAGCAAGAAGACCAGCCGTGCAGCTGCTAAAAAGGAGGCGACAACAACTGACTTGGCCCCAGCCCTACCGGCCTGTCGACCTCTGAACCTGCTCCTGCAGAATCCCGGCCTCAGCAACCTCACAAACCCCGGAGGACCTGACTTCTGTGCTACAGCCTTCGACCCAGGGACTCCCACGAGCAGTGGTACTGCTCAAAAGAAAACCTACCAAAGACCCGGCCCTGGCACGGAGCCGCGAAACCTGCACACTCTGCACCCGCCGAGTCCAGCCTGTGCCTGAGTGACCAAAGACCTCGAGGACGACCCCCGGCGATTCTGACCTGGAATCCAGTGGCCAAGGACCCTCCTCGACGACCCAGACGACGCCTGCAGCCTCAGGACAAGGGACCCCTCCAACCGCGACCAGCAGGGGGTAAGATTTCCCGACCTCAAAAGACACCCCTGCACCCGGCGCCCCACGGCCCCCTGTGCCCAACTCCTGGGTGTCTACCTATCCTCCAAGACCCCAACTTACCTCCTGAAGTGTTGGTCGTCCCTGAAGAATCACCGTCCCCGAGCCTGCAGCCTTTCTTCACCTTTCACGACCTCTATTGTTTAACATTGAGCGCCCGACGGCTCAAAGCACCCTGCACCCAGCCGCCCGAGTGCCCCTGGAAGTGCAACCTCTATCCTAACCTACTTCCCTACTTGCCCTGAGCAAGTGACCAGGAGCCCAGCTCCCACAGTCGCGTGGCCTGCTTGCCAGCAGCCACCAACCCGGGGCCCCCGCCTGCCATAGGATAACATTGGGCCTTCTCACTCTGCACCCGGCCGCCCCTGTGCCGCTGAGGGTGTAAAAACTGTACTTACCTGATCCTGGGGGACCCCTGAGTCTTACCCAGAACCTTAACCCTGCCAGTCAAGTACTTACCCGAAATCCGATAACTCACTTTTCTTCCATAGGGTTCCATTGACTGGTTTTCTGCGAAATTTCTTCTAAGTGTGGAGTTCTGAAACTTTAGAATATTCACCAAAAATCAACCGAGTCACGAAAACGAAAATACTCACCTAGTATTAGGAGGGGCCTCAGTGCTGGACCCGAGTGCCCAACACTGGCCCTAAAAAGTAATCGCAACGTTACTTACCGTTAACTCACTTTTCCTTCATAGGGATCCATTGACTGGTTTTCTGTAAAATTTCTTCTAAGTGTCGATTTCTGTATTTTACAAATATTCTTTAAAAATCGAACAAACTACAAAAACGTAATTACTTACCTGTTTTAAGTAAATGTCCCAGTGCTGAACCTAGGAGTCCAGCACTGGATTACAAAAGTAACGTAAACATACTTTGCTTGCACACTGTATTTCCTTTCATAGGATAACATTGGTAATTTTACCCAGAAAAGTTTCTAAGTGTCAGCTTTTGAAATATAGTAATATTCTTCAAAAATCACTACAATAACCAAAACGCTTTTTCTTACCTGTTTACAGGAAGTGTCCCAGGACTGAATCCAGGATCCAGTCCTGTGGTTAGAAAAGTGCTCTGCAAAGTAATCAATTGTAATTAAGCATAATTTTCCATTGAGCTCAATGTTGCATTGAATTTGACCCTGTGTTGCCTCTTGCACCATCTGTGATAACCACTATCAAAAAAAGTCTACTGCCTATCTGTAAGGTGAATAACCAAAGCATCTCATACTGAGAAAGTATATTTTTACCCTATTGTTGGTTCTAAAATAAAACAAGCATATATTTTTTTTATACAAACCATTGGCCTAGAGTTCAGTTCTTGAGTGTGTGGCTTCATTTGCTGACTGAGTGTGTACAACAAATGCTTTACACTGTCCTCTGATACTGCCTTACTGCTCGACCAAGCTACCACTTTGGAGAGTAAGGTTATATCTAACTTTAGCCTCTGTCAACCCTCTGGGGGACTGTGGACTCTGTACACCCTGAACCTTACTTGGGTACAGTATATACAGAGCCACTTTCCTACATTGGTGGATCAGCGGTGGGATACAAACTTGCATTTGTTGGACTACTTGGTTACCATCTGATCACACGACAGAACTCTTAAATTGCCTTTAGAATTCTGATTTTTTTAATTGGCATTTTTTTTTACCAAATTACTAAAAGTCTTGTTAGGGCCTTGCTTAAGTCCCTGTAGCATCTTAGAAAATAAAAAGTCACTATAGCCAAGGTTAGAGGGGTTAGAATTTTTTTTAAAAATGTCTCAAGACAAGAACCCAGCTACTAGTGAAGATAATAATGACATACAGGAACTGGTTGAGGAGCTCGACCTCACCCCTTATCTTCATTTGTCTTTCAAAGAGATAAGGTCCTTATGCAAACTTAAAGATATACCAATGGGCCAGCATCCAACCAAACAAGGGCTCCAGGAGCTCCTGGCTGAGTATGCTAAAGCCCACCCCTCTGAGCATGGTGATGACCCAACAGAGGAGGAAAGGAATGAGGAGGATGGGGATGGTAACCCACCTCCATCACTTCCTAGGGAAGATAGGGTCCCTGCACCCTTAACTCCAAGAATAGACCTCTGGGGACCTAGGGGCCACCTAGGTGGTCCTGGTCCCAGAGAGGACACTGAGGATACCCTCAGTGAGGAGGACAACTTGTTAGCCAGGTTGGCCAAACGACTGGACCTAGAGACCAGACTCCTGGCTCTAGAGAAGGAAAGACAGGAGATGGGTTTAGCACCCATCAATGGTGGCAGCAATACTAAAAATAAGGATAGGGAGGAAACTTCTGAACCTAAAATCCCCAAAGGGATTGTCCCTAAGTTTGAGGAAGGTGATGACATCACCAAATGGTTCACAGCCTTTGAGAGGGCTTGTGAAATAAGAAGAGTAAAGAAACCTCTGTGGGGGCACTCCTGTGGGAACTGTTCTCTGGTAACTGCAGAGACAGGCTTCTGACCCTCTCTGGGCCAGATGCAGGGTCCTATGACCTCATGAAGAGTACTCTGATTGAGGGATTTGGGCTCACTACTGAGGAGTATAGAATTAGATTCAGGGGGGCTCACAAAACCCAGACCCAGTCCTGGATTGACTTCGTGGACTACTCAGTAAAGACACTGGATGGCTGGTTAGCTGGACATAATGTGCATGATTTTTCTGGACTTTACAATTTGTTTATGAAGGAACACATACTAAGTAATTGCACAAATGAAAAGTTGCATCAGCATTTGGTAGACCTAGGTCTAATTTCTCCCCAAGAATTGGGAAAGAAGGCAGACCACTGGGTCAAGACTAGGGTGACAAGGACAACCACTGGGGGTGACCAAAAGAAGGTGGTCACCAAACCCCCCAGGGGAAAGGTGGTGAGAATCCCCAAGATAAAAAGTCTGAGTCTTCCAAAGGGCCCCAAAACCTGTTCAGGGGGTGGGTCCCAAACTACTCCCTATGTGCCTCAACCCTATAGGGGGAAGAACTTTGATCCCTTGAAGGCCTGGTGTAATAACTGTAAGAAGTCAGGACACCTCACTGTAGACAAAACTTGCCCCCACAACAAAGCCCCTAAGGCACCCAGTACAGCTACTCCTGGGGCAGCAAGTTTACAGATGGGATCAGAAGTGTACCCTGAGCAAATCTGGGAACCCACTGAGGCAAGTCTGGTCTCCCTAGGGGAAGTAGAATTTGCCACTGTAGCTGTGTGGCCACCCAACTTAAAGAAGTATTTGCAATACCCCTGGGTGAATGGAACTAGAGTAGAGGCTCTGAGGGATACAGGTGCCAGTGTCACTATGGTGAGGGACACACTGGTTTCCCCTGAGCAATACTTGATTGGGAAAACTTACCCAGTCACCAATGCTGACAGTGTCACCACTAGTCATCCCATGGCCATGGTGACATTAGGCTGGGGGGGTTACTGGCCTGAAGCAGGTAGTGGTCTCTCCGAAGTTACCAGCTGCATGTCTGCTAGGAAATGATCTGGAAACCTCAGCCTGGGCAGAGGTGGAGCTAAAGGCCCATGCAGCCATGCTGGGCATCCCTGAATTGGTGTGTGTAAAAACAAGAGCACAGAGCAAAAGGCAGGGTGAAGAAATAGTGTTGGAGCCTGAAATGATGGCCCAGCCTACCAAGAGAAAAGGAAAGAAGACTGGCGGACCAGCTTCTACACAGTCACAAGAGCAGGACCCCTCTCCTCAGGGAGAGAACCTGGAAGCCCCAGAGGGAACTGAGCCCCTAGAGCTTGACCCTTACCAGGTTGAACTCTTGGGCCCAGGGGGACCCTCTAGGGAAGAGCTGTGCCAGGGACAGCAAGACTGTCCCACTCTTGAAAGCCTGAGGCAGCAAGCTGTTTCAGAAGCCAAGGGAGATGTCAGTGGTACCCACAGAGTCTATTGGGAAGAGGGATTACTGTACACTGAGGCAAAAGACCCCAACCCTGGAACCACCAGGAGAGTGGTAGTGCCCCAGAAGTACAGGGAGTTCCTCCTAACTTTGGCTCATGACATCCCCTAGCTGGACATCTGGGCCAAACCAAAACTTGGGAAAGGCTAGTTAGCCACTTTTACTGGCCCCAGATGCACCAAAAGGTGAAGGAGTTTGTCAGCTCCTGTGTTACCTGTCAAGCCAGTGGCAAGACAGGTGGCCATCCAAAGGCCCCCTGATACCACTACCTGTGGTGGGGGTTCCCTTTGAAAGGGTAGGTGTGGACATAGTGGGTCCACTGGAACCTCCCACAGCCTCAGGGAACAAATTCATACTGGTGGTAGTGGATCATGCCACTAGGTATCCTGAGGCTATTCCCCTTAGGACTACTACAGCTCCTGCAGTAGCCAAAGCCCTCATTGGTGTCTTCACCAGGGTAGGGTTTCCTAAGGAGGTGGTTTCAGACAGAGGTTCCAACTTCATGTCTGCTTACCTGACCCACATGTGGAAGGAGTGTGGGGTGCAGTACAAGTTTACTACACCCTACCACCCACAAACCAATGGCCTTGTTGAGAGGTTCAACAAGACATTGAAAGGCATGATCATGGGGCTCCCTGAAAAACTCAAAAGGAGATGGGATGTCCTACTACCATGCCTGCTTTTCGCTTACAGAGAAGTGCCACAGAAGGGGGTAGGTTTCTCACCCTTTGAACTTCTGTTTGGCCATCCTGTGAGGGGACCACTCTGTCTTGTAAAGGAGGGCTGGGAGAGACCTCTCCAAGAACCCAAACAAGATATAGTGGACTATGTGCTTGGCCTAAGGTCCAGAATGGCTGAGTACATGGAAAAGGCATCCAAGAACCTTGAGGCCAGCCAGGAGCTTCAGAAGCACTGGTATGACCAAAAAGCTGCACTGGTTGAATTCCAACCTGGGCAACAGGTATGGGTTTTGGAGCCAGTGGCACCAAGGGCCCTCCAGGACAGATGGAGTGGCCCTTACCCTATCCTAGAGAAAAGAGTGAGGTCACCTACCTGGTTGACCTGGGCACCAGCAGGACACCCAAAAGGGTTATCCATGTGAACCGCCTAAAACTCTACAATGACAGGGCTGACATCACCATGCTGATGGTGACAGATGAGGAACAGGAAGCTGAGAGTGAACCTCTCCCTGATCTCCTCTCCCACAGCCCAAAAGATGGGTCAGTAGATGGAGTTGTCTTTTCAGACACCCTCACTGCCCAACAGCAGACTGACTGCAAGCAAGTCTTGCAGCAGTATGCTGGGCTCTTTTCCTTGACCCCTGGTCTGACAAACTGGTGTACCCATGATGTGGACACTGGTGACAGTGCACCTGTCAAAAACAAGATCTATCGTCAGTCAGACCAAGTTAAGGAAAGCATCAGAGCTGAAGTCAGCAAGATGCTGGAGCTAGGGGTTATTGAGCCCTCTGAGAGCCCCTGGGCTAGCCCAGTGGTTCTGGTCCCCAAACCTCATCAAAAGGGTGAAAAGAGAGAGATGAGGTTTTGTGTGGACTATAGGGGTCTCAACTCTGTCACCAAGACAGATGCACACCCTATCCCAAGAGCTGATGAACTGATAGACAGATTGGGTGCAGCCAAATACCTGAGTACCTTTGACTTAACTGCAGGGTACTGGCAGATTGGCATGGCCCCAGGAGCCAAACAGAAAACAGCATTCTCCACACCTGATGGGCATTTTCAGTTCACTGTTATGCCCTTTGGTTTAAAGAATGCCCCTGCCACCTTCCAGAGGTTGGTGAATCAAGTCCTTGCTGGGTTGGAGTCCTTTAGTGCAGCTTATCTTGATGACATTGCTGTCTTCAGTTCCACCTGGCAGGATCACCTGGTCCACCTTGGGAAGGTTTTAAAGGCCCTGCAAACTGCAGGCCTAACTATCAAGGCATCCAAATGCCAGATAGGGCAGGGCACTGTGGTGTACTTGGGCCACCTGGTTGGTGGAGGCCAGGTACAACCCTTACAGCCCAAGATCCAGGCTATCCTGGACTGGGTAGCTCCAACAACTCAGACCCAAGTCAGGGCATTCCTTGGCTTGACTGGGTACTACAGGAGGTTTGTGAAGGGATATGGGTCCATTGTGACTCCCCTCACAGAACTCACCTCCAAGAAGATGCCAAAGAAAGTAAACTGGACAGTCTGTTGCCAAAAGGCTTTTGACACTCTGAAAGAAGCAATGTGCTCAGCACCAATTCTAAAAGCACCAGATTATGCCAAGCAGTTCATTGTGCAGACTGATGCCTCTGAGCTAGGGATAGGAGCGGTCCTATCCCAGACCAATGATGAAGGCCAAGACCAACCTGTTGCTTTTATAAGCAGAAGGCTTCTCCCCAGGGAGCAGCGTTGGAGTGCCATTGAGAGGGAGGCCTTTGCTGTGGTCTGGTCCCTGAAGAAGCTGAGGCCCTACCTGTTTGGAACTCACTTCCTAGTTCAAACTGACCACAGACCTCTCAGGTGGCTAATGCAAATGAAAGGAGAAAACCCAAAACTGTTGAGGTGGTCCATCTCCCTACAGGGAATGGACTTTGAAGTGGAACACAGACCTGGCACTGCCCATGCCAATGCAGATGGCCTTTCCAGGTTCTTCCACTTAGACAATGAAGACTCCATAGGGCAAGGTTAGTCTCATCATCTTTCGTTTGGGGGAGTTGTGTGAGAAAGTGCCATCTTTCTTACATGGTATGCCCCCACTTTTTGCTGAATGGCTGATGTACTTTGACTGAGTGTGCCCTGGGCTCCTGCCAACCAGGTACCCAGGGCCTGTGTTCCTTCCCTAAAATTGCATTGATACCTACACCCAATTGACATCCCTGGCCACAGGTCAGCCCCTGGTAAATGGTACCATGGGTACCCAGGGCACTGTGACCAGGGAAGGCCCCTAAGGGCTGCAGCACTTGTTGTGCCACCCTTAGGGACCCTGCACCTTTACACACACACACTGCCTTTGCCGGCTGCGTGTCTTGGTGCAGAACAAAAGTGAAGAGTCGACATGGCTCACATCCCTGTGTGCCATGCCTACAAGCCACTGCCCTGGCCTAGGTCAGCCACCCCTCTAGCTGGGTGCACTATGCCAGTGGTGAGGGCATAGAGGCATGAGCCCTGTGCCCCTACAGTGCCCAAGTCCATTCTTGGGCATTGTAAGTGCAGTGCTGCCATTAAGAGTATATGGTGCTGGGAGTCTGTCATTACGAACTCCACAGCACCATAATGGCCCCACTGAAGACTAAGAAGTTTGGTATCAAACTTCTCAGCACATTAAACCCCCACTGATGCCAGTGTGGGATTTAATGTAAACGCACTCCAGAGGGCATCTTAGAGATGCCCCCTGAAACCAACCCGACCTCCAGTGTCCGGACTGAGTGGCTGCCCAGGCTGCCACCACCAGACATGTTTCTGGACCCCTGGGTCGAGAGCCTCTGCTCTCAGGGGCCTGAAACAATGCACATCCCGGGACGAGGTGCCAAAGCCTCCTCCCCCAGGATGGGCACGGGGAGCTTCAAAGGCCTGCCGCCTTTGGAGTTTCCCCAGACCATTTGCTGCTTCCAGCAAACTGGTCCCCACTGGTTCTACCCCCACTCCTGGCGGGAGAACCGGCGGGAAACCCAGAAGCAGGAAATGGGTTGTGCCCACCTCTGCCAACTCCACCCCTAAGGTGGGGGAGGCGAGGTGAAGCACAAACTCGAGTCCCCGCCATCTTGAGGATGGGGGGACCTGGCCAACCAGGGACAGGCTCCTGCCCCCTCCCACTGGAGAGGAACAGAATAGGGGTGTACCCACCCCAGGGAAGGGACCCATTGGTCCCTGCCCTTACCTACCTGTAACCACCCCTAAATTTAGTATTTAGGGGCTCCCTGAACCTTCCTTCCGGAGTTCCCAAATCCGAAAACAAGAAGAGAAGACGAAGCAAGAAGACCAGCCGTGCAGCTGCTAAAAAGGAGGCGACAACAACTGACTTGGCCCCAGCCCTACCGGCCTGTCGACCTCTGAACCTGCTCCTGCAGAATCCCGGCCTCAGCAACCTCACAAACCCCGGAGGACCTGACTTCTGTGCTACAGCCTTCGACCCAGGGACTCCCACGAGCAGTGGTACTGCTCAAAAGAAAACCTACCAAAGACCCGGCCCTGGCACGGAGCCGCGAAACCTGCACACTCTGCACCCGCCGAGTCCAGCCTGTGCCTGAGTGACCAAAGACCTCGAGGACGACCCCCGGCGATTCTGACCTGGAATCCAGTGGCCAAGGACCCTCCTCGACGACCCAGACGACGCCTGCAGCCTCAGGACAAGGGACCCCTCCAACCGCGACCAGCAGGGGGTAAGATTTCCCGACCTCAAAAGACACCCCTGCACCCGGCGCCCCACGGCCCCCTGTGCCCAACTCCTGGGTGTCTACCTATCCTCCAAGACCCCAACTTACCTCCTGAAGTGTTGGTCGTCCCTGAAGAATCACCGTCCCCGAGCCTGCAGCCTTTCTTCACCTTTCACGACCTCTATTGTTTAACATTGAGCGCCCGACGGCTCAAAGCACCCTGCACCCAGCCGCCCGAGTGCCCCTGGAAGTGCAACCTCTATCCTAACCTACTTCCCTACTTGCCCTGAGCAAGTGACCAGGAGCCCAGCTCCCACAGTCGCGTGGCCTGCTTGCCAGCAGCCACCAACCCGGGGCCCCCGCCTGCCATAGGATAACATTGGGCCTTCTCACTCTGCACCCGGCCGCCCCTGTGCCGCTGAGGGTGTAAAAACTGTACTTACCTGATCCTGGGGGACCCCTGAGTCTTACCCAGAACCTTAACCCTGCCAGTCAAGTACTTACCCGAAATCCGATAACTCACTTTTCTTCCATAGGGTTCCATTGACTGGTTTTCTGCGAAATTTCTTCTAAGTGTGGAGTTCTGAAACTTTAGAATATTCACCAAAAATCAACCGAGTCACGAAAACGAAAATACTCACCTAAAATTAGGAGGGGCCTCAGTGCTGGACCCGAGTGCCCAACACTGGCCCTAAAAAGTAATCGCAACGTTACTTACCGTTAACTCACTTTTCCTTCATAGGGATCCATTGACTGGTTTTCTGTGAAATTTCTTCTAAGTGTCGATTTCTGTATTTTACAAATATTCTTTAAAAATCGAACAAACTACAAAAACGTAATTACTTACCTGTTTTAAGTAAATGTCCCAGTGCTGAACCTAGGAGTCCAGCACTGGATTACAAAAGTAACGTAAACATACTTTGCTTGCACACTGTATTTCCTTTCATAGGATAACATTGGTAATTTTACCCAGAAAAGTTTCTAAGTGTCAGCTTTTGAAATATAGTAATATTCTTCAAAAATCACTACAATAACCAAAACGCTTTTTCTTACCTGTTTACAGGAAGTGTCCCAGGACTGAATCCAGGATCCAGTCCTGTGGTTAGAAAAGTGCTCTGCAAAGTAATCAATTGTAATTAAGCATAATTTTCCATTGAGCTCAATGTTGCATTGAATTTGACCCTGTGTTGCCTCTTGCACCATCTGTGATAACCACTATCAAAAAAGTCTACTGCCTATCTGTAAGGTGAATAACCAAAGCATCTCATACTGAGAAAGTATATTTTTACCCTATTGTTGGTTCTAAAATAAAACAAGCATATATTTTTTTTATACAAACCATTGGCCTAGAGTTCAGTTCTTGAGTGTGTGGCTTCATTTGCTGACTGAGTGTGTACAACAAATGCTTTACACTGTCCTCTGATACTGCCTTACTGCTCGACCAAGCTACCACTTTGGAGAGTAAGGTTATATCTAACTTTAGCCTCTGTCAACCCTCTGGGGGACTGTGGACTCTGTACACCCTGAACCTTACTTGGGTACAGTATATACAGAGCCACTTTCCTACATTGGTGGATCAGCGGTGGGATACAAACTTGCATTTGTTGGACTACTTGGTTACCATCTGATCACACGACAGAACTCTTAAATTGCCTTTAGAATTCTGATTTTTTTAATTGGCATTTTTTTTTACCAAATTACTAAAAGTCTTGTTAGGGCCTTGCTTAAGTCCCTGTAGCATCTTAGAAAATAAAAAGTCACTATAGCCAAGGTTAGAGGGGTTAGAATTTTTTTTAAAAATGTCTCAAGACAAGAACCCAGCTACTAGTGAAGATAATAATGACATACAGGAACTGGTTGAGGAGCTCGACCTCACCCCTTATCTTCATTTGTCTTTCAAAGAGATAAGGTCCTTATGCAAACTTAAAGATATACCAATGGGCCAGCATCCAACCAAACAAGGGCTCCAGGAGCTCCTGGCTGAGTATGCTAAAGCCCACCCCTCTGAGCATGGTGATGACCCAACAGAGGAGGAAAGGAATGAGGAGGATGGGGATGGTAACCCACCTCCATCACTTCCTAGGGAAGATAGGGTCCCTGCACCCTTAACTCCAAGAATAGACCTCTGGGGACCTAGGGGCCACCTAGGTGGTCCTGGTCCCAGAGAGGACACTGAGGATACCCTCAGTGAGGAGGACAACTTGTTAGCCAGGTTGGCCAAACGACTGGACCTAGAGACCAGACTCCTGGCTCTAGAGAAGGAAAGACAGGAGATGGGTTTAGCACCCATCAATGGTGGCAGCAATACTAAAAATAAGGATAGGGAGGAAACTTCTGAACCTAAAATCCCCAAAGGGATTGTCCCTAAGTTTGAGGAAGGTGATGACATCACCAAATGGTTCACAGCCTTTGAGAGGGCTTGTGAAATAAGAAGAGTAAAGAAACCTCTGTGGGGGCACTCCTGTGGGAACTGTTCTCTGGTAACTGCAGAGACAGGCTTCTGACCCTCTCTGGGCCAGATGCAGGGTCCTATGACCTCATGAAGAGTACTCTGATTGAGGGATTTGGGCTCACTACTGAGGAGTATAGAATTAGATTCAGGGGGCTCACAAAACCCAGACCCAGTCCTGGATTGACTTCGTGGACTACTCAGTAAAGACACTGGATGGCTGGTTAGCTGGACATAATGTGCATGATTTTTCTGGACTTTACAATTTGTTTATGAAGGAACACATACTAAGTAATTGCACAAATGAAAAGTTGCATCAGCATTTGGTAGACCTAGGTCTAATTTCTCCCCAAGAATTGGGAAAGAAGGCAGACCACTGGGTCAAGACTAGGGTGACAAGGACAACCACTGGGGGTGACCAAAAGAAGGTGGTCACCAAACCCCCCAGGGGAAAGGTGGTGAGAATCCCCAAGATAAAAAGTCTGAGTCTTCCAAAGGGCCCCAAAAACCTGTTCAGGGGGTGGGTCCCAAACTACTCCCTATGTGCCTCAACCCTATAGGGGGAAGAACTTTGATCCCTTGAAGGCCTGGTGTAATAACTGTAAGAAGTCAGGACACCTCACTGTAGACAAAACTTGCCCCCACAACAAAGCCCCTAAGGCACCCAGTACAGCTACTCCTGGGGCAGCAAGTTTACAGATGGGATCAGAAGTGTACCCTGAGCAAATCTGGGAACCCACTGAGGCAAGTCTGGTCTCCCTAGGGGAAGTAGAATTTGCCACTGTAGCTGTGTGGCCACCCAACTTAAAGAAGTATTTGCAATACCCCTGGGTGAATGGAACTAGAGTAGAGGCTCTGAGGGATACAGGTGCCAGTGTCACTATGGTGAGGGACACACTGGTTTCCCTGAGCAATACTTGATTGGGAAAACTTACCCAGTCACCAATGCTGACAGTGTCACCACTAGTCATCCCATGGCCATGGTGACATTAGGCTGGGGGGGTTACTGGCCTGAAGCAGGTAGTGGTCTCTCCGAAGTTACCAGCTGCATGTCTGCTAGGAAATGATCTGGAAACCTCAGCCTGGGCAGAGGTGGAGCTAAAGGCCCATGCAGCCATGCTGGGCATCCCTGAATTGGTGTGTGTAAAAACAAGAGCACAGAGCAAAAGGCAGGGTGAAGAAATAGTGTTGGAGCCTGAAATGATGGCCCAGCCTACCAAGAGAAAAGGAAAGAAGACTGGCGGACCAGCTTCTACACAGTCACAAGAGCAGGACCCCTCTCCTCAGGGAGAGAACCTGGAAGCCCCAGAGGGAACTGAGCCCCTAGAGCTTGACCCTTACCAGGTTGAACTCTTGGGCCCAGGGGGACCCTCTAGGGAAGAGCTGTGCCAGGGACAGCAAGACTGTCCCACTCTTGAAAGCCTGAGGCAGCAAGCTGTTTCAGAAGCCAAGGGAGATGTCAGTGGTACCCACAGAGTCTATTGGGAAGAGGGATTACTGTACACTGAGGCAAAAGACCCCAACCCTGGAACCACCAGGAGAGTGGTAGTGCCCCAGAAGTACAGGGAGTTCCTCCTAACTTTGGCTCATGACATCCCCTAGCTGGACATCTGGGCCAAACCAAAACTTGGGAAAGGCTAGTTAGCCACTTTTACTGGCCCCAGATGCACCAAAAGGTGAAGGAGTTTGTCAGCTCCTGTGTTACCTGTCAAGCCAGTGGCAAGACAGGTGGCCATCCAAAGGCCCCCCTGATACCACTACCTGTGGTGGGGGTTCCCTTTGAAAGGGTAGGTGTGGACATAGTGGGTCCACTGGAACCTCCCACAGCCTCAGGGAACAAATTCATACTGGTGGTAGTGGATCATGCCACTAGGTATCCTGAGGCTATTCCCCTTAGGACTACTACAGCTCCTGCAGTAGCCAAAGCCCTCATTGGTGTCTTCACCAGGGTAGGGTTTCCTAAGGAGGTGGTTTCAGACAGAGGTTCCAACTTCATGTCTGCTTACCTGACCCACATGTGGAAGGAGTGTGGGGTGCAGTACAAGTTTACTACACCCTACCACCCACAAACCAATGGCCTTGTTGAGAGGTTCAACAAGACATTGAAAGGCATGATCATGGGGCTCCCTGAAAAACTCAAAAGGAGATGGGATGTCCTACTACCATGCCTGCTTTTCGCTTACAGAGAAGTGCCACAGAAGGGGGTAGGTTTCTCACCCTTTGAACTTCTGTTTGGCCATCCTGTGAGGGGACCACTCTGTCTTGTAAAGGAGGGCTGGGAGAGACCTCTCCAAGAACCCAAACAAGATATAGTGGACTATGTGCTTGGCCTAAGGTCCAGAATGGCTGAGTACATGGAAAAGGCATCCAAGAACCTTGAGGCCAGCCAGGAGCTTCAGAAGCACTGGTATGACCAAAAAGCTGCACTGGTTGAATTCCAACCTGGGCAACAGGTATGGGTTTTGGAGCCAGTGGCACCAAGGGCCCTCCAGGACAGATGGAGTGGCCCTTACCCTATCCTAGAGAAAAGAGTGAGGTCACCTACCTGGTTGACCTGGGCACCAGCAGGACACCCAAAAGGGTTATCCATGTGAACCGCCTAAAACTCTACAATGACAGGGCTGACATCACCATGCTGATGGTGACAGATGAGGAACAGGAAGCTGAGAGTGAACCTCTCCCTGATCTCCTCTCCCACAGCCCAAAAGATGGGTCAGTAGATGGAGTTGTCTTTTCAGACACCCTCACTGCCCAACAGCAGACTGACTGCAAGCAAGTCTTGCAGCAGTATGCTGGGCTCTTTTCCTTGACCCCTGGTCTGACAAACTGGTGTACCCATGATGTGGACACTGGTGACAGTGCACCTGTCAAAAACAAGATCTATCGTCAGTCAGACCAAGTTAAGGAAAGCATCAGAGCTGAAGTCAGCAAGATGCTGGAGCTAGGGGTTATTGAGCCCTCTGAGAGCCCCTGGGCTAGCCCAGTGGTTCTGGTCCCCAAACCTCATCAAAAGGGTGAAAAGAGAGAGATGAGGTTTTGTGTGGACTATAGGGGTCTCAACTCTGTCACCAAGACAGATGCACACCCTATCCCAAGAGCTGATGAACTGATAGACAGATTGGGTGCAGCCAAATACCTGAGTACCTTTGACTTAACTGCAGGGTACTGGCAGATTGGCATGGCCCCAGGAGCCAAACAGAAAACAGCATTCTCCACACCTGATGGGCATTTTCAGTTCACTGTTATGCCCTTTGGTTTAAAGAATGCCCCTGCCACCTTCCAGAGGTTGGTGAATCAAGTCCTTGCTGGGTTGGAGTCCTTTAGTGCAGCTTATCTTGATGACATTGCTGTCTTCAGTTCCACCTGGCAGGATCACCTGGTCCACCTTGGGAAGGTTTTAAAGGCCCTGCAAACTGCAGGCCTAACTATCAAGGCATCCAAATGCCAGATAGGGCAGGGCACTGTGGTGTACTTGGGCCACCTGGTTGGTGGAGGCCAGGTACAACCCTTACAGCCCAAGATCCAGGCTATCCTGGACTGGGTAGCTCCAACAACTCAGACCCAAGTCAGGGCATTCCTTGGCTTGACTGGGTACTACAGGAGGTTTGTGAAGGGATATGGGTCCATTGTGACTCCCCTCACAGAACTCACCTCCAAGAAGATGCCAAAGAAAGTAAACTGGACAGTCTGTTGCCAAAAGGCTTTTGACACTCTGAAAGAAGCAATGTGCTCAGCACCAATTCTAAAAGCACCAGATTATGCCAAGCAGTTCATTGTGCAGACTGATGCCTCTGAGCTAGGGATAGGAGCGGTCCTATCCCAGACCAATGATGAAGGCCAAGACCAACCTGTTGCTTTTATAAGCAGAAGGCTTCTCCCCAGGGAGCAGCGTTGGAGTGCCATTGAGAGGGAGGCCTTTGCTGTGGTCTGGTCCCTGAAGAAGCTGAGGCCCTACCTGTTTGGAACTCACTTCCTAGTTCAAACTGACCACAGACCTCTCAGGTGGCTAATGCAAATGAAAGGAGAAAACCCAAAACTGTTGAGGTGGTCCATCTCCCTACAGGGAATGGACTTTGAAGTGGAACACAGACCTGGCACTGCCCATGCCAATGCAGATGGCCTTTCCAGGTTCTTCCACTTAGACAATGAAGACTCCATAGGGCAAGGTTAGTCTCATCATCTTTCGTTTGGGGGGAGTTGTGTGAGAAAGTGCCATCTTTCTTACATGGTATGCCCCCACTTTTTGCTGAATGGCTGATGTACTTTGACTGAGTGTGCCCTGGGCTCCTGCCAACCAGGTACCCAGGGCCTGTGTTCCTTCCCTAAAATTGCATTGATACCTACACCCAATTGACATCCCTGGCCACAGGTCAGCCCCTGGTAAATGGTACCATGGGTACCCAGGGCACTGTGACCAGGGAAGGCCCCTAAGGGCTGCAGCACTTGTTGTGCCACCCTTAGGGACCCTGCACCTTTACACACACACACTGCCTTTGCCGGCTGCGTGTCTTGGTGCAGAACAAAAGTGAAGAGTCGACATGGCTCACATCCCTGTGTGCCATGCCTACAAGCCACTGCCCTGGCCTAGGTCAGCCACCCCTCTAGCTGGGTGCACTATGCCAGTGGTGAGGGCATAGAGGCATGAGCCCTGTGCCCCTACAGTGCCCAAGTCCATTCTTGGGCATTGTAAGTGCAGTGCTGCCATTAAGAGTATATGGTGCTGGGAGTCTGTCATTACGAACTCCACAGCACCATAATGGCCCCACTGAAGACTAAGAAGTTTGGTATCAAACTTCTCAGCACATTAAACCCCCACTGATGCCAGTGTGGGATTTAATGTAAAACGCACTCCAGAGGGCATCTTAGAGATGCCCCCTGAAACCAACCCGACCTCCAGTGTCCGGACTGAGTGGCTGCCCAGGCTGCCACCACCAGACATGTTTCTGGACCCCTGGGTCGAGAGCCTCTGCTCTCAGGGGCCTGAAACAATGCACATCCCGGGACGAGGTGCCAAAGCCTCCTCCCCCAGGATGGGCACGGGGAGCTTCAAAGGCCTGCCGCCTTTGGAGTTTCCCCAGACCATTTGCTGCTTCCAGCAAACTGGTCCCCACTGGTTCTACCCCCACTCCTGGCGGGAGAACCGGCGGGAAACCCAGAAGCAGGAAATGGGTTGTGCCCACCTCTGCCAACTCCACCCCTAAGGTGGGGGAGGCGAGGTGAAGCACAAACTCGAGTCCCCGCCATCTTGAGGATGGGGGACCTGGCCAACCAGGGACAGGCTCCTGCCCCCTCCCACTGGAGAGGAACAGAATAGGGGTGTACCCACCCCAGGGAAGGGACCCATTGGTCCCTGCCCTTACCTACCTGTAACCACCCCTAAATTTAGTATTTAGGGGCTCCCTGAACCTTCCTTCCGGAGTTCCCAAATCCGAAAACAAGAAGAGAAGACGAAGCAAGAAGACCAGCCGTGCAGCTGCTAAAAAGGAGGCGACAACAACTGACTTGGCCCCAGCCCTACCGGCCTGTCGACCTCTGAACCTGCTCCTGCAGAATCCCGGCCTCAGCAACCTCACAAACCCCGGAGGACCTGACTTCTGTGCTACAGCCTTCGACCCAGGGACTCCCACGAGCAGTGGTACTGCTCAAAAGAAAACCTACCAAAGACCCGGCCCTGGCACGGAGCCGCGAAACCTGCACACTCTGCACCCGCCGAGTCCAGCCTGTGCCTGAGTGACCAAAGACCTCGAGGACGACCCCCGGCGATTCTGACCTGGAATCCAGTGGCCAAGGACCCTCCTCGACGACCCAGACGACGCCTGCAGCCTCAGGACAAGGGACCCCTCCAACCGCGACCAGCAGGGGGTAAGATTTCCCGACCTCAAAAGACACCCCTGCACCCGGCGCCCCACGGCCCCCTGTGCCCAACTCCTGGGTGTCTACCTATCCTCCAAGACCCCAACTTACCTCCTGAAGTGTTGGTCGTCCCTGAAGAATCACCGTCCCCGAGCCTGCAGCCTTTCTTCACCTTTCACGACCTCTATTGTTTAACATTGAGCGCCCGACGGCTCAAAAGCACCCTGCACCCAGCCGCCCGAGTGCCCCTGGAAGTGCAACCTCTATCCTAACCTACTTCCCTACTTGCCCTGAGCAAGTGACCAGGAGCCCAGCTCCCACAGTCGCGTGGCCTGCTTGCCAGCAGCCACCAACCCGGGGCCCCCGCCTGCCATAGGATAACATTGGGCCTTCTCACTCTGCACCCGGCCGCCCCTGTGCCGCTGAGGGTGTAAAAACTGTACTTACCTGATCCTGGGGGACCCCTGAGTCTTACCCAGAACCTTAACCCTGCCAGTCAAGTACTTACCCGAAATCCGATAACTCACTTTTCTTCCATAGGGTTCCATTGACTGGTTTTCTGCGAAATTTCTTCTAAGTGTGGAGTTCTGAAACTTTAGAATATTCACCAAAAATCAACCGAGTCACGAAAACGAAAATACTCACCTAGTATTAGGAGGGGCCTCAGTGCTGGACCCGAGTGCCCAACACTGGCCCTAAAAAGTAATCGCAACGTTACTTACCGTTAACTCACTTTTCCTTCATAGGGATCCATTGACTGGTTTTCTGTGAAATTTCTTCTAAGTGTCGATTTCTGTATTTTACAAATATTCTTTAAAAATCGAACAAACTACAAAAACGTAATTACTTACCTGTTTTAAGTAAATGTCCCAGTGCTGAACCTAGGAGTCCAGCACTGGATTACAAAAGTAACGTAAACATACTTTGCTTGCACACTGTATTTCCTTTCATAGGATAACATTGGTAATTTTACCCAGAAAAGTTTCTAAGTGTCAGCTTTTGAAATATAGTAATATTCTTCAAAAATCACTACAATAACCAAAACGCTTTTTCTTACCTGTTTACAGGAAGTGTCCCAGGACTGAATCCAGGATCCAGTCCTGTGGTTAGAAAAGTGCTCTGCAAAGTAATCAATTGTAATTAAGCATAATTTTCCATTGAGCTCAATGTTGCATTGAATTTGACCCTGTGTTGCCTCTTGCACCATCTGTGATAACCACTATCAAAAAAAGTCTACTGCCTATCTGTAAGGTGAATAACCAAAGCATCTCATACTGAGAAAGTATATTTTTACCCTATTGTTGGTTCTAAAATAAAACAAGCATATATTTTTTTTATACAAACCATTGGCCTAGAGTTCAGTTCTTGAGTGTGTGGCTTCATTTGCTGACTGAGTGTGTACAACAAATGCTTTACACTGTCCTCTGATACTGCCTTACTGCTCGACCAAGCTACCACTTTGGAGAGTAAGGTTATATCTAACTTTAGCCTCTGTCAACCCTCTGGGGGACTGTGGACTCTGTACACCCTGAACCTTACTTGGGTACAGTATATACAGAGCCACTTTCCTACATGGGGCAACTGGGATCAGTTTTCCAGTGCCCAGGCTTTTTACAGACATGGCAATATGGTTTCTTTTCAGGAGAAGAAGGAGTTTGGGACCCACCCCAGAAGAGGAATTTTGGGGCCCTGTAGTGGACTTATCCTTAGATTTATCCCCACCTTTCTCTTGGGACTTAGTAGAATCTTTCTTCTGGTCACCACCCTGACTTTTAGTTTTTACTCTGGTCCTGACCCATTTGTCTGCCTTCTTTCCCAATTCTTGGGGAGAGGTCAGATCAGAGTCCACCAGATACTGGTGCAAAAGCTGGTTTTGACAATTATTAAGGATCTGCTCCCTCATAATCAAATTGTACAATCCTAAAAAGTCATGCACTTTGTTGCCATGTATCCAACCTTCCAGAGCCTTAGTAGCACAATCTACAAAATCAACCCAGTCTTGAGTCTGAGATTTTGGGTGTCTCTGAACTTCAACCTATACTGTTCAGTGGTTAGGCCAAACCCATCTATCAGAGCACTCTTCAAGACTTTGTAATTGTCAGCATCCTCTTCTCTTACAGTGAGGAGCTTGTCTCTACCTTTGTCTGCAAAGGAGAGCCACAAGATTGCTGCCCACTGCTTCTGGGGGACCTTCTGAACTTTACAGGCCCTCTCCAGTGCAGTTATCCATTTGTGGATGTCATCCCCACTCTGGTAGGGAGGGACAATCTTGCTTAGGTTTCTATGGTCATAAGACCTTTCCCTATCTGTAGGGATATTGCTGCCACCATGGGACTCTAGTCCCAACTTTTTTCTCTCTCTATAGAGATCTAGGGACTCCCTGTCTATAGCCAATTGCTGCTTTCTGAGTTCAAGCTGGGCTTGCTCATACTGAATCAGTCTCTTTCTCCTCTCATGAGAGGATTCCCTCCTATGAGTGGAGACAGAGGTCCCTATTGAGGTGTCAGAGTGGTTAGACTCCTGAGAAGGAGATCTAGACCTTCTAGGCACACTCTTAATCCTTCCTGGGGGGACAAAGTGGAGGTCATTCTGATCCTCCTCTTCCTCTTCCACAGGAGGGATTGGGTTTTCAAGGTCAGGGTCATTGTCACCCTCCTGGTCAGTTCCAGAGGGGGGGTTGGGGGTGTTGCTACCCCTGGCCCCATCCTCATCTTCTGCCCCACCCTCTGTACCTACCCCTTCAGACCCTAAGGGCCTGTTGAGATCATCAGCCATTAACATCTCTCTCAGATGTTGGGTGGTGGGACTTTGGCCTGTCTTCAGTTTCCTCACATTGCATATTGCTCTCAATTCCAAGAATGGGAGTGTATCATACTTGGAGGGAAGAAGCCCAGTGGCTTCTGGCAAGGTCTCTCTGGGTCCTGGCTTTGAAGACATCACTAGTGAGGTGTGGTGTATGCACTACCTACTCTAGTGTGGCCTACTAAACTCTCTTGAGTTGTAGAAAGGGTGTGCTATCCCTTGACACACAACTCTAAGTTCAGTAGAACTTACTGTATACTAAGCTTAATTTATATGTACCTTAGGTACCTTTAGTGGTTTTCAGTTGATCAATTCAATTGAGATTATCTGGTAAAACAATAGCAAGCTGGAATCCCACACGCTGCACACCAATGTGAGAAGTTGGCCTGGCATATGCTGTCCACTAATTGTAGTGGGCACCTTGCACCAGTCCAAACAACCCTTTATTGGAGATAGGTTAAAGACAACCTTTATTGAAAGCTATCCTAGTGGTAGCTATGGAGAGCAGCCTTCAGGCTAAGTCTTGAAGGAATGTAAAGCAGCTTGTTTTACCAGTCTATAATCTCTTGAGTGACCAAATGAAAGAGCACCACACCAGGTATATATTCAAAATATATGTATTTATTGCTAAACACACCCCTCTAGTCTCTTTATGAGGCTAGAGTTCGAAGTACATAAGTTATAAGTTTTTTAAACACAGTAATAGCACAAATACACGTTTGGGCCCTAGGGGCGTACCAAACCATATACCAATAAAGTGGTATAAGAACCACGACTGAGCTAGACACTAGGCCTAGAGCCTGTAGAAGTGCTTGGACCACAAGGAACCACCCAAGGTAGTGACACAGGGGACCCACGGGGGACGCGTGCAGTGTAATTACACAGCCGCGAATCGCCGTTAACTTCTATGGAGAAAGTCGCGGTTTGGAAATTAAAGAAAAGGGACACTTAAAGAAGGACTTGGAGCAAACCCTTTGAGAACTAGGTCTTTCTAGAGTCTCTACCCACGGGAGCACCGGAGTACTCTTGTTACCTCACCCAGGGAAGCCGGGTGCCTAGGTGCCTTTCGGGGTCGGGTTTCGTCGTCGTTTTGAATGGCGATCTGCTGCAAAGTGCTGCTGGCGACCAAGTGGAAAGTGTCCGGGTGGATCCAAGAGCGGATCGGAGATCTGAAGAACCTGAAAGCAGAGGGGACAGAGTCTGGGTCACTAGCCAGTGACCAGGGAGGCGATGAGCAGATGCCCACCGATGTCGGGTGCTTCAGGTAGGTTGACGGTCGTCTTGACTCTTCGGCCACGAGGTCCAGGAGGCGTTGTCGGCAACCAGGAGCAGGATTCGGGCTGGTACACAATGTCTGTCAAGTGCTGAGGCGTCAGCGACCGGATTGGACCCAACAAGCCTTGGCAACGGCAAGTCTCGATGAAGATGAAGATTGACGATGGTCCAGACCAGCAAGGTCTGAGGAACTCACCCAGCAAGGGTAAGTGAGGGCAAGCCTGGAGCAACCAGGGAGCCCAAGAAGAAAAGGATTGGCCTTCGTGAAGGGCTACTAGCCAACGGGCTAGCGACTGCGCAGGAGCCTCGAGACGGTGCACGTGGATTGGGCTCACAGGACACTCGTGGAGTGGAGGCCAGTGATCTTCGGTGCAGTTGGTGCTGGAGGCTGGGGCTACTCGGAGCCCAAAGCACGACTTCGTGGGAGACCCAGAAGAGGATGCACTTGCAAATACATGCAGTGTCCAGGGGTCATGGTTCCACATTACCCACAACAGCTACGGGCCTCAGCTTTGCTGGGGACTCAGGGCAGCCTCGGGGAAGTCTGGAAATCCACCTCTGGTGATGCAAAGACTTCGGCGTCCGTCGGGAGCTTCGGCGATGCAGACCGGACAATTGCTTCTTTGGTGCCTGCCAAGCAGGGGAGTCACTCCTTGACCCCAAGGGAGATTCTTCTGTCCTCTAGTCTTTAGTAGAGCGTCGAAGGTCCAGGATTCTGTGTCAGAGTTTCGTCCAGGGATAATCTAAAGTCCTAAGGACTGGGTTCCTATACTTATACTAAGTTTAGGGGTTGGACTTACTCTGTGGTCCCACCTATGGGTGGGTCAGGGCAGAGGGGTGGCTACACCCCTTTCCCTTTGTCCAGTTCGCGCCAAAGCAGGGGCTGCCAGCCCCTGATCCGGTTTGAACTGGGGTATGCACAGGGACACCAAGTGTGCCCCCAGTGCAGGACTTCAAAGCACCCGAAAGTGCTCCCGCCCAGCCCCAATACACACTATCCTGTCTGGGGAGGTGGTCACACCTCCCTGGGATAGGAAACCTATTGTCCAGGCCTCCCCTGCCGGAGTTTCGGTCAGCAGCAGGAGGCCAGACTTGTGTCTGTGGCAGCAGCATTCATTTTGTGATGCCAGGGCTTTGGAAAGAAGCTACCGGCCAGGCCAGGGTTAACATGTCTCTCCCTCTAGAAGGGTGGAATGCTACCCCCGCCGCCAGAATTGGCGGGGGGGGTAGTATTCCAAGATGTTTGACACCAAACACGACATGTTTCGGTGCAGCCATCCCAAAGTTAGCATTTAACGCGAGGTTATAATGCGCTTAAGAGTATATGGTCAGGCTGCACTACAAACAGCATCAGAGAAGGGTCTCCGACCGCTGCAGAGGGGCACTGCTCATGCAGGGGCACCCTCTCACATAGGAACCATGCACTCTGCCTTCAGGATTGACAAGGCCTGCCATAGGAGTGACTTATAGGTTTATATGTGTGTAGGTATGTAGTGATATAGGTAACCTATATCACAGTAAGGGGTGCATGCACCACCTTACCCAGGCTGCAGTAGCAGACCTGTGGTGTCAGTTTGGATGGCCTTCCAGGGGTGGCATAATACATGCTGCAGCCCCTGGTAGGCCTCTGAGGTACCTATGCCCTGGGTACATAGTATACCATATACTAGGGACTTATAAGGGCACTCCAGATTCCAATCAGTGATGTGCCTAAGGCACATGGAAACCATTTTACAGAGAAAGCAGATAGACTGGGGCCCTGAATAGCAGGATCCCAGTCCAACTAAGTCATAAACCAGCAAAACACCAGGAAAAAAGTGGGGGCAACCATATAGTCAGATTCCACCTTCCTACAAGAGGTCCTTACAATTACGGTTGTCTAAGACAGACAACGGTAGGGGGGGTGATTCCATCAGTTTCTCGAAGTCTGGAGGGAAGACGACAGAGACTCTTGGGAGTTGCGCTTAATCGAGGAGTGTTATGCAATATACTTTCTACAGACACCTCCACAGACAGGTACCATAGTGACTCACATTGCTGTTTCAGGTCCCAAGAGAGGGGCTCTGTTAAATAGATTGAAGGCATTGCTCAGAAAACCAGGCAATTGTAAAGGTCTCTAGTGAAGAGGTGGGGTGTGGCTCAGAGTTCAGGAACATCTGGCTTCCATAATCTTTCTGGTTCAATGGGCAAGGTTTAATCTCCACAAACTGGTTGCATGGATATTGACTCATTGGGTTTCAGATTCCCAAAATCTAAAGCACAAGATTCTGATGTCCAAACAGGTAAAAGTCGATCTGGCTTGGTGGCTGAGTGAGGACAATTTGGGCAAAGGGGTAAAACTTTGTTCACCAGACCCTCTAGTTATTACAACAAATGCCAGCCTGTTAGGTTGAGGGGCCTGGGGAAAGGCGATGCAAGTTCAGGCGCTCTGGTCTCATGCTGAGGCATTGAGATCCTCGAACTGGAGGGAGTTTAAGGCAGCGAGTCGGGCCCTTTTGGCATTCGAGATTCAGGTGACGGGGCAGGCAATATTGATTTGGGCCAACAATGTTACCACCAAAGCTTACATAAACAAGCAGGGTGGGACAAGGTCCAAGGCTTAGAACACAATTGCAAAAAATCTCTTCTCATGGGCCTGAACTGTTCTTGTTTCTCTGAAGGCGATTCACATTCAGGGGGTGTCCGATGTGGTGGAAGATATTTTCAGCAGGGACAGTCCGTCTTCCCTGGACTTTTCTCAAAACTTGATAGTGTTCTCTTAGGTGGTTCATCAGTGGAGGATGCCGGTGGTGGATCTTTTTGCATCCTAGAGCAATGCCATAGTTCAAGTGTTCTGTGCGATTGTAAGAGAAGAGGAGGCATGGGCAGTGGATGCTTTGTCTTGCATGTAGCTGAAAGGTTTGCTATATGCGTTTCTCCCATTTCCTATGATCAGATGGTTTCTGGTGAGAGTGAGGCACGAACCGGCCGATGTCATTCTGATTGCTTCCAGGTGGCCTCAGGCCAATTGGTTCCTTCTGATAATGAGCGAAACAAAAAAGAGAGGTAGGGTTTTTTTTATATATTAGAAATAATATATAAAGGGAGTACTCCTAATCCCCAAAAGGTAATGATAAATCAACAACAAGGAGGAGTCTACCCTCAAGGACAGAGAAATCTGCTTATTCAGCACGGAGGATGCAGAAAGGAAGTAAAAAATAGAATTTTTTTCTAAGAAGACCCCTCACTCACCAACCTAGTTGGTGACATGCTTCATCATTGGGGTCCCACCCGAATAGCCGAATGCTACCCGGGTGTGCTGCGACACCTGATTACAGTGGAGCGGGTTGATTTGAACAGCAGTGATAGTGCAAAGTGAGTGCCAAAAGGTGGTGAATATTAAAAATTTTCAAAGTTTGACTCCCTACAGGAATTTAATATGGAGTAACTCGACAATATTAAAAACAGTATGAGACCCTAATCAGGCTAAATTGACCTGTAGTGTCTAAGTGAAAATAAAGGTGATGGTCTACATGTTTCAACCTGTAATGGAATTGCAAGGTTTTCGTCAGGACCGGAAAAAAGCCCGGGTGGTCTACACGCTCTAAGGTGTACCCAACCCAGGGCCCATGGATAAAAAGCCACACCAGTATTACTCACTGTATGGCATTCCCTCATCAAGTCAAATCTAGGGAGAAATCTGAAAGAGAAAAAATGTCACAAGTACATTTTACGCTTTAATCATGTGTTAATTCATGAACCAAAATGCTCCTCTCACACACGAGGTAACACCAGTGAAAGAATGATGCATACTCAAGTGTAACGTGCTGTCTCACAGGCACAACCAACAAATTCATGCGGTGTCACTGTGATAAATGAATATGAGAAATAACTGGATCTGGTTTGTTCGAAAGGTCGCTAAGACCAGAAAGGGAACAATCAATAAACATGCTTATTAGCAGAAAAACGGGTGCTTACAAATAAGCATACCGCAGTAACCCTCACACTATCAGTTGTGGGTAAAAAATATGACCGTGCCTATTCGCAAGCGGCGAGTGCTTAGATATAAGCAAGCCGAAGTGACTGCAAAACTATGTACAAGGGAGAGAAAAAGGTTAAAATCTTACTAGCGGCTTGAATCGGCCGTGCCCCATGAGAACCGGGGGAAGGCGCTGGCTCTTAGTCAAACACTGAGGAAATAAAAAGGTATTACAAATGGGGCGCCCCTGCCTGCGAAGAAAATCATGGAGCAGCGGAGTCCACCCGCAGATTGAGAGGTCACTTACTTAGCCGATATGTTCGTAAGCGCTCTGAAACCAGAGTGCAGAGGTAATTGGCTGAATGAAAACAAAGTTCAACAGAGGATGAAGGAGTGTGGAGTACTCCTACTGGAGCTAGCGTCAATAAATTAAAGAGCTATTGGAATGAAAAACGGTGGTTATTACAAACTGATACAAAAGAAGGGCAAATATGGGATGTAGATTGTCAGAATGAACAGAAATGACAGTAAATTTATTTATCTAGCGCTTACGAACATATCGGCTGTTAGCATCCACATCGTTTTTTTCCTAACATCAACGCGGCGGGCTGACGTCACTGCGCGCCGCGCGTTGTTGTGGGCGTACCCGGAAACACCACTCAAACGCTCTTAAGCCGCCATGCCGCTTACCCGGTTAACCTCGGAGATCCGCGAGGGACAACCAAGTAGGTGCAGACACAGGTGGCATGGTTTGATGAAGTAAGTGACCTCTCAATCTGCGGGTGGACTCCGCTGCTCCATGATTTTCTTCGCAGGCAGGGGCGCCCCATTTGTAATATCTTTTTATTTCCTCAGTGTTTGACTAAGAGCCAGCGCCTTCCCCCGGTTCTCATGGGGCACGGCCGATTCAAGCCGCTAGTAAGATTTTAACCTTTTTCTCTCCCTTGTACATAGTTTTGCAGTCACTTCGGCTTGCTTATATCTAAGCACTCGCCGCTTGCGAATAGGCACGGTCATATTTTTTCCCCACAACTGATAGTGTGAGGGTTACTGCGGTATGCTTATTTGTAAGCACCCGTTTTTCTGCTAATAAGCATGTTTATTGATTGTTCCCTTTCTGGTCTTAGCGACCTTCAGACAAACCAGATCCAGTTATTTCTCATATTCATTTATCACAGTGACACTGCATGAATTTGTTGGTTGTGCCTGTGAGACAGCACGTTACACTTGAGTATGCATCATTCTTTCACTGGTGTTACCTTGTGTGTGAGAGGAGCATTTTGGTTCATGCATTAACACATGATTAAAGCGGAGGATGCCGGTGGTGGATCTTTTTGCATCCTAGAGCAATGCCATAGTTCAAGTGTTCTGTGCGATTGTAAGAGAAGAGGAGGCATGGGCAGTGGATGCTCTGTCTTGCATGTAGCTGAAAGGTTTGCTATATGCGTTTCTCCCATTTCCTATGATCAGATGGTTTCTGGTGAGAGTGAGGCACGAACCGGCCGATGTCATTCTGATTGCTTCCAGGTGGCCTCAGGCCAATTGGTTCCTTCAGATAATGAGCGAAACAAAAAAGAGAGGTAGGGTTTTTTTATATATTAGAAATAATATATAAAGGGAGTACTCCTAATCCCCAAAGGTAATGATAAATCAACAACAAGGAGGAGTCTACCCTCAAGGACAGAGAAATCTGCTTATTCAGCACGGAGGATGCAGAAAGGAAGTAAAAAATAGAATTTTTTCTAAGAAGACCCCTCACTCACCAACCTAGTTGGTGACATGCTTCATCATTGGGGTCCCACCGAATGGCCGAATGCTACCCGGGTGTGCTGCGACACCTGATTACAGTGGAGCGGGTTGATTTGAACAGCAGTGATAGTGCAAAGTGAGTGCCAAAGGTGGTGAATATTAAAAATTGTCAAAGTTTGACTCCCTACAGGAATTTAATATGGAGTAACTCGACAATATTAAAAACAGTATGAGACCCTAATCAGGCTAAATTGACCTGTAGTGTCTAAGTGAAAATAAAGGTGATGGTCTACATGTTTCAGCCTGTAATGGAATTGCAAGGTTTTCGTCAGGACCGGAAAAAAGCCCGGGTGGTCTACACGCTCTAAGGTGTACCCAACCCAGGGCCCATGGATAAAGCCACACCAGTATTACTCACTGTATGGCATTCCCTCATCAAGTCAAATCTAGGGAGAAATCTGAAAGAGAAAAAATGTCACAAGTACATTTTACGCTTCCATTTTTTCTCTTTCAGATTTCTCCCTAGATTTGACTTGATGAGGGAATGCCATACAGTAAGTAATACTGGTGTGGCTTTTTATCCATGGGCCCTGGGTTGGGTACACCTTAGAGCGTGTAGACCACCTGGGCTTTTTCCGGTCCTGACGAAAACCTTGCAATTCCATTACAGGTTGAAACATGTAGACCATCACCTTTATTTTCACTTAGACACTACAGGTCAATTTAGCCTGATTAGGGTCTCATACTGTTTTTAATATTGTCGAGTTACTCCATATTAAATTCCTGTAGGGAGTCAATCAAACTTTGACAATTTTTAATATTCACCACCTTTTGGCACTCACTTTGCACTATCACTGCTGTTCAAATCAACTCGCTCCACTGTAATCAGGTGTCGCAGCACACCCGGGTAGCATTCGGCTATTCGGGTGGGACCCCAATGATGAAGCATGTCACCAACTAGGTTGGTGAGTGAGGGGTCTTCTTAGAAAAAAATTCTATTTTTTACTTCCTTTCTGCATCCTCCGTGCTGAATAAGCAGATTTCTCTGTCCTTGAGGGTAGACTCCTCCTTGTTGTTGATTTATCCTTCTGATAATGCTCATGATGTTGGCCCCAGGTTGGGTGAATCCTTTGAACCTGTATCCTCTCAACTTCCCAATTCTGCGAGGAGTGTTGCTGAGGAAGCTCCACCTGGCGTTTGGGAAGATGAGAGGAGAGGTTTGGTTGTTACGTTGCAGGCATCCAGAAGGTCTTCAACCCAGAAGTCATATAACAGGCACTGTGGGTCGTTTTCTCATTGGTGTGCTGCCAAAGGTGTCAACCCTCAATCTGTCAGTGTGCTGGTGATTATGGAATTTTTGCAGGAAGGTGCATGGTTTGGTTTGTCCATAGCCACCCTCCAAAGTGCAATGGGCAGCAATTTAGGCATTCAGAACACCCTGGAAAAACTTGAGCAACAATGAAGGTTTAAATTCTAGACTGTTAAAGGGTCTGTTCAATGCTTGTTCTAAGACGTCTCCTTCCTTTCCCACTTGGGATTTGATGCTGCTTTTGACAGCTTTGACTAAGTCTCTATTTGAACCATTACAGGTGGTTGGTTTGCACGATCTAAAACCCTCAAGGCGTTCTTTCTTGTAGCTATCAATTCCGCTAGGAGGCTGGGTGAATTAGGACCTTTGTCAGGCAGGATTCCTTTATGTAAAGTGTTTCAGGAGAGGGTGGTTATAGTTCTGATACCTTCCTTTGTTCCAAAAGTTAACTCCTCTTTTCACAGGTGTCAAGAAGGGATTTTGCCAGTATTTTTTCCATCCCCTACTTCGGAAGAAGAGTCGAGGCTGCATTTGTTGGATGTAAGGAGGGCACTGCTGGTATATCTTGAACAGGTTCAGACTTTTAGGAAGGACAAACACTTATTTGTAAATTTTGGGACAGGTAGGAAAGGTGAGCAGCCAGCCAGTGCCACCTTGAGTAGATAGATCAAAACATTAAATGGTAAGGTATATGAGGGGGAAGGTAAGCCTCCCCCTTTGCAGATACAGAGCAGCTCAACCCGTAGCATGGCATCTACAGTTGCAGAGTTACTCAGTGTGCCCCTTCAGGAAATTGGTAGAGCAGCTATACTCAACAGTATTACATTAAATTAAGGATAGCATGTAAACTAAGACCTTCTTAGAGACTGTTCCCTAGAATGTATAAGTTATGTACTTAATTTAAAATTGTGTTGCTCGGATAATTGTCTGATTTGTACATATTGTAAATAAGTGTTGTATTTATGTATATTTTTGTAGCCCTGAAGTCTGCGAGGACAAAACGCGTTGGCTACGGTTTTAAGTTGATTATCAAAAGAAGCAAATGAATGAAGAATTTTCAACAAAATACGTCTAAAGGATATTGTGTATTGCAAAGAATATGTATTGTGTGTGATGATCATTTGTGAGAATTTTTCTAAACTCCTATTCAATACAAGTGGCACGTTTTGGCTAAATTTGGGGTGCTGAACCGCTATAGATTGACATGGTCGGACTCCTGTACCTTTGCAAAGCACTATAGATTGGGCGATAATGACAATATTGATGGTGTTTTTGGTTATAAGGTCTTGTCCTGTATGATGGAATAGTAGGACAGAAGTCCTATTTCAAATAAAGAATTTTTGTGTGTCATCTGTGAAAGATGGTCAGTTGTTTCTCATTTCTGAGCTTGGCACATCTTGTGTGTAATGAAGGAAAGCGAGGGAGGGACTGTAAGGTAATGAATGAAAGCGATGGACTTGGACTCAAAGTAATGCCATTACCGGTAAGTAATGAAAGCATTACTTTGAAGTAAAAAAAACAGATATCAATATGACAGTCAGACTGCCTTCCCTTCTAAATTTCTTAGCCATGATGCGGCTACCATTTTGTAGTCCACATAGAGGCTACTGACTAGAGCAGGAAATATATGCAGGAAGAATAATTCAACCTCCGAAATTATGATGGCCGCTATGGAATGTGTAGGGGAAACATAGAGAAATGAAAAGACAGATTGCAAAGTGAACCTTAATAAGTAAATTCCTGAACTAACAAATAAACATAGTAGGGACTAGGCATCCATAATAGAAGGAAAGTAAATGTAATTTGGGACAATGCAAAAAATCGAAATAGAACATTGATAAATCAGCACAAAATGGAGTCACTTTACTCAAATGGACATAAGAAATGTGGTGTGAACAAAAACAAATAAGCAAATTCTGTTTGAAATGAATTAAATCAACGTTATTTTTCTTGAAGTCAGGCATCAAGAGGGCAGAGTAAAATCTTGTTATTTTCAATAAAGACGCACTCTTTTCTAGGCCGCATATCAGTAAGATCAGTAAGATCAAGTGAGAGAAATAGCTGTACCTCCCAGTTCAAAATGGCTGCAAATACAATGGCGACACTATAGGGGACAGCTAGATAGTAAATCTTCACATGTCACTGTAGCCCCAAACCATCCTTATCCTGTTTACAGGCTCTGATATCTGGTTGGGAACGGCTATGGAAACTTTCCTACCCTTCCCCCCAGCACGTCTCTTCAATGTCATTGCATGGTGGGAGTGCTTTGTTTGAGGATGGTGACATCATTGAAAATTCTGAGCAACTGCAGGCTAGTCTACCCGCAGGAAGTATATATTTTCCTGAACTACGTGATCCAGAAGCGGTTTTATCCCGAAAAGAGAGCGCCCGAGCTTACTTGGAGGAAAGTCTCAACTCAGTTAGGCAGTCAACGTAATCATTCTCATCGCTAACGGCCCTGGATCATCTGTAAGTTAATGCAAAACCTGTGTTTATTAAAACTGCAACAATAACTTTATACTTCCAAAAAAAAGTGTTTGTGGTCCCCTTTATTTCAGATAAGTCAGATACATGCACCTGAGTTTGAGGTAGTATCACCATGGTGTGGCTATGCTCTGAATCTGACCATATAGCACACCAGAGAGGCACATAGGGCACAGCAGCCTAATGTTGGTTCCCATGTTGCAGTCGCCCCCTCCCCTCCTGTTCAAGGTGGGGGATATCCAGCTTTGCATTATGATGGGCTCTGTTCCTATCCCCTCTCAGCATTGTCACTTCTGTTGTCTTCCACAGGGTAGGTCTTGAGGATATGAGGCTGGTGCCTTGCATTGCTTGCTTTTTTTTGAGCCGGCCCTCAAAAGGGGCGGCTCAAAAAAGGCAAGCCATGCGATGGAACAGCCTAATGGTGCATTTTTTCCATTGCTTGGTGGAGTTACAGAACCCCTACAATGGCATGAACGTTGGCCGCTGGTATAATTTCTGGATTCTCTCCGAAAGAGGCAACATTCCATATTCAGGTGGGATAGATGGAAAACCATAAAAAAAAACTGTGAAGCTGGCCTGGAGTGCTCCATTTTGCTTAAGAAAACGATTTTCCTGGGTTGCCGGTCTAGACGTTGGTCTTTGGCACAAAAGCAACCACAAACACCTTTATGGGCACCCCTTACTCAGACGGACATTTCACTTAAGTCATCTCATTGCTGGCTGCCACAGATCACCTGTATGTTAACCCACACTTGAGTTTAATACATTTGCAACGATAATGTAATACTTCCAACAAAAGACGTGTGGTCTCCCTGATTTTTTGTGCTTAAGTCTAATTTATTAAGCTTTCAGGTACGCTGGCCACAGCATGGGAGCTCTAAGACGGATGCCGCCACAAGACTTCATTCCGATTCATTCAGCGAGGAAACACGTGACAAAGAATCGGGTCAAAAGTCCCAAGTCCACAGCTAGCCTTTTTTCTATCTCTACACCAACACCTCAGCTGCACGTCTGCTCAGCTTTCAGGAGTTATGCAGCACCCCTTTCTTTACTGGTGTTCCGAAAATGAGTGGTGTGTGTTTTTTCTTCTTCACAAAATATTTATTTTTGTAAAATGACACATACTTCATCAATAAACTTTATTCAGTTTTACAAAGAAACCATAAAAGTTACACAGATACAAAACATGACTTCAAATAGATCATTTAAAACCAGATCAAACAGTTAAACAGTCAAGACCTCCTAGTAATAAAATTTATAAATAAACCACATTCACCCCAATCACGATTATATGAATCAAAAAGTGCATTGTGCGCGAATACATAGAATCATGATGACCCTTCTTTTTATTCCAAAGACCTAAACAAGACATCAGATAAATCATTTAAAAATCAGATCAAACGATCAAACAGTCTTGCTCCTAATGATAAAATTTATAAATAAACCACACATTCACCCCAATCACGATTATATAAATCATAAAGTGCTTTGTGCACGAATAAGTAGATTCATGATGACCCTTCTTTTTGTTCCAAAAGGCCTAAACACTCAGTCCTGGAGATACAACTTAGTTAATAGATGACTATACAGGTATCCATACAGGTACGTGATTTCACACAAGTTTTTAGGAACCCTACTATAAAAAGGATGCAATCCTCTATCAACAGTTGTAGATACATAAGGGCAGGGCGGGCCTGTTTAAAATTCATCCTTTTTAAAATTGGAATCAGGAAGTGCCTTCGAGGAAATTCATATAGCTTACATAAAAACATAAAATGTAACAAGTCCTGCGGAGACTGGCCGTCGCAGCCGCAGGGTGTTAGCACTTGACCTCTCGTGTATCCTTTAGGCCTAGCTAGCAGGAAATGGAACAGGTTCATCCGAAACCTAGTTAATAAAAACTTCTCATGTGATGAAAAGAGCCCCATAAGATACGGTTCTGCTAACGGGGTTGTTTTTAAGGATAAATACATGCGGACACTAGGTTTCGACAGCTCCTGCACCTCCCTGTCCATTTTCCTTGCCGTCAAGAAGGCTATCCTGAATAAATCTACATCCTTCTTAACTATAGATTCAGTTTTATAAAATAAATCACCACGCCCTACCCCTCCAAAACTATTTTTAACATATTTGAGCCAGGGGATTCTGGAAGCATTATCTAGAGCCATACACTCTCTCAAAATTGAGTGGTTAAGAGATAAATCTTTATTCAACCAGCACTTTAACCAGAAGATCAGTGGGCGTAATGCAAGGGTGTCACTTATATAGGGAACACCCAATTCCTCGTGGAACGCTAAACTAGAGGTTCCACGAGGAACACATAATAGGTGTTTCAAAAAATCGTTTTCTGCCACCTGAAGGGAGTCTGCAGCAATGTGTCCCCATATTTCGCTGCCATAGGTGGCTATGGCCAAGCTTTTCGCTTGATAAACTTTCACCATAGCCCCCGTAGGTTTCTTCCCTATCCTAGATGCAAAGTTAAAAATTGCCGCATTAGCCCGGACCATGTCCCCTTTTTTCTTCACTATTAGGGATTTTCCTGGGTTGCCGGTCTAGACGTTGGTCTTTGGCCCAAAAGCAAACACAAACACCTTTATGGGCACCCCTTACTCAGACGGACATTTCACTTAAGTCATCTCATTGCTGGCAGCCACAGATCACCTGTATATTAACCCACACTTGAGTTTAATACATTTGCAACGATAATGTAATACTTCCAACAAAAGACGTGTGGTCTCCCTGATTTTTTGTGCTTAAGTCTAATTTATGAAGCTTTCAGGTACGCTGGCTACAGCATGGGAGCTCTAAGATGGATGCCGCCACAAGACTTCATTCCGATTCATTCAGCGAGGAAACACGTGACAAAGAATCGGGACAATGAGGGGGCAGAGGGCACGTGCTTTCGGGTCAAAAGTCCCAAGTCCACAGCTAGCCTTTTTTCTATCTCTACACCAACACCTCAGCTGCACGTCTGCTCAGCTTTCAGGAGTTATGCAGCACCCCTTTACTGGTGTTCTGATAATGAGTGGTGTGTGTTTTTTCTTCTTCACAAAATATTTTTTTTTGTAAAATGACACATACTACTTGAAATATGCTTTGCCGGGATGTCAACTAACATTTTTCCTCATGAGTATACCTCTCACAAAAAAGTAATGCGAAATACCGGTTGGAAACTGGTACAATTTAGAAAAGGTATCTTCCAAGGAGAAAATGTCTTGCAGTGAAATTTGGGAACTGTGAGCGAATACATCAGCATAACGAGAATTTCGCACAGGCCGAAGGAAAGTTGATGGACACCGTAATATTTTTTTTTAAAGACCCTAATTTAGGAAATCATTTGGGGAAGATGAAATTTGAAACTAGCTCCTGTTTTTTTTTAAGAATACTGTTGAATTGCAGAAGAGATAGATTTTATGATTGTAAGTATTTCAAATCACTTTCATCTGAACCTTGCGCATAGTTTCAACTATTCATTAACCGCGGAAGTGACGCATTGTTCCTGCCAAATAATGTGGTCACACGACCACGTGCACATAAACCTACTCAGACTCCCATTTGCGATGGAAACCTCGCGAGTGTTTGGAAAGTCACTCTTGACCTTCCGAATGTAAAATAACAGGAACACGTGTGACAAACAGAAGTACCAAAGAGCAATGTGCTTTTCGCGGTACGTTCACTGGAGAAAAGGGGATTTGAGTAGCGGGGGTGGAGCAAAAACAAAAAGATAATAGCTGCCGAGTTTGCTAGGTCGATGACTGTCTAGCTGTTTCAATCTAGCTTTCTTTTCTTGCATTCTGGAACGTTTAGTCTTGGTTTTAGAATGCTGAAAACACAACTACAAGTCCCAGAATGCAAAGAAAAACCCTGGACTGGAGCAACTAGACTTGGTCCTGTGAAACTTGACAGGGCTGAACGGTGCTAAATGTTATGCCAGTAATGTTTTCAAATGGTTTTAGTAGAATTTAACATAAAACAATGATACCTAATCAAAAATGAAATAACTGAGAATAATAGACATTTCAAAGTGTTCACTGATTAGGGAACCTACGTACTTAAGAGCAGCGCTGTGGTATTCGTTTTTCACAACAGCACCATAGTCAAGTCCAGTTTTCCCTACAAACCACCATGATCTGGACCGTTACGCCAGTTGACTCCAATAAAAGGCACAACGACTACAACTCCCAGAATGCACTTTTCTGATTAACGAAAGCCCAGGACTGGTACACGATGTCTTCTGATAGTCTTATTCGTACCAGGGGAAAAAGTACGGATGAACCCTTCCTTATTTTTCCTCTTTCCAGTGATAATGACATAGTTTGTGTCTGAATCTATGAGTGAATCGAATGAGTGATATCCGTGATTAATCAGAATGGTCGGCAATCACCATGATTGTTATTATGCTGTAACGTACGTACTTGTCTCCAAGTTCCCTGATCAAGGCTACAATCACCCCAATCTGCATGAAAGCGACACTTAATACTATTAGCTACGCACGGGGCAGGGGGAGGGGCGTATGCTGAAATTCTCCGTTTCCCACCTGTGATGCAAATTCGATTCAATCATTGACGCCGGTCAGAAGCGAAGCGGGTCTTATATGGAAATAAGCTAAGGCTGAATATCTGCGAGTATTTGGCGCACTCTAGTGGACAAATACGTAATCATGTGCGGATGCAAGCGGCTCCACATGAACCAAAGGATCAAATGGATCGTTTTCAGGTCCCACCGCTCGTTCCCAAAGAGTCCTGGGTATGACAATGCGCCGTCCTTGCATAATGATGCTTTCTATGGTGGTGCTGAGGTCACCTCTCACCCTCCAGAGCTGAGACATCACTTTCTGATCCACTGGGTTCCACTGCCTCACACCCTCGAGGAATCTTTTCCATTGATATCCTTGAAGGGTCTGTGCCACTTACCAAAGGCAGCTGTCCTCCACCATGGCTTCCTTGATCTCCTATACCAACAGTGTTTTGGAGCAGGCTGGCTGCAGGATCATGTTTTCAAAACCTGCCGCTTTCTTGCCAGCTGGGGCCGGCACAGGTAAACGCGGTGGGGCGAGGCGGGGCAGGGTTTGGGGGGAGTCGACAGACGACGGAATAGGTATAATTAAATAAATAAATAATACCTATTCCGTTGTCTGTCAGCTTCACCCCCTGCCGCGCCCTGCCCCGCTTCACCGCGCTTACCTGAGCCGGCCGCCGCTGTTTGTTGCCCTGGTTTTCCACGGTCATCCCAGGGATGGGGCTCCTGGAGAGATAGTCTGCTAGATTACCATCACCAAGTCAGTAGGTCACTGGGAAGTCACAGAGCTCCAGTTGTACTGCCCACCTCTCAATCCTGTGTTTCTGGGCTGGGGTACCCGGGACGTGCCTCCGAACAGGGCCACTAGTGGCTTTTGATCTGTCACCACCTTGAACTCTCGTCCGCATAAGTACAGGTGGAAATGCTTGTATCCCCACCTAATGATGAGATCTTCACTTTCAATTTAGGCATACCTGGTCTCTGTCGCCGACAACGCCCGGCTGGCGCATGATATCCGCACCCATGTGCCTGGGGCATGTTCATGAGTGAGCACGGCCCGAGGCCTACGGGGCTGGCGTCTACTACCAGCTCAGTGGGGCATCGTGGATCAAAATAGGACATTGCTGCATCCCGTAACAGCGCCTTCATCACCTCCTCGAATGCTCTTTTCGCCGGTTCAGTCCAATCCACCCCGCCTCTGCTTTCATCAGCACTCAGACAGACTCAGAAATGGTCGCTGGGTTCGGGAGGAACCTGCCACAGTAGGTTGCCATCCCTAGGAAGCTTCTCACTTCCATCGGTGTCTGTGGTCCAGGGGTGCACTGAATGCACCCACCTTCCGGAACTTCCGTTCACTAGAACTTGATGGAGGACTCAAAAAAAGAGCATTTGATTTTGTGCAGTCAGTCCTTGGTCCGTAAGTTTCTAGAGAGTTGCTGGGAGTCTCCTGCGGTGCTCCTCAAAAATCGTCAAGTAGATGAGAATGCCATCGCTTATGTTGAGTACGCCATCCAGTCCAGAGAGCGCCTCGCGGTGGGCGTTTTGAAGACTTCTGCCACTTAGGAGTTGAGTCGGTGATACCTCTTCGGACCAACATCTGTGGAAAAAGTCGCTATGTAACTGCTTTCAGGGTCCCACTCCAGCTGGTAGTACCCTGCATTCAAGTCCAGTCTGGAAAACCAGCTGGAGCCATTGAGATCCGCAATGATGTTATCTATAGCAGGCATTATATTGCGCTCTGACCAAATTGTATTATTGAGTTGGGTAGTCCCATGTCCACACACAGTCTGATGATCTGGCTGTTTTGGCTTCGGGTGACCACAAGCGGAGAGACCAATGACATTGGCCCAGATCCTTTCTTGATGACTCCTTTTCATTCCAGCTTGTTTAGCGCCTCTTCCACCAAAGTGCAGAGGTGAAACAGCACCCTCTGGTGAAGTAGGGCCATTGGCTGCATCTTTGGGTGTATGTGGAGCTTTACCTGGGTACCCTTGAGGCACCCCTGCCTTCCGGACAGCTGTGGGTACTCTTTCAGGATGTTGTGTGCTTGTGCTTTATGGAAGCCTCTGGAAAGAATACCAGCTCCAAGTCTTCAGCGGTCTGGCAGCTGAGCAGGATACCGCTGCCTTCCTTTGTGAAACATGGCTGGCTTCCGGAACTCCCCATTGGTCACTTCCACCTGAATGATGCCAGCCAGCACTACCCATTTCTGCCCCCAAAGGGTAGATTTTCACCGATGGAGCAGGGTCAAGACTTATTTGCATATGGATGGGTCCAAACTGAGGTTGCATAGTGTGCAAATTAAAGATGGACTGGGATGTGGCCTGAGTAATTACCAGTGGCTGAGATTAATTCAAGCATTCCAACCAACACTTTTTTGTATACTTGAGCACATATGAACGAAGCATGACTGGTCTCCTTAAAGATTGTACTGCCAACACCAACTCCATTGAAAGGCTCTTCTTCTGAAGACGTAACCTCTCAACTTCACAACCATAAAAATCGAGATGAACACCCTCTCCCTCAGAGCAGGTGTAATAAGCAGCGGTGGCAGCAATACATGAAATATACATTGCCAACCCCTCCCTATCTAACAAAGAGGAAACCAAGATCAGCGGGGCAAAAAACGAATAAGCATGATCACCCTCCTTTTTCTCACTTGATTCTCTTTGACACTTTCGAAAGGAAAGGAGGAAAAGCATACAAATAAACTTGGAGCCACTTGCAAGACATCACATCCCCTGCCCAAGCTCCCTTTACTTTGAACCTTGACACAAACTAAGGACAAAAGGAGCTCTCCGAGGCAAACAGATCCACTTTGGGATAACCCATCCTTTAAGAAATTCGGACAAATACTTGAGGATTTAAACAAAACTCCTGAGAGGATGGAACTCCCTACTAAGTTTGTCGGCAACTACATTCTCCACCCCTTTGATAAAGATTGCTGTCAGAGCAGTGGGGGCTCCTCCGCTGAGGCAGAGGAGCATCGCCCCACTGCTTTTAGCAGTGGAAATGAAGGAAAAATAAAATGATAATAGCTGGACGTTATAATCATTTTATTTGTTCCTGCCTCTTTGCGGGCAGGTCTGCTCTGCTCTCAGAGCAGGGGAAGGGGTGGTGGCACTCTGTAAAGTGTGCATGACTGTTTGACCCGCCTTCTCGGGCCGGTCAAACAGTCATGCGCACTTTGCATGTTCTCCATGCAGGCTGCATTACAGCAGCCTGCATGGAGAACATGCCCAGGCCCCCATCTGAGCACCGAACCAGGGCGCTCACACCAATCACAACGCTGCATTGCAGCGTTGTCTTTGGTCAGGGGAGCCTGGCTGCTTCCTCTTCCGGCTATAGCGTTGGGACGAGGACAACGAAGAACCACGCGGAGAGACGCGAGGAGGTAAGTTTTCTTTTTTTTTATCTTTGCCCCCGTCAACTCCGCCACCCCCGATTCGTGCCAGCCGCTACTGTGTCAGAGAACATAAATTAGTTTCTGCTCTGTCCAAAAATCATCTCTTCTATCACTGCAAGAGATTTGGTTCAATCCTGAATGTGCAAACAAGATCTGGCTGTAAGGTCATCTGTTCTTAACATCACATAGGCTGACTCAATAAGAGGTGAACATTTCAAAACAGCTAATCTGACCGCCTCCAGTTCCTTCTGATTTGATGAGTGATGACTGTTTAACTAAAACCATCTCCCATGAATTTCCATAGACTCCAGAGCTGCTACCCAACCCTAACAGCTCGCATCTGTTATGGTGACCTTCATCCAGGGGGGATGAAACAATACACCCTTTCTTTAATGATTTGAATCTAACTACCACTCTAGCTCCTTCCTGATACTCTGGTTCAGGGGAATTGAGGCTCTAAGGTACGAGTACTCTCAAACATTTTCCCAGGGGCCACAAAGTATGGTCTGTGGTGTAGATGAAGGATGCATTGATGCCAGCAGGATGGGAGTGGGGCTTTGTGGGGTTGGCAGGGTAGGCAAAGCATTTACATAGCGTGGTCAGGGAATCAAGTAGGTACTTTAAGGGTTTTATTCCATCCTACCCTAGGGGCATATTTATGAGCTCCTTGCACCGCCGTAGTGTCACATTTTTTTGTGACGCTCCGGTGGCGCAAATTACCAAATCATATTTATGGGGTCATGCAAAGCCACTTTACATGGCTTTGAATGCCCTCATAGATATGGAGTAAGGCAAGGCAGTGTAAATCGCCGCGTTGCCTAACTCCGCGTTAGGGAGGCGATCCATGGGCTATGCGGTGGATGTTGCCATGCAACACCCATGGATGTGACGCTTTCACAGATTTACAAAACCATGTAAACTTGGGGATGCCCCAAAACCTTATGCCTCCCCAGGGGAGGCGCAAGAGGAGAAATAACGTTATTTCCCCTCGGTTTTTCTTCTTTCCATGTGTGCTGCATTGTGCAGCACACTTGGAAAGAGGAAAACGCCTCCCAGGATTGTTTTTGTGCAAGAAGGTACCCCTTCCTGCACAAAAAGAATCCTGCCAATAACACAGGCACCCTGGCACCATGGTACCAGGTTGCCTGCGTTGGCGCGAGGCTGCCGACATAGCTCTAGCGCTGGGGAAAAGGATAGGAATGCACCGTATTAGATAAATACGGTCCATTCCTGCCCTTTCGGTTCAACGTAGGGCAGCACAGCAAGGTGACTTGCTTCTCTACCCCATGCCAAATCCCATAAATGAGGCCCCTAATCTCTAGAAAACTCATTCTTTTGCAATTCTGTGGTATGCTGTCTCTGAATCGCTATCCCTCTACAGCACCTTGGGGTAAGCCTTCTCTACTTGCTATTAATTCCTTGGTAGAGTCAAGTGTAAAAAGAAGTAACTTGATTACTGAATTTGAATGAAATAGAATTGCACAATGTGAAACCAGAAAACTTATGACCAATCCTGGTTTCCACACTTGACCAAGTTGTGTGATGCTAGGCAATTATTTTATTTCACTTGGCCTCCTTTCTCTTCGTTATCACATGCAAGAGCACCTTAAAATACGCGAGTTCAGGGTATGCACTGTACAAAGCCTTCTCTTGTGTTTGATTTAATAAACTATAACTTTGTTCATGTAAAATAACAACCCAGAGAGGTCCAAATGAGAACTGACTTACCTCTTAGTTCACATTTTGCATTGTTATCAGGGTGAGGGAGACACAAATGTTCCTACATTCATTTTTGAAAACTATCAATTTTACAAAATACTTCTCAATGCACTGATATAATCTCATGCACAAAGGTGAAATGCTTCTGTATGTTATGGAAATCCACTTTTTTTTAAAATTTTGACAAGAGTTTGTCATATTGTTACAAGATTGCTGCAAGATATCTTAAAAAAATTAATGTGCTCCTAAAGTTAACTGATGCAGAATACCTTATTTGCTTCTTTTCTTTTACTTCAGTTTGCTTGTAAATAAATGTTTGCCCGTTTATTTGACATTTTTCTGAATGTTAGTGCTCTCTTAAGTAAACAGCAGCCTAGTGCACTTGTTCACCAGGGGGCCGCATGCGAAGTTCAGGAGGGCCGCAAGAGGCCCCCGGGCCATACTTTAAGTATTACTGCTCTATGGTCATGGAAGTTAGTTTCCAAAACTTCAGAAGATGATAGACTGCAATACCCAGGTGAAAGCGTGCCCAGGGTACCACCTCCACAGTCGCTGCCATGTCCCCATTAATTTGTAGCCAATCCCTGGCTTTTGGAAATTGCAGTACCAGTAACATCAACACATGTCTGTGAATCTTCTGGATTCTGTTTCCTGGAAGAACTATCCCTTTGGATGTAAGAAATGTCGCTCCTAGGAAATAGAGATCTTTACTGGAGTAGGGCTGGATTTCATCCAGTTTATGAAAAACTCATGTTTCTGGAGTTCTGACAATACCTTCTAGAGATGAAGGTCTTTAAGTTCCTTGACTAAGCATGGAGCAACCAATCACCCAAATAAGGGTGAAGAGCTATTTCTTTATTGTGCAATACAGCCACTATCGGAGCCAGGCAGCACTTTTGTGAATACACATGGGGTTAATTTCCGCCAGAAGGGTAGAACCTGAAACTGAAAATGCTGACCCCTTACTGAAAAGAGAAGATCCTTTTGATGTTCTTTGCAAATTGAAATGTAAAAATGGGTGTCTTGTAAATCTATCTTCACCATAAATTCTTTTAGTTGAATTAGAGGACTAAGCCTTCGAAGACAGTCCATTGTGAAATGATTCGTTGAAAGCCACTTGTTCACTGCCTCTAAGTTCAGCTCTGGACACCATTCCCCTGACGATTTTTCTACTAGAAACATGATGGAGTAAAAGCCTTGCTTTGGTACAGAAACTACAGCCTTCTTTTGAGTAAATCCTTTATGTCTTGTAGAAGTGCATCTGATTGAACACTGTTCCTTGGGGCAGGAGTGTGGATGAAGATTGGATTTGGAGGCATGGACGCATATTTGTTCACAAAACCATTCTGCATTATGTTCAACACTCGGGCATCTGAAATATCTTCCCTAAAGTTTTGGATATACCCTGCATCTTTTAAATTCACTACTCCTCAGGGGTCGGGAATGCTGAGAGGTCTGATTTGTAGCCTTCTGATTCAAATGGATTTCCTAGCAGCTTGGTTAGGTTGAAAGCATCTTTTTTTCTTTGCTTGTTTGTGTGCATCCTGCGATGAATACAAATTTCCTTTATAAGAGAAAGTATGTTTCCGGGCTTTAAACGCTTTCGTAACCATAACCTCTAGTTGGTCACCCAACAGTTTAACACCAGAAAAACGCATCTTCAACAAACTGGCCTTCTCCAAATTTTCCACTGCACTCTACACCACTCTACTTTGTACCGCTCTACTCTGTGCCACGGCACTCTACCCTACTCTACTCTATGCCATTGCACCCTACGGTAGTCCACTCTATGTCAGTCCACTCTATGCCACTTCATTCCACGCAACTCTAAGCCACTCTACTCCATTCTACTCTACGCCATGCCACTCCACGTAGTGCCACTCTAGGCCACTCAACTGCACACAGTGTCACTCTACTCTAGGCCCCTCTACTCTACTCCACACTACTCTACGCCACTTCACTCTACCCCACTCTGAGCCACTCCACACCACTCTACGCCATGCCACTCCACTCCACTCTATTCTACTCTGCTCCACTCCCCTCTACACCACTTCATTCTACGCCACTCTAGTCTACCCCACTCCATCCATCCATCCTACACCACTCAACTCTTAGTCACTCCCTCTATGCCACTTTACTCTACTCCACTCTACTCTACTCTATGCCACCCAACTCTACACCACTCCACGCTACTCTACGCATCTCCACTCTATGACACTTCACTCTACGCCAGCAGCGGCTGGTGCAGGTAAGCGGGGTGTGGGGGATGTTGACAGACGACATAATAGGATTTATTTATTTAATTAATTTTCCCTAGTCCATCGTCTGTCGACTCCCCCTACCGCCCGCTGCACTTACCTGCACCAGCCACTGCTGCTCTACACCACTCCAAGCCACTCTACTCTATGGCTCTCCACTCTACGCCTCTCCACTCCACTGTATGCAACTCTAAGCCTCTCCACTCTACACCACTCTACGTCACTTCACTCTAAGCCACTTCACTCTACGCCACTCACTCCACTCCAAGCCACTCCACTCTATGCCATGCCACTCCACTCTACTCTACTCCCCTCCAAGCTGCTGTACAACATGGTTAAAAGACATTGGCAAAGCCAATAGCTCTTGCGTAAGCGAAACCTATTGGTTTTGCCAGTGCGTGTTATCTCCTCTCACCATATCACCATTATCTTCACACTGTTCACAATCAATAATTCTGCTAAGATTTCACACACACGTCTTCCATCCTTATCGCATTTCTGAACAATTTTGTCACCTCAATAGGATCTGGAAATTTGGGCTCCTTGGGCCATATTACACAAGCACCCCGGGACGCAACGGGCGTTTGCGCCCACTTTATGCACCCCCGGGGCACTTTGGTATTACAGAAGGAGGCTCTGCGTCCACTTTTGTAATACATGTAGCGCTGGTGCACATCCAGCACCAGTGCTATCATTAGATGGCGTTCCCTCATTTGCATGGGGACATTGCCCCATGCAAATGAAGGAATCACTTTACCTCTACGCCCGCACTGTATTACCGACGTGGGCGGAGAGGCAAACATGCCTTTAGAAGGCACACTGGAAGTGCGCCATAAAAAAGTAATGCACTTTCGGTGCACCTTCTGAATGCAGCCCTCGAAAGGGGGGTCCCATGGATCCCCCAGACATCCCCTTGCAAGCGGGTGCAGTCACCCACTTCACCCACCTGCAATGGGATCTCACGCCCCTTTTTCAAACAGCTGCTCAGTATTCCTCTTGAATGCGCTGCCCTGGGGGAAGCACAAGTTCATGGCTGCCCCGAGGGCAGCAAATTCTTCCTAATAGGGTGCACTTTCCATGTTTGCACCCAACGCACCTGTTTTAAGGTCCGCCGTGGTTCAAACATGGAAAGTGTGCCCTATCTGTAATATGGGCCCTGGTTACTGGTTGTAGGTCTCTTAAACCTAAGCCAATCACCAACGTCTACCACTGTTCTTTTAACATGTTTTCCTTGCTTTTCCTTAACAATTTCTCCCTTCCATGTTAGTATCACTCATATCAGCACACTTCTCATTCACCCATAAAGGCGAAACAATTAGCCTTCCTTCCTCTAAGCAATTCAAACACTGACTTCTCGGTAACAGAGTGTGGAGTCGACCTGTAAACCTCCACCCGTCTTGCCACTTCTTCTTTCCAGCCTTGCCTACACAACAACGGACCTGCCTACACAACAACGGACCCAAATACCTCAACGACAGAATCAACTTCCACGTACCCAAAAGAAACCTCTGATCTTCCAACCTCGCACTGGCCGAGACCCCGCGCATCCACAGAGCCAGAGCAGGTGGAAGATCCTTGTCTTAAATTGCAGCCAAGACCTGGAACGAGCTACCGGCAGACATCAGACGCGCCCCCTCCCTGAACACCTTCAGGAAGACCCACAAGACCTGGCTCTTCGGCTATACAGATCTGCGGACCCCGCCCTCCCCCCCTCAGCGCCTTGAGACCCTCACGGGTGAGTTGCGCGTTTACAATTCCCTGATTGATTGATTGATTGAGCTTTCCCCACTCCATTTAGCCAACTAAATAGCCTCTTTTATCACCCTGTTAAACTGTCCCACCATGCCATTGGTTCACGGTGATATAAAGCACATTTTTTATGCATTCCTTTTTTCAGAAACTCTTCCATCTCCCTGGAAACTAGTTGCACTCCATTATCAGTCAAAATCGTGTTGGACAAACCTACTCCCCTGAACATATGCTAATATGCTTAGTTCCAACCCCATTCACATACAAATCTTCAGACCATCTGGAGTACATATATAAAATCACCACTATGTACATTTGTCTACTCCCACTATCAGTAGGGCCTACAATGTCTAAAGCATTGTTACTCCAAGGAGCTTTAGGTAACTCACTAATCACCATGGGTTGGACACGAGGATTCATAATCTTATCACTAACGAAACACTGCATATCATTCCTCACTTCTTTTTCTACACTGCGATCCATCCCAGGCCACCAATATGGAACTCTCAACCTCTCTTTCGTCTTAGACATGCCCTGATGACCTTCATGTGCCAATTTTATTAAAATCACTCTGAAACATGTGGGTGGAATCAACCTGGTACCTCTATAAAGCAAACCAAAAAAGTCAGCCAATTCATCCTTCACAAACCAAAGTTTTCTGCATTCCTCACTTCCATGGACCTTCTTCTTCCACCCTTTTTTAAATAAAGGTTAGAACTTCTTGCAAAACTATATCCTCCTTGACATCTTTTTTGCAATCGCTTTAGCTGATTAGCCTGCCTTATTTTTCCACATAGTTGGTTGCCAGAAAAACGTGTTCTAATCCTTTATGAGATCCACACAAGAAGTTGTACCACAAATCTCCATGCCTCTTCCAGGGATAGCTTTTGCAATGAATACACCCAGTGAGGATTTTATTCAAAATCTCCCATATTTCTCCTTAAACTTCAAGATGTCTTGAGTTGTATGTAGTGCTTAAAAAAACAGTTAGGGCAGGGGCTTAAAGGTTTTCTTAGGAGCCCACCACCGGCTCTGCCGAGTACTAAGGCTGCCTAGTCTTGATTCCACCTCACGCCTTTCTTCAGCCACCCTACACTTCCTCTATCTCTTTAGCTCACTTCTGTGGGTTCTTTGTTCTTTTTCTTTCCTGTTTTTTCTTTGTCAATGTTTTCTTATCTTTCTCTGCCTCCTTCTCCATTTTCTGCATTTCTTTCTCATGCTCTGGATCTAAGTTTGATGTCGAAAATAAGTCCCTGTCCTCAAATTTGAGCACCCTTGGCAACCATCAGCACCGAATAAGAACCGTTTGCAATAGTGTAATGGAATTTTGCCCCTATATTCACACACATTCACAGTAGCTGTCGCATTTTTGCAAAGGTAATTTGGCTTCTATTTTGTGGTTTTTACTAGTCAGTTGGTGTAAATATCATAGCAAATTTGCCCTGCACTTCTGCAAAAGTATGTAATATGGTCAAACTTGCTTGGAGGCATATTGCAGTTCTGGAATTAAATCTAAGGGGAGGGAAGAGGTGCAGATGTACTGTTTTGGGATATATTCTATTTTTGCAGGAAGGAAGAAAAGTACAGGTTCTAAACGGGTCCCCCAAGTTTTTCTAGCACTACCTGAACGCCCACGGTTTCCACAATGTATGTCATATATTGCTGCCAGTCACACATTTACCAACACAGTGTCATGCAAAACTATTGTGCTAGGATTTGCTCCACATTGATGATAGTATTAATAAAGTGTCCTCAAAATTCCAAGCAGGGCATGGTCGGGATGTCTATTTTTTGATCCCCAATGCCATAAATTTAATTTTCACTATTAAACAGTGCTTAATATGAGCCTGTGGTTTCTGGTGCTCAGCACCAGCACTTAATTGCCAGCACCGGCACTTATGACAGATGCCACATGGTGGTGCTGTTTGTTTAATTTAAAGATGAGCAGAACAGCATTTGTTTATTAATTCAATATACATTAAAAACAACTAATACCTGCCACCCCAGCCTTTCTTATAGTTTTGGGGGCCTCGAACAGTCTGAATTGTCACTGTAGCAATGTGATGGTTAGTAGTTGTGTAAGCAGCCGCAGTCCCTGCAGGTAAGAGCGGTGGGGCCGGGGATTTCGACAGACGACTACAAGGGAAAATTACCCCACGGCCTCACCGCTCTTACCTGCACGGGCCGCGGCTGTGTGTAAGTACTGTAATTGGCAGTGACAATGTGTGGTGTAAGCTGCGATGGCCGCCTGAAGAGGGCCCTGGCACTCTTTTTTTTTACAAATTGAGCACTGATTATACAGTGTATTATGCTAGCCAAAAGGTGAATCCAAGAATACGCAATGACCAGACCGTTCACAGAGCACTAGGGCTGTGTATGCCCATGTGTGAGCAGCTCACCCAGTCCACGTTTGGAGACATGTTTGCCCCATTATATAATTGGGCCTACAAATCACACAATGCAAAGATAAAACCAGCACTGCATGTACTACTCACCCACGGGCCTGGGAAATGTGAGAGCTCTGCACGCACGCATATACGCATGTATACGGTGACCAGATGACTCGATGCACCTATAGAAACAATGCGTCCAATATCCGGTCCTTCATATAAGAATAGGCGCATTCTGGGAGTTGAAGTCATGGCTCACGTAAATTCAACCACGTGAACTACATTACTGGGTTATAAGGACTAGACTCTTGGCAACCTGAAGACATCAAGCGCCCCGATATTATTTAGAACTGCGAACCATTTGTCAATAAATTGCATTCAATACATTGAAATTAAAAAATAAATAAACAAATACGTAAACTGCATTTAATACATCGAAATAAAAAAGGGCACATAAATTGTATTTAATGCATCGAAATTTAAAATAACTACATAAGAACAATAAACCGCTTTTGAGATAGTTCTGAAAGTGTTTAAATAATAACAGCATCATTGCCAGCCACTAACAGCGAGAGGGGTAGATTTATGCCATCATGGTAATATTGAATATCCACAAGAGACGCTTCAATCACCACTGTCCCATCTGCCCTGAGGCTGACCGAGGGTCCTCCCTTGCCCCTCCCAAGCAGCGGAGGCCATGAGCCTTGGGCCAAAAGTTGACACTTCATTGTTGTCTTAAATGTTTACTGGGGCACACTGTGGCAAACCCTGCAGATTGCCAACCTCAAACTACCCTCAGCCGTGTATTCCAAGCAGTAAAAGCCTCGTGAGAATTTGTCACCTCTGATGTTATTGTGCACTTCCTAAAGCGGCAAAACACACCTCCAGGTGTAATGCTGACCAAAGGGACAGGCAGCGCCACCTTGTGGCCACCAATGTCTAATGCAGCCACGAAGACCAAGGGGCACTTCTTGGGAGAGAAACAGGATCAAGTGTACCGAGTATGCAAGGGCAAAGCTGGGGAACCAGGTTCGAGCCTCGGCGTCGGCTCAACATCCTGTGATTCGGGGCAAATCACTTAATCTCCCTGTGCCTACCAAAAACAAGCATTAAAAATGCAATAGGTCTCGCAATTGTTTTAGTTAGAGCTATTGCAATTGTAAATGACAATGTCTTTTACTCGTGTTAACAGGAACATTTTGAGAAACTGAGGGGATACTTGGAGGTAAACGCTAAGCCCCCATGGACGACCCCACGTTCGCCTGTTTGGACGGCAGCATCACCATCGTCAGCCATTGCAAATGCTTGTTTTTGTTAGGCACGGGGAGATTAAGTGATTAGCCCAGAATTACAGGATATTGAGCATTATTGCTGAGACTTGAACCTAGTTCCCTAGATTCGAGGTTGACCGCCCTAGCCGTTAGGCCAACTCCTCTCCCCAATGTTAAATGCACGGTTCACTGTATGTCCATGTGCAACATCTAAAAATGAACCAAGTGGAGCGGTGACATCTAAATATATTTAACTTGACCCCACTTACTTTCTTCTTGGCATCCTTATGAAGCAATTAACCCATTGCTAACCTTGCTTTGTGTGTCCTGTGTTTTTAATTGCTGCTCACAGTGAACTACAGAGGAGACGCGGTTTGCTTTTTTTTCCCAAAAAATGAAGAGAAACCGGTCTCCTAACCAGATGGGGTGGGGGGAGGGTGCTGCAACCCGACCCATGTCCAACCTGTGATTGCAAGGAACTGGGCTGAGGAGAGGACGTCTGTGGAGAGAGATGGTACAGAAGAGGTGAGAGACACTAAGTCTAAGAGGAACTGGGCTGAGGAGAGGGCATCTGTGGAGAGAGATGGTACCGAACAGATGTGCTAACGGTGGATGAAGAGAAAGGACTGGAATAAAGACTGACAGCAGTGAGAGAGGAGAGTGGACAGAGCATCTAAGGAGAGACCGTGTAGCAGAAAGGAGGGTAGTTATCTTAGAAGAGGTGGTTCTAGGGTAAGCAGGGCAGAAGAGAGGAGAAAAAGTGCAAAGATGAGTGAGGGGGTCTGAGGAGAAGGGTCACTACAGGGGAGAGAAGCGAGTGGATCTGAGGGTTAAGGGGCAACAAAGAGAGAGGAGAGAGACGGTATCGGAGGAGAGAAAGAGTTTCGTTGAGAAGAGAAACTGGCAGCAGTGAGAAGACATGGGGTCTGAGGAGAGGGGGTATATGAGAACAGAGAGAGTGTAGGGAGGAGAGAGAGGCCGAACAGACGGATGTGCAACAGTGCAACAAAGACAAGGGAGAGTGTCTGGGGAGGAAGGAGCAGCACAGCATGAGAACGTATTGAGGAGAGTGGGGTCTCGAGAGAGACAGGCAATAATGAGGCAATTGAGGACAGAGGGCAGTCTGAGGCGAAAGGGGCAACGGGGTGTAGGTATGACGAAAGGGGGTTTCTGGGGAAAAAGTGACAGAAGGGGGGGCCGCAGAGAAGGGAGATGGCATCCGAGGTGACTGGAAGCAGTCCCACTCTAGAGGGAGAGGCTTCTGGGGAGAGAGGGATATGAAGAGAATGGACTTGATGGAAGAGCGAGGGTATTTGAGGAGAAGTGGGTAGAAGAGAGGCAGCATTGGGAGAACCAGCCAAAAAAGAGCTATAAAGTGGCATGGCAGGGGGAGTGGGAGAGAGGCACAGAACATAGGGGCAAACAGGAGGGCGATCTGGAGAGCAGGGGTGAAAAGAAAGAAGGGGAACAATGGAAATAGAAAGGGTAGCAACGGCTGGGTAATAGAGGGCGGTGTAATAGAATAGTGGTGAACAGATGGGAATTAAAGGTATGGTGACAGCGTAGAAGCGGGGAAAGAATGTATGGGAAATAGGTTAGAAAAAAACAGCGAGTGAGAATATAAAAGAGCTGTGCTTCCAGGGCAGGAGGGGGTGACTTCCTGCTATTCACACTGTGCATGTTGTCTAATGACATTTACAATACACTGCAGGGAAAAGCATAATAAAAATATTTTTAAAAAACCTGAAAGAGCTCCGATTGAGAAAAGTCCTACCCCTTACCAACAGTTCCCTCAGCACTTCCAGGAATAACCAGAAGGAGAGGGGTCGGGGAAGGAGGGGCGGAATGCAAGCAGCACCCAGCCTGTCACAGCAGCCAATCCCAGGCCGGCGGCCCAGCGGGGACTTCCGTCACGGGCCAATCCTATCGCTGGGAAGGGAAAGAAATAAATACACACATTACATCTCCCCCGCTATCGTACAACTAACTCCCCCCTCCTCCCTACACTACTGGGAGGAAAAAAAGAAGTAAAGCTTTGCATGTGAATGGTGCTACTCCAGCGGCACAGTGAGTGGAGCTGTCCCGGGATGAGGTGAGGCGGACAGTGCTACTGCCACAGCGAGGATGGGCAGGTGAGCTGTGCGACGGTTTCCCGCCAGGGCAGGTAGTTTTGCCAACCTGTCTAGTTTGGTGCATTGCTGCCCACAGTCCTCGGGAGGAGAGTCGCTGTTCTGTGCCACGCTTTGCAAGTCTGTTCATTCAGCCATTCCTTCTTTCGCTTGTCTGGACGTATGCTAGCACCTGTTCTAAAGAGCAGCGGGTCAGCATGACCCCCGGTGCGGGGTGCACCTCTCTGGACCGAGGACCGCAGGGGTCGGACAAGACCCACCGCAGGAAGGTGAGTTCCGCTCCTGGGGGTCCAAGCTGTGCCTCCCATCCAGACTTTATGGGATTCCCTCGTGGTGTAAAGGGATCAGGAGCGTATACTGACTGTGACGGTGGAAAATCTACCCAAACTGAAGTTGGCTGAGGGGTGGATTCTATAGGACAAATAATTTAAGACTGCTCATTAAAAAAGAAATCAACATTAACCGGAACAGCGAGCGCACCTCCGGCCAGCGTGCGTGTCCGTGTGCATTACAAAAGAAATGCGCGGCTGCCGTTCTCGAACCTGAAGGTGCCTCGCACACCTCTTAAAAGCACAGTGCTTTGAAAATATATATATCAATTTCAATTCAATTCAAATCAGCTTTATTCGATTATTGACATAATAGTACTAGTAAACACCTGAATACAGCAATCAGCAACTGAAAGGTGATCAGTTAACCTTTACAAAGGCACTGCCACTATGCGGCACCACCTGTGCCACTTTTCGTTTAGTAACCTTTTGATATGCTTGAGCTAAGAATAAAGGCTCCGGCGCCATTTTACTATACTGTAGGCACATCCGCCCAGCCTATCCTGCGCCCTCGCCCTTAAGGTCCACTTCGCCAGCCGGGCCACCACCTGATGAACTCTGTAAATTAAGCAGCAGTTGGTGGATTAACTGGCAGAAGTAGAGACAGGGCCACTGGAATTATTCGGCAATGTGGGTTTCCCCAGATTATGTAGCACGGTTGACTAAATTATGTGGCAGATGTACTGCAAACTATGTAATTGTAATTGCATTTATAGCGTTTATTACCCCTGATGAGGTGTTGAAGCGCTTTATGCAGCTTTATGCAGTCTGTGTGATAAGAAAAGTAACATTAAACAGCAAACTATGTGGTTAAAGGCAAAGTAAGTGTAACATTCTAAGCCACTAGTAAGTACCATTTGATAGTTTAAAAACATTCGTTTTATTGGGATTCTAATGGAAAACTAATCACAAACAAATGTTCTAGTTTAAAATGTTATCACATGATTAATCATTTTATTTTGCATGAAAGCACAAGCACACATCTTATTAAAACAGTCCTTTACAGTTCCAAGGTAACCTAATTTGTATAGCACACGCAGTGTTGCACTTAGCAGTGTACACACTCCTTGTAGTAAAACGTGTTTTATTAATTATTTCAGCCCAGGTGTAGTCTAAAACTTGATTTCAGGTTTCTTGTTTCTTCACACTTACCAGGCAGATTAATCAACGCTTTGCGCCACTGCAAGCAGGGAATGATGGCGACTGTTGCAAAACTCACGCACCAGACCATCAGAATGCTGTCCCTCAGGGGAAGTGAGGGTCGCAGACCAGTTTTTCTCCGGGGTGCGTTGTGCTAGGCCGGAAGGACAAGGTGGGGATAGGGCGAGTTAGGGGAAGGGGAGGGTGTTAGGTAGGGCTATAAAAGGTGTCAGGAGAGGAGTATCCGGCCTCTTCCTGACACCAAGCACCACCGGTAGGGGTCTTCAAAAGTTAGTCCTCCCGTCCACCCTACATGTTGTAGAAGGATGGGTAGGGAAAAGGTTGGTTACAGCGTTGCCAGTTTAGGACAAGTTGCAGGGCATAGGCAGTACTTTGGAGGCGTGGTGAGTCACATACGGGCAGATCCACTCCTCGGGGGTGGAGGGTGCACAGGTGACTGATGGTGGTGCGGGGGATGCACTGAGCAATGGAAGGAACTTCAAGGGAGGATGTTTGGAGGGCAAGTGAAGGAGAGATTGGGTATATGGAATGCGGTCAGCGAGTGAAAGGGGGAGGAGTGAAGCAAATGAGATGGTGAGTTGCGAATGGCGCGGGGAGAATTAAACTGTACAGTTTGTCAGGAGTTATAGTTGGAATTATTTACAGTTAATAAAGTTCATTAGTATGTTTGCAACCTTGTCCTAATAAATGGCCTTTTTCACTTCAATAACAGCGTGGAGTGTGGTTATTGCACGAGCTTTCAGTACTTCAAACCAGGTGCACCCTTCAGCGATTCAACCCCTGGTCAAGGGTAGTACGCGCTACGTAAATGCAAATTCAATTCACTAAAGGCAAGTCTCAAACGTAAGAAAGGTACTTCACGAAGTCCCACAAGGATCATGTTTCCCTTTTTCTGTTTAATATTGATCTCTGTCACACGGTAGATGGTACAGAACCCAACATTTTGCAATCTCAACTCTATCCTGATGGTAAATCCCTATTTATATACGGGATGCCTGCATAAGGAGAGTTCATCTCACTTTCATGCTGCCTGTTCGGGGTAAGAACAGGCTTCACTTACAGCCACACAGTGGGGAAGGCTTGGACAAGGCCCGGATGCTACACCAATAGGGAGGCGGTGCGTGACCCGGAAACAAAGCTGGGAGTGATAAACGAGGTTGCAGCAGAACAACCCTAGAGGACAAGGAGAAAGGCAGTGAACACGCAGCAGATGAAAAGAAGTTTAAAAAAAGTAAAGCGATTGAAGCAGATTTAAAGTAGAACAAGTAGGCGCTACCCCACGGGTGCAGAGGTAGGGCTGCCACGCCACTCCATGTCATTGTGCATACTGTTTGAAGTCCTGGGCTTCTTTGTGACAATCTAATGCATTCTGGGTGTTGTAGTCTTGGTATGCTTCTGTTGAACCAATTAGACTAATACACCTGGTAGCTATGATTTGAAGGAACAGGACTCGCAACAATGTTAGTTATGACATGGAGTGAGGTGGCAACACTAAGGGTATGATGTCACCTCATGATTAAAAATACAAAAAGTAGTCAGTAGAGCATGGCATTCCACTCAGAGATCTCACAAGCATAAAGGGCGAAGCTGTGAACTTTCCCGCCTCAGTGCCCTACAATCAGGAATGACCATGGTTATAAGACAGGATTTCTGAATACCTTTTCTGGGTACAAGTTTACCTGGCTGTGAATCAGCTAAATCCGAAATGTTCGACCCTAGGTCCCATAGCATTAAAGCTTCTTCCATACCATTCATCTGGTATCTGTAGGAAGCAAAATGACCCTTCCAGGCTTTCCCACTCCCACAAATCTTGAATCAACATTGCCATCTCTGCTTTTTTCCACTTCAGTTTCGTGAAAAAAGTCCTTCTTTTGTACACTTTGGGCACAAAGCTGATCACCATTTTATGGTATTCGTCTCTTGCCCCAACCACAGGAATGTGTAATCTTGTCGACCCTCAGGAAAAAACATCAGGAATCTCAAACTGGCTCAAGCCATCCAGTTGGAATCCCGGTTTGGACCATAATCATTACAATAATGGCAGCAGCTGCACAGCCAAAACCATTAAATGTCCCCAATATATAATAAAAAAATTGTATGATGGTGCCTTCTTGTCTTCACTTTTATTTCTAAAATACACCAGATGTGATAGAAAATTAGTAAGCCAGTCTTCTGTACAGCAAATCCAAAATTCACAAGTGCGGCCAACATGTAATTAGCAATATCCAGCCAATACATGTTTCGTCCCTTGTTTAGGACTTTTTCAAGGCTCAAGTCAAAATTAAGCAGTCACGGGTCAGTAAAGCGTGGGAGTAGAGATCCCACACACAATACTCCAGTGGATGGTCCAATAGAAGGGCTAAATCAGTGTTCCCAGTGCAAAGTTACATGCACCTTGTTCGAAGGAGTAAAAGCTCTTGTAACGGCAATTTAACCAGTTTCAGAGGCAGTAGATGTGGAGCACAGTATGTACTACTCTGTATACCCACTGAATGGTAAGTGCTCTTATATATGCTCATTAATTTTGATTGCCTCATGCCAAGTATGTCGAAAGTCTGCAATAGTAAATAGGAATTTAATTGTGGATAATGGTTCTCAGTGGCATTAAAATGGACCTTTCCTGGGCAAACTGATAGAAAGAGCAGCGTTCGCCCAGATGTCACAATTCATTGAAGAGAATGACATACTTTCAGACTTCCAAACAGGATTCCGTTCGGGAAGAGGCACTGAATCTGCCCTCCTTGCCATCTGGGATGACCTGAAGAATACAGTAGACCGCAACGGGGTTGCTGCGCTACTCCTCTTGGACCTCTCGGCTGCCTTTGAAACGATTGACCATGACACTCTGAAACAAAGACTCAATGAAGCCGGCATAGAGGGAACTGCTCTAGACTGGATTGTGTCCTACCTTCGAAACAGAACTAATGTCATCCATACCCCACCTATCTCGTCCAAACCAAACTCCACAAAAGCAGGGGTCCCTCAAGGCTCTATCATCTCGCCCATGCTTTTCAACATCTACATGAAGTCATTACCGGAACTGATCAATCAATTTCACCTCACGTGCTATAACTATGCAGATGACACGCAAATACTCCTTCAACTGGAATGCCCCAAAGACATTGGAAAAGCCCCAATTTTCAGTTGTCTCAGAGCCGTGGATCAGTGGATGACTTGGAGCCATCTCAAATTGAATGCTTCCAAAACGGAAATACTGACGTGTGGTGATTGGAAACATTATGACCCGCTTGCCGCCTGGCCTGATGAATTGGGATCACCGCCTGAAGTATCGAAGGAAGTAAGAAACCTCGGAATGACCATGGACTCCAAGCTGTCGATGAATGCCCAAGTGGACAAACTAGCAAGATCAAGCTTTGTCACTATAAAAACGCTGCGACTAATTTTCCCTCATTTGGGATTTCCACACTAAGTCCAAGCTACCATCTCCCTTGTTCTGTCCAAACTCGATTACGCCAATAGCCTCTACCACAGATCACCTTTAACAACCATGAAAAGACTACAACGGATTCAGAACTCGGTTGACAGACTACTCTTGCATATCAAACCGCGAGACCACATCTCACCTGCCTTGAAAGCCCTGCATTGGTTACCGGTTGCCAGAAGATCCACGTTAAAGCTACTATGTATCACCCACAAAGCAATACATGGAATGGGACCGCTCTTCATCAGGAATAAAATCACCAAACACATTCAACAAAGGAACCTCCGCTCTAAAGGGGCATCTCGCCTCAAAATCCCAAGATACAAGAAAAAAACCATGGGTGGCACATCCTTCTCTGTTCAAGCAGCCAAACTATGGAACTCTTTACCCCCCAACATAAGATCCACCGACAACCACCTTATCTTCAGAAAACTACTCAAGAATTGGCTCTTCCCCACATAAGCAGCATACGCAAACAGAAATTTACAGCATATCCCTCTGTATATAAGCATTTATTTTCACTATAGATATGTACCTAGCTTTGTGTATTGCTTTGTATAAACATGTACAATAATTATGTTGATTAAAAAAAAAAAAAAAATCATCTTTGGTCTACATATACTTGCTTCCATTGTGCATCTATGTACCTCCATGTACTTGGATCTGTGTGTCTGTTACTTTTCTCCTGAAAATGCATATCCAATGCACTACCCTATTTCTCATCCTGTACCTCTATCAATATCTTTAATCTACATATACTTACCTCCTTTATGCATCTATATACTTTCAATGTACTTATGGGTCTATATATTTATCACTTTCTTCTAATTTGGCATTTCCAATGCACTACCCTATTTCTCAGCCTATACTTCTCTCAATATATCTTCTAGCCCAACTTTCTGACTCATCTCAAACTACTTTCTACTACTCTTTCCAATGCACTACTGTTAGACCTGGCACCATTGGCGTGGGTCTCCCTTCCATTTTTTGCTGTTGCCTCTTATGTTTTTGCTGGTTTTAGATGCTTTTGGGCACTGTGCCACTGCTGTTCAGTGCCACAGTGCAAGTGCTCCCGATGGTAAATTGATGTATGGATTAGTGACTCCATGATTGGCTTGTTTGGCTTACTGTCAGACCCTAGTACAGTGCACTGCGTGTGCCCAGGGCTTGTAAATCAAGTGCTGCTGGTGGGCTTGCAGCACTGGTTGTGCCACCCACCGGAGCAGCTTGTAAAGTGTGTCTCAGGCCTGGTATTGCAGAGCCTGTGGGCAGTCTGGTACTGCCATGTTGACTGGGCAAGTGTACCCACTTGCCAGTCCCTAAACCTTCCCTTTTATACATATTAGTCACCCCTAAGGTAGGCCCAAGGGCAGGGTGCATTGTAGGTAAAAGGTAGGACATGCCCTGGTGTGTGTGGCATGTCCTAATAGTGAATTACAGCCATTTTCGTTTTTTACTATTGCAAGGCTACCTGTTCCCCATAGGCCAGAATGGGCAGTTAGATTATTACATCTTATAATCCTAACTGACTCAGGGAACTAGGTAGAAATTCGAGTTTAGTATGCCTGAACTCAGAATGATAAAATACATCTTTTAGTGAAGTTGGTTTTAACATTCTGTGTTTGAAAATACCACTTTTAGAAAGTATGTATTTTCTTGCCTAACTATCCAAGCCTGCCTCTGCTAGGTTGTGTATTCCTTGTCTGGAGTTTGAGTGACAGGGGCTGGGGGCTTCCAGGAGACAGGGTGAGTCAGCACAGGGCTGAATAGAGAGATCTGCATGCAGATAGGAGGGAGGAGTTGCACCGGGGACCTGAATAGGGCTGTGCCTTTCCTCCACAATGCTGGCTCCACCTCCTGTGGTGTGTCTGATGTCCCTGGCCTACACTGTGAAAGGAAAGAAGGAGTCTTGTCAACAAAGTGCTCCAGGACTGACCAGAACTGGTTTTGGACTAGGCAAAGGCCTCTCTGCCTTCAGAGAACAAAGAGAAAAGGTGTATAAAAGGGGACCCAGACCCCTAGGAAATTAGATCACTTCTGGGAATCAAGACGAACCTTTGCTGAGGAGAAGAACCAGGAAGCTGAAGGAGGAGACTACCCCTGTGCTGTGTGTTTGGGGGTAGGCCTGCAGTGGTTGCTTCATTGCCAAAGAAAGGAGAAAAGGACTGAATGTGCTTTCTATCAACTTGAAGAAGAATCTCCAAGGGCTTGAACTAGAGCTTGCCTCCTGCCTGAAGTCTCAGGGATACAAGACTTCACCAACCAGCTCCCCCTGAATTCCCTTGCTGGGAATTGAAGTGCCTGCTGTTGTGCTGGGCCTTCTGAGAGACTGCGTGTCGCTGGGAGCTGGAAGCGCGACGCAACGACGAGAAGCGTGTCGCAGCCGCTGTCATCGCATCGCCGAGGAAGCGAGACGCCGCTGTCATCATCGCATCGCCAAAGCGCGGCGCATCGCCGGAGAAGCGGGACGTTGCCACAGAGGACATCGTCGCACTACCGGAGAAGCGCGTCGCAGGGCCTGTCGCGGCTCCAAAGATCATCGAGTCGCCGTACGGCCGTCGGGCGTGCACGCATCGCACCAACGTTGTCGCATCGCAGCCAAGACGCCATTTTATCGCATCGCACCGGAGAAGAGTATCGCATCGAGGTGCCATCTGTCGCATCGCACCGGAAAGCAGTAAGAAACCGACGCATCACCTCCCCACACAGTAAGGAAGCGAGCATCAACTCCCCTGCGCAGCAGTAAGGAACCGACGCATCCACTCCCCTGAGTGTAAGGAACCGACGCATCACCTTCCCTGCGACCCTTTTGTTTTCTTTGCGTTACGCATTCAAGGTACTTTGAGAGTAAAGTGTCGCATCTACAACTTGAGAGAACTGAACTATTTTATAACATTCTAAAGTCTATTTTTGAGTAAAGTATTGTGGATGTTTGTCGTTTGGTCTTGTGTTAAGTCTATATAAAAATACTATTTTTATAATACAACCTGTGTGGTGTCCATCTGTAGTGTTGTCACTGTATTACTGTATGTGTTCACAAATGCTTTACACACTGCCTCTGAGATAAGCCTGCCTGCTCGTGCCAAGCTACCAAGGGGGTGAGCAGGGGTTATTTTAGGAGTGTAGCCCCTCACCCTGACTAGACGCAAGGGTCCCTATTTGTCACAGGTACCTACCTATGCCAACTAGAGACCCCCAAATCTAACATTGGTGGCAGCGGTGGGATTTGGACTTGCATTTATGATTCATATACAGTGATTGGTGTACACTACTAGTGAGTGCAGACCATAACGCAACCACATACTTTTTGAGAATTTTTCCTTGGAACTTCATTTCTATTTTTGATTCTTGAGAACTGCCAGTCTTTTTGCTACCATGAGCAAGTCAGCATCCATAGCATCTGTAGACATTGTTTTGGAAGATGAGAGAATTGATACCTACACTGTGCCTTATCTCAAAGCTTTGTGCAAGAAATTTAAAATCTCTTTGAAAGGCCTCACCAGGAAAGAGGAATACCAGAAGGCGCTGAGGGCCTGGGTAGAATCTAGGAATGCCAGTGAGCATCCTGAGGAGCCAGTAATGGAGGCAGAGGATTTAAATGAGCAACTTGAGGGGCCAGTGGGCCCAACTGGAGGGAAAGCACCTTCAGGGGCGGGCAGCAGTGTTTCTTCCAAAGGGTTGTCCCCAGGAGAGCTGGAGGACAGAGCAAGGGAGAGGATGCATAAAATGGAGCTAGCTAGGCTCAAAATGGATGGTCAGAAAGACATAGAGAGCAAGAAAATAGAGCTTGGAATGGAGTTAGAAATGAATAAGTTAGCCTTATAGGAAAAGAGGATGCATTTTGAGCATGAGAGAGGATTGAGGGAATTGGAACTCACGGCCAAGAAGTTAGAGGTTCCTCCCTCTGGTGGCAGCACACCGCCAGTGCATGTAGAAGCAAGAACCTACATTCCCAAAGATGTAGTTAAAGATTTCCACAAGAATGAGGATATTGGTCAATGGTTTAGGGCTTATGAAGCTGCAATGTTGGCCCACCGGGTCCCTGAGAAGGATTGGGGAGCGGGGTTGTGGGGCCGCTTTGTTAGTGATGGGAGGGACACTTTGTTGGATTTGCCTACAGAGGAGCAGAAGTCCTATACCCACATGAAGGGAGCCCTAATGTCCAGATTTGGTTTGACCCCAGAGCTATATAGACAAAGGTTTAGAAATTGCAGAAAACTGGAGTCTACCACTTGGGTGGAATATGTGTCTTTCTTTTGCAGAGCATTGGATGGTTGGGTGAAGGGTAGCAAAGTGGATAATTTTGAGGCGCTCTATGATTTGCTTGCATGGGAGCACTTGTCAAATAACTGTTTTCCAGAGCTACGCCGGCATCTTATTGATAGCAAGCTGACTAACCCTAGGAAGCTTGCTGAGGAGCCGGACCGCTGGGTGAGCACCCCGGTCCAGAAGGGTCATGTGGGAGACTTCGCCAAAGGTGGGTAGGGTCCCCAGCAGAAGAGTGGGGGGAAGAAGGGTAAACAGAGGGAGTTCCAGAAAGAGCCCCAAAGTAATCCCCAAGGGAACCAAGGAAAGGTTCCCAGCCTCCCCTAAGAAGAAGGCAGTGGCCCCAACAGATAAGCCTGTTCACAAGGGGCCCAAGACCTGTTTTAAGTGTGGTCTAGTAGGCCACTGTTCTTATGATGCTAGATGTCCCTTGTATGGGAAGACAGCACCCACTGGTGCACCACCCCGGCAGTTGGCTAGTGTAGCCCTGGGGGAGGAGATGGGTGCCCAAGGTGGGTGGGGTCCCGCAGAGATGTCCCTTGTCTCTTTAGGAGACTGTGAGGTGGTCCCCAGGACCCAGCTGCCTGATAACACTAAAAAATACAGGCAGTGGGTGGCCATCAATGGCAAGAGGGTGGAAGCTCTTAGAGACACCGGAGCCAGTGTGACAGCTGTCAGTTGTCGGTTGGTGTCTGAAGAGCAGGTAGTCCCAAATGCATTTTACCCAGTTGTTGCCGCTGACAACACAGAGAGCCACTGCAAGGTGGCACAGGTTCCCTTTGAGTGGGGGGGTCTCAGGGACTCTTCAAGTAGCTGTGAGGCCAGCCATGCCTGTTGAATGTCTGTTAGGTAATGATTTGGAGAGCTCCCCTTGGGCTAAGGTGGAGCGGAGAGCTCATTTGGAGATGTTGGGTTTGCCTGAGTGGGCCTGCGTGACCACTCGGTCTATGGCAGCCAGTAAGGGTGTTCAAGAGGACCTGGAGCCTGAGAAAATGGCCCAGGCGCCTGCCTTAAAGAGAAGAGGTAGGGGGCGTGGGAAACCGGCCCCTGAGATTCCCACGGCCCAGGAGGAGGCGGACCCTGAGGGGGATGCCCTGGAGCCTACCGGGGAAGAGATTGCTGAACTGGGAGACCTGCCTGAGCTGACCCATTGGCAGCAGGAAGGAGGTCCCTCCAGGGAAGAGTTCTGTGAGGAGCAGAACAAGTGCCCTTCTCTCGTGGGTTTGCGGCAGCAGGCTGCAAACCAGGCAGCAGGTGATCAGTCTGGATCACATTGGATCTACTGGGAGAATGGTCTCCTGTATAGTGAGCCTAAGGTTGCTGAGCCTGGGTCAGCCCGTGTGCTTGTGGTACCCCAGCGCTTCAGAGCCTTCCTACTGGGGCTGGCTCATGATGTGCCTTTAGCAGGACATTTGGGGCGGGACAAGACCTTTGAAAGGCTTGTCACCCATTTTTATTGGCCCCAAATGCGCAAGAGTTCAGACACTCATTGCAGGACCTGTCAGACTTGCCAGGCAAGTGGAAAGAGTGGGAGGAAGCGCAAGGCTCCCCTCCAGCCATTCCCTGTGGTCAGCACCCCCTTTGAAAGGGTGGGCATTGACATTGTGGGGCCTCTGGATCCCAAGACAGCCATGGGCAACAGGTTCATCCTGGTCTTGGTGGACTATGCCACCCGGTACCCGGAAGCCATCCCTCTCAGGACAGTGACGGCCCCCGTGGTGGGACGTGCACTGATGGGGATTTTCTCCCGCGTGGGGTTTCCCAGAGAGGTGGTGTCAGACCGAGGTACCAACTTCATTTCCAAGTATATGAAGTCCCTGTGGCAGGAGTGTGGTGTAACCTACAAGTTCACCACTCCTTACCACCCCCAAGGTAATGGGCTGGTTGAGAGATTCAACCGGACCCTCAAAGGCATGATTATGGGTCTTGAGGAACCCATGAGGCGTAAGTGGGACGTCCTCTTACCATGCCTTCTCTTTGCTTACCGTGAGGTGCCACAGAAATCTCTAGGGTTCAGTCCCTTTGAGCTTATCTATGGACACCCCGTGAGAGGACCTTTGAGTTTGGTCAAAGAAGGCTGGGAGCAATCTCCCAGGAAACCTCCCCAGGATGTATATAGCTACATGCTGGCCTTTAGGAACCAAACTAGGCGATTCAGAAAACTCGCTGAGGCGAATCTGGAAGCCAGCCAGGAGGAGATGAAGCGGTGGTACGACCAGAATGCCACTCTGGTTGAGCTTCAGCCTGGTCAGAAAGTGTGGGTCATGGCCCCAGTGGAGCCCTGTGCGCTCCAGGATAAGTGGACCGGACCATTTGAGGTGGTGGAGCGCAAGAGTCCGGTTACCTACTTGGTGGACTTGCGGTCTCCCAGGAACCCCTTGCGGGTCCTGCATGTCAACCGCCTGAAGCCCCACTTAGAGAGGTCCGAAGTGGGCATGCTCCTAGCAACAGATGCTGGAATGGAGGAGGAAACTGAGCCTCTTCCTGACCTCCTGTCTGCAACAGAGCAAGATGGTTCAGTGGATGGAGTGAACCTCTCTTCCACCCTGACCCCTGAGCAGCAGAATGACTGTCACCAGTTGCTGGGACAGTTTTCTGACCTGTTCTCCCTGATTCCCAGTGTCACTGATTGGTGCGTCCATGATGTAGACACTGGGGACAGTCCTCCTGTCAAGCACAAAACTTACAGGGTGACTGACAGGGTGAGAGCTTGCATCAAGGAGGAGGTCTCCAAGATGCTTGCGTTGGGGGTGATTGAGTCCTCTAACAGTCCTTGGGCCAGCCCAGTGGTCTTGGTCCCAAAGGCTGCCGCACCGGGTATCTCACCAGAACTGCGGTTCTGTGTGGACTACCGAGGGCTCAATTCAGTCACCAGGACTGACGCGCACCCCATCCCCAGAGCTGATGAGCTCATTGATCGGTTAGGGGCTGCCCGGTACCTCAGCACGTTTGACTTAACGTCTGGGTACTGGCAGATCGCCTTGACCGATGGGGCAAGAGAGAGGTCAGCATTCTCCACACCAGATGGGCACTACCAATTCCGGGTTATGCCTTTTGGGATGAAGAATGCCCCTGCCACCTTTCAGAGGTTGGTCAACCAGGTGTTGGCTGGACTGGAAGAGTTCAGTGCCGCCTACCTGGATGACATTGCAGTGTTCAGCGCCAGTTGGGAAGAACATCTGCGCCACCTCTGGGAAGTGTTGATGGCGCTGCGGAGAGCAGGCCTCACGATCAAGGCGAGTAAGTGCCAGATCGGGCAGGGTTCCGTGGTGTACTTGGGACACCAGGTTGGGAGCGGCCAGGTGGCGCCCTACAGCCCAAGATTGAGACCATCCTGACTTGGGAACCCCCAAGACCCAGACAGAGGTGAGAGCCTTTTAGGACTCACTGGGTATTACAGGAGGTTTGTCAAGGGGTATGGCAGCATTGTTGCACCCTTGACAGAGCTGACTTCCAGGAAGCAGCCCAAGAGAGTGGTTTGGACTGACACCTGTCAGAGAGCTTTTGATGCCCTGAAGACTGCCATGTGCACGGCGCCCGTGCTCCTGGCACCCAACTTCTCAAAAGAGTTTATTGTGCAAACAGACGCTTCAGAGCATGGTGTAGGGGCTGTTCTATCACAGATTAATGAGGAGGGCCTAGACCAACCTGTAGCCTTCATCAGTAGGAGGTTACTTCCACGGGAACAGAGGTGGAGTGCAATTGAGCGTGAGGCATTTGCTGTGGTCTGGGCACTGAAGAAGTTGAGACCATACTTGTTTGGGACTCACTTCTGGGTTCAGACAGACCACAGGCCCCTCAGATGGCTGATGCAGATGAGGGGTGAGAATCCAAAGCTGTTGAGGTGGTCCATATCCCTACAGGGGATGGACTTCACAGTGGAACACCGCCCTGGTACAGAACACGCCAATGCTGATGGTCTGTCCAGATTTTTCCGCCTTAGTGATGAGAACTCCCCGGAGGTAGGGTAGTTCTCCCCACATTACAGCTGGAGGGGACACGTGTTAGACCTGGCACCATTGGCGTGGGTCTCCCTTCCATTTTTTGCTGTTGCCTCTTATGTTTTTGCTGGTTTTAGATGCTTTTGGGCACTGTGCCACTGCTGTTCAGTGCCACAGTGCAAGTGCTCCAGATGGTAAAATGATGTATGGATTAGTGACTCCATGATTGGCTTGTTTGGCTTACTGTCAGACCCTAGTACAGTGCACTGCGTGTGCCCAGGGCTTGTAAATCAAGTGCTGCTGGTGGGCTTGCAGCACTGGTTGTGCCACCCACCAGAGCAGCTTGTAAAGTGTGTCTCAGGCCTGCCATTGCAGAGCCTGTGGGCAGTCTGGTACTGCCACGTTGACTGGGCAAGTGTACCCACTTGCCAGTCCCTAAACCTTCCCTTTTATACATATTAGTCACCCCTAAGGTAGTCCCAAGGGCAGGGTGCATTGTAGGTAAAAGGTAGGACATGCCCTGGTGTGTGTGGCATGTCCTAGTAGTGAATTACAGCCATTTTCGTTTTTCACTATTGCAAGGCTACCTGTTCCCCATAGGCCAGAATGGGCAGTTAGATTATTACATCTTATAATCCTAACTGACTCAGGGAACTAGGTAGAAATTCGAGTTTAGTATGCCTGAACTCAGAATGATAAAATACATCTTTTAGTGAAGTTGGTTTTAACATTCTGTGTTTGAAAATACCACTTTTAGAAAGTAGGTATTTTCTTGCCTAACTATCCAAGCCTGCCTCTGCTAGGTTGTGTATTCCTTGTCTGTAGTTTGAGTGACAGGGGCTGGGAGCTTCCAGGAGACAGGGTGAGTCAGCACACGGCTGAATAGAGAGATCTGCATGCAGATAGGAGGGAGGAGTTGCACCGGGGACCTGAATAGGACTGTGCCTTTCCTCCACAATGCTGGCTCCACCTCCTGTGGTGTGTCTGATGTCCCTGGCCTACACTGTGAAAGGAAATAAGGAGTCTTGTCAACAAAGTGCTCCAGGACTGACCAGAACTGGTTTTGGACTAGGCAAAGGCCTCTCTGCCTTCAGAGAACAAAGAGAAAAGGTGTATAAAAAGGGGACCCAGACCCCTAGGAAATTAGATCACTTCTGGGAATCAAGACGAACCTTTGCTGAGGAGAAGAACCAGGAAGCTGAAGGAGGAGACTACCCCTGTGCTGTGTGTTTGGGGGTTGGCCTGCAGTGGTTGCTTCATTGCCAAAGAAAGGAGAAAAGGACTGAGTGTGCTTTCTATCAACTTGAAGAAGAATCTCCAAGAGCTTGAACTAGAGCTTGCCTCCTGCCTGAAGTCTCAGGGATACAAGACTTCACCAACCAGCTCCCCCTGAATTCCCTTGCTGGGAATTGAAGTGCCTGCTGTTGTGCTGGGCCTTCTGAGAGACTGCGTGTCGCTGGGAGCTGGAAGCGCGACGCAACGACGAGAAGCGTGTCGCCGCCGCAGCCGCTGTCATCGCATCGCCGAGGAAGCGAGACGCCGCTGCCGCTGTCATCATCGCTTCGCCGAGCGCGGCGCATCGCCGGAGAAGCGGGACGCTGCCACAGAGGACATCGTCGCATCACCGGAGAAGCGCGTCGCAGGGCCTGTCGCGGCTCCAAAGATCATCGAGTCGCCGCACGGCCGTCGGGCGTGCACGCATCGCACCAACGTTGTCGCATCGCAGCCAAGACGCCATTTTATCGCATCGCACCGGAGAAGAGTATCGCATCGAGGTGCCATCTGTCGCATCGCACCGGAAAGCAGTAAGAAACCGACGCATCACCTCCCCACACAGTAAGGAAGCGAGCATCAACTCCCTGCGCAGCAGTAAGGAACCGCCGCATCCACTCCCTGAGTGTAAGGAACCGACGCATCACCTTCCCTGCGACCCTTTTGTTTTCTTTGCGTTACGCATTCAAGGTACATTGAGAGTAAAGTGTCGCATCTACAACTTGAGAGAACTGAACTATTTTATAACATTCTAAAGTCTATTTTTGAGTACAGTATTGTGGATGTTTGTCGTTTGGTCTTGTGTTAAGTCTATATAAAAATACTATTTTTATAATACAACCTGTGTGGTGTCCATCTGTAGTGTTGTCACTGTATTACTGTATGTGTTCACAAATGCTTTACACACTGCCTCTGAGATAAGCCTGCCTGCTTGTGCCAAGCTACCAAGGGGGTGAGCAGGGGTTATTTTAGGAGTGTAGCCCCTCACCCTGACTAGACGCAAGGGTCCCTATTTGTCACAGGTACCTACCTATGCCAACTAGAGACCCCCAAATCTAACAACTACCCTATCTCTCACCCTATACATCTACTCTCTCATTTATCCCAAACCCTATACCACTACTATGATCCCCAAAATAACCCTTTCTAGACTCTCTCCTACTCTACCCCTCCTTGCATCATCTGACACCTCTTTTACTATACCGATCCCCCAAAACAAACCTCTCTAAACTCTTCCCTCTGACTATTCCCCTCCAAAAACCCTTTTTACTCATGCAAAAGCCTCCTCCTACTGCTATGACCTAAAAAAAAAAATCCTTCACTCTTCTATCCCTTAATAATCCTTTTCAATCAAAATAACATACTAACATGTTCATTTCTCAAATTCCATATGCCACTATACTAACTCACCACTAATCCTTTATGGGTTCCACAGTCGCGTGCTACTCGCCAATAAAGCGTTTCAACACCCCATCAGGGTTACAAGCGCTATATAAATGCAAACCTTTTTTCCCTTTTTCTACCCCTCCCCAACCCTTCTCAATCCAAATAACTGACTAACATATCCACCACTCAAATTAATTTCATGTTTCACCATACTAATTCAACATTAATCCTTTTGGGTTCCAGAGTAGCGTGCTACTCGCCACAAAAGCGCTTCAAAACCCCATCAGGGGTAGCAAGCGCTATATAAATACAAACCTCTTTCCCTCTTCTATCCCGCCACCTACCCTTCTCTATCCAAATAACTGAATAACATATCCACCACTCAAATTACTTCATATTTCATTATACAAATTTTCAACACTAATCCTTATGGGTTCCGGAGTAGCGTGCTACTCGCCAGAAAAGCGCTTCAACACCCATCAGGGGTAACAGGTGCTATATGAATGCAAACCTTTCTTCCCCTTCTATCCCTCCGCTATCCTTCTCACTCCAAATAACTGACTAATATCCACCACTCAAATTACTTTCATATTTCACTATACTCATTTTCAACACTAATCCTTTATGGGTTCCGTAGTAGCGTGCTACTCGCCAGAAAAGCGCTTCAACACCCATCAGGGGTAATAGGTGGTGTATGAATGCAAACCTTTCTTCCCCTTCTATCCCTCCGCTATCCTTCTCACTCCAAATAACTGACTAATATCCACCACTCAAATTACTTTCATATTTCACCATACTAATTCACCACTAATCCTTTATGGGTTTCCGGAGTAGCGTGCTTCAACACCCCATCAGGGGTAACAAGCGCTATATAAATACAAACCTTTTTTCCTCTTCTATCCTTCTGCTATCCTTCCGAATCCAAATAACTGACTAACCTATCCACCACTTAAAATTTACTTGCATGTTTCACTATACTAATTCAACACTAATCCTCTATGGGTCCCGGAGTAGCGTGCTACTCGCCGAAAAAAGCGCTTTGACGCCTCGTCAGGGGTAGTAAGCGCTATACAAATGCAATTACAATGCAATACAATAACAGGCTCCCCATTCAATCGCTTGTAAAACAGAGCAACACATACATAAAGAATTTTATTTATTTATTTGAGTTTTATATAGCGCTGGCTAGACCCGGAGGTATCAGAGCGCTTTACATGAGGTTCCACAATGTTACAAAGTTACATCAGTTACAAGTTACATCTTGTTGCTAGAAACATTTAAAGAGCATAGAAGGCGAGAGAAGGGGAGAGTAGAAGGGTAAGGGGGTGAGGAAGAAGGGTAGGAGGGAGATAGGGCGGAGAGACGAAGGAAAAGGGAGGAAGGAGCCATAGCAGGGAGACGAAGAGGAAACTGTGCCCAATGTCCGGCTGGGTAGGTGACGGTCGAGGGGGAAACCCGGGACAATCTCCTCTATAGCTGTCTAGCAGCTGCACCGGGCATCAGCCATGTTGCTCAGGTCTCAGTGTTCAGAAAAGCAGATTAGAATCGAAACATGGGCTACAGTTGCAAAGTCAGGAAGAGGACGGACATGTCCCCACTAGGGGGCATAGGTAAAAAGGAACGGGGGAGGGGCAGTAATCATGAGAAGGAGCTGGGGCTGTCTTTCGGCTGCCGAGGGAACGAAGGCAGAAGCGGCCGCCATATTAAAGTCAGGCACATCATGTCCAGGCCTCTGTGGAATCCTGTGTAGCCCTGCTCGTGCCCACCTTGGATCAGATGTGGTGACTGTTGGAGCTTGCAGCGGTTGGAGACAGAGGCAGGGCCCTCATAGTGGTGCTGGGCAGAGAAGAAAGAACAGTCGGGTGCTACTGAAGTGCATGGGGGATCGTGGACAATGGACGACACCTGACATGGGTAGATCCCACATACCTCGACTCAGCGGCATGGCGGTCTGCGGCGTAGTCACGCTTCAACAGTCACTGAGGTATCCTCAAAGGACCACTGTTCCGGTGCTGGCCGCCAGGGCTCTGGTCGGGTCCTCCGGGATGTGGAAAGACGGCAGCAGGGAGCAGTGCTAGTGGTAGCAAAATGGCGCCAGAGGGTGGATGGGCCCGGTGAAAATTGCCCCCTTGCTGAGATAGGACCAGATGTCAGTCCTCCGGGAATAAGGCGGAGGAATGCCTAACAGGCCCACATCGGGCTGTCAGCTAACGGGCCAGGTCTAGGTGTAGCAGAGAGAGAGGCTGCGAGGAGGGTTGCACTGGGTGGCGCCGGAAATCCAATGGCGCTGGCTACCACTGCCGGGCAGCCGGGCTCCGTACGCAATGCCAGAGACTGCAGAATGACGCCGGTGGACAAGTGGAGGCGGAGAGTACTTCCCCCCTGCTGAAATCAGGCGTCTCCGGTCGGGTCCTCCGGGATGCGGGATGAAGCCCGCAAAGAGGAGAGCAAATGGTGCCGGAGAGTTTTGCCCCCCTGATGAGAACGGGGAGGAGAAAGACCCACCGTTCAGGAGTTGGCCGCCTGGGTTCCGGTTGGGTCCTCCGGGATGCGGAACAACGGCAGCAGGCATCCGTGCCAGGGGCAGCAAAATGGCGCCGGGTAGCAAATGGACCCGGTGAAAATTGCCCCCCTAGCTGATGTCAAACGAGACAATGATCCTCCGGGGGGGGGGGGGGAGACCCACCCTTCAGGAGCAGGTCGCCGGGGCTCCGGTCGGGTCCTCCGGGACGCGGATCTAAAGTAGCGGGCTGGGTCTCGTCGCCTAACTCCTCTGGCCAGCGGGAGAGACCTTGCCTGTCAATATCACTGCATTAAGACCACACTGGCGCCGAGGGAGATATAATTGGTCGTGGGCTCCATACTCACAAAGTACAACCCAGATAAGTTTGTTGATGGGTCTGTCAGGTCCTAATTTAATGTGTAAAGTCTCTGAAGAAATGTTGGTGCATGTAATGCGAGTGCTGCAGGCAATCCAATGGAGTATTTGTCTGTGAGTGTGGTATGCAGAAGAGATGTGCGCAGGGTTGGCACTTCATGAAGATGAATAAAGGCATCCACCTTGCGCCTTCACTTCCCACCACCACAAGAGGGTGTTCTACTTCAAGGAATGACATCAAAATGGTCTTGCTGGTGGGGGAAGTGGAGTGCCTGCTTATCAAAATGTAATTTTGCCTGGGGCTCTGAAAGGTCTTACACAAGAGGGTAATAAGTTGGCAGAGGAGGCTGTGATTGGTACAGCAACAAGGAGTGAGGTGGGGGTCTGGTAGTTGGCAAAAGTCAATCAGTGCAAGAGGTGGTAAAGAGGCACTCCAGTGGAGGGACAAACACAAGATTGTTAAAGTGGGACAATAAAGTCATTGAATAAGAAGCAAGCAAATGAAAGAGACAATAAAGCCAACTAATGGAAAGTAATGGGTGTACTGTAAGCCTCCATAAGTTCTTGGTACGCCCACATTAGGCTTTGCAACTAGACAGCTTGCGATGTCTGGTAGACTCCACCTTCACTGTACTGGCTTCAGTAATACAAGCGACCCACAAACTACTGCAGTACTGAGTGGCAGTGGTGTTGCAGGGTGAAAGAGTCATGCAGTTAATATTACGAGATCATTACAGTTCTGGATTTTTTCCTAAAATCCTAATGCATGCTTGGAGTTGTGGTCTTGGTTAATTTAACTAAGCCAATTGGACTAACATGGCTGAAAACTAGTGGCGCCGACACAAATAAGAGGTGGTGGAGCAGGTAGAGGGGGCGCGAGGGAGCGCGAGAGGGCAAACATGTGAGGGGTAATAATTAAAAAAAATTAAAAAAATTACCTTAACCTGCCAGCCGCCTCCAGCGTCGCATCGTGCCTCAGTTAACATCCCTGTCCCAGAAGGCACTGGGGCAGTGTCACAGACTGCCATCTAACCCCCCGCGCTGCTCTCATGCTTGAAAGCAGAGCGGGGATTGGCCTGAGCGGGCTGAGAAGACGCTCTACTCAGGTCAGGGAGTCTGTGGGTTTTCTCCAGCCCGGCTGCTCAATGCAGCCAGGTTGGAGAAACCTAAGTGCGCATGTGTGTTTGGCCAGCCTGAGACGGCCGGTCAAACACACATGTGCACTTAGAAGTGCACATAGCACTCCTCCTCCTCACTCCCATGCCCCGTCCGCCCCTCTCTGCACAAGCTGGCTCAGAGCTGGCAAGTGAAAAATAAAACAATCGTAAAATATCATTTTATTTTTCACTTGCTGGCTCTGAACCAGTGGGGTCACGCTCCTCCACCATTGCTGATAAGGATTGGTGAAAAAAGCCCAGGACTGGAACACAGTGTCCCTAATTATATAGTAACCTTTCATACACTATGGGCCATATTTATCAAGTAGTTGCGTCGCACTTGCACCATGCAACGGGGTACAAGCACAATGCAATTTCTAAGTGCAATTTATAACAGAGGCTCTCCCACTCGGGAGAGCTGACAATATGGCGGGGAGCCGGGGGCCATGCACGGGACTGGGGCGTTTTTGCCCTGCGTCCTGATTGTAAGGGCAGCGGTGATTGGGCCAGGTCGGGCGCTGACCCGGAAGTGCTTCTGGGGTAGTGCGGCCCAAACACCACCCCTATTTAAAGGGGCGGGGCATTGGTGGGCAGGTCTTTTGGTTCCTGCTCACTGTCGAGGAGAACGTGATCACTTCTCTCCTCCTCATGACACCCCCCTCCCACGACAATCACCCTTTCACTGAAGCACTACTAGCCAGCCCCCTCACAGGGCATCACCCTGCCGGGAGCCGCACAGGCTAGAGAGTTTTCTCACCTGTCCGAGAGTCCTGGTTGTATTAGTGGACTCTGGGTGGCGGCTCTGGAGGGTGCGAGAGGGCACGCAATGTAAAAGGGTGCTCGGGGAGGGGGTGATTTTGGGAGCGCTTGTGAGGGGAAAAGGGCATGTTTGCCATTGAAGAGTTAGGTGAGTTCGTTGTAGAAGTTGTGCTCTGGGGCATAGAAGCGCAGGAGCGCTTTATTCTGTGTTTTTGCACCTTTGAGTGCTTTGTGGGGACAATCTATTGTAGTGTCTAGTATAGACCTGTGCTTTCATCAAGCTGGGAGCGCTTTGTTGGGGATAGAAGCGCTTTTTGCCATAGCAAATGGTGCTGCATAGCAAGTTTGAATTTTCTCTGAGTTGGTGCATGTTGCATCAGGGAGTGCACCATATTTAACATAAGGTATTTTTTATTCTGTGAACATGTCAGGGGAGCAAGGAAGGGTGCTAAGACGGCACGCTCGGTTAGTAAGAAGGAAGAAATGAAGCAGAGAATGGAGTGCAGGATGGACGTGATGGATGAGATATTGGCGCTTTTGCATCCACAGAGCCCCCAAGGAGGGCAGCCAGTAGAACCAGCAGTGCTAGTGGATAGGCCGTGGAGGCCAGGGGTTGCTCCTCGGGTGGCATTCCCCCCAGTGAGGAAGCGTGTTGGGGGTAGGGGTCAAAGACCACAGGTCACCTCTGAGGTCGTGCCAGTGGGCATAAGTGATGAGCAGAGCAGCGTTCCTACAGAGGTTGTGCCAGAAGGCAGGTTAACTGGTGTGTGAAGGGCAGGGCAGCGCTTCTTCAGTTGCAGTGCCGGCAGCAAACAGCTGTGTACAGACTGGTAATAGCTTGATGGCAAGTGTGGTGATGCCAGTGGGCACTGCAAGGCAGCTGGAGTTGGTGGCGAACTTAGCCAGTGTTTTGCCTTGGCTATCAAAGGTAGGCATGTGGTCCACACCCTTATTGGGAAGTGCACTGGCAGGGGTAGCAGAGACTGACCATGTTGAAAGAGTCAAGAGACTGGTGGTACATTTGGATGGCATAGGTATACAAGGATAGGAAGAAGTGACAGGTGCGTCAGCTGTGCAGGGATAAGTAGTAGCTGGTACCTCCCAAGCGGGTAGTGTGGCGCAAACAGTGCCGGCAGCAGTCGGGTCCCTACCCCTCCTCAAAGAAGTTACGCCTACAGGTATGTTGCAACATTTGGGGGTTTGGGGGATGTACGTTTAGAACCCGATCAGTTGGGCAGGCACGTGCATTCGGATATTAAAGAGAAGATCTGGAAAGGCACATTTGTTGATATATGTGAGTTAATTGTAGATGTGCCTGACAGGGAGGAGAGCAAGCGGTGCAAGGAGTGCTTGCATTCTAGGGAGTGTGGGCATTGGCCTTACAAGAAGAGAGTGGACGAGGTCATTATTAATTGGGTCAAAGCTTTCTCTGTTTTCCGGGCAATCATGAGGAAGAGATTGCCAACTCTGGGGGGACAGTTGGTGTGCTACCAAAATAGGGTCCAAACTGGTGTGGTGTGGTGAGCAAAAGAATGATGGATTAAACCCAGATCCTTGTGACTGGGGGTGAGTGTTTGCATTGTCCAGCATTCCGTCCATCAATTGTTTCTTTTACCAAAATAGAATAGCTTGTGCGCATGAGTTTGGAGGCACAGCCTGGAGGGATTATAACAAGGAATTCACTCATATTAAGGTCACTAGACCCACGTTAGGGTGGGATCAGATCTAAGTGAACGCATGGTTGTGCCACATGAAACCGTAGAAGGTGGAGGCCGCTCCAAGCCAGCCCTTTCAAGCAGGCTCAGGGCCAAACAGTAATTCAGGGGGCGGGGCAAGAAAGGGGGCATGTTGGGACTTCAATAAAAGAGCTTGCTCCAGAGCCCCGGGTACGTGCAAGTTTAAGCACTGTTGTTCTTTCTGCAGCCTACTCTCACACCCCAAGTCCAAGTGTTTCAAAAAGACAAAAGATAGGGGCCCCAAAAAACAGGAATGAGCAAGCATTATTGGTCAAGGCCCTCTCCCCGGTTAACTGGCAACAGTGGTGTCATGGCTGAAGATTTATAGCAACATGACGGCAGCACAGTCTTTATATGAGGGATTTAAGAACGATTTCAAGATCCCGGCTGAGGGTTGTGTAGGTGTGACCTACTGCTGGAAGCAGTAGTCATTAAGGGCTAATCCCAGCATTGCCAAAAATAAGATTATGAAAGAGAAGAATTTGGGAAGGGTGGCAGGTCCTTTTGATTCCATTCCTTTGAAGAATTTTGTGTGTTCCCCTTTGGAGGTAGTCCCAAAAAAAGATCCGGGGGATTACCATCTGGTACAGAATTTGTCAGCACCTAGGGGTCAGTCGACCAATGAGGCTATTGATGGGACACTGTGCTCAGTTAAGTATGCCTCACTAGATCAGGCAATTGTAATGCTCCAGGAGCTGGGATCTGTGACCTTGCTACTCAATGCAGATATGGAATCTGCTTTTCGGCTTCTTACAGTGCACCCGAGGACTTTCATTTATTGGGTTTCCAATTTGAGGGTGCCTTCCACTTTGACAAATATAAGCCCATGGGCTGTTCAGTTTCCTGTGCTTAATTTGAGAGGGTTAGTACCTTCTTGGAATGCGTATTTAAACAGAGATCAAGACATCATTGGGCTCTACATTATTTGGATGGCTTCTTATTCCTGGGCGTGCCTAAAATGGAGGAGTGTGGGAGGGCTTTGGAATGCTTCCAGGAATTGAAGGGTACATTCGGGGTACCACTCGTGCAAGCAAAGACCTGTAGACCAGCAACCACAAATGAATTCCTGGGGATAGAATTGGATTCCAGGACAGGCGTATCCAGGTATCCCTAGGCGAAAGTCAGGGCTTTCACAAAGGCGTTGGAAGAATGCCTTGAAGCCCCAAAGGTGACACTACATCAGTTACAGGTAGTAGTGGGACAGTTGAATTTTGCACTCCGCATCATACCCATGGGCCGCTCATTTTCCAGGTCAATAACCCAGGCCATGTCTGGTGTGAAGTTGAGGCACCATCATACTAGATTGACAAGTGAGGTCCGCCAGGACATGAGAATATGGGAAGCATTTTTGAAGGATTCAATGGGACGGTGGTATGGCCAAGCCCTGCCAAGACCAATAAGGACTTGGGTCGCTTTGCAGATGCTGCAGGCAGCACAGACTTTGGAGCCAATTTGGGGACATCTTGGTGTGCACAGCGATGGCCAGTAGGCTAGGTAGAATTTGGGATGGTTACGAACATTGGGTTCCTAGAGCTCTTTCCCATTTTGGTAGCTCTCACGATATGGCCAGAACTGTTCTGCAATCAATCGGTGGTATTATGGGCAGACAACATGACAGTGGTGAAATGCATTAATCAACAAGTAGCCAAGTGTAAAATTATCTTGCGATTACTGAAAGAAATCATACTGCTATGCTTGAGACTAAATGTTGACTTCAAATCAAAACATGTGCCTGCTGTATTGAACAATGTAGCAGTTGCTTTCAGGGGTGTGGAATTTAATAAAATATCGACTTGTCCATGGGGCAAGTTGCTTCATAAATCTACTTGTCCTGTAACAAAATCCACTTGTCCCTTTTGTGTCATGTAATATGGCGACAAATTATGGCAGCAATCTCATTATATAAGAGCTCTGAAATAGCCTCTTTGATTATGCCAGGGCTCTCTCAATAGTAGGGTTTGAATACTAGAAATTACCTTATGTTGCCACGTTTACGCAGATCTGCATACTGGGGCTGAAGGTAATGGTAAGCAACAGTTCCAGGGTTGGATGCCCTTTTGAGTCTGTGCAAACCTACTAACTTGCATGATTTAAGGGTTTTCACCAACTCTTCTCTAATCTTTTCCCATACTGAGAACGGTTGGAAATTTACTCCTGACAATGGCAGACATAAAACTTCTTCCAGGGTTGGGAAAAAAAGTGGTTGGAGGGAAAATGAACTTGCAAATCTACACCTGTATATTTGCTCATGCTAAAATGCAGTTAACAAATATTTTCTAGGAGTACTATTTCTTGGCTTAATTCTGTAAAGTCTTGTGAATCCACGAAAGTCGCATATCTGCACTTAATTGAAGGACATAGGTGCACTTTTGAGACTTTGTTTAATAATTGGGCCCCTAATTAGGTCTGGCGTTAATCATGACCTTTTGTGTTTATTAAAGTTCTGTCTCTCTCTCTCTCTCTCTCTATCGGCTAGCTTCACTGTGAGTGACAGCATTCTGTTCTTTCACAAGGAGCATACTGACACACAATCATTTTGTTCAGTGCCAGGAACTACTGTGACAATGTGTGCTTTTTGAAACCAAAACAATTTTTGCTTTTGCCAATGTTTGTTATAATGGAGAGGGCCCAGCAGCTCCCACGCCAGTAAGGTTTTACAAAAACCATGCCAAAACAAGTCACACATTGGCAAAACCAAAAGGCTGACCAACAATTTCAGACCTACTGGCTTTACCAATGCTTATTTATTTTTATATTTCCCATAATCTTATTAAAACTGGTTACACTGACTTTCCATTATGAATATTTATGGAAAATACTAGCATACATCAACATATTTTACTAAATGATGCTGCAAAGAAATGGTACCTAGCATTTTACAGTAGTTTAGCGAGATGTTTTTGCATTTTTTTGTGAACATTTTATTTTGAAAGCAAAGAATCATCAGTCTTGCTTTCAAGCTTCTGCAAATATTTGCATCTAATCAGAGAGCATTGTGGGAGCAGTATACATAGCCTCATATTGCTAAACATTGAAAACGTGTGTACACATTTTTATACTGGAACCACTGTCAGTAGTGCAGTCTGAGCTTACAACATTTACTTAGAGCACTCATCCTAATAATAAAGGCTTTGTATTAATGAACCATAAATACAAGTGTGAACAGCATTACAACATGGACACAAATATTACCTTAACTGCAGGCAATGTCTTTCCCTGATCCATAATGTGGTACTGTAAACTGGCAGCCAAAGGGTTTGTGCTGTAGGGGGGGTTGGGCCTACTTGTCCCAAGGACAAAATACACATGAAAACTTGTTGCCCTTGACCCCAACAATATGTCCCGGGGGTTGGGCTATAGGAATTCCACATCCCTGCTGCTTTATCTAATTTTAAGATGCAGGCTTTCAGGTATCACCACCCAGAAGCAGCGGAGTTCCAGTCACCTTTCCCGAAACAACTATGGCGGCTTGGTACCCCAGTCTACCAGACCTTGTGGCAACCAGTTTAGCACCCCATACAAGGCGTGCCTACAAGGGGGCATATTGCACATATCACAGGTTTCAATAGGTAAAAGGGATGGGGGGATGATTTTCACCTGAATCAGTAATCGCATTCCTAGGGTACCTGAGATGGGAGAGGTGACCCGTGTCCTATGCCAAGCTACAAATGGTGGCAATTTCCTTTTTTGCAAAGATGATGGGCTACACCGATGGAACAAAAACATTCCTGGTGCAAAGGGCACTGAAGGGCTGGCAGCACTTAGATGGGTGTAGGTAAGTCTCCTGGTGCCCCATAGGCACACCAAAACTGGCAAATATCATGGCCAGTCTTGAAAGGGTATGCAGATCACCAGGTTCGCCTTTTTAGGGCAGCGTTCTCCCTGGCATTTTATGGGACATTGAGGGTGGGAGAGCTGATAGCGAAGAACAAACAAGCATTGGCATAGCCAATAGGTCTCGCCTTTGGGACCTTATAAGTGTTTAGCCATGCAACAGTTGATGTTGTTGCACCAAGGATATTGTGCTGCATAACTAAATACTTATAAGGTCCCAAAGGCGAGACCTATTGGCTATGCCAATGCTTGTTTTCCTAATGGTGGCTATGCCTTTAAGCACTTTCCTTTAATTCCTCCTATGTTTCACTAAAAACATATAATCACAAGTACTCATTTTTGTAGTGGGTTATTTTCACGAGGGTTTTGCCCCATTTTTTGCGATCACTTCCAAACTCAAAGCTGCTCAGCTTCCTGATGGAAGAGCTCGCCGTGCAGAACGCTACTGTAGGCGTTACTGAAAGACACCCAGGTCATATCAATCTTCTTCTGATCCGGTTTCATAGCCAGGAAGGAAGCCAACCTGGGGCAAACCCCACCTGCTAAAACACTGCTGCCATTGATCCTGATGCGAGTCAAGATATTGTAAAGCTTGGACCTGATCCGCTGCTAGACCTTTTTCAAGCACATCTGTTTGAATGTTAACTTTCAGCATTTCGTTCTTACCACACCCACACTGTCAGAGGAAATCTCTATTTTTGTGTTGTCAATTGAAAGACCCACTTTCCACTATCTAAGCTATTTTGATTCAATGGCTACAGTATAATGGTTCAAACGTACATGCTAACCATCCCCCACTTTTTCCAGGTTTTGCAATAAACAGTTTTGAGGAAAGGGCGTGCCGGTCAAGCTTAAAACATGTTGCTCAGTTGACCATCTGTTTATGTTACAGTTCCAATGCATGTTACTGGATGTACGTGCAACTCTTATTTTTTAGCCGTTGTTTGCTGGCATCTTTAAAAGCAATGTTTTTACATAGCGCTACATAGCGCAGAGTGGTTGTTTAAGTGCTGCAAATAAATTACAAAATGTAAAGTTCCTCCATTTATTTCCATCAGACGGATGGAAGGTTATCAGCCTTGCCAGGATTCAAACCTGCAGCCACTGCATGTCTTAGGGCCAGCGTTCAAGTCACTGAGCTTTCCTGATGGCAAAACACTGACAATATGCAAAAAATACACAAACAGAAAAAAAATCAAAATGGAATATTGTTCTCATTATTGTGTTCCATTTCTTTATCTGAAGTAGACAGCTATAGGTGCACTGCCCAATTTAATGATAATAGTTTAGGTCCAGTTGGTTTTCAGCCTTGCCAGGTGTAGATTAATTGAATCAACTTCTAGAGGAACAACATTTTATAAAGCTAGGTAGCTAAACAAAAGTTGTTCATCGGACTATTTTTCTATTGAGTGGCGGACAATTAATTCTGCAGAGACAGTACTAACTCAAACAATTTGTGAGACCTATTAAACTAGGCTGGGAAAGAGGTCGTTAACAACAGGGAGTAAAACGCAAACTAATGCCGGGAGGCCCAGTCTGAGTTACACGTACAAAAAGATTTATCGTCTTTAAACTTCATTTACCCCCAGAAACTAAACAGAGATGTAAAACCACAGCTCAGACTAGCACATAACATTTGGTGTTTTACAGACTGGGTTCTGTCTCTCCGCCGGCCTAAACTCTATGGCAACCGGACTGGGGGATCATCCGTGGAGAACAAAGAGAAACAAGCATTGGCCGCGCGGCCGTGCGAGACGCGCTCTGTGGTGGGGGAGGGGTAGGAGCGGGAGAGCAAGTGACGCGCGGCCGTGAAAGTGACACGGCCGCGCGGCCCCGAGAAGCGCTCTGTGGTGGGGGAGGGGGAGGAGCAGGTGAGAGGAAAGACATATGGCGCCTGGAGCATGCGAGGAATGCGCGTTACTGTGCGCGTACTCGCATGCTCTAGGCCAGCCAAAAGTTGTGGTCGCATTTCTGCAAGCCCACTACAAAATGTCTCGCCCAGAGCCAGCGCTGAAGCGCTGGCTTTCAGGGCGAGACCTAAAAAGACATGAGGGGGGTCTGCAGAGAACAGATATTCAATGGCCAAATGGCTCCCTGGCGGTCACCATTACCCGTTCTAAGACTGACCAGATGGGTAGGGGGATCACATACTGCTTCACAGAGCCCCAGGGAATGAGTGCTGTCCGCTAGGGAATCTGGAAGCCTTTATGGCCCACCGAGTACAAGGGACTGTAGGCCCCATTTTGGTGCATGAGGATGGGATGCCACTCACAAGGTTTCAATTTGCCAGGGTGCTCAGCAGAGCTCAGGTGTCAGCAGATTTGAATCCGGCAGACTATAGTTCCCATTCATTTCAGATTGTCGCAACGACCGGTGCGGTCAGCATGGAATTTGCAGGACAGCATGTACAAAAGATAAACAGGTGGAAGTCTGATTGCTATAAGCGCTATGTGAGATTGACCATGTTGTGAAGGTCATATTCTTCTTGTATGATTTTCCCATTCCTTACCATGTTCTCCTGTCAACACAGGTGGAGGAGATGCTAAGGTGATGCAGCGGCTGGATACCTCATTGCCTTCTGCCTACGCTGGAGCAGGAGGCATTACAGATGTGCTGGTGTTGGGCCGCTCCTATGTGAGGCGCGCACAGATTTTTTATTCTGCAGGTGACTACGCATCACAAGCAAAGAAAGATGGATTTCAGCTGACTTTCTGCGGACGAGGGGGGGCTACGCCTGGCCCACTGGAAAACTGCATTGGACAAAATGTTGCCCCGGAGGCTTACACTCCCAAGGGTGATAATTGTGCATCTAGGATGCGATGATTTAATGGAGCTAGGTCAGAAAGACTTGTTTGAGTTGATTGTCTTTGAAATGTGTTGGCTCTCAAAGAGGTTCCCGGAGGCCATAATTGCGCGGTCCAACATTGTACCGAGGTTGAGTTGGCGAGGTGGTAAGTCGGTCAGGGCTATCAATGAGTCTGTGAAACGGTTGAACCGAAAGGTGGATAAGCTGATTAGGACAGCTCGTTTGTCAGCCATACCTCATGGGTGCATCAAGGGTGAGCTTTTTCTATTACAGGATGGAGTGCACCTGTGGAAAGAAGTTAATGCAATGTTTCTGGAAGATTTGCTGGCCTCGCTAGGCCAACGTGCCTTGTGCATGAGGGGCAGATAGTCGGTGAACTATGCTGGCTTGTGGCAGGTGGGGTCAAGATTGGGGGGTACACTTCGGGTCCCTTTACGGAATCCCTTTTATATCAAATTTAACATCAGCGACCCTGGACCCTCCAAGGGTTGCTGCCACCAAGTCGAAAGGAGGTGGCAGGGGTGCGGGAGGTTCGGGACGGTCGCTGACACACGGTCCTTACCTATCAACCACTCGTGCAGACATGTTTGGGCACAAGCTAGCACTGGCCCTTGGGGGGTGAGGAACCTGGGTGTAGGGGGTGCCCGCGGTATGTATCCTAAGGGCAGACGGGCCCCCTGCACAAGAACTCCCTCAGGTGGGAGAGCTCCCAGTACGGAGAGGGAACGTGGGGCCCTCCTTAATGTGGGGCCCTCCCATAGGGGGGGCCCCCATCCTTTGGGATGGAGGAGGTATAAGAGGAAGGGGCACTTGATCTCACTCAGAACGGTTATGGAATTTTTTGTTGGTTGCACAGGAACAGACTAGTTATGGTTAGGCGAATCCCATGTACTAGAGTTTCTGTTAAGGCTAGGTCTCACTTGTAAACAAGGATGTAGATAATGTGGTTACTGTGTGGAATTGTTATGATAAAAAAAAAAAATTGTGTGGAAAAATAAAAAATATGGCCAGGGGTCTTACGATCCTTAACCCAAAGAAATAAGAAATGGGCTCAGGACATTATCTTTGACATTGATGTTTGTTAGGTAATAGTAAGTACACATGGGACATCAGCAACTCCCTGGCTATATAACAGAGGGTCTCCCTCCCACTTGGGGGAGCCGACAATATGGCGGGGAGCTGGGGGCCATGCACGGAACCGGGGCGTTTTTGCCCTGGACCCCGATTGTAAGGGCGGCAGTGATAGGGCCAGGTCAGGTCTGACCCAGAAGAGTTAAAGTGCTTCCAGGGTAACGCGGCCCAAACCCCTCCCCTATTTAAAGGGGCACACGGCGGCGAGCGAGTCTTTTGGTTCCTGCTCGCTGCTGAGGAGACTGCAGTTGTGTATATCCCCCTGACGCCCCCCTCCCACAACAATCAGCCGCTCACTGAAGCGCTACTGGCGGGCCCCGTCAGAGGGCATTGCCCTGCTGGGAGCCACATGGGCTATAGAGTTTTTCCCTATCCACCATCCCCAGAGCAGGGTGCCCAGGAGGGGGTGGGGGGGTGGGGGTTCGGTAGCAGGGGTAGGGCAATAGGGGACCTAGGAATAACTATGATGTTTTCTTTTGCAGGATGTATGTATGGTATGTCATGTCATGCTTAACACTTTTCTTTTAGCATTCAATGTATTGTGTTCTCTCTGAGTTGTCGTATTTAGCTGGGGCAGGTGAGGTCAAGATTGGAGGGACACTTCTGGTCCCTTTACGGCATCCTTTTTATACCAAATTTAACATCAGCGTACCTGGACCCTCCAAGGGGTGCTGCCACCAAGTCGAAAGGAAGTGGCAGGGGCGTGGGGGATTCATGGCGGTCGCTGACACACGGTCCTTACCTATCAACCACCCGCGCAGGCGCATTTGGGCACAAGCTAGCATTGGACCTTGGGGGACGAAGAACTGGGGTGTAGGGGATGCCTGCGGTCGTTATCCTGCTGGGCCCCCCACACAAGAACTCCCTGAGACGGGAGAGCTCCCAGTACGGGAGAGGGAGCGTGGGGCCCTCCCATAAAGAGGGCCCCCATCCTCTGGAACGGAGGAGGTGTAAGAGGAAGGGGCACAGAGCCAGTCTTGAGCTCACTCAGAACAGTTATGTAATTTTTTGTTGGTTGCACAGGAACAGACTAGGTATGGTTAGGTGATTCCCATGTACTAGTGTCGGGAAACGACCGGAACACTGAGGGCAGAGCCACGCGTACCGTCCAACTCAAGCGCAGTCATGCTTGTGTGAACCCCGCATCTGCCTTAACCAAGCATATGCGTGGTTAAGGCAAATAGCGGTCTAGTGTTCAGGACGGGCGGGGAGAAGAACAGGAAGCATCAGAACAGGAAGCTCCAGATGCAGTCAGGTCAGTGGGGCTGGGGCCAGGTTTGGGGGGTAGTTTTTAGGAGTGGGGTCGCTTTTATGGCTCAGGGTGGGGGGATTGGGGTACTTTTGGGAAGGGGGTGCATGGTTTTAGGGCTCAGGGTAGGGAGTGGGGGCAGGGTAGTTTTAAGGGCTGGGGTTGTGAAAGGGGGTTTTAGGAGTGGGGAGGTTTAGGGCTCAGGGCATGGGGTCGGGGTAGTTTTTTTTACTTGGGGCAGGGTTTTAGGCCTCAGGGCAGTGGAAGGGGTTGGGGTAGTTTTATGGACAGCGCAGGGTACGTTTTAGAACTCAGGGCAGGGGGGCTGGGGTTTGGATAGTTTATGCTAGAGGCAGGGTTTTAGGGCTCAGGGCCGGTGGAGGGGAAGGGGTAGTTTTAAGGGAAAGGCAGGTTTTATGCCTCAGGGCGGGGGGATGAGGTAGGGGATAGAATTTTTAGACTGAGGGCGGGGGGGTCAGGGTAGTGGCAATCTTATCCATGCATACCCCCTTACCATTCATGCCTTTACAACGAAATTGAGTGATAAAGGCATGCGTGGTAAAGGAAAGCGTGATTAAGATGCATTCGTGGTTCGGGCGGCATGGTAGAGGCCCGCTGGGTTTAGCCATGCATGCCTCTGTCCTACAACCACTAGAGTCTCTGTTAAGGCTAGGTCTCACTTGTAAAAAAGGATATAAATAATGTGGTTACTGTGCAAAAATGTTATGTTTAAAAATTGTTTGGTGTGGAAAACTAATAAATACGGCCAGGGGTTTTACGACCCTTAACCCAAAGAAATAACAAATGGGCTCAGGACATTATCTTTGACATTGATGTTTGTTAGGTAATAGTAAGTACTCATGGGACATCGGCGACTCCGTGGCCATATCAGGCCCTGAGTGGCTTAATAAACCTGGAGTAACGCAACACAGAGCAAATCGCTGCATTTCATTACTCTACCCCAGGGAGGCGTTCCATTTGTGGTGCATGAGTGTTCCCACGCATCCACCCATGGATTCTGACGCATTCCCAGATTTCCAATAAAGAAGAAGTACGTGGTTCCTCGGTGAATACAGAGTATTTATAGCAGGTCGTGAAAGGAAGGGGATTCTTCCTTTCGGAACTGGTGCCCTCACACACCCAGCAAGCTAGGTGTCATGCTTCATCATCTGGGCCTGCTCCTCGTCGGGTCGGCGCTGCAATACCCGACGGGCACCCAAAAAGGGGCTCTTTATCGGAGATCTTTTGTTCCTTGCCGGTGGGTGCCGTGGGTGTAAGGGCCCTTTTGATTGTGTGGATGTAGTAGTATGTGAAGTGAGTTAAAACAAGTCAGGGTGCCTTATGGAACATATTTTATTCTTGGTAGGCCCCCTGCCTGATTTAAAATAGAAAAAGGAGAGGCGTCTATCTGACTATAATGGGTCAAGATCTGGGCGCTCTATTCCTAGTGGGTCAACATGTTTCTCGCCATTGTTGTCTTAAGGATCAAAGGCGATTCTTCAGGACCGTAAAGTGAGTCTATCTACACCCAGTGGTGTGGTGAACTACCTACCACTCTTGGATAAGCGGTTTGTGCGCCCGTTGTTTCTATGGACGACCCAATCACTAATTGAATCGTGCCTCGTCAGTATCCAGCGGGCCGTGGACACATATAAGTTATGTGTCTGCTTTCAATGAAAGCCGTGTGGTTGACCTACCCCTCTCCGCTGGATCCGGGAATTCCCAGATTTACCATAAGTGGTAAGTAGACCTGGGAATTCGCCAAAACTGCTCTACCTCCCCAGGTGATGCGTAACAAGGAGAAATATGTTTATTTCTCCTCTTTTTTTACTCGGCACACATAGAAAGAGTAAAATGCTTAGCGTTTTGTTTTTGTGCAGGAAGGTGTCCCTTCCTGCATAAAAACAATCCTGATTATAACGCAGGGTGCCTGCATTGGCGCTAGGTAGCACATTGTACGCCAGCACTGGGAAAAGACAGGAATGAGATGGATAATGTTAAAGACAGCACGTTCCTGCCATTTCCCTGTCACCCTGTGCCGCGCAGCAAGGAGGCTTGCTGCGCTGCGTGACTATTTGATAAATATGCCCCCTATGTGCATGGCCACTGGAATTATGTGACAGGGAAAACCAAATTATGCAAGAGGACTGACTGAATTGTGCACCAAGAAAAGGCAAATCAAGCGACGTTTTGCTGCTCATTTTGTGACAGTATTACTGCATTACTATTTTGCCTGTTTTTCACAATTTAACACTGTCTGGGCAAATGTTCCCAGGGACGTTTTAAAGATTTTGGGGGCCCTGGGCCAAATGTATTTTGGGGGCACCTGTTCGGAACAGCTTTGATTTTATGATCAAGTTTCAGCTCCTGCATGACCTCTTTGGTCAAATTCTAAGGGGCTTATTTACAAGCCCCTTGCGCGCCGGTGCGTCACTTTTATTATGGGAAAAAGTGACACACCAGCGGTGCAAAGGGCTTGTAAATAAGCCCCTAAATGTGTGTACATCTGATATTCAGGGATAGTGATGTGTGTTTTCAGCTGTAGCGGCCCGTATAGGGCGTGCTGCCGGGCGGTGACGCGGGGAGGGGCAGGGTGGGGGGTAGTAAACTACGGAATACGACCTTACTTACCTCCGTAGGATCATATTCCGTAGTTTACTACCCCCACCCTGCCCCTCCCCCGCCCCGCGTTACTGCCCGGCAGCACGCCCTATACGGGCCGCTACTGGTTTTGAGTATTGTAACACAGCAGCAGCTCACTAATATTACTGCAAATAATCTGTCACACCCTCTCATTTCTCATATGTGAGGTCCTTTATTGAGCTAAAAGAAACTTTTTATATGGATGTTGCATGAAACAAACACATTTTGTCTGCAAAATGTCTGTAATAAAGTCTCACTCATTAAAAATAAATGATAGAAAAATGCTATTTATAACAATCTGTTTAAAAATGATTCAAGGTCATCAGAGCAAGACTCTATGCAGAAGATAGCTGCCTCTGTCAGGGGGCCCCCTGAAAGGATGGGGCCCTGGGCCAGAGCCCACTATGCCCATGCCTTAAAACGTCTCTGAATGTTCTAACCCATTAGTAACAGTTTAGCATTCAAATACACCAATAGGCAATTGAAAGGTGACCTGCCAACTTTTGAGAAGTGTCCTTGACTGCGCAACAACACACTTCGGGGCAGATTTACAAGGAACTGACGCATCTGCATAGATGCGTCAGTTTCCTTGCATCAGCGTCGAATGTCCTTGCGCCACTATGGATGCGCTGTATTTACAATACAGTGCTCCATGGCGCAAGGATTAACAGATGCGTCAGAAATTCTGACGCATCTGTTGGCGCAAAAGTGACGCATTGCTGGAGTTGCTCATGAAAGTGACGCAACTCCAGCAATGCGCCACAACAGATGGGTGAGTCCCATTCAAAAGCCTGCGTCATTCCTTACGCCTGGTCTGAGCAGGCGTAGGGATTTTGACGCAGTGAAGGCGTAGAGTGACGCAGTGAAATCTTGTAGATTTCACTGTGTCAGTTCTACATGGCTTTTTGCGTGGGAACGCCCACCCTGCATACATTATACCTGACGCAGGTATAATGTGACGCAGGGCTTTACAACGTGACGCATCTCCCTAGATGCGTCACGTTGTAAATTGGTCGCATTGTTTGCGCCGCCGTTGCGTCAAAAAAAGTGACGCAATGGCGGCGCAAGGAGGCGCAAGGGGCTTGTAAATCTGACCCTTAGAGTGTTTGAAGGTAAAACAAGGCTCTAAAGCATATTTCTCTTTTCTACCGATGCCTCCAATTTTTACTTAACACAACACGTAGCTGAGTTTGCTAGTTTGGCTTGGAAAACCTCCGAAGTGTGGGCCGTAACGATACACGACTGGGAGAGTAATACGTCAAAAGTAGAGCACTTTTATCTCAAGAACATGCCCCGGACCAGCCAGAAACCTCCCGCCGAGTGATAAAAACAGCAGGTGCTGCTTCCAAAGCCAAACGGATGGAGAAATACTTACCAGGGACTGCCCGCCTTCTGGGAAGTGAGATATTTCACACTGGGAACTTTGCCACTCTTGTCAGGAAGGGGCGCCTGCCATGTGCGAAATACATCCAGGCCCCTTTATTGCATAAGCCCTGCTCGCGCGCGGGAATGCGGGGCCTTGCTTGACAAGATGGCGAGGCGAGAAATCCCACACCGTCCCAGGCGCCTTTTCTCACCGTGAGCTGCGTGTAGCCGCAGCATTAGAGGCCCACACAGACTTCCCACAACACAGGCCTCTCATCCAGTGCAGCTGCGTCCGACACTCAAGAAAGAAACAACAAAGAAAGAAAAAGTAAATAATGATAAAGATGATCAAACCATCTTGTGGAAGTGGTCACAATCTTGTCCCCTGGTACAGGGTTTCTGACTAAATATGACTCTTATCAGAGGCAAAAATACAAGATTTCCAGTTGCAAGGAAACAATTTTAACATTTTTGTAAAAAAACTCTAGAAATTTCATTTGGTTCCCAAGGAAAAGTCTAAAAATTAATTGCTGAGCTCTCGGGTTTCCTTGGTCGATGCATGAGACGCTCATCCAGTTCAAATTAACTCGTTGTCTTCTGGAAACTGTAGTACGGGTTTTATGAGCCCAACAGGACTACAGCTCCCAGAATGCAAAGAAACGTCATGGACTCGATGGGCTACCAGGACAGGAAGTGGGAAACGTGAGAGCTCTGCTAGGTGTACGCTTAAAGCAGACACAGATTGCCAATCTATGCCATATCTATCTATATCTTGTAAGTGCTCTGAATGTATATTGGTTATTCATATATAAGGCTCCCTGTTTTCCGTTTTTACTGATTTTTACAGATAAATACAGACAGAAAACATTCATTTTCTCGTCTGTATTTATTTTTAAATGTGGATAAAAACGGAAATTGGGTTGCTTTTTTAGTAATTCTAAATACTATCTGCCATGACTGCCAGGCCAATAGATGTGTGGATTGATATATAAGGGGGTTAAAAAAGAAAGGAATTTTAGTAAAGAGGCCTTAACTGCATTAGATATGCACAAGGTTGATACAGAAATGTGTATATTTTCTTATAAGCGCACTGATTTATCTTCTGTGGGTGTTCACAGCACTGAAACTGGCAGAAATTCAAGCATTAGTGCATATTTATTGGTTAAATAAATGTGGAAATATACTCATTTCAGCTTAATTTTTCCACAAAACTCAAAATAAATATGGATAAATACAGATAAAATTAGCAAAAAATAAATATGGATAAATACAGACGGAAATGGCAAAAAAATAAATACCATAAAACCGGGAGCCCTATTCATATACTACATGTCAGGCGCGCAACGCCATTGGGCTCAAAGGGCTTCAGCCCCCCACGTCGTGGTGTCAGCCCGGGCTGAGACAGCTTCTCTGGCTGACACACAGACACACAGACAGTTTTTGAGCTTATCTCAGCCGCACCCGAGTACTTCACAGGTCTTTAAAAGACCATTTACGTGTTAACGAGGCTTTGTTGTTTTTTCACCCCTTCATCTCCACTCTGCCTATTGCTGGAAGAATTACCCCCCCCCCCCCGAAATTTTTAGTAGCCCCCCCCCTCCATGAAATTTGGTTCTAGTTGCGCTTCTGCTACATGTCGTCAACGAAAGTGTCTATTTCTGTCTTAATAATAGGTGTAATTACTACCCATCCCAGTGTCACTACTTTTTTACACCTTGGAACGAGTGTATTGTATTGTAGTTGCATTTATATAGTGCTTCATATCCTGACAAGATACTATAGCACTTTCTGAAACATATAGCATGCATTTTGATAGAGTGTGGATTTATAATGTGCACCAAGTGGGAATTAGTTTGATGTCGTGTTTGATGGACAGTGCAGTGGAGTGCTCTTAGTGAGACCCATGAAGGATAAAATGCTGAGCCAGCTCCTTCGAATCTGTAAACTGCATGTTACACACACATCTCAGTTGAAGGAACAAAACCTGCTGGGGTGTCTTGCCGAGTGATAGTTCTGTCCCTAGTTTAGAAACCCCACTTTAATTAAGGAAAGTGTGACATAAATACTGCAATGCAATGCAAATAAAATAATATTATTCATGGATTCAGCCAGACCCCATTTCTGGTTCCATCGTCCCCTATCAGCTTTACGTTTTCGGTACCTCTCAAGAAGACCAAATATTTGCTCTGTCCAACATGCACCTACCAGATTTACACATTGTTGTGCCTTCGTGGCAGCAGCTTACAGTGCGGTAAAACACATATTAGTCTTGGAAGGTAAAAATGAAGAAACAAACATCCCAAGAGCTGGAAATTACTTTGAAGACACTTGTGAAACAAAACCTCCTGAACATTTTCCTCCCATTAATGGTGAGAGGATGATGACAGCGGTCCATCTCAGCTCATCTTTGTTTGAGTTTGCATTCTGGTACTTGTGCCTTTGTTTGTCCAATTATTAAAGTAAGTCTAAAAGATTTATGTATGTAAAGTCAAAAACAAGCACTGGCAAAGCCAACTGGCCTTGCTTTAATGTGCCAACACATGTAAACACAGGCATTCACAAATGGCGTTGACACGCATTGCATGCACAAATGCTGTGGATCACATTACAGCCTGTCCTGGCCTATTTGCTTTGCCAATACTTGGGCAAAAGTAGCAAACAAGAATGGCTTTCTGTGTTGAACACCTTTAGGAGATATGAATGTGACAGACAGCGTGACGATTGAGTGTACTTTTCAGATTTCAAATAGTTCCACATGGAAGAATTTCCCGGAAGACAGACTGATACACCAAACATCCAATTTTGTTCGCTTTCCCTGCTTGTCGCATGTTTTGATACCTTGTGGCCAATAATCAAATAAGCCAATGCAGATAGGAATATGCTCATCCTCAAATACATTATATGCATCAGTTCTGGAGAACACATGTTTGACCTATTGATAATGATAGTGAATATCAGAAATTTAAGAATGTGCATGATGAACTGTCAGTTACACAAGAAGGGATTATCTTGTGAGAACCGAGAATTGAAATTCCTGAAAGTCTACAACAGCAAGTCATTGAAGTGGCACAGGAGGGACATCGTGGATTTGTCACCACAAAGCGAGCCCTGCGCGACCGTGTTTGGAACCCTTATCTTTATGATCATGTTGAACGAGAGCTCCAAGCTTGTCATTTGTGTAACTGTTATCTCCTAAAACAACACTGCATTCTATGAACATGTCGAATCTTCCAAAACACGTCTGGGAGAAAATTGTAGTTGACATCTTTGGACCCCTTTGAAAATGGTCATTACCTCTTGGTAATCATAGATGAGTACTCTCGGTTTCCTTTGGTGGAAGACCTTTTACCAATCACTCATGATTGAGTAGTTGAAACACTAGAAGGCATATTTGCAACCTGGAGAGTTTCGTCCATTCTGAAAGCTGACATTGGCCTGCCATTCAATGGTAAGGAATTCAAAGACTTTCATCCTCATTTGAATATCAGGCATCAGAAAAGCACACCTCTATGGTCACAGGCTAATGGCGTTGTTGAACGTTTTCTGAGCACTCTTAAGAAAGCTGTTCAGCGCTCTGCACTAGAGGGACTTGAGCTCAAGTCAGTTCTTCATTCTACTCTTCATGCCTACAGATCTACCCCTCATTCTACAACCGGCCAACGCCCATTCACCCTGCTGTTCGGAAAAGCCATGGATACCAAGCTGCCCCAGTGGACCACTGAAAGAACCATTGATGCCAAGAAAGTTTGACTCACTGATTCAGCTCACAAGTCCAGAATGAAGACTTATTCAGACAAGCGTCGATGTGATCTGGACTTTATGTTTCAGAAAGGAGATCGTGTCCTTGTCAGGCATAGGCATAAACGCAACTCTGATGCTCCATTCAATGCAGATCCATTGCAAGTTGTGACTAGTAAGGCACACATGATGACTGCTGACCATTCAGGAAAATCCATTATGAGCGATTCCTCACATTTCAAGCACTTGCCCCAGAGTCTGTCTGTTCCAGACATTTGGAGAGAGACTCTGTCATCAGAGTGCCAGGAGAGTCCCAGGACTGCCTCAGTGGCTAGCTCACCAGTGCCTGCTGCGGTTGTTTCTCCTATGTCCCCTCAGCCTTAAACCACAAGATCTGGAAAAGTGGTTTGAGTGCTTGAAAGACTCATTGAGGAACTACCATGTATATATGTTTTTTTATTTTTATTTAACAAAGGGGGAGATGTAGTCTCTTGTGTATTATAGAGTGCAGGGCCCCTATGGTCCCTAATGGACTCCATAGTCTAGTGACGTAAGTGATTGGGTGTGGTTAATAAAATTCATGGTGCAGTACGTGCTAGTTACCGGTTACACTCTGAGAAATAAAGACAAGTAATACAGAGCTCCATGTGTGGCATAATTCATTTACATGCTGTGGGGCTGGGAAGGACGCTACAGTGAAGATTAATTAATTTGCCCAGAATACCAGGATGTTGAGCCGAAGCCAGATTCATACCTGGTTCCCAAGGTTCCAAAGTTTGCAGCTTTAGCTACTAGTCCACTTCTCCTCCTTACAGTTACTGAGATATCAGCCTTCCAGTGTTTAGGGTCCTTCCTAACACTAACCCAGGCATTTCCAGGCCTTCTAAGAGACAGGTGATGTTGGAATTGTCCTAACATGAACACAGGTTTATAAAAATATAACATTTTGTGGTTTTAAATGATACTAATCGTATTGTAGCTGGGACACCTAGAAACCACGGGAGGTTGCAACCATGACATGTTGGAAGATCGCATAATGTAGGTCCCTGTATCCGAAGGTGATCCCTGACCAAAACTGCCAGCTCTTTGATGACTATAATCACCTGGGAGGAGCTTCATTTTTAACTGTATCCATTGAGAAATTAGATAAGGCAAGGTTTTTCAGATTCAATATCACTCTTTAGACTACGTCATAGTTAATAAAAATGCAACAAAAGTAGTCGAAAATGCCAAAGAACTATGAAAAACAGACCTTGACTGCCATCTGAATCTGCCTCCCCAGTCTAAAGTAGTCCCAGGGTACATCAGCAGACTCCCATGTAAACATATTTATCACTGCATGGGGTTCAACTCTCATAGGACAGCATTCACTTATTAGAGTGCATGGTAGCTGTTTTAGACAAATAAAATGCAAAAATAACAAAGACCCTAAAACAGAGCCCAGCCCTAACATTTGTTTTTAGGTCTCACCTAAATGCAGCTTTTAGCTGCCTGTTGTTGAAGACTTAGGGCCCGATTTTGATGTCGTTAGGAAAGGCTCCAAACGGGAGTCGGATTAAGCGAATCCGATTAAGAGCCTATGTTTCCGACTGAATCGTCCACCTTTCCGGACGACCAAGTACGATGCGAGGAACCCGTCCGGGCTGACCGAATCGGTTCCGAACGAGAGTCAGGCAGTTCGACTGGTTCGGAGCCGAAAAGTGCAGCTCAATGGGGACTGTTTCCTAACGAGCGAGTATGATGACCGATACTGACAGCCGTACCGACTCGGTTTTGCCGAGATGAAACGGCTTTGGGAATCAGGCTTTAGGGGCCCGTAGCAGGCCCCCCTTCACCTGGGGCCCTCCGAATCGGTCGCGGGGGGTACCCATCGGTCCCCCCTTTCCATGCATGCACAGTGTGGTGGGCACCATGGGGTGCCCGCCACAGTATGCAGGCTTTTCCCCATCCACCCCTTTTTTCAATGGGAGCTTGTGTTCAAGTTGGGTACACAGGCTCCCATTGAATTCAATGGGAGTCCGACCGAACCAAGTCCGTAAACATACGGACACATCGTAATCGGTCAGTGGGACTCCCGAAGTGCGATTCGTATGGAAAGCTTTCCAGAACCGACTCGTCCGGAAGGCTTTCCTAACGACATCGAAATCGGGCCCTTATTGTTGACTGTACCAATACTTACAGTTTGCTTTGGGTCAGCCCATTGCTTACAATTGGTTAGCTTTCTTGTTAATCTCATTTGATTACACCTTATTTGATTTGTTCCTTCCTCTTCCTCTATTTATCCCTTCCCCTAAAGCATGGCTTCTTTACCATCCTTTCAATTGGATGGCTTGTTTCATTCAACGGCTCCATGTCGCAGAACTACTTTTTGCTTTTTCTTTCAGCACTCCATAGGAGTGTCCTGTGCATGTGTGCTGTTTTCCCATAATATCATGGCTCTCCAGCAGTCTACTTGTTGCTCCGTCCCTAAGTTTATCTGTGACGACCCCAGCCCTCATCAGCTTTTATGTTTTTACATTTATTTATTTGAACACCCACCCACACCCAGCTCCTCCATGCTCACTCGGCTGCACTCAACTGTCTTTACTCAAACACCAACTCACCACCTGCTCCACCACTCTACCTCTCCCTCCCAGTTTGCTGCCAGATCGCTCCTTTATTTAAAATATAGAACAGCATTGGCAAAAAGCATTGGCAAGACCAGCCGGTCTTTATTTGCAAATCTAAAGGTGAGACCTATTAGATTAGCCAATGCCTGTTTTATCTACGACTTGAGCAGTTAGGGCTAGAAACTTCACCTATACATTTTCACTGTTATTCTTAATTGTTACTGGACTTGCATACCAATGTATTTATTAAATTCTAAGGCTGGCTGTGGAGGGGGGGGGGGGAGAAGACACAAAGACAAATTATTTATCTGCCTCAAACTTCATAACTTCATACCACATTTCATCAGTTAGGCCTTGACTATTCAAACAGGTTACATAGGAGAATCAAGATGACTTTGGATACTCAACTTTCTATCTTAGGTCAAGCATTCACCATCTGGTCAGTATGGAACACAAGCATTCTGATATTATTATTTCTGGGTGACCCCTACAACTTCAAGGTTAAAAAAAACACCCTTGTCCGCAACAACTGAAGCCAGGGCATGTTCCTCTCAATTTTATTTGAGTGGTGATGAAACATGGCCATGTTCTTGCTCTCCATGGCCAACAAATCTTCTTGTTACAGGAGAATTTAGCTATGTATGTGTCTCCCATTGAAACCATGGGTCAACATGAAACGTTGGTAGGGGCCACAACCTGGATAAGTCTGAGAGACAATGACAGAGTAGGCTGACATCTGATATTCTCTGCAGAGAGGGAATTTTACTGTTCATTGTTTGCCTTGCACAGTTCATATTGCCTACCATACCAAGGCTAGGTCAGACCGGTGCACATGTACAAACAGTGTATTTGGGGTGCAAGGTAACATGGGGCGCATAAGCCATCAGAGTGAGGAACGCAGGGCCCGAGGGCAGATTGTAGCTGGTAGTATGGATCACGACTGAGGTATACTGAATGGCATGGACGGACTGAGCTATCTAGGATAACGTGGACAGACATTGAGGTAGCTAAGAGCACATAAACAGCCTGTATTGTAAGGAGAGATAGAGGAAGGTAGTTAATGGTATTAATGTTAAAAACATTTATATTATGATTTTTTAACCAGTTTTAGATCCTCATTCAGGGTGTTTTTGTATGCGCACATCGGGACAGGAGTTTTATTTTTATGATATAGGTTTGATAAAGAACATTAAAGGTAATGTTTCTTTTTTTAAACTTATTTTATAAAAGATAACGTTTTTTTCTAAATGTTGCGTCATGATTTTTACAAATTCTCTTGACTTCAGGAAGTAAGAAGTAATTCCGTCCAAAAGTAGAAAAGAAAAAAAGGATCGTATTTGGATTTCCATTTTTTATTTTTTTTAAAGGGATCTACATTTTTTAAAGTAGATTGTTTTCCCTGACTTCATGGTTTTTTCCCGATTTTTGTTGTCTTGTTCAGATTGTGAGTAAGAGGAAGAAGGGATGGATTTTTAGAAACTTTTCTTACCTAGGAAAGAAAATGTTTTGGATTTTGACTTGGATTGTTCTCTCTCTTCATTTGTTCATAATGTTTGATGAGTGGAGTTAAGAAAAATCACCAATAGTTTAAAAAAGACTTCTGCAGGTAGGGATTGTACTTCTTAATTTATTTAAATATACATTGTGAAAAATTTCAGTTTAGTTAATTTAGAGTGTAAAAACAGGAGAGTAAACACCATAAGTTGTTTTTAATTTGAATAGTGTAGTATGTATGCAAGATTGTCTAGGTACTCCGAAGCACCCATCAACAAAAATTGTTGAATTTTGCCCAATAGTCTCTCTAATATTTCTTTACTTGTTTAAGAAACTTGGGGATTCAGAGTACCTGACAATGATTGTGCCATTCTCATTTCTTGGAAACTTTGTTCTGTTCTTCAAAATTTCCAAGAAATGGTATAGGTTAGGGTGGGTTTTACTAATATTGCTGTTAAATGAATTATGCCATCCTTCTATTGAACTGTTGGTTTTTGAACATCCCTCTAAGCAGATCGAGTAACAATTCCACCACTCAATTGGAAAGTGTGGTTTCCTTCTGTGACTCGGCCTGCTTAGATGGCCAATCCACATATCTTCAAAGTAATTTAGAAGTGGGGATAATTTGTCCTCATTTTGGGTAAAATAAAATAAGATTTTATAATTGAGGTGTATAATTCGTCCACACATTCAGGAGGTACAAAACACAACCCTGTTAGTTTCTTAAGTTCATATTGAAGTTTACTGATTTGCATGTATTACTTAACTGAGGATTTTTTTCTCGAATATACCTGGGCAAAGTGAAAAATCATCCTTGAATTTGGGTATCTGAGTACATTTTAATTAAAAGTATTAGTAATTTGTCATTATAAGTCAATTATTATTTTTCTAGGATTTTTGTTAATTGTTTTGGTTTTTATAACTGATAAAATTTCAGTATATGTTAAGGAATTTTGTCTGACAGTAAGCAATAAATTAAAGGGATGTTTGTGTTATTTATATTTACATGAATATTATAAATTTGTGCGAATGTATGGGCTGTTGATTTAAAAGATCTATCCTTCATCCAAATTTCACTATTCTCACGCAAAACTGTACTATGATGCGTACTGAAAATTAATATGCATTTGAGAGGATTTTCATTATCATCTAGTAGGAAAGGTTCTTGGTTGAAGGTTTTAGTAACTTCAGGAGGAATCTTAATATCTGAGTAGGTCCTGAGGGTTACTGTCATCAGATTACTCTCCTGTTTTTTTTCCGTTGTACCATTCTTCTCAAATTGGGGATTGTGGGCAAACTACTCGCAACATGCATGGGGATGTTCTGGGAGGCCTCTCTCAAAACTGAGCCACAGGGTACATTGGAGGTGCCAGCTAGAGTTTTAATATGCTGTACATTTTCTCCAACCTCAATCTCCGTTGCAGAGTGGTTATATTCAGTGGTTCTTTCAACCATATTACCAAGGGTAACCATTCTGCTTTTGTAATGGGATGAGAAATACTTAACACACCTCCAATGACTTCTGGGTTCAGTTAATCCCTCCTTACAATAAAGGTAACATTGTATTTCAGAAGTCAATTTCTTAGCCATGACAGCACATATGCAGCTTGTCGATTTTCCATTTTCTTTAAAAAAAAGTTTTAGTAATATATTTTGTAAAGGTTTTACATTAGTTGTTTGGAACCTCTGCTGCACTTATGGTTTTAAAAAATATATTCATTAGTTTCAAAAACGTGTTTGGATTGAAATATCATAGTTTATTTGCTGGCAAAAAGCAAGTTTTCTGAACTTTAAAAAAAAGTGTTTAAAAGGTGATGTTTACAAATAGTTATTACTTTTATATAATGAAGGTTTGGTCTATTCTGCTGAAGTTCTTTTTTCACTTTGATTTGTGATTCCGGTTCTTCAAGATGAGATGGTTCCTTGAGGTTCTGTTATGAGTTAAAGATGGAAAAATAATGTTTAATTTTTAAGAATGTATTAAGTAAAAAAACGTATTTTCTTGTTCTGCCAGGAATTTTTGGGGTTAATTTGTTCCTGTGCGATTGAATAGTTATGTTACCTGTGAGAGTTTTACCTTAAAAATGTTGTAAGCAGGTTTTTCACTGGTTTTTCTTTATCATGAAGTTTTTTTCCAACTAAATGAGGGAAAAATATATATGTATGGTATATTAATATAAGATCAAAAATGTATATTTTAATTTTGTTTCTTAAAGTTTTTATTTATGTTTTAGCTTGTCGTAAATCTGCCACCAGCCACTGTCCAGCACTTTCCCTGAGGTAAGTACTTGGCGGAGTTAGAATAGTAAATCTGCCCCCAGTCACTGACAAGCACCTTTCCTGAGGTAACACATATTGGAGTTGAAACAGTAATTTGTTCACACAGTTACTTTATGGTTTCTTCTTGGAATGCATTTTGTTTGTGGAAAAAAATAGAAAATTATGGGGTTTTTTCTATTATATTGCAGGCTTTTGTTTTGCTATTTGAAATGTAATTTTTAAATTTATTGTGACTTACAAATTTTACAAATTTCTACACATTGACACATTTAAATGTTCCTACAGGCGGTTGACTAAAATTCATTAGCTGTAGTTTGTTTTTGTCCTTTAGCACGTACTAACATCTATATTTATACTCACTGTGACAGTTAAATGACACTGTTTTGAACAGTGTCTGAGTAGTAGTCCTGCTTACTCCCGTGCGTGTTGTCACTTCAGAAGGCAGTGTACCACTGATAACAAAATGGTGGATGCCTGTTTTTATATGTTTAGTAAGGTTTAACTACAATTTTCAGTAAAATAATTGTTGTAATCTGTGTTTTTTGGTGAACAAATACGCAACTAAAATTATAATCTTTTCGTAAGTTTTTTTAATAAATATTTGACCTTCATTTGTCTGTCATTTTGATTGGGAACAGAGTGTTATGTTTCATATAGGTACCCTAATATAGGCCCGGGTAACATCATTCCCCTTCACCTACATTACCTCCCCTACATTACACTGTAACAAGCCTTTTAGGATTGAACCTTTACCTAGTTCTAGTCCTGGGTGCAGAAGGAGGGTTTCTCCTAAACATTAGAGTCCTATAACTCCATCAATAGACTCACACAGTATGAATGAATATTCATAAGGGTTCTTAGAAACAAGGCTGGGGCAACACCACCTTCCTCCCCATATCTACGTGCACGGTTCATCCCATACGTCATCCTCAAATCCAACAATGTCTAATACAAGCAACAAGGGACAAAGGAGCCCTAGATACTTTCTGTATAAATGTAGCACCTCTTACTAGTGTTAGTTAGAGGGAACCGAGACTTCCAGGCCGACACACTGACCAGAGACGCTGCGGCTCCTGCATGCAGACGCTCCAGCTGACAGTGGTTAGAACATCCCTTGCGGGGTGTCCAACTCGAGACCAAGAAGGGCTCCTACATTCCCACACTTCAGGTAATGGGGTTCAACTAATTCCTAAAGGGATTCTTGGCTTTACACCTACTCACATGCTAGGCACATTAAGTACATCTAGATAGGCATCGTAGGTGTACGCGCTCTCTTTTATCAATACATTTTATATTCATGTATTTATTCATGCTTATTGCAAGATGGTAGAACTGTACTATCTTTTTATATTCGCTGTACTGCTAATCATATATCTCTGCTACTGTCTAATGGTTGTTGCAGCTCATATATTCTACACGAGAATAACAACAGTTCAATAAATCCTTATTGAAACGCCCAGGCTGTTTATTCTGTGTATCTCTGAGACAGGATAAGTGAGCACGAGTGACTGAGCGAAAAGTAGTACATTGTTTCCACGATCTTGAGGGATCAGGGTTGTCATGTTCTGAGGTTGCCAGAAACTAATCTCTCCCCGATAAGAGGAGACACTAGTGGCACTGTGAGCTAGCCTATGCAAACAGGCTAACATTTCTCGGTGGGGGTGCTCAGAGTCAGTCTGCCACCAAACCCACAGTTTATGTTATCCGAACGCGCAGGTCCTGTATGGGTAATATAGGAACGAAGGGGCATATTAGCAAGAACGGCGTTAAAATTATCGCCGCTTTAGCGGCAGGAAACTGCCGCTAAAGCGGCGATAATGGGCTTGATAATATGCCCTTGAGAATTCCAATAGAAGCCCAGGATCACAGCAGAACATGGGCTTCTATTGGTATTCTCAAGGGTATATTATCAAGCCCATTATCGCCGCTTTAGCGGCAGTTTCCTGCCGCTAAAGCGGCGATAATTTTAACGCCGTTCTTGCTAATATGCCCCTACACGACAACAGCTACACGCTGTGTAGAAATGGAAACCATATTACTTTTATTTGCATAATGTTGTGATGTTTTGTCTTGTTTTGAGTTGTGTTGCTTTCTGTTGCACACATATGCGCATCCCAACAGTACTTTTTCTTTTTGTAAAAATATTTTTGTGTATATTCAAATACATTTGGCTAAGTATAAAAATAAAAATTCTACATTTAATTGTCATTTTTACCATTTACATAAAGCGTGGTAAAGGTATGCGCGGTAAAGGCATTGCGTGGTAAAGGTATGCATGGTAAAGACATGCATGATAAAGGTTACTTTAATGTTATCCTATGTAGGCTCATGGTAAAGTTATGCGTGGTAAAGACATGTTGGTTATGGTATATGTGTTTTGTAAAGACTGTTTGGTAAAGGCATGTATGGTAAAGGCATGCGTTGTTCTATCATACATCCATCCATCACAGTGCTGTATACTGTGCTGGACGGAAGCAAACTATCAATGGCAGTTAAACAGGGCAATGGATGAGGAAGGCTTACCCAAAGATGCTCAATTTTTCATAGGTAAGAAATTTTATTTAAGATTTTTTTACATGAAGCAGGCAAAACTGCACATACTGCCTCTAGGCCAGACCTAAAAATTATGATAAATGCTCAGTGTCAGTCGCTGATAGATGGCCTTGGTTATTTGGAATCTCTATATGGGACGTCTGGCATCTAACAGCTCAGAGTGTGTTCAATGCTGTCCACCTAATTTCCTAAGATCCCTCTCCAGCACAAAGTTGACAGCTATGCGTCCACCTTACTAATAAGAACATAATCTCAAAGGTTGACAAAGGAGAATTCTTCACAAATCATCCTGTGGAGGTTAGCAGTTCGGGTTGGACCGTTCCCATGAGGAGCAGGGTCAAGACTGATTTGCATATAGCGGGGTCCAAACTGGGGTTTGTGACTGAGGGTGAATGTTTGCATTATTCAGCATTCTGTCCATCATTTGTGCTTTTTGCTTTTGTCCCCCTAGTGGGAAGGGTATGCCCAGACGTGGGTCCCGTACTCACTGCGCAACTTGATTCAAGCTAGCCTGGCTGATAAGAGGTGTTCCCCCGAAACCGGACCCAGGATGCTTGTTTCCGGTCCATGGAGGATCTGGCTTGCTAGTTTTTGCTGGACTGTTCCCATGAGGAGCAGGGTCAAGACTGATTAGCATATGGCTGGATCAAAACTGGAGTATTGAGCAAAGAAAGATGGATTAAACCCAGATCATTGTGACTGGGGGTGAATGTTTGCATTGTTCAGCATTCCGTCCATCATTTGTTTTTTTTCTTCTTTTTGATGTTAACATATTAGCAACACTGCACACAAATATTAATTTAATTTAATAGCAGTTGAGCTGAGTAATGTGTGTTCAGGCTGGGCAGAGTAATGTGTGCTGCATAGTGAGTGCTTGCAGGAAAGTCAACCAGCAAAACAGTGGCGGCTGTTTCCGAATGTGGGTGGTGGTGTGGTGTGGGGGAGGGATGAAAGAAAATATATAGCACTTACCTGGGTACGGCCTCCATGCTCTTCTCTTCTGACTCCCGGCAGCAGGAAAGCCCTCAGGCTCCCAGACTCCCCCAGTCAATCACGGCGCTGTTGTCACCAGCATGACAAGAGTGTTGTGATTGGTCTGTGTGGCCTGGTTCGGCGCTCAGACAGGGAGTGGAAGCCTGTGCATGTTCTCTAACCACCTGTGCAATACAGCTGGGTGGAGAAATACTAAGTGTGCATGACTGTTTGGCCAGCCCAAGACAGCCAACCAAACCGTCATGCGCACTTAGAGAGTGCCCACCACTCCTCCCCCTGCTCTGGCCAGCATAGCCCCACCCCGCATCTAAAATGTAAACCAACTGAGCCAGTACGGAAAAATAAAATGATAATAACAATGCGTTATTATCATTTTATTTTTCCTTTTTGAACTGCTCAGAGAGCAGTGGGGCGACGCTCCTCCGCCTTAGTGGAAGAGCCGCTGCTGCAGCACAAGCCACTCCTTCACACAGCCTCTCTTATACCGTCTAAGAGAATCCATCAAGCATGTGTGCACTGTTATGTGTACAAATATGCGAAGGGCATCCATGGAAAAGTGTGAAGGTGCAACTATCTTGAAATCAGGACTCAGAAAGGGATGCTTGAGGTAGATGGGTCTTTTACATAGGGATTCACCTATTGTAGCTGAAGGGAGATATACGCATGTGGGACAGAGACCCAGGGCTTTAAATGGGGCGGGTCCTGCCAGGTCTCAGACCCGTAATGAAAAACTGACTTTGAAACAGGTCACTATCAGGCCCTATATTCATGGCCTTAACTTTACAGAGAAAAAACATTATCCGATTTCTCAAGAGAGCCATGTCTGTAATCAGTGGTTAATTTGTAAAAAAGTGCCGGGGCTCTCGTCAGGAGGCAGCTTGCACCAACCAGCCCATTTCTCCTGTTAGTGCCACCTAAAACAGAACCATCTACTAACCATGAAAGTGGGGAGGATGTGGCGTAATGGCCGGAGCTGCCGACCTTGGAACTGGGGAACCAGGTTTGAGTCTCGCCTTTGGCTCAACATCCTGTGATTCTGGGAAAATCACATGATCTCACCGTAAATAAATGTGTCCTTAACTGGTGCTCATGAAAAGCACCAGTGTTGATGATGAAGTGCTGGTGCTGAGCACCGGAAACCACCGGCTCAAATTAAGCACGGTCTGTAATTCATGTCAGTGATGTAGTCCGTGCTTACATTTCACAGGTTTTACTTCATTTTGCATTCCCAAAGAGTAGTTGTTTTTCCATATGTGTTTCTGTAGTTTTTTTCATGCAAGATATTACTTGTGTAGTGCATACAGTGAACCAAGTCATCTCCAGGTCTCTCAAGTAAGTTCAGATTGAGATTGGGTGTTTATGACACTTCACAATTGAGAGCTCAGGAACTGAGGCAGAAGGCAGTTGAGTATATCAAAGTGGTTCTCAGTGAGCAATACAGACAAATGGTCACGTATATGATATTTGTAAGTGTGTTTCCATGGGATAGGGTGTGAAAGAGGTACAGATATCAGCAGCAGCAAAGGAAAAGAAAATGCAGTGCCTACAGGTGAGTGGGTGGGTTGTGTGTGTAGGGAGAAGGTGAAGTGGAGGAGATAAAAGAAAGTATGTTCAGAAGGAGAAAGTGAAAAGACAGTGCCAAAGAGTAAAAATAGGATCTGTGGAGAGAAAAGAAGAAGTGCCTACCTAAGTGAGAGACTGCAGAGTAGAATGATGAGAAGGAGAGAACAGTAATGTCTGAGACACGCCGAAGACCACTACCCGTTCCACAGACGTTAGAAATGTTTAATTTATAGTCTCTTATCTTCAGAACTGAAACATTTTCAGTTCTGTTTATTCACAACAAATTCATTATTGTTACTCATTTATTTGATACTCCTAACAAGCATTATCAAAGTGAACAGGCCTCGCTTGTTTCAAGAGCACTGCAAAGACCCCACTTATTTCAACAAGCTTGTTGAGGAGAAATACTTGGAATACTGTTTGATGTATTTTTAAAATTATTATTTTTGGCAGCGTCTAAGCAACTTTAAACTTTGTTCCAGCAGATTTTTTTATTACAAAAAACGTTAAACTATTTCACACATTTCCATTTATTTTTCAGGATCCTTTGACGGTGTTAAGCCCCAGCTACGCTCAATCAGTAAGTGATACACAAGTGCAAACGATTAATAAGGCCAATTTCCCTCATAAGTATATTATTTTAGTTGGTACAAATAATATTAGCATAAACGCACATTACTTATACAAAACTCATTAGCAAAAGTAGGGCCTAATTTAGCGTTCAGTGGATGGGTTACTCCATCATAAATGCGATGTATACCCTGTCCACCATATTACATATAAGGGCATTATATCCAATGGCTTTTGTAAAATGGCAGATGGGATAGCCATTCGCCAAACTGTAAATCATGCCCTTACTATGCTGTGGTTGCATTACTGTATTGTATATATGGCTCAAAGTCCACTCACTCGGGGAAGAAGCAGACTGATAGCACCATTGTGTGCACTGGCTTCTTCCTTACTGGCCAACAAGCATTGGCATCAACAAATACATTTCATTTTATTCCTGAGCAACTGCTGTGTATTGTGTGTTTCTTTCATTGCTCATGGGAGGGTGCAAAAGTTTTTCCCTGACACTTACATTCACATATGCACATGCAAGTAAGACAGCTCAGTGCGTTCAGTGCTCTCTGCTAAGATCTGTGTGTAATGTGCAGTCACTGATTTCAATCCTAGCAGGGATGACTCAACCCCTCATCCTTCAAAGGTCAATGTATGAAATACCAATGATTGGGTAAGTGTAGCAGAGTGCTTAATTTGCAATTAAGAAAAATGCCAGGGCCAAGGATTTTCACAAGAGGCTACTGCAGATTGTACACCATACCAGCGCTGCAAAGTGCCATTACTAACGTTACCTTCTAACCATCGCACTCCAACAACTGTGACAATTTGGATTAATTCATCTCACAAAAGCTGTAAAATACCCTGAATGAGGTATTCTTATGTTAATTTAGATTGAGTTAGGGATGAGGATAGATAAGGGAAAATCTAGATTCCCTACTTTGATTATCGTTATTGTTTTATTGTTTTTGTTCACAATTCAGAGTCAATTTAAAAATGCACTGTTGTTTTAAAACATAAGTAACACGGCTCACGGGTAGTGAGATCGAAGGAAAAAAGTGATGTCATGTCATTAACTCAGTACAATGAAACAACTATTGAAGATGTAAATGTACGTGCATGACAATTGTTATTGATATATTAAATCAAGAGGAGGTAGAAAGAAGGGATTGTGATCCATTCAGCTTCCTTGCATTAGTACTAAATATCAAAAGGGAATGGATCACTTGACCTGAGTAACCAGAATTTGCAACGTTTGTGTAGGTTAGCAATAAAAAACCCTCATTCACGTACACAAGTCGTAAGGCGATATATCTTGGTTCTCCGCCCTGTTTAAAAACGTGACAGCATCATCATTGGGTTTCTTTTTTGTCATATCCAGGTTGCCGTGGGAAGAGCCAGCACAAGTCGCACTGCGTCCCGTAGCAGCAGGTTATTATGCTCGCCGGCTCCCTGAAGAAGTCCGTAATCTAGGACTTGAAGGTACTAATTGACCACTCCAGAATCAAGTGAACTACATCTTGATTCACTGAGACTGTGACAAAACACGGCCTCCCCTCTCTTCTTAGGTCCTGAAGAAAGCCCCCCTGACCCATTTGGGCAAACCAAAGGGCTGAAACATGTCGACCTTTTTTATGGACACTTGAGTGCGGTAGACTAATAACAGGTCTTCCTACGCACGACACTGATTTTAAGCGATCTCGATCCTAGACCTATTAAAATATAATCTAGGTATACGAGTTTTTTAGCGCCACTTTTACAACTCACTTCACTAGAGCACGTTCACATCTCTTTTTTCATTGATCACTACTGCAATAACCAGTGGTTCACCTCCGGATGGAGGAAGCATACAACAAAAAAGAAACCCAATGATGATGCTGTCACGTTTTTAAACAGGGCGGAGAACCAAGATATACCGCCTTACGACTTGTGTACGTGAATGAGGGTTTTTATTGCTAACCTATACAAACGTTGCAATTGTTATTGATAGCCTGGATGCAGTGCCTAATAAAAACAAGTTTAAAAAAAATTTAGATTAAGTTTTGAAACACTACATTGATGTGCTTTTTAAAAAAATATACAGACAGCACCACCATATTGTGGGCTGTCAGAAATAACTGCCGGTGTCGACAAATAAGTGTGGGTGTCGAGCACCGGCACACACTGGCACAAATTAAGCACTGATGTGGTACCACAATATCGATTCTGAAATATCCTCCAGCAATAATATCGACTGCAAGATAATAAATTGTACAATATCATTGAGATAAGTAGATGTGGAGTTAAAATAGCTAAAATAGTGTAGTTAAAAATAGTAAATCTATAGATTCCTAAGTACGATTACTTGACGATATTGTGCAAGTTGATATTTTGCAGTCAATATTGTTGCACTTGGATTTGATTATCGATATTATGGCATACAACCCTCGGTACTAGTATCGCATGTCATGTCAGGGAGCTCTGTTTCTTGGTTCCTTAGTCAAACACACTCCACCAAGCTAGCTACAAAGGTTGCTCACTAAGATTGCGTCCCTTGCAAGATCTCATTCAAATTGAACCTCATAGAGATTCCTTCTCAGGGAAATGTCAGAGGTTGCTTGGTCATTATTCATTTTTCTCCTCTTGCTCCCTTTAACAAGCTATAAAGTTGCCCTAATGCCATAGTTGCTAAGACCAGGTTTATTGCAGCCACGGCAACCGGTGAACAGTTAGTCTCTGAATTCGTCCCTGAGCCTTCAGCCTGGCTGTGTGTGTGTCTCTCGATACTGTATTGTGTTTATCAATTATTACCTTGCAGGTAAGTACAACGGGAGTCGTTCATTCACAGCCACTACCTCAACAATCACTACATCAGGAGTTCCTTTACATCACAACATTGCAGGTGTGTTTATATTTTTATATGGGTATATATATGTATAACTTTATTTTTGTGTAAACATATATATGTTTATTTTTTGCTTCACATTCAATTTAAATGAACATATATTTACATGTATATGATACTAGGCTGAGGTAGAGAAGCCCTTCCGCTACGCCGGAAGGGTAGAGAGGGATTCCCGGGTGTGGATACGTACTCCCGAATCAAATACTAATCACCAAAGGTATCCCATTCAGCGTAATGAAAGATTGGCACTAAACTCTTGTGGCGTCAACCGCTCAAGCGCGGGGAAGGAAGCAATTCCTTTTTGTTAAATAACCCTCACACACTCTAGTAGTGTCATGCTTCATCATCCGGTTCACCCTGACTCCTAAAGGTCAGGGTGGGCTCAACCATATTTCAGGGAACACTTAAGAGAGATAGGCCAGGGGGTCTAAAGAATAAAAATCCTCCTCCGTCTCCAGGTATCCCTTTAATAATGGCGTCGCAGGGGATATTAAATCATACCCTAAGAAGGTGATTGAGCAGGCACGAAAAAGGTCTCGCAACACACAGCGGGCAGCCCTGTTGGAAACAAACACAAAGAGAGAAACTAAAGCACTAATATGTGTCACCACTTACAATTCATCACTTAATGCCATAAAGAAAATCATTAATAACAAATGGCATATACTCACTTCAAACAAACTGACATTTGAAAAACCCATGTTCTCATTTAGACGCAACAAAAGCATTAGGAACACTCTGACTCACACTGACAGTTGGAAACAGAAACAAAACACCCAACTTACGCTGTGGAACCAACCACAGGTGAAGGGCCATTTCCCTTGTGGCTCGTGTGTGGTCTGCCGGTTCACCACTCACACCACTAGTGTAGATTTGGGTCTGGCACGCCCATGGCAACAAAGGGACCATACAAAATTGAACACGGTATATATGATCACATGCCCCTGCAAGGCCAAATACATTGGCATGACCACTAGGAAGGTGAAGGTACGAATAAGTGAGCATAGGAGCACAATCAGACGAGCAATCACGGCTACCAAACACGGACAACGATCTGGAATGGACCATCATTGAGAAGGTAAAAGGTGGTATTAACGTATCGAAAAGACTACTAGAGAAGGAACAGCGGTGGGTCTATAGGCTGCAGACGCACATCCAGGGACTTAATGACTCCATTCCTTGGAATCAGCTGAACCAACCCAGATAGAGGGGCACTAACAACTCAGGCTCCCCATAACCCTAGGAACATGATAATTGAGAATCAACTGAATTAATCCAGATAGCGGGGCATGAACATCCTGAGTCTGTATACACTTCCAACTACCCAAGAGAACATGATAACCATCCCCCATTCGTGCTTTGAAGCAGAAGGGGCCTACGAGACAGAGATGCACAACATACTGTATGGTTGAACAAATGTGGTGTATTACATTCTAGGTGTAAGAATAGGCGCCCTCTCTGATGAAACAAGGTAATGTCAGTTTGATGTTTTAATGTGAGTTGGCTGGGATAAGAACAATACTAATGTTTTTATGTGCCCTTTCTCTAATATAAATCGTTTACATGTCCTTGGCTCGTACCCGCATTTTACACGAACTACAGGTATCACATCACACAGTATCTGGCCAATATGGGATTTTCATATCCAGAACTTAAATACGATCGATGGAAATGAAATTACCAAACAATAAAGTTGTCTACACGAATTTAAAATTCAGTTGCATGCCAGTAACCATGGTTACCCAGTGATAGGGACTTCATCCCCCATGAGGCAACCTATTTTCTGTAGTCCCGTCTGGGACACACGGAAATGATGTCATACAGACGCGCCAGGGGCGGGGCTCCGCATCCCGGACAGCAAGGAGATGTGCGGACGAGACAGCTTTATAAGCCGCGTCCCCGGCAGATGAAACTGCAAATGCCAGGAGACGCGGGAACCAAGTAGGTGTGACGGAGGGGCAGGACCTTTGAGGAAGTAAGTGGGGATACAGGGCTTCCTCTGATTGCGAAGGGGCCTTATTAGAACGGCATACTTGAGGATGGGGTCACATGATCTTAACAGAGCAAGTCTCTTCTTGTCTTTTTCTCCCGTTCTACTTCGAACCTGCAATTACACAGAGTTTGACTACAAGGCTACCCCCACTAACTGCAGTCCCTTGAGACACATTAAATCCTCCTGAATAGGGTAAGATGTTCAGCATGTAAGAATAATCACGAGTGAAAAGAGGATTAGGTTCATGCCCTGAAGTGTGAATGTGAGATTGAAGTTGCAGGATGTTTTGTGATGCAACAGTGACAGTATTACCATGGAGTTTTTAACAGTATAGTGTTCATGGACTTGCATATATAGGTACGATTAAACGTTGCGTGCCGCTAAATGCGTCTATATGGGACAACACGATCCCAAGAAAGCTCGTTTGATCACAGATCACAACAAGTTAATTGAATGAGAGCACATTACGCACCCAGTTTGCTGAAATTACATGGGTGAATGGTGTGCAAGAAAAACATACAAATATGATTATTCTCACTATTTTTCTCTTACAGACGGACATAAACCACTACAGACCTGGATGGGAGATAAGTATACCTTCCACCTTTTCACAAGAGTGCAGCTTTCTGCGCCATCAATTGGGAACAAGATAGGGAAACACCCTCACTGAAGACCCAAGGAGGGAACCCCGTTTCGCCCTGAAGAAAGCCCAGGACCCATGTGGGCCACCTAATAGGGCTGAAACATGTTGACATGGCATTAGGGTCATAGGACCTTTACCTCCTGACGACCCCCTTTTACTTCTTTTTAATATCCCCTGCGACTCCATTATTAAAGGGATACCTGGAGACGGAGGAGGATTTTTAATCTTTAGACCCCCTGGCCTATCTCTCTTAAGTGCTCCCTGAAATATGGTCGAGCCCACCCTGACTTTTAGGAGTCAGGGTGAACCCGATGATGAAGCATGACACTACTAGAGTGTATGAGGGTTATTTAACAAAAAAGAATTGCTTCCTTCCCCGCGCTTGAGCGGTTGACGCCACAAGAGTTTAGTGCTGAGCTTTCATTAAACTGGATGGGATACCTTTGTTGATTAGTATTCATATATTTACATGAACATATATTTATAAGTTGTATATATTCTTTTATACAATTAATTTTATACATATGATGTCCTAAAGCATTAAATCAAACGTGTGTGTGTGTGTGTGTAAAAACATAGATTTATACAGATATGGCTAGATATAGATACATATTCTTTCTTATAATCCCTATTATTTTTTACTTTATCCCTAGTTTTATTTGTTTTTTATTGTAGAATTGTCTTCAATAATATTATTAATATACACTTGTATTTTAATTATTTGTCTATTATTATTACATTTAAAAAAGTTGTCTTTTTTAACATAACTTTTTATTATTTCTTTATGTAAATTATTTTAAATGCACTTAATTTGAATAGTGCTTTTTGTTTTGCTAATAGGTTTGGTGCAGTTTTACGAATCATCATAAAATTTTCCCCCAATAATTTACTCCACCTTGGCTCCTTCATGCAGAGTTTGGCGCCAACCTCTCTGCCAGGAGACATTTTCTCCTCGGACCAGTCTCCTGCCGGTAGGATAATGAAACAAATAAATATATCTATGCTGATTTTAATGATTCATTTTATTATTAAAATAAGTACAAAAGTAAGGCATACTGTATCTTTCAAGCCTCCAGTCAGGCTGGTTCCTGTGTAGTTAATGTAAAAATTATTTTTTTTTAAATTAGATTCACGTGTTTAAGGAAATAAATTTGATTTCACTGACACATTCACCTGTAAAACAGTTTTTGAGGAACTCTGACTTATATTAATGTTTTATCACTTGTATCTTCAACAGTTGCCCTTACAATTGGTGTGCAGTTCTGTACTAGAATTTAGCAATAGCCCACTAAACAGACAAGGCAGATATGATGAGGAAAAGGCAATGCCACAAGAGCTTTGGCTCTCTAACTTTTAGCAGACCTCATGACTGATGCTGAGCAGGTGCATGCTCCGCCTAGCTTGTGTGGCAGCTGGATGGCATGACCCCATGCGGCAGCGGTTTGCTGAAGAGTCATCCCTGATGGTTCTAGATGGAGACAGCCGAGGTGATTGTCTTTCTTCAGATGACCACACCAGTGAAGCAGTACCTACTGGCAGTAGAAGTCCCACTGCTGTAAAGAAAATGAAGAAAAATGAAAATGGCAAACTGTAAATTGTATGTTTATGCTATTTTGCATGTATCCTCTGGCACCATCTTCTAAGTAGGGCTTGGTGTGATATGGGAGTCCTCTGTGATTATTTGCAGGGCGTGTGGAGGTTGTAATTCCAGCCATGCTGAGAGTTACAATAGAATGGGTTAACAAAATTGCAATGCTGCCACAGACTAGTATATATGAATAGTGAAAAAACCATAAACAATACTAACTACACAGAACAAATATTCATTTTTGTGTTCAAATTATCAAGGGTAGTTCTTTGTATGGTTCTTAGTCGCCACCACTGGTTTACTGTGTGTGTAAGTGTGTATATGTAAATGGGAATGTGTGTAGTTGTGTGGGTGAAGGTATGTGGGTGTATATGTGTGCTATAGGTGTATGGATGCAAGTATGTAAAATGTATGTGTCCTTAAGGGTGTGGATGTAGGTGTTTGGGTATAGATGTGTGTGTTTTGATAAACAGGCATAGGTAGGTGTGTGTATGTCTGTGTGTTTCTGGGTGTGTGGGTTTGCAGATTTTGAGGTTTATATGTGTGAGTATTGAGTAGAGGCACAGGTGTACACATGATGGGCTGTATGTTTAGGGTATATATGTGTGCATTATCGTGTGTGTGTGCACGCTCAGTGATGAGTGCAGGGCTGAGTGTGAAAATATTTTTGTAAAAGTGTGTGTCTGTAAGTGATGCGGAGTAGGAATATATGTAATGCGTTCAATGTGATTGCACACACGTGGATTGATAGTAATGTGTGCAGGTAAGTGTGTATGTATCTTAGTAAAGTTATATGTATTTGTGTGTGTGTCGGTGTCTGTGTATAGAGCTAGAGATGTGTGAAGAGGTGTATAAAGTAGTATGTATGCAGCAACGTCTATGAATACCAGAAGTTGTATGTATGTATGTAGAGGTGTGTGAGAAAGAGAGATGTGGGTGATGTCTTTCTGAATCATTCCCTCTGGGTGTTGCCAATTAAAGCGTTCAGCATTCTTCCCACCAAGATTTTCACAATACACATAATGCAATGCAGATACATGTATGTGTGTGTGTATGTGTGTGTGTGTACAATATTAACATTACTGTGTGTGTCTATGTTCATACATGCATGTGCAGGTGAGTGTAGATGTGTGTGAAGATTTTTGTTGACCTGTTTGTCGGATTATAAAAGAAGATGTGAGAAGCACTGTACAAGGAAGTGTGCAGATGTTGGTTTGTAAATTTGTGTGTGGGGACAAATGCAATTCGTAGAGATAGGTGTGTGTGTATTAGTAAAGGTAGTTGTATTAGTCTATATATATGTGCTTGCTGATGTGTGTTGGGGGTGTATGTGTACAGCAAGCATTGTAGGGAGAAGTGTATAGGGGAGTGAGTGCTTAGCAAAGTCTTTACAACAGTTGTTATATGTGGGCATGTAGAGGTAGGTATCTGTGTGTTATGTTAGGTTACTAACATTTGCATAAGAGAGTGCGAAGATGGATGTAAGATTGCATTTAGAGGTAGAAAGGGTTTGTAAGCATGTGTATAGAGCTGCGTGTGTGTCTGTCTCTGAATGTTTATCCTTGAGATCATCCACTGATGTAGCAACTTGTAACACATTGGAAATGCCTTTCTATGCATTAAGTGCTATTTTTATCACGGGGTCCAGTGAACAGCACTCACAAAGTATTCTCAGTGGCTAGTGATCTTCTTGCCCCTTTTTATCTGTACTCTACAACTAGTGGGAGTGTTCAGTGACAATGTCACAGGCCTAAAGTGTGGTGACCCCATTGTTTCATTATCTCATTATCATGTAGCTTGTTTTTGGCAATCTTGAATTCTTTTGTATTCCACCATGGCCTGTGTGAGTTTTAGCTGAAGATGTGCTTGTGGTGTACTTAAATATTTGTCTGTACTGCATGCAATGGTTGCCCACATTTGCTCCCCGGAAAAGTAGCGCAGAAGGTCAAACCACCATTGAACCCAAACAAGAGGTCTTCATAGACAACCAAACAAGAGGTCTTCATAGACAACCAAACAAGAGATCTTCATAGACAACCAAGCAAGAGGTCTTCATAGACAATCAAACACCCAAACAAGGGGTCTTCATAGACAACCAAACAAGAGGTCTTCATAGACAAACAAGAGGTCTTCATAGACAACCAAACAAGAGGTCTTCATAGACAACCAAGCAAGATGTCTTCATAGACAACCAAACAAGAGATCTTCATAGACAACCAAGCAAGAGGTCTTCATAGACAATCAAACACCCAAACAAGGGGTCTTCATAGACAACCAAACAAGAAGTCTTCATAGACAAACAAGAGGTCTTCATAGACAACCAAACAAGAGGTCTTCATAGACAACCAAGCAAGAGGTCTTCATAGACAACAAAACAAGAGATCTTCATAGACAACCAAACAAGAGGTCTTCATAGACAATCAAACACCCAAACAAGAGGTCTTCATAGACAACCAAACAAGAGGTCTTCATAGACAACCAAACCATACATCTTCATAGACAACCAAACAAGAAGTCTTCATAGACAAAGTGAAACAGGTTTGCATGAATTATGATGCACATGAACTGTTCTGGGTATACATGCGCAGCCTTACTCGAAACCTTCTCGCATGATTCAAAGTTTAGACTACCATTGAGTCTGAGGAAAAACTCATTTTAAAGTAAGTGCTTTGCAACAGTGCAAAATTATTCCCGTATAAACCCATCGACTAGTACTATGATGGCAAATGTAGGTTGCTAGCAATGATTCATTTGTATAATAATAATTGCCGGTCACTAAATTTATTTGAGGAGTCAGGGGTAGAGCTGCAGGGCCACTACTGCTCGGAATCTCCTCGTACCAATGCCAGTAACCAGCGGTCTAACTGTACAACAAATTATGGGAACTGTGATCTTGAGCACAGAGGGGGCAGGGTCAATGAGTGGGGGGTGGGGTCAGATGCATAACTATAAAAGAATAAAATATTCTAAACTATATTCTTAGGTAACTGCATATAGAATATAATTCACGCACACTAAATGAAAAACAAATGCAAGTTAAAGTAATCTTCACAGTGCAGGAGACACCCTTCATTCCTTTCAACCTGACACATCCTGGGACAACTCAAGGTCATCATTAATGTGCAGAAACTGTTATTCTTTAATAGAAATTATGGGAACTGTTTTGAAAAATTCAAAAAGCTTGGGAATGCCGTTCCAAATAGATCCCGCCCACTTAAACCTCTGCCTGTAACCCACCTGTGGGCTTTCCAGTCAGCCTGGCTGGTGAGCAGCCTGTACACCTACTGGGAAGTGAACAATACTCCTTTTATTTCCATTTCCATTGTTGCTTGTGGAAATAGAAGAAGGACTGCCAAATACACTGAATTATGAAGGATCAATTTATTAGCCGTACTTCTATTTCTGCAGCCTTTTATGAAAATAGAAGGAATCTTTTACACAATGGGACCGGGGTACTGCATGAGGAGGCAAAGAGTCCCGGTCCTCTGATAGAAGTGCTGAGATGACCACCAGCACAAATTAAGCAATAGGTGTATGCATTAATATTATTGATTGTTAAGTTATAGTTTGGATTGGAATGTGTGATTCGGGGAGTGCACCCTTTTAGGATTTTATCAGTTTACATATTAAGACATATCTGCCCTTTGCCCTGTCCTCACTAAGTCCTAACATTAGATAAACCGTTCCTCTTTTAACAAATAGCGCACACAAATTTCACCTTGCCATTATATCTGCATCCAGCTTTGTAGGAGCACCTCAGATCTGTGTGTTTTTTGCACCCACATATTTGGGCTGCTGAAAGCAACCAAAATCAGGATATGAAACTCTGTGGAAAAATGCTAAATTACTTGGGGAATGAGATCCAAAATGGCTGATTCCCCTGGTAATTCCTCATTTCCAAGAGGACCCTTAGAGTTCCTCTTATAATCCTCTGGTAGCTCTGTTTCTGCCCCCGAAGTTACTGTTTCTACATGGACTTCAGCTAGTTAATTACTTTTGTAATTGTACTGGGGCAAATCATGACACTCTAAGATCATTAATTTAAAAGGAAGTTTTCCTATCAATTCGTGACAATTCTTTCCTTGTGAAAATCAGCATTAACTCCATTCTTAGTGAACATCAATTGCCATTTTTGTTGTTATTTCTAATCTGTCATTGTCCACCCAAAAGCAATTTTTAAAATTCATCACCATAAACCAGATGATTCAACTTGGCTTAGATCTATCTTTATGCTACAGAAGACGAAGCATGCCCAACATGCTTAAACAAGGAAAAGGCAGCTTTATCTTATCTTGATTCTAACTTGACTTTTAAAGTAAAACAAATAATGTATACATTTTAGGCTATTTTGATATCTCAACTCTCCAATTTGACAGCTCTTGGAGTGTGCCTCAATAGCATGTGTTGCTTATGCAAGGCCCATGTAGAGTCAATCGAACATGTCACTTGTATATGCCCGGCTTTACTTGACTTAAGAAAAAAGTTGCTAAGTCTGATGATATTTATTGAATCTCGATGTAGGTCAATACTTGACACCAAATCCTTGTTTTTTAGCTCTGAAATCAACATATTTGTAGGGTGCTTAATGTTCTTCCTTAGACAAGCGGTTGCCCATCTGTCAAAGTTTGAACATGAATTGGTTATTGATGATTGATATTATATGTGTAGTACTTTTTTACTTTGATCTCAGCAAATGTGTTCTTAAATTGATGTGTTTTATTGTGAATGATTTTTATCAATACAGTAAAGAAACTACCTACCAGGAAGCTTTCTGGGGCACTCATAATAAAACCCTAAATGTCAAAACTGATTATTTCTGTCACTCCACCGGATTCCAACAGAATAGACGAGTTTCCAATTGTCACTTAGGTATAGAAAAGACTTGCACTTTGCCTTCTGCTTTGACCGATTTTATCTTTGTAGACGTTGGGCTCACCTTCTTACATGACATAAGAGTGTCCGATGACTTTTGCAACACTTTGGGGGATATTCTCAAGAACGTGCGATAATCATCGCCAAAAAAGGCTAACGCACGTTTTCATTTCGCCGTCTATCGCGGGAAAATAACTCTGTGTTAACGTCGTATTCTCAACACGGCGGTAACATGCGATAGTCTCCCGATAACGCGTCAAATGGCCGCGATAACATCACCAGGACGGCGATAAAAATCCAAACCCGAACGCGGAAAAATTCGCGATGGGCCCAACCGCGATACCAAACCAGCGATAAGCTGCGCCGGCCTGCAAGTCCCACAAGTCAGGCGGCCAAAATCACTATAAAAGCGGCAACCAAAAACACAAACAAGACCCAAACAACTGCGAAGCACCATGGAGGTAGCCAAAGCAAGAACAGAGGACAACCAGAACCCCACAAGCCCCACGGAGGACCAGCCTGGGACCATCATTGGGGAGACGGTGGCAGGAGTCGGGGGACCTGACACTGCACAACATGACCTGAGCCAACAGCAACAGGGTGAGTAACGACCAGGGACTGGGGGAACGGAGGGAGATGGGCACAATGGCACACATGCACAAGTAAGTATAGCACATCTCCGGACAAACCATGCCCAAGAGTCACAACTCCGACCAAGGGCCCAATTTACCCAAGTCTGCAACAGCTCAGCACTGCATAAGCACAGAAGTGAAAGGCACACCGCCTGAAAAGGATAAGGGCCAGCAAAATCAGACCCGAAGGGGCAAATCACCCACAAAGCAGCACACACACAAGATGCAGAGCACCCCAACATTGACAACAATGTGGTACAAACTGCAACACTTTCACAACAGAACAGAGGACACAACTGCTGCCGCCTGTGTTTAGAAAATGGCCATTCGCATTTGGCATAGCAGGAAACTGTGAGATGACAATGTACAAGTACAACCTCACATCCCTGATGGTGTAGAAATGCCAAGTGTCCCGCTTTGAATAGGCGTCTCCTCATACACAGTCACAATGTACATTGCCATGCAGTCTGACAGTAAACTTGCACAATGCGTGAACACACATGTGAACACAATGTCAATCTGCATTTCCCTTCACATTGCAGAGGGAGAATCAACACCTCCTGCAGAGCAGACCCAACAACACAGCACTGATGATGAAGAGGACCTCCCCAACATCTACACCGACGCACTCCAACAGCTCAGGGACAGCTCCGGCACACCACCTCCAGGAGCAGGGCAGCCCAGATGCACCCATGAGACCCCACCCCCTGCACAGGCCACACAGCAGGAAGCACCCACCACTACGGCTGTCTCCCAGGACCCCCACGACCAACATATGGCCTCCCAACGCCGTGTGTTAGGGTGCCAGGAGGAGATGTCTGACCAGCTGCGGGTGGGGTTCGACCTCATGGCAGCCAAACTGGATGCCATACGTGGGTGTCTAAGTCCCATCAGGGACCACTCAGTCCCTAACGGACACCCACTGTCCGCTCCTTGCTCTACAACAAGCCATGGCTGACATCGCTGGAGTCATGACTCTGAGATAAGAACAACTGTCCAGTCAGAGTGGCCCCAGCGATGTCATCCGTGAGTTGGGACACATAAGGAGAATGATGGAGAGCTTGGAGCGATGCAGGCGGAAAGAATGTGTGCCACGGCTGCACACCAGCGAGAATTAGCTGGGATCTTCCATGCCCTGCAGATCCTCGTCATGGCATTGCCACCACAAGGCCTGGCGCGGATGGATGCTGGTGCCACTACTACATCCACATCTCCTCCCCCTGAAGTGTCAGTGCCACACAGTGCGGCAGATTTCCCACCTCCATCCCCTGATGTGTCACTGCCACACAGTGATGCAGACAGAACACCACCAACCGCATGTGAGGCACCTGACACATCAGAGGACGAAGATGATGATGAATCTGGCTTTGTGGCTAGAATCAAGTGTTAGCATTCATCTCCGCCTTATGGCCGTGTTCAGCTTGGTTCTGCCCTCTGCATCATGCCCTGGAATAACACCTCCCACTGTCCCCCCCATACACCGAGCGACACTCACCTTGGACCTCGACATGGACTGCCATATTTGGTGTGGTTACCAATGACACAGCAATCACACTGCGGACTGTAGTCTTCCACTCCCTATGAACTTGTCAATCCCGAAAGGACTCTGGCTGGCCCTCCACGGGCAACAATGTAAAGTGGGGTTTGCATGGCCCGGTACTGGCCCAGCTTCAACACTCCACTGAATGTGAATAAAACATCCCAATTCACACTGATGTGTCATGGCCATGACCATTTAAGAATGAAAGTATGGATGCATGTAGGGACAGTGGTTCCACAAAAGAGGCACTCCCTGGGTAATGCTATCAATGCGCATGTATGGCCGTGACCCAGATAGGCATTGAGACACACATTGTCATTCAAATCAACACTCATCACAGTTGAATACAAGTGAAGCAGCGTAGACTTTATTAGCATATGTGTGTCAGGACTGGCAAGATAAGTGCCACAACATGCAGACCAATGCAGTAGTATGTCAGAATGAGGAACCTTGCCATGCGCCGCTGTCCACTCCGGGGGAGTGCCTCACCTTTCACAGGTGTGTGTTAACACGCGTTGTTGTCCGCTCATGTTTTCGGAGTCCAGGCGAGTGCAGCCATGTCCACTGTTGTCGTGGGATATGTGACCAGATCTCCAAGATGCAACAAGGTGTCGGGACATGTGCAATGTGTTCCAATCAGTTGTGGCTGCAGGTATGTAGATACTCGTCCATGAAAGCGATTGCAGCTTCGTAGGCTAACATTTGCAACATGAGGTCGGTGTCGACTTCATCAAACAGGACGGCGAGGCGATCCATTAGCAGGTCCGGACAGATGTGCTGCGTCCACCCCCTTTCACCAATTAGCACTACAGCCCAATATGGGAGCGGTTCAATGTGGTCACTGCACACGAGGATTTGTGCAATCTCCCAGGTCCAGCTGCCAGCATGTATGCCAAGTATCAAGGCATCCAATAAACGGGTATCACGGTGACACTCCTGGTCGTGGGCCAACAGGGGCGCACACACATGTCAAAATCCAGTTCAGCTATCGTCCTGTTGGATAGGCAGACATCCATGGACCACTCGAACATGCACGATCGACAAAGCAACACAGGCTGAACGCAGGTGACGTTGGCAAGGCGGAAGCTTAGCCGGTAACTGATCCGCAGCAGTGCCAATGGCAGTGCCCCCAGTGAATGCAGCATTCGTGCACGGTACAGTTCCACGTGACAGGGGTTGTGCATGTGTCCGGGATGTTCGGCCATTGCGTTAGTGGTCCTTGGGGAAGCGGCACTGTTCTGACCTGCGCCAGTTCTGTGGATGAAATGCCACATCTCGTATCAATGAGTTGTTATAGTGTGCACCGGTTGTACGCCTGGGATGTTGTGGGAGTAAGTGTGAAGGCCATTCCATGCAAGATAACTTCGAGCAAGGACTTCTGTGTGTGGGGTGTGTATACGTTGGTCTTTCGTACGGCTGTGCGTAGTGTGGGAGTTGTCATCAGCTGCAATAGTATCTGTCAGGGGGAACCAGGCTCATGCAATTCCGAGGTCGGAGGTGCAGATGTGCTTCCGCCTGATAGTTCAGACAAAGGAGCTTTCATCCCTAGTGTAAGTTTGTTATCTGCTTGCATTCATGGGATGTGAAGTGGCTTGTTGGGGGTGGGGTGGGATGAGTGGGACTTTGTGATTCATTATTGACATGACTTGCATGTGGCATATGAGCGGCATCACTGTGTGTTACGTTGCCTCACAGCTGCTCCTCCCTCCCCCCGTACCCATTTACTTATGTGCGCTGCGCGATTGCATCACTTGCACTCCTACAGCACAGTATTGTCATGCCTGTCTGCGCATGTCCACAAGCCTGACAACGACACTGTGATGTTGGCCGTTGAAGGTGGTGGACCACGTGAGTGTAGGCCTATGTAAAGGATAGGGCGGACACAGATGTAGAGTACATGCCTGGCTGAACTGGCGCTGCTAATGTGGCTGGGCATTTAGCTCATGCTGCGGCAATACAGTTACACACAACACTTGGCATGTATGATCCTGGACCCCGAGTGGTCTTGCGCTCCTTCATCACTCCGTTCGTGCGAGCCCGCCCTCCGGGTGCATGCTACATTGCAACATTGTCGCTTACAGGGGGGGGGACTTAGCTACATGTCCAAGCTATTACCCACTGCCTGAGGTGACATGGTTGCATCCGCTGTCCACAGCACAATGTAATGTGGTAGGGCCCGGGGCCATCATTCATGCATAATGACCACACGGACACACTTGGATAGATAGTGGAACTGGCTACGGGCACGTGCGCCTGGACCCTTTTTATTACCAGGATCACATATCCAGTGACGCCTGTGCTGGATGGGTGTGGGGTGAGTGTGAGCCAGCCCTCAGTGAGTGGTTGGTGCTGGCAACAACTTGAACAGTGATCACTATTAAAGCAGAAACAGAAAACACCAACATAACACTAACAACTGCGAAGAACCATGGAGGTAGCCGGAGCAAGTACAGAGGTCACCCAATATTCAATCAGAAGGGGCCATGACTTGTGATGCACTGAGATAGTGGCACCAGAGCTGGGCGTGCTCATGTGAAGAAATTGTCAATGATTATGTCCCTTCGGGATATTCCTGCCGCAGCTGCAGTGGGGTGTGTTACACCTGCCTCATCTTCATCATCATCGTCCCAGGTCTTCCACACTGCCTGAGGTGACATTGTTGTGTCCGCAGTCCACAGCACGTGACTCAATCATAAAGGGTCTATGAGCTGTGGTGCACAGTTAGTGGCACCTGTGGCGCTCAGGGGGTGTGCAGCCAGCGATGATGCGTGGTCCGGGCGGGCCGCACTGGGAGCAATGTCTTTTGCCTATTGAATTCTGCCTCAATATGGCCACGTGGCGTTGACTTGTGGTGCATAGAGTTAGTGGCACCTGTGGCGCTCAGGGGGTGCACAGCCAGCGATGATGCGTGGTCCGGGCGGGCCGCACTGGGGTCAATGTCTGTTGCCTACTGGACTGCGTCATCTGCAATCGCGACTCGATCTGAATTGTGAGCCCTGCTGACCTCAGTGTAGGCCGGAGGCAGAGGTCAGCAAGGGCCCGCAGCCACGTGGCGTTGACTTGGGGTGCACAGAGTTAGTGGCACCTGTGGCGCTGTGGCGCTCAGGGGGTGCGCAGCCAGTGATGATGCGTGGTCCGGGCGGGCCGCACTGGGGTCAATGTCTGTTGCCTACTGGACTGCGTCATCTGCAATCGCGACTCGATCTGAATTGTGAGCCCTGCTGACCGCAGTGTAGGCCGGAGGCAGTATCCAGCACACACATAACTCTGTGGTGCTGTGCGGCTGGGTGCGCTGGGGGCCTGTGTTGCGGAAGCCAGCGTTCGGCTGAGGAGGCTGGCGGTCACGGCGGCGGACTCGTGGCAGGGTGAGGGGCGCCGCCCTGGCAGACGCGTTGGCCATCCCGGAAGTGAACCACGCCCAGAGCCCCGGCCTATTTATTCACACTTCTACGCTGGGCTGGCGTACGCCAGACAAGCCCACTCCGCTTACGCTTATAGGGGGGGACGGCACAGCTACATGACCGAGGTCTTCCCCACTGCCTGAGGTAACATGGTTGCGTCCACTGTCCACAACACTGCAAACAACTGCAGTATATGTCCATATGGATAGGTCTGTGCTCTGCATACTGAGGTCTGTCCAGCACATCACCGCCACACTTGGCATTGTGTGCATTCTTATTCATGGGTGACTTGCCTCCTTCACACATACTTGGTTCCCATCTCTCCCCACATTCTGCTATTGTGTGGCTGAGGGGCCATGCCGCTTTCGGAACGTCCGCTGTCCTGTTCTGCGCTGCCTCGGTGGTAGTAGGGGGGGTGTGGCTTGGGGGGGGGGGCTGGGGGTGGTGGCGGTGAGCTGCATGATCAGTGTCTCCATGGCATCTGTTGGTCTTCAGATGTGCTCTGGGCTGGTCTCCCTTTCTACTGCAGTTTGTCGTCCTGCTTAACACCAGTAAAAGGCAGGTGTTAAATCCCTGCTGCTAACGCACCTTATCGCCTGTTTTTGGTTCGCATCGCAGATCTGGCTGGAAGTTGAGAATATCGCGAAGTTGTGTGTTCTTGCACGGGAACGCCTACTCTGCATATCATTAGCATTAGTTGTCTCTCTCATCCGTGGCAATGTTTTTTGCGGCAGCTATCGCTGGTAAACTGACGATGTGGGCAGTTTGCACCAGCTTGGGAATGGGGCGATAATTCTTTCACCACTTTTGCTGCGCTAAAGTGCCGATAGCTCGGCGATAAGACCTTGAGAATATGCCCCTTTGTTTTTTAAGTAGTTTGATGCAGAAGTGCTATCTGTCGTATATTTTTGGTATTTGAGGTCTATGAACAACCAGTATTTCTGTGAATATATACAGGGGTTCTAAAACATCTCTGAGGAGTTATGTCTAAGGCTAGGAGACTGTGAGTAGTCAGAGCTCTATCAGAGTCGGTCTTCCCTACAAGCTCTTGCGTACGGGCTGGCTCCCCTCCATGCTTTTGCTGGTCCTGTTGTTGTGGAAGGGCTCAACATAAGCTAATACTGACGCAGGTTAGTCATCTACGAGCTTTTGTGGGTCACTGTCATTTTCATTAGGGCTGTTCTGAGATGGTTCAGCCCCACTTCAGAATTATAGTGATGGATGAATGGAAGTGTGAATGGTAAATCTTCCCAGTGTCTGGTATCTTTGAGGTTACACCCCCAGGCTATTGATAGTGCGTGCACCTTACCAGAGCAGTTATAGTTCTATTTCCTTATGCAGTGCATAGCTGTCCCAACACCCGAGTTCCTGTGAGTATATTTCCAGTTGTGATATACAAAGGGCTATCCAGGCAGGGACTTACAGCTCACATGGTTTGGAGTACTACCCTGTGGTTAGACTTACCGCAAGCAGCCTCTCATCACCTTATGTGTGTTTTATGTACCGCCCTAAGTGGCATAGGTGTGCCCAGATGTGGGCTCCATGCTCACTGTGCCACTGGAACCAAGCTGTACCCAGATGATGAGCCTATAACTAGGGTGAAACCGGTCCTGGGTTGCTTGTGTTCTGATTCAGGGAGGACCTGGCCTGGCAGTTCGGGCTGGACTGTTCCCATGAGGAGCAGGCTCAAAACTGATTTCCATATGGCTGTGTCCAAACTGAGGTGGCATGGTGAGCAAATAAACGATGGATTGGAATGCTACCCAAGCTATTGCCAGTGGTTAGACTTATTGCAAGCAGTCTCCCATCACCTTTTATGTGTTTTATGTGCTGCCTTAAGTGGCATGGGTATGGTCTAACGTGGGTCCCATGCTCACTGTGTCACAGGAACCAAGCTGTATCTGGCAGATGAGCCCATAACAAGGGCGAAACCGGTCCTGGGTTGCTTGTGTACTGGTTCAGGCAGGACCTGGCTTGGCAGTTTGGGGTGGACTGTTTCCATGAGGAACAGGGTCAAGACTGATTTTCATATGGATGGGTCCAAACTGAGGTGGCATGGTGAGCAAAAGAACGATGGGTTGGAGTGCTACTCCGAGCGATTGCCAGGGTTTAGACTCATTGCAAGCATCCTCCCATCACCTTTTGTGTGCTTTGACCTTTTGGACAATGAACTCGACTGTAGCTAAGTTACTATTAATCTACACTTTTAATACAGCTCTAATTTTTCTAACTAGTGTTGTATAATATTTTAGGTTGTTAATGAAAAAGTCCTCACTACCCACGTAGTGAGGCTCGTGCTATGTAAATAAAATAAATATGAAACTCAACCAACTGTGCTAACCTGGAATCCATCAAAAGAAGAGACCAGAAGCACCATTGTGAGAAGTGATCTAAGGATTTATATTTCTGTGATGGGGAGCAAGTACAACCTGATAACATTAGTGAGGGACATGAAAAAAGTGGATTCAACAATCTGTTTCTTCATGCCAACATCATAATTCATGAAGTATAAAGATATGCAGATTTTAGTAATAAATTGGTACTTCGAAGAATACATTTTGAGAACAATGCCTAGGTAAAGTGTGAAAAAGACATTCTTTGTCAAATTCACCAAATAATCTAAATCCAGAAACGTGAACAAAATGCTTCCAGTGCAAACTGCAGCACTCGTACCCACGCAAATGTCTAAGAACATATTTTTGAACGGTGGTACTACAAGGAATGCTCATATTTCCTTTCATAGCAATCAAATATTTTCATATTGCCACACGCGGAACCAATATTTAAGAATATTTTAGGTTCTAGAATGAAGGCGATAGACTATATGAGAAAGGCAAGAACAGATAAAGACAACGCAGTAACATGGAGCCGGACACACCTCCAGTCTCAAACCTTCAGCAGGCAGTGCTGCTATGCTCCTTCGGGCGGAGCTGAAGGCAGCATAATCAGCTCCCTTATCTGCTGCGGTTCAAGTATCCCTGCGCTTCACCTGAGAGACTTGCTCACTCCACCACTATCCCTCCACGGAACCCTACCATCAGCTTTGGCTTTCATAGGGGAGAGGATGTGGTCCGTCGGCTAGATTGCCGACTTTGGTGCTGGAAACCAAGGTTCGAGCCTCGGGGTCGCATCCACATCCTGTGATTCTGGGCAAATCACTTAATCTCCCCGTGCCTGAATGTGTCCTTGTGTAACGTAACCGGTGCTCATGTAAAGCGCTCCAATACCTTCGGGTCGAGTTCGCGCTATATAAATCTGCATTAAAAAAAAAAATAGTTAAGAAATCATTCCTTGGCTCAGGCCTAAGTACTTACATCAGTTTTGACCTCCACCTTCCCAGGCATCAGGTACTGATCCTCGCGAACGATGCTGCTTGGGAAGTACCCAAGTCGAGCTGCCTGTTCACCATAGTATTCACCCTGAACCTGTGAAGATACAACAGTCAGAAAACAGCAATGTGCATGTAGCAGGATACTCCAAAGACGGGCAAAAAGTTCATGTAGGTTGATATAGTTCACATAATCATATTTTGAGGCCCTTAAAGACTTGCCATAAAGTGTTCTGTCTTGATGCAATTCAATCTTACCTCAGTGCCATTACCTTCAGTGATGATATTACATTGGAACAATGGTGTACCACTACAAGCTGTGCATTGACAGTACCTCGTACCTAGTGAGACACCCTAGGTGCAACTGTATGCCCAGACATGGCTCCTGTGCGCACTGCGCACAAAGGCTCAAACTGCAACTCACAAATGAGGCCCAACAAGGGCGAAAGCAGCCTGGGTTGAGCATGTTCCAGTGTAGTGGGGAACTAGCCTGCTGTTTTGGCTGGACTGTTTATATTTTGGCAGGATGAAGACTGAGCTGCATAAGGCTGGTCTCTGTCTGGAGTCTCATAGTATGCAAAATACAATGACGTGGAATGGTGCCTAAGTAATTATCAGTGATTGATATTAATTCAAGCATTTCAGCCATTACTTTTTTGTTTTTCTAATTGAAAGTGCTTCTTGGCACACAAGATTGCTTTCTTTTTGCATCCTGGTAAGATTTGCAGTTAAAACCAAAGCTAAAAGATGGTCTTGCACGGTAGATGAATATTAATACAGAAATAACCATGCTTTGTCCATAAAGGAACCTGACTGGGTGACAAATCCTTGCTGGGTCTCTGAACAGGGAGCGGCCAATAGTGTTTCCAGGTGACTTGACTTACTATTCACACACCTTAATTACTAGTGAGAAAAGTAATTACCGAAAGAAAAAATGGTTCTTCTGTCACAAAAGCAATTAGTAGGTGGAAGGAGTGACCAAAATGCAGTGACCTACCGCCATAATCTGCAGATAATGTTATACAGTTCCTACGAATTAAGTAGGACTGTGTATTTGGACAACATGAACTTCAGCATATGGGGACTCAGTTCACACATATCATCAGAAAATGTTGGCCCAATTCCTAGCTAGCTCAATGTGCACCATCTGAACCCTTAACCTTACCAGGGTACCAGATGGTATCAGCAACCTCGAACATGACCATTCTTATTCCCCAAGGAAATCATGGAAATAGATCAACCCTTTAGTTGTTACTTTTACATGGCCAAGGTAAAACACAAGAAAGATACAATATGGTTTTTCAAACATTTATTGAAACAATTGTTTCCTGTATAGAAAGCATGAGCTGCAATTATTAGGCAGATGAAACAAAGCATTGTAACCAGGATTACAATAATAGTGAAAAAGATAAACAATTCAACCATGATAACATTACTATATGATTATAATCCTATCTAATACTATTGAGAGCATAGTGGGAGTACCCTCTGCCAGATCCATTGGGATAGGGCTACATCTCAGTCACAGAGCACCACGTTCTGGGATAATCCCAGCAGAAATGCTCCTCTGCCGAATGTAGCACAGAGGCTGTTTATATAATAAAAGCACAGTTCCAATTGCACTGTGTCAAAGGTACAGAGCTGATGCGATGGTTTGTCTGGAGCCTTAGAGCTGTCTCCAACCAGACAACCAAATGCAAGGGCATTGCGCTCTATGTGCCTAGCCTTAGACAGAGTGTACGCACTACATGATAGTAATACTTACTAAGAAATTAACTGCATGTACAATAGCTTCTCAGTACATTATCGTGGAAGTGTAAAACATGTAACACGTTACCATTAGAAAAAGATGTCAAGCTAAAACGTGAAGCTAAAATGGAGAATTAGCGCGGACCCCAAAGTACTTTAATACAATATGACAAGTTTATAATCACATAAGCTCACTTACACTGCCATACCAAAAGAGCCTCCCCTTTCTTTTCAGCTTGGAGAACACATAGAGGACTTGACCTCTAGCGACGCTGATAAACCTGCAGTCTTGAGCAATGTAGTCCTCCAGAGCGACGCCAATTGAAATAGGATCTAAAAGGGAGATTTAAAAAGATGATCATGAGGGAGTGGGAGATGACTTCCCATACAACCAAGATGCCTACTTCAAAGCTCATGGTCTAATACGTTGAAATTCTCTCCACTTGGGCTTATTCCTGTATCTGAGGCAGATTTATACATTTTAGAGATTCACAAGGAATCTCAAAAATGCTCCTGGAAATCTACAACTGAATTGCCCTCCCCCTCCTTATTTGTACTCCTGGCAACAACAATCAAACAGTCAATCCTATAACAAAACAATATATCCTATATCAAAAACATGTTTCACCCTTTCCACCATAACTCTTTCTTCTTAGAGCAGTTCAATGACCTTATTACTTCCACAGCATTACGCTACTTCACCAACATCTTATTTGTAGTCTTAACTATCCCTTGGATCTTAAACAAGAGTTGCACAAAGTAGTGATGAAAGACGCTAATACATGACTATCTACTCAGCAACACATAACAAAGATAGCACCGCAGGCATAATTATAGTGCTGATTGACACCATCTCCTTTGAAAATCATACAGAACCTTTTTAATCTGAGCTTCAATTTCTTGCATTGGAAACCAGTAGGTCAACTGTTAGAGCACACATTTTGCTCTTTCATTTGTAGAGGTGCATCATAATCATGGGTAATCCGCGCCTACATATAATCCTTTACCGTATTAATCTAGGCCATTAGCACGTGAACTGTAATAATGTGAAAGGTAATGTGTAAGGGATATTTACGATGTAAACGTGAAGTAATTATCGTTACAACTAAATGTGGTTAGTCGAAAACATTAACGTGCAGAATTCATACATGTCGCTGTCAAGTACTCACACAATTGATGTTCTTATGGAACGTGTTAACTTAGGGGCCGATTATGATGTCATTAGGAAAGCCTTCCGGACGAGTCGGTTCCGGAAAGCTTTCCGTACGAACCGCACTCCGGGAGTCCCACCGACCGATTACGATGTGTCCATATGTCTACGGACTCGGTTCGGTCGGACTCTCATTGAATTCAGTGAGAGCCTGTGTACCCAATGTGAACACAGGCTCCCATTGAAACAAGCATTTGCAATGCAATCGGTCTCGCCTTTGGGACCTTATATGTATTTAGCTATGCAGATTAGCCTGGGTGCTGAAACATCTACTGTTCTTTAACATGGAGGGAAAGTAAGCACCAAACTGCGTGACATGCCAGGTATGGGAACACATGGAGAGAAATATTGCCTTTCAGCGGGAAATGGTGTAGTCCAAAGCTCTGTTTTTAATATAAAATCAGGGCCTTCGGTGGTCATATCACTGAAAATACAAGATTTGAAACAAATATTATTGTCTACGGGTGCTCGTGGAAGACAATTTCTATGACTGGAATCTAGAGAATGCTAAAGTGATTCTGGTATTTAACTGACCTTTGCTGGTCGTTTTCTATCAAGAAAGTTAAATAGAGGCAGTTGCCAGAAATTTTTTTAAAAGAAAGTCCCTCAGCAGAAAGCAATTCTGCTATTTTACTGACCTCTGGTGGTCGTTTTCTATCAAGACAGTTAAATACAGGCAGTTGAACAGAAAAAAAAGTCCCTAAGCGTAAGCAGACAAGTCCTAGGGCTGATCTCCAGAGTCCACAAAGTACATACACATATAAGTATATACTAAAGTATATACAAGAGGTCTCGAATGCTCGACCTAAAAAGGGGGGGAAGCGTGCACCCTGTGGCGGGCACCCAATGGTGCATGCCACATTGTGCATGCATGGAAAGGGGGGACCCATGGGTACCCCCTGCAACCAATTCAGTGGGCCCCAGGTGAAGGGGGGCCTGCTACGGGCCCCCAAAATCCGATTCCCACAGCCGTTTCATCTCGGCAAAACCAAGTCGGTACGGCTGTCAGAATCGGTCATCGTACTCGCTCGTACAGAAACCATCCCCATTGAGCTGTACGATTCGGCTCCGAACGTGTCGACCTGCCTGAATCGCTTTTGGAACCGATTCGGTCAGCCCGGACGGCTTCCTCGCATCGTACTTGGTTGTCCGGAAAGGTGGACGATTCGGTTAGAAACATAGGCTCCGACTCGGATTCACTTAATCCAAATCCCGTTTGGAGCCTTTCCTAACGACATCGAAATCGGGCCCTTAGATGTGCTCAGTAATAATGTTCATTTTATGTGTGTAATTTCATGAGGCCTTCTGCTATTTCTCATGTTGACTGATTTCTGTAGGCCTGAATTGTATTTTTCCCCTGGAAGCTCTCACATTAGATTTATTGGTGAATTTCATGTGCATGTTGAATTTTTTCTTTCTCACGTTTCAGTTGCAGGTGGAGAAATTCATCCTTGTTAACTAGAATAATGTCTTAGTTTTAGGAGTTAGGCTGAGGGAGGAGAGGATACATTGAACGGCGATACTGATAATAAAGAACTGTTGTATTTTTTTCATCGGAGTAAGCCTGGGAATCAAGGTCATCTCGCCAAGGCATGGGAGCATGGCTGCCGTGTGGAAAGTTACCTACAAGGAGGTGGCTTGAGTGGATGGTGTGATGCAGCAATGCATCTTGGGTTACTACTTGCAAAGTGAAGTATCTAAGTTAGGGACAGTGTCCGGGGACTTCTGCCTTGCCTTGAGAGACATAGCATCTTAGAACGAGCTCTGTAGCTTTATGCTACTTAACCCATCCAAACGTGAGGGGACTTCTTAGGAAGACTTCATGTGCTGACACCTTTATGGATCTTGCCTTGGTAAAATGCTAAATAGGGATGTCACGTTAGTGGTAGAGTAGGGACAGATTAATGCTATATATCCACAAACCTCCAATGAAGGGGAATCTCGACGTTGTTGCTATTATCTTCTGTATCCTGATTCTTGAACTGATTATTCTGTGTATGCTGCACTGCCTAGACTTCACCCGTAGGTTCAGCTTTGTATTAGTTCCAATGTATTTCTACACCCTCATTTTGAGGTGCTTGTATGTCCAACTATTCTTAGCTTTGTAATAAACTAACTAAACTCAAGTGGGAGTCTGTGATTCTTTGGAGTCATAGTTCATTGGAATTGTAATGATTGATTGGCTAACGATTTTCCTCCCCTCCATGCTTTCATGCTGACAAAAAGAGACATTGGCCAGGGGTTCCAGAGTAGATCTAGAACGTGGAACCCGGCTCCTTCACTACCAACCAGATGACTGCCAATATACTCCCAACTTCTTATGAGATATTGCAATAACGTTTTCTTGAAAAACCCTCCTTTGCATTGACAGTGACTCCAATGTCTTTCGTGTTATCATCTTTAAAATGTCCTTTACTTTTATGTACAAACCTTACCTTTTTATGTACATACATATTTAAACATTACCTTACTTTTACATACAAACATCTTTAAACATTGTTAATACTATCACCCCACTTTTAATATAATCAGTTAAATAAAAAGATGGCGCCTTAGATTCAGGAAAGTTGAACACCTCATAAGATGTTGTGCTAGACACCTAAGCAAGCAAGGGGAAAGCAATAGACTTCTGATTTCATAGCAGCTCACTAAAAACCACAAAGGCCTGATTCTCCACACTAAAGCTGCCCGGCCTTACCCCAAATGGCTTCTGAACTTCTGCAAACTGAATAAATGCCTCGGAGTATTGCATCCACTGTCTCTCCACCACATACCCTGGCTTCTGTGCTTAAATGATTACAGGGGCCAGATTTCCATTAACCAAGCAAATGGAGGCCATCAAAGGATTCACCGCTCCTTCCCATACCTCCCCTGTTGGCCGTGCAATGTGTGTGTACAGCTTGTTATGGCACTTGCCCTCATAAGTAGCTTTGTCAACATCTTAACTGAATTGTCATCCTCCGCTAGACATTTTGCAGCATGTTGTAGCTGCAAAGCTATACAATACAGCGTCTGCACATACTCAATGCAAACTCCTTTACCACACAAAGAAAATGACTGCCTCAAGTGCAGGGAAATGCGTCTGAAAAGGGTACAGTGAGACACTGTATTCCTTCACATTTTGAACAATTGAGTAATTGAAGTTAATGCTGATTTTGTTCAATTAACAAGTTGAATTTTTAATTTATACATCTCTTCTGATTAAGGTAGCCAACCAACTCCGGGGACATCTATGGGAACTTACACATACAAGCAAATAACTGACCACGGTCAGGGGGTGAAGGTGACTGGAATGTATCACCCCTGTGCAGAACCAAACTCCCAGGAAGTCAAATATAAAAAAATATTAATTTGTAAAATTAAGCTCTCACCATGGACTGAAAAAAGTGTTTTTTCTGGCACTTTGCATAAATTTGCTGCCAGCACCAGCTGGACTTACCTCACCTTTTGGAAGTGACGGCTCTGCAACGAGTACACTCAGCTATAAACACACAAAACAAAACCTTGGAAACTGTTCCTAGCACGGAGGGCAGGAGCATGTCCAAATAGGTATGGTGGAAGGATAGTATGACAAGACTCCACATGGGAGTACCCTTCGATGGAGCAAACCGCCATGACAGCCTTAACAAGCAGACTAAATGATGTACGCAGAGCTATAGGAAAACTGCGCAACATAATATATCATAACATAACTTCTCCCTAGGTGCCAGCTGCCACTCCCTTGTAGTACAGATTTTGAGAGTCAGTTTATATATAAATACAATACTCACGGTTGCATTCCTCGTCTGCACAAAGTTTCTTTTCTGCTAGTTTCGCCATCTTCCTGCCGCCATGTGCACCCACAAGAAGAGCTAAAAAGCCCGCCAACAGAAGAAGCCGTGCTGTGGCACACATCCTCAGAAGAGCTTTCCCGGGTTTTTTATTTATTCTTTCTGGTAAAAGAATTTATGAAGAAGCAACGGAGCGCCTCTACGAGCAGCCAAAACCGACGCAGCCACGGATGCTTTGCCCTCCGTTAGAGAGCAATGTAGATGTTTGCTGAAGGAAAATTCTCCTCAACATAACAGACTGCACCAGTGCCTCAGTGAAACATTTCTCTGTTTTCGGTCGCCTCCCACACCTTTTTTTTGGAATGTCTTGGTTCTCATCCTGGAAGAATGATGTTATATTTGACTTGGTTGCTGCTAAAAGGGTAATTGAGGAAAGGTATTGTGTCATTTCAATAAAACAATAAGATACATGTGTGTGTGTGTATGTGTGGGTATATATATATATATATATATATGTCTCCCTTAGGCGATCCTCCTCTTGAACACCCGATCCGGCGGCACCCGCCCAACAAACTCCGACTCCACTGTTTCCAGGTCAGTTTTTAAAAGTTCATATTTATTTGGCTTCCAAATGGCACAAATGCACAGTCCTTATCTCCACAATCGACGCGTTTGGGCGAAATGCCTTCTACTGGGTCACCTATAGATATATATAGATATCAGTGGTGGCTGGTGACATTTGAAAGTGGTGAGGCGTAAAATTATTGTCGTACTGCACTCCGGCAAGCTAACGTAGTGAGCGAGCCTGACCAACCTACAGGGAGTTTGGTGGGGGGGGGGGGGTCTCCCCCGGAGACATTTTTGAAAAAGAGTGGACAAATGGTGCATTTTTCATCAAATTTGAGGAAGCAGGAAGGTTAATAAAGCAATACGATTGAATTATTTATCATTTGAGAAATTGCCAATTTTGATGAGCTATAGAGGACAATCTTTGCGTATGCTGATGTTATCATGTGCCCACATTAACTTTTGAACACACTGCTACACTTGTAATGGTTTTAACTATACAATAAATACATTCATTGACTGTGCAGTGCTGTACATCAATATGATGACACTATTTCCTTACATTAATTTCCTGTTTTCATGCAATGGAGCTGCTGCTCTAGACACCCTTGCTTCCTCCCTCTGTACAATTCTAAATGTTTGTCTGCCTGCTCCCTGACTTGGCCTACAGCTATTTCCTTTCCAAATGACTATGTGCAGCGCTCCTGTTCCACATATCTAGGTTTTGATTGTTAAGTCCCATGGCACACATATCATGGGACGTATCTATAGCACAATATAATGGGGAAATTCTCGGTTGATATATTATTGGGACTATCTAAAGTACTATGTAATGTGGATATTTTCTGTCACTATTTGATGGGAAACCACTTCAGCACATTTTAATGGCTGCCTTCCCTGTTATGTTAAGGACGCAATTGCACAAAACAATGGATGCATTTCAAATCAAAATATGACGAGGAAAATGTATTGCTGCAATACAAAACGTGAAAGCCCTGTAAATACCTGCATAAACGCCTGCAGGACACCTTGGTATCAGAGCGCTTTATACGAGTGAATCACACACAACACATATTATATTACAAGACATGGTGTCTGCTGGTGGATTGAAATGAAAACACTCCGTTTTTCAAACAAAACATGCCATGCATGCAGCTGATATTTGCAACAATATGCCAGAGTCTCTGTTTGCAGTGTTTTTAGAGCTGTGAGCGCCCATTCCCCGTTGTGTACCCAGAATGCTGCATTGCCACCAGAGAAGGGTCGGGGTTGATAAACTAATATGCCCGAAATGTGACATTCCAATCCTTTAGTTTGTGCAGGCGTCCGCGCCTATTTTGCAATTTCATTTGTTAATCAGACTGGTTTATTACCACACTTGCTGTTCAAGTTAGCGCCTCACAAATCAAAACCCTCGTCGACTTCCCAGGAACTTGACATTGGCAGGCGCCTGTTGGGGGGGGGAGGGACGCGCGGGGAGGCATTTAATGATTACATAAAAACAAATAAACTTACCAGGCATCTCCCGCTCCGGTCCCACGTCGCATCCCGTCTCCTCACAAGACGTTAGTTGAACTAACTTCTCCCCGCTCTTTTGCTTGAAGTTGACTGGCATATCAGAAGACTGATTCGGCTGTATCCTGGCATGTGACAGGGCATAGGGCGACTGTACGTCACCGCCCGAGCAGGATCCCATCTTCAGACTCCTGCACTACACTAGGCATGCGCAGCATACCTAATGTATCGTGAATGGAGTGGGGAGCTGAAAACCAAAAGCGCTCTTCTGGCAGATGCGCAGTCGGAGTCCAGTTCTGGACTCCTGCTGCTCTCGCGTGCGTGCGCTGTGCGTTTGTCGACTCATGCGCACTTTCACCTGTGAAGCAGCTGCCAGCACAGGCCGGAAATGTAAACAGACGAATTGTCAAAGCTGTCAATTCGTCTGCTTACATTCTTGCTTTGCTGCCCGATTCAGTGAGCAGTTTCTTTACGTGATAGCCTAGTGGGGCGCTGCCCCGGCGCCCCTATGGACCAGCCGCCTCTGATAGATATATATAGATATACACACACATACATACACATATATTTAACCCCTTTCGGTTACACTAGCGGCACAGCTTATTTCAAAGCAGGGGCGTAGCTTCCATTGGTGCAGCAGATGTAGTGGCACCAGGGCCCAGATGCCTTAGGGGCCCACTGAACCCTGTTTATTGCTGCATTTTATAATTCAAACAGCATCCAAGGAGCCAATTTCCTTCCTTGCACCAGGGCCCGTGACACACTGGCTACACTACTGCTTCAGAGGCTTCAAAAGAAAACTATATGGTCTTGTACCCAGGAATCGCTAGACTGAACATTGTACACACATCTAACAAAGCATCCGTGTCCAATCACACAGTATGTGCATATACATAACTTCCATTTGTGCACATTAAACAGAATAACATACACACATCAAGCACACTACACCTAGGCCATAATCATCATAGGTCAGATAATCCAGTTTTGGACGCAAACTGCTGTTTGTATCCCAAATAGTCTTACAATTTGGGTGAAAATTGCTTGACAAACAGCGCACATGAAACCATGCACTATGAAAATTATGTTCTCCATTATGAAGTACACAACTCATAATTGGGCGCAAATTGCACAACCAATGATTTGCGCACACAGTAGTATCACAAATTAGCTTGCTGCCCCATTGTGATCGAGGTCAATGCTATGTATCAACGCGTGCACAAAAGCAGGCTCCGCCAAATCACACAGCACTCACATAACACTCCACAGGACACATCTGACATAACATTAAGCACACATCCGCAGGGACGTAGCTTGATCATTATGATGGGGGAGTGTGAGCTTCAGATTTCCCAACAATCACACTGGGAACACATTTTATGAGAAGCAGGACATGAGGGGGGCTTAAGATCAGTGGAAAGAGAGGAGTGAGGATTGTTAGGGGTACTTAAAACGCAATCTTTTTCAAACGAAACATTTTTTAAGGCCTTCAAAACATAGACGAGAGAGAGTGTGTGTTCTTTTGTCAGTGTGGCCATGTACAAAATCCCAGGTGAAATCCAACAGACACTTCACATTACCCAACTGAAAGAACTTGTTGCCAACTATTTACTACAGAATACATTTTTTAGGGGCGGTGTAAGATCTCAAACACACCTCCTGGAGCTACGCCGCTGCACATCCAGCACCTCGGGAATACACAATATAGTTCGGTATCACCTTGCTCACAACAGCATTGTATTCATCAAGATATAACGCAAAATATCTTTCAACACAACACTTTAAGACAAAGCTCTGAACATGCATCCAATGCAGCCTAAATATGCAATTAACTGGCTATTACAGAACCCAACAGCACTTGCTTCCAACTTCACCACTTGCTTTCTACCGATGTGTACCAACAAGAAGACACTTAAGCTAGCAAGTGCAGCCCTCTGATCTCACCTACTAAATTAAATGATTAAAGCTGGCACATGGCCTCCACAGAGGTACCGTCCCATTTATTTAACCATCTGCATATTTACACAAGCATTGGTGAAGCCAATATGGCTTGAAATGTTGACCTATTGGCTTTGCCAATGCTTTCTGCTGAAGCTGTGAAGTATCGGCAAAAGAAAAGAAATAGGCACGACATGCAAACACGAACATGATCTCTTATGCGTCATGATGCTGCTGGTGGCATTTTCATTCCATAGGTGCTTGCATGTGTGATGAGATGTACATGCCCCTGGAACGAAGTGGCAGTATTTTATAATTTTTTTTACTTACATTTCCAAAATGACGGACAGTGCCTACAGCACGTTCCTGCACGGTGTGACATGCATGCTGCACCATGCACGAACAGGGGTGCGATTACTGAGGGGCACAACTTGTGCCCTCCTGCATGCACCCCCAGGCCCGGCACGGGTGCCCTGTTAGAGACCCCTTTGTTGCCTCTCCGCCACCCTTTTCATGGCGGGCTCACCGCCATGAAAGGGGAGGAGGACAGGTAACTCATAATATGCTCGGCAGTGCCGATGCGGCACCACCAGCATTTTGCAGCTCCCTCACCGCTGCACGGCTGCCGTGGCATCCTGGATCCCCAGCAGACGCAGCGGTCCTGTGGCGGTTCAACTGGCCAACTCGTAATACTGCTGGAGGGTCAGCAGTGTGGCAGTGGTCGGACCACCACTGCGTGTACGGCGGTCCTATGGATTACTGTATTCTTAATAAGGCCCTAAGACTTTAATAAAAACCACGAGACTACCAACAGTGCAACAATGTCACGGAATTAGCATAGGTTGTCCTATAAAAAACACATAACTCTTGGAATTAAAATTCTCCCTTTGAAATATCCACTTTTTCTTAGGCCTGGCCTAGGTACAGGTTTAGCTGGCTCACGGGCCTTAGGTAATCCAAAAAGTTTATAAATAAAACATACATAAATACGTTCATTCATTGGTCGAACCACAGCATACAGTTTGATCAGCACACTTCAGACTTTGTCTCTCTTGCACTGTGATTGATGGCTTGTCTTTTTTCTGCTCATGTGTGCACCTTCACCTAAAAGAAGTGCACTTCAGTGCCAGGGCCGTGGGCCAATACTTTCCTTTGCCAATCCAGATTAAAGTCATTCAAAGCCCTATTTTCTTTAATTTGTACCAATAAGAATCACATTTTCCTGTGATGCACATCAAGAGTTTCTATACTTGCATTAAGTACACTTGCACTGCTCTATTAAAATTATGTGTGCTTGTTTTTTTTTTTATTTAAACTTTTTGTTGTAAGGATATGGCTGCCATGTGTAGGCGGCAGCATTTTTTTCCTTCTTACTGTTTTTGTGGCATATGTTTGCAAAAAAAGTACAAAAATAACCATCACATCAGTTTCCAAAGACAAACATATTAGCTTCGCTAGTGTTTATTTTCAATGATTTAAAGAAAACAAGTATGCAGATTAGTAAATGTTTAGAAAAGATGCAATTATCCACAAACCCATCTAGAGGCTCTGTATTTTCACTGCCGTCACATTCATTAATCACAACAAGACGATGGACGGAGTGCTGAAATTTTTCAAACACTCACCCCCAGTCACAGATCTGGGTTTAATCCATCGTTCTTTTGCTCACCATGCCACCCCAGTTTGGACCCAGCCCTATGCAAATCAGTCTTGGACCTGTTCCCCATGGGAACAGTCGAGCCCGAACTGCCAGGCCAGGTCCTCCCTGGACCAGAAACAAGCATCCTAGGACCTGTTTCAGGGCATCACCCCTCATCAACCAGGCTAGCTTGAATCCAGTGGCACAGTGAGCAAGGGACCCACGTCTGGGCATACCCTGGCCACTTAGGTGACATGGTAAGAACGGTGGGTTGGGATGCTACCCCGAGTGATTGGCAGTGGTTAGACAAATTGCAAGCATTCCTACCATCACCTTTTGTGTGTTTCATGCACTACCCTCAGTGGCATGGGTATGCCCAGACGTGGGTCACATGCTCACAGTGTCACTGGATTCAAGCTAGCCTGGCTGATGAGGGGTGATACTCCAAAACCAGTCCCAGTATGCTTGTATCCGGTTCAGGGAGGACCTAGCTTGGCAGTTCGGGCTGGACTGTTCCCATTAGGAGCAGTGTCAAGACTGATTTGCATATGGCTTGTCCAAACTCAGGTGACATGTTGAGCAAAAGAACACTGGGTTGAGATACTACCCCGAGCGATCGCCTCGCCAGTGGTTAGACCTATTGCAAGCATTCCTACCATCACCTTTTGTGTGTCACATTCATTAATTGCATTCATTCAGACCTCCCATCCATTCATTAATGAAAGACCCTAAACTGTGGCTCCCAGACCAAGTCTCCAGCAGGGTGGGCACATTTGTCTTCTGATGTCTAAGCTAAGAAAAGATGTTTTACATATAACCCGAGCATGACTCCAATAAATCCTCAAAATATTGTCGGATTAACATTGGTTGCTAGCACAACACTGACATTTCAAAGACAAAGAAGAATCACAGCCACTTTTCGCCCTGTTTGAAGATCGAGGGTGTGATGGGCTTGTGTTAGAAATGTAACGAAAGAAACATGCTCCGAGGACTATTAATCCGAAATTATCAAATAACAAAATAAAAAGCAAGATACAATTATTATTGGGTTCTGTAAAAAAAAATCTTACCACTGTATCTGATTTACCTGAATTTCATACAACATTGAGAATTTGTTGTTTGCATCTGACCATCTTTCTACGCTCACACGTAAACTACTAAAATTGCCAGTTCTCAAATAACCGAAGGTGCCCTGGGATTTGAAAGCACAGATCTCTCACTGTACACAGAATTTACGGTTGCTTAATTAAAATGCAAAAATGTGGATGTAAAAACATTCCACGAGCTTTTGGAAGCTATACTGGAAAGGATGCTAGTTGTATTTTAAACTTGGATCTGTTATTAGTGGGGCAAATAAACAACATTTTGGATAAACACAGGCAGGGACTCTGCGGCGGATGTGGAGGAAGCTTATACACTTCACTTTGCAGTAACTTGATCTGGGTGAGCTCTGCACCTACAAAGAATAACTCTTTGACAGCAAATTTCAAAAGAAAATTGCAAAAGGAGGCTTGAGGTTTAACTATTATTTAATTTAAAGTCATGGTTTCACCCCCAAATCAGAGCTTAATTTGTAAGAATAAAAAAGAAATGCAAATGCCTACAGAGGCACAGCTAGTGTGTCTTGGGCCCTAGCGCAAGAAAGGAAATGGGTCCCTTGGCCATTGTTTGAACATTAAAATACGACAAAAATCTGGGTTCTGTGGGCCCCTCAGGGCTCTGGCCCCCGGTGCCACTGCGCCTGCTGCACCAATGGAAGCTATGCCCCTGAATGCCCAAAGTTTTTCTTCAGAGCTGGCAAGAGCGCTGGCGAATGCCGAGTTTGTTGAATTCCAAGGCCGGCTCAGCTCCAGGATGGTTGATCTGGGCAGGCCATGAAAAACATTAATTGGGGAGCAGGAAAAAAAAACACAACACAAACTTTCAGAAGTACTGCTATTGTAGACGTTGATAACTGTCCATTCTAGACCCAATAATCACAACTATATGAGCTATATAATTTGCTTTCTTGCAGCGAAAACTCCTGCCTTGGGACTTCCTGCATCGGGGATATAATGCTTATCAGAACAGGTAAGATTCAGCTGGCATGCACATAAATAATTTTTTCCTACTTTTTATTTGTTTTCCGAAAACATTCCCAACATTACACTTCCTAAAGCTGTTAAGTTTAAAAAATATGCAAATCAGTAAGCTCTGCAACTTTGCACACCCCTATATAAAACCATAGTATGCAGTTGCTTATTATTTATATGTTTATTCTTTCTCTCTCTCTCTTGCTCTCTCTCTCGCTCTCTCTCTCTCTCTATATATATATATATATATATATATATATATATTTATGTATAAATATATATACACACATACACATACATACACATATATACATTCACTGAAAAAAACAAAGGTTACAGGAACATTATAGTTAGGCTCAGATTTCAATCATACCAAACCATATAAATTCAGCAGTTATAGTTACCTGAACTAACTTTAACTTACTCCCCTGCAATGTACTGCTTGTGACCTCACATATCACATCACTCATGACATGGTCAGTGACATCACTGATGAAATCACTGATGACATCTCAAATGACTTCACTGATGACTCATCCAATGATTGTGAGTGTTTTCTAAACGTTTATGAATGTTAAACATATATACTAAAGTACTACCACAGTTACATCAGTATACTTTGTGTATTACTAATGAGTGCTACTATTTCTAATATATATTATGTGAGTGGGTCTGTGACTGTGTGTATTAGTGTGTGAGTGGGTGTATGAGTAGCTGTATGGGGTAATAAGTGGGTGTGTGAGTAGCTGTATGTGTGAGTGAGTGGATGTGTGAGTGGCTGTATTGGTGAGTAAGTGGGTGTATGAGTGACTGTATGGGTGAGTGAGTGGCCGTGTGAGTGGCTGTATAGTGAGTGGATATGTGAGGGCCTGCATCAGTGACTGAGTGGCTGTATTGGTGAGTGATAGTGTGTGTAAGTGGCTGTATGGGTGACTGAGTGGCTATTTGAGTGGGTGTTTGGTTAACTGAGTGGGTGTGTGAGTGGCTGTATTGCAGAGTGAGTATCTGTGTGAATGACTCTATGGGTGAGTGAGTAGACGTGAGAGTGTTTGTATGGGTATATGAGTGGTTGTATGGGTGAGTGAGTGACTCTGTTGAGAGGCTGTATGGGTGAGTGGGTATGGGTGTATGAGTGGGCGTGTGAGTGGTTGTATGGGTTGAATAAGTGGGTGTGTGAGTAGCTTTATGGGTGAGTGAGTGGCTGTGTGCGTGACTGTATGGGTGAGTGAGTGGCTGTGTGAGTAGGTGTTTTGGTAAGTGAGTGGCTCTATGGATGACTGAGTGGGTATGTGCGGTTGCATGGATGTGTGAGTGGGGTGTATGTGTGGTTGTGTGGGTGTGTGAGTTGATGTGCGAGTGGTTCTGTGGATGATGTCATTAGTGATGTCATCAGTAATGTCTCTGACCATGTCATTAGTGGTGTAATATGTGGGGTCATAAGCAGTGCATTGCAGGGGCTTAACTATAGTTAGCTCAGGTAACTATAACTGTTGAATTTCCATGGTTTTGTATGATTGAAATCTGAGCCTAACTATAACATCCCTGTAACCTTTGTTTTTTTCAGTGAATTTCTAATGTTTTTCAATTCTAGTACTTAACTATAATGTCCATGTAACCTTTGTTTTTTTGTGAATTTCTAATGTTTTTCAGTGTTATTTCCTAACTATAACGTTCCTGCAACCTTTGTTATTTCAGTGAATTTCTAATGTTTTTTCAATTTTATTTCCTAACTGTAACCTTTGAGAGTAGGTGTGTGAGTGACTGTATGGGTCGGTGACTGGGTGTGTGAGTGGCTGTATGGGTCTGTGAGTAAATGTATGAGTGTCTGTATGGGTGTATAAGTGGGTGTGTGAGTAGTTTTGAGGGTGTCTGAGTGGGCATGTGAGTGGATTTGTGACTCAATGAGTAAGTGTGTGAGTGGCTTTACGGGTCTGTAAGCGGGTGTGTGAGTGCTTTTCTGGGTGTGTGAGTGACTGTATGGGTTTGTGAGTGGGTGTGTCCGTGGGTTTGTTGGGGTCTTTGATTGGGTGTGTGAGTGGCTGTATGGGTCTGTGAGCTGTGAGTGGGTGTGTGAGTGGCTGTATGGATCTGTAAGTGGGTATGTGATTGACTGTATGGGTATGTGAGTGTGTGAGTGGCTGTATAGGTCTGTGGGTATGTGTGTGAGTAGATATGTAGGTGTGTGAGTGGGTGTGTGAGTGGCTGAATGGGTCTGTATGTGGGTGTGTGAGTAGGTGTGTGAGTGGTTCTGTGGGCGTGTGAGTGACCGTATGATGGGGTAAGTGGCTGTGTGGGTCTGTGAGTGGATGTGAGAGTGGCAGAATGGGTGTGTGAGTGGGTGTCTAAGTGTCTGTGTGGGTGTGACAGTAGCTGTGCGAGTGACTGGGCCACAACAGAACCTCAACTGCCCCGTAATCCAACAAGAGTCCACAGTTTTGTACAAAATATCTACCCAACTGGAGTACTTTCTACTGGTTAATTACTAAGTGCTACCTCTTTGAGTAAATGTCCAGTGCATGTTCTACACTGCATCTACTTAATGGAGACCATGAAGAAATGTGTCCAGTGGCCTGTGTGCATTTCGGCAATGAGATTGTTCCTTGTGCGTCATTATCCCAAAATCTGTACTAACATGAATCATCCTATAGAAAAGACAACAAGACTACAAAGAGGTAAATCTCCATCAACCAAGGGTACTTCCTCTTAACTATAAGAAGTACGCGATTCTTTGTTTGGTGTAGATGTCCTCATATTCCTCAGCATCAAGAACGAACGCGTCACCTAAAACGCGTGGAGGTGCCTTTTGGTAAGCTATTCATCAACGTGGGAAAAGGCTGGGAGAACTTTGCATACTACTAAGGAAAATGGGGCAGGGTCAAACGGGCGAGCCTTGCAGATGATTTTGGGCATTTGCATACTCATGGTAATTAAAAGAGAGAACCATGGTCTCTGCTCTCAAGACAAGAAAGAACCCACTTGTCACTGTCACTACAGATCACATTCATCTCCAATAGATCAACGATGCATTCACCTCCCTTACGGATTTCATATTGATTTTCAACATGGAATACAATAGGAAACACACTTGCTTTGCATTTGCTAAGCCCAAGAAGTTAGAATCATTTGTGCGTTAAAGAAGTGAGGCTTCAACTAGGGCACCTGCCGTGTTTATTATAGTAATTGCTTCCCGTTGACGTTTAATTTTTGTGAAATGAGCATCATGGCCATAATGGAACCTCATTTTTTCCAAGAAGAGTCCACAGTTTTGCCGAAAATCTCTACCCAACTGAATTACTTTCTACTGGTTAATTAGTAAGTGCTACCTCTTTGAGTAAATGTCTAGTGCATCTTCTAAACTACGGCTGCTCAAAGTACCATAAGGTAATGTCTCCAGTGACCTTGTGTGCATGTAATGTTTGCAATATGATTGTTCCTGCAGCATCTTCATCCACAAATCTGTGTTAACATGAATCCTGGCCTGGCAGTTCGGGCTGGACTGTTCCCATTGGGGGCAGGGTCAAGACTGATTTGCATATGGCTGGGTTCAAACTGGAATGGCATGGGGAGCAAAAAAACAGATGGATTTAGGCCCAGATCTCTGTACTGGGGTGAATGTATGACATTGTTCTGCATTCTGTCCATCATTTGTTGTTTTTGCATGTGGCATTCCCCAGGGCCATTGATGGCTCAAATAGAAGGGCCTTTGCGGCCCCCCCTCCTTTCAGTTTGCACAACCCGGCCCCTGGGAAGTGGTGGTCCCTGGGGTCGTATATGGCTGAAAGGGGAGCCACATGTCCCTGTCCCCCCTGTATTTATATTTGTTGCCCTGGGGAGGTGGTAGTCCCTCAGGCATTACAGGGAGATGGGGTGAGGCCCGCACGGCCTCCCCTCCAACTTAGTTTTAAAGCTCAGGGAAATGGTGGTCCCTGAGGCTTCTCTGAGCAACAGGAAAGGGGTCACGCAGCCCCCCTCCAATTTCCCAGTAATGCCCCGGGGAGATGATGGTCCCCGGGGCTCTTACAAGCACCAGGAGGGGGGTCTGTGTGGCCTCCCTCCATTATTTACATGGAAGTGGTGGTCCCCAGGGCTCAAAAGGGCCTAAGGAGTGGGGCCGCATGCACCCCCCTCCCAACTTTATTAAATTCACAATGCCCCCAGGACCTGGCACACCCGGGGACTGAAATAAAAACAAGTGCAGGAGACAGTGCTTGTTTTTTTAAAATTTTCAGACAAATTTGTGAATCAGTCGTGATTTTCACCGCAATTTTAAAAAACCCTGGGAACCCCACCATCAGGCCCAAGGGGTTAGGGTATTCCTACCCTGCCTACTTCTATTTTTTTAACGTTTTTGTTTGGTTCTCGGCTGAACCCATGTCCCAAAGTGGCTGCAAACACTTCCTGGTTGAAGTGTTGGAAGCCAATCAGATCTCTGCACAAGATCGTTAAGATTCACAGAGGGTCCGTGCCTCTAGATATACAAATCTGGTTTTCCTTTAATATTTCCAAATCTACTGAACAGATTTACACCAAATAACAAAAAGGGCTCTTTCTTGACTAAGAGCTACCATTGTGCCAAATTTGGTGGATTACCGTTCAGCGGTTCGGGCTGTAGTCAAGTCTAAAATCCTTAAGGGAAATTAAATGGGGCAAACGCGTTTTGGGGCCCCCCTTTTTCACAGCCCCCGCTTGAAGAATCCTCCCGAAACTTTCAAGACAGCAGCTGAAGTGAGCGGCAAACTAGTTTTGAAAATTCCATGAAGATTCATCAAACTGTGCCAAAGTTATTGGCAAAACAAAAAACACTTTTCCTATGGAAACTAGGTCCTAACTATAACTACCTACTGGCGACCACCAGTAGGTAAAATACATACACACACATACAAAAGCACATGCACACACAAACACACAATGATAGGTATTATAGTGACACAATAATCCAATAGCGCAACTATATGTTAAGTTCAATTTGAAATTCATTTTGGCTAAACCCTTAAAATCTTTTAATAAAGTTCATAGTCCATTATGGGATATACATGTGGCTACACATACAAAGTTTGGGGCATCTTGAGTGAGGATTTCATAATTTATAGAATAAAGAGGTTTTCTGAACACCTTTTATGGGTTTCTCCTAAGATCTCCTCAAAGCACCAATTTCTCAAAAACATTTACTTAAAATTTCTCAAGACTTGGCACGCATGTACAATATTCTTGAACCATATATACGTTACTAAATGGTAAAACCTGCCTCTCCATTGAATGTGCATTTTGTTACTGTTAGGGATGGAAAAGTCCCCTACATGGAGATGGATGTGCATTCCTGTCCTGAGGGCCACAGCTGCATAGATATCTAGACCCCTGGTTATCATTTTTGGTCATGAGCGGACACGGGCCATATGTGTGCGCCGTGACTGAGGCCTGTCTCATTGTAATGCTCATCAAGTGCTACCCTTGGGATGGTAGAGGGCTACCCCCCCTTACCAATTGTTACGAAACTCGAGCATGGAGGTGGCAGCATACCCGTTTCATAGTGATCAGTATTGTAAATAGGCCTTTTTTACCTGTGTCCCGGGATTGTTGCCAACTTGCCCATTCCCGTAAATTTCCGTGGCTGTTTACCTAACTCACCCTTGGCCTGCATGGATTGTGTGTAGCGCCGGACAGTGCCTGATACTTGCGTGTGTGCCTGGAATGTGTGTGTGCAGGCATATGGTACGTAACATGAAGGCCTTTCCCTTTGACAAAGGGCAGTGCAGAAGAGAAAGCACATTTAAAGGAGCCAACACCAAAAACAAATTTCAAAGATTCAGACACTAAATCACATTTGTGTCTGGAGTTGGACCATACAGGTGGGAGCGTAAGACCCACAGGTTATTCAACTGCACTGTTCATCAGAAGAAAGAAGATCACCAAGACCTCTAGCTGCCGGAACCCATAGGCGCTAGAAATTGGGGTGTTGAGGGTGGTGCAGCACCCCAGAATAACTGTGCTGGAGTTCAGAAAGTGAATGATCAATAAAGATGCCTTTCTATTTTGTTTTTATCTTGCCACATTTGCTGTGCGCTCAAAGACAGAGGTCGAATGGCAATGTCTTCTGACAAAATGCTGTTTATTCTGTTAATGTGGGGATTAGTGTCTACTTTTCTTTCTCTGACTGCAGAGTTAGAAGATTTTGTAAAGTGAACTATTTGACAATCTTGCAGGGGAACAGGTAGTGTGAAAGGAAAGGCAGTAGGGTGTCGGCTTTACTAATACACAACAGTTAAATGCCTGAATAAAAACTGTACAAATATTTCAAAATATATAATTAACACAAATGCAGCACATTTTATTTTGTAATTCTGAAGTGTGATGGAAACAAAGATTTTAATACAATCAAAACAAATCAAGACACTTTACTTGTTGGTATGCAAATAGTAGATATTTGCTGAAACCGATTTCCACACATTGTTTAAGCGCTACATGGTTTTATCAGTAAAACTGCATGTCATTGCGAATATAGTGGCCGATTCAATGGAAAATGTGCTGTCTGTAAATGATACTGTGTTACCACACTATAGCTTAGTAATCTATTTGCGACAGTGTGATTCAAAATGCACCACTGTCTACATGCCGCACCACTGTCTACATGCCGCACCCATACCACTCTCCTGCTGAGTGGACATAGTTCATTTGCTAAATTTGTTCTTTGTTTGCTGCTTAGATTTTTCACAATCCCTATGATTTCAGTGATGTAACACTTATGGCAGCACCCCCGCTCTGAAAATTGTTCCAGCACCACTTCTGGAATCAGGACTAGCGATCAAGGTCAGCTAGTCTCCCTGCTGGTTGAGGGGTCGTCAACCAGGAAGTCAAGACCACTTGCCCCAAGCCTGGAGCACCAGCCTTCTGCCTGCCTGCCAAAGCCAGTGGAACCTGTGAGGAGGAGGAGGAAGAGGAGAGTGCCTGGAGGGAGCGAGGCCCAACGGGGATCCTGGTGAGTGGATCCTGGTGAGCGAATTGTGAGATACCCTGTGTAGTGGCTACAGCTGCAGGAGTGCGACTGCCCTCTCAATTTTGCCCAAGTTGATGACCACAGTGTCACCTGGAAGAGGGCCATCATGAAGTGCAGGCCATTGCCCTTGTGAGCGCCAAAGTTGCCCCCGTGTTACCAGGAGGGGGGCTATCATTAAGTGAGGGGCATCACTTGTATGAGCGCCAAAGCCGGTGACTTGTTACCAGGACGAAGGCCACCATTAAGTGTGGGCCATCGCCCGTTTGTGCGTGAAAGTTAGCGACCGCCTTGTGTGACCTCGACGGGGGGCACTGTGAGTCAGAGCTGTTGCCCTGGTTCGTTGTGCTGAAGGGTCAGGGTCACTCATCGATCGTGACAGGAGCCGGGCTAAGATGTCTTGCACCACAGCAGACCATCTGAGGAGGCTAACTCATCATCTGGCAAAGCCCATGAGAGTTTGTGGGCTCTCTGCATCAAGAGACCAGAGCTCGCGAAGGACCACCCCAGTCCTTTTGGGTTGGCAACTACCATCAAGTCGGGTAAGATTGTTCCAGGCCATCTGGCCGGCTGTGGACTTGCACAAACATAGCACTCAAATGCTGCTAGCATTGACTCCTAATGCAAAACATAGATTTTTTGGGGAATAGCGTGGGCTGCATTTGGGAGTCACTTTCAGTATAGAATGGGGAATGGCAAACCTCACTAGACGGGTCAGAGGAAATTCGGGATTCCACCCGGGACGGCGCTAGTATACTAAATTGGGGGTTATTTCGTGTGTCGATTCTATGGTTTCTGCTATCACATTAAAGTGCTTCTTTTGTCATAAAAGCAAGTATTTGGCTGGACAATCATCTTATTGCTGTTACGTTGTGTACTTTGAGTCTTGAGCCTCTGTATGCATCACACCTACTTCAAGCTCGAAGAGCATTAGACTGCTCGACCCACATTACTACTGACAGCCAAGTGCATAAAGGGGTAGTAATTGGATCAGTTTTCAGGACTAATAGTACATCAGGCCCCTGGACATCAGGGGTAAAGGTCTCAACCCCCATAGTTGAGTCCTGTAACTTCTGCTTGCCCCGTCCCCTAAGACAGGGGTTATGACAGGTACTACCTGATCAAAATGAAGAGGGTTTTCTTTGAAGAAGGTGGTACAATGTTCACTTCATTGGCTATATGAAACTTCATGGTTACAAAGCTGTGTTTTGTTACTGTCATTGATTTGAAACAAATATTTCAACAGGCGTAAGGGCACAACTTGTGAAGAATGGACTATTTAACATATAATTAAATGTTTTGAAATACATTAGTTAAGGTGTGTTTGGTAAAAAAAAACACATAATAGTGCTATAAAAAAGCCATATTTAATTCTGAATGTTTAATGACGTTACTATTTGCATTATTCAGTAGTAGTTATTGTATTGATACTGTGCTTGGGCGGGTTTTCATTTTACAAAGCACCTCATCTGATGTTTTGAAGGAAATGCCTCATTTTGCATGATCGGCCCAAAATTTTTGTACTGATGCTTCTGTTTTTTCGACTCTGAAAGTGCACTGAGGCCTGCTAACCCGGGACCTCAGTGCTCTGACACTTAAAGGTGTATGTTTAATTGGCTTATAGCCAATTGGCATCAGTTAACTTATCTATGAGTGGTATATGGTACCAGAGGTACCCAGGGTCTGGATGTTAAAGTGTCCCTCATGGTCTGCGGTGCTTATTGTGGCACCACGAGAAAGGGAAGACATGTTTCCCAGCCTGCCACTGCAGACTGGTAGAGCAGTTTTCAACTTTTAACTCGATTTTGAAATTAAACTAATTACAAAGTCCAGACCTTCCTTTTAAATATATAAAAGTCACCCCTAAGGTAGGCCTATCGAGCCCTAAGGCAGGGTGCTGTTTATGAAAAGGTAGATTGGGATAGTGTTGGCACAGGTAAATGATGAGGACCAGGATCAACCAGTCGTCTTTATTACTAAGCGACTCATACTCAGAGAACAGCATTGGAGTGCCATTGAAAGGGAAGCCTTTGCTGAGGGTTAGTCCCTAAAGAAGCTGAGGCCCTACTTGTTTGGGGCTCTTTTGAGTGCAAACTGACCAGAGCCCTTCTAGTGGCTTATGCTGAAGAGAGGAGAGGACCTCAAATTGTTGAGGACAGGGTATGGACTTCACAGTGGAACACATTTCTGAGCCTGTCCATGCCAAAGCAGGTGGCCTTTCCAAGTGCTTCCACTTAGATGATAACTACCATGGTGTAGGTTAGTTACCTATCACCTTTCGTCTGGAGGAGGTCCACGTAAGGAAATGCTTCATTTTGCATGATTGCCCCCAAAGTTTTGGACTAATGCTGCTGGCTTTTCGATTCTGAGAGTGCACTGAAGCCTGCTAACCAGACCTCACTGTCAGTTCTCTGACCATTCAAGGTGTATATTTAATTGGCTTATACCCAAATTGCATAAGTTAACTTACTTATAAGTCCCTAGTATATGGTATCAGGGGCACCCAGGGCCTGCAAGTTAAAGTGTGCCTCGTCGACTGCAGCACTTACTGTGCCCCACGTGTGTGACAAAGGAAAACATATTTCCCAGCCTGCCACTAGGACTGGTTGAGCAGTTTTAAACTGCAAGCTCGACTTTGCCATTTTAACTAATGACAAAGTCCTGACCTTCCTTTTTAATATATATAAGTCACCCCTACGGTAGGCCTGTCGAGCCCTACGGCAAGGAGCTGTATATTAAAAAGTAGGATGTGTTCTTATATGTCTTAACAGTAAAAACCTCAGATTGTCATTTTTAGGTCGAGCTTACAGCGCTTGCGCTGTGGCGATCTGGTGTAGTTACTTTGTGGGGTCTGACTCCTCCCGCGCTTTTGGATTGGCTTTTGTGTGTGTCTCTTTTAAATCTTGGCGTGCAAATGGCTACTGGTGGGTGTATGTCCCACCTTTTTTCAATTGTTCACTCCCCTGGAGTATTGCCGCGGGAGCGAGCAGCGGCGCGCACGGTGGCTGCTCCGGCAAGACTCTCACTTTGATCTGGCATTTCTTATCTCTGTGTAAGAATTAGTCTGGCAGGAATAGTGCGTTCAAGCCACCGACTATAAATTGACTTGATGACTTTCTTCCCCGTTTTGCAAGCATGCTTCTAATTTGATTTCTGTTCTAGTCTTTAGTTTACCTTTAATTTACAATACCGCGTCTATTTACGTTACGCCACTCACAAGTAATCGCCCTGCGCCGTCTTTCCCCACCCCCTCACACAACACTGGTTGCCCGACTCACCCCTCTGAGATCGCAGCTTTTTAATGTAAATGTTTACAATTATAAAGCGTGGGCACGGGGGTGATTAAGTGATTTGCCCAGATTCCCAAGATATTGAGAAACGCAGAGGCACGAACACTGATCCCCAGGTCTGGAGTCGGCAGGAGGAGGGGTCGGGGTAGAGACGGGGGCCGCTTGTTTTTTGTCCTCCCTGATAAAGACGAAACTGACAGTGTATTCATAGATGGCCCCCGAGGTGATCAGATTACACACAAGAAAGGGACGTGGCGACCAGTACTTCCCTTCATTTGGAAGCACTTTCCTCTACACATTTTTAAATGTATGTGTCAAGGTGGCTGTAAATTATAAAGCTCAGAGCACAAGAAAGCTGCCAGCCTGGCTTAAAATAGAGCACTTCGAGCAGTGTTTACTCGGCATGTGTTTTTGCTTGACTTAATTTTCTTTTCTCAATTTGTATCAAAACTGTGCCCGTCACCTTCGTAAAATGTGTTTTTGCATACAAAAAAATATTTTAGTGATCTCAGAATAAATTGAAATTCTGAGTCAGTTTGTCGTATTGCAGCTCCTGAGCCTGGTTGGTGCTGGTACATTTGCACTTGACGTGATGTTTTGTGTTAACAGAAACATGGGCAATATCTGGATTAGAAATCGTGGATGAGCGATGAAAAATGCTTTCTTTCATGTTCCAAGTCATGCAAATATGGGCTCAATAGGGAGCCCGTGTCAAAGAAACTCAGGGGTATATTCACAAGAACGTGTGATAACTACCGCAAGAGTAGCGTAACACAACTTTCAATATCGCAGCCTAGCGCGGGAAAATAACCCTGTGTCAACGTGGAATTCACAACAAGGCGGTAGCATGCGATAGTCACCAGATAACTCGTCAAATGTCATCGTGAAAATCAACGCCACGCGAAAAAATGCGAAACGCAAACGCAAAAAAAAATGCGATGAGGCCGAACGTGGTACAGAAATCAGCTAACACCAGCCACAGGCCTGCAAATCCCACGCGTCCGGCGGGAAAAAGCACCATAAAAGAAAGAAGAAAAAAAAGCCCAAAAACAATTCAAACTGCGTAGCAACATGGATGCACCCGGACCGAGTGCAGAGGACAAGCCGAACACCACAAGCCCCACGGAGGACCAGCGAGGAACCCCGCGTTCGGGGAAGGGCAAGGACAAGAGGAAGAGGAAGACGGGGTTCAGTCCACAGGAAGACCGGATCATCGTCACTGAGGTGACCGAACACCATCAACAACTGTTCAGCACCTCCACTGCGGCACTGGCAACCCAAACCGAAAAATGGCAGGCCATCGTTACCAACGTCAATGCAGTCGGAGTGTCGAGGAGGTCACTGGAGGAGGTAAAGAGGCGCTGGCATGATCTGAAAAGGCAGACCAAACATAAGCTCACCGCCAACAGGGAGGCAGCAACAGCTACTGGAGGTGGGAGTCCTGGGACACAGGAGGAGGTAGATGAGCTGGAGCAAATGGTGGCCACAGTCAGCAGTGAGGAGACGGTGGCAGGATTGGGGGGCCTGGACACAGCACGATACGACCTGACCCAACAGCAACAGGGTGAGTAACGACTAGGGACGGGGGGGGCGGGGGGAGATGGGCACAATGGCACACATGCACAATTACGTGTAGCACACAGCACACCCCCAATGACCGTGGAACATGTCCCTGATTGCCTTGGCACACTGCAGCACACATAGAAATGCCAAGTAGGCCCCCATCCACAATGTGCACAGAGGGGCTCCCCCCTATCACCAATATCACAACCGACCCATGCACATGTGCTGAATCCAGCAAAGCAGCGGCTCTGTGACCCACACTGACTATGCAAGTAACACTGCATGTCCGATAGCATTGCAGCAGCCAAAAAAGTGACATGGCCCACGAATCGACATGGAGGTAGCCCAGTGCGGATCACATCCGTAAAGGAGCAGGTCACACTCCGACATGTCCACGTGCACCCACAACCCATGCCGTACAATACACGCAGCAGACGAACAATGCACCAGGCCACAAAATCTGTCCGAGAGCACATATGACCCAAGTCAAAAGCAAATCAGGCCCCGAAAAGCACACAATTCAAAGGCACCCCGCCTCAAAGGGAGAAGGCTACACGAAATTAGAGCTGCAGGGGCAACTCCCCCACAATGCAGCACACACACATAGCAATCACAGGACATCCACAATGACGGCAATGTGGTACAATGTGCAACACCAGCACCACAGGACAGAGCTCACAACAGGTTCCGCTCGTGCGTAGTAACTGTCCACTCACATCTGGCATTGCCTGACACTGTGTGATGATAATGAACGGGTACTACCACACATCCGTCATGTATCCGGAAAACACACTCACTGCCATCAAATAGCCAGCTCCCCCAAAACAGTCACAATGTACATTGGCATGCAGTCTGAATGTAAACATCTGCAAATCAACAACATACATGTGAAACTCTGTTATCCTGCATCTCCCCTTAACATTTCAGAGGGACAATCAACACTTACTGCAGAGCAGACCACAAACCCCATCATTGATGATGTAGAGGACAACCTGCACATATGTCAAGATACCCTCCAACGGATACTGGACAGCCTCTGCACCCCACCCCCAGGAGCAGGGCAGGCCAGCTGCCTCGAGGTGACCCCACCACCTGCTCAGACCACACAGAAGGAAACACACACCACCACAGCTGTCTCCCAGGACCCCCCGACCAATACATGGAGTACATACAACGTGTGTGGTCTTCCCAGGTGGAGTTGGCTGAACAGCTGCGGGTGGGTTTCGAGCTCATGGCAGCCAAACTGGATGCCATACATGGGTGTCTGAGTCCCATCAGGGACCACGTAGAGTCCCTATCGGACACCCCCGGTACGCACCATGCTCCACCACAGACCTTGGCTGACCTCGCTGGTGCCATGAATCGTACACAAGAACTGTGTGGGCAGACAGGCACCAGCCATGACAGCACAGAGTTGGCACAGATGCGGAGGTCAATGGAGACCATGGAGCAGTTGCAGGCTGGAAGGATGTCTGCCACGGATGGACACCAGCGAGTAGTAGCTGGGAACTTCAATGCCCTGCAGGACTTCATCTTGCCATTGCTCCCACTGAGCCGTCCCCAGATGACTGCAGCGGGAACATCGACACACACAGCTCCGACCCCTGATGTGTCCGTGGCACACAGTGATACAGCCATCACCCCGCCACACACACCGGACACACAACCCATATCAGGGGAGTAAGAAGGGGATAGGAACTACTGTGTGAGGAAGGAGGCAGTAGCATCCATCACCGCTGTATGGCCTGTCCCTGCCTGGTTATGACCTATGCATCATGGCCTGGGAAACACCTCCTACTGACCCCCGGAACACTCTGTGACATTCACCCGGACCCCGACACGGACTGCCATTTCTTCACCGCTGGCCAATTACACAGCTATCCTGCTGCGGGCTGCACTCTCCCTCTTCCCAATCACTGTGCAATCCTCAAAGGACTCTGGTTGGCCCACCACTGGGCTTCCATGTGATGTGGGCTTGGATGGCCATGTACAGCTCCAGCTCCGTCAATCACCTGAATGTGAATAAAAAATTCTAAATCACACAGATGTGTCATCACTATGTTCACTCACGTATGGAAGTATGGCTGGATGTGGGGACGATGATTGCACATGAAGGTATACCCTGGTAACTGACATCTATGCGCATGTGTATCCCTGAGACACATGGCCAATTGGATGACTGTGAAGGTGAGTACTAGCTGTGTCCCCATTGCACATCAACAACAAGCAGACAACCCCCCAACGTAGGCACACGTCCATGTGTTGAATAGGGCTGTGTGTAGGACTGACCCAAACGAAAGCAGGCCAGGAGTGGTGTCCTACACCACGTGACAACAGAACTTCACGTCGCATACCTACTCACACACATCTGTGTGGACACATTCTGTAGTGAGATATGACATTGCTCCACATGATCAGTGGTTGGACACCATACTCACATTGCTGACGTCACGTAAGTGCACATGTCGTTCAGCACATATCCAAAAACAATGTCTGGCTCACAGAGGTGGAGCTTGCCAAAGGGGCACAACCACATTGCACATGCGTCAGTCAGTTCCTCTCTGTGTAGGGACGATGCTCATTGTGGCACACGAGTGGACAATCTAAACAACACACCTCACAGAGACACCAGTGGAGTGGCATGGACTTTATTGGCATTTGCGTGTCAGTACGGACGAGGCAACGGCCACAGCAGGCAGGGACATGCTTAAGACACTTACACGCAGCATGGGTACATGTCGAGGTTCAGAAAATGTCGGGTCTAAAATGTACAACATTCATCACGGATGGCAACGCTCACAGCCCACCTTGCCTTGCTGGATGAGTCATGTGTTGTTTGGCGTCTGCCCATTGCCCCGTGTGAGGGGGCACGACTCACTGCACATGGGATCTGCATAGTGCTCTGCCTCCGGAGTGCGCCGATTGTCTGCTCTGCTGACAGTGAAGAGGTGTGAGGGTCCGACAGGTGCACATGTCGTGCTACATTGCCATGTGTGTGCTCTCCCCCAGCAGTGTGTCCGAATTGGCAATGTTGCCAAACGACGCTGTGTTGCTCTGACCATGGACCTGCGTCACCTTGCACAGGTGTGTGTGTACACACGCGTTGTTCCACGCACATGCATCCAGAGCCCGAACGAAGGCAGACGTGTCCTCTGTTGTGGTGGGATATGTGAGCAATCCCCACGATGCAACAAGTTGTTGGGCCATGTGCTGTGGGTGGCAATCGGATGTGGCTGCAGGAATGTACTTACTCGTCCATGAATGCCCGTGCAGCTTCATGTGCAATGTGTTCCAATAGTACGTCGTTGTCGTGTTCAAGGAACACCAGGGTGAGCCAATCCATTAGGTGATCCGGGCAGGTGTGCTCAGCCCACGCCGTCTCACCGATCCGCAACACAGCCCAATAGGGGAGCGCCTCGATGTGGTCACTGCACATGAGAAATTGTGCAATCTCCCATGCACAACTACCAATACATACGCAGTATGTCAAGGCATCCAATGCACGGCAGTCTCGGTTACACTCCTGTTCGTGATCCAACAGGGGGCGCAGACACAAGTCATAGTCCAATTCATCAACAGTTGTGTTGGATAGGCAGACATCCATGGGACACTCGAATGTGCATGTTCGGCAGTGGAACCAGGGCTGGATGCAGGTGACGTGGGCAATGCGGAAGCTGAGCCTGTAACTGATCCGCAGCACTGCCAGTGGCAGTGTGCCCAGTAAATGCAGCATACGTGCACGGTACTGTTCCACGTGACGGGGGTTGTGCATGTGCCCAGTATGGCCTGCCATTGCGTTGGTGCGTCTCGTGAACCGGCACTCTTCTGAACTGCAGCAGTTGTGTGGAGGATATGCCACAGCTCTGAGCAATGATTCGAATGTGTGTGCAACGTTGTGGGTAATGGGTTGCTGTTTCCGTGAGTGTCAAGGGCATCCCATGTGTGGGTACCACAGGCAGGGGCTTCTGTGTGTGGGCTGTGGATAAGTCGGATGGTTCATTTGCGGAATGCGTGGTGTGGGAGTCGTCCCCATCTGCACTTGCATCTCTATCAGGGTGTTCCAGGCGCATTCTGGACCAAGGTCAGAGGTGCAGGTGTCCTCCCGCCTTCTGCATTGGGACAATGGTGCTTTCATCCCTGATGTTTGTCTGACTACTACTTGCGTTTTCGGAATGTGATGTGGCTTTGGCGCTGAGATTGGGACACGGCCTTTGGCTCATGGTGTACGGATGGCGATGCACACACACATGTTGGCATGTGGAGCCAGGTGCCCGAGCGGCCTTGCGCTGCTTGTGCTATCTCACTCCGTCTCTCTCCCTCGCTCTCTCCCTCTCTTTCCTTTATTGGGCGCATGGCACACCTTCTTCTCTTGGATTTGGTCTTCCAGGCTGTGTGCTACGGATTGTCCAGTGAGGAGCCGCTAGGACTCATCCTAAGGGTTGTTTCTGCTTTTGTTTGTATGGTGTTTTGTGTTGGTGATTGCATTGCTGTATGACTGATTCTCCATTTTCTGGCCACGCATGTATGTTTATTTTCCTGCTTGTGCGACATCAGGCAAAATGTTTGTTTTGGGATTCGTGGTGTTGGTGTGCAGTTTCTTAGTCCGGGGTTGGGGGTGGTCCCGGTGGGGGGGGGGGTGTTGCGGGCCTGGGTGTGGTGTCGGTGGGTGTTGTGGCCCTCTTGGGTGTCCGTGCTGCACGTTCAGTTGCTCGTGGGCATCTGTTGTCCTTCATGTGTGGCTCTGGGCTGTGCTCCCTTTTGTGGTGCAGGCTGTGTTCAGACTTTACACCAGGTCAGGGCAGGTGTAGATTTCCTGGTGCTAACGCGGCTTATCGCCGGTTTTGTGTTTTTATCGCGGATGTGGCTGGTCGTTGTGAATGTTGAGGTGTGATGTTGTCGCGCCTTTTGGCACGGGAACGCCCACTCTGCATCTCATTAGCGATAGTTGCGCGGGTCCTCTGTGGGGATGTTTTTTGAGGCTGCTATCGCGGGTAAACTGGTGCTGTGGGCTGTTTACACCAGCTTGTGAATGGGGAGGTATATTTATCACGACTTTGGCTGCGATAAAGTGCCGTTAATTAGGCGATAGCTCCTTGTGAATATGCCCCTCAGTCTTCAATGCCAAAGAATTACATTTTTGTAATATGCTAATGAAATTCTAAATATGAGCTCATCTGAGAAATTTGTACCCTAAATCACTTAACCAAGATAACCACACTGAAAATTCATTGTACACCTGACCTCTCTTTCCCTTGGAGTGAATGCCTTTCTTGTTAAACATATTTATTTAAATGCACCTTGAACATATTGTTTATTGTTAAAAAATCCGTCATTCCGAATGTAATTCTTATACCTTTCTTTGGCAGACCCGTTTAAGATGCGTGAAAATATGTTCCAGTGATTACTCTACAAAAATGATCTGTTCTTATCATTAATAAACAATGACTTTTGAGTCTAGCTGAATATAAATCCAAGTCGAAATTACATTTGTTTCCCCGGGACTTTATGTGGGTGGCCTTAAAGTCAGTGCCGCCGGCGTTGGGGCCTACTCCTAGCTCCTGTACCTACAGGACCAGTTATTCAGAGCCTTTAGCATACACAGCATGCTTCGGGCACAGCAGGTAGCTTCTTACATTTGTCCGAGCATAGTGGCTTCTCGATTTGGCAAGAGGAGAAATACAACATTAAAAAAGTTCAAAAATCACAGATAAAAAGTGAAAATCTATGGTTCATTAGACAAAATCATCTCTTATGGGACACTATGGTTAAAAAGCAAAACGAAAACCCACTGAAATTCCCCAGTTACAGAAAACCGCACACAAAAACGTTCCAAAATACACTTGTGACCTCATCGACCATCACATGGGTTCCTATAGGTTCCTACAGAGTTATACTGAGATGCAACATCAATGGGGGCATCTCATAAAAAGTTACGGACTGGCCTCACACACCGCCCGGTGTCATGCTTCATCATAGGCTGTCCTCGCCCTTTAAAAACTTCGTTTGATAAAGGGCGGGCATACACCTGGAGACAGGGATGCACTTCTACAACTAAGTGATGGCCGTGTATAAGTGAAAAGTGGTTTAAAAACCATCACACCTGTCACTCAATAGTGTTTTATTCAGGGAACAGATGTATGGTATTAAAATAGGTGTACGGTGATCTGGGACATTATTCTCCCTTCACCGTATTAGGTGCGGTCAACATGTTTCTGCGTAAGTGTCCCCGTGGGGTACGTCACATTCGTCAGGACTAAAGGGTTATGCCTTTTTGCATCTAATGCGAAAAGGTGCTACTAATCTGGTTGCGGGGGTAAAATATAAACTGCCCGTCGGGTCTAGTACCCCTGAAAAACGATTCTGTAGGAAAAAGGAAGAAACAAAGAGAAACAAACAAACCAGACGTGTAAGTATGTTTATAAATAGACAATATTTGTCATCCAAACCAAGTCACACCTATAGCGCGCGTGGTGTGGTCTGTATGAGACACGTGGCACACGTACGTGTCATACAATGGTCAATAGCATAATCCAACTCTTACCCTAAAATACTATCCTCTATACTCCATGGGAGGGCGAGGGTAGGAGAGCCTACTTGTGACTTTCTGTAAAGGAGAAGAATTGATTCCAAAAAATGTAATTGTGTACTCACAAGTTTAAAAACTAGCATACATGAGGTTGTAGTCGCCTCAATGGTTATCCAGTTATAGTGATTGACACCCAGTCTCTCAGAGGAAGCTGGAGTCAAACTCACATTCTCATCACCATACAAGACACTCATACTCTTACTGTCTGACTTCAGCGCTCCCATCGGTTCTCTCTACAGATATGAGATACGCTGACGTGCAGAGGCAATCCCCTTTCACCAAATAGGAACGCGCACAATGAGTTAGTTTAACGCGTCTCTCACTCATCAGCGCATGCGCGTGTGAGATACGCTGACGTACGAACAGAGACATCCTCTTTCATCTAATAGGAGCGCACATAATGAGTTAGTTTAATGCGTCTCTCACTCAGTAGCGCATGCGCTTATGAGTTACGCTGACGTTCGTACAGAGGAAAACCTCTTTCACCCAATAGGAGCGCACACAATGATACACGCCCCGTGCCAGGCGCCTAAGCCCGCCCGTAGGGGGACACAGGAAACGCTCTTAACGCCCCAGGTGTAGTCCAGTCAGATCGTACAATTAAACAATCTATCAATTATCTAGAGGATATAAAACCACTAAGAGAACATCAGTCTCCACCGACGGGGAGACCGAGAGGACGCCTGTAGAGAGAACCGATGGGAGCGCTGAAGTCAGACAGTAAGAGTATGAGTGTCTTGTATGGTGATGAGAATGTGAGTTTGACTCCAGCTTCCTCTGAGAGACTGGGTGTCAATCACTATAACTGGATAACCATTGAGGCGACTACAACCTCATGTATGCTAGTTTTTAAACTTGTGAGTACACAATTACATTTTTGGAATCAATTCTTCTCCTTTACAGAAAGTCACAAGTAGGCTCTCCTACCCTCACCCTCCCATGGAGTATAGAGGATAGTATTTTAGGGTAAGAGTTGGATTATGCTATTGACCATTGTATGACACGTACGTGTGCCACGTGTCTCATACAGACCACACCACGCACGCTATAGGTGTGACTTGGTTTGGATGACAAATATTGTCTATTTATAAACATACTTACACGTCTGGTTTGTTTGTTTCTCTTTGTTTCTTCCTTTTTCCTACAGAATCGTTTTTCAGGGGTACTAGACCCGACGGGCAGTTTATATTTTACCCCCGCAACCAGATTAGTAGCACCTTTTCGCATTAGATGCAAAAAGGCATAACCCTTTGGTCCTGACGAATGCGACGTACCCCACGGGGACACTTACGCAGAAACATGTTGACCGCACCTAATACGGTGAAGGGAGAATAATGTCCCAGATCACCGTACACCTATTTTAATACCATACATCTGTTCCCTGAATAAAACACTATTGAGTGACAGGTGTGATGGTTTTTAAACCACTTTTCACTTATACACGGCCATCACTTAGTTGTAGAAGTGCATCCCTGTCTCCAGGTGTATGCCCGCCCTTTATCAAACGAAGTTTTTAAAGGGCGAGGACAGCCTATGATGAAGCATGACACCGGGCGGTGTGTGAGGCCAGTCCGCAACTTTTTATGAGATGCCCCCATTGATGTTGCATCTCAGTATAACTCTGTAGGAACCTATAGGAACCCATGTGAGGGGCAGCCTTTTTGTGTTTACATATGAGATTGGAGGCTGGTTTGCCCTTTGACCCCGTGCCTCTAGTTCCCATCCACAGCCTAGTCTGTGGTGAGTGTGTGTGTATTACTGTACAGCGTTCAGCTGTGGGAACTTCGAGGGGTATGTATTATGGTCAAGATTGACCAGGGGACTGGTTAACTTTCACCACCCCATTTTTAGAAAATATTAGAACAAAAGGGTGCTGATAAATTCTCCACCCTGTATATTACCCTAATACTATTACTATGGAGACCGAATTGGCTTTTAACAAGAGCAATTATGCAGATATATTAAGAACTCCATCTATCTTAGCTGAAGCGGTAGTGTCACAAACCTTTAAGAACTCTGATGAGTGGGAGTGCTTCTCAGCCAAAAAGAAAGAACAAATCCGTACAGCCCTACATGGGGCTTTTATGACTGAATATTTGAGGAAAAACACGGCACCACGAGGACTCGTGGTAACGAATGAACCTAGATTGTTCTTAAACAACAAAGAGTTCAGAATCAACTGGTCCAGCATAGCCTGGAAATGTACAAAAGACTGGCTCGTGTTGATTATAAACACGGCCAGACAGTTAGCAGATGCGCTACTGGTGGAAATACAGCAGAGTGAAAGCAAACTTAAAACTTCAGTCCAAGTGACTGTATTTAAAAAGAAACTGGAGGAAATTAATAACGATCACTCAGCGTATAGGGAGTATCTGACCCAATCAAAAATCACCAAACTACAGAAGGACGTCCAGAAATTTAAACGGGAAACGGTGTACCCTTATACAACTGATGAGTACTATGATAAACCCCAACAACAACCAGTACCAAGACGTCAACCACGCTTCAGACCTACACCCCAGAACTGGACCTACAGCTCAGGGGAGGAAAGGAGTGACAGCAGCAGCGACGAAAGCACGGGGGGACAACAGACCCGGAGATATCAGAACCCTAATCAACCAATGTTCGCACCACCAATGCAGCCCTATGGCTACTGGCCACAGCAATTCTTCCCTCCTGGCTTTGGGTTTCAACAAGGACAACAGCCTTTTTTATTCAGGGGCCAAGGGAGAGGAAAAGGCAGACAAAAAGCAAGAAGACCAACCAGGGTTCAATGGGAGGACGAGGCAACCACCAGCGGGGCAGTGACATGGAGCAGAGGCAGGGGCATCCACCTAACAATGGGCAAAGAATGACTAATGTCGTAAATCTGAGTGACCATATACTCAGCACGGACAAAGAGGCCGTTCTCGCAAAAGGATTAGGTTTCGTTCCCACCCCAGAGAACGATGCTTTCTTCCTTTATACAGAACTAGCACAGTTCTTTAGGAAGATAAAACTAAAAGATTTCTTTGGCTTAGCACAAAGCCAAGGTAACAACCAAACTAATACTGGTCTACGAAAAAAGTCGACATTCACCCCGCAAACCCAAAACATTTCTTGTAATGTTTTGGCATTCGAACAAGCAGTCCTCACTGAAGTTGGGAAAATTGACTACAAAAATACTAGGGGTTTCCAGAATATGACCAGAGGCGAGAGAACGGCACTTGAACAACTCAAAAACAATCATGAGTTGGTGGTAAAACCAGCAGATAAGGGAGGGGCGATAGTCCTGATGAATCACACTATGTACAGAGAAGAATGTCTACGCCTCCTATCAGACACTACGAGTTATGAGATACACAGAGAAGATCCCACTCTTCGGATCATGAACAAAATTAAGATTATGGTTGATGAGGCTGAAACCAATGATTGGATTACTAAACATGAGGCAGAGTTTCTCATTAACACGGAACCGAGGACACCCAGGTTCTATACCCTCCCCAAAATTCATAAAAACAGAATGCAACCGCCGGGCAGACCGATAGTGTCGGGAATAGGGTCAGTACTTGAACCCCTCTCACAATTTTGCGATTGGTTCTTAAAACCAATTGTACAAAAATCTCGGTCCTATTTAAGAGACACGAAGGACGTACTTTGCCACCTAAGGGACCTGGAAACAAACATTGATGAAGATATGTTCATAACAATGGACATCGAAGCGCTCTACACAAGTATCCCCCAGAGGCGAACATTGGAAGTGGTGGAAGGGATCCTCCAAGGCCAAGACTGGACATACATGACACCGACACATTTCATCATGGAATGTGCAGAACTAGCCCTCACAGAGAATTTTTTCGAATTCGAGGACACACTATATCATCAGGTGAAGGGCACGTCCATGGGCAGCACCTTGCCACCAGTTTGAAGAGGACTACATCTTCAGCCCATCCAATCCGTTTACAACTCAGATGAGAACATGGAAACGATATATAGACGATGTCTTGATCATCTGGAAGGGCACATCGGACGAAGCTATACAGTTTGTGGAGTGGGTCAACAGTAAAGACCCGCACCTTAGGTTTACTTACAACATTGAAGTGAACCATGCAGTGTTTCTGGATTTAGACATAACACTAACAACGGAAGGAATTTCCACCAAAGTGCATGTAAAGCCGACAGATAAGAACAGTCTTCTTCTCTATGAGAGCTACCATCCGAGGGCTCTCCGTGATAATCTGCCTATTGGACAATTCCTTAGAGTACGTAGGAACTGCTCGGAGGTGGATGTTTTTCAAGCACAAGCGGAACAACTAGAGAGTAAGCTCCTGGAGAGACACTACCCGAGTAAGTTGGTAAAGCGTGCAAAGAAAAGGGCGAAGAACAACAATCGGGAAGCCCTATTAGAGACCATCCCGAAAGAAAAAACGGATCAGTTGGTATGCGTTACTACATACACCCCTGTTTCAAATAGAGTACAGAACATCATCAAGAAGAAATGGGCAATCTTGAATAGCGGAAACCGGAAGTGGGAACCCCCTCTTTTGCGTTCAAACGGAGTAGAAACTTGAGAGATGAATTGGTACATTCAAAGATCACCAATGATGACATAGAAAACCAGATGACCTTATGGAGCCAACCAAAACCAATAGGGCATTATCCGTGCGGTAACTGTGTGTGCTGCCCCCTGACTACCACTACTAAGGAAGTAGACATTGGAACAGACAATCCCTGGAGACTTAAGAATTTCAGTAATTGCAATACTGAAAATGTGGTTTATCTACTGACCTGCCCATGTAATCTGAAATACGTGGGTATGACGACAAGGAGGGTAAAAATGAGGATCAATGAACACCGCAGCACCATCAGGTGCAAAAAACAAACACCAAATTGACTAAACATCTTACCGAAAAACATCACAGTGACTCTGATTTATGGTGGATAATCCTTGAAGTAATGAAAAAAGAAAAACGATATTGTCAGACAGTTACACATCCGGGAACAACGATGGGTGTACAGGTTACATACATGGGAGCGAGGCCTAAATGATGATATACCATGGCTACAGCTGGCAAAGTGACCAAGCTAACCTCAAGGCATAGATCAATCACCTATGGAGACAGTTACATACCACTACAGAGGGGGACCAGAGCCTGTGTGACTAAGTGACGAAATACGAATTAGACCATGTATGGGCAGCCTATGTGGATATTAACTTTTCACCCCTAGAAGGAGATAATAACATCTGATACACAGCTTGACCACTGAGAGTAATACGCTTAGCCCCACTGCCTGATGTCCACTACATCTCAGGGGATCGATCGAGACACGTTGAAATTTGGAACAGAGATCCTCTGTTTATAGGACACGGGTCATCCACATTAGGATAGAAGATGCAGACGGATAAGATGAACACTTTTCCGTCTGCATGGGCGTAATTTATGTTCCCTTTCACATGGCTACTTCTGAGTTGGTATAATGTGCCTCTCATTCATTAGTGCATGCGCGCATGAGATATGTTGATGTTTGTACAAAGGCATCCCCTTTCTTCCCGATAGGAGCTCGCACTATGATACACGCCCCGTGCCAAGCGTTTAAGCCTTTGTTCATTGGGGACGGGCTTCCATAGAAAGATTACAGATGCAGAGGGATTATACGAATCCTTTTCCTTCTGCACATGCGCAATCCACTTTTCACTTTTCTCTTCGTGTGGATTTTACTTAGTTAGTTTAAACGCGGCTCTCATTCATCAGCGCATGCGCGTATGAGATACGCTGACGTGCAGAGGCAATCCCCTTTCACCAAATAGGAACGCGCACAATGAGTTAGTTTAACGCGTCTCTCACTCATCAGCGCATGCGCGTGTGAGATACGCTGACGTACGAACAGAGACATCCTCTTTCATCTAATAGGAGCGCACATAATGAGTTAGTTTAATGCGTCTCTCACTCAGTAGCGCATGCGCTTATGAGTTACGCTGACGTTCGTACAGAGGAAAACCTCTTTCACCCAATAGGAGCGCACACAATGATACACGCCCCGTGCCAGGCGCCTAAGCCCGCCCGTAGGGGGACACAGGAAACGCTCTTAACGCCCCAGGTGTAGTCCAGTCAGATCGTACAATTAAACAATCTATCAATTATCTAGAGGATATAAAACCACTAAGAGAACATCAGTCTCCACCGACGGGGAGACCGAGAGGACGCCTGTAGAGAGAACCGATGGGAGCGCTGAAGTCAGACAGTAAGAGTATGAGTGTCTTGTATGGTGATGAGAATGTGAGTTTGACTCCAGCTTCCTCTGAGAGACTGGGTGTCAATCACTATAACTGGATAACCATTGAGGCGACTACAACCTCATGTATGCTAGTTTTTAAACTTGTGAGTACACAATTACATTTTTTGGAATCAATTCTTCTCCTTTACAGAAAGTCACAAGTAGGCTCTCCTACCCTCGCCCTCCCATGGAGTATAGAGGATAGTATTTTAGGGTAAGAGTTGGATTATGCTATTGAACATTGTATGACACGTACGTGTGCCACGTGTCTCATACAGACCACACCACGCGCGCTATAGGTGTGACTTGGTTTGGATGACAAATATTGTCTATTTATAAACATACTTACACGTCTGGTTTGTTTGTTTCTCTTTGTTTCTTCCTTTTTCCTACAGAATCGTTTTTCAGGGGTACTAGACCCGACGGGCAGTTTATATTTTACCCCCGCAACCAGATTAGTAGCACCTTTTCGCATTAGATGCAAAAAGGCATAACCCTTTGGTCCTGACGAATGCGACGTACCCCACGGGGACACTTACGCAGAAACATGTTGACCGCACCTAATACGGTGAAGGGAGAATAATGTCCCAGATCACCGTACACCTATTTTAATACCATACATCTGTTCCCTGAATAAAACACTATTGAGTGACAGGTGTGATGGTTTTTAAACCACTTTTCACTTATACACGGCCATCACTTAGTTGTAGAAGTGCATCCCTGTCTCCAGGTGTATGCCCGCCCTTTATCAAACGAAGTTTTTAAAGGGCGAGGACAGCCTATGATGAAGCATGACACCGGGCGGTGTGTGAGGCCAGTCCGTAACTTTTTATGAGATGCCCCCATTGATGTTGCATCTCAGTATAACTCTGTAGGAACCTATAGGAACCCATGTGAGCGGCAGCCTTTTTGTGTTTACATATGAGATTGGAGGCTGGTTTGCCCTTTGACCCCGTGCCTCTAGTTCCCATCCACAGCCTAGTCTGTGGTGAGTGTGTGTGTACCTCATCGACCATGTCACAGATAGTATCAAAATTCACATCTTTATTAATGACATCACTGAGAGCATGTGCAATGGGCTGTTTTGCCGTATGGAATGGCCACAGGGCACAGCAGCAAGACATGCCGCATGGCAAGAACCTCCTGTGCATTCCAAAACATCATGAGAGGGTCTGGAAAGAGGCGGACTGGGCATGTCTAACAGCCTTATCTTGCATTCAGTACAGATTGAAGATATCCGAAAGGCATGCACCGTGGCCCCTGGGTTGTAGGGAAGGGTGTTGGGTATATCCAAAGACCATGCCTTGAGCCCAGAGCCTGCTACACATGGCTACATTTCTAGCACAGTGGGCTTTGAGGTGACAGGATATGGTCACAACAGGCCAGTCCCTGCATTTAGACACTTCTGTGCATGGCCGAAGACTGCATGAAGTCAGTTCTTGGGCTCCGTGGACATTGGTGCAGGGTGTTGCCGATGGCGGCACCTGCATCCATACCCTGCTGTGCACCACTGAAGGACATGTGGAGTGGACTTGGTTCTCGTTTGAATCAGGAGTAGGGTGTGATCACAAACAATGCTCATTCATTGGAGCCTAGTCCACTCAGCTAAAGGCCTTGGGATGAGGCCTCTGGACATTCAGACACAGTGCAATTAGCCATAAATGTATGCTTATGTCTGAAAATGCCTTCTTTATGCCTACTGGGCATTTACAGAAGGAATCCTGGCAGGTGGAAATAAGTTAACCTAGTGCAGAGACATGTGCAACTTCCAGGAAAGGTGAGGGAAGTAGGTGGAAACATGAATGGCTATCTTGTAATGCTTTTGAAGGCTGACAAATTCATATGGTTGTGGGCCTTTACAAACTGAAATTGAACCCTTTTCAACCATGGTCAGCAATTTTTGCAAGGACTGGAAAATCATTACTTTCAGTATGGGAAAGGAAATGGACCTCGTGTAAGGGCTTGCTTCACAGGAAAACTGCTTTCCCTGGGGAATAAATCGAAAAAATGTGTTCTCCTTTCCCCTTTGCATATTTGTATGTGATGTACAATTGCGTACTGTTGAAATGAGAACCCCAGTAGTATGTCACATGACACTCCCACAAGCTCGTCTAAACGTCTGCACCTGGTGCAGTTTTCCTGGTATACTACATGTTTTATTTTTCGGAGTTTTATATAGCGTAAACTTGACCAAAAGGTATCAGAGGCTTTACATGAGCACCAGTTTTGTTACAGGTGGACACATTCGTTTTTGGGTCGAGCCTGGGCAGCTCATGCGCTGCTCTGCGAAGCACGCTGTATTGAGGTAGGGACTTGAAGCTCTGTCCACTCTCCGCCCACATTTTTAATTGGCTTTCGTCATTGTCCACTGTAAACTGTGGCTGTTCATTGGTCAATAGGCTTAGTAGTCCCTCCTCAGTACTGCCTTGTCTCTTCTTGTAATCTCCCATGGGGACACCCCCTGTTACGTGTGTTGTTGCTCGGTAGGCTTTAATTACAGCCTCCGAGCACTATTTTCTCTAATAGGTTTGTCCTGCTTACTGTTGCAGGCAGGACACGCTCTCTCCTAACGTTTTTTTAGCACACATTTGCAATGCAATATGTCTTACATTTGAGGGAGTTTAGGCTATTGGCATTGTAAATGACAATGCCTTTTATTTATCTGTTTTAAAAACAACACATAAATAAAAGGCATTGTCATTTACAATGCCAATAGCTTAAACTCTCGTAAATGCGAGACCTATTGCATTGCAAATGCTTGTTTACTGTGGAACGGCTAATAGCTCAATTGGGAAGTACAGGATTACACGCTGACAACTCAGCTGTGCTAACTTCTGAATTGAAATACTAAAGTTGGTACTTCAAGGTATCAAAAGAATCATTATATTAAAGCCAACTTGATGCTCAAGTCGAATTTCATGTAACTTTTGAGTAAAAGGCTACTTTAGAAAGTTGCCACTTTGTTGCCCAGGATTTCCAGTGGCCATTTACAGTTGCTGACCATGAGACAGCCTTCTGCCCTCCTGGGGAGAGGTGTGAACAACTCCCAGGAAAGGACACAATAGCAGCCTGCCTTTGGAAGAGGTGTCACCTCTCCCTGGCAGTAAGCCCAAACAGGGTGTGAGCCCAAAAGGCGAGCTCCAAATGGGAAAACTTCCTTTGAAGGGCAAATGATAGACACATACGAAAGAGGCTGCTCTTTTGTTCTGGTAGGCAAGTTGGTGTTGGGAACAGAGAGGGGGAAACAGTTGCCAAACCAGTTTTCCCATGGGTGTGTAGTCATGAGCTGGTCACACCCTTTTGGGTGGGCTACCAAGCTCCACACACCGAGAGAAGGGTTCTGCAATATTGGGAGTGGGCAGAATATTGCACTCTAGGATGGCTAGATGCCACACATTGCAGGAAGTCATCATCGGGTGAGAGGGGACCTGGTAGCCTATTGGCTAGTAGTCACTGCATTCCCCCAGGGAAAGATGTGGCATAAAAGTGGCACCCTGGCATCCAGACCTTAGATTACATCTGTACTGGAGAGAGGGCAGAGAAGGGCTGCCCTGCTATTGCCTGGACACGCAAAGAAAGGCTGCACCAAAGACTGGACTGCACCTACTGACCCTTGGGCTAGCAAAGAGAGGACTGTGCCTGTGGTGCCCTGCTTGAGGAAAGTTGTCCGTGAGCCACAGGCAGACGAGGTGAACACCAAGAGTCATTTGGCTGACTTCCTGTTACAGCTCCAGGGCCGCAAAGGATGACGAAGCCTGCCTTTATGAGTTGGCGCCACAATCGCTGGATAGCCACTGACTGCTGAAGCTCAGCCTAGGAAACCGAGTCCTGATGCTTAAAAATTACACTCAAGTCTGCTGGACCCGGGAGAGTCCTCAACGTGCAGTCTGGTTGCCCCACGGACACTAGCCTTAGTTAAAGGGAACTGCTAGTTTTACTGTTACGGGAGACCGGTAGACCAGTGGCAACTGGTTTGTGGATGGATCTCATCTGGAGTTTGAGGGACATTGACTCCTGAGGCCAAAGTCGCCCCAACATGTTCGTGGAGTGAGGGGTGGCCCCAGGACGACCCTGTCAACCGGATCAGCATCCACAGCACCCTTCAGCATCTTCAACATCCTGTATCCCTTGCATCAGGACCACTAAATTGATGTTTATGGCGATTCTCCAATAGAGCCTGGAATTGGTCTGGAGACTGCTTTGCCTTCAAGGTAACTGACCTGCTAAGCCTTACTGGCCCCTGTGACGTGTTCCCTGCCAGAGCTGGTTGCCTAAATCGAGCCAGAGTAACCAAACACAACTTTACAAACGTTTTCAAAGTAACCACTAACCGCAGTAGTTGCCAATTCTTGCCTGCGATTGGAGTGAAGTAAAGTGATTTACAATTTGCTTAATAATTTATAACTTCAGAAACCCTGGTGGATTTTGTTCATTTTGGTGTCTAAAAATTCATAAAAATAAGATCTATTTTGTTATGTTATGTTAAACATTTTATAGAGTGCACAGTTACCCAAGAAGGGCTTCCCGGCACTGACAGGAAAAATAGGATCATGCACAGAATTATGTGAAAGGATAAGTTTTTAGTTGCTTTCTGAAACGTAACAGATTTTTGCTTGATCTGAGCTGCACATGGAGAGAATTTCAAAGTTTAGAGGATAGGTAAGCAAATGAGAGACCGCCACTTCTCGCTCTCCTAATTCTAGGAACAGCAAGAAGGGAGAGGTCATTCGATCTCAAAGCTGTAGGAGCTGTGTATGGAGTGATGAGCTGTTGCAGGATATGTGGGCCGGGTGAGTGTTTAATCTTGTGCGCAATGCATAGGGCTTTAAACTCTATCCTTTTGCAAACAGGTAGCCAATGAAGTGGAGTAAGAGCCGGGCGCGCTGAATGCATTTTGGGCAGGCATAGTAAAGCTTGTGCTGCGGTGTTCTGAATAACTTGCAGCTTTTTGACAACATAAGATGGACTACCCAAGTAAAGAGAGCTGCCATAATTAAGACGAGAAAGTATGAGGCCTTGAACCATAGTCCTCCGACAGCCCGGGGGAAGCCATTTGAGTGTTTCCTGAGAGATCGCAGAAGGCCGAAGGTAGTCTTTCCAAAGTAGAGTTGTTACTGGGTGACAGGGAGACGACAATCTAAGTGTTGTCCGCGTAGGATACCATAGAAAAGCCTACGGCACAGATAATGTCTAATAGAGGTCGGACGTTTATGTTGAAAAGTGTAGGACTCAATGAGGAGCCCTGTGGCACTCCACATACCAGCCGATGTGCCTCTGACAGAAATGGTCCTTCGCTGACCTGGAAGCTGCTGTCAGCCAAAAGCGAGTTTAGCCATTTTAGCGCTTTCCCAGTAATCCCAGTTGCTTCCAGCCTGACACACAATATTGGATGGGAGACAATGTCAAAGGCTGCCCTCAAATCTAAAAGAATGGGTGCAGCTGGCCCGCCTTGGTACAGAGTAATTTTTAGATCTTCTGTGGCCAAAAGGAGGGCTGTCTCTGTGCTGCACTCGAAGCGAAAGCCGGTTTGTGTCTGGTGCAGCAAATTATTGGTGTGTAGAAAGTCAGATAGAAAGCCATTTAGTCATTTTTCCAGGGAAACAGTCGGAAAAACGTGGGCAAAGCCTCGTGTGTTCCGGCAATGCAAGAGCTACCACGCTTGCCTTAACCACTCATATGCCTTAACCACGCATATGCGTGGTTAAGGTAGTGCACGGTCTGGCTGCTGGCTGGTGGAAGCAGGAAGGCTCGGAGAGCCAGAGGACACGGTGAGGTAAGTGTGGGTGGGGATGGGGCCGGGTTTTGGGGGGTAGTTTTCAGGGCTGGGAGGGTTGGGGTAGTTTTCAGGGCTGGGGTGTTCGGGGTAGTGTTCAGGGCTGGGGGTAGTTTTAGGTGTCAGGGCGGGGGCTTGGGGGCCGTTTTAGGGCTCAGGGCGGGGGGCAGGGATCGGAATACTTTTAGGGCTTAGGGGGGCAGGGTAGTTTTTAGGGTTCACGGGGGTCGGAGTAGTTTTTAGGGCTTAGGGGAGGGTGGGGTCGTTTTTAAGGCTCAGGGAGGGTCGGAGTAGTTTTAGGACTATGGGGAGGGCTGGGTAGTTTTTAGGACTGGGGCAGGGACATTTTTAGGGCTCAGGGAGAGGGGTTGGTTTTCAGGAGCGAGGGGGAATTTTTAGGACTCAGGGCCGGGGCAGGGGTCTGGGGGTTAAGACTTACCTGTCAAGTCTTAACCACGGCTATGTCTTTCCCATACATGCCTAACAACGCATAATTCGTTGTAAAGGCATGTGTGGTAAAGACGTATGCATGGTTAAGACTTGCGTTGTTGAGACTGCGTGGAACTGGCATGCGTGGTAAACGCATGCATGTTTCCATCACACAAACGTTTTTCCAGGATTTTACTAATCCCTGGTAGTAATGAGATTGGTCTGTAGTTTTCTGACCTGTTAGGGTCTAAGGAGGCTTTCTTTAGCAATGGGCAAATGATTGCATATTTATACATATTGGGAATGCACCCTTTTTCCAGTGATGAGTATAAATGGCCATTAAGGTGAATGATATAGCCTCTCCTCCTTTCTGCAGGATATCTGTCGGGGCAGAGTCCAAGGGTGAGTCCGACTCCACTGTGTTTGCTGCCGTTAGGATGTCATTTCTGCTCAACTTTGGAAATGTTGACAGCTCTACTGAGGGCTTTACGTCTATGGTGTTTTTCTCTAGTTGTAGTCCGGGGGTCTGGCATCCCTGACAGTGAGTCATAGATCAGTCTAACCTATTCCAAGAAATAGTTAGCCAATTGCTCACAATGTTCCAAAGGGGGGGGGGGGGGGGGGATGTTCGAGAAAATTGGATCTAAAATGTCGCCCTTACCTATACCACCGACCGCTGTCCGCTGCCTCTTCTTGCAATTTGGGCACTTACTGAGAAAAACGGCCTATGATGTGGAGACAGGCTTTCCTGAATGGCTGATTAAGGTATTTTAACTCCTCCAGCGTGCAGTGTAACCGGTCTGCGAAAAAAGGTCCAGGGCTTCTGGCCACTGGCCGGCTGCGGACTGGCGCAGACGGACTTGCCTTTGGCGTGCCAGCGGCGTGGCCGCATTCCTGGCCACATTATATAGAGATTGACAAGTAAAACAAGAAAAGTGCTGGACACCCAACCAAGATGGTGTCCGCTCAAGTGCTGACTAGAGGCAAACTGGCTCTAAGCACAGCCAGGGAGAGCCTGTCTCTAAAGTGCCTCCGCACACCAATTGACAAAACAATGCTCCCCCCCCAATCTCTCCACCCCGTCTCCCCGTGAAAATTATCAACTGGAATGGGCAAAGACACAGTACAAATAGGGGCATATTCACAAGGAGCTATCGCCGAATTAACGGCACTTTATCGCAGCCAAAGTCGTGATAAATTTACCTCCCCATTCACAAGCCGGTGTTAACAGCCCACACCACCAGTTTAACCGCGATAGCAGCCGCAAAAAACATCGCCACAGAGGACCCCCGCAAATATCGCTAATGAGGTGCAGAGTAGGCGTTCCCGTGCCAAAAGCAGAGACAACAGCACACCACAACATTCACAACGACCAGCCACATCCGCGATAAAAACACAAAACAGGCGATAAGGCACGTTAGCACCAGGAAATCTACACCTGCTCTGACCTGGTGTAAAGTCGGACGGCAGCCAGCACCACAAAAGGGAGCAAAGCACAGGGCCAGAATAGAAGGGCAACAGATGCCATGGAGCCACACATCATGGAGCCCGGACACCCAAGAGGGCCACAACACCCACCCCCATCACCACCCCAGGACCACCCGTCCCTGGCACCCCCCCCCGACCAAAGACATGCCACATCAGCCACACCTAAACATGTACAAAATATTCCGCTTGATGGCGCACAATCACAACTGGTGACATGGATGTGTCGTCACAGAAATGACCAGCACACATTCACTTTCGAAGCAACAAATGAAACTTTATTAAAATGAACAACGAAATGAAATGAAGACACATGGCCGCTCCCCTCCGGACAATACGTAGGTCACAGCCTGTAAGACAAAAAACATGATGAGAAGGTGTGTCCTGCGCATATCAGAGGACAGAGAGAGAGCGAAGGAGAGAGAGAGGAAGACAGGGAGAGAGAGAGAGAGAGAGAGAGAGAGGAAGAGAGGGAGGGAGAGAGAGAGAGGAAGAGAGGGAGGGAGAGAGAGAGGAAGAGAGGGCGGGAGAGAGAGAGAGGGAGAATGGGAGAGAGAGAGAGAGAGAGAGAAGAGGAGAGAGAGAGGAAAAGAGGGAGGGAGAGAGAGAGAGAGAGAGAGAGGAATAGAGGGAGGGAGAGAGAGAGAGAGAGAGAGCCGCCCCTGCGCACCCAGGCCACACTGCTCACCTGCTGCCACCGGTGTGTCTCCAACCACATGCCGGTATGTAGGGCAGTTCACCAGGTCACACATCTGATTCAGAGCCGTCAGCTGAAACAGAGCCCAGATACATGACTGGCACAGTACACACACTTGCACAAGACAACATCGCCTGCCCGCCCATGCACACCCAGGCAGAGGCACCTCAACCTCTCCCGCCGCCCATCGGAGCATGCCCGCCCATGCACACCCAGGCCTCAATGCTCACCTTCCGCCACCTGCGCGTAGACAGGAGGTCCCACCACGTGCCGCTGCAAGCCACAAGCCTGGGGCCGGCGGACTTGGCACCCTCCACATCATGCAGCCCCGCTCCGCAGGCCACCAGGTCTCACGTTTGGTGCTGGGTCTTGATTACTCCATGGCATATGGCATAGGACATACCAGTGCACCCGGCACCATCGCAGGCTGCACACCCGCTCAGCCCGCTCAGCCCAATGGGTGCCATCAACTCTGGGATCCCGGAAGCTACGCCACGTGGCGGTAGGCCCGCGCTGCCCGCTGGCTCTGGCCTACACTGCGGTCCAGCAGGGCACACAAAACCTGAGCTGTCCAGACCGCCGGGACGGGGCATCATCGCAGGCTGCACACCCGCTCAGCAGCTCAAGGTGCCACTGACTCAGTGCACCCAAAGTCACCGTCCCGTGGCGGGGTGCCTGTGCCGTCCGCAAGGCCTCTGGTGCCACTAACCCTGTGCAACCCCAGTCTGCGCCACGTGGTGGTAGGCCCGTGCCGTACTCACAGGCCTCGGATGCCACTAACCCTGTGCAACCCCAGTCTTTGTTGATTATTTCTTGTTAAAAGCAACCCCCGTCTGCGCCACGTGGTGGTAGGCCCATGCCGTACTCACAGGCCTCGGATGCCACTAACCCTGTGCGCAGCAACTCATGGGCCCTATATGAGTGCGAACCGTGGTGCGTCCGTCATCCAGTCACCACCGGAAGAGGGGAATGTGACGTCGTCGGACCCTTATGTTGGCGTAGTCACATGGCCTGTGACGCCTGTGCCGGATGGGTGCGGTGTGTGTGAAAACCTGCCCTCAGGGAGTGGCTGTGACATGCTGACGACTAGACCAGTGACCTGCACACCACCAGCGAGTACGGCTGCGACGGTTAGCAATGAGGGCCCCCCCTCGGGGCGTAAGCGGAGTGGACTGGCCTGCCGTACGCCCGACCAGCGCAGGGCTTGCAACAATGACTCGTGGGCTCTGGGCGTGGTCCAGTCCATGTCCGGACAAGGAAGTGACTGATGCGTGTGTCCCTGCTGCAGTGTTCACGGAACCCGCTACACAAGATGCAATGTCGCACCCCCTCACTGGCATCCCACAGGATGAACATCATTGACGCAAGGGAAGGCACTGTCCCCACATTCATCCACACATCCACACAGGAATGATGTAAGACATTACACAGCAGTGCGTCACTGGATGTTTATTTGCACATCCAGTGCAGTCATGCAGCTGGAGCGGTACAGGGCAATGCCCAGCACACCACACAATATGGGCCCGTGGAGGGCCAGCCAGTGTCCATCCCGGGATGAGCTGTACTGCGGAAGAGGAAGGGTACAGTCCGCAGTCTGTCCGCCATATCATTGGTCATCATACAGCATGTGGCAGTCCATGTCGCTGTCCAAGGTGAGTGCCTCGGAGTGTATGGGGGTCAGTGGTAGGTCTTGAGGCCATGTGCTGCACCAAGCAGAAATAGGCAAGGTGGCGGTAATGGATGCTAGTGCCTGGTCCTCCTGACCACGGTCCCATCCACGTCCTCGGGTGTGTGCCCTGCCCCACCCGTGGGTGTTGCAGTGCCGGCTGCGGCACTGTGTGCCACTGACTCATCAGGGGCCGGAGGAGGATTGTCGGCCGCACTGTGTGGCAGTGACACATCAGGTGCCGGAGTGGATACGCCGCCCGCACTGGGAGGCACTGCCACACCAGGGGGCGGAGATGTGGATGGTGTGGGGGCAGCAGCATTCATCATCGCCACGCCTTGTGGCAGCAATGCCATGACGAGGACATGCAGGGCACGGTAGATCCCAGCTACATTTCGCTGATGTGCAGCGGCGGATGCCATCCTTTCCGCCTCCATCTGCACCATGTCATCCAAGAGCCTCCGCATGTGTGCCAGCTCAAGGCTGGCATCGCTGGGGCCACTGTGAGCGGACAGGTATTCTTCCCTCCGCGTCATGACTCCAGAGATGTCAGTCAGGGCTCGCTGGAGACCATGGGACGGACATAGACACCCAAGGATGGCGTCCAGTTTGTTAGCCATGAGCTCGAACCCCACCCGCACATGCTCGGCCGTCTCCCTCTGGCCCTCCAGCACACGGCGTTGGAAGGCCATTTGTTATTCCTGGGGGTCTTGGGAGGGTGCCGGGGCTGTGGGTGCCTCCTGCTGGGTGGTTTGGGTGGTGGGTGGGGTCTCATGGATGTGGCTGGGCTGCCCTGATCCTGGAGGTGAGTTGCGGAGGTGGTCAATGAGGTCTTGGATGGTTTGGATGTCGATGCTGGTGTTGTCCTCCTCCTCGTCATCAGTGAAGAGTGGCTGTGACTGCTCTGCAGGAGGTGTTGAAGATGCCCCTGCGATGTGAAGGGGAGATGGTGTATTACAATGTGTCCACATGTATGTAGCCGCATGGTACAAGTTGACATTCAGACAGCATGGCATTGTACATTGTGACAGTGTGTGGGTCTGGGCGAGGACTGTGATTGTGGGTGTGATTGTGGGTGTGATTGTGGGTGTGCACTGTGCCCTGCTTGCTTGTGCATGTGTGCCATTGTGGCCATCTCCCCCCGTCCCCCCAGTACCTGGTGGTCACTCACCCTGTTGTGGTTGTGTTGTGTCCTGTCGAGCAGTGTCCGGTCCCCCGACTCCGGCCACAGTCTCCACACTGATGACTGTCGGCACCAGCTCCTCCATGTCATCCAGCTCCAGCTGTGGCGCTGGGCCCCCACCTCCGGTCTGCGTTGCTGCCTTCAGGTTGGCGGAGAGTTTCTCCTTGGTCTTCCGCTTGATGTCAGTCCATCGCCTCTTGACCTCGTCCATTGTCCGCTTGTGCTCTCCGACGGCATTCACCTTGTCGACGATGTCCCGCCATATTCCAGTTTTGGTGCCCAATGACACGTTGGAGGTGACGAAGAGTTGTTGATGGTGTTCCATCACCTCCGTGACTATGATCCTGTTCGCCTGCGGACTGAACTTGGTCTTCCTGGTCTTCTTGTCCTTGCCCTTCCCTGTCCCCCGAGGTCCCAGGCTGGTCGTCCGGGGTGCTTGTGGGGTTGCGCTGGTCCTCTGCGCCTTCTCCGGCTGCCTCCATGGTGCTTGTGTGTTGGTCAGTTTGTGTGTGGGTTATTTTTTCTGCTTTTATGGAGGTTTCTGACGCCTGCCAGGTGTGTGTTGCAGGCCTGGCGCTGCTTGTCGCTGGTTTCCTCATCGCGCTTTGGCCCATCGCGTGTTTTTTGGTGTTGTGGTTTGTGTTTTTATCTCCATTGTGGTGGTTGTATCGCGGACTTTGTCCGTGGTTTCGGCAGACTATCGCATGGTACTGCCTTGTTGTGAATTCCACGTTGACACAGGGTTATTTTCCCGTGATAGGCTGCGTTATTGAAAGTTGCGTTACGCTACTCTGGCGGTAGTTATCACACGTTCTTGTGAATATACCCCATAGTCTGTTAAAATCTGTGCAAAAACGCAGTACAATAATCTATTTAAATCTGTGCAAGAACAGCCAATTAAAAATGAAATCAAGAACGAACTCGCTATCCAGTGTGCTTTACTTTGTCCTGTGTGGCGGTGTTGAAAATTGGTTGTTGGATTTCCTTTGTGTCTTGTTTCTTTCTTGTTCAATTGTTTTGGTACTTCTGAATGCTTTGCACTTGTTCCTTTGTAAAAGCCTGACTACTTGAAGTCAGAGCTACACGGGGTAGAGCTAAGGTTTTACAAACAAGCCTGACTGGACCCAAGACGGATTAGTGAGTTTATTACATGCACACTATATAATAAACCACTTTTCCTCACAATGTTTTTCAGTAATTTTGCGTTCTTTTTGTGTTGTAGCATGGAGCAGTGTGAAGAATCACAGACTCCCAAATCAGTTTAGTTAATTTATTACAAAGCCAAGAACAGCTGGACATACAAACACCTCAAGACGAGGGATTAGAAATACATTGGAACAAATAGAAAGCCAAACCTACAGGTAAAGTTAGGACAATGCAGCATACTTAGAATGACCAATTCGAGAATCAGGACACAGAAGATTATTGCCCCGACATCCAGAGACCCTCTCATTGGAGGTTCTTAGGTAAAGAGCATTAGTCTATCCCTACACTATCACTAATGTGACATCCCTACTTAGCATTTCCCAGGCAAGGTTTGAAAAAGGTGTCAGCTCATGCAGGCTTCCTAAGAAGACCATCCACTTCAATGGGTCAAGTAGCATAAAGCTACAGAGCTCGTTCTAAGATGCTCTCTCTCTCAAGGCATGGCAGAAGTCCCCGAACTCTGTCGCTAACCCCAATACAAGAACCGAATACAAACTCCCATCAGGCTATGTGGCATCACCCCATCCACGCAAGACACCTACTCGTAGGTAACTTTCCATGGGGCAGCGATGCTCCCAAGCCTTGGCTCGATGACCTTGATTCCCAGGCTCTCTCTGATGAGAAAGAACACCATCCCACATTATCAGCATTGCGTTCAATGTATCCTCTACTCCCTAAGCCTAATTCCTAAAACAAAGACATTATTCTAACTAACAAAGATGCGTTTCTCCACCTGCAACAGAAAACGTGAGAAAGAACAAGTTCTGCATACACATGAATTCTACTAACAAACCTAACTTGAGAACGACAGGGAATAATACACGTTAGGCTTACAGAATTCGGCCAACATAAGAAACAGCATGTAAATTCATTAAACACACGTATACATAATTATTGTTACTGAGCACGTTTAAATCAATGCGTTACATAAGCATACGAATTATAATGTTCATTAGTCACATGTAGAATGCTTCACATCAAAATTTAAGTCTAATCATATGTAATTGAAATGCAGATTCTCCACGTTATATGAAAATATGTCTACCACTTCACTTTACACGTTATTACAGTACACATCCTAATGGCAGAAATGTTAACACGATAAAATATTATATGCGGGTGCGGACTACCGATGATTATGATGCACCCCTACAACCACCAGAGCAATTTCGCTCTATCAGATCCCCCCTCTGATGACTAGTGTCATCACACTCACTTTACTCACTGTAGAAAGAACCGACCTAAACAGAAGTCCTAGCCAGTCTTCCGTGTCGAAACTTCTCCCAAACTCTTGAGATTCTCATAGTGACTGTTCTGCAGTCTCTTCAGTCTCCTCTCACGCTGTCTAAGAGAATTCTCAACTTGCCTGGATCTATGCCACTTGAAAGCCTTCACCATTCCCATCAAAAGGATGACTCAAACCACAATTATGACTATTGGCTTAAGAATATAACCAAGAATCCCCTTTCCAAGATTTGCAAACCAACTTCCAATCTTTCCAAACCCTTTACCAACCTTAGTCCAAACTCCCTCTGTTGCCAAGTCTTGTATCTCATGATGTATCTCAGTGATGTTACTTATGTATTTCCTCAGATCCTTACTATGGTCTGGGATATAAGTACAGCACTGTTGAACCCTCAGCATTTTACAGACTCTGTCTTCTTTTGCTAATAACACATCTAAAGCAAGATGGTTTGCATCACCATAGCTCTTATCGAGACCATCTCTCCATCCATAAGTAGTAATGACTGAGCTGTATTGACTGACAACTTATCTACTATAGTTGACAACTTTCTAATCTTGACATCATTCAAAACCACTCCCAGACTAGGTATCAGTGCTCCAAACATATCTCCTACGATCTCACCTAAACACTTGGAACACATCTCTCTCTATGCGGAGACTTCTCCTCCAAAGGCTTCAAATCCTCCACATGGTATATCTTTGGAAACACAACAGCCACATAACATGTACCATACCAACTCAATGGCAATTGGACATATGCATTTTTCCCACACACAAAGTACACATTTGGCACCACTTGTACCGCTTCCTGCAAGAACTTCTTTGCAGTGACCTCAATCATGAAGATGTGATCACACACACTCTGTCCCACAAAGATCTTATCATAATATGTCTGTACCTGCCTAATGCAAAGCTTTCCACATTGTTCCCAATCTAAAGCTATTGGACCATAACTTCCCTTAGCCATGTGAGCTAACTTCTCCTTGGTCCATTCAAAATGTCCCTTTCTACTATTAAGTTTAACTGCTAATGATCTATGTCTATCTTCTACTTGATCTACAAACATATTTTCAATGTCAGTTAGCATACATGTCAAATTATGTCTATGTGCATAAGCCGTATCTAGTGTAACAGTAGGTATGAAATACTTTCCTATTCCCTCTTCTTACTTGCAATAGTCATACTTGTTCAGATGCTTGTAAGCTGGAACTTCTGAAAGCACCACATCATAATTCGAGAAATAGTACTCATAATGACCCTTACCATAAAACATGCTAAGCAGCAAACTACAAGTGATACCATACGTCAGAGGTTACTGATGGTACCTGACACCTTCCTCAACTGATGCAGGTAACTGCATACACACATAACAATCCCTCATATCCATCGTATTCATGTACTCATACAACAACTTTGCATAAGCATTCAACGTATAATAACCTTTTGACAAATCTATGTGCAACAAGCGACTAGCCTTATCAATCATAGCACTGTCTGCTCCTAAAATACCCTCTTTTGTACTAGAAGTAGTAGGTGTGGATGTCCCATGTACTCCCACCCCATCAACTTCTGTTTCGTGTGAACCTATAACGGACATGGTAATGACTATAGCTATAACTAAGATTACTCCTACTATGAGTGTACCTATCACATATTTATTTCTACGGTTCGTGTTTCCAGACTCCATTTTCAAATGAGTCTGGGTTGCGACAGCAAGAGGATCAATACAAAGTCTCTTTCTCTGTCTCTCACTGCTGGACAACAAAGTTCATACACAGTTCCTTGAAATCGTGGAAACAGTTTTCACAGTTCTTGGCGCAATTATTCACACAACTCAAAGACTTACCTAGCCCTCTTTCTTCTTCTACGGAAAAGTCCCTAATTTTGTTCTTCTTCCACTCGGGCGTACGTTATCTTCTTTTGAACAAAAGATTTTTATTTACAGTTACAGTTCAATTTACATCCCTTATAAGACCAGAGCCAATTTCCACGATGACACGTTGCAAAAGTTCAAAACGAAACACTGCAATCTCCTGAGCTGGTGGCCGAAGTTGGAAAAGGAAGGTCTTCCAGAATCAAGCTCCGCAAGCCACTCAGTCTCGGAGGATCTGGCACAGTCAGTGTCAAAACTCCATCGGCTTTTACTCCAGGAACTAACAGTTCAATTTCAATTATCAGTACCATTGTTCCGCGCCTCACTCGTCCGGACCTCACTCTCCCAGACCTCACTGTTCCCGGCATCTGTAATCAGATAAGTCCACTCTAGGGCAGCGTGTCTCCGGCACGGTACTCTTGCTCTCCTGGATCTCCTCAAGCTCCCCTGTGCTTGTTCCGTGTCACTTTGCTCTGATTCAGATGTTTCAGATACAGGAGCAAGATCTCTTTCAGGTGTTAGTCTCAAGTTCTGCCTCCCCTGTCTCACAGGCCATGATTCTCTTCCGACCTCAATTCTTCTTCGCAGCACTTGACCGCCTTCCACATCAGTCTCTTCAGCTGAGTCTGACTCTCTACCACTCGCAACGTTACCTTCTCCCTCAGAGTCAATGCCTAGGCCTTGTGTAGCCTCAGCTCGACCTGGTGGATGACCAGCCTCGTCAGAGACCCCCACAGCTTGGCTTGCCCTCTCCAGTGGCCTCGCAGCCACGGCTGTATTCTCTTCAGGGTGCGGAGCTGTTTCTACCAAGGGTCCTGAAACTCTGCGGGTATGGGAGGCGTGAATCCAGTTCGGCAAGCCTCCGCAGGTAATGGCAGTGTTCGTTACCAAGATCACCTGATACGGACCTCGTCAACGGGCATCAAGGCAGCTCTTCCTCACGTGTTTTGTACCAAGACCCAGTCCCCCGGACACAGGTCATGGCAGAGGTCCTTCGAGGTCGGTGCAGTCGCAGCTTTAACCTGGTGAGACACAGAACGGACCACGTCAGCCAGTCCCTTGCAATAGTCAAGGATCAAATCATCGGTGATGTTTATCAATGCTATAGACAGCACTGCAAGCAAGCGCATCGTCCTCCCCATCAAAATTTCATGCAGGGATAATCCAGTCCTTCTATCTGGAATGCTGCGCAAACGCATCAGGCCAACTCAGTGAAGTCGAGGAGCACACCTTTGCCATTCTCATCTTTAGGGTCCCATTGACCTGTTCCACAATACCAGAGGTCTCCGGTCTGTAGCTACAGTGCAATCTCTGATCAACTTGTAAGGCAGTACACAACAGCTTCATGATCTCACTATGGAAGTTTGTTCCTCTGTCCGACTCCAATGAAGTTGGAAACCCGAACCGCGGAATCAACTCTCTAAGTAACAACTTGGCTACTGTGAGGCTATCACACCTTCTTGTCGGGTATGCTTCCACCCACCGTGAAAAGACCCACACCACAACCAAAATGTACCTCAGCCCATTGCACCTGGGCATCTCAATGAAATCAATCTGGATCCTACTAAAGGGACCTCCCGACTTCCCAAAGTGACTCAAGGCAACCACTGTTTTCTTTCCAGCATTCATCTGTTGACACATAACACACCTTTGACACAGTGCTTCTGCAAACACACAAAATCTTGGGGTAAACCACGTTTGTCTGAACACTCGCACCATTGCATCTCTCCCAATGTGAACTGCTCCATGAATCTGTCTTGCCATAGGGCTCAATAGACAATCCGGCAACACTGCTCTACCATCTGCTGAAACCCAAATGCCATCTTCTCTCTTTTCACAACCTGCTTTGATCAAACCAGCTTCCTCTTGGTCAGACACTTCTCCCTGCAGACGCTTGACCTCATCCCAAGTGTCCGAAATGGCCAACATCATGCAGAGCTCGAATCTCTCTGTGCTCTCGCCTGAGTAATCCCCATTAAAGATACAAGCATGAACACCACAAAAGCGGGCAACTTCGTCCATGTACCTGTTACCCAAAGTGACAAAATCCTACCCCTTCCCATGAGCGGCACACTTTACCACAGCCACTTCCTTTGGTCGCTGTAAGGCTTCCAACAGACATCTTACATATTCCCCTTTCTGATAGGAGATCCTGATGATGTTAAGTACCCCCTCTGGGACCATAGCTGTCTGAAGTCATGAACCACACCGAAACCGTACTATCAGTGTAGATGGTGACTCGGATTTGATCAGAAACAAGGCATGCACGGGTTAAGGCAATGATTTCAGCCACTTGTGCGGAGTGTACTCCTTGTAAACAAGCAGCTTCCACAACTCCAGAAATGGTACAGACAGCAAAAGCTGCTCCTAGGTAACCCTCATTGTCTCTCAGACATGAACCATTGACAAAAAGGACTTGGTCTGATTCAGGGAGTGGTTCATCAACAATGTCGGGTCTTGGTTTGGTACAGAGTTCCGTCACATCCAGACAGTCATGGTCGTCACAATCTTCCCCTTCAATACTTAGAACAGGCATCAAAGTAGCAGGATTTAATACAGAACATCTTTTCAAGGTGACATTCTCGGAGGCCAGCAAAATCTGTACATAGCGGGTTAGCCTGTTATTAGTCAAGTGCTGTGCTTTGGTACTCATCATCAGGAGCTCAACTGAGTGTGGAACATACACAGTAAGGGGATGACCCATTACAATACTTTTACATCTTTCAATGCTGATACCAGTTGCAGCAACGGATTTTAGACATCTGGGTAATGCTGAACCTACAGGATCTAATGTAGCTGAGAAGTAAGTCACTGGTCTACGGACACCCCGATGTACCTGGGTGAGTACAGACAGTGCACAACCTTCTTTCTTGCAACAGAACAATGAAAGTGCTTTGTTGTGATGAGGCATTCCCAGAGCTGGGGCACGACACATGCTTTCTCTGAGCTCTAAGAAGGCCACCTAGCAGTCGTTATCCCATGGTACTGGATCACTCACATCTTTATGTATCAATCGGTGTAAGGGCTTCGCCTTCAACGAGAAGTTGGGAATCCACTGTCAGCAGTAGGCAACCATTCCCAAACACATCCTGACTTCTTTCTGTGTGGTAGGCGGATTCATTTTCATGATCGCCTCAATGAGGTCTGGTGATACCTTTCTCTTGCCTTTCTCAATGCGATGACCCAAATACTGTACTTCAGTCAAACAATACTGAAGTTTGCCTGCGGACACCTTGTGTCCATTCTCTGCCAAGTGATTCAGTAAGGCAATGGTATCATCCCTACAAGCCTCCTCAGTCTCCGACGCAATCAGGAGGTCATCAATGTACTGCCAAAGCACTGAGCTTTTCGGCAGCACCAAGCTCTCAAGATTCTTCTTCAGGATCTGGTTAAAGATCAATGGACTCTCCCTTGTGGAATATGACACCCTGTTAACACACGGTTCTCCAGCCGGACAGCAAATAAAAATTGGCTTTCCTCATGTAAGGGTATCGAAAAGAATGCTTGACACAAATCAATCACTGTAAACCATTCAGCCACGCAAGGAATTTGAAATAAGATCACAGATGGATTCGGTACCACAGGACAACATGGAATCCCAATCGCGTTGACCCTTCGCAGGTCCTGCAGAATCCTATACTTCCCACTCGGTTTCTGTAACCCCATTGTAGGTGAATTACACAGACTTCCCATGATCTCTTTTAGGATGCCCTGCGCAATCATGGACTCAATCACTGGTTTAATTCCTGCCACCGTTTCCGGGTTCCAGTTGTACTGAAGCGTTCTCGGGAATTCAGCATCTGGCTTAATCTGTATACGAACTGGCTCAATCCCCTGAATCAGTCCTATCTCCACTCCTGTGAAATCCCACACCGCAGGAGAGACCGTGTCTCTGAGATCATATGGCATATCGTCCACTGTTAGCACAGGATACATGTCTACACAGTGATTCTGATTCGCCAATTTGAATGCAATGTCGTCATCATTGGTCTGCAATACCACTCCGTTGGGCGTGCAATAGATGGTACAGTTTTACTTACACAAGAGATCACGTCCCAATAAACAGACTGGACTTGAATCGCACACCACGAACTGGTGTCGGTCCTGAAATGTTACTATTCTCAGAAGTATCTCGTCTGTCAATGGATTCTTCATTCTTCTATTGGCAATTCCTACAACTTGGATCGATTGTCCCGAGAGGGGTAGGTTTGGGACTACAGCAGATCTCACAGTAGAACGGATAGCACCAGTATCAATCAAGAATGTAATGGGATGACCGTCTACATCTTCCTCCACATATGGTCCACACTGGTCTACTTCTAAGACTGCTTCAAGGGTACAGTCTTCCTCCCCCCCTCAGGCACCGTCATTGCAACAGGTCTGGATCTAATCCGTCCAGAGTCTCCATGAAGGGCATTTGATAATACACTCGATTACCCTAAGAAATCCTCGTAGGTTGGGGTACCTGCACTAGCTGATTCGGACCCCCCCCCCATTTACAGATCTAGGTCTCGTTACAGTATTGATAACATCCAGCACCTGTATACCTTCTTCATCCTGAAACTGATTCACCGGATTTGCTCGGCACTCGTGCTTCTAATGCCCGATTTTGTGACAATAATGAGAGGCAGTGGTTTTCTTCAACGTACTGATGTCTACCCCTTGCTTGGAATCTGTTCCTTTCCATTTTCCCTGTCCTGTATTGTTCGATGCATTCGGAGTCCCTCCTTGATTATTCCCCTGATTCGGCCTAAAGTCCCTCCATTTGTCTGCGCCTGTTCTACTCTGTCCGCGTTCCTCATCTGGACCAACATTAGTTTGTCCTTCATTTTCCTGTGCTTAGAATCCACCTCATCGCTACAGTATCTGGTATACCGTAGGATCTCATCCACAGACTTGTTTTGCCAGAGGATCAGATGTTGCTGAATCATGATGCTAATCTCTGGTCTCAAACCCAGCACAAACTTGGACACAAACTGTCCCATATCTTTCGGGTCCAAAGTATCCAACCCAATGTACTGCTTAAAGGCTTGCAACAGCCTTTCATAATAAGCATGTACTGATTCCTTACGCTCGAGGGTGGTTCGGTCTATCTTAACCCAATCGATATCTTGTGGTGCAATCTTAGACTGTAACCATGTAATTACCTGTTTGAACTTTTTCATGACCAAAGGTGAAGGACCATGTGATATGGGGTCTCTATCTGGTTCAGGAGAAGGCCAATCAATAGCAATTTTACAAGCAGACCACACGTCACTAGGAACCACAAGGTCAAACAACGTATTAAAATAAATCCACAACACCTTTGAAATCTGTGCAGTGCAGTGGACTTGAGTGCAGTGGCATAGAGTAGTTTGGCGCAGAGTAGAGTGACGTAGATTGGCTTACAGTGGAGTGGCATAGAGTAGCGTGGAATGCTGTAGAGTGCATTGGCATAGAGTGTTGCAGTATATAGTGGCATATAGTGCAGCACAATAGAATTCAGCGGTGTACAATGCAGCGTCGTAGAATGTAGTGGCGTAAAATGGAGTGGTGCAGAGAAGAGCGGCAGAGAGTGCAGTGGCATAGAGTACAGTGGCATAGAGTGTAGTAATGCAGAGCCGAGTGGCATAGAGTGCAGTGGTGTAGAGTGGTGAAGAGTGGAGTGCCCACCTTTCCAGATGACTGGAAACACACCAAGATTAACCCCCTGCTGAAAAGCCGTCCTCTGACCAGACAGACCTCAAGAACTTCAGACCCATCTCCCTCCTCCCCTTCCCAGCCAAGGTCATCGGGAAGGCCATCAACACCCAACTGTCCGAGTTCATTGAAGTGAACCATGTCCTGGACACCTCCCAATCGGGCTTCTGAAGCAACCACACCATGGAGACCGCACTCCTCGCCGCCACCGACGACATCCGCTCCCTCCTTGACCTGAGCAAGACCGCAGCCCTCATCCTCTAGACCTCTCTGTCGTCTTCGACGCCATCTCCCACCGCACCCTAATCATGAGACTCCACGACGCCAGCATCCGCGACAAGGCTCCGGACTGGATTCACTCCTTCATTACCAGCCGGACCCAGTGAGTCAGACTACCACCGTTCCTTTCAGGGCCCACAGAGATCAGCTGTGGAGTGACCCAGGGCTCGTCCCTGAGCCCCACCCTCTTCAACGTCTGCATGGCCTCCTCGCAGCCATTGTCAGAATCCATGGACTCAACATTGTCTCATACACCGACGACACCCAGCTGATCCTCTCCCTCACCAACAACGCCAGAACCAACTTCCACAGTGGAATGAAGGCCGTTGCTACCTGGATGAAAGACAGCTACCTCATGCTCAACTCAGACAAGACTGAAGTTCTCATCCTGGGACCCACCCCTTCAGCTTGGGGTGACTCCTGGTGGCCAGCCACTCTGGGACCTCCGCCCACCCTGACGAACCACGCATGTAACCTCAGCATCATACTGGACACATCACTCAACATGAACCGCCAAATCAACGCAGTGTCCTCAGCCTGCTTCTACACACTGCGCCTGCTTCGAAAGACATTCAGATGGATCCCCACAGAATCCAGAAAGACGATCACCCACGCACTCATCACCTGCAGACTCAATTATGGCAACGCACTCCAAGCCGGCGTCACTCAGAAACAGCTCAAGAAACTGCAGAACGTCCAAAATGCTGCAGCCAGACTGGTACTCAACATCCTACGTCGCAGTCACATCACGCAACACCTCCGACAACTCCACTGGCTCCCAGTCAACAAGAGAATTACTTTCAAACTCCTCACTCACGCCTACAAAGCTCTATACAACAAAGGACCAGCTTACCTGAACCACTGCCTCACATTCCACGTACCCGCCAGACAACTCCGATCCTCCCAACTCGCCCTGGCCTCCGTCCCCAGGACCCACAAGACCAGAACCGGAGGAAGGTCGTTCTCCTACCTCGCCACCAAGACCTGGAACACCCTGCCCCTCCACCTCAGGCAATCAGCGTCGCTGAACCAATTCAGGAAGGACCTCAAGACCTGGCTCTTCGAATGATCCTCCACCCAGTCCGACCAGCAGCCCCCCTACCCCAGCGTCTTGAGACCCTCATGGGTGTGTAGCTGCACCATACAAAACCCTGATTGATTGACTGATTGATAGAGTACAGTGGCGTAGAGTGGATTGCTGGAGAGTGCAGTGGCGTAGAGTGCAGTGATGTAGAGTGGAATAGAGTGCATTGGCATAGAAAGCAGTAGTGCAGAGTAGAGTGGCAGAGAGTTCAGTATTGGAGAGTGCAGTGTTGCAGAGTAGAGTATCAGAGTGCAGTGGTGTAGAGTGGGGTAGAGTGGAGTGGCGTAGAGAGCAGTGGTTTAGAGTACAGTGGTGCAGAGTAGACTGCAGCGGCGTAGAGTGCTGTACAGTGCAGTGGCATAGAGTGGAGTAGATTGCAGTGGTTTAGAGTAGAGTGGCGTAAAGTGCAATAGCATAGAGTGGAGTGGCGCAGATTGGAGTACAGTAACGTAGAGTGCAGTGGTGTAGATTGTGGTGACGTAGCGTAAAATTGTTTCAGAGTAGAGTGAAGTAGTATAGAGTGGAGTGGTGCAGGATAGAGTGCATTGACGTAGAATAGAGTGGTGTAGAGTGTAATGGCATAGATTAAAGTGGTGTAGAGTGTAGTGGCCTAGAGTGTAGTGGTGCAGAGTAGATTAGAGTGGTGTACAGTGGATTGGCGTAGAGTGCAGCGGCGGAGAGTGGTGTAGTACAGAGTGGAGTGTATTGGGTAGAGTGAATTGGCATAGAGTGGAGTGCTTCAGAGTGCAGTAGAGTGCAGTGGTATTGAGTGCTGTAAAGTGGAATGGTGCAGAGTAAAGTGAAGTGTTGTGGAGTGGTGTATAGTGGAGTATGCATGGTGTCTCCCTCCCTCCTGTATATGTGTCTCCCCATGTCTCCCACGGTCTGTGTCTCTGTCTCCATGTGTCCATGTTCTGTATGTCTCCCTTTGCACATGTATCCCAGAGTCCATACCTAGATGTGACATTGTATTTGAATATTTCTGTGTCCAAGTCTCCCTTTGCGCATGTCTCTGCGGGTCTCCCTATGTCCATGTTTCCCAGAGTCCATATCTCCCTATGTCTGTCCACATCTCCCTGTGTTTGTGCTCCCACAGGTGTCTGAGTCGCCTAATATCCACGCCTCCATGTGTCTGTGTCTTGGATTTTCACCCTACATTTGGTGCATGGATGCGGAAACCATATCATCCTATGCGAGAGTACCTAAAACCTAACATACTGCTTGGGTCACAGTACGTAACAATGTCCTCCTTGCACTTGATGCACAGATGCCTAGGGGATAGCTCCCTACATTTGGTGAACACCCATTTGGATGGATCACACAGGTTTTTTGTGCAGGTGACGAGTCCTTAATCCCAATGAAGGGTGCAATGGTACCTATGAATTATCAGATACCTCTTTTAATTTGTGTATTGTTGCACTGCAGTAGCTATTCCGCCAGCAAGGTGTGGTATTCTGGACCTATGATGATGAAATACAGCTTTTATTTATCTCATTGTCAATGAAGATCTCGAAGAGCCTGTACCCAGTGTGCATTGATATAGACCACCCTAAAATTCTAGATTTCACTGATAAATTTGGTACTTTATTGGGGAATAAGATACTCTGGGGCAAAACTGAAATACAGACCCTGACAAGAAAAGGAGCACTGAGCCAACTGAAGGAGAGTTGGAAATTAAATTGCCTGACTCCCTCAGGTACCATGAATTATTATTTTTCTTTTTACAACCACTAAGATTTCTTAGTTACTCTTGGTGAGCATAGCGGACCCACTCATGAGGTTTTTGCTGACTAACAGGAGTGTTATTTAATCCATGTGTTTACATTTAGACAACAGCTTGAATTTGACCATGTGTGGAATTTATTCATTTTTCTCTTCTCTTATTTTATGATGTTTTATGTTAACTTTTATGGTTATTATTAACCGAAATAAAGTTTGAACTGACTGACTACCATGAATTTGTCTTGATTAGAAGTGGCTTGAAACCAAAATAAACGCCAATAAACTCATTACACAGTTCAAAGTTGACTCCAAAGGATATGGAAAATAATGTTCGCTCACATTCACACCTGAAAACACTATGATTCAGTGTATCTGAGACTGTTATCCCTCTCAAAGACCTTACACCAGGATCACATTTTCTTCCATCTTTGCGAACCATCCTGTACCCACTGCACACATATTTAAAATGCTTGGTGTAGTAAACTTGCTCATCCAGCTCCATGGAACCTCACATCAATGAAGTAGTCCGTGGCCCAGAATTTGAGAGAAGAGACAAAATTGGAGCGCCCCTCACAGGTGGAAATCTGCACTACTGCAACACACACACACAAAGGGCCTCATTCAACAGTCTGCCAAGTCTGCGAAGGTCGTGGTCTCTGCCTTCACTGGTGGAGGACCACATGGCATGGTGTGGCACAGCATGGTGTTCCTGGTGGAATTCTCAGCCCCTAAAATAACCCATATTAAACATATTGCACACATTGTTTGCATACTACGCTTATTGTGTAATAATAGCTCAGCCAACAAATAATATTGCAAACACACACAGCTATGAAGAGTGTTATCAGTAAAACACTTTAAGAAGATAATTGCAGCCTAATCGTCATCACCATCATAAGTGAACACTCTGTGAGCTATTTAAAGTGTTATCTAATTGCGTGCTATGAATGTGTGGAGCACTCCACTGCTTTACATATCTGTGATTGTATTAGTCAAAGTCAAAGCAAGCTTTATTCGGTTAATAAAAATACAACCATAGAAGCATCCTAAAACAAAAAAAAATTCACATTTCATCGCAAGAGAATACAGTAAAGTGCATTTGAGTTCCAGTAGTAAGCCCAATATGGATGTTATACATAAAGTGTCATGTGCAGAGTATACAATCTAGAGCAGGAATCGTGCCCAGATTATCAATTATCAGTATGCGTCCTATCTTCTTCATATATAAGGGCCTCGAGATGTGAATTATTTTTCCTTATTCTAATTGCCTTCCGGATATAAACCGCCACTGCATTACAAACTCTATTATTTGCTAGGTTACAGATATACTCACAAGCAATTTTGTATGTAAACAGTCTCTTCTTTAAAAACAACAGTCGTAATATACTCTTCCTTAAATCTCAATAAAAACCACAAAATAAAATAAAATGCAAAGTTGTCTGATCTAACTTTCCATCGCAAGGACACTTTGGAAGATTTTGTTTCCACTTCCCCATCGATGGAAAAGCTATTAAAAAGTGGGCTATTCCCATTCTTAATCTAGTAAGATAAAATCTGTGTCTTGTGTTTGTAACCTGAATTAATTAATGTTGAATCCCTAGCCCCAGTTTCCTATCATTATATGCCTTAGTCGTCTGTTTTGAGTTTGCCTTGACTTCCCTTAACCAACTCCGAGATTCTATGATGTGAGTTTTCAGGTCCTTTTTAGGTCTCACGCCTAGCGTTGCAGTGCACAGCACTGCTTGCGCAGCGAGAGATTTATTGGGGTAAAGTATTTTGTGTAGAGGGACTTCTGTTACCGCCTATGCTTTCTATTGGGCAATGTCGATATTTATTTAAAACCCTGTCTGCTAATTGCTCTGCAGGGTTTTTGGTTACCGCCCTGTGGCTTTTTTGTACACGCCCATGGGACACCAAGTCTACGGCAACTCTCAGTTTTATGGTTTTCTGTTATCTGAGGAGGCGTGCTAAACTATGGTTGAGGCAGAGTTCACCAAGGCATCTGCTTTCCAGGCCCTCACATGCGTCTTCTCTTTCCCTCCCCTCCCTTTTTTTTACTCCGCGAACTCGTAAGACTGCCAGTCACAATCACTGACATCAGCGCTGCGATGCCACACACACAGCAAACAGTGCGCTACATGAGGCCCAATGCATTCAGCTGCTTTATTGTGTCACCACAGCAATGCAAATAAAGGATGACTGGGGAAGGGTACCTAACGCGGGTCTGCAAATAAATCACATCACAGTGGCCATTTCGTTAGGGAGACGGAAACCACCAAAGAGCAAAATATCATTTTGCCTAGTGCTCCAAAATTCATTCTTCTGGCTCTAGTTGAGGAGCAATGCAAACAAAGGATGACTGGGGAAGCGTACTTGTAAATTGCATTTATATAGCGCTTGTTACCTATGATGAGGCGTCGATGCGCTTTTTACACGGTGACTCGCCCACATCTTTTTGAAGCTGTCACACTTACCATACCCACAGGAACATACGCACTCACACTACTTCTGGCTGTAGTTGAGGAGCAATGTTCTACCAGGACTGGGGTATACAAACTGTGAACACTGCCAGGGCGATACGAAGTGCTGTATACACTAGTAAGGTGTGGGGGGTGGGGCGACTTCCAGGTGAACACAGGGGGGGTTATTGACAGGGCTAGTCCTAAATGAGGCCCAATGCACTCAGCTGCTTTATTGTGTCACCACAAAAGGCAGCATGAAGGCGCCATGTTAAAATAATCACATCACAGTGGCCATTTCCTTAGGGAGACGGAAACAACCAAAGAGCAAAATATCATTTTGCCTGGTGCTCCAAAATGTATTGTTCTGGCTTTAGTTCAGGAGCAATGCAAACAAAGGATGACTGGGTAAGGGTACCCAACGCGGGTTTGCGATGGAAAATACAGAACCATGTGGAAAGCCACTACTGGACTACTATCAGCGCTGCGATGCCACACACACGGCAAACAGTGCGCTACATGAGGCCCAATGCATTCAGCTGCTTTATTGTGTCACCACAAAAGGCTGCATGAAGGTGCCATGTTAAAATAATCACATCACAGTGGCCATTGGCTCCAAAATTCATTCTTCTGGCTTTAGTTCAGGAGCAATGCAAACAAAGGATGACTCGGGAAGGGTACTTGTAAATTGCATTTATATAGCGCTTCCTACCTATCATGAGGCGTCAATGCGCTTTTTACACGGTGACTCGCTCACATCTTTTTGAAGCTGTCACACTTACCGTACCCACAGGAACATACGCACTCACACTACTGGTAAAGTGCCTTCACAAGTGAACCCAACGCGGGTCTGCGATGGGAAATACTGGTAACGTGCCTTCACAAGTGAACCCAACGCGGGTCTGCGATGGGAAATACAGAACCATCTAGAAAGCCACCACTGGACTACTATCAGCGCTGCGATGCCACGCACACGGCAAACAGTGCGCTACATGAGGCCCAATGCATTCCGCTGCTTTGTGTCACCACAAAAGGCCGCATGAAGGTGCCATGTTAAAATAATCACATCACAGTGGCCATTTCGCTAGGGAGACGGGAACCACCAAACAGCAAAATATCATTTTGCCTGGTGCTCCAAAATTCATTCTTCTGGCTCAAGTTGAGGAGCAATGCAAACAAAGGATGACTGGGGAAGGGTACTTGTAAATTTCATTTATATAGCGCTTGCTACCTATGACGAGGCGTCGATGCGCTTTTTACACGGTGACTCGCCCACATCTTTCTGAAGCTGTCACACTCACCGTACCCACAGGAACATACGCGCTCTCACTACTGGTAACCTGCCTTCACAAGTGAACCCAACGCGGGTGTGCGATGGAAAATACAGGTAACCTGCCTTCACAAGTGAACCCAATGCGGGTCTGCGATGGAAAATACAGAACCATCTCGAAAGCCACCACTGGACTACTATCAGCGCTGCGATGCCACACACACGGCAAACTATCCGCAACAGAGTTCGCAATAACGCCCCTCCTATATTACAAACCGGAAACAGCATAACTAGGGTAGAGGTCTTTAACAATTGATATAGCCCCCACCAGCAGGCTACAATATACACAATAATGAACAATTTAGGTGGTCAGACGTGGTGTTGAGTACAGTGGTTTACGTGACCTCTGTGTTCTACCAGGACTGGGGTATACAAACTGTGAACACTGCCAGGGCGATACCAAGTGCTGTATACACTAGTAAGGAGTGGGGGGGGGTGGGGCGACTTCCAGGTGAACAGAGGGGGGGTTATTGACAGGGCTAGTCGTAAATGAGGCCTAATGCACTCAGCTGCTTTATTGTGTCACCACAAAAGGCCGCATGAAGGGGCCATGTTAAAATAATCACATCACAGTGGCCATTTCGTTAGGGAGACGGAAACGACCAAAGAGCAAAATATCATTTTGCCTTGTGCTCCAAAATTCATTCTTCTGGCTTTAGTTCAGGAGCAATGCAAACAAAGGATGACTGGGGAAGGGTACCCAACGCGGGTCTGCAAATAAATCACATCACAGTGGCCATTTCGTTAGGGAGACGGAAACCACCAAAGAGCAAAATATAATTTTGCCTGTGCTCCAAAATTAATTCTTTTGGTTCTAGTTGAGGAGCAATGCAAACAAAGGATGACTGGGGAAGGGTACTTGTAAATTTAATTTATATAGCGCTTGCTACCTATGACGAGGCGTCGATGCGCTTTTTACACGGTGACTCGCCCACATCTTTCTGAAGCTGTCACACTCACCGTACCCACAGGAACATACGCGCTCTCACTACTGGTAACCTGCCTTCACAAGTGAACCCAACGCGGGTGTGCGATGGAAAATACAGGTAACCTGCCTTCACAAGTGAACCCAACGCGGGTCTGCGATGGAAAATACAGAACCATCTCGAAAGCCACCACTGGACTACTATCAGCGCTGCGTTGCCACACACACGGCAAACTATCCGCAACAGAGTTCGCAATAACGCCCCTCCTATATTACAAACCGGAAACAGCATAACTAGGGTAGAGGTCTTTAACAATTGATATAGCCCCCACCAGCAGGCTACAATATACACAATAATGAACAATTTAGGTGGTCAGACGTGGTGTTGAGTACAGTGGTTTACGTGACCTCTGTGTTCTACCAGGACTGGGGTATACAAACTGTGAACACTGCCAGGGCGATACCAAGTGCTGTATACACTAGTAAGGTGTGGGGGTGGGGGCGACTTCCAGGTGAACAGAGGGGGTTATTGACAGGGCTAGTCGTAAATGAGGCCTAATGCACTCAGCTGCTTTATTGTGTCACCACAAAAGGCCGCATGAAGGCGCCATGTTAAAATAATCACATCACAGTGGCCATTTCGTTAGGGAGACGGAAACGACCAAAGAGCAAAATATAATTTTGCCTGGTGCTCCAAAATTCATTCTTCTGGCTTTAGTTCAGGAGCAATGCAAACAAAGGATGACTGGGGAAGGGTACCCAACGCGGGTCTGCAAATAAATCACATCACAGTGGCCATTTCGTTAGGGAGACGGAAACCACCAAAGAGCAAAATATAATTTTGCCTGTGCTCCAAAATTAATTCTTTTGGTTCTAGTTGAGGAGCAATGCAAACAAAGGATGACTGGGGAAGGGTACTTGTAAATTTCATTTATATAGCGCTTGCTACCTATGACGAGGCGTCGATGCGCTTTTTACACGGTGACTCGCCCACATCTTTCTGAAGCTGTCACACTCACCGTACCCACAGGAACATACGCGCTCTCACTACTGGTAACCTGCCTTCACAAGTGAACCCAACGCGGGTGTGCGATGGAAAATACAGGTAACCTGCCTTCACAAGTGAACCCAACGCGGGTCTCCGATGGAAAATACAGAACCATCTCGAAAGCCACCACTGGACTACTATCAGCGCTGCGTTGCCACACACACGGCAAACTATCCGCAACAGAGTTCGCAATAACGCCCCTCCTATATTACAAACCGGAAACAGCATAACTAGGGTAGAGGTCTTTAACAATTGATATAGCCCCCACCAGCAGGCTACAATATACACAATAATGAACAATTTAGGTGGTCAGACGTGGTGTTGAGTACAGTGGTTTACGTGACCTCTGTGTTCTACCAGGACTGGGGTATACAAACTGTGAACACTGCCAGGGCGATACCAAGTGCTGTATACACTAGTAAGGTGTGGGGGGGTGGGGCGACTTCCAGGTGAACAGAGGGGGGGTTATTGACAGGGCTAGTCGTAAATGAGGCCTAATGCACTCTGCTGCTTTATTGTGTCACCACAAAAGACCGCATGAAGGCGCCATGTTAAAATAATCACATCACAGTGGCCATTTCGTTAGGGAGACGGAAACCACCAAAGCGCAAAATATCATTTTGCCTGGTGCTCCAAAATTTATTCTTCTGGGTCTAGTTGAGGAGCAGGGAACGGTACTTGTAAATTACATTTATATAGCGCTTGCTACCTATGATGAGGCGTCGATGCGCTTTTTACACGGTGACTCGCCCACATCTTTTTGAAGCTGTCACACTTACCGTACACACAGGAACATACGCACTCACACTACTTCTGGCTGTAGTTGAGGAGCAATGTTCTACCAGGACTGGGGTATACAAACTGTGAACACTGCCAGGGTGATACCAAGTGCTGTATACACTAGTAAGGTGTGGGGGGTGGGGCGACTTCCAGGTGAACACAGGGGGGGTTATTGACAGGGCTAGTCCTAAATGAGGCCCAATGCACTCAGCTGCTTTATTGTGTCATCACAAAAGGCCGCATGAAGGCGCCATGTTAAAATAATCACATCACAGTGGCCATTTCGTTAGGGAGACGGAAACGACCAAAGAGCATGCATACACTACCCTCGACAATGCACCAACCACTAACATACTCTGCTTTGAGCTCTCTGATCCCAAGCATAAATGGGATGTTTCAAGAAATACAAGTACTGGCATAGCAAATAGTTCTCGCTATGTTTTTTTTAAAGAGCATGTGGATGTGTAATGGCCTAACTGAATCCTGCGTCTGGAAAGTACTCACTGCAGCTTTTATAGGGCATGCAGATGTCATCTTTAAAATAGCATGGTCTATTGACTTTGGCTATGCTTGTTGCTTATTTTATTCTTTGCATGTATATCTTATGACTGTTAAGCTCCCTGACACTACGCTTGAATAGAGAAACCTGATACTACATTAAAATATACGAACATTAATTTTATTTTGAAGAATGTTAGAACTTGTATTTCAGTAAAACGTATTCAGAGGTCCATTTTCCATCCACCAAATGTAGAAGATTAAACAAAGGTAGAGCCAAGTGCCAAAAGAAATTCCTCTCCTTGGTCTTTTGCATTAGCGTTTACATTAACCAGTTCATAGGAGGAGAAGTAAAAGGCTGCTGCGATGTAATATGCGCTATGAGCAAACATACTCGGGTCGGTCCTTGTGTTTCTCGGGCTTGGTGTGAACAGTGACCCCTCCCGTCTTTAAGTGCGGCGACAACAGACTGTGCACATACAATGCGCTCACTTCTCATCTGGGCATACTGTGGAAACCTCCCCATGCCTACAAAAATATAAACCGTGCAGGGGACACAAGTAGCTCATGTGAACACCCCTTTGCTATGCACACCCCCTCCCCCACACACACACACACCTTATCTCTGATCGTGACAACGTCCCGTGTAGTTGCAATAAACTCTCGCAGCGCTCTGGGCTCCATGTGGCGAGAAGCCGCCAGCGCATTTGGCCCATTTGGTAGCTTTGCGGCACCTTGAAAAAAATCATTTGCAATGTAATAGGTCTCGCATTTACGCGAAGTTTAAGCTATTGGCATTGTAATGACAATGCCTTTTATTTATGTTTTAAAACCAAAACATAAATAAAAGGAATTGTCATTTATAATGCCAATAGATCAAACTCGCGAAATGCGAGACCTTTGCATTGCAAATGCTTAGGTGTCGCATTTGCGAGAATTTAGCTATTGGCATTGTAAATGACAATGCCATTTATTTATCTGTTTTCAAAACCAACACATAGATAAAAGGTTTGTCATTTACAATGCCAATAGCTCAAACTTTTGCAAATGCGAGACCTATTGCATTGCAAATGCTTGTTATTATACTCAAGTATTTGGGGGGGATTGTTAAAAACAACATTATCAGCACATTCATTTAAGAGATTGTTAATATACATCAACCATGGGATCTTTTCCCATGTTCTAGTGCGAGGCAATCCTTAATAATATCCTGATTAAATTTTGTGCCCTCCTTGCTCCATATTCCATACCAAGTATTTAAACTTGCCGAGCTAATAAAATCCTTAATATAAGATGCACCCAACTCTTTGTGTACGCTATATGTGGGGGGAGATTTTGGGACGGCCAACAATCTCCGTAAAAAAAGGTTTTCTTCAATCTGGAGGGTGGAATGGTTGGACGCTCCTCATTGCGCAGCACCATAGCATGTTCCTGTAAGACACTTGCTTTTATACAATGCCATAATTTCCCTAATGGGTTTATTATCCATTTTCTTTGAGAATCTAAAAATTGCTTCTATTACCCGGGTAAATTTTAATTTGCGATGTTCACTGTGGGCTCCCCAATGTCCATTTGCTGTAAATGTTAGTCCTAAATAAACAAATGAATTCGTTACTGCAATGGGGACTTATGTGGTGGGTTCTAGTCTTTATTTTTCCCCTCCCACACACCATCGTGAAGGTCTTTTTCAAATTCAATATCAGATCCTTCTCCTGCATATAATCAGCAAATTTCTCGATTAGAGACTGCTGCCCGTTTGCAGTTCTTGATGAAAGAACTGCATCGTCCGCATAGAGCAAAGTGGGGATAGCACGTTTACCAGCTCTAGGGACATCAGCATTTAGTTTTTGCAAAGTTTCGTCTACTCCATTTTTTGTATAAGGAAAAAAGGAGTGGTGCGAGTACACAACCCTGCCTGATTCCCGTGTTACCCTGAAAGTAGTTGTGCATTCTCCTTCTGTTCCATATCGAACTCTAGTGCTCAGTCGGCTGTATTTTTGTGAAAGATATACAATAATGTCATTTGGTGCACCCACTGTCGTGCGACGGTCCGCAATACCGCAATGCCAGATGGGGTATGGAGTCCCCCCGCTGCTCTCCTCTGATTGTATTATCTAAAGTGCCCTGACGGCACAGATGTGCATCCACTTTTTGCACCCCAGAGATCTTTAGTATTACAGAGGGGCAGCAGATGCTTGTGACTCTATGCAAATGAGGGAATCCTTCATATTTCCATGATCCCATATTAAAGACGCAGGAGTATGGGCAAAGAGGCCATTAGGAGGCACACTGACTGAGCCAACTAGAAGTGGGGACCAACTAATGCGCCCGCTGAGGGCACCCCTTTAAGAGGCAGTCATGGCGTCCCTGGGATGCCCCAGACATCCCTTGTAGGTAGGTGCTCACTCACTGCACCCACTTACAGGGGGATACCTGCCTCCTTTAAAAATGAGGCCTGTTCGACACCTGCTGTGCAAGACAGACCGGTGGCTCCAAACAGACAGCCTGCCTTTCACTAATGCACTTGTCGTAGTGCAGACCTGGTTTCGCCCCTGCACACTGAGTACATTTAATGTAATCATGCACATTGTACCAGTCTTTGCACAGTACTCCTGTAGTGCAGAGTGCACAATGTGCCTTATCTGTAATGCGGCTTCCGGTTCTTCAGGTGACTAGTTACGTTCTGATTGTTCTCTAGATGATATTTGCTACTTGCCGAGTCAGAAACCTTATACAACCGACCATATCTATATGTTCTTAACTCACTCCCAGCTTTCAAATTAGAGGTTTGTGTGCTATGCGAATTAACGAATTAAGATATTAAGCATACACTTTGAAGCCAGGTGTAACTCAGAAAACATGGCAAAGCACTGAGCACATGTGTTTCAAGTCGACTTTTCTTTTGAGTACTGTTTTTTATGCTTTTGAATTTTTGTTACGTACCAGGGGCTATTTTGTATACTGTGTACTGTAAAACTTTCCAATAATCTGTTATGTGCTTGGAACGGTTTTACTTAAAACCTAAACTAACTGCCTTACTCAAACCTAGACCAAAATCTGAAGTTGGGAAGGGCGCATTTGCTTAAATGTGTTGAAATTCTAGTAACCCATCCACAAATGTTAAGAAATAAAACCATTATTATTGACAAAAACTGAAGAAAATACCAGGGCCTGTAAACTTAGCCCATCAATGCTCCTCTTTTATCGCTACAAATGTATGCGTTCCCCAAGCTCTGCCTAATTTGAGGCCAATTTCTAAGTATCATGTTTAATAGACATAGGGGCATATTACCAAGGATGTGCGATAATTATCGTAAAGCGCACTTAGCGCTGTTTTTTTTATCGCCGGCTATCGCTGGATTACATCGTGGAGATAACGCGTTATTATCAACGCTTATCTCCAAGGCGATAGAAAATCCAGCGATAGCGGCGAAAGACAGCAATAGCGCGCGAAATCCAGCGATAAATTCCACGCGGTAATGAAAAGCTTGCTAATAGGCAGGTGAGGACTTAACCTTACAATCCACCTCCCATTGACTAGAATGGTTAAGTCAAGTTTTAAAGAGGTGTTAGATTCCAGCGATAATCGCGGTTAGCGCGAATTATTTTATCGCTTCGTGGGCATTGCTAATAGGGGGTAGTTGTGTTTGCGACTGTTTTCAGTCGCTTTTAGTTGGGAACGCCTACTTTGCATGTCATTAGCGATAATTATCGCTGACATGCAAAGCGGCAAGGAAACGGCCGCTTGCTATAAAGCTGTCGCTAACTGCTGTTAGCGACAGCTTGCTAATAGAGCGATAAAAATATCGCCGCTTTAGCGGCAAAAAGTGCCGCTAAAGTGGCGATAATGCCCTTGATAATATGCCCCGTAGAGCCTACAGCTGAGCAATCCATCACATCCATTCTCCTTCCTTCCTTAGGTACAGGAAAATATTTTCTAAAATGTGATTGTTAGGAAAATCAATATATTTCCGTAAAGAACGCTACATTGTGGGGTTTTGCCATGTAGTGTACACCTCTCAAAACCTGGGATGCCCTTAAAGCTATTTGCTCGTCAGTAGTTTTTGGAAAGCAGATTTTATCAGAGACTTTCTAAACCTGATGGTTGGATGTCTAAGGCCTGCGATTTCACCAGAGATGTTAGCCTGTTACACCTAAACCTGTCACTTTTGGATCACCGGGCAAATCTGAGCCCTATATTAAAAAAATAGCAAATTTATCAGAGCATTTAAGCTAAGTGTGCCCTATCCATTCATTTGATTTGTTTAAAGTAGGCTTCTCTGTTAAGTGCTAACTTACATTTAATTTTAATTCCTTTTGATGCTTTAGTTATGTATAAATCACACTTTTGCACTTACAACACATAACTGTGATCCGGAGGTTTCTGCAGCAAAATTCTTTCAACAACATTTTGCAGTATGAGTATATTTTTAAAAACACATTTTTTGGGTTATTGGTTTTACTATACTCCACACAAGATTTTGAAAAGTAAGGCAAAAATAAGAAGGTCCACCCTCTCTTCTGATTTTAATCCTACAATCCTACCTCTCCCTGCCCCCTCCCATTCGCAAACCAACCCTCTTACCCTCCCTAGTCCTCCTGCCAGCAGTGGTCCATGCAGGTAAGCACGATGGGGCAGTGGGGCGGGGGGGTGACGGCGGAATAGGAATTATTTATTTAAATATATTATTTAATTTTCCCTATCCCATCATCTGTTGACTTCCCTCCCCTCCCGCTCCACCCCACCAGGGCCGGACTGGCCATAGCGGGCACCGGGCATTTACCCGGTGGGCCGCCTGGGTGGGGGCCAGTTTTGGGCCCCTGGGCGTGCCGTTTTTCTTACAGGGCCGCTTTTGCAGCATAGCTGCAATATCGGCCTCTGTAACACAATCGGCCGAAACCGGTCCTGGCAAACAGCTCGGCCACACCCCCAACACCCCCGGGGGCCGGCCGAGCACTTTGCCAGGGCCGGTTTTGGTTCCCAGTCCCACCCTGCACCCCACCCCTGCCCCTCCCCACTGCTGCTGCCTCCTGCACCCTCCCGATACAAACCCCTAAATTCCTCCCGCCCCTCCGATGTAAATACCTTTTCTCTTCTACAGCATTATTTATCAGGTCTATGTAAGACCTTGTGTCCAGCCGCGACCCATGCAGGTAAGAGCGGTGGGGCCGGGTGGGGAAGATTTTGACAGACGACGACGAGGGAAAATTAATTATTTATTTAATTTTCCCTCGTGGTCGTCTGTCGAATCCTCCCCCCAACCCGGCCTCACCGCTCTTACGTGCACGGGCCGCGGCTGCTTGTGTCGCTGTTATTGTTAACTTGTAAAGCGCATCTATACTGTGGGTGGCCATGTGCTATAGACTCAACAGGCTCAACATCCTGTGATTCTGGGCAAATCACTTAATCTCACCGTGCCTAAAAATCAATGTGTCCATCTGTAATGCTCATGTAAAGCGCTCTGATATTTCGGGTTGAGTTTGCGCTATATAAAACTGCAAAAAAATAAAAAACAGTTGTCATGCCCTTCTGTCCAAGGCAACATCAATAGCTGTTGGTGAGTATCTTTCTGAATAGGACTCACTGAACCTGTATAGCTTTCTTTCGAAATCTAAGCGATTTCTATTTTAATGGAATCTCTTTTGTTATAATGTGTGTTAAAAATGTCAAACTAGTCAGATAATTAAGCATGAGTATTTTTGTGTGTTCACTTAGTGTAAGTGCACAAGGCGGCATGTTTGTGTATTCACTTAGTGTAAATGCACAATGCCAGAAACTTGGGTCATGAAATAAAGCCAATTTCTTGGATTTATTTTGTGCAAGCTGACAGTGTTTTTTGTGTACAAAATTTCCAGTTTTTCTGCTCTACTTTGCTTCAGCTAAAGGGGAATCTCCATTTTTTGTGAATATTAGTAGTGGTAGTAGCTCTGAGCTCTACAGGATCAACTTGTGTGCATGCTTTGACTTCTGTGCTAATGGGGTGCACTGTAACAAGAGCTATTATTTCTGAGATGCTCCAAATAAAAACATTGCCTTCATGCCCTCGGAAATGGAGAAAGGTATGGGGTCGCTGGGTTGAGTATAGGGGACTTTAAAATTCAAGGGGGTGGGAAAGGGTGGAGGGGAACAAGTAGAGTCCTCTCAGATAGAACGATGACAGTATCTGTAATTGACTGTTAACCTGGGCAAAGCCCCGGTCAGATGTTGTCAGTTAAAAGGTAAGCGGTGAATTGCAATGTACTGTGCTTATTATCATTAAGCCTGTTAATGTGACACTATAATCTGCAACTGAAGAAGGTTTAATAAAAAGATTTTCAAAAACCAAAAAAAAAAAGACATGCTTGGTTTTGCATCAAGAGGTTCCAAGCGAGTAAGTGAGTGAGCCCCGCCTGCTCCACAGACATGCTAAGGAAGAAAAAGTATTTAAACTCACATTGATTTTGAAGACGCAGAGCGAGAACCTGGTTGCGAGGGGGCATGCTGAGTTGACGGGTATCTGGTGTACATGTATGCAGGTGTGTGATATAGCTTGTCAACAAACTGAATAATAATGATGTAATGTAGCAAGGCAAATAGGGAGTTTTAGACTAATTAATTAGGGATGCGTGATAAACAATGTTTGGCCTTTATATTTTATTCTCAATAATATTTGTTATTTCTGATTATTGTAAAATACCAAGGATTGTATGTGTATTGATTCTGGGAGTTCATGGCAGGTCCCTGTTATCTTCACCCCCGTAAGAACAAGATTAATCGCAAAATATGGCAGATAATTTCCCATTCCTTAGTATATAATTAGGCTTTTAATGCCACACAATTTGATCATCCCTTCCTTCTACTTTCTAGTCAAATCAATACAGAGGGCATGGGTATAGTGCACTGCGGTATTCTTACACTATTGTATAGTGGGGTCCCGCATCCAGCCGCCACCAGTCCGTGTCCCCCAGGCAGTTGGGGCACTACAATGCCCAAGTTCCTTTGCGGCAGGAGCCGCCCACCGCCAGCTGAATGGAGCGCCTGGAGGCGCTTTAAATTGAGGCGCGGGCTCCCGCAGCGCGGGTCCCACATCCAGCCGCCACCAGTCCGTGTCCCCCAGGCAGTTGGGGCACTACAACGTCCAAGTTCCTTTGCGGCAGGAGCCGCCCACCGCCAGCTGATCGGAGCGCCTTGAGGCGCTTTAAATTGAGGCGGGCCTGTCTGCGCCCGTCCGCGGCTGGAAGAGGCCGGGCTGGGTCACATCTCTTGGATCCATCAACGGAGATGCAAAAGTAAGGAGTGCGGTTGGAATGTCAGGGAAATAACCCTTTCCTCAACGTTGAACTTTGTACTTTGCACATTGAGAACCCACGTTCTTCACTGAGATGGGGAGAAAGAAACCTATGCCTGCACCAAAATGCACAGACACCACATTAGACGGCTTCCTACAGAAGGCCGTGGGGGCTCTTAACAAAGAAATTGAATTGGCGGAACGCAGGCTCTCGCTGGCCCCATCACCTCTAGCTGCAGACATGAACACACACTCTCCCCAGTCTGTCCCTCTAATAACTGTAGAGGACCCCAAGCGAATTACATCTGTAACCTCCCCCACTCAGCAAGAAGAATCTCCAATTGCACTTTCACCCACTGTTATTATCCTGAGCCAGGGTCCCCCGGGAGGAGAGCCAAAAGGCATGGACATTGTAACACCATCAATCACGGGGGACCAAAACGCGGCCGGGGGGAAAAGGAAGCGCATCGACCCAATTGGGACTGAACAACGGACTTTGGGTCAATTGCCCAGGGTAAAGAGGACAAAGCAAAACCCCCCTGTCTCTGTGGGAAGACCCCGAGGGGGAGGTGGGCCTGCAAAGACAAAAACTCTGTCTGATGTGGACATGGTGTCAGCCCGATTTGGGAAAATAGTGTCAGATTCACAGGAGCCTATCTTATCCCGGCTGGCCCGTATAGAGGAGCAGCTTGGCCAATTACTGTCGCTACCAGGGTGCTTGGCGAAGCAAAGTGGGCTCAAGGAAAGGTGTTCTCTGGGTAAAGGCCCGGTAGAGAGGGGAGAAAATGCTACCCTTAGTGCTCCCGAGAGTGGGAGGTCAGCAATAGATAGACCTATAGCTACAAGTGTAGAGGCCAATAAATCAGTTCCTCACCGGGATAGGGTTAACTGCACAGATCCTCAAATAGTGCCGCTAACTCAGGCAAGTGGTCAAGATAGGAGGGCTAACAGTGAACAAAGGGATTCTAACCCCCCGAGCACCAAAAGGTATCGTAGTGGGAGCCAAGGGAACAAGAAAAGGCCCAATATGGGCATCGAGCAAACTCGGCAGGATGAAAATATCATACTAAACCTCCCGCCGGAGTGTACCCCCTACACGTTGATCCTGACAGGGGTCCCACATCCTCCACCAGGTCACCACGAAAGCTGTCAGAGCCTCATTAATAAATCTGCCTATTGGTGCTCCAGTAAAATACAGCCCCAGGTAAACTGGCGCAACCACATCATAATGGCAAGGCGGGTGAGCTGGCTGGGGAAAACACAAAAAGATAGAGAAGGTGATTGTGTGGTCCTGAATTTTAATGATAGGAGGTGGGCGGACCTCGCCCTATGTCATCTAAGAGACTCCCCTTTGGAGCAGATACAGGCCCGCCCATTGGGCTTCTTTTATCCTCCCCACCAAGGGGGCACTATGCCTCGCCTGCGTTTCCAGACTAGAAACCCCCTTCCTCAGCCCCCCACATGGCTCCATCCTAACCGCTTTGAGGCATTGTCTGGTTTAACAGAAATTGATTGACTACTCTTGGACCCATATAGCTCAAGTAAGATGTTAATGACAGGAGGGTTAACCAGGGAAGCCCATCATCCAGTGGACAGAACAGAAGGGAACAGGCTGGGGACAAACTACTTGGATCACCACATACATAAACCACCCGACACTTTTATTTGCAACGAGGAGCTGGCGACTGGGGACGATCCATCTAGCCCCTCTATTTCATCTAATTCAGGAAGGGGGGTCCGGTTTGGACTTCGCGATTGTTAGTAATAGGGAGGATCCAGGTATAAGGCCGCACAAAACCCGACCTTTTAGAATTCTCTCCTGGAACATTGCAGGCATCCGCTCAAAATTTGATGACGAAATGTGGTTAAAGTATGTAAATGCTTTTGACATTATCTGTACCCAGGAAACATGGTCCAGGGAGAATATTGAATTAGATGGCTACTGTTCCCTCAATGTTCATGCAATCGCCTCACCTGCAGGGAGAGCGAAAGGAGGACTGGCGACCTTGATCTATCTCAAATATGTGTCTATCAAAGTAAAGTCCGTTATTGATTCACCTTGGTATCAACTGATTCTGATTTTTAATTTGTTTCAGGTCAAGACTCTTTTAGTTAATTGGTACTACAATGTTTTTGATCCAAATAGATGTGACATCATAGTAAATCTTAAGGAGGAAATTGATAAGATCGCGGGGAAGTGGCAGCCCCTGTGTATCTATTGGGTGGGGGATTTTAATTGCACTTTATGTCGACATAGCTCAGACAAAGTATGTGGGTTAACGGACACTGAGGGTCAACCACTGACGCACTTTATACATACTCCACAGGGAGACGCCTTAAGTGATATTATTATTGTGAATAATTTGCTTTTTGTTGACACCTTGGTCAGTAATACAGAAATCCAATATCCTACATATATGGGCAGTGGCAGGGAAAGTGTTATTGACTTCATGTTAATATCCAGAAAATCTGCCTTCCTGGTGGACAGTTTTGAGATGGAGCCAAACAATGCCAGCGATCACAACCCCCTCACTGCCTCCCTACATGTAACTGCCCAGGAGGAGGAAGGTGATGGTCGCCTCCTCCAGTATAATTCAAACCAAGGGGTGAGAATGAAATGGAACAAGATAAATCCCCCCCAATTTGAGGAGAGCACTGTTAAAGCAAACTTAAGCTCCTTCATGAAATGCCTTGATCATGATTCCCCCCCGGAAATGGTTATACAGGGATTTCAGGGAATTTGCAGGGATGTATCAAGAAACCTGACGAATCCATTAGTAATAAGGGAAACTAAGGGGACTAAATGGTTCAACGCTGAGTGTACAAGGGCCCAAAAGGACCTAAAGAAGGCACTACACACAAGCCCTCGAGATAAAACCTTAATCAAGAGCGCAAGGCAGGCTTACAAGAGCATAGTTGCTTAGAGGAAGCAAGACCTGAGAAAGTTGGCCTGGGCGGATCTAGAGAGAGCAAGCGCACTCAAAGATTCTAGGAGCTTTTGGGAGGTAATAAACCGCCCATTATTTTCAAAGGACTCAAGGGGACTTAACTCATTAATACCAGGGAAAGTGTGGGAATCGCACTACACAAACATATTCAACCCGAATGGTATCACTAGCCAGGAAATAAGTCAAGACGCCTCATTAAATCCAAAGACTGCACACCATTTGAGCTCCTCCCTTTCAGTGAGCGAGGTCGAGGATGCCCTCAAGAAAGGGATACACCTAAAAGCCCCAGGGCCGGATGGGGTACCCCTTGATTTATTTAAAAGCAATATCCAACTCTGGGCACCCCTCCTGACAAATGTCTTTAGAGCAGCAATAATCGGCCCTATCCCAACATCATGGAAAGAGGCCATAGTGGTACCTGTGTACAAAAAGGGAAACAAGGAAGACCCGGCCTTTTATAGGCCCATTTCCTTAATTGACGCTACGGTTAAGGTGCTGGGGAGGGTCATCTTAGCGCGCCTTGAGACCTGGGCAGATTCCAAAGGGCTAATGTCCCAAACTCAATATGGTTTTAGAAGAGGTATGGGGACAAATGAACAGTGCCTCAATTTGGCCTTGATCATGGGCAAGTACATGAAGGCAAGGAAGGGGTCAATCCACCTTGCCTTCATGGACTTGTCCAGTGCTTTTGACACGGTCAACAGGGGCAAACTGTGGTCCATGATGGGGGAAATGGGTTTCGAGGAACCTCTCATCACCCTTTTGCATAGGCTGCACACGTCCACTACGGTAGCCATACGATTCGGGCCTGGGGGAGAGAGGACTGGGCCCATTGTCTCTACGGAGGGAGTTCGTCAGGGGTGCATACTGGCCCCCTTTCTCTAACTCTTGTACACAAACGGCCAAGAATCAGCCCTAATAGATCAGGAGTTAGATTTCCCAGAATTGGGGGCAAACCGATTCCGTTGTTGTCATATGCGGACGACACAGTTTTAATGGCTTTAACTGCTAATAGCTTACAGAAGTCCCTGAATGCTTTCACTGTTTTTATGTCAGCCTTGGACCTAAAAGTTAATTTTACCAAATCCTACATTATGGTCTGTGGTCCTAGTCACACTAAATCTAGAAAATTCATTGTAAAGGGCAAGACAATCGACAAGGTCTCCAATTTTACCTACCTGGGGAATGTTTTTAATAATAAATTGAACTGGGAACATCTTATTACATCTAGGGTGCTGAACACTAGCCGTGCTGTGGAAGGTCTCTTCCGCTTCGCATGTAAGTTGGGCCACAAGCCAGTAGCGGAATTGATTACTTTATATAAATCAAAATGCTTGTCTATTGCTACATATGGGGCGGGAGTATGGGGATACTATAAAAGTACACTACTACAAACACTAGAAAATAAGTTTTAAAAAGATTGTTGATGATCCCAAAAAGCGCCCCCACAGCATTCTGTCACTCTGAGGTAGGGGTGGATTTTATTGCTGACCGGATTAACATTGCCCCACTGATTCTCTGGGCTAAATTCTGGCTGTCGGAAGACTTAAAGCTCACAAGGGAAATTATCAAGGATTGTATGACGCTGGATAATGCCGAGGCTATCCCATGGCTCTGCTATGTGAAAGGAAAATTTAATGAAATAGGCCTAGGGCATTAATATGATAATCCTGCCAGCATAGATACAAATATGAAACCGATCATAAAAGATGCATATTGTGGTGAGCTTGATAATCGCCGGCGGCAAGCAGGGCTGCAACCTCATATAGATCGGCCCCTTTCACATCAACAATTTTACTTGTCTTTTACCACGAACACGCAGTTCAGATTTCTTCTGACTAGGCTTCGGCTTTGCACATTGCACTTTTTAGTGGCCTTTCCCAAACAGGCGGGATGGTGCAATAACCTTAGTCCTTGCCCTTGCAATAACTCAGCACAACAAAGCACCTTGCACTTTACCCTATTCTGTACAATTTACAAGGAGCCACGGGCACGGTTCCTTATTCCACTTTTAAGAGAAACACGCTCACGCAATTACCAGGAGGGTTTTAATCTCCTATGCTCCTTGTCCACTGAAGCTATTTGTACTGCAGTATTAAATTTTATTAGGATCGCACTTTTAATAAGGAAACGGTATGAAATGTAAATGAAATTGGTGTTTCCCTTTTAGAAATTTGAATTTTAAATTTCTTTTATAAACTGTGGAGTATTTGAGTCAAGTGACATTTTATTGTACTAATTCGACATGTCAATTTTATTCATTTTGTATGTATGTTAAACTTTTATGGTTTATTTAAACCGAATAAAGTTATTCTTGACTGACTGTATAGTGTGGTGTGGCATGGTATTGGGTGGTATGGATGGTGTAAAGTTTTGTGGCTTTATGGTAATTTTATATGTTGTTTTATGATGTACTGTAAGAACATTTCTCTTGTGATAAGATGCTATGAGTTGTGGTATGATGTTCTGTTGTGATGTATATGATGTGCAGTTGGAAGGTCAGACTATAGTGTGGTATGGTGAAGTGCCAAGCACATGGTGTGAAACTGTGAGATAGGTTGTGTTTGATGTGCTGTTTTATAGGGTGGTTCTATATCATATGGTGTGTTGGTGCATGATGTGGTTTAGTGTGCTGAAACATGGTGTGGGGATAATTTGCACTTGAGCTAACCTAGCATGCACACAGACTGTTTCTTTGAATGTCTTCACTCATGTGTGAGGAGGTCTAGTATGAGAGAGAGAGAGATTGTGTGTGATTTTTTTTAACCCACGCAATGAGGGTCCTCGTAGTGTTGGTGAACCCTGGCAGAATCAGACAAACACTATCTTTGTGAGGACAGGTGAGCTATGATCCACATACTGTTTTTAGGACATTTTAGCGAGTGTGTAAGTAAAGTGTGTAAGTAAAGTGTGTGTGTGTGTGTGTGTGTGTGTGTGTGTGTGTGTGTGTGTGTGTGTGTGTGTGTGTGTGTGTGTGTGTGTGTGTGTGTGTGTGTGTGTGTGTGTGTGTGTGTGTGTGTGTGTGTGTGTGTGTGTGTGTGTGTGTGTGTGTGTGTGTGTGTGTGTGTGTGTCAGTTCTGTCACTCTTATCTTCTGCTGTGATATTCAGTTTCTTTCCATGACACCCAAACGGCATTACTACCCAAGCCTCCTTGTGTTTGTGATTCAGTCTTTCATCCAACTCAATATTTGGGTATTGGTTGTTGCAGGTGTTGGGAGGTCAGGTGTGGTGTACGTGAAGCAGGAGATGGGAAAATGAACTAGGGTAACACAATGGGCAGATTCTTTCTTCTGGGCCTGTGTGCTTAAAGCTCTTTCAATACTGATTTTCAGTTCCCCTGGTAACCCGGGTATCCTTGATAATGATCCTGTTATTTTCATTATATGTTTAATTACTTAGTAGTTTTGTATAGCACTCCATGTTGATTTTCCACCACTTCAGAGCACTAGCAGGTATGAAAGACTTTGGGGCATATTCACAAGGAGCTATCGCCGAATTAACCACACTTTATCGCAGCCAAAGTTGTGATAAATTTACCTCCCCATTCACAAGCCGGTGTTAACAGCCCACAGCACCAGTTTACCCGCGATAGCAGCGGCAAAAAACATCGCCACAGAGGACCGCCGCAAATATCGCTAATGAGATACAGAGTAGGCGTTCCCGTGACAAAAGCAGAGACAACAGCACACCTCAACATTCACAACGACCAGCCACATCCGCGATAAAAACACAAAACAGGCGATAAGGCGCGTTAGCACCAGGAAATCTACACCTGCTCTGACCTGGTGTAAAGTCGGACGGCAGCCAGCACCACAAAAGGGAGCACAGCCCAGGGCCACATCCGAAGGGCAACAGATGCCATGGAGTCACACATCATGCGGCCCAGACACCCAAGAGGGCCACAACACCCACCTACACCACATCCAGGCCCATAACACCCCCCCACCCACCCCCGGGACCACCCCCGGGACCACCCCCAACCCCGGACTAAGAAATTGCACACCAACAGCACGAATCACAAAACAAACATTTTGCCTGATGTCGCACAAGCAGGAAAATAAACATACATGCGTGGCCAGAAAATGGAGAATCAGTCATACAGCAATGCAATCACCAACACAAAACACCATACAAACAAAAGCAGAAACAACCCTTAGGATGAGTCCTAGCTGCTCCTCACTGGACAATCCGTAGCACACAGCCTGGAAGACCAAATCCAAGAGAAGAAGGTGTGCCATGCGCCCAACAAAGGAAAGAGAGGGAGAGAGCGAGGGAGAGAGACGGAGTGAGATAGCACAAGCAGCGCAAGGCCGCTCGGGCACCTGGCTCCACATGCCAACATGTGTGTGTGCATCACCATCCGTACACCATGAGCCCAAGGCTGTGTCCCAGTCTCAGCGCCAAAGCCACATCACATTCCGAAAACTCAAGTAGTAGTCAGACAAACATCAGGGATGAAAGCACCATTGTCCCAATGCAGAATGCGGGAGGACACCTGCACCTCTGACCTTGGTCCAGAACGCGCCTGGAACACCCTGATAGAGATGCAATGGCAGATGGGGACGACTGCCACACCACGCATTCCGCAAATGAACCATCCGACTCATCCACAGCCCACACACAGAAGCCCCTGCCTGTGGTACCCCCGCATGGGATGCCCTTGACACTCACGGAAACAGCAACCCACAACATTGCACACACATTCGAATCATTGCTCAGAGCTGTGGCATATCCTCCACACAACTGCCGCAGTCCAGAAGAGTGCCTGTTCACGAGACGCACCAACGCAATGGCACGCCATACCGGGCACATGCACAACCCCCGTCACGTGGAACAGTACCGTGCACGTATGCTGCATTTACTGGGCGCACTGCCACTGGCAGTGCTACGGATCAGTTACAGGCTCAGCATCCGCATTGCCCACGTCACCTGCGTCCAGCCCTGGTTCCACTGCCGAACATGCACATTCGAGTGTCCCATGGATGTCTGCCTATCCAACACAACTGTTGATGAATTGGACTATGACCTGTGTCTGCGCACCCTGTTGGATCACGAACAGGAGTGTAACCGAGACAGCCGTGCATGGGATGCCTTGACATACTGCGTATGTATTGGTAGTTGTGCATGGGAGATTGCACAATTTCTCGTGTGCAGTGACCACATCAAGGCGCTCCCCTATTGGGCTGTGTTGCGGATCGGTGAGACGGCGTGGGCTGAGCACACCTGCCCGGACCACCTAATGGATTGGCTCACCCTGGTGTTCCTTGAACACGACAACGACGTACTATTGGAACAGATTGCACATGAAGCTGCACGGGCATTCATGGACGAGTAACTACGTTCCTGCAGCCACATCCGATTGCCACCCACAGCACATGGCCCAACAACTTGTTGCATCGTGGGGATTGCTCACATATCCCACCACAACAGAGGACACGTCTGCCTTCGTTCGGGCTCTGGATGCATGTGCGTGGAATAACGCGTGTGTACACACACCTGTGCAAGGCGACGCAGGTCCATGGTCGGAGCAACACAGCGTTGTCTGGCAACGTTGCCAATTCGGACACACTGCTGGGTGAGAGCACACACATGGCAATGTAGCACGACATGTGAACCTGTCGGACCCTCACACCTGATCACTGTCGGCAGAGCAGACAATTGGCGCACCCCGGAGGCAGAGCACCATGCAGACCCCACGTGCAGTGAGTCGTGCCCCCTCACACGGGGCAATGTGCAGACGCCAAACAACACATGACTCATCCAGCAAGGCAAGGTGGGCTGTGAGCGTTGCCATCCGTGATGAATGTTGTCCATTTCAGCCCCAACATTATCTGAACCTCGACATGTACCCATGCTGCGTGTAAGTGTCTTAAGCATGTCCCTGCCTGTTGTGGCCGTTGCCTCGTCCGTACTGACACGCACATGCCAATAAAGCCTATGCCACTCCACTGGTGTCGAACTGTGAGGTGTGTTGTTTAGATTGTCCACTCGTGTGCCACAATGAGCCTCGTCCCAACACAGGGAGGAACTGACTGACGCATGTGCAATGGGGGTGTGTCCCTTTGGCAAGCTCCGCCTCTGTGAGCCAGACATTGTTTTTGGATAGGTGCTGGACGACATGTGCACTTTACATGACTCCAGCTATGTGTGTATGGTGTCCAACCTCTGACCATGTGGAGCAATGTCATACATCAAAACAGAATGTGTCCACACAGATGTGTGTAAGTCGGTATACGACGTGAAGTTCTGCTGTCACACGTGGTGTGGGATACCACTCCTGGCCTGCCACCGTTTTGGTCACTCCTACACACGGCCCTATTTAACACATGGACGTGTGCCTACATTGGGGTGTTGTGAGATTGCTGTTGATGTGCAATGGGGACACAGCTAGTACTCACCTTCACAGTCATCCAATTGGCCATGTGTCTCAGGGATAGACATGCACATAGATGTCAGTTACCAGGGTGTACCTTCTTGTGCAATCATCGTCCCCACATCCAGCCATACTTCCATACGTGAGTGAACATAGTGATGACACATCTGTGTGATTTAGAATGTTTTATTCACATTCAGGTGATTGACGGAGCTGGAGCTATACCTGGCCATCCAAGCCCCCATCACATGGAGGCCCAGTGGTGGGCCAACCAGAGTCCTTTGGGGATTGCACAGTGATTGGGAAGAGGGAGAGTGCAGTCCGCAGCAGGATTGCTGTGTGATTGGCCAGCGGTGAAGAAATGGCAGTCCGTGTCGGGGTCCGGGTGAATGTCGCAGGGTGTTCCGGAGGTCAGTAGGAGGTATTTCCCAGGGCATGATGCATAGGTCATGACCAGGCAGGGACAGGCCATATGGCGGTGATGGATGCTACTGCCTCCTTCCTCACACAGTAGTTCCCATCCCCTTCTCACTCCCCTGATACGGGTTCTGTGTCCGGTGTGTGTGGCGGGGTGATGGCTGCATTGCTGTGTGCCCCTGACATATCAGACTGCGTAGGTGATGGGGCAGCATCACAGTGTGCCACGGACACATCAGGGGTCAGAGCTGTGTGTGTCGATGTTCCCGCTGCAGTCATCTGGGAACGGCTCAGTGGCAGCAATGGCAAGTTGGAGTACTGCAGGGCGTTGCTGTTCCCAGCCACTACTCGCTGGTGTCCAGCCGTGGCAGACATACTTCCAGCCTGCATCTGCTCCATGGTGTCCATTGCCCTCCTAATCTGTGCCAACTCTGTGCTGTCATGGCATGTCTGACCAGACAGTTCTTGTATTAGACTCATGGCACCAGCGAGGTTAGCCAAGGTCTGTGGCGGAGCATGGTGCGTACAGGGGGTGTCCGATAGGGACTGTACGTGATCCCTGATGGGACTCAGACACCCACGTATGGCATCGAGTTTGGCTGCCACGAGCTCGAAACCCACCCGCAGCTGATGAGCCAACTCCACCTGGCAACCCAACACACGCCGTTGGAATTCCATGTATTGGTCGGGGGGTCCTGGGAGACAGCCGTGGTGGTGTGTGTTTCCTGCTGTGTGGTCTGTGCAGGTGGGGGGGTCACCTCGAGGCAGCTGGCCTGGCCTGCTCCTGGGTGTGGGGTGCAGAGGCTGTCCAGCATCCGTTGGAGGGTGTCTTGACATATGTGCAGGTTGTCCTCTTCATCCTCAATGGTGGGATGTGTGGTGTGCTCTGCAGGGGGTGTTGTTTGTCCCTCTGCAATGTAAAGGGGAGATGCAGGTTAACAGAGTTTCACATGTATGGTGATGATTTGCAGATGTTTACATTCAGACTGCAATGCCAATGTACATTGTGACTGTTTGGGGGGAGCTGGCTATTTGATGGCAGTCAGTGTGTTTCTCGACTACATGACGGATGTGTGGTAGTACCCGTACATTGTCATCACACAGTGTCAGGCAATGCCAGATGTGGGTGGACAGTTACTACGCACGAGCGGAACCTGTTGTGAGCTCTGTCCTGTGGTGCTGGTGTTGCACTTTGTACCACATTGCCTTCATTGCTGATGTTCTGTGATTGCTATGTGTGTGTGCTGCATTCTGGGGGAGTTGCCCCTGCAGCTCTGATTTCGTGTAGCCTTCTCCCTTTGAGGCGGGGTGCCTTTGAATTGTGTGCTTTTCGGGGCCTGATTTGCTTTTGACTTGGGTCATGTGTGCTCGCGGACTGTTTTTGTGGCCTGGTGCATTGTTCGTCTGCTGCGTGTATTGTAAGGCATGGGTTGTGGGTGCACGTGGACACGTCGGAGTGTGACCTGCTCCTTTACGGATGTGATCCGCACTTGGCTACCTCCATGTCGCTTCGTGGGCCATGTCATTTTTTTGGGGCAGCTGCCATGCTATCGGACATGCAGTGTTACTTGCATAGTCAGTGTGGGTCACGGAGCCGCTGCTTTGCTGGATTCAGCACATGTGCACGGGTCGGTTGTGATATTGGTGATGGGGGGGGCCCTCTGTGTACATTGTGGATGGGGGCCTACTTGGCGTTTCTATGTGTGCTGCAGTGTGCCAAGGCATTCAGGGACATGTTCCACGGTCATTGTGGGTGTGCTGTGTGCTGCGCGTAATTGTGCATGTGTGCCATTGTGCCCGTCTCCCCCGGCCCTAGTCGTTACTCACCCTGTTGCTGTTGGGTCAGGTTGTATCGTGCTGTGTCCAGGCCCCCCAATCCTGCCACCGTCTCCTCACTGCTGACTGTGGCCACCATTTGCTCCAGCTCATCCAGCTCCTCCTGTGTCGCAGGACTCCCACCTCCAGTCGCGGTTGCTGCCTCCCTGTTGGCGGCGAGCTTATGTTTGGTCTGCCTTTTCAGATCATGCCAGCGCCTCTTGACCTCCTGGACACTCCGACTGCATTGACGTTGGTGACGATGGCCTGCCATATTTTGGTTTGGGTTGCCAGTGCCGCAGTGGAGGTGCCGAACAGTTGTTGATGGTGTTCGGTCACCCCCGTGACGATGATCTGGTCTTCCTGCGGACTGTACCCGGTCTTCCTCTTCCTCTTGCCCTTCCCCGAAAGCGGGGTTCCTGGCTGGTCCTCCGTAGGGCTTGTGGTGTTCGGCTTGTCCTCTGCACTGGGTCCGGGTGCATCCATGTTGCTACGCAGTTTGAATTGTTTTTGGGCTTTTTTTTCTCTTTCTTTTATGGTGCTTTTTCCCGCCGGCCGCGTGGGATTTACAGGCCTGTGGCTGGTGTTCGCTGATTTCTGTACCGCGATTGGCCTCATCGCATGATTTCTCGCGTTCGTGTTTCGCATTTTTTGGGCGTGGCGTTGATTTTCACGCTGACATTTGACGCGTTATCTGGTGACTATCGCATGGTACCGACTTGTTGTGAATTCCACGTTGACACGGGGTTATTTTCCCGTGATAGGCTGCGTTATTGAAAGTTGCGTTACGCTACTCTTGCGGTAGTTATCACACGTTCTTGTGAATATACCCCTTTGTGCGAAATGATGAGTTAGGTTAGAGTGTGAATTGCATGCAGGCAGAGACCCATACCTGCTGTTCTCCAGTCACAAACTTGATTCTTCATGGAGCTCAAGTGAAACCCTGCCTGAACAGTTGAGTTTCGATGTGTTTCCTGAAGCGCATGTAGTTCAGTACTGCATTTATGATTGGATTGAAGGCATTCCACACCCTGCGTCCTTGTAGTCCAAGAATCTGCTTCCATGTTTCAATCACTTGTACACTCATTGCTGGATCAGGTATTCAATAGCGGATTAAGGGTCATATTTACAATTAAGTGACGGAGCGTGGCGTTTGCTTTATTGGCTTAATGCCGTGCTCCGCCACTTCTGAAACGCAGGGCTGCACCATATTTACAACAATATAGTGCAGCCCTGTGTTTCCCCCAGCGCTGGCTTAAATTTAGCAGCCTAGCGCCAACGCAGGCACCCTTGCACCATCGAGCAAGGGTGCCTGCGTTGCAGGGGAAGATTGTTTATGTGCAGGAAGGTGTCCCTTCCTGCACATAAACAATCTTTAAATGCCGTTTTGTAACTTCTATGTGTGCAGCTTAATGCAGCACACATAGAAGTTGCAAAACGTCTTTTTTAAAACGATTGTTTTTATGTGCAGGAAGGGAGACCTTCCTGCACATAAACAGTCAATGGCATTTTGCTGTTTCCATGTGCACAACGCAGCACACATGGAAACAGAAAAAACGAGGAGAAATTAAACGTTTCTCCTCATTGCCCCAAGGTAAGACCAGATTTTCCCTGGTCTTAATTTTGGTGCTGCCCCATAGTTACGCCACCCTTGTAAATATGGGGCAGCGTAAAAATCAATGGGTGTTGCAGTGGAACGCCCACCGCAACACCCATTGCCCTCCTCTTTCTCGCTAAGTATAGCATGAAAGGGTGCCTTATTTACAAGGCAGGTTTAAGCCACGTTAAGTGGCTTAACCCTGCCTTGTAAATAAGACGAAGCCCCTATCACCACCACAACGTTGTGAAAAGTGACGTGGTGGTGTTGATAGGGGCTTGTAAATATGCCCCTGAGTGTTCCAGACCAGCGCATAGGACTTAAGTATAGAACAGGGGGCATGTAATTGAACACATCCATCGGGACCCAGTGGATCTCTTTAAAGGTTGGTTTCACATTAGCCATGCTTTTGTAGTTTCAAACACATTGTTTTCTCCTAGTTTTGAACCATTTACAGCAAATCAATGAGTTTCTTTCAAAACCCATTGCTAGCGATAATACACTAGTGCAAGTAGACCATCACCAGGGCTCTTGTCAACTACCCCATGTCTGGTGGCTTAGAGGACTAATGTGCCCACTGTAGGGGCCTGTGTTTGACCTCATGGTCACAGGTTCAAATCCCGGTGGGTCCACTCATATTTTTGAGATCAATAAAATGAGTAACAATAAACATCTGTTATTCAGCATCAAGATGCCCACAGGTGAATATGCACTTTATATCTTACTCCCTGTGGTCCATTTGAAACAGAGGGATGATTTTTTGAAAAAGGGAAAGATTCTGGCTGACTTCCTGGATCAATTTGTTAAATTGGGGGGCAGAGGTTCTCTCACATCTTTCTCTTGGTATGGGGGTTTCATTGTAATGGAATGAGTGGTGGGAATGGGGCCATCAGCCCTGTCAGGTTTTTGCAGCCCCAAATATCTCATTTGGCCCTTGGGTGGCACACTCATGTTATATGACCTTGAAGTCCTGCCAATTAAAAGTGGCTAAGATACGTTACCTCTAACATTTGACCAACTGGGCCCAATCCCATTCTCAAAGCCTGCCAGGGGCTAGTGAGAGTAGGTTGTAAAGAAACAGGGCTCTCAGCTTCCATGCCAAAGATCAGAGAAGAGACTAGAAGGAAAGTTAAGAGGAGCGCATTGAGGAAATAGAAGGGCCTAAGCCGACAGAGTCCTTAAAAACTTCTGCTCCTAGTGTACCCATCTTCTTGTCATGTGGCCAAAATCACATGGTACTTCATTAAAAATCTCATCCTCTAAAGTTTCCAAGGGCATTGTGGTAGTAGAATGGGGAGAAGTTGAGATGCCGCTAGTTCCCTCCTGCTGCACTTCCCATGGCGTGTTGAGTGTGGTGGGCTGAAGCAATCTGTCTGACTCCTGAGGTCAGGGGGAGCAAAAGGAAAGGATGAGGGATGTGAGAGGAATGCGGACAAACTATGGTTCTAGAAAGGCTTAAAAGCCCCCAGTCCCGAGATACCCTGGTTTTTTGTAACCTAAGTCACATGACCACTGGGGGCCAATCCTATCCAACAGGGCTACAGCAACCATGTTGGTAGTAGGGAGGAGGGCTGTTGATTTCCCTCGGTGAAAAGCCGAGGAAGTCCAGGAGGAAATGGTGGTTGTGCAGAGGGGAAAAAAGGGAAATACTTACAAATATCAGGATACAAAAGTCGTGTTCTAGGGTATTCATGGATACATGGATTCATAATAAATGAGATAGAATGGAAAGTCAGGTCAGATGATGTTAATGAAGCTACATAATGTGGACATAGGTAGATGGAGGGCAGGGATGTCAGTGGCATATATTGTAGAATGCCTCAGGAGCATTCTAGTATTTCATGTAGATAGCCATCTAGGCAAAGTAGGTGAATTGAAATAGCGTGGGATAGGTGAACTGGCTAAAAGTAGGTTTCTCAGTGAATATATTTTCATTCAGGCTTTATACGTGTTTTCATGTAGTTGTAAGTTTGAATGTCCCTTGCCGAGAATCGAATTCATGAATTACAAAACACAGCAGTGAGTGTTCAGCTCACTGAAGCATTCTTCACGCATCTGTACCTTGTTCCTGACATGAAAGCTGCCAATAAACATTAGCAATCTGGGAGGAAAACATCGTAAGGCGTGCTTACAAGTGTGAATAACGATTGCTGGAATGGGAACGATGAACTTCAATTTTGTGTTCTCTAAATAAATACAAATACCCTTCATTAAACGATCAGATGCCGCCATCTTCAGGCAATCTTTCAGAATGCATGTAATTCCTTTTTGGGTCTAAACTCTAGAGTCTAGACCATGGGTACTCACAAACTTTCTCTCGGGGGCCAAATTTACAGTGTGGTTTGTGGCTGAGGGCCGCACCGGTGGGGGCGGGGTCATTGGGGGAGGGGAGGGGGCGGGGCTAGAGCAAAAAAAAACTGTGACCATGAGGTGGAACACAGGCCCCTGCAGTGGACGCCTTCGTCCACTGAGCCACCGGACCCGGCATACACATCTCTCTCTCTCTGTCTCCCTCCCTCTCTCTATCTCTCCCTCCCTCCCTCTCTCTATCTCTCCCTCCCTCTCTCTGTCTCTCTCCCTCTCTCTGTCTCCCTCCCTCTCTCTGTCTCCCTCCCTCTCTCTCTCTGTCTCCCTCCCTCTCTCTCTGTCTCCCTCCCTCCCTCTCTCTATCTCTCTCTCTCTCTCTGTCTCCCTCCCTCCCTCTCTCTCCCTCCCTCTCTCTCTCTCTGTCTCCCTCTCTCTGTCTCCCTCTCTCTGTCTCCCTCCCTCTCTCTCCCTCTGTCTCGCTCCCTCTGTCTCCCTCTGTCTGTCTCCATCTGTCTCCCTCTGTCTGTCTCCATCTGTCTCCCTCTGTCTGTCTCCATCTGTCTCCCTCTGTCTGTCTCCCTCTGTCTGTCTCCCTCCCTGTCTCCCTCTATCTGTCTCCCTCTATCTGTCTCCCTCTATCTGTCTCCCTCTGTCTCCCTCTATCTGTCTCCCTCCGTCTCCCTCTGTCTGTCGCCCTCCTTCCTCTGCCTGTCGCCCTCCTCCCTCTGTCTGTCTCCCTCTGTCTCTCTCTGTCTGTCTCCCTCCCTCTGTCTCCCTCCCTCTGTCTCTCCCTCTGTCTCCCTCTGTCTCCCTCCCTCTGTCTCCCTCCCTCTGTCTCCCTCCCTCTGTCGCCCTCTGTCTCCCTCCCTCTGTCTGTCTCCCTCTGTCCCCCTCCCTCTCTGTCTCCCTCTCTCTCTGTCTCCCTCTCTGTCTCCCTCCCTCTGTCTCTCCCTCTGTCTCTCTCTCTCTGTCTCCCTCTCTCTGTCTCCCTCTGTCTCCCTCTCTCTGTCTCCCTCTCTCTGTCTCCCTCTCTCTCTGTCTCCCTCTCTCTCTGTCTCCCTCTGTCTGTCTCCCTCCCTGTCTCCCTCCCTCTGTCTCCCTCCCTCTGTCTCCCTCTATATGTCTCCCTCTATCTGTCTCCCTCTATCTGTCTCCCTCCCTCTGTGTCCCTCCCTCTGTCTCCCTCCCTCTGTCGCCCTCTCTCTCTCTCTGTCTCCCTCTGTCTCCCTCTGTCGCCCTCTCTCTCTCTCTGTCTCCCTCTGTCTCCCTCTCTCTGTCTCCCGCTCTCTCTGTCTCCCGCTCTCTCTGTCTCCCTCCCTCTGTCTCCCTCCCTCTGTCTCCCTCCCTCTGTCTCCCTCCCTCTGTCTGTCTCCCTCTGTCTGTCTCCCTCTCCCTCCCTCTGTCTCCCCTGACTCCCTCCCTCTGTCTCCCCCTGCCTCCCTCCCTCTGTCTCCCTCTCTCTCTGTCTCCCTCCCTCTGTCTCCCTCTCTCTCTGTGTCCCTCCCTCTGTCTCCCTCCCTCTCCCTCCCTGTCACCCTCTGTCTCCCTCCCTCTCCCTCCCTCTGTCACCCTCTGTCTCCCTCCCTCTCCCTCCCTCTCTCTCCCTCTCTCCGTCTCCCTCTCTCTGCCTCTGTCTGTCTGTCTCTGCCTCTATCTGTCTGTCCCTGTTCCTGTCTCTGCCACTATCTGTCTCTGTCTGTCCCTGTCTCTGTCTGTCCCTCCCTCTGTCTCCCTCCCTCTGTCTCCCTCCGTCTGTCTCCCTGTCTGTCTCCCTGTCTGTCTCCCTCTGTCTGTCTCCCTCTGTCTCCCTCCCTCTGTCTCCCTCTCTCTCTGTCTCCCTCTCTCTCTGTCTCTCTCCCTGTCTCTCCCTCTGTCTCCCTCTCTCTCTGTCTCCCTTGTCTCCCTCTCTCTCTGTCTCCCTCTCTCTCTGTCTCCCTCTCTGTCTCCCTCCCAGGCCTGAGCTCCCTGGCCTTGGCTCAACTCTCTGACTACAGGCTGGCGGGAAACATCACATCACAGGCTCTTAACGCACACCTCACCCGGCTCTCACTCCCTGCTGCCCTCTGTCACCCTCTGCCATCTCACCCGGCTCTCACTCCCTGCTGCCCTCCATCACCTCACCCGGCTCTCACTCCCTGCCCTCTGTCACCCTCCGTCACCTCACCCGGCTCTCACTCCCTGCCCTCTGTCACCCTCCGTCACCTCACCCGGCTCTCACACCCTGCTGCCCTCCATCACCTCACCCGGCTCTCACACCCTGCTGTCCTCTATCATTCTCTGTCACCTCACCCCGCGTGTGTGGCAGCCCGGGCTGAGACAGCTTCCCGGGCACACACACAGCCGCACCCAAGTACTTCACAGGTCTTTAAAAGACCATTTGCATGATAACGAGGCTTTGTTGTATTTCACCTCTTCTTAGCGCCCCTGCAGCTCCACTCGGACTATCGCTGGAATCGCCCGGCCCCCATAGAGCAGAGTCTGTGTTTGCTGACACTCTGAAAAAAAAACAAAAAAAAACACAGGTACGATGTCTGCAAGGTCCGCGGGCCGCCAAGGAAGGCTTGCCGGGCCGCTGGCAGCCCGCGGGCCGTACTATGAGAACCCGTGGTCTAGACCATGGGGTCTCCAACATTTTCTTTTATAAAAGCTACTTATGTTCAATGAAAATCATATTCTTTTTCATAGACACACTTTACACCCAGGCTAGTGCTTAGTAAACCTGTAGCTAAAGGAGTGCGATCCATCAAATTAACAGAAAGAAACGAGTCAAGGGTTTAGCTCGGCCCTAAGAGCCCATACACAAGCTAGGCCCTGAAAATACTTGTTTAACCATATCATTATACATCCCTACCTGGCCCCGTTAACCAACCCCACCCAATTACCATAGCCAATAGTTCGCCCATAAGAGGAGACCTATTGGCATTGCCAATGTTTGTATTGTTTATGAGGTTGCCTGGTTGCTAAGATGCTGTAAAGCAGCAGGTTTTGAATCCCAGCACAACCATAACATTGTCTTGTCTGATCTTCGGTATATCGTTTAACCTACATGTGCTTCAGTTCATGTTTGATGAAGTTGGAATTCTTTACAAATGGACTAAATGCTACCACAAAGAGCTATTGAATGCTATTTAGAAAAACAACATTCAGAAGCAAACCACAGAGAGATTTACAGCAGTGAGGGGGAAAGGGACTGTTACTTGTCAATTGATTTGCACTGCAGGTAAGTACATCTTATTAGATGGAATTAAGCAAAGAAAGAATCCGTTGATCCGCATTTGAATGGAATATATTTTAGAGTGGGAAAAGTGAAAAAGTTAATAGCATCCATTTGTATAAAAAGAGGGGCACTTCCCAATAAATATGGATTTCAGCATCTGTACGATATATCACGTGAGTGGCATCCCTCGATTGTAGAGGTACCTTCATGACATGCTTAAGAAATTGCCCTGAATATTGGTTAATGTATGAACACCTTGCCACCTAGGAGAACAGCAGACTCATAGCTCATCTCTCCTAGAAAATGACCTCTAACACTGTATCACACAAATGATGCACTAGGCAAGACTATTGACAACTGGCTCATTGCCTAATATCCTGGGTTGGTAAGTGACCATCCCTCCATCGAGTGAGTGCTGCTTGTGATATAGTGCTTCCAGAAACTGTGCACTTTAGAAGTGAAAGATGACAGTTGGAGGGGGTCTGAAAAATGAAGTTTGCAACATTGCATACTCCGCCAACTTCACATACTGCAAATCAGTGCGCATTGAAGCTGCTCAACAACTTCAGAACCTTTTCTGCGACCATAGCATGGTCGCTAGTTGCTACGATTGTCATTTTGACCTTAGGAACTGTTTTTTGCACGCGGTAGCATGGCACAAGATAAACGGGCCTACCCGAAATCTGAGATTTCAATGAAACACAACATATCTACTTAGCCATAGATGCTCCCTCACCTACCCCAACATTTTAAATGTGTGGTTTGATTTTTTGTCAGTCTGTCCCTGTTTTTTCTCTCCTCCCATCACTTTTTCTTCTCCCCCGTACCATTCTCCCTCTCATCCGTTTTTCTTCTCACCCTCCAACAGACAGGACAAAAAAAAAAGCGCTATGAAGCAGCCCACTCTGGCTGCTTCATAGTGCTTTTTTAACCTTCCTGTTACCCACCACCACTCGATTGCCAAAGTCAATAACTCACCCATAGGCGAGACCTATTGGCTTTGCCAATGCTTGTTTTCTTTTAAGGTCTGGGCAAACAGTCCAATTACTTACCTCAGAGTGGCTTTGGGTCTAGCCAATTCACCATTTTAAGGTGTGGCTTGACAGCGCTGTTACCATAAATAATGTGATCAGATCAACCTAAAAAAGATATTTCAGCAGTACTACAGAGAGGGGCTTTGGCTCTACTTACATGTTCCTATCTAGGAGTACATGTTTTGATTGGGCAGAATTTGTGTGCTTCCACACAAAATGTGTTCCCCCCCACACACACCCTACCCCCACAGCTGGTAATATTTTATTTATCCAGGCTGCCTGAGCTTGCACTTTCAGGGGCACACACATCATTGTAATGTTGTTAAAGCTTCTTAGATCATTAAAGGTGTATGTTTTCCACTGGCAGTAGCACAGATGGGACGAGGGCAGTCATAAGGAATGTATTACAGTCCCAGCACCATTCTCTTCCATCATTAACTTTAGACTTCAGTATGCAGTTGTGTGTTTGAGGCAGTATGAGATGCCCAGGGTTACATTAATCTACATGGATTTTTAGGTGTGGCTTGACAGTGCAACTGTTGACTGACCTATGCGATCAACAAAAACTCAGAGTCCTGAGCATGTGGGGAGGAAAAGATTGTTAATCAATTTATCAGCAGTGTTAGTAAGAGCTCAGCATCCACAATAAATGCCTTGAACTTTCTGGCAGAATTTGCTTCAAATTCTCTGAGCCACAGGGCACATAGTAGGGTTTTAGACCATTTTCCACACAATAGGATTTCCATTCTTGATGCTCTGGTTTACAGGGAGTTACAGGCCATCGAATTCCCAAATGCAAGACCAAGCTTACAACGTCCTATTTCGGCTGTTTATTCCAGCCCCAACACAAAATAGATGTTGAAGCAAGGGAGGATCAAAGCATTGCTGAAATCCAGGAGGGCAGAGGAAAGCACTGAAAGGTAGGGAGATGATCATGAGCCTTATAAGACACATGCTTCAGTTTTGAAGGATGACAAAAAGATAGAAAGATGTTTATCCCTCTGCAGATAAAGAGCTCTAGTTTAGTTTAAAAGTGTGGTGTGGTCCACTGGATTTCTGCTCTTTTATTCTGCATAGCAAGGCTGTTTAAGATGCTGCCTAGGACTCAGAAAAAAACAAAGGTTTTTGGATTGTGTGTGAAGAGTTCAAATTAGAGAACACTGATTTCTGGTGGATACATCTGCCTGAGGATTCCTCACCTTTTGAATTATCCCAATGCGCAGCAATCCACTGAAACTTTTCTCTTCAGCTCTCCCACGTCAGCGAAGACGTCACAATTGAACAGCTCCGCACGCTACTCCGTGTGACGTCATTGGAGCCATAAGAAGACCTCATCGGCGTGCTGACGTCAGTTCCCTTTTTTCCGCGCCGTCAACGTGTAACGGTTCTCACAGGCTCTCCATTTCTGGGAGATTTCTTCGTTACTGTTGCTGCAACTTTGTAGCTTCTGAAGATGTCTCTTTCTAGAAAGTCGGGATTCAAGCCGTGCAGGGAATGCGGGGCCAGATGTCCATCACTGACCCGCATGAAGCTTGTTTATGGTGCTTGTCTTCGGATTACAACGTCGGGACATGTTCATCGTGCAAACAGATGAATCAGAAGGCCTCGAAGGAGAGCAAGGCCAAGTTATTCATGGCCAAAGCCAAGAAGCAGAAGAGGGGTCGTAGAAGGTAGTATCGGACCCGGTCAAATTCACTGACCCCTCACACTTCAAGGTTGTCCAAGAAGTGCAAGAAGAAGTGGCACCATGGTTCTCGGCGTCAGTCCTCGAAGGATGAGACTCCGAAGTCGGTGTCTCCGAGTCCTAGGCGGCGACGGCGCAGAGATTTACTAAGACTTCACGCCGTGTTTGCATCACAAAAGTGATGCAAATCGGCGCAAAATCTTTTTTTCCAATTTATTTTCAAGCACAAAACTTGTTTAGCACTAGAAATAATGTGAAAGTAACGAGAAGCAGCACACACCGCTGCTTTGCATTACTTAGTGCCAAGGGGCCGTACCTTGGGTGGTGCATGGGCATTCCCATGCAACCACCCAAGGTTTTTGCCCTTTTAAAGTAGGCGCAAGGAAGGAGAAATGCTTTTATTTCTGCTTCCTTTTCTGACTTTGTATGTGTGCTGCACTGTACAGCACACATACAAAGTCGGAAAAGGGTTGAAGTCAGTCTATGCATTGTATTTTGTACTGGAAGATATCCTTCCAGTACAAAACCTATGCTACACTCACATAGACACCCTTGCACCATTGTGCAAAGGTGTCTCAGTGGCGCACGGCAGCTGATTTCTGCACCGTCGCGAGGGGAGGAGAGTGCCATATTTCACTAAATTTGGCGCTCTCCTGCTCGTTCCTTCTCACGCAGTGCAGGTAGCATTTGCAGCTGCTGCACTGTGCTACATGAGAACTTTGCAAATCTGGCCCAAAATGTCTCCAACACCTTCTCCAGGGGTGTCTCTGGTTCCGTCTCATAGGGCTGTTACTCCTCCAACTCCGAGGAATGTTACTCCTCCTCTGGCGCCAAGGTCTGTGACTCCACCTCCGGCACTGGCGCAGAGAACTCCGACTTCACAGCCAGAGACAAATTTGGTGCCTCCACGTACGGCTCCAGAGCCCTTTGTCCCAGATCCATCATATCCAGCGCTCCTGACTCCGGGATCAGATCAGTCTCATTTTTAAATGCTATGTTTAGCATTTTCACAAGGGCTACGAATCCATCAGGTGCATCTGCTGGCCCCATGGGTTCACTTGCATGCTCTCTTGGAGGGTTTCCCCCTCATTTTCCGCAGGCACCTTTCATGCCCTTTATTCCTGTGACTACAGGTAGCTGGCCTCTACCGGCACCGACGCTGCCGGCGCTGTTGCCTTTTCAAGAGGGGTGTGGCCCTTTGGATGGTTCATCTCTGGCACTAAACCTGGATAAAACTGAACTGATCCTGTTAGGCGGTGTCCGGAACCTTTGGAGCTCAAATTTCTGACCAATTGAGCTGGGCTCTCCCCCAGCTCCATCCTCTTCAGCTAAGCGCCTTGGGGTTACAATCAACTGCGACCTATGCATGAAGTCCCAGATTGGGACAGTAGTCTCAACCTGCTTCTTCCTGCTGCGGAAGATAAGGAAAATCAGCAGACTCCTCACTAGAGAAGTAGTGGTTTAGGTTGTCTTATCTTTGGTCATTTCTCACATTGACTATGCCAATTCACTTTACTTCAGTCTGCCGTCATATTTAGTCAAAAGACTGCAACTGGTGCAGAATCAGGCCGCCAGACTGATTTTCCATCGGCCCAGATAGCAACACGCTTCCCCCCTTATGAGGAAGCTACATTGGCTCCCCATAACACAACGCTGTGCTTTCAAAATCGTGTGTATCATTTTTATATCTCTGCATGGAGCCTGGCCGAAATTTGTTTCCAAACTTATCCAGCGATATAGACCTGTCCGCAATTTGCGCTCAGCCCACATGAACCTCCTGGTCACACCGTCCTACTGTTATGATTCATATAGGTACCCTAATATAGGCCCGGGTAATATCATACACCTTCACCTACATTACCTCCCCTACACTACACAGTAACGGACCTTTTAGGATTGAACCTTTACCTAGTTCTATTCCTGGGCGAAGGAGGGTTTCCTCCCGAACAATAGTGTCCTCTAACTTGATCAATAAGACTCAGACAGTATGAATGAATATTCATAAGGATTCTTGGAAACCAGGCTGGGGCTACACCACCTGCATAATATCTACGTACACGGTTCATCCCATACGTCATCCTCAAATCCAACAAGGGCTAACACAAGAAACAAGGGACAAAGGAACCCTAGATACTTTCTGTATAAATACAGCACATCTTGCTAGTGTTAGTTAGAGGGAACCGAGAATTCCAGGCCGACACACTGACCAGAGACGCTGAGGCTCCTGCATGCAGACGCTCCAGCTGACAGTGGTCTAACCCATCTCTCGCGGGGTGTCCAACTCGAGACCAGGACGGGGTCCCACACTCTCTCTCTCCAGGTAAAAGGGGTTCGACTAAATCCTAGAGGGATTCTTGGCTCCACACCTACTCATATGCTAGGTAAACTTAGGTACATCTAGAGAGGCATCGTAGGAGTATGCGCTCTCTTTTATCATGCATTTTATATCCATGTATGCATTTACGATTATTGCAAAATGGTAGAATTGTACTATCCATTTATATTCACTATACTGCTGATTATATATATCTGCCACTGTCTAACAATCATTGCAGCACATCTATTTTACACTAGAAGAACAACTGTGCAATAAATACTTATTGTAACACGCCTGACTGTTTCTTCTGTGTAAACTCTCTGAGACCGAATAAGTGAGCACGAGTGACTGAGCGAAAAGTAGTATATTGTTTCCACGATCCTGAGGGATCAGGGTTGTCATGTTCTGAGGTTGCCAGAAACTACTCTCTCCCCGATAAGAGGAGACACTAGTGGCACTGTGAGCTATTTAATGCAAACAGGCTAACATTTTCGGTGGGGGTGTTCAGAGTCAGTCTGCCACCAAGCCCACAGTTCATGTTATCCAAGCGCGCAGATTCTGTATAGGTTATATATAGGAACTACACGACACTACAAACTGAAGTGACTAGGCGGTGGTAGATTTGCGGTGTTGGCCCCTCACTTCTGGAACGCCCTCCCCCTTGACATCAGATCCTGTACAGATTTTTTGACATTCAGGAGACTTCTTATGGCTTGGCTGTTTATCCAGGCATACGAATAACCCAGGCTACTCCTATATTAAGCGCCAAGAAACCGACCGGTGTACGTGCGCTCTACAAATAATTTTAACATAACATCTGGATCTGATTCCGCACCGGTTCGACCTCAACCGACTTCATTCCCGGTTCCTTTGGATGTTCCAGACACGCTGGCTTCGCAGTCACTGATTCTGGTGCCACCGACGCCGACATTGAGAATGAGATCTTGGAGAGAGGCTCAAAGACTGGTGGAAGAGGAAGAATACCAAGAGGAGTATGAGGGAGCTGAAGATGGGGAAATTGTGGCCCTTCACCCTGAGTTTGAGGGATTACAAGAAGCAAAGGGTCTGAATACCTCCCTCAGTGGGAATTGGCTTCACCTAAGGGTTTACCACCTCCTGAGGTAACTTCACACCACGCTGTTATTCGTAAGGCTGCGGGTCTATTAGAAGTGCCACTTCCCACAGCTGAACTGAGGTCTAATATCCACACTGTGGTTCTTCATTCTTCAGCTTCTGCATCAGAATCATTGTTGTCTTTCAATGAGATTTAACGGAGCCTATTTTAGATGTTTGGCAGAAGCCAATGTTCTCTCCTGCAGTTCCAGGACAGTGGCTAGAAGATACAAGGTAGCTCAGGAGGATCTGGCTTTTTTATATTCTCATCCCTCACCGGAAAGTCTAGTTGTCCAATCTTCTTGCTCATCTAAATTATCATCAGGGTCCTTTCTAACCACGCCAGCTGATAGAGAATCAAAACGTATGGAGCAGTTGGGCAAAAAGGTTTTTTCATCGTGGAGTATGGTCTTAAAGTCTACAAATGCCACATGTCGTTTGGGACGTTACATTCACGCCCTCATGGATTCGACTAAAGAGGTCATCCCGAAATTGCCTACAGAGGTCCAGGGGCATTTTTCTGAGTTTCTGGCGGATGCTCAGGCGGCTGCTCGTCAAGTAATTCAATCTGTGTGGGACACAACGGACTCTGTGCCTAGAGCAATGCGGTCTTCTGTGGTGACGAGAAGGCATTCCTGGTTAAGGGGTTCTGATTTTTCACCCGATGTTCACGCTGCGTTGCTGGACTTTGAAGGGTCCAGCTGTTTTGGAGCTAAGGAGGATTGTGCACTGCAACGCCCTAAGGATAGCAAGGCAACAGCAAGGTCCTTAGGACTTCAGACCCAACCCAGGGACTATAGACAGTTCCGCAGGTTTCAGGGCTTTGCTAAGAACTTGTCCTTTCATGGCAGACAACATCTGCAGCAGCAGACACATCTTCTGTACAAATCCAACAGGGGAGGGGGCAGAGGTTGTCTGCGGGGTTCTGCCCAGCAACAAGTCTCCTCCGCCTCCTCTTCCTTCTGCCTCTCTGACTGTTGTTGCAGGGAAGCAGCTCTAGCTCCGCCATCATAGACCAATCTTGTCCCATGGGAGTACGGGTGGCCTATTCTCTACCTCATTAGAGGTCTGTCACTACAGACCTTCGGGTTTTAAACATCGTAGAAAATGGGTATGCCCTACCCTTCCGGGAGTTTTCCCCTCCTTTCCCTCCCCGTCAAGGCATTTGCTCGGAAGAGCATCTTCTGCTTCTCCAGCAGGAAGTACTATCATTGCTTCAAAAGGGTGCAATCGAGATAGTTCCAGAGCAGGAAAGGGTTCAGGAGCGCTACTCACAGTACTTCCCGATTCCCAAAAAGGATGGTCGTTTACCTTAAACAGGAGAAGTTCAAAATGTCGACCCTGGCACAGGCTCTTCTCACGCTGAAGAATGAAGACTGAATGGAGTCAATCGATTTACAGGATGCGTATTTTCACATTCCCATTCTGAAGTTGCATCAGACGTGTCTCCGATTTATGGTGGGGTCTCAACATTACCGGTTTGTGGTCCTTCCGTTCGGTCTTACTTCCGCACCTCGGGTCTTCACAAAGGTGATGGCGGTGGTGACAGCACACCTCATAAGGTCAGGGATTCCTGTTTTCCCTATCTGGACAACTGGCTGCTCAAAGCATTCGCCAGAGATAGTGTTGCATCATTTGCAGGTAACAACACAGCTGTTGTTCAGCTTGGGATTTTTGATAAATGTATCCAAATCTCACCTGGTGCCCTCTCAGCGCAACCTGCTCAGTACTGGACACTACTGTGAATCGTGCCTTCCCATCTCTACAGAGGATTCAGGACATCCAGGCTATGATTCCACGGTTTCAGAATGGAGCCTGGGCTCCAGTCCTGAAGGTCTTGCGCCTGCTCGGTCTGTTTGCTTCCTGTATTGTTGGTCAGCCATGAACGCTGGCATATGAGGGCCCTCCAGTGGTGCCTCCATAAGCGGTGGTTTCAACACAACGGAGGTCTCAAAGAATTGGTCAGAATCTCCAGAGACACTGTAGCTGATCTGCAATGGTGGAGTGTTTCAGGCAACCTGTCTCAAGGGAAGCCATTTCACCCTCCTTCTCTGGTGGCCTCAGTGATAATGGATGCCTCCACTCCAGGGTGGGGAGCTCATCTGGGGGTTTCTGGAGATCAAAGGTCTTTGGTCTTCAGAGAAAAGATTGTTTCACATTAATCTTTTGGAATTGCGGGTGATACATTGGGCTCTCAAGGCCTCCTTCCTTCCCTTCACAGTCAGTCGGTTCTGGTCTTAACAGACAACACTACTTCAATGTGGGACATCAACAAACCGGGAGGAGTAGGGTTGTATCTTCTCTGCAGAGAGGCTCTGCGACTCCAGTCCTGGGCTCAGGACTAGCGGATTTGCATAATCGTAAATCATCTGCCCGGAGAACTGAATGTGAGTGCGGACAGTCTCAGTCGGCAGTATTCGGCCGATCATGAGTGGCGTCTCTATCCAGAGGTGGAACTTCACATTTTCAGGATGTGGGGTTTTCCTCAGTTGGACCTATTTGCCACTCACGAGAACGTGCATCGCCCGTCATTCTGCAGTCTCCAGTATCCGACACAGGGAGCGTTGGGGGACGAGATTCAGTTACATTGGGGTTCTCAGCTTCTTTACGCGTTTCCCTCATACCCTTGATTCCTCGAGTTCCTAGGAAGATCCGCCAAGACCAGGACCAAGTCATATTGATCGTCCCGGAGTGGCCGCAAAGAGTGTGGTACACAGACCTCCTTTACCTCTGATGTCAACCTCTGCTCCATTTCCCTCTCAGGGCAGATCTCCTCTCGCAATCGCAGGGGCAGGTTCTACACCACCCACCTATAGAGCCTGCACCTTCATGCCCGGAGATTGAACGGGGCAACCTGAGTTCTTTCTCTCTCCCACCGGATGTGGTGGATGATTTTTTTTGGCCAGAAGACACTCCACCAAATCTGTCTATGCTGAGCTAAATTTGTGAAATGGTGAGGAGAGTAATCATTTGATCCCTTAAATGCCCATTTATCTGATGTTCTAAGTTTTTCTCTTTCCCTGGCAGAACAGGGCTGTGCTGTGGCAACTGTTAAAAGTTACTTAGCTGCCTTGTCAGCTTTTCTTTGTTTGCCAGATCAACCCTCTCTGTTTAAATCTCCTTTAGTTATGAGATTCATTAATGGTCTCATTAATAGGTTTCCTCCCACTCTCTTTATTATGCCTCAGTGGGATTTGAATCAAGTTCTTACGTTTTTGATAGGTTTGCCCTTTGAACCTTTGCATAGTTACCCTTTAAGGTATCTCGCATTTAAAACTATATTTTTAGTGGCAGTCACTTCAGCTAGGAGGGTGAGTGAATTGCAGGCTCTTAGTTCCAAGCCTCCTCTTACATCTTTCTATGCTGATAAGATGGTTCTTAGGACCAGAGTTGCTTTCCTGCCTAAGATGGTCACTCCATTCCACTTGGGGCAGTCCATCACCTTACCTACTTTCTACCCTCCCCCTCATCCTTCTAAGGAAGAGGAGAGACTTCATCATTTGGGCCACAAGAGGGCAGTGAGCTTCTACCTCGACAGAACCAAGGACTTCAGGCTGGATGATCAACTCTTCATAGGATATGTGGGCAAGATGAAGGGCAAGGCTGTCCACAAAAGAACGCTGTTAAAGTGAATAATCCTGTGCATCAAGATCTGCTACACCTTGGCCAAGAAGGAGCCATCTGAAGGTATTCGTGCTTCTTCTTCGGCTTTGGCTAGAGGTGTCCCTGTGGTTGACATCTGCAAAGCGGCAACTTGGGCCTCCCCCTACACTTTTGCAAAGCACTATTGCTTGGGTTCGGAAGTGAGGAGGGACAGCCATTTTGCTTGTTATGTGTTGCAGGATTTTTTTGGTATAGGCAGGCATCCTCCTCCGAGTGCAGGACTGCTTGGGGATTCAATGCAAAAGGTGAGGAATCCACAGGCAGATGTATCCATCAGAAGAACAAGTTACTTACCTTCGGTAACGCTTTTTCTGGTGGATACAATATCTGGCTGTGGCTTCCTCACTGACCCGCCCGCCTCCCCGTTGCCAGTTTGCTTATACCGAAAATTAATCAATTCATGTTTTATGTGGTTGTTTTGCTTAAATCATGAGGTTACTTGGATTTGGAAAACATCTATGATGTAGTATTTCCATATTTGGTTGTATTTTTGTATACTATTTATACTTGTGGGAAGGTTGTTAGTTCACCTGTTTCGCCTCGAAGGCACGTAAAAAATGGGTGGAACTGACGTCAGCATGCTGACGAGGTCTTCTTGTGGCTCCGATGATGTCTCGTGCGGAGCCGTTCCATTGTGACGTCGACGTGGAAGAGCTGAGAAGAGAAGTTTCCTTGGAATGCTGCGCATTGTGATAATTCAAAAGGTGAAAAATCCACAGGCAGATACTGTATCCACTAGAAAAAGCGTTACCGAAGGTAAGTAACTTGTTCTTTAGTTTTAATAAAAAGGCTAGTTTACAAATGGTTTGACATTCCCAATTTCGATTGAAATGCAAATTAGCTTGAATCCTTTCATTAAAACTTAGATTTTCTTCAATTTTTGATTTCCCTAACCATGAATCCTAATGCTAGCCTTTACCATAATCCTTACTCAACTTTTATCCTGAAACCTAAATCTCTCAATAACCTTAATCGTATGTCAATCCTCAATCCCATCTTTTACCCAAAACCTACAACACTCATTCTAAAACCCCCTGCAACCTTAATCGTATCCTTTGCCTAAGGCTCACTTCGAATTGCAAATGGCTTGCACTACACTCTGATCACCAAGTTGCCCATTGGATTTGGGTAACTTTTGTTTAAATTTAAGTCATATCAAATGCTGAAGGAATGCAGGCTTTTGTCATCCTTTAAGTTTGGAAAGGTATGAAGTGCCTAACCATCACTATAATTCATCATGTAAATTTGAAACCAAGCACATTTTGTTTTAGGATTATTTATATTCCTGACCTGTGCTGTCTTTCAGATTGACACAATTTAGACCACTTTAGAATACGACTTTATTGCATAAATGTTTGTTTTTAAAAAGTTTCCCATATTCTATTTTGTTCTGCAAATTTTCAAAATTCTGAATACAAAAATATACTAGTAAGCTTGTACATGGTTTTAGGTGACCTGTGTGTTAGTGCATTCCTCTTCACTTTGAATTATCTACAAGGATTATTACTTGGGTGTGGATACCTCATTAGGTGGCAAAGTCTGGATTTCTCACTGAAGGCACGGGGCTTTAAGTTACTGGCTTGGTTACCCTGTGCCACCCTGTTACTGCTCTCTTTGGTTCAAGACAGGTGATGTATTTTATGACTGCATGTAAACGGAAATCTAAAATATTCTAGTCGTAAAGGTCCCAGCAGGGCTAGACTGGGAATTTCCTAAAATACAGCCCGCAGTAGGCCTGGGCAAAATATTCGAATTGCCAGAGTAATCTTGCATAATTCCCGGCATTTTGCATTACGCGAAATTACGCCATTGTGCCACCAACACAATTTCAAATTCGCCTGGGTAAAATTACCCTCTCGCGAGCCCCTGAACAACGTGAATGAACAGAACCATTTCCGCATGTGATTTTGTGCTATTTTCAGACTAAAATATGGCACTAAATGCCAGATTTGCATTTCACCCAGTTTTTCTGATATTTGTCGTAATTGAAAATTATGCGAATTTCGCACATCCCTACTTTCTAGATCAGGGTTCTCCAAAGTCGGTCCTAGAGGGCCAGATCAAATAGGGTAACAACAAGTTTATAGGGAACTATGGGGCCATTTTTTGCTCCTTTGAATTCCAAGGAGAAACCTAAGCAGGTCACTTGGGCTGTGGAATGTTAAGACGCCTCGAGAGGCTCAGAAATATCAAGCAAGGCCCTGTACCACAAGCTATAAAACACAGCCAGTAATTCATAGAATAGATTAGGTCTACAACTTACTTCTTTGAAGCCCCACATGAAGCAAATGCTTTCATGCGGGGACCCTCTTCAAAACTTTACGGTCAGAAAGGTAGTGGGAAAGGAGGGACTGAGGCTTAATACATTACATTAGGGCTGCAAAAAAGGGAGATCATCTGTAAAAACTAGTGTTTTTCAACTTTGAAATATAAACGCAAAGCAAAAAAGTGTATAGGAGGTATGTCATTGTTTGGAAGGTGGTGAGTCCAAGGAAGACAACACCCGCAAAAAGAGGCTGAAATGAAATGCAGGTATGATGCTCTCAGCTGCATTTCAACAGAGGCAGAATCTGTTGGAGGAAAGAAAAACTTTACCACATGCTTTCTAATTTGATGCATATATCAGTGTGTTTACAATACGTTTTTAACAAAGTATTGTAAACACAGCCCTTGGTAAAGAAACAGCTCAGATCTGCAGCTCCTGTCCACTCATGCTGCCACAGCTTTGAGACATGCTTCTTGTCTGTATTTGTCAAACAACAGATCTGAGATCGGTTGGTACAGTTTTTATGAGAACATTCACCTCAGTAGATTAGGTCTCTCTCCATTGCGACATGGTGAGGGGACATACTGCAGCAAACAGGTGTTGCGCCCCAATCCTGTGTGCACTGGTTGAGGCCCTAGGAGGCAGTGTCCTCTTCTTATATGGAAAACAATCCAATGAGGCTCCCTCCTTGCTTTGTATCATGGGACATTGCTACGAGGCCACCAGCAACCCGTTGCATCCCCCTATTTGTAAAACATCTCTGAGAGGAAAAGGGCCATTAGTTGTGTGGCCTGCACAAGGAATGGGTCCACATTTGCCCTCCAATGGGAGCCAAACTCCCAATTGTAGCACTTGACTCTCTCAGGGTAGCGGAGCAGAACAGTCCAAGTCCTACTCAAGGGAGGTGGTGTGGGCTAGAAATTACAAATCGCTGGCACACAATAACAACACTCAATACATGATTGTCCAGTCAGTGCTTTTTCTTTAGAAAAAGGAAAAGCACATTTATTATAGACACTACTAAATACTAAGCAGTAATTTGCAAATATACATAAGGTTGGTGGAAATACCTTTGGTAACATTACATTTGACCCACAAATTCACAGGACACCCTCTCCATGTACACTACAGCATTTAATCATATATGGGGGTGTCAGTTTGCATTATGTCAGTGTTGTCCCGTCTGAAGATTAAAATCACGTTATAATAATACTTCATTCCGTCACTGATTTCAGTAACCATAATCTCTCTGCACTCATTAAGAATAGTCAAGCATTGCAATCACATGCACACATTACCAGTAATAAGGGATGGCATCCCTGCATTATCAACCATAAAGCATGACATCCCCTTCTGAACTTATAAGTAACCAGGCAGTGCAATAAGGGGCTTGCATTATCAGAAATAAACATTGCAGCCTATCAGGAATAAGAATTACTATCAGCATTAACACCCCTTTAAATAAAGGTTTATCATTGACATCTTTGAATAAAGCATCGATTAATCTCATGGTGCATAATTCTTTGAAAGAAACCACTGCCAAACTGCTATGAAGAATACTTTTCAAGAAAGCATTTCAAGACCTCGGACAACCATCTTTAAATAAAGCATTTTCTTTTTCCTTTTTTTTATACAGATAAACAATCGCAACGGCTGTTCCAGGGTTAGCATAGGTTGGGTAGGTTATACATTGGAATTTATATTGCTAGCCCCACATGTCAGTTTTTTAAAAAGAGAGAAAGGCAAAGAGGAGAGGACAGAAGAGTAAGTGGTGAAAAAAGAAGAAAACAAAAAGAAGATTGGGACAGAAAGAGACATTGCTATACAGTACATCTGACATTCTGTAGAGATGTTGAGCCCGCATGTTGGGACTACCGGTCTATGAATGGCTATGTCCTACTGGGACCAAGTTGAAACATTTGTTTTGGTGTCGGCGCCTTGGCAGTTTCATGGGGGATCATAAGAGACTAGGTAGGTGTCCAGAGAGCTCCACATCCCTCTGGAGGACGGTTTCCAGGGTGAGTACTGTAGTGCGATATTGTCCGCGCCTCTGAGATGCGTGATCCAGCCTTTGTATGAAGTTTTACTTGTGTCCTTCCAGTTGGCTAGGACCAGTTTCACTGCAGCTGTCAGTAGAAGGTCTAGTAGGTCCTTATCTTGTTCCGATCTCAATTTCGTACGCATAAATGCCGTGGTGAGGGTGGAAAACTCCATTGCTAGTGTGCAGTGAAACAGATCGTTTATGAAACCAAATATTTTCCCCCAGAATACCTTGAGTGTTGGGCAATGGAAGATAAGGTGTGCTAGGTCCCCCTTTCCCTTGTTACAGTTCCAGCATAGCTCGTCCTCCCTAAGGCCTAGTGAGAATAGCCGTGCAGGGGTCCAAAACGCCTTGTGTAGCAGCCAGAATTTTGTTTGTGTGAGCACTAGGGAGATCTTATTATGTGAGACCGAGGCCCAAAGCGTAGCCCATTCTTGTTCGTTGAATGAGGTTTTGGATTGTTCAGCCCAGTAGGCGATTGTTTTATCATTAAGTTTGGATGTTTGGGGGCGAAGGAGTTTGTAAAGCTGCGAGACTTGGTGTCCTAGTATGTTGATGTTAGACACTAATCGGAAGATTGAGGGTTGTGGGGTCGATAGTTTAGTTTTGGATAGGGCTGTTCTGATTTTTAGGAAGTTATAGAATTCGATGTCGTTTAATTGGTGTCTTGCTTTAAGGTCTGTGAATGTGATGGGGTACTTCCCGTTCTCTATTTGGTAAGGGTAGTAGATACCTTTCTCAATCCATGTATCGAAGGTTAGGCTTTTCCCTTTATATCGGACCCTGGTATTTCCCCAAAGTGATTCCATCTTAGACCCCTTGATACTACACTCCAGCCTCTTGTCTTCTTTTAGTAGTGCTATTTTTGTGTTTTTAAAGATAGGTTTGGATGCCTGGGGGTATCTATTTGCTGTTAGTAGGGCCAGAGGGCTCAGATTGTTCAAGATCGCTCCCTCTACCTGAAGCCAAACTGGTGTGTATTCTGCCGGCGGGGAAATCCAGTATGAGCCCTGTTTTGCTAGGAAAGCTAACTGGAATACCCTGAAGTCTGCTAATTTTACTCCTCCCTGGGTCTTATCCAATCTTAGTTTCTTAATGCTTATACGTGCCTTCTTTCCGCGCCAGAGGAATTTAGAAATCAGGATATCGACTTTCCGGTCGAACTCATCTGAGAGGAGGAGTGGGAGCATACTTATCAGATAGTTAATCATTGGGGTGATCATCATTTTGATAGTTTCGATTCTCCCCCACCACGTTATGAATTTTGGGGACCAGGAGTCCAGATGTTTCTTAATCTTTTCTAGTAGTGTCTTCTCGTTGTGGTGTAGGGTATCTATTAAGTCGCTACCAAAGTATATGCCTAGGTATTTAATATACCCGGTCTGCCATGCCAGCCCCAAGTCCCCCAGGATGTCTTTTGTGGAGTGGATGTTTAGAGGTTTGCATTCAGATTTGTCCTTGTTCAGCTTGTATCCTGAGAGCTTGGAGTATTCTGCTATTGTAGTCATCAAGGCCCCTATTGAGGATTTCGGTTGTTCCGTTACTATCAATATATCGTCTGCGTAGGCGGCTAATTTTACTTCAACCCCATTGATATCTACCCCCTTTATGCTATCGTTCATCTTTATATCTTGGATGAGGGGTTCTAAGGCCAGTAGGAACAGCGCAGGAGACAGTGGGCAACCCTGTCTGGTTCCTTGTTGCAATGTAAAAGGGTCCGAGAGTGAGCCGTTGACTGTAATACGAGCCGAAGGTTCACGATATAGGGCCATAACCATACGAATAAAACCCTCCCCCAAATTGAAAGATTGCATGCAGCGTACCAGGAAGGCCCAGGAGACTTTATCAAAGGCCTTCTCGGCATCTAATGCGATAGCTACTGCCGGTTCTGGTTTAGTGTTCACATATTCTAGAATGTGGCAGAGAAGTCGGGTGTTGTCGTTAGATAGCCGGTTGCGTAGGAAGCCGACCTGGGAGTTGCTTATTATTTTGGGGAGAACCGTGTTGAGTCTAACTGCCAATATCTTAGCATAGATTTTACAGTCCACGTTGATGAGGGATATGGGTCTGTAGTTTTTTGGTGATAGATGGTCTTTACCCTCCTTTGGATTGACAATTATGTTAGCTTCTGACATGGATTGTGGAACTGCCCCCTTCTCTGCGGAGTGGTTAAACACCTTTTTCAAGGTCGGTTTAAGAAGGTCTTGTAAAAATCGGCTGTATACCCGTCTGGCCCCGGGGCTTTGTTCCTTTTCAGTGATTTGACCGCCATTTCTATTTCGGTGTAGCTAATCTCTTGACCTAACCTGATTGAGTCCTCGGAGCTTACTTTCGGAAGCCCGATTCTGTCCAGGTATTTTGTGCAGTCTTCTTGGCTGAGGCTCTGGTCGTTTTTGTAGAGTTCTGAGTAGAACTCTTGGAATGTCTTTGTGTCTTGTGTGGGTTTTGTTGTTAGAGTCTGTGATTGATGATACCGCAAACTGGTTGCGTTTGTGTTTTAGGTATGAGGCAAGAAGTTTACCTGCTTTGTTGGCTTCGCAAAGATTAAGGGCTTTGTACTTATTAAACCACAACCCTGCTCTCTCACTCAGGATTTTGTTATATTCATATTTATTTTGTGTTAGTTTTGCTAGGAGCTTGTTGTCTTGTGTGGCCTTGTCATGGGCTGTTTCTAAGCTCTTGATCTCCTGCTCGAGTTGACTTAATCTCAGGTTTGAGCTCTTGTTTATCTTTGACTTGATTTCAATTATTGTGCCTCTGACGGTTGCCTTTAGAGCGTCCCAGAGTATGTTAATGCTAGTCCGTGGGGAGTCATTATGATTGAGGTAGTCAGTTATGGCCTCCTCAATCTTATTTTTGTTCACGGGTTCTGCTAGTACTTCGCTATTAAAACGCCACCTCCGGGGGACGGCTTCGTTATGGCACCCGCTCAGTTTTAGGCTGATACATGAGTGGTCTGATACTAGTCTTGGCGCAATTTCAGCGTGTTCGATTAGGTGTGTGTGGCTCCCCGAGATTAGTATGTAATCCATCCTGGTGTAGGACTTGTGTGGGTTAGAGTAGAAAGTGTAGTCTCTAGTGTCAGGGTGCTGTAGGCGCCATGCGCCCTTAAGGTTGAATTTGGAACATATGTTTCGGAGTGCAGCGTGCGAGTTAGTGGGGTGGTATTGGCAGGAGGATTGTCTATCTGTTATGTGGTCCAGTGGGATGTTGAAATCACCCGCTACTACCACGAGGTCGTTTTGGGGGAAGCGATCTAGCGTGCCTGACACCTCCGACCAGAAGGATGGGTCGTCTGTATTGGGGCCATATATGTTCGCTACATGAATCATCTCCTCCCCTCTCCTTAGGTGTGTTACCCGTAGTCTACCCTCATTATCGTGGGAGTGAGAGTCTATTGTTATGTTTGATCTTTTGGATATCAAGGTCAAAACCCTGCGCTTCTTCTTGTCAGCTGGTGAGCATGCCAGCTGTGAGATCCAGTTACCTCTCACTAGTTTGGCATCCTCCATGGAGAGTTTGGTTTCTTGTAGGAGGATTATATCACCTTTGGTTTTTGCTAGGTAATCTATTATCTTGCGGCGCTTAATAGGGTGGTTTAGCCCTTTGACGTTAAGGGACACTATGTTAAGGTCCGTTATCAGGGTGTTTGTGTTATTAGGGGCCATCCGCTATGGTGTGGTGTGGCGTTACTGTGTACCCATTCCCGTGTCCTCTATCTCGAGGTTCTAAGCTCCCCATGAGTACTGCAAACAATAGCAGATTTCTCAACAGAGGTGTGCGTATGGGTAGCCTTCCACATGCGTTGGTTAACCGAATCTGCCAGATCCCATTCGTAGTGAAGAAATGTGTGAAACATGAGTAGGAAATAGAGAATATAGAAGATAAAGACCTGAGAAACCCTAGTGCGGATTTCTCCCCCCCCCCAGTTCCCCCCTCCCTCTCCTCCCTCCCCTCCCCCCCATTGAAAAAACTCATATGTCGGAGGTGCGACGGCAGGATCGCCGTTCTGCCTCACGGAGAGTTACTGTCAAATAGTTGTTTCGCGGTACTCCCTAAGGGTTTGCGTTCATGCGTGTTGTCATATTATCCATACAGAGTGTTTTGGGGTAGCCCCTCATACATTGAACTTGTCTATAAAGGATACGCCGTTGTGCTTCCTCATGGCTTCTCTTCTTGATGATGTCGACCAGCCCCTATTGGGGCTTGTAGGTGTGAACCGCTCGCGGTAGATATAGCATCGTTGCTGAGGTAGGTAAAGGTTGTAGCGTTCGGCCTCTTGAGGTAGACGGTCTAATTTGAGGTAGGTGTTGGTAGGTAATGCATCGTTGTTGAGGTAGGTGAAGGTTGTAGTGCTTGAGGTAGTCGGACTCCTTGAGAAGGTGCTGGTTGGTGGTTCCTTCCAGGGCAGCTACCTTAGTTTTCCATGCTGATGGTGTGTGTTGTTGTTGTGTGAGGTCTTGTGTCACCCTGTATTTGGTTCCGGCGAAGGTCTTCTTTTGGTGGAGCCGGCTTGTGATGTCTCCACGTCTAGTGCTGCCGGACCGTCCAGGAAGGCCGTCAGGTCTTTGGGGTCAGTGAAAAAATGGTGTTTGCCTTTGTCTATTATTTTGAACTTTGCGGGGGCCACAAATGAGAATTGAATGTTTTTGCTCCTGAGCCTGTCCCGTAAGGCGAGGAAGCCCTTCCTGGTGTCGACAGTGGGCTTAGAGTTGTCTTATGTGAGGGTGATCCTGTGTCCTTGCCAGCTGATTTGGTGGTTTTTGCGAGCGTAGTTAAAAATGGCCTCTGTGTGTTGTGATCTTAGTGGCTTGCAGATGATAGGCCGTGCCGCTTGTGTTGTTGAGGATTTAAAAGCAGGGACTCTGCGCGCCCTGTCCAGCTCGAACTGGCGATCAAATCTTAGGTTTGTAAGTTTGGGGATCAAGTCCTCGAGAAAGGCAGAGCAGGAGCCTGCTGCGTCTTCTGAGCCCTCCGGGACTCCTAGTATTTGGATATTCCCTCTGCGATTGCGGTCCTCTATCTCCGCTATCTGTTTCTGGAGTGCCGCTGTGATTCTGGACATTGCTTTCATCTCCTTACTTGAGCTGTGGGTCGTGTCCTCTACATCGCTGATTCTTTGTTCCGCTGCTGCGTGTCTGATGTTCACTGTGTTCAGGTCCGCTCTGACCGCAGCAATCTCGAGCTGGATCGCGTCCGTGGTGTGCTTTGTGGTTTTTGCCAAGTCGTGAACATCCGCTAGTTTTTTTAAGATCATTTCCAGGGTGCTGTTGATGTCTGGCTTTTGTTTGATTGGGGAGTCAGATATCGCAGGTTCCCCTTTGCTCTTTTTCAGTTGTTGTTGTAGTCTCGACTCTCTTTCCGCCATGTTTGCTTGATTGCCTCGCTTGTTATCCTGGTGTACCCCTGTGATTCTCAGGCCTCTCGCTGTAATTGTTGCTTCAATTGTGGTTGTTGCTTCCCTCTCTCACAGTCCCAGCTGTTTCCTAGCTTGGCCTGTCTTGTTTCTCTTTTCCTGATAGCTTCCTGTGGAGCCCTTCACCTGGCGTGCTGTAGAACTATTAGCTCTGGCGCCAACCCCCTCCCCTACTGCCGTTGGGCTTCTCCGAGTTCTTGCGGCATGGTGCGCGATGCTGATATTTCCTCTCGCCAGGGTGGTCTATGTATATGCTGCGTTGCTCCCTAGTATTAGCGGGTGGGTGGGCCAGCGTAGTTCGGTACCCTCCGTATCCTTGTTAGGGTGGGTGCCTCTTTGGGCGTATGAAGTTTTGGGTTGCTGAATATCCCTCTGGTTTCAGTTACGCTTCGCAGGTAGGGACTGTTAGTAGGCGCTGTGACGCACCCCCCTGGTTGTATGCTTGCTTTGACTGCTGTGTATCCATTAACAGGAGGTCTGACTTCTCCGGTTCCCTCCTGGTGAGGCAGGATTTCTCTTGTGTCTAGTGTCTCAACACCACAGGCAAACCAAGCCACTCTTCAGCGATGCGCCAGGGCCCTACTGCTGGCACTCTGCCTCCGCTGCACGCTATCTACCTGTAGTCCCTCTTTAGTATGGTCCAGCGTGTGCGTTTTAGGCTTTAGGGCTTACTATGCAGATTGGTGTGGCTTGGTGCCGCGGCGGCCATTTTCTTTTGAGCTTACAGCTCCTTTCAGTTTCGTTTCTTGGTTCCCGTTCGGCCTTCCGTTCGTTTTGGGCCTGCACCATCCGCCTGCCTCTCTCGGTATATCCTGGGGGCCCCCCGAGCACCTCACCTCGTTGTCTCAGTCTTATCGGGTATCAGCCATAAGGCGTTGCAGCATCGAGATCACGCATGCAATCGCTTCCGCTTGTCTCCCCACTCCGCGTACTCAACTGCTGGCGTCCCCCTGACACGGTCGCCTCTTTTGCCTGCTCTGCCTGCTCCTTTAGGTTCCCATCGCGCTCTTTGTTACTGCAGCCTCCATTTTAGGCAATCAGCACCATAATCCCTTTCAGTTTCGGTTTCGTTTCTTCCCCGGGGGCAGCCACGTTATAGCCTTTAGCTTTAGTTACTCAGCTTAGTTCATTACAATACCCCCTTTCTTTGCTCCCGTCTCTTAGGAGGGTCGGGGCAACTCGCTCCCGTTGTTGCTGTCAGCGGCGCTTCGCCGAGGTTGTCGCACACTCACCCACTTATTTCTGATCTTCTCTCTGTGTTACCGGTTACCGGTACCAGCGTTGGTATTAGCAGGCGGTGGGAGTCTGCAGGGCTACTTCGCGTCTCATATCGGAGCCTCTCTCACGCTCGTACTCGGTTTCGGTTCTGTGGTGCTTCAGGGTGTCGCCATTTTGCCCCGCCCGGCTCCACTGAGCTCCGTGTCTGAGTCTTGGTTTCTCGATATTCCGGCCACAGTGACCACTCGAGATGGGGTCATCACCTGCTTGGGTCGTTCCGACGCCTCAATTTCCTATTTCTGTGTTTCTTTCCTCAGTTCTTGTGGAGTTTTTTGGTGTTCGATTTCTCCGTTACAGCGGAGCGGCAGGATCAGGCAGCCATCAGCTCTGCCGTCCAAGCCACGCCCGCCTAAATAAAGCATTTTCAACATGTACTGTGTCTGCTTTAGCAGCTTTTAGGCCACAGTACCTGCAGCCATAAACGTGGCCCCCAGAGGGCAGTGCACTCCCAGCTATAGAGCACATGCTCCAGTATGGGAGTATTTGAACTAGTGTGAAGTGGCCAAGTCCCATAGGTAACTTGGACATTACATGCACAACTCTATTTGATATACATCATGTTAAACAAAATTGTTCAGACTTAATACATTCTTTCCAAGGAGTTTACTTTCATCTTACGATTTATGTTTTCATTACATAGATTGCTTTTTTTTCAAACCAAAATTCAATTTACATACAGAAATATAAGCTTATCAAAAACAATTTTTTGAACAAACAACTGTGCCCAATGCATTTCGAGACTCAATGGTCTCTTCGTCAGGGGCAAACCTGTAAATAAAAGGGGAAATAAATCAGTAGATGTGCATCTGATAAAGGTAGTATTACTAATATATGTGGCAAGTGAGTCTTAATGTCTATGTGTCAACTGTTCACCCGAGGTGATACCCATTTGTGGCATGCTGAACAAGCGAACTTACATCCGATTGGATGATTAGATGATCTGAGTAAATCAACAGCGACCCTGCTGTTGATCAAATGGACCGGACGAATTTCCACAAACCATCTCAACGTATTGTCACCTCCACAGTGCTATAATGAATCGAAATTAACGACAATTAATCCACTCTCTGCTCCTTATACTGCTGTCACGACATACGCACACTCATCATGGTAAACTAATCGTACCTCAGAGAAATCACACAATGGACCTTCACCGTATTGTGGTCCAATGTTAATAGCCGAGTGGGGTTGATCTTGAGACTAAAAAAACAAATGTACATATGGCCCGTTACGCTAGCTCTATCAAAGGGAGTCCTCAACATATGACTAAGCACTTAGAGTACTCAATGACTCACCTGAAGTTTGATAACTCTCGCGTACCTCTCGAAAACCACTGGATTAAAAGATAAACAGTCCGCTACCTGAAAACATTAAATATAACAGTTACCCGAGCGCGAAGCTGATCGCATAGTCAAAAGTGCAGTCAACCGAACTAAAACTTACACTCCGCTTACCTCCCAATCAAGACAATGACATGGTTCGTCCGAACTCCTATGTATTTAGAAAACTCTACCCGGTAGCATTATATCCGGAAAAACCGCGCGGCCTTCCTGAACCGGAAGTAAACGCCCTTAGACCCGCGATAGTTATACAACAAATATCCGGACTGCAATCATATCCAACACAGAATGCTCGGTCGCGGAATACCGCGCCATCTTTGAAAGTGCAAATCTCTGTCAACAATGTGCAATAGATCAATCAGTGTCACGAAACGGCTCCATGACTACACGAAAATAGTGGATTTACATCGATTTCAATCCATAGAAACTGTGTTGACCAAGTTACACATTAATAAAAATTCAAGTTATAATAGCCAACAGCTAAACCCCAATCAGTCCTGAAGCTTAACAATCAATGAGTGCCATCTTAAAGTGGTGTTCCTAATAATTGTATGTGCGTGTAGATCGTGTTCACAAATGGAAAGAGGACGTTCATTTAAAAACACATAGACATTCACAAACAAAATCATATTGTATCACAAATAGAAATGAGATCTTCACTTAAAAACACATCAACATTCACTGACAAAATCATATTATATCACATTACAAGGCCTCTCTGTCTATCAACCCATTTGTGTTTGCATATCTAAGACTGAGTCCGTGTATATGAAGTGTATGTTGCTAGTGTTAGTGTGCTTAGAGAAAACAAGCCATTTCAAATCTGTCGTTGAGCCCATTAGTATTAGAGTATTAAGACGTTTGATCCAAAATGCCTCCCTTTGAAGAAGCTTTCTCGAATTGTCCATATTGTCTTGTATAGACACTTGCTCAATGATTTGAAACTTGAGTTGTGCTATCGTGTGTCGGCACTGTTCCCACTGTGTCGCAAGACTGGAATTAGGGTTTTTATGTCTGATCTTGCTTTTATGTTCTGTCAGTCGGACTTTCATCTTCCTTTGGGTCTTACCAATGTAAAGTAATCCGCAAGGACATTTAATGGAGTACACCACGTTTTGAGAATTGCAGTCAGTGATGCTATTTAATCTTATTCGTTCCCCTGTTCTGGGATGTGATAGTACGTCTCCTGGTATGACATTATTGCAATGTATGCAATTCCAGCATTTTTGAGTGCCCGCTTTACCCATTGGTAGCTTCTGCCTTTTCTTGGTAGAGAGGACCTCTTTAAGATTGCGCGCTCTTGTGTATGCGAACAGAGGTTTATCTTGAAATAACCCTTTGAAATCTGTTTCTGATTCCAATAATTTCCAGCGTTTACAGATACTTTTTTTAATCTCCTTTGAAACTGTTGAGAATTTGGAAACGAATACTGTCCGATTAGATGTTTGTTTAGGTTTTTTTTAAAGTAATTCTTCTCTTGAAACTGTCAATGCCCGCTCCATATGTTTATTCAACAATTCTTCTGGATATCCTCTTGCCATGTAATTCTTCTTTTGTGTTGTGAGGGTCTCCATACATATAGTAATTTCGGAAGATATCCGTCTGGTTCTGAAAAATTGGGATACTGGTAAATTCCGTATGAGTGATGGTGGATGGAAACTTTCAAACAGTAATGAGTTATTTTTATCCGTGGGTTTTTTAAACAATCGTGTAGTAATCTTTTTAGACTTGAGTTCAATCCATACGTCTAAAAATGATAATGCGTTCTTCTGTATGGTATATGTGAATTGAATTCTGGGATCTTGCGTGTTCAGCAGCCGTATACATTCTATTAAAGATTCCTCAGAGTTTTTCCAAATGAGAAAGATGTCATCTATGAATCTTTTAAAAAATATCAGCCCATCTTGCCACGTGAGATTTGTCAGAATGTGGTCATGCTCAAATTTGGCCATAAACGTATTCGCGTATGCTGGCGCTCCGGAAAATCCCATTGATGTTCCATTTAGTTGAATATAGTACTCATCTTTCCATTCAAAATAACTGTGTAATAGACAGAATTCCAGTAATTCAATGACAAAACTTTCCGAGGTGTTTTCATTCTGTTGCCTGAGTAAAGCCCATTCAACTGCCTCTATGCCACAAGAGTGGGGTATAGAAGTGTAAAGTGCTACCACATCTATTGTGCATAGCAACCAGTCTTCTGATGCATCTTCAGCAATAGCTGTGAGTTGGCGGAGGAAATCTGTAGTGTCCTCAATGTATGTAGACAACTTTGCACTAAAGGTTGTAGTTTAGCATCTATGTATCTTCCTGGACCTTCAAACAGCGACTCACATCCTGAAACAATCGGCCTAAAAGGCGGATCCACTGTGCTTTTATGTACCATAGGCAACATGTACAGTCTAGGTCGTCGAGGGTATTGCTTAGTCAAATATTCTCTTGTGTTACTGTCGATCCAATGCATTTCTTCAGCTCTCCTGAGTATCGCATCCAGGATTGCAGATATCTCCTTAGTGGGATCACTGTAAAGCCGAGCGTAGATGTTGCCATCGTGAACATGTTCAGTGACTTTCCTATCATAAAAACTGCGGTCCATCATGACCAGCGCTCCACCTTTATCTGCTTTCTGAAACACTAATTCAGGGTTATTGGCTAGACCAGATAGCGTGCTGTATTGTGCCCGACTCAAGTTATTCTTTATTTTCTTCTGTTTGTTGTGATTGATACTTTGAAAATCTTTTTTGACCAAAATTTCAAATGTGTCCAGGGTTTTATGGGACACGGGAGCCATGAAAGTGCTTTTGGGCTTGAATTGAGCTCTATCTTGGTTTTCTCTTGAAGGATCCATGGGTATTATGTTCATGAAGAAATTCCTCAATCTGAGGACCCTCATAAATTTGAAAAAGGCGACTTCGGTCTCCAATGCTGTGCTGTTATAGGTTGTAACAAATGATGTTCCCTTGTTAAGTACCTTTTCCTGTGATGGAGTGAGGTTGACCGTGGAAATGTTAATTATGAGGCTTTGTTTTGGCTCCTTAATCCTTTCTTCCCTTTGTCTCTTTCTCTTTCCTCTCCGGGTTTTTGTAAAACGGTGTTTGACTTTGTTGAAGGCGGATCCGGCGGCTCTCCTTGGTTCCTGCCATCTTCTAAAAAAGACACTGTGGAAGTGCTGCCATGTGCTGCATCCTCATTAGTTCTACTCGCGGTTTCTCTGGATGAAAGTGTGACTTTCAGGGGTGCTCTCGCTGTGTCAGTGTCCCTCTCAGATATGACACTCTCTTCAGAGGATGTGGTGGTATTCCTTCTAGTGAACCGTTTTTGTGCATACACTTCGGCCCATGTGTAGGCCTCGTTTAACTTATAATATATGGTGTCCCTTTTGAACTTTCGTAGTTTCGTTTCTTGGAGTTCTTTTCCATATTTTTCAAGCTTGGTATTCAGTTCTTCAAGGAATTGTTGCCACGGTTCTTTATCCATCCTTTCTGATAAATCACTTCTAATAGTATTGATCTCCTCTTCAAGATCATGAATTGTTTTGGAGAGTTCTTCTATCAGGAGTAAAATCAAGTCCAGCGAGCATTTATTGCAACCAGCCAAGCGCCCCTCAGACTTGCAGTGCCCTTGTCTCAAAAGATGGTCAGTGGCTGTAAGCATGTGCAGTTCATTTACCGTAAGGTTATGGAGGGTGTCACCAGTTGCAAGACTCGCCCACAGTAAGGTCAAAACCAGGTGATCAAAAAGCAAAACATCTGGGCAGAACCAATTGCCTTACAATCACATTTAGAGATCATTTCGCCCCAGCCCCTTACACCGTCCCAACATTTATATCCCCCATGAATCCAGACAAAAGGTAGCGCTGCTCTCCATGGATGCTCTGGCAAGTCTGATGGGGCAGCAGGCACATTTACTCCAACCCTATCACTTTAAATGAGGTGTGAAAGACAGGCTGGAAACACAACAAATGAAGGTCAGCTTCCATACTACCTTTCAAACACGGAAGTATTAATCTACAATCAGCCACTCCCCATAACATGTAGCTCCTCTAACTGCTGAAGGTTGTGAGCCCCCTGAAAATAACACCATGGACACCCATTGGGACACATCTACCCCAGTTTGAAGACATCTGGAGTAGATGGATGCCTATTAGAACATTAGAAAGGCGCATGCACTGTGTTTCATCAGTCATCTACTGCCCAGTGAACAGAACTGAGTGCAGAGAAACATCCTTTAGTACGAACCCGGAATCACGCTGTGCCTTTACAGCACCGGCAATAGAACAAACGCGTTGTTACCACGCATTTGTTTAGCACACAAATCATTACAACGACTTTCTTAAGGGGGGGGTGCGCATTGGTGGAGCAGTGATGGATTTAAAGTCCATCACCTTCCCTGCTGTTGCACAGACTGGAGTTGGAATAGTAAATTATACTAATCCAAAGTCCAGCACCCCGTAAAGCAAGTCGTAACAACTTGCGTGCAGAAGGAACACGTCCTAAAAACACGTTCATTCCAACGCCGGCGTTGAAAAGGCATCGCATGCAAAATGCATGCATGTTTCTGTCATACAATCCTGAGTGCCTCTTGAAAAACAGGCAACGGTTATGGTGTAGGAATTTAAGCAGTTCCATTTTATTTGTTTAGGACCCCCATTGCTACATACACCATCACAAACCATGGAGAGGAGTTTGATTTACAATCTTGTGTCACATCGCTGTATGTCCTTATACTCACGATTCATGTCAAAATGTATTCGGTCACATTCCATGCAGCCCCTTTGGTGGCGAAATGCTGTCAAAACACTAAGACACAGGAGGAACTGGCATTACCTTTAGTCCCTTCTCTCTCAGCTGGCTTGTTTATCAAACTAAAGATTTGTGGCTCCCTTTTCCCCAACATCTGCCTTATTAACTGTTTCAACTCAGATCAGAGACTGCTCAATGAAGTGGAATAAAAATTGCCACTTTGAAAGGGGTTCTGCATTACCAATGGTCTCTTTTGAATTGTTTACTATCAATGTGCACCAACAGGTGACATTTCACCCTGGAAAAGCACAAAATTGCAGGTTGAAAAAGTTCCTAACCCTTCTAAAAATGTCTGCCCCTGCAATGAAATATCCGTCCATCTTGCTCTTGCTCAACCACAGCACCGAAACCGCCCTCATCTCCGCCACCGACATCAGGACCCTGCTAGACAACGGCGAAACCGCGGCCCTCATCCTCCTAGACCTCTCGGCCGCCTTCGACGCCGTCTGCCACCACACCCTACGCACACGCCTCTACAACGCAGGGATCCGCGACAAAGCCCTGGACTGGATCACCTCCTTCCTCACCGACAGAACCCAGAGAGTCCGCCTCCCTCCATTCCGATCCGAAGCCACCAAGATCACCTGCGGCGTACCCCAAGGATCATCCCTCAGCCCGACCCTCTTCAACGTCTACATGACACCGCTCGCCAACGTCGCCCGATCACACAACCTCAACATCATCTCATACGCCGACGACACCCAGCTGATCCTCTCCCTCACCAAAGACCCCGCCACCGCCAAAACCAACTTCCATGAAGGAATGAAGGCCATCGCCGAATGGATGAAGAGCAGTCGCCTGAAACTGAACTCGGACAAGACGGAGGTCCTCATCCTCGGCTCCACCCCCTCCGCCTGGGACGACTCCTGGTGGCCAGCCTCGCTGGGAGCTGCGCCGACACCCACCAACCACGCACGCAACCTGGGGTTCATCCTGGACTCATCTCTGTCCATGACCCAGCAAGTCAACGCCGTCTCCTCCTTCTGCTTCAACACCCTCCGCATGCTTCGCAAGATCTACAGATGGATCCCCACCGGAACCAGAAGGACGGTCACTCAGGCCCTCGTCACCAGCAGGCTGGACTACGGCAACGCCCTCTACGCGGGAACCACGGCTAAACTCCAGAAGAGACTTCAACGCATACAGAACGCCTCCGCACGCCTCATCCTCGACATCCCCCGCCACAGCCACATCACCGCCCACCTGAGGGACCTGCACTGGCTCCCCGTCAACAAGAGGATCACCTTCAAGCTCCTCACCCACGCACACAAAGCACTCCACGACGCCGGACCAGCATACCTCAACAAACGACTCACCTTCTACACTCCCAACCGCCAGCTCCGCTCCGCTGACCTTGCCCTCGCCACCGTTCCACGCATCCACCCAACAACCACCGGCGGCAGATCCTTCTCTCACCTCGCCGCCAAGACATGGAACACCCTCCCCATCCACCTGCGACAGACCCAGGACCTGCTGACCTTCAGGAGACTTCTCAAGACCTGGTTGTTCGAACAGTAGCAGCTCCCCCCCCCCTCAGCGCCTTGAGACCCTCACGGGTGAGTAGCGCGCTCTACAAATGATTGATTGATTGAATACTGCTGAGTGAGTTCTGTTGAAGTATTTGACATTGAAGGTTGCTACTTCCTCCCACATGCCATTTAAGCATACTGGATATGGTAGCGCTCGTCACTCTGCCAAATGCCCATTCATGCTGCACTAACCGGAACTTCCTTTGTGATTGTGTTCTCATATTATATATATATATTTTCTCATGCTACAATTATTTATGAGGTACACACAACAAGTGTATGTGTTCAGTTCTCATGCTTTCCACATGATCAAAGTTCCAGCGCAATATTGTCACTTTTAAAAAAAAAGTAACCATGGATAACCCGGTAACGTGAGCGTATGTTCCCAAGCACTGGGTCAGTCACTAACTAGAATGCCAGAGGACATCTGTGTGGGGGTTGAATGCTTTTTGCCAAAGCCCCTCCAAACTGGCAACAGGGAACACCACCACAAAGTAAGCATAAAGAAGTGCATCAGTATCTCGTACCACTTGAGATTAACTAAAAGCACATAGACCACGTTACACAAAAGAAGAAACCAATACAAGTAGTGAGTGAAACAAGGTATTTATATACTTTGAATATATTAATTTGTTGAAATGCTGAGTTGAGATTATGAGTTCTCGTTGTGACTTTAGTGGTCACCAATCAAAGTAAATCTTGCAGCAATATGTGAATTTGTCACCTTTATTTTTCAAAGCCCAGGTAAACTGACTGTAGTTGATTTTTCCAAAGCTATATTGAGGCTATATATGGAGAAAAAAAATACGTTGCAGAAAGAAAATTAGAATTATTGCATATTTGTCTTGGCGCAACATGACAAAAAGGTATCTGATCACCTTCCAGAAATGATTCAAGCAGACAACTCAGTTGAAAGTTGGGTTAAATGTCGAGTGCTCACAAAAGCATTTTACAGAACAGCCAAAAATTCATTTGGAAGGTTTTTTTAAAAAATTTATAAGCATACGGCACATGATGCACTGATAAACATGTGACTTCATTAAGAACTTTAGCCTCCTCTTGAACATTTCAGAGACTAATGGACCATTAACTGAAAGATCATAAGAAAACAAGAAAGATTGTTATGCTTGAAGAACCCCACTTTAGTTGAGACGAACATCACTGGTAAGGGAATAGAGAACTCTTCCTGTATTCATTCTCTAAAGCAACTTCCGCAGGAACATAATGGGACTAGACCAATTTAAGGAAGAGGACGCAGGCACAAGGACACAGAGGTGAGGCAGTCAGTGGAGGTAGACTTGTCTGTCAAGAACCCTTGAATAGACGTTGACGCACAGCGATTGGTAACAGTCATCTGTCTGCAAGATGAAAGTAAGGAGACCTAAAAAGGCATTAAGGATCCCTCCGGTCAGAGCAGTTGCTGGAAACGTCCAAATCAGATGGCAGAAAAAAGACAATCTAGGGTGTAGCCACAGCATATCCAGTGACTCAAAAGATATTCAAAGAAAACCAGCTGCAATGTCGAGCTCCCTCCTAGATGGTAGGAGTATGTAGAGCATATGTATCTACAGCCATACATGTTACACACAATGGTTCCCACTGAACTGTTTAAACTGACCCTGTGCCTTTAGATGACATATTGGAGCAATATAAATGGTCTTAGACAATAATTTAGGATGCCTTACTGACTTTGAACATAAATTTGATATCAAATTCTACACTGGTTAAGAACACAGAAAAAGAATGGGGGAGGAGGGGGCATGTACGCTGATCCGAGACCAATAAATAGAAATTTAGGTGGATTGCCTACTAATATGGGCATTCTTATCCTGTTTAAACTTGGTAAAGTACTTTTCAACCATAGACTACTGACAATCATACTGTTACTTATCAATGTTTAAGCTTTTTTGGTGTCCACAGCTGAAGATTTTCAAAAAAAAGTTATTAAACTTGTTTTAAAGAATGAGGTGCCTTGGCATAGCAAGATGGCATTCTGGTTTTTTTGGGGGGAGATGCTGCAGAGAAACATAATTGTATGAAAATAGATTGTTTTTGAGTAATTCTCAAATTACAGTTAAATTGTGGGGAAGACAGAGTGGTAGACTGCTAATAAAAAAGATGCTGAGCAGAATGCATTGAAGATGTACATTACTTAATACATTTAATTTTATTTATTTTTTTAAATCGCCAAGTGTGTGGAAATTACCCGAAGGAACAAAGAGTACTCTACTGTTCAACATGAACTGAGTGTGACTGGAGTTGCAATTTATCGAGATTAAAGGGAGATGCACCCATCAGTATCAGGGGTAACTTGACAAAATTAGCTCATACGGGTAGCATCCACAAAAAACAAAAAAATGTATTAGTGGAATAGTCTTGAGACATGTTGATATTATTGGGTCTTGTCTATCGTGCCAGACTTCTCACAGGAATTTAGAATTAAGACTCCATTAATCCGTGTAGCTTTCCAAGATCCGCACTGGGACAGGGTAACAAATTATATGTCCTGTGATGGTGTTGCCACATGAAAATGATTTTTAGTTCTCATTGGTTATCTCTCAAAGTGGTTTTATTATAGAAGCACCAATGCAACTGCAACATGTTTTTTATTGGACAGTTTTCAGCGGAAGGTTTCCTAAATGTGCTGTTTTGGATAACCGTGTCAAAGTTTCTTCAGAACGTAGGAAAGAATTTGGAGCACCATGGTACTAAGCACCTCACTGTAGCTCTATAGAACTACAAACCAATGGGTTATTTGAGAGAGCAAAGCATACATTTAAAGGAAAAATACAGCTGGCAGTTCATTTTGAAAACAGTATGTTAAGATTTGGACTTACCCCTTAACTCCAAATAGCATGCCATGTGTATTTTGAGAATGGGATCTTAAGAATTGCAGGGAGAGATCTGAGGCACGGTGAGAGAAAATGGGGTTCTGTTGCAGTACCCCCAATTTTTTGCCTGGCTTTTGATGCAACTTTGACTGCAGAGTATTGGTACTTCTGCCCCCCTTTAAGTCTCTAGTAATTGGTACAGAGGGCCTGGAGGCTGAAGAGGGTACCCTGGACCCCTTCACTAGGACCATGCCACTGCCTCTCCACCTGGCATGCACCTGTGAGGTGAAAAAATGATCAAATCGACATGGCACACTGCCTCTGCGCCATGCTAGGTAGCACTGCCTAAGATATAGCTAAGTCTCCACTCTAGCAAGCCTTACCAGCCCTAAGGGAGGGTGCACTATATCCCAGGTGTAGGCACATCTGCATGAGCAGGTATGCCCCTACAATAATAGGGCATATTCCCTAATATTGTAAGTGCCAGGGAAGCCATAGAGAGTACTTGGGCAGGGAACTAGACAACTCTTGTTCCACAGCACCATGATGGCTTCACTGAACCCAGGAGTGTTTGGTACCAAACAGCTACTTGTAATAAATCCACACTGATGCCAGTGTGAGATTTATTAAAACATGTACTCAACCTACCAACCCTGGTGTGGGTACTACATTACTTTAGGCAGCCAGCCACCACCAGACATGTTTCTGGACCCCTGGGTAGAGAGCCCCTGCTCTCTGAGACCAGAAACAATGCACACCCTGGGCAGAGGTGTTTCACTTTCTCCCCCAGGATGGGCCAGCGCTCGAAGAGGGAAGCTTCAAAGGCCTGCCGCCTTTGTAATGCGACCCCCAGCCTCTGCTGCTAGCACCAGATGGCAGCCCCTGGTTTACACCCCCACTTTGGGCAGGAAAACTTAGAATAGGTGTGCCCACCTCTGCCAACTCCATCCCTAAGGTGGGGGGAGGCAAGGTGAAGCACATCTTTCAGTCCCCACCATCATGAAGATGGGGAGACCCCTCCAATCAGGCCTAAGTCTATGTCTCCCTCTCACAGGAAGGCGGCATAACAGAGGGTGTAGTCACCCCAGGTAAGATGCCCATTGGCCCTACCTGCTGCTCCCCTAAAATGTACCTAAATCTAGTATTTAGGTGACTCCCCCAGACCTGGAAACTAGATCTGCAACAACCTAAGAAGAAAGAACAATCCTGCAGAGAAGACTGAAGATGACTGCCTTGGCCCCAGCCCTACCAGCCTGTCTCCAGCTTCTGCAAACCTGCGACCTGTCTTGCAGCCAGCAACCTCTGAAACCCTGGGAGGACTGTTGCCTTTGAAAAAGACTCCATCTCCTGTGGACAGCAGACCTGTCCAGAAGAAACCTCCTCCAAGGACCCCGGATCCGCGTCTCCTGCCCACTCTCCTCCCGAAGCCCACGGCCTGAGTCGGAGTTGCTCACCTGTGCAGTGAAGTCTCCCCAGCGACCCGGACCTAGTGTTCAGCTTTGGCTGACCGCTCCCGACATCCACGACAGCGCCTGCAGTGTGAATCCAGAGGCTACCCCGACTGGCTCCGGTAAGAAGATTCCAAAAGGCACGCATGCACCCAAAGCCCAGGGGCTTTGTGAGCTGAACAGACGGTGCCCCATATGACCCCTACATCCCTACTTACATCTGCAGTCGTTGGTCTTCCTCCTGCAACCTTCGGGGTCCCGCCTGCAGCCCTTTTGCCGAAAGAAGAATCCCCATTGTAATGATGCAGGGGGCTCAATAGTCTTTTCAATCATTTATTCATGTGGACACAGAGCAGTCCACTTGCTTGCAGCCATTACGAAGTCTAACATTATAATGCCCCTCCACTGTGGAACACTAAATACATTCCATGTGGTCATGACTACATGCCACCATTCTACATGACATCACTACATCTTCCCCTTTCTTAACAAACATTAAACCTACATACAGCAAACAACAAAATGAAATAAAATATCAATCAAAATAAATCATTAACATTCCTCAATCAATCTTTGAGGTCTTCTTTGCATTCTTCCTATTCTTCTGAGAGAAATACAATCATGTACATCTCTTTTTCTTCATGTACTGTAGTAGAAGTTGGATTTACAAACTTCTTGAAATGCGTCTTATTTCTCATTATTGTCTTATCTTCATTCTGAGCAATAATAGCTGATCCCTTTACTTCCGTCACTTCCAAAGGAGATGGGTGAAACCTGCTCATGGACTTTCGTGTTTGATTTTGCCCTACCAACACCAGGTCTCCAACTTTGTAATCCCTTGTGTGAATATACTTCCTTTGCTCTGCATAATGTTTCATCTTTTCTTTCATTTCATCCCTTTTCGCAATTTGCACATGTTCCTTGGGAGGTTTCAAAGCTGTTTGTGGTAAGCGTGTTTGTCTAGACTGGCCAAACATCCGCTCTGAAGGACTTTTTCCAGTTGATCCATGAGGTGTATTTCTATAGTGCGCTTTACAAGTACAAATTTCATTTATAGTCATGCAAAACTTGATACACGGCCTGATTCACAGAAATGTCTGTTAGTTTTGCCCTTCGCACACTTTTCTTTAGAGTAGCCATCAATCTTTCCACTATTGCGTTTGCTTGTGGCCAGAGTGGAGTAATTTTCCTGTGTTTCACACCCATATAGTCAAGAAATTTGGTAAACTCTTTTCCATTGAAGGGCGGACCATTATCCGTTTTTAATACCTTGGGTATGCCCCAAGCTGAAAAAATGTCATCAAGAATAGGTAGTATCATGGATGCAGAAGTAGATGACACTGATTTAACAACTGGGAACCTTGAATATTCATCAATGAGGGCAAACAAATATTGCCCCGAATCTAGGGGTCCATAGAAATCACACGCTAATTCAGACCATACAGCATCTGGCAGCTTAGACATGTGCAACTCTTCAGCAGTTCTTTACCTTGTGGTACACTGACAGAAATGAAAAGATTGTATAACTTCTTCCACCTGACTATCAAGTCTCAGAAACCACAGTTTTTCTCTCAAAAGAGTTTTGGTTGCTGATATTCCTCTGTGACTCATGAGCAAGATTAATGACACGCCTTTGTAAATTACTTGGAATGACTATTCTGTTTCCTCTTATGAGAATGCCAGAGGTGGCTAATGTTAGCTCTGCATGAATATTTTTGAATGCAAGCACATCCCTTTTGCATACTCCAGGGTCAAATTTCGTCAATGCATTAACATGCTTCTATCTATTTAATTTTATTATTCTCTTTACTTCTGCTAAAGAATTGTCTTTGTTGGATTCATAGATCAATTCTTGATCAGAGATTACTTCAGGAACTGTTGACTTAATTATAAAATGTATATGGATCTTCTGTCATCTATTTCTTTTTGTCTATATCAGTCGGGTATAAACACAAGAAGACCCAACTTACTCAGAACAGTTAACTGTATTCATAAGACATGGGGGAGTTTTCAACCATAAAGCTTCCCTCACAGGTCAGGCTCACTGCCACTAACTTGTTAGTCCAACTGTTCAATTTCAACAAAAAAAAAAAGTCAATGTACCACATTCCGTACAAGCTTCAAGAGGAAATTTTTAACCACAAAGAAATGTGACCAAATTAAGAAAAAAGTGTGAGAAAGGTCAGAAAGTACCTCACGTTAGTATCTCCAAGGGGGGCTGCTGGAAGGTACTCGCCAGTTTGCCCACATTATCATCATCGGTAACCTTCTTGACCGAAAAAGAAAAAAGTGTGTGTAGTCAAATTCCTCAGAGGTGAGAAATCAAAGAAGGAAAATCAGTGAAGGTGTGTATAAGTGCACTATCAGTGCGAATGTCACTCAGTGCCCAACTGGTCCCTGTGAGAAAAGAAATGCAATCCACAAAACTAAAATGGGGTACGACTCACTTGCAAAATATAATTTTAATAGGTGCCGTGAGCGTCCTCAAATTAAAAGAATGGCGTATGCTTGGCCATTTAGAAACGAAAGGCCAACGTGTTTCGTTGCCTGCTCATTTATGGCAACTTCATCAGGGCTGACGGGGAAACCAGTCTTCACCTCACTTGTCAGTCACACCAGACCTGTGGTTACATGACGAAATTAAAAAGAAGAACGTGCCACATGTAAATAAAACCTAACCTTGGGATGTGTATAAACCTTCATTAAAGCCCACTCCTTAAAATTGCATAATTACTGAGTGGTTGCTGTCATCCTTCGTACCTGCGAACCACTCATAGGGGAGTACCGCGCCAAATGGTCGCGTTTCCCAATGGTAACTGCAGTCGTCAGTATCACCTGAAATCACAATATCATAGATATAACCTGTGTCTCAATCAAGCACTGTACTCTTTGCATTGCCCTCCTGCTCCGTCTTATGGGTCCCGTTCAGTACCCTTGAACCTCATCTCAAAGTTTAAAAGTGACAATGATATCAGACACATACTAAAATCATCACATTATGGACCCAAACCCTCTTATTAGTCAAGAGCTCAATAACATGCCTGCAACCGGGTCGAATCAAATCAAACTAACCCATCTTCCACCTCATGCCCGTAATATAAAAAAGGGGCAACTGGACCGGGGGGATAGCGTATCCATGCTCGCTCTCTCACCGCGAGCTTCCCCCCAGAAACCACTGGTTCCCTCTTACCGCATCCGCGGCATGCCTGCAACTTGGTGCTCCGTCCCGATGATGTCTAAGGGACGCGAGCGTCTGATTTTTAAACCCAAAGGCACCGACTCCGGAAGCACATGACCCGGAAGTCGACTCCCGGTCAAGCTCTGCACTCCCCCCCCCCAACACTTCCTCAGTATAACAGCGGCCATTTTGGAAAGGTCTTATATTGCGTGACAAATATAGGAATCCATTAATTTTTATAGTGAAGACCAAGTCATTTTAAAAGAAAAAGGTCTAATTATTTACTTTATTCGCCCAGGAGAGAAGTTTTAATTAAAAAACCTACCACAAGAACGCAGTTTCTTAGTGTGGAAAAATATTTTTTATTTCAATTTTTCATGAAAATCTCTGATCATTTATTAGAGCTTTACTTAGAACCTGATGGTCGCAACCCGACAACCCCTACTACTAGCCCCATCGAGTGGGAATAATAGTCTCAGGACTCAGATTTCTGCACAGTTGGTATTATGTACACACCGGATGCTGCTGGTATGCCTAGCCCCAAACCCAAAGGGTATCGGCACAGTTCTTACGGGGCCCTATTGTTTACCCACTCTATTCCATTCAATGGAATCATTCAGGCCAATGCGGTCCACCTTCTCAGTAAAAATCCACCTAGCCTCTTTCCTAGCCAGGATGTCATCAATGTTGTATGTGTTGCCCACCAACCTCTCAAGTACAGTCCACTTCAGGTCTCTGAAATTGTGTTTTTGTTTCTGAAAGTGTTGAACTAGGCGAGTAGTAAGTTTCCCTGCTTTCAGGGTACTCAGGTGCTCCTGTAGACGGACTTTCACTTTGCGTGATGTGAGTCCAATGTAATGCAATCCACACATACATGTAAGCCTGTAAATTACATGTGTGGTATTGCAATTACTGAACTTATTCAGATACCACACTTTCCCACTTGTGAGATCGACACTCTTGGTAACTTCAGTGAGATCACATACTGAGCAGCACCCGCAAGGGTAATGCCCTGTTGGCAGACCTGACTCCTTTTTTGGAAGAGTAGGACGCGTGTGGACTGGCCTATCTTTTAGATTGGGAGCCCTTCTGAAGGCAAATCTCGGGGGCGGCATCTTCTTCTCCCCAATGTCCAACAATGACCAGTGTTTCCTTATTATCTGCCTCACTTTAGTGGACAGTGGATCGAAGGTGGTGACCACAGGTAAACACTGTTCCTTCTGTTTAATATTCCTCTCTAGTAGGGCCTCACGAGGTGTATTTAAGGCTCGCTTGCGTGCTCTCTAGACCACCTTAGTGGGGTAATCCCTATTTCTCAGTTTTGTGACCAAATCTTCAGATTGTTCCATAAACTTTTCCGTGGAGGAACAGTTCCTGCGGTACCTCAAGAACTGTCCCACCGGAATATTGTCTCGTAATGCTCTAGGATGAAATGAGCGATAATGCAATAAGGAGTTCCTATCGGTGGGCTTTTGATGGACAGTCGTAGATAGTCTGTTGTCCATCGCTTTTATATCTACATCTAGATATACCGCAGAGTCCCTGCTGATGGTCCACGTAAACCGCAGGCAGCTGTCTGCTTCATTCAACCATGATAAAAATGCAAGTAACTGGTCTTCTGATCCCGTCCAAATGTAAAGAACATCATCAATAAACCTCCTGCAGAGAGAGATATTCTCCTGGAAGGGGTTGGAGGCATGATGAATCACATTTTCCTCGAACTGGCCCACATAAATGCAGGCCAGACTCGGCGCAAATGTAGCCCCCATTGATGTTCCCGACACTTGGAGGTATAACTGGTTCTTATATCCCAAAAAATTCCTTGTGAGGGCCAGTTCTATACACTGCAGGACAAAGGATTTAGGGGTATCATAAAACCACTCAAGTACCCCAAGAGCATGCGCTGCTGCCACCAGCGTGGCATCTTGGGGTATACTGGTATACAATGATTCAATATCTATAGTTACCAGAAATTGCCTCATAGGATCACATTCCACTGTGTCCAGGATGTTCAAGACATCAGTGGTGTCCTGCACAAAAGATGGTTGTGTAATGACTGATTCCCTTAGGAAGAAGTTTGCAAATTGGGACAGTGGCTCCAATACAGATTGAATACCCGAAACAATCGGGCGGCCAGGTGGCGGGTGCTGTGCTTTGTGGATCTTCGGCAAGATGTAAAATGCCGGCACTCTTGGTTTTAAATTTACAAGGAAGTCCGCTTCCTCATGCGTGATCCACTTTTTCTCCTTAGCGCCCGCCACCAAAGGCTTGATAGTGTCTTGTAATTCCGATGTGGGATCACGAGCTAACGGTTGGTAATTAGTGCGCACTCCCAGAAGTCTCAGGACTTTCGCTTCATAGTCCTGTGTATTAAGGACTACCACCGCACCGCCTTTATCGGCTTGTTTGATTGTTACCAACTCATTATTTTGTAATGACTTTACTGCTGACCAATCGGTGCTGCTCATATTCTGAAAGTAAGAATGATTCTGTGACTGCTCCAATATCTCAATGTCATGTAGTACACCCTGTTCAAAGACAGCCACCTCGGGGCCCACTGTCGAACTAGAGGGACAGAACCCAGAAGGGCGGTGTAAGTTAATAATAAATATTGATGGGCGTTCTGCTTCTTTGTTCGCAAAGAACTTATGAATCTTAATTTTCCTCATTAATTCATGGAATTCAACTCTACATGTAAAGATGTCATGCTTGGGTGTCGGGACAAACCCCAAACCTTTATTCAGGACTCGTGACTCTTCAGGAGATAGTGAATAATCAGAGAGATTCACAACTATGTCCATAGTGTCAGGTATGGGGGCACTGTGCGCCTGCTGTGAATTAGTCGTAAGGTTGGTTAAAGGGGTGTTCTGCCTCTGCTTAATTTGGTCATTTCTTTGTGGTTACAAATTTCCTCTTGAAGCTTGTACGGAATGTGGTACATTGACGTTTTTTTTTGCTGAAATTGAACAGTTGGACTAACAGGTTAGTGGCAGTGAGCCTGACCTGTGAGGGAAGCTTTATGGTTGAAAACTCCCCCCATGTCTTATGAATACAGTTAACTGTTCTGAGTAAGTTGGGTCTTCTTGTGTTTATACATTATTGAGTGGGGGGCGACCTGACTGCTTACCCCCTGGTGCTCCTTTTTGTGGTTTTATATCAGTCGGGTGTCTGGACAAATAGTCGGCTGGATTATACTCTTTTCCAGGTTTATGAATTATTTTAAAATCGTAGTCCATCAACCTCATACCCCATCTTTCAATCCGAAGGGGTCTTTTCGCTTTCGGATTTCCCCAAAAAGTTGTGAGTGCCTGGTGATCTGTTACTATTACGAATGACTTTCCAAACAAGAAATCATGATAATGCTCACATGCCCAGACCACCGCCAAACTTTCCTTTTCCGGCTGAGAGTACCTCTTCTCTATATCTGTTAAACTTCGGCTGGCATGTGACACCACAAACCTTGGGGGGTGTTTGCCAAATTTATGTTGGAGTAAGATTGCACCTAGTCCCACTGGACTTGCATCCACTACTATCTCTGTGCACAAATTTGGGTCAAAGTACTTTAAGATTGCTGCTGTCGCTATGTCATCTTTTATTTTCTTAAATGCACCTTCACACTCCTTGCTCCAAGAAAAGGTTCTCTCCTTCTTAGTTAGCTCTCTAAGAGGTGCACGGACAGTAGCATAATCCTTGATATAACGGGAACAATAGCTAGCCATTCCTAAGAAAGAGCGTAACTCCGTTATATCCTTTGGACAAGACATTGCTACTAATGATGATACTTTTTTTGGATCCGGTCTCATTCCTGTGCTTGAGAATATATGACCTTAAATGTTAGTTCTGGTTTACCAATTTCACATTTTTCAGGGTTTAGTGTTAGCCCAGCTTTCATATGTTCATGACATACTGCTCTTAACGCTTGTTAACCTTTCTGTTTTACTAGTTGACTTTTCTGTTTTGCTGTCAGTTTTTTCATCCTTTTTATCTTTTCCTTCAATTTTGTTATCTTTCTTAGTCATTTGGCGAACTTGTTCTAGCGTTTTAACTCTACCTTGCTCCATGTTATTTGCATGTTTTTTTGCTTGAGCATCAGTACGCGCCATGCGCAAAATTATTTTTAAATCATAGGTTTTCTCCAGTAACTTTTTCCTGAATTCTACTGAATTACATCCTTGAATAATCCTTAACCTGGCAGCTTCCTCATTATTGAACTTGTCAAATTCACAAAACATGACTATTTTTTAAAATTTTGTTACAAATTCATCAATTGTCTCGTTGTCTTGCTGACATGTCATGTTAAACGTATATCTTTCTAAATCTACATTTTTTTGCGGATCAAATCTCATTTAAACTTTTCATAATCCCTTTATACGTATTTTTACATGCATCTGGAATCGTGATAATTATATCTTCCACTTCGTCACCCACTAAATTAAGAAGTAAATCCTTTGCTTGTTCATCAGTGTATTTATTACACGTGGCTTTTAAGAAATGCTCAAACCTTCTTGTCCATTTTTCCCATCTTTGAGCAATCGTTTGTTCATCTGAGATATCAAATGGTAAAGGTCTCCTTTAAATCATGCTCAACACGTTTTCCTCCTCTTGAACATATACATCATCCATATGCGTGTTTGCTGATGTACTTGTTGAGCCACCTTCCTCCAATAGAACACTTTCCATTTTTATGTTGCACTCTTTCTTGTTTCTCCTTTTTTTTTGAAGAGAAATTATATATTTTTTTTATTTTTGCCTTTTTCCACTTATTTATGTATTTTTCCTTGAATTTTTAGCTTTTTTCCACTTTTTTATATATATTGCCTGACTTTAAACTGGGTTCCCATTCATTTCAATGTAATGTCTCAAAAGTTGCCTGGTTTCAAAATGGCCACCGGGATTTCCAAAATCTCGCATGAACTTCCTCTTGCCTGATTTCAAACTGGCCACCGTTCTATGACAGATCAGGCTCTCGCGAGACTTCTTACGCGCATGCTCTAACGAGGTTCAGATATCAGAAGCCTCACGCGCACAACGGTAAGCGTTTCCCTTGTATGCAATTAATTTTATAATCACATCGCTTCAGTTTCCGTTTCCATGCCGCACATGAGTTGTAACAGCGCACAGATCTAGTAGGCCTTCAACTTTTCACACGCCGATGAATTTCGTCAATTTCAAATGCCGCGTTGCGCTCTTACCGGCTTTGAAAGATTGATCTTGCCTGAGTTTGCATCGGCGCTCGTCGCCAATCTGTAATGATGCGGAGCCTCAATAGTCTTTTCAATCATTAATTCATGTGGACACAGAGCAGTCCACTTGCTTGCAGTCTAACGTTATTATGCCCCTCCACTGTGGAACACTAAATACATTCCATGTGGTCATGACTACATGCCATCATTCTACATGACATCACTACACCCATTGAAAAGCATAGGACGCCTGACGTCGAAATTGCACTGTGTTGTGGTGTAGTTCCTATATAACCTATACAGGATCTGCGCGTTTGGATAACAAACTGTGGGATTGGCCCTATATGCTGGCCGTATTGACCAAATTTGGGCTGCCCCCGTCATACTGCAATTGGATAAAATTACTCTACACTAACCCTACAGCCCGTGCTAAGACTGGGTCGACTATCTCACCCACTTATTACGTTTATCGTGGAACACGCCAAGGCTGCCCCCTGTCGCCCTTATTGTTTGTATTAGCGCTAGAACCTCTAGCACAATAATTGCGTCAGGTTATGGTCCCTTAGTATTCCAATAAATGGTACAATCCATTCTATGTCACTGTATGCAGATGACATGCTGTTGTATTTTCAAGATTTGAACAAAAGCATGCACACGATAGCTGCCGTGTTATCACAATTCGGGGAAGTGTCCGGATTATGTCTCAATGCCTCAAAATCAGAAGCGTATTCTTTCTATAATACATATACCAGTCCCTATTTACGGTTTGGCCGGATGCAATTCCAAGTAGAACCCATAACATTTAAATACTTAGGAATATACATATATAGAACCAGTGTAGATACAATAGATGGGAATGTGGTTAGAACTATCAACTCACTTCGCTCCCAGATCTCTTTTTGGAATACTTTGCCATTGACAGTGGCGGGCCGTATAGCTGTGTCCAAAATGGTCATGTTACCCAGACTCCTCTATCACTTTGTGAACCTCCCGGTTCTTCTCCCGGCATGGATTTTTAAAACATTGACACCCTATTATCCTCCTTACTTTGGGGATCGGGTAGACATAGATTAGCATTGGCCAAGATGCAGCTTCCTAGTGCTGCGGGCGGGATGGGGGCACCCGATTGTAAAGCATACTGTATAGTCGGGCAACTACAGTGGCTGGCATATTGGCTGGCAGGCCATAATTTATTTGAAATAGGATATTCTCCTGACCGTTTAAGGCGTGGAACTCTACAGGCGCTATTATGTCCGGGGGCTGACAAGATGCGGAATCATCCTTTTCTCCTACATATAGCGATGCACTATTGGAAGCAGGCTCACAAATATGCAAACATATCCTTCCCATACGCCCCGAATATCCCGCTCTGCGGCCTACCCACCAGACGAGGAATAGTATCAATGGCTCGGATAAGGGGTTGGACACAGATGGGTATAGGGACGGTCGGTGATTTCTTCTTAGATAGTAACCTGATGCCCCACGAGGAATTTGTACGCACTAATGCAGTACCAGAAACCCTATTTCTCACACATGCAGCAATTGCGCAATTCATTCGGAAATATTGGCTGGTAGATCAGAAGGAACCTCCCACCTTTCAATTATGGAAGTCCATCCACATAATGGGACATGGCCGCCACCTTGTTAGGTGGTTAGACCGAGGGTTCAGGGAACATCTGAATACCCCACTACGGCATCTTAGACAAAAATGGGAAACAGTACTAGTACGAGAATTGGAAGATGGAGAATGGGCCCTAGTGTTAGAACACCCTTGGCGAGTTTCTCGTAATTGCCGACTGAAAACAATACAACTATTCATATTGCACAGGGCTTATCTCACCCCGAAGGCACTACAGAAAATGTACCCTACTGCCTCTTCGGGCTGCCCGAGATGTCTTGCTCAGGATGCTGATTTTATTAATATGTTATGGTCCTGTCCAGTGTTGGGTGGGTTCTGGTCGGAGGTTATTCAGAGTCCATCATCACTAACGGAACGCACACCTTGGGACACTATAGAGGCCTGTCTCCTGGGCCTTTTCCCTCTCCCCAAGAAGGCGAAGTTGCTACGCTGATTTGCGGGATTAGCCCTGATGCTTGCAAAGAGATTGATTACACAGTGCTGGAAATGCCGCACAGCGCCACGTGAAGGCAAATGGAGGGAGGAAGTTCTCCGATGGGCCGTAGCGGAGAGGGAAGCGCTGAAGCGGGAGGAGTATAGGGGACTGAGAAAACGACCAATATCCCTGGACTGGGCACAACTGATAGAGCTTTTTAAGGCAGAAACAGAAGCGATGTCAGAGGGCTCTCAGAATGCACAGGAAGACTGTGGTGATGTTATTTGATTCCTACTCATACAGTAACTTGGATCATTGGGAGTGTCCCCGTTCTCCCCCTCCTCCTAGCTCCTCTTCCTTTCCTCTCTCTCTCCCCTTGTCCTTCCCTATGATATCGGACATGACTACCACATGGTACAAGGCACCTGACAAGGTGTAATTCAACCGCAGCGGCAACAGTTTTCTTTGTTGAAGGGTTTGTTTATGGGGTGGGTATATGGCAGGAGGGGGGTTTTGGGTACTAATAAGTATGACACTTAGCACAATGCTACAGTTTATTGCCCTATAAATGGATCATGCTCATATTGTTAACATGAATGCAAATAATGTACATCATTGGAAATGTAAAACATACAGCACGTGTATGAAATCAGATGCAGATGTAAACACTATGTCATAGAAAATGTCTTAAAATGTACAATTGAATATGTGACTACACTTGAAATATCCGCAATACTCAATAAAGTTTGTGTTAAAAAAAAAAAAAAACTGTGGGATTGGTGGCGGACTGATTCCATGTACCCCCACCGGATACGTTAGCCTATCTGTATTAGCTAGCTCACAGTGCCACTATAATCTCCTCTTACTAAGGAGAGAATAGATTCTGGCAACCTCAGAACATGACAACCCTGATCCCTCAGAATCGTGGAAACAATACACTACCTTTCGCTCAGTCACTCGTGCTCACTTAGTTTGTCTCACAGAGATACACAGAATAAACCAGCTGGGCGTTTTCAATAGGAATTTATTGAACAGTTGTTATTCTAGTGTAGAATATATGAGCTGCAACAACCATTAGACAGTAGCAGAGATATATGATTAGCAGTACTACGAAAGTAAAGGGATGGTATAGTTCTACCATCTTGCAGAGATCATGAATATATACAAGTACATAAAACACATGATAAAAAGTGCGTACTCCTACGATGTCTCCCTAACTAGATGTACCTAAATGTACCTAGCATCTGTGTAGGTGTTATGCCAAGAATCCCTCTAGGATCTAGTCAACCCCATTACCTTAAGATAGAATATGGGACCCCGTCCTGGTCTCGAGTTGGACACCCCGCAAGGGATGTTAGACCACTGCTAGCTGGAGCATCTGCATGCAGGAACCTCAGCGTCTCTGGTCAGTGTGCCAGCCGGGAAGTCACGGTCTACTCTATCTTCCTAAGCAAGATGTGCTGTATATATACACCCATAGGTCTCCCCAGGGGTTCTACCTTGCTGTGTTACTGTGTCGGCCTAAAGGATGACGTTGGGCCTGAACTTTATACAGAGATATTATACAGGAGATGGTAATCCTACTGTTAGTCCTGCTGTGCTTCCAAGAAGCGTCATGCATAATATATGAGAATCGAACCAGGGAAAAACCCGCGTTCTGAATGCAGTGTCATATCTGGGTAAAAGGTCAGTGCCTAAGAACCGTTATGTATGTAATGTAGGGAAGAATATAGGTGAAAGGTTGCAATGTTACCTGCGCCTATATAGGGTACCTTTATGGAATATAACACCCACTCCTCTTCCGACTGGACGACATATGTAACCTATTACTGTACTACTAGCATAACTAGATAGTGGTACGCGCAAAGTTTATAAAAACATCTCTTTAGCTAAAATGTTTAAAAACTTCTTAAAAAAATTCTAAAAAACGTTAAAAGGCCCTAAAAAAAATTTTTTTGCATGCCCTAGCTCTAAAATGTCCGTTGTTATAGTCCGAACCACTATAAGCATTATAAAGCCAAGTATTCCCAAAAAATGAAAGGAATGTCAATTTAGTTTCATAGTTCCAAATTTGAGCTTGTTTTTAAAAAGGGCGAATTTCTTCCCAGCACCAGACGAGTCAAATGTTTGTGTGTGCTGGCTGGTAGACGCAACATTTCCGTTGCTTGCTTCTGCAGTAGACGGCCCCTGTAACACCTCGCACAGAATGTTAATTGAGCACAGATGATGTTCCACGCTGGCCGCAGCCGGTGCTGTGGCAGCCTGTGCGCCGTCCAAAGCATGGGTGTCAGTGGAGGAGCCGGTGTTCATACCAACAGGTGCAGTTACTACCTGCGGTGGCTCAAGGAATGCCGCCATCAACATTGGAATACGCTGGGGACACTGCAGAACATGGGCCGTTATCGGGTTCAGTAGAGCATTCACGTCCGGTTGCACACATCATGGGAGTGTCAAACAAAGGTCTAACACGCATTCTTCTCCGCAAAATAGGCATCGGAGGACAGGTAAGATGCAGTCCATCCAGACTGGTCGAAATGACAAGAACCAAGATGCACTTAGTTCTCTTAGGCGAGGCGTGCCCAGATGTTGTACCATGCCATCACGGTACTTACGCTCCAGGAGTGTTTTTTCCATCTCCTTGGTGACTGGGACATCCATTGCGTAGCAGAAAAATAACAATCAGGATTCCTGCTATTAGGAACAGGATCAGCAGAAGTCCTCCAAAGATGCTTCCGAATACGGAATGAATGAAATTTGGTATAACTCCAAGTACCGTCTGAAAGGTGCTCAGAAGTCCAGAACCTATGGTCTTAAATAGGTGGACAATGCCTGTCGTATCAGACATGTTAAAGATACGATTAAAGGGCAGTTTGTATGAATGAGCGCCTGTATCTCTGCCGAAGACCTTGCAATCTGGAGATCAAAAGTCTCTCGAGCGGAGGTTAAGGGCACATACTTCTGTAGAAGCATGGCTTTCATTCTGCTTAGAGTATCAAACCGTATTAAAGAAACATTCAGTGAAGGCCATAAAGGCGCCTCCCTGTCAGTGGAAACAATACTTGCATAGAGCAAGTAACCCTGGAGCTCACGGTTACCAGATATGCGATGCCCGGGAGCATTCCACAGCAGCCTTGACTGTTAAGCATCAAGTAACTCCCATTCGAAAGTAGCCTGAATGCTGGAGTAAACACTGCAGCTGGGGCACCCCTCAAATGGCAGGATAGGTTCGCTACAGAACCATTACAAGCCCCGTGCAGCATTATATCCCGGCATATGAGCGATCCACTTAAAGCGTTCTCACAGCTTGTACCGCTCAGAAACACTTCTCGATCCCCACTCCGGCATCGAAATCTGTATGGTAATACCCATGATTCCTTAATGTATTCCTTACCCATTTCGTCATATCTGCCTACTTGCTTTTGTTCAAGGCAATACTGAAAAGTAGTGACCGGTAGAGTTATGTGGCCATGGATTAGCCATTCTGTGGACGGTGATTCTGCCACTGTAAACGCTAATCTATCCAGTTTTTCGATACGCATTGTATATTTTGCTCCCCTTTGTGCCATTTCAATCTGTTTATCTGTTAGATTGTATTCAGAAAACAGAGACGTACTGTTGATATAATGCCAAGGCATGTAGCCTGCACGCAAAGATTGCAGCGTCCAGCTTAATAACATAATAGAACGTAACTGTGATTGCCCGTGTTGTAATATGGCCAAATCTTGTTCTAGTATGTCTATCGCAGAAGATACAATGTTGCCTAAGGAATATATCCTGGAGGTCAATGTAGTTAACCCATTGTCTACCACTGCTAGCGATTGTTCTAGATTTATACGGTCTATTTCACGTAACCTCTCTGCGGCCTCTTGTTGTGATATTTTCTATATTTCATTGTAGACAGCATAATAGAAACGTTTGACGTGGCTTCCTGGGACCCATTACAAAATCCCTAAGATCCACATCCTGTGACAGTAAGGATAAGTGTTGTTTCACCTGTGTGAGTGTTGAGGTTTTTAGCCAATCGAGGCACAACTTCCCAACACTGTAGGAGGTCACTACCCCTGGATGTTGTTTCTGTACACAACGTGGATCTGGCCTATGGATACTGAACCCTTCAGTTTTACCCATGAATCTTGCCTGACAACTATTAGTGTCTGTGGGCCAAATCAACAATTTTTTCCAATTGGGGTCTGATCTGTTGTATTGTATGATGTCATCTACTGTAATCTCTTCCTGTGATGTTATGTTACCCTCGGTGTGTGATGGAGTCGGCAGCCGAGATGTGTTCAAGTCTGTTCTTGGCTAGTCCAAGGCAAGACGTCTGTTGCACTGTCTCGTTCAAAAACATGATTTGTTGAGGGATAAGGCATGCTCTAAACAAAGCTTCTGATCCCTAAACCTGCCAATCTCTAGTACCCCAGACAGATTTTAGGTCTATGGTGTCTTTCCATAAGTCGAAACCTTGTTCAGACAACTGGGCAATAAAGGCAGCAGAGTAAATCTGTTTGGTATTTGTCAACATATTTTTCTGTGCTGATGTTGGTGCAACCTTATAATAATATGAGGCTGGGTCAGACATATTGAACCCTGAAAAATATGGAAACTTCTGTGCAAATGTTTTTGAACTGCCTTTCGGCGGTGTTGGACAATGTTCCCACTGGTGGTAAGTGAACACATTTCTAGGATTAGCAGATTTATGTAAAAAGTGATGACCATAGTGTTGATAACAATACATAGTTTTGAAATCTGATGTGCCTTCCAATGTTTCACTATTAGAAAACGCAGCAGATTTTTCCAAATCAGACAACATGTTATTAACAGTTTCAAAATCTTAATCATCGGAAAATGTACTTAAGTAAGTTCACCTTTTGGGCTGCAGAGCTTTGTCGAAGGTATCTTCCATTAACAAGCATGCTAAAAACTATTACTAAGCCTAACCAGAAAAGGTTCCCGGTAATTACCCATAGTTCTACCCAAGGTGACACCAGGTAAGTCTTTTTAAGAAAGTCTTTTACTTGCTGCTTGCGTGATTTTTTGGCTGGCGTCGTTTCCGGTTCGCTTGGATCCAAAGAAAACGTATCAAAGTTTATGAAGTAACCAGAAGCAGTTCGATCAATTGTTGGTATTGCATCAGGATTTGTAGAAATCATAGTTTGCTCTCGTTGAGGCACGTTGATGTAAACATCTCTATTTGGTCGAATAGCGAGTTGTCTTTCATTTTGAGTTTGATTTTGAAAATGAACTTCAGGTTCAAGAGGAACGAGTTCCATAGCTTTGTTGCATAGTCCTTCATTCCGTGCAGGGGACTCTTCGAACGTGATGAGTCTTTCCGTTTGAACTTCTTGGATTGTAGCGAGAGGAGGGCGTCTGCTACTTCGGAGTCCACGTGGCCTGCTACTTAGTATCGGCCACATAGTGTGGTTTGATTAGGTCAATTGAGACAAATCTTTTCTCCTTTTTTCCGGCAAGAGGCGGCAGAAGTACAGTTCTTGTTCCTTCAATTGCTAGGACCGGTAGAGGCTTTCTGTATGATGGCCCAAATTCTCTCTTGTCCGCTATCTTTTCTCTGACCAGATCCACGACTTATGGGATCCAGACAGGTCTTGCCGTGACTGATTTGACTTCCCCAGTGGCGGTCTGCTTCAGGTGGACATTACTTTGTGGTGTCCTGGATTCAATTAGATCCTGTAAAACAGCCAAACGATCATGGATGTCAAAAGGTTTTTCATCCGCCACTGTGCCTTCACAATCAAGATCAGGTACCCACATTCTTGTCCCAAATAGGGCCTCATATGGAGTGACCCCCCCCCCCTCTAGAGAACTTCTTGGCATGTCGTTCAAAGCTCGCTGGACTCCATACAGATGTTTTATCCAACTTTCACCCGTGCCCAATACTCTAGCTATTAAAGATTGCTTTAAGTCCCGGTTTTTTCTCTCCACAACCGAATTTCCCTCGGGATGGTACGGAGATGAGTACCGCAATGCTACACCCAATCCTCGCATGGCCTCCTTGTAAGCCCGAGAGCTAAACGCAGGTCCCTGGTCAGAATGTAATGTGCCAATTGCATATGTCCCTATAAAGACTCGCAAATCTTTTATAACAGTTCGAGCGTCAGCCGAGCGTTGGGGCCACACCCATATGAATCTCGAGCAGGACGCACGCAAACAGACAGTCTGATGCTGTCTAACAATGGGATCTGCGCTGGATGTGTTACGGTGGAACCTTTCATCTGATGGCAGATGTCGCATTTCACGACAGTCTTTAGTCTGCTTTGTTAACCCAGGCCACCAGTAGCGTTGTTACAAAGAAACCGTCGCCGTCACTCCTGCATGTGCAGAACCTATCCCTTCATGTGCTGCTAGAATTAAACCTAACCTACGATCCATGTTTGGAATTACTCTATTCCCCACTCAAGGAATCTGAGCAAATGGAAGGTTATTGGCATCTAACTTGTAGGAGTACTTGAGTGGAAACTTTCTTGGTACTGCTCCGCTGTTTTTGCGACAAGCATTGATAGCTACCATAATCTCACCGTCTATTCTCGTTTTAGAACGAGTAATTGCAGCTACGGAAGCCGTGCGTACAGCCCCCTTTGCGGCTTCGTCAGCCAATGAATTCCCTTCAACGTGAACACCATCACGCTGATGACTCGGTGTATCACGTGAGCCCTCGGTAGTTCGGTTTTCAACTCTACTACCTGTTCCCATAGCATTTTATGCTTAATTGTGCCACCTTTTGCATCTTTGAACCCGTTTTGAACCCAGTGCTGCAAATAATATTGGACTGCACAGTAAAAGGAATCGCACACAATTAGTGTGGGGAATTCTCGATCCGTATTTACCAGTGCCAGTATCGGCGCTTTAACTCTGCCAGCTGTGCCGTGCAGTCTCCTAGAGACTGCGTTTTTTGTGCAACTTGGGTGGAATCATCAATCCCGCATGCGACCTTTAACAATTGCGCATGCTGCGCTATATTGTTGCTTACTTCCTATGGCCGGTTGGACAGATCCGTCAGTGTAAATTATATATTCATACTGATCTAGAGGCATTATTTCGTTTTGCATTGGATATTCTTGTGCGTATTGCAGGAATGCTTGTGTCTTTAAATTTGGGTCGTACCTGTATTCTACATCTGTTGCAGTGAGTGCATTAGCCCATTGTATCCATCTCGGATGTAAAGCTAGCATTAGGAACGCTTGCCTTTGTCGCAGCCTCCAAGGCTGGAACCGGAGTAACTACTATTATTAGTTTCCCCTGAGCCAGTGCTTTCTTTCTCACTACAGCAGTCTGTACTGCTGTCAGAATCTTTTCTGTAGATGCGAAGCGCATCTCAGCATTTGTGTACAAATGTGATTTGTATGCAATTGGTACTGTTTCACCTTCATTATTTGTAAGGTAGGTGTACCCAGATTGAACCGCTACTATACGGATCACCAGGTTGCGTACGTTTACGCGTGTCTGTAAGTGTTTGGAAGCTATCATGTCAGCTTGTAAGAAACGAAGTGTATCTGTGTGTTCCTGTGTCCAATGTCTTACTGAAAAATCAGGTTTTATTAAATCGTAGAAAGGTTTTACTCTTGCTGCGTAATCTAAAATGTATGTTCTACCAAAATTTAGGAATCCCAGAATTGACTGTAAATTTTTCAATGATTTTGGAGGTTGGAGCAGCGCACATTTTTCTAAAAAATTAGCTGCCAGGCTTTTTCCTTCACTTGAAAGCTCATATCCTAAAAACAGGACTCTGAGGAGGGCAATTTTTGATTTTTTAAAGTTGAATTTGTAGCCCTCAGATGCAAATCCCAAAATGATGGTATTCGCTCTGTTCAAGTGTACCTCTAGGTCATCGTCCGTTAGATAAATATCATCCACATAGGACAATGCCTCTTCATCCAAATTTTGAAGTTACTCTGGCCGAAAACAACCCCGGGCTGTTCTTATATCCCTGGGGGAGTCGACAAAATTGCCACTAGGTCCCTAGCGCTGAGAACGCTGTTAGGTGCCTGCTTTTAGGCACTATATTTTGGCAGAAAAATCCATTTGAGATATCAAGTGTTTTATATTTTTTCAGCACAATGTTATTTATTAATGCGGCACTGTGTGCATTTTGAACTGCTAATGTCTTAGTGCAAGTGTTTAAATGTCTATAATCTAAAACTAGACAATATGAATGGTCTGGTTTCATGACAGGAAACAAAAGATTGTTCATTGGTGAGGTACAAGTTTCAATCACCCCTTGGTATTCAAGTTGATCGAAGATCTCCCGGACCTGTTTTTTAGCTTCTTCTTTATTGGATACTGCTTCTGTGCAGTCGGTGTATTTTTTAAAGGAATTATGTGGTGGGTTGAATCCTCATCCCATCCAACATAGTTTTTGTATAATGCCAGAGCCTGGGCTACCGCCCACTCCTGCGCGTGTGTGTTGTAAATGCCTGGGAATATGGTCTGAGAATGCTGGAAGTATTACTGTTTCTCCTTTAGGGCAATCCATGACAAATGCTGGCGGCCAATCTTGTTCAGCTAATAAAATATCATAGCCAAACGTCAGGTTCTCCCAAAAGAGACCGCTCACTGTTCTACATTTGTCCCCCTTCATCTGGAGCGTTATTTCATATACTTTATGTGGGACACTTACCCTAGTATCGGGTGTTTCTACCGTGATATAATCATTCAAGTCCGCTGTCTCCAGAAATTCCTTCAGTTCTGGCGAGCTATTGTTACTTCTGCCGTACTGTCTAGCATCGTCAGAGCCCATTCCCCGTTCAGTAGTAGAGTCCTCCGAATTCCGGGCAGGTCTGATCTTTAGACCTGCAACCTTCTTTTTGAACTGTGGATTTTGCTTTGGCTTTCCTTTTTTTTTTTTTTTAGAAGTGTACTCCTGAGCGTGCTGCTGGTCTCTGGACTTTGTACGCTCTTCTCGTCTTTCTGACCGTCCTTCCCTCAGAGTTTTCCGATGAACCCTGAAAGGAACGAGAGGAATGTGCATCAGTATCCTGATACCCGTCAGGTTTCCTAATATCCCTATTCCCGAGGTTATACATCTTTTCGGAGTGCTCCTGTGGCGGAAATCTACCTCTGGATTGAGATCTATTTCCTTTAAAATTGTCGTTTTTTATTGTCCCACTTCTTTGTTGAAGCAGGTGTCTGCTTAGAAGGGTCCTTTTCAGGACCACCCACCAGTTGTGGTTTTAAAGCTTTCCCACCCAAACTGTCTCTGCCTAATTCTGCATACACAGTTTCAATTATTTTTGATAGTTCATGTTCCTGATCGAAAGGACTGAACTCCCTTAGGCGTTGGCAGATAGCCACTGAAGCTGCTTCCCCTTTAATATTAGCTAATATTATGGCTGATACCTGGGCATAGTTACCTAGTAACTTCATCCCTAAGTTTAGGGCAGGCTCTGCTCCGTACTCATTTTGTATTTGTCTCAATACATCAGGTACTACTGCTAATGACGGGATACCATGAGTTCTGGTATAAATGGCAGCAAAGACTGTACCCCAAGTGGTACAATCCTCTAATTGTGGCGTTATCCCCATGGGCAAGCAGATTGTTAGCATTCTGTGTTTTTCATACGGGCTAGTATTCGGGAATACTGCCTCTAGCCAAGTTATTTTCTGAGCTACCCAGAATGGTATTTGTTCACGTTTCGTGGGCATTTTACCCATTACCGCGTGTAATGTTTGTGGTGTAATTTTTAGATGCTGTACCCTGAATTTTATTCCATTTGTTGCAACTATTGCTGGTTGGACTGTAAGTGACCTCATGATGAATTGCGTCAAGTTTCTGTATATTTTAATTAAGTCTGTGTTGTATGAGTAAGTCTCCCACTGGCATTGTTTCAATGTCAGGATGTGGTGTGTAAGCTGCTAATATCTGCCATGTTGCCCCTTCTCTTCCGAGCGGGACAAGTCTTACTCTTCTTCTTATGTGGGGTAGGGCGCCTTTAAACCAGTATAAATGTTCCTGGTACGTGAGCAGAACCTCTATGTCCTCAAACAGACAATATTCCACTGGTGCATCTCCTTCTGTGTAAGGGTGAAATGTTTTTGTTTGCTGCTGGGAATGTAACCCACGAATAAAATACCTCTGTTCGGTTTGATTCGTGTGCCTTAATCACGAAAACTACTATGCCACCCCTAGATAAACCATTTTCTAGCAGTCTCAGGGTGACTGTATTTCTAAAGTTTGGTGCAATTTATATTGCGTCTTTATCTTCCTAGTCTGTGAGGGGCAGTTCTTGTTGCAGTGGGTTTAAGACCTGGTTAGTCATTGTTTTTAGTACACTAAATAACTTTAAGGGAACCAAGATAAGGTGTTTATGCACAATTTTTAGGAACACTGTCCTTCAAGCTTGATTAACCAACAGCCAATAAATAGGATTTTGTAGCCTACTCAGCTGTGGCGGAGTTTGTGCCCACCCACTCCAGACGTCTCTGGTGTTTTGTGAGTAGGGGTCTCTGAGAATAGCACGCCTGAACTACTCCGATTCTGTTAAATAAGTGCCCAACCAACGTTGGCGGCGCCATGTCGTGTAGAGCCTATACAGGATCTGCGCGTTTGGATAACAAACTGTGGGATTGGTGGCGGACTGATTCCGTGCACCCCCACCGGATACGTCAGCATATCTGTATTAGCTAGCTCACAGTGCCACTATAATCTCCTCTTACTAAGGAGAGAATAGATTCTGGCAACCTCAGAACATGACAACCCTGATCCCTCAGAATCGTGGAAACAATACACTACCTTTCGCTCAGTCACTCGTGCTCACTTAGTTTGTCTCAGAGAGATACACAGAATAAACAGGCTGGGCGTTTTCAATAGGAATTTATTGAACAGTTGTTATTCTAGTGTAGAATATATGAGCTGCAACAACCATTAAACAGTAGCAGAGATATACGTTTAGCAGTACTACGAAAGTAAAGGGATGGTATAGTTCTACCATCTTGCAGAGATCATGAATATATACAAGTACATAAAACACATGATAAAAAGTGCGTACTCCTACGATGTCTCCCTAACTAGATGTACCTAAATGTACCTAGCATCCGTGTAGGTGTTATGCCAAGAATCCCTCTAGGATCTAGTCAACCCCATTACCTTAGAATGAGAGAATATGGGACCCCGTCCTGGTCTCGAGTTGGACACCACGCGAGGGATGTTAAACCACTGCTAGCTGGAGCGTCTGCATGCAGGAACCTCAGCGTCTCTGGTCAGTGTGTCAGACGGGAAGTCACGGTCTCCTCTATCTTCCTAAGCAAGATGTGCTGTATATATACACCCATAGGTCTCCCCAGAAGTCCTACCTTGCTGAGTTACTGTGTTGACCTAAAGGATGACGTTGGGCCTGAACTTTATACAGAGATATTATACAGGAGATGGTAATCCTACTGTTAGTCCTGCTGTGCTTCCAAGAAGCCTCATGCATAATGTATGAGAATCGAACCAGGGAAAAACCCGCGTTCTGAATGCAGTGTCATATCTGGGTAAAAGGTCAGTGCCTAAGAACCGTTATGTAGGGAAGAATATAGGTGAAAGGTTGCAATGTTACCTGCACCTATATAGGGTACCTATATGGAATATAAGTGTACACGGCCGCCCTTGTGCCGCGGTGGTGTATGCCTGGAGCCGCTTTGTGCCCCCCCCCTATGCTTGACCCAACCCCCAAAGCGTGGCACCTGCAACCGATCTACTTAACTGCAAGCAGTGTGGCTCCAGGCTCCAATTGGAAAGCATTGGGCCGAACTCTGATTTTGACCTCTGCAACCGGCCGCCCCTGTGCCTCCATGACCTGATGGATGGTGCCTACTTGGTGCAGCTTCCATATTGTTGAGTGTTGTGGATGTGGGATTTAGTATGTGTAGAGGACAATGGCAGAAAGTTGTGTGTGAGTATTTCAGTCTCAATGAGAGTAAAATGCTGGCTTTGCTCGATAGCTGAAGGTGCTTGGCAGATGAGGTACACAGTCTGTTATCGAAGGAGGAGCTAACCATGGCCATGAAGCTGAAACTGACTGACTAGAGCTCAGAGACTGTTTAGCCCAAGAGACAGCAGAGATTAGCAGAATTTAGTCTAGTTTTTTTGTTTTTCGGAGATTAGACACACAATTCTTTGAGTAACTCGGCATTCCAGAGTTTTTACCCTGCGATCTCTCCAGCTGCTGTTCAGGATGGGAACCCACAGGCAGTACTTTGGCTGAGGGAACTGAAGCAAATGAATCCAGAGACCACGATGGATAAATAACAAGCATTGGCATAGCCAATAGGTCTCGCTTTTGGGACCTTCTAAAGTATTTAGTTATGCAGGATAATATCCTTGGTGCAACAACATTAACTTTTGCATGGCTAAACACTTATAAGGTCCCAAAGGCAAGACCTATTGGCTATGCCAATGCTTGTTAGAAATTGGTCTGAATCTCCTTCTTGAGTCGTGTGTCCATTATTGATCACTGTTGTACAATAAATATCTTACACTCCTGTGTTAGGCCGAAGGCTGCTCGCCCGCACTACCGCTAATAGAGCACTTTGGGTTTTACATCGAGCCCTGTACACTTTTGGGGAATCCCTGGACTCTCTACACTGTACTATCACCTAGTGGCAATATATACAGAGCCAGCTTCCTATACAAATTTCGCAGAGTCACGCCACAACGATTTTTAACTGCACAACAATGACAATGTCAAAAACGTGTGGTGTGGAGCTACAGCTCGACGTAGCTCATTTGACAGAATTACAACTTTTGAATTAAGATAGGAGTGTAATTTCAAAAACAGCTGAGTGTTTGGATTCAAATAAGCCCCAGAAATAGAATAGCATACTGCAGCATTTTCACATTCTTCAGTGATTTAAATCCAATGAGTAACATTGCTTATAGTAATGTATCCATACCAGTTCACCTAGGTAACAAGGCTAGCATGTATAAACAATCATTTGGAAGTCTAATCAGCGTGAAAAAGATTGGTCCATACAATCCGAAAATAAGCGTATTTTGTCTGCACCACATCACGCCAGCATTGTTTTTCCTTCCATCGTTCTCCCCACCCATTTTACCCCCCCCCCCCCAAAAAAAACTTGCTAAAAGACCACATATTGCATTATCACCCAGCATGCACATGTTCAGGGCTCGAAAAATCAACTCGCCAAACTGACTTGACCTCTGTCTCTGAAAGAGCAAATGTGACAATATAAGATTTAAAGGCGCCTTTATTGCTCACAAAGTGAAAGTGCAATAAAAATGCCATTAAATCTTATCTGGTCACATTTGCTGGCTTTCAGAGACAGAGGTCAAAAGTCAGCTTATCTTATTACATTTATTTTTCTGTGACTTAAGTTAGTGGATTCTGTAAAGTGAGCTGAGTGACAATTGAACTGTGCAAAGCATGTTGAATGAAAGGCTGTAAGATGTCAGGCTTTTTTCCAAGGTGAAAAAAAGGTGCATCTCCAAATTTCTCAGAGATGAGAAATCCAAAGGAAAAAGAACCGTAAAGACGTGTATAGATGCACTGTAAGTGCTTGCGTCACTCAATGCCCACTGGTCCCCAATGTGAAAATAAATTCAGTTCTCAGAATTAAAATGGGGTACAACTCACTTGCAAAACAATTTTATTAGGTGCCGCGAGTGTCCTCAGATTAAAAGAATGGCATATGTTTGGCCATTTTCAGAGACGAAAGGCCAACATGTTTCATTGCCAACCTATTTACGGCAACTTCATCAGGGCTCATGGGGAAACCAGTCTTCACCTCACTGGTACATCACACCGAACCTGTGGTTGACGAAATTAAAAAGAACTGTTCTTCCACAGAAAAGTTTATGGAACAATCTGAAGAGTGGGTCACTAAATTAAAAAACAGGGACTATCCCACGAAGGTGGTCAAGAGAGCATGCAAGCGCACCTTGAACACACCCAGTGAGGCCCTACTGGAGAGGAACATCAAACAAAAAGGAACAGTGTTTACCTGTAGTTACCACCTTTGACCCACTGTCCACTAAAGTTAGACAGGTAATAAGAAAACACTGGTCATTGTTGGATACTGGGGACAAAAAGATGCAACCCCGCAGATTTGCCTTCAGGAGGCCTCCCAATCTAAAGGATAGGTTGGTCCATATGCGCCCGATTCAGCAGAAAAATGAGTCAGGTTTACCAACAGGGCATTATCCATGTGGTTGTTGCTCAGTTTGTGATCTCACTGAAGTTACTAAGAGCATCCATCTCGCAAGTGGGAGAGTGTGGTACTTAAATTCAGTAATTGCAATACTACACATGTAATTTACAGGTTGGCGTGTACATGCGGATTGCACTACATTGGACTCACATCACGCAAAGTGAAGGTGCGTTTACAAGAGCACCCGAGTACTCTTAAAGTAGGGAAATTGACCACTCGCCTTGTTCAGCACTTCCAGGAACAAAAACATAATTTCAGGGATCTGAAATGGACTGTGCTTGAGGGTGGTGGGTGATACACACAACATTGATGATATTTTGGCAAGAAAAGAGGCAAGGTGGATTTTTACTGAGAAGGTGGATCAAATTGGCCTGAAGGATTCCATTGAATGGAATAAAGTCGGTAAACAGTAGGGCCCTTTACGAGTTTTATAGATGTCTCTTGGGTCCTGGGTTAAGTGCACCGTTGGGCAACACCTAATGTGCTTATATCAACCAGTGTGCAGAACCTGGAGTCCTGATATTAGTAAGTGTTATGCAGGGTTTTGATATGACCCAATTCACTAGGGTTGTTTGCGTGATCTGATGGGTTCTCCCACTATCACGTTTTTAGTACAGCCTAGATGGAGAAATGAAGATTTAAAAAGAAAAATGTTTTGCCTTTTCGTGAGGCTTTTACTTAAACGTCTCCCTGAGTTCTATAAACTAATAAGTATGTTTTAAGTCTTCTAAATGGTTTGATTTTTAATAAGACTGTATCCCTAGATTTGCCCTGCTATTCAACACCATTTCAAAATGGCCGCTGTGTTGTTGGGGAATAGATGGTGAATTGTGGATTGACACCGGGAGTTCTCTTCCGGGTCACGTTTCCTCCGCCGTTTCAAAAATCAGGTGCTGGCGTTCCCCGAACATAGTCGGGACAGAGCACAAAGTTGAGGCAGCCCGCGGATGCGGTAAGGGGGATTCAGTACGTTGGGGCGCCCGTGCTCGCTGTGAGAGTGCGAGCGGGGAGGCGCCACCCTTCTTTTTAAACCATCATTGCCACATTGGAGGGTAAATCGTCAAAACTGATACATGGGCGACGGTAGAATAGATCACCGGTACCGTGCTACAGTCAGCGTAAGGGGCATACGAGTAAATGGAGGGCGATTGTCTATGAGATGGCGCTTATAGAATGCACACGATAGAATTGAGGTTTAAGACCCCCACAATGAGTATGAGGGTAGTGAGTGTGAAATAGGGGACCAAGTATGAGATAATTTGAGTGTGCACGCGTGACATGAATAGCGCGACTTTGGTACCCTCCACATATATGTTTACAGGTTGATATTGACGACCGCAGTTATCATTGGGATACGCGACCATTAGGCGCGGGACCCTCACAGAGGTGGTTTGCAGGTACGAGGGATGACAGCAACCACTCTGTAAATATGCAGTTTTAATGGAGTTGGCCTTAAAGAATGCTCAAGTGCATTTTTGATGTTAGGGTTTTATTTATGATTGGCACGCTCTTCTTTTTAATTTAGTCAATAACCACAGGTTCGGTGTGATGTACCAGTGAGGTGAAGACTGGTTTCCCCATCAGCCCTGATGAAGTTGCCGTAAATAGGTTGGCAACGAAACATGTTGGCCTTTCGTCTCTGAAAATGGCCAAACATATGCCATTCTTTTAATCTGCGGACACTCACGGCACCTAATAAAATTATGTTTTGCAAGCGAGTTGTACCCAATTTTAATTCTGAGAACTGAATTTCTCTTTTCACATTGGGGACCAGTGGGCATTGAGTGACAAGCACTTACAGTGCATCTATACAAATCTTTAAGGTTCTTTTTCCTTTGGATTTCTCATCTGAGAATTTTGGACACACCTTTTTTCCTTTTCCTTTATGGTCATGAAAGTTACCGATGATAACGTGGGCAAACTGGTGAGTACCAACCAGCAGCTCCCTTGGTGATGCTTACGTGAGGCACTTTCTGACCTCTCGCACATTTTTTACTTATTTTGTCACCAATCTTCCATGGTTTCCATTTTTCTTTTGACACTTGATATGTAATGTGGTGTATTGACGAATTTTTGTGAAAGTGAACAGTTGGACTAATAGGTTATTGGCAATAAGTCCGTCCTGTGAGGGAAGTTTAATGTCTTTAAAAACTCCCCCTGGGTCTTAAAAGAAGACAATAAAGATAACTGCTCAGAACTAGCCAGGTCTTTTTGCGTGTATAAATTGTTGAGTGGGGGGAGGGGGCGACCTGACTTTTTACCCCCTGGTGCTCCCTTTTGTGTATTTGAGGCTTTTTTCTAACACAACACTGAAATAGCTAAGAACTGTTCAAACATTTCAAATATAGTTCACTAGTTATGAAGACCCATTTTTGTAATTCTGTGGTGAAAAAATATTTTTATAGGATCAATACAAATGAGAAAACTTTACTTGGTGATGTGCAAATTTTAAATATTTTTGCTGGAACACAATTTCCAAAAATTGTTTATGCGCTATTATCAGTAAAACTACATGTTCGTGGGAACGCTTTGTGGCCATTTCAATGGAAAATATGCTATCTGTAAACGACAATGCACTACCACATCATGCTTTGGTAATATATTTATGAAACATGAGTTTAAACATGAACTGGGAATTATTACTGATCCTGCCCAGATGACAATGCTATTAGTGAACTAAGAGGCAAGCCAGGAATCATGTGTACCCTATATATGGGCTCGATTCTGGTTATACATGGAGCAAACATTTAATCTAGTAAATAAAAAGTTTTTGTACAGCAGAAATAGCGAACTTGCATATTTGAAGGTGCTCTTATGTAATAAGAAAAAAGGCAGCTCCATAAGAAAATATTTGCCTAGGATCACACAATTTGAGACCAGTTCATGGGTCAAGTACATTACAGTTAGGTCGAGTAGATTATTAAAGTTATTAGACCTGCAGGTCTGGTAACAGTTATGATTTTGCGAGCCCTGCATGCTGCAAGGCAGTAATCACAATCCAAAGTAGTGTACTGACGATTATCAACCACGTCCTCCAGAAAGTCCAAAACAATACGAATTAAATGCAACTTGTAAATGAAAACGTTTATTTAACAGAAGCTCCAGGTGTAGTGTCTGGTTGGCAGACTCTGGGTGCAATGCTTAACCACAGTTTTAAAAAATAATTTACAGCTGCTTTCAACCACGCTAAACACTCGTACAAATACCGCAGAGTACACCGGGCAGGAGAGATTACACAATGGATTTCCTGAAATGAATCTTCAATGTAAGGAGCATGTTCAACAGAAACATTTGACAGGGAGAAATCAAGTCTGAATCTAGGTGGTGTGTAATTTTAACGTGCGGGGGAGAAATGGATGCTTACATTTTTATTTTAACACAAAACTAAGTAATCTAGGGAAACAAACTTACCTGACAAAACAAATTGTATCTAAACAGTAGGTGCACGAGTGAGAGCTTTAAAATACAAGTCATTAACGGCTTGGACAATTAAGCCGAGTTGGAGCTTTCTTTTTTCCCCACAGGGAGGATCGTGGGGAGCAATCAAGAACTTTACTTCTTGGCAAAGGAAATCTTCATGGCGTTGCTCTGGGTGATTTTGAAGCCCTGCAGGGCATCACGGGCCGCTGCAGACTGTACTTCATTATCGAACTCCACAAAGGCAATGTCGTGCCGGCCCGGTACCAAACGTACCTCCTTGAATCCAGGGAACCTGCAACAGAAACAACGATTTAGATTCCATAACTTCTTATCGTAATTTCAGACTGTCTTCACTCTTTTGTATGTAACCAAGATCTGAGTGACACCAAGTTTTTTTTATGAAAACAGCTGCACTTAGTAACTTGGAGGAAAATAAAACCCTATTCATGCATGCTTTGCACACAATTACTTTACAGAAGTTGGAACTCCTTGAAGATTCTCTTTTGATGCACCACAACCATTTGACATCTTGGGAAAAGCTAGTAGCTATCTTATGCCTGGTTTCTAGAGGATAAGCTGTAACCAGCTCATGCAGAAGTGGTCCAGTGAGGCACCAAGCGATGGGCTACACTTCCACAGTAGGGGGGGGGAGTCATATATATTGTTTGAGGTCAAGGCAACAGACTCATGTTTTGTCCACTGTTTGTCTGCCACTTTGCAATCCTACAGTATGGCTCTGCAAAAGACTATTGTGTTCCATTAAGACAAAGTTTGTATCCTTGTGCATGTGTTCAAACTTGTAGATAAGATGGATTCATTAATGCAAGACCTTTACTATTAGGGCATGGGCTCCAAGCGAATGCATTGAGCCAACTGCTTCTTGCTATATAGATCTATTCCATCTATCCATCCCCATTTATATAGCTCTATATATATATAGCACGTTTTCAACAAAAGTTAATTTGAGCCTACTGGTAATGCTTCCTGAATATGCATTAAAGCAAGATTGGCGACTGAACGCTTTCAACATTAAAAGCACACAAATTGCAACTTGGGGAAAAAAGTTGTTGAACTATTGTGAATCGGAATACATTTGTCTGAAGCACCATTTAGTAAAAAGTGTTTGATGCATGCCCATATTGAAAAACTGTAATGGTAAAATCAATATCAAACCTCGATGGGTCAGATGAGAATAAATTAGAGGGCATGATAAAAAAAGGTCACAAACATCCCCACCAGCTACATCCTTGCACTGATGGAGATTTTAAGACTTCCGGGAATTCAAAGTTTACCTGAGGAAGCATGGAAACGAATAGTTTCTTACCTGTCGGTATAGTTTTGCAGCTTGAAGACTTTCTGGATTCACTATGCTGTGCATCATTCCGCGGAGTAGTGGTTGGGTCCGGAATCGTAGTCTTTTTTTTTTGTGTAGCCCAGGTGGGCGTCGACGCCCCACCATTTGGTGTCCTCCCGTGACGTCGGCGCGCTTCCTCCGGAAGCTCCCACCCTAGGGCGCCATCTTCGGATTCTTTTTTTTTTTTTTGGCTTGTGTTGTTAATCCTTTTACCCTTTTGAGGGTGTTTTCCATTTGTTAGTCCCATCTTCCTCCTGTCTCATCTTTCTGGCGGAGGCGGGTGGTTTCGCTAGTGAATCCAGAAAGTCTTCAAGCTGCAAAACTATACCGACAGGTAAGAAACTATTCGTTTTGCAGCGTGAATCTTTCTGGATTCACTATGCTGTGCATAGACTTTGCAGCGGTTTGCTATATTTGTGGCGGCTGGGTGGAAGATGAGCGTTGGTTGTTGAATATATGTTGAAGCACTTTTTGACCTACTTGTGCTTCTTTGTTCATCTGTATATCCACGCAGTAGTGCTTAGTGAACGTGTGCACTGAAGCCCATGTTGCCGCCAGGCAAATGTCTTGGATAGGTGTGTTTGCTAGGAAGGCTATTGTTGCTCCCTTTTTCCTGGTTGAGTGAGCCTGGGCTGCTCCTGTAGCTCTTGGCCTGCCTGTTTGTGGCAGTATTGAATTGTTCGTGCGATCCAATTCTTAGTCACTGGTCTGCCCAGGAAACTGCTTGCGAAGGACACAAAGAACTGCTTTGTCTTTCTACAATCCTTAGTCCTTTCGATGTAATGCATTACTGCTCTTCTGGCGTCCAGAGTGTGCAGTGCACTTTCAGCGCTGGTGGATGGTTTCTGGAAGAAACTGGGAATTTGTATTGTTTGGTTTATATGGAACCTGGACACCACCTTTGGCATGAAGTGTGGGTCCGTCCTCATTACCACCCCGTCATTGTGAATCTGAATGTAGGGTTCTTGTAGTGTGAGTGCCTGCAACTCGCTCACCCTACGTAGCGAGGTAATCGCTACCAGAAAGGCCGTCTTTATTGTGAGCATATGTAGCGATGCCTTGTGGATGGGTTCGAACAGTGCTTTCATAAGCTGTGTGAGAACTACATTGAGGTTCCATGCAGGCGGTGGAATCCTCTTTGGCGGTGCTATTCTTTTGGCTCCTTCCAGGAATCTTTTTACTACTTGAGATGTAAAGAAGCTTTTCCCTGTTTCTCCTCTTGTATAGGCTACTATTGCTGCCAGGTGCACTCTTAGCGAAGTGCAGCTTAGGTTACTTTTTAGTAAGTGTGTTAAGTATTTTAGCACAGTTGATTCTTTAGTGATTCTCGTGTGGAGCTTATTGTTGATGCACCATTCAGTGAATCTCTTCCATTTTGCTGCATAGCATTTCCATGTGGTGGGTCTCCTCGCAGCACTGCCAGCGTGCTTTGTGGAAGCTTGAGGTGAGCGAACTCCAAGTCCTCAGGAGCCACGCTGCTAGGCTGAGGCTCTCTGGTTCTGGATGGAGTACCCTTCCGTTTTGCAGCGAGAGCAGGTCTTTCCTTCTTGGGAACTTGTGTGGTGGTCCCTGTGCCATCTCCACGATCTGCGAGAACCAGGACTGCCTGGCCCACTGTGGTGCTACCAGAATTAGCGTCATGTTGCTTGTTCTGCACTTGCTGAGCACTTTGTGTATCAGCGGTATCGGTGGAAAAGCGTAGGCAAATGTCCTTGACCAGCTCACCCATAGGGCATTTCCTTGGCCTGGTTGCCTGGATGCGAAGTATTGGCATTTTGCATTCTGGTGTGTTGCAAACGGGTCTAGTTGTGGGGTCCCCCACTTCTTGAATAGTTTTTGCGTTTCCTGCGGGTTGAGCTCCCACTCGTGTGAGATGGACGTCTGTCTGCTTAGTCGGTCTGCTTCCACATTGTCCTTTCCTGGCAGATGTATTGCCAGCAGGTCTATTTGTAATGGAATTGCCCATTTCCAGATCTGTTGCGCTAGATCTGAGAGCGTCACTGAGTGTGTTCCTCCCTGCTTGTTGATTTAGAACATCGTTGTGGTGTTGTCTGTTTGTACTAACACCCTTTGGCCATACAGCTGTTTCTGGAACGCTTTTAGGGCAAGGAACACGGTCTTGAGTTCTAGGAAGTTGATGTGTTTGACGGCATCTGTTTGTGTCCATAACCCCCTTACCTTGAGCAGTTTCATGTGCGCTCCCCAGCCCATTTGGGATGCGTCTGTTGTGATGGTCACTGTTGGAGTTGGTGGTGTGAATGGGTTTCCCGTTATGTTGTCCCTGTTCCACCATGTTCTCTTCCAGCACTGCGTGCGTTACAACCACTATATCTTCCCAACTCCCTGTTGCCTGTGACCATTGCTGTTGCAGCCATTCCTGGAATGGTCTCATGTGTAGCCGAATATAGGGGACTAAATGTATGCAGGATGCCATCATGCCCATGAGCTTGCTCACGGTCCTCACTGTCAGACGTTGCCCCTTCAGGTAGCGGCGAGTCTCCTTCAGTAGTGCGAGGATCCTTTTCTCGCTGGGGAACACTCTTCCCTGAATGGTGTCGATTTTCGGACCCAGGAAGATCTTCACTTGTTCTGGTTCCAGCGATGACTTCTCTTAGTGTATGGAGAAACCTAGTTTTGTCAGCGTTTGTGTGACATGCTGAGCATGTAGTTTGCATTGGTTGTAGGAGTTCGCCTTTACCAACCAGTCGTCTAGGTAGGGGTATACGTGTATCCCCTGTCTTAGCAGATGTGCTGCTACGGCAGCTAGGCATTTGGTGAATACTCTTGGTGCTGATTTGAGGCCGAAGGCTAGGGCCGTGAACTGGTAGTGCGTCTTGCTGATGGTGAATCTGAGCAGATGCTGGTGTCCTTGGTTCATGGGGATGTGCAGGTAGGCATCCTTGAGGTCTATTGTGGACATAAAATCCCCGTGCCTTATTTGAGGTATGACCTCTTGTAAGGACGTCATCTTGAACTTTTGAGTTTTTATGTATTTGTTTAGGAACCGTAGGTCCAGTATGGGCCTTAACGTTTCGTCTACCTTTGGTACGAGGAAGTAGTTGGAGTACACTCCTGTGCCCTTTTCTCTGTACGGCACCCTTTCTATAGCCTGTTTGTGGAGGAGTTCTTGTGCTTCCTGCCACAATAGTGACAGCTCTTCTGTTGAATGTTTCCTGTTTGTTGGCCTCTTTACGAGTTCTATGCAGTAGCCGAACTGTATGATGTGGAGTATCCACTTGTCGGTTGTTATCTTCTCCCACTCCTGGGAGAAGTGTTTTAGTCTGCCTCCTACGGGCGTTGTATGATGGTAAATTTGTAAATGTTGTCCGTCTTTTGTTGTGCCGCGGCACTAGTGATGTTGGGAGTGCGGGCACGTTTTGTAGTGTGGAGTCACTTGGGGGCGGGTTGCTGACCGCCTCTTCGTGTATTGCCTCGTCCGTTTGGTCGGCTTCGAAAGGACTGGCCCCTCTGTTGGTTCTGCCAGCCTCGTTGCTGCTGACCCTGTTGCGCCTGGCTGCTTCCCTGAAATGTTTGCTGGAAGGCCTGGTGCGATGTTCCTGGCTGGTTCCCACCTCTGCCGTTTGGTCTTCGTGAGGGTGTGCCTCTTCTCATACCCCTGAACTGTAGTGCTCCCATGGACCTTGCCGTCTCGTTATCTTTTTTGAGCTGCGTCAGCGTCTTGTCCACGGGCGTGCCGAACAGCTTTTCCCCGTTGAAGGGCAACTTCAGGATGTTGTTTTGCACCTCCGGCTTGAACCCGGAGATCCTGAGCCAGGCAAGTCTCCTCTGTCACCCCGATCATCATCAGTCTGCTTGATGTATCAGCTGCGTCTAGGGCCGACTTCGGGCAGGTGTTGGCCATGTTCTTCCACTTCTCCACCAGGTGTGCCGCTCTCTGCTGTTGTTCGGTGGGGATCAGTTTGAGCAACTGCCCCACTTCTTCCCAGTGCTGGTAGGCGTGCCTATTTATAAGGGCATTGGAGTTGGTGATGCGCCAATGTATTGCCGCATTTCTTTCAATTTTCCTCCCTGTGAGGTCTATCCTTTTGCTCTCCTTGTCTGGGGCGGACCGGAGTTTGTGGGAACGTTGGCCCTCTTCCTGGCTGTTGCTGTTATTATTGAATCAGCTGGCACAGATCCCTGGATATATGGTGGATCCTTTGAAGAGTGTTTATATTTTTCTCAGCTCTGGGGTGACCGATCTGCAGGTAGATGGCTCCTTGAAAGCCTCCCTGCCTTGGTCTAGCACACTAGGGAGCATAGGAAGGAATTGGCTCCTAGTTTGTGTTGGTAGCAGTGTTTCCAGGAGAAAACAGGCTTTTGGCTTTTTCTCCTCCATTTCCACTTTATAGGCGGCTGCCTACCATGGCGGCTGACGACCATGTTAGAGACTCCTATGTCGTCCGGCGGCGAAGGCCTCGACAGATACGTTTCCACGGCCTCCTCCGGGTTTTCGGTGTCGAGATCCTGCCATTCCAGGTCTTGAGCCTCCGAGGGTGTCGAGCCGAAGTGCGATTGCTGGTCGTCATCACCCTCCGTATAATAGTACAGGGCCTCTTCGTCCTGTTCCGATGGTTCGGGAGTTTGGCAGCTCGATGGTGTCGAACTCCTCTTGCGTTTCCGCTTCGACGACCGTCGAGGGCTTCGAAGGGATGGTGTATCTACTCATCCGGTCGAAGTCCTTCTTTCTTTGGATGATACTGGCAATTTCGGCCTCGAGCCTTTTCTTCTTCCTCTCCATCTGCGCCGCTTGATCGGCGTCGAGAGTTTCGGCAGTTCTCCGACGTTGTAGTTGACGTCGGAGGTGCCTTCTGCTCTTTTCCATTTGGCGTCGCGTGCGGTTTCTCAGAACCGTGCTTCGACGACCTGGGTGTCAAGAGCTTTCGCCGACCGGGAGTCCTTTTCAAAGGATCCGCTGGGCTGTTTGTCCGTGGACGCAGCTTCGGTCGTCGAGTGCTTCGACGCCGGTGCTCCTTTCAAGGACTTTGGCTTGGGTTTGAGAGTCTGTCGGGGTTTTTTGGGTCGACATGTCTCTTACCTCCTTCCTGGAAGTGTTATCGGTCTCTACGACCGTGCAGTCCTCTGGTCCCTCGGCGATGTTGTCCTCTTCCCCACTGGAGAGGCCCAGGTCCCGCAGCGACGGAGGTGGCCCTTGGCCCTACATGCTGTAGTTTGCTCTCCTCTGTCTGTCCCTCACCCTGAGGGTCTTGGTGGCGAATGCTGCGCAGGCGTTGCAGTCGCCGCTTTGATGGTCGATCGGTAGGCAGAGGTTGCAGACTGGATGCTGGTCTTTCTGCGCGAACTTGTGGTGGCAGTTACGGCAGAACTTGAATGGTGTCTTGTCCATTCCCGCGCTCAGGGAGCCCCCCGTGTGCGCATTCTCCGTTGGACGTCAAAGTTTTCTCTACCTCTCGCCCGCTTCGTCGTCCCTGTAGTATGTTCTTTGTCTTTTGATGAAGATCTCCAATTTTTCTCGGTTCTTTCTGCTTTTTCTTACTTCTTCTCTCCTTTTCCAACTCTGGAGCTCCTCACGACGATCCAGACCCACCAGCGGAAAAAAGAATCTGAAGATGGCGCCTTAGGGTGGGAGCTTCCGGAGGAAGCGCGCCGACGTCACGGGAGGACACCAAATGGTGGGGCATCGACACCCACCTGGGCTACACACTAAAAAAAAAACAGACTACGATTCCGGACCCAACCACTACTCCGCGGAATAATGCACAGCATAGTGAATCCAGAAAGATTCACGCTGCAAAACCATTCTTTGCAAATTTTTGTGAATTCCATTTTCTTGTGATAAATGCATGTAGGTTCGCGGAAAGGTGGTTATGCCGAGGGTCAGAAGACCAGAACCCCCACTGCGAGCACCCAGACAGGCAACTCAAACTCCACATGGATTTGAACGCTATGACGCAATTATTTCCACACAGCAACAACAGACACACAGGCCATCTGCGGTGAAAATTCCAGACACATTCCAGTTGCCACATTCTCCAGGTCAGGCAACGACCAGAGGCACCAGACAAGAGTCTCCGAGCCAGGTGGATGATTAAAGAGGCATTAAATGGAATCTAGACTATGGATTTTTTGTATTCTGCATGCAGACATTCAGTATCGCAAGCTGGGGGCTCCTGGGCAACACTTTGGGTCTCAGCACTTGTTGCTTGACAAATTAAGTTCTGACCACAGCACAAAGAGCTCAAATAAATGGTAAATGTGCAAGATATAGATTTATAAAAAATAAAAAAAAATAAAAACACATTGTGTGGCTGATGATAAAACTGCAAGAAAGACTTGGCTGGTGACTGCTGTTAAGTCAACATGGACATAAATTCGTAGAATGTGCCGGACAATAAAAAAAAAAATCATCAACATATGCTAGCCAGAGTAATGGGAACAATCATAGATATGGTAGAAGGGACTGAGGATGTGCTCTGCAAAGACAGTTTAGCCCTGGGCAAGCAATCATAATTAACAGCATATATCAGAAAAGGATGCAAAGAAAAAAAATCCCTAAATTAACCATCATTATGCACACATACAACACCCGGATCGTGGATATTTAAAGTCTTAAATAAGGAAGAAAACTTACTGGTTGAAAAGCATAGAAAGCATTAGCTCGTTTGTTTCTTCAGGCAGGTTGGTAAGGAACAGAATGTGATTTGGTGGATTCTCAAGCTAGGGAAAAAAAAGAAAAAAAAAACAATGCAAGTTATTCAATTGAAGCCAAGTCTGTTTGTGTAACGAGGAAGAAAAGACAGCGACGCTCTCCATCAATTCTGTGAACAGCGTGGTTTTGACCAAAACTAACAGCTACATTGTATGGTCTTAACCTCCCACACCAATGGATTTGATGTCAAGAGTGTTGCAAATCAGTATTTTTTTTCATATTCACATTAACCCACGTTATGGCATACACTTTAACAGACTCTTAGCCAACAAACTTGAGAACTTCCTGCTTCACACATACCATTGTACGATGAAAGGTAAATGTCATAACTGTAGGGTTTGAGTCAGTTCAACCGTTTGCAAGATTTCAGTCAATCCCACTGCAATGGAAGTTTCAAACTACGGCACAGTGCATTCAATGCCAGTCAGATTAATGTTTTGATCTGTGTACACGCGTGTTACCGTTTACATAATACAGCTGAACCATTAATAGCTTAACACTGCAACAAACATCAAATTCACTTAAAGTAGAATTAAGGCAAGTGATCGACTTGAGACAAATGCTTTAAGCAGTAGACGGTAAGGAGCCAACAGAAAAGCATGCAGCCCAAAACAGGAAATTCCCTACCTCGATATTAGCGAGCATCTCATTCGCCCTCGACCCAAGAAACTAATTTTCATGGCATATAATGCTCAAACTATTCTAATTCCAAATCAGTTAGTTAAGTGTGATTCTGTAAGATATACAAATGAAAGATTGCCATGTAGGCAGCGATTGCGAACAAAATACTCTAACTAGGCTGCCAAGTACACGGATAAACATTTTGTGAGCAGGAAAAAAAAAATTACTTTCTCAATTCAGCACACAAAGAAGCACTCACCGGCTGCATAAGCGGCATCTGGCCAGGCATCATTTGAGAGGGTGGCATGCCTCCAGGACCCATTTGTCCAGGGCCCATTCCTGCCATCATGCCAGACGGGTGCATGTACGCAGGCTGTCCTTGCATGTGCATCATCCGTGGATTTTGGTTCATTGACTGCATTCCCGGCTGCATGCCTGGTTGCATGCCCTGGGGAAAAAAATAATAAATACCACGTTAGTTTTAGCAATCAGCAAGCTCAGGCTTTCACTTACAATGGTTGCGTGTATATTGCACTGATGGGTCATATCGAGAGCTTAGGCACAGGTACACGTTCCAGAAACTATTTACAGTATAACGAGGATTTGCCACATTTTTCATAAAAGATTAATGCGGAAAAACAACTGCAAAGGTACTATAAAGGGGAGAAATGGAGGACAAGGAGTCCACACAGCAAGAACACAGTACATTTGACTTAAAAAATATAAATTCCCCTCGTTCCATGGCTTTTGTATCATTTAAAACGTTTAAGCTACTGAGCGCCTAAAGGTGTTTTGGCCTAACTGCTGCACTTCATTATTTATAGAAACATGAAAGATTCAGGGGTAGTTTAAAAAGCACATTCAGTAAAACCGTTAAATTCGTTTTTGTTCAAACTGCACACAGAAACAAAATGCTGATTACATTGAGGTTTCAGAACTTGGAAAAACTGGCTCCAAGTTCTCATAAATAACTCTCCTGGGTTAGATCCGAGTCGCATAATCTGTACCCTTCTATGAGACACCGTCATAGGCATATCAATCTGATCACCCACACAAATGAACAAGTCTGCACACAAGAATGAAAAGAGCCAAGAAATACCATGATCTGCGCACTATTAAACCCCCCGCCAAAACAAAATAACCTGTGCACTCTTCACTTTCAGGATTACAAACAGACCCTATACAACCAAACCAATACCCTTCTTTGTCAGCTTGAAAATAAATGTAACTGTAACACGCCTTTGACAGATTTTCCTAAACGTAAAGGCTGAACATCAAGTTATAAGATAGCATGTTGTGGTCAGTGGCTTTATAAACCACAAAAAAATTATGCTTAATTCTACACCAAATCCCTCAAAACTTCAATGTGAGGATAGATGTTACATGCGGTTTTATTTTTGTTTATACATTCACTTAATCTAAACCATCACAACAGTCAAGAACTTCCACCTAATTGTTGCATTCACAAACAGATAGCCCAGAATGAGATACTCACAGGCACTGGTCCAACAACCGTTTGCATCATTGGAGCAGCCTTTTTCATCGGGACTGGCTCTGGAGCTTTGGGTTTTTTCTTTTCCTTCTTCACTCTTTCCACAAAGGTTCCTTTCATCTTGGCTATAATATCAGAGTCTATCTTTGAATACTGGATTCTCTGGAAGGCAGAACAGGTAGCATTATATTTCAGAATGTGAACTAGGCTACCAATGGTTAGATTTTTATTTTAATGGAAACTGGCCTTGAAAGTGTGATGTATATACCAGACGTATATGCCAGACAGAAGGTAAAAATAAATAACCTTATTCAAAGAATTAGTTCTTTAGAGCACGTTGAGATTAGTGCGAGTGTCTTCACATATATAACTTAAAACAATCTACGTTAACGCACACAAAATGTATCTGAATTTGGTTCTGAATCACTAAGTAAAGAATCTGCTATGTGCAAGAGTAACAACTTGTACTAGTTTTCTAAGAACCAATAAATTCAGACTACTTTTTCAGAACATACTTTGGACATATCACACTGATAGGTATGTGTGTTTATTTGGGTTGTTCATGGGAAGTAAGCCTAATGGAATTAAAGCAAATTTACACCAACTGGAATGAGATCACTTTAAAATAAACGCGTCCAAGTCAGCCCTACATTGTAGTCACTGACTACACAGCACGTAGTACTTTGGACGATGCCTTTTTTCACGAGACATTATACAACGATCCGTGTGCACAACATTGCCTTGGATTGACGAAGAAGCGAAGTGGGCAGAGACATGTTTCATTTGGAGCACCCCCACTCGTTGTGACATTCACTACTCTGCAATGTTTTTCTGCATGTGTGCTTTGTCTGGAAATAAATGCAAAAGAAACAATTGATGGACGGAATGCTGGACAATGCAAACATTCACCCCCAGTCACAAGGATCGGAGTTAAATCCATCATTCTTTTGCTCACCACACCACCCCAGTTTGGACCCAGCCATATGCAAATCAGTCTTGACCCTGTTTCTTGTGGGAACAGTCCAGCCCGAACTGCCAAGCCAGGTCCTCCCTGGACCGGAAACAAGCATCCTAGGACCGGTTTCAGGGCATCACCCTTCTTCAGCCAGGCTAGCTTGAATCCAGTGGTGTAGTGAGCACGGGACCCACGTCTGGGCATGTTTCTGTTCCAGGGAGGACCTGGCTTGGCAGTTCGGGCTGGACTGTTCCCACAAGGAACAGGGTCAAGACTGATTTGCATATGGCTGGATCCAAACTGGGGTGGTGTGTGGAGCAAAAGAATGATGGATTTAACCCAGATCCATGTGACTGGGGGTGAATGTTTGCATTGTCCAGCATTCCGTCCATCAATTGTTTCTTTTGCATTTGTCGCCCTAAGTGGGAAGGGTATACCCAGACGTGGGTCCCGTGCTCACACCACCACTGGATTCAAGCTAGCCTGGCTGAAGGGTGATGCCCTGAAACCGGTCCCAGGATGCTTGTTTCTGTTCCAGGGAGGACCTGGCTTGGCAGTTGGGGCTGGACTGTTCCCACAAGGAACAGGGTCAAGACTGATTTGCATATGGCTGGGTCCAAACTGGGGTGGGGTGGTGTGGTGAGCAAAAGAATGATGGATTTAACCCAGATCCATGTGACTGGGGGTGAATGTTTGCATTGTCCAGCATTCCGTCCATCAATTGTTTCTTTTGCATTTGTCGCCCTAAGTGGGAAGGGTATACCCAGACGTGGGTCCCGTGCTCACTACACCACTGGATTCAAGCTAGCCTGGCTTAAGGGTGATGCCCTGAAACCGGTCCCAGGATGCTTGTTTCTGTTCCAGGGAGGACCTGGCTTGGCAGTTGGGGCTGGACTGTTCCCACAAGGAACAGGGTCAAGACTGATTTGCATATGGCTGGGTCCAAACTGGGGTGGTGTGGTGAGCAAAAGAATGATGGATTTAACCCAGATCCATGTGACTGGGGGTGAATGTTTGCATTGTCCAGCATTCCGCCCATCAATTGTTTCTTTTGCATTTGTCTGGAAATAAAGGCACTCTTCCCCGCTCACTCAAGTCTCTTGGAGCGAATGCCGTAACATATGTTGGTCTTCAAACTATGCCACTCCTTTTCTCGTTCTTAGACGGGTGAAAGGCTGAGCAGAACCCCTGGAATTAGAACTTGTGACCATGGAGGAACAGATATTTGGAGAGGGATGCATTAGTCTATTGAGCCACCAGACCTGCTGAGCACTACGCAATATGAAGAAGAAACGCTTTAACAACTGGAAAAGAAAGTGTCTGCTTTGCAAAATGATCGATCAGTGGTTTGAGTCAGCTATGATAGGTTAGCAGCTTAGACCTGGACAGCAACCCATCAAATACATCATAATAAGCATGCAAGTCTTTGTATTCACGCAGTCTTTGGACATTTTTGTAAAACGTGCAAGGCAGTTTCAATCTATTTCAGAGTGGTGTTCCGTTTCTCTTTTCACTCCAACCATACTTCTAAATCCTCTTTTGACCATTAACTGAGCCAAGGCAAGCAAGAGGTAGGAAGCTTTATTGAAGAGGATATTGCTGGGCCACATGATTTCGGCACAGATGCGGTTCCATGACCAACGATGAGACAGCCGTACTGTGGCTCATATGCGCATGAGTGATTCTTCTGCACCTCATGCTCATGACTAGGTGTAGATGAAGTTTGACAATAGAAGCATTTGTTCAGGAGGATACCTACCCCTTTATTAAAATCGGTGCTAAAACAAAGTCTATGTGTGAACACAGAGACCGGTTTTGAAAGCTCTCCATAAATAAAGAGGTTTGTACCTTATTCCCTTTCTAGGGAGCAGGGAAGGTCATATTAAACACATGAACAGAGGAGTTTTTCTCGAAGGAAGAGGTGGTCAAGAGCAGAACCAACCAAGATCAAGGAGATCCAGTTTGGTGGTAGGTGCAGTCTGTGCTGAAGGAAAAGAGGTGCAATGTGTGAAAGGCTGGGCAAGCTATGCCCAATGTCTGAAAGTGATAAGTCAATCCACAGGAAGCTAGTGTCGAGACTTACAAGCAGGGAGAATAAACGTCTAGATGTTAAGCTTAAGTGGCCTTACAACTTTGTTCTGAATCTCTGCAGCTTCCAAATAGCACAGACGGTCACTGATGCATTCCGTTCCTAGAATCTAGACTGGAGAGTGCTCGGCTGATAATGGCTTCGGTCTTTTCAGGGAAGACTCGACAAGGGCAACTCATCTTTAGGAATCAGGGATAGAGTTGTAACTGTAATAACACCTAAATTCCTTACTTGGTGTGATTAGTTTGCCAATGGCACAAGAACCAATCTCAAACGAGGGTTAAAGCCTACTTATAATTTGGCACATTATTTGCGTAACTATAGCAGTCGAGGTTTTAAGAAGTAGCTAATGGGCACAAGGTGACAGGATAAATTCTGTGCTTCCAGTTAGATACAAATGGATTGGGTTATTGGCAGTTCAATGCCAGGTTCGACAAATTTCAAGTTTTTGTTCTAACACTTTCCATTTGTAGAGTTATTATTATTTCACTGCAAACTAACACTTACCAGGGTGCATCTCCTTTCCTCTCTTTAACAACCTGTTCTTTGTGCTGGTAAGGACAACCGAGACAATCTCCATAATTGTCTTCGATGCACCAATGCTTTACATTAGTACAAGACTATGAAATACTGACTCACAATTTGTCATTAGTGGAGAAAAAAGACGGAACACCAAGTTTGGTTTAGTTTACATCTAGCTTAAAAATTTAGAACTAAAGCAATGACAGCTAATACAGTGTAGTTCAATTTGATAAATGAGACAACTGCCTGCAACAACCCTCAAAATGTAGTGTGTGTGGGAAGCCAAACTACATATCTTAGATAAGTTTGTACCAGTAAAGATCTTTAGACACTGTCGCCCACTTGCCAGAGATACACTCAATGATGGGGGTGAAGATGGTACTTACCATTGGCTTGTCATAGAATGGGAAGCCCTGCATGGAACGCAAAGCATTGGTGGCACTGCTGATTTCTTTAAAGATAACAAATGCTTGACCCCTCATCTTCAAACTACGAGACACCAAAATATCCAAGATTTGACCAAACTGAGAAAAATTGCATACAGCGATTTCTTCAGCTCTAGCAAAAGAATAAAAACAATAACGCTGTTAGAATGCTTGATTTCACAGTGTCAAAAAACAAGCAAGATCATATACAAGAGGTATCACAACAAGTAACATTTTATTTTCCTTATCAATCAACATATCTACAGCCAAATATGCTTTAAATTAAGTACGAGATAGCACATACCCTACACCTGGGTAGGGCAGCACTTTCCGATTTTTAGGACTGACTTTTTAGGTCCGCATGTTAATTAACAAATGAAACGATGCAAGGTTGAAGGCTTGAATGGGTTGTGGTACTGTGTTTGTACCTGCATACTTTTCATCGTATTGATGCATTTGTATTTATACAGCACAAATGTGCTCTATAAGTACCACATTACTTAATGGGCAATTGGTCTGAAGCCTAGAAAATAGAAAGATGGGAAGGGCAATCAACAACAATACAAGTGACTATTTAGTGCGCTGCTCTAAGGGATAGATGCAATTAGTGCAGGGTTACATTTTAATCAGACATACTCAAAATTCATATTCCGAGTGCAATACTTCACCTGCACCGAACCCATTTAATTTGATCCCTTTGCCTCGTAAGTCTATATGCGAGTATATATATTCTCAGTGCCACCCGCCCAAAAAATAAATTTAAAAAAAACATTGGCAAAGCACAGCCTATGCAAAAGCTATTGGCTTTGCAAATATGTTTTAGCCATGTTGTACACCAGCGTGGCTGCTGTTCAGCATAGCAAGGAGTGTCGAAAAGTGGAGTCTTTATGGAGTGGTGTGACGGTGAGTGTTGTGGAGGGAGTAGTGTTGTAGAATGGAAGGGGTGTAGAGCAGTGGTCTTCAAACTTTTTAATGCTGCGCCCTCCCAGTTGAAGAAAAAAAAAAAAAAAAACACCCCCGTCCCCTCAGACTTTTTCACAGTACTATTAAACTGGCAATGTTTAAATATATCTAGCCTTATTTAAACATTCCAGTTAAGTTTTGTTAGTGTCAAAAAATGCCATCAAATACATGATTGCCAAACATACTATTCTGCTCAGGCAGCAGGGGTGTGGAATTTAATCAAATATCTACTTGTCCATGAGGCAGGTTGCTTCATAAATCTACTTGTCCTGTAACAAAATCCACTTGCCCCTTTGGTGCCATGTAGTGCAGCGACAAAATATGGCAGCAATCTCATTATATAAGAGCTCTGATATAGCCTCTCTGATTATGCCAGGGCTCATACCATAGTAGTGTTTGAATACTTGCAATCCCCTAATGTTGCCACCAGCCGCGGCCCGTGCAGGTAAGAGCGGTGGGGCCGGGTGGGTGGGGATTTCGACAGACGTTGACGAGGGAAAATTAAATAATACATTAATTTTCCCTCGTCATCGTCCGTCGAAATCCCCCCGCCTCCCCCAACCCGGCCTCACCGCCCGCAGCTCTTACCTGCTCGGGCTGCGGCTGGTTGCCACGTTTCCGCAGCTCTACATACTGGGGCTGAAGGTAGTGGTAAGCAATAGTTCCAGGGTTAGATTGCCCTTTTGAGTCTATGCAAACCTACTAATTTGCATGTTTTAAGGGTTTTCAACAACTCTTCTCTAATATTTTCTCATACTGAGAAATGTTGGAAATTTACTCCTGACAATGGCAGACGTAAACCTTCTTCCAGAGTTTGGAAAAAAGTGGCTGGAGGGAAAGTGAACTTGCAAACACTCAGATTTTCGCATAAGCAAATCTACACATGCATATTTGCTCATGCTAAAATGCAGTTCACAAATATTTTCTAGGAGTACTATTTCTCGTCTTCTGTAAATTCTTGGGAATTCACGAAAGCTGAATAGCTGCACTTAATTCAAGGACATATACCATGGGTGCACTTTTGAGACTTTCTTTAATAATTGGGCCCCTAATTTGGTCTGTCGTTGACCGTGACCTGTTGTGTTTATTAAAATTCTGTCTCTCTCTCTCTGTATTGGTTGGTTTTTGTGAGTGACAGCATTCTGCTCTTTCACAAGGAGCATATCGGCACACAAAGTAGTTTTGCTCATTGCCAGTAACTACTGTGGCAGTGTGCTTTTTGAAACCCAAAAACAATTTTTGCTTTTGCCAATGTTTGTTATACTGGTGAGGGCCCGGCAGCTCTCACACTAATGAGGTTTTACAAAAACCATGCCAAAACAAGTCACACATTGACAAAACTTATAAGCTGACCATCAATTTCAGACCTACTGGCTTTGCCAATGCTAGTTTGTTTTCGGGTCCCATAATCTTATTGAAACTGGTTTCACTGATTTTCCATTATGAATATTTTTGGGAAATACTAGCATGCATCAATACATGTTACTAAATGATGCTGCAAAGAAATGGTACCTGAAATTTTGCAGTAGTTTAGCAAAATGTTTTTTCCTGCTTTCATTTTTTATGAACATTTTATTTTGAAAGCAAAGATTCATCAATCTTGCTTTCAAGCTTCTGCAAATATTTGCATAAAATCAGAGACCATTCTGGGAACATTATACATAGTCTCATATTGCTAAACTTTGAAAACCTGTGTACACATTTTTATACTGGAAACACTATCAGTAGTGCAGTCGGAGCTTACAACATTTACATAGAGCGCTCGCCCTAATAATAAAGGCTTTCAATTAATGAACCATAAATACAAGTTTGAACAGCATTAACATATGGGCAAAAATATTACCTTAATTGCAGACAGTGCCCTTCCCTGATCTAAAATATGGTACTGCAAACTGGCAGCCAAAGGGTTTGTGGTGCAGGGGGTTGGGCTACTTGTCCCAAGGACAAAATACACATGAAAACTTGTTGCCCTTGACCCCAAACAATATGTCGTGGGCGTCGGGCTATAGGAATTCCACATCCCTGGGCAGGCCTTACTAACGTGTAAAAGTATCCACAGAGTAATTATAAGAAATAGGGGTGGGGGTTTTGAAGGATATTTGGAGTCCCTTCCCTTTTAACACCTTCTCCCAAAAAGGATATAAATGACAAAAGATGTTAGTGATGGCCCATTACAGAGCGGCTGTAAGCCGCTCATTTTTAGGTCTCGCCTACGCAGCGCGCATGCGCTGCATAGGAGGACCTTTGGCCGCCGCTCTGCTCTTTTTGGGAGCACACACCCGTGCTTGTGGCGGCATCCAGCTTGCGGGAGCGAGCAGGGGCGCGCCACAAGCACGAGTGCTTCCAAAAAGAGCAGACTGCGCGCGCGCGCACGCACCACTCCCGGGATTATCCTGTCTTTTAAATTGTATTCTCTCCCCTCTTTACTTAGTTAGCTATTTGTTTCTCTTTGCCTTAATTGTACTCTCTTCTTTAGTTCTCCTTTCTTGGTTTGTTTTTCTCTTAGATTTTCTCCATTCATTGATTTGCGTCCGTCGTTCGATTGAAGTTCTTGGTATTTCGGTTATTCCGTTTCATTATCTTACATCTTATGTTTACCTTTCTTCCTTTGAGTCTATTATATTCCTTTTTCATAATCTTTAGCTACATGCCTTTTGCTATTTCTCTCATCTTTTCTGAATTTTGTTTTGTGTCTGCCTTTTTCTCTTTCACCGACCACCTTCCGTTATTAATTTCTCGAGTGCTTCATTTCTTTCTACCGCCTTTCCTTCCTTTATTTCCCCTCCAATCACCACGTCCTTCTTTCCATTTTCTTCCAGTATGCTATTCTTCCCATGATAGTTTCCATTCTCCCACCTGCAATTCATTTCTTGTTTTCTTCTCTTCATTATGTTGTTCATATTTTTACAGCCCGACGTATTTTCTCTATTGATTTTAACCCAGCCTTTTTAATTTGTTTCCTTTCTTTTTTCTTTGCACAATGCCTCCACTCTTTACATGCTTTCCTACTCCTTTAATTGATATATTTTCTTGTGCGTTTCTTTCGCCTGCAATCGTCTGGGCTATCTTTAGTCTTTTAGCGCCTGCCTTGTCCTGGTTTTGTCGGTTAATCCTAACGAGGCCCATGTTCAAGTGTGTTTATCCGTTCACTGACACGTTCACAGACTACAGAGAACGGGTACTGATGTGTGTCTGCAGTGACTGACTTCCTTCCTATGTTAATTCGACCAGTGCGGGCCTGTTTCTGTTGTCTCGAGTATGTTTGAGACTGTTTTCAGTTTTCTCCACCTCTCTAGTGCGGAGATAACCAGTTACCCAGACTTGTTAAAGAGACCGGATTGCCCAGTGTGCGGCAGCACTGTGCCCTGAGCTGTAAGTTCCAAGACATGTGACGCTGCACCCCTCAGCAGCCCCTGGAGGGAACGGAAGGGTCTTTCTATACACATATCTGTCAATCTGTCCATCACTTCTGCTTCCTGTCTACCCGTTTTATCTGTTACCGTCTCACTGATGTGTGTTTTTCTGACTGACGTTTGCCTATTTCGTTTTTCTGTCTGGCTGCTCCTTTTGTGTATATCCCTTTATCTTCCTGTTTATCCTGCCTGTCGGTTTGTTCAGTCTTTTAACTACCGGTCTTTTCATGTACATGTCTGTCGTTTATTTGTTTGTTGTTTTTCTTTCTCCTCTCAAGTGTCTGTTTATCTGCCGGGTATCTCACCGTTTGCATGTTTATCTGTATGGGTGTTTACTTGTCTGACTGTTTACTATGTTATCCGTCTAATTGTTTGCTTGCCCGTCTATCCAACTGTCCGTGGGTCTATCCGTTCCTCTACCCAGTTATGTTTGTCTACCTTGTATACTTGTCCGTCTTTCCAGTAAATTGTTTGACTGTCTACACGTATATCTGCTTGTCTAACGCCCATTGATCTGTTTGACAGTCCGTTTATCTGCATTGTAGTGTAACCCAATATTTCTGCATACGAGTCCGATATCGCTTCATCTGCCTGTTCGCTGTCCATGCACCTGTCCCATTTCTCTCATGTAATATTTTATTGTGCCGCTATAGCTCTACGCTACGGTGTCACCATCTATCTATTTGCAAGCATTCAAAATAATAGATAGATAAAATGATAGAGACAAAAAGAAAGCTGTGTTTTATGTATTGACCCTGTACTTATATGTGCATTTGTTTGTGTAGTCCATTTCTTCTTGGACTGTGTTGCTGGTATCGGAGTGGATCTTAAACCACCACACACCGAGCGATGTACCCGCCACTTTTTTTTTACTATTTCACTTCGACAAGTTGATGCTCTTGCGTCCTGTGACCCGACCATCAATTCGTTGATCTTCGGCAGCTCCGTGACAGGGGGCAGCACAACTCCACCGCGTACCTCGTCCTTCCCCAGTTGAAAAAAAGACTGAATTTGTTGCGTTCTCGTAATAATAATAAAAAACAAGCATTGGCATAGCCAATAGGTCTCGCCTTTGGGACCTTATAAGTGTTTAGTTATCCAGCACAATATCCTTGGTGCAACAACATCAACTGTTGCATAGCTAAACACTTATAAGGTCCCAAAGGCGAGACCTATTGGCTATGCCAATGCTTGTTTTCTTCTGAAATCAAAGCACCGTTATCAACTAAATGCGTCTTTTGGCCAGAGCCTAGCACCCCCCTCCCCCTGGAGTCACTTGAGGCCCCCCATGGGGCACGTCTCCAGTTTGAAGAACACTGGCGTAGAGTGGTGTAGAGCAGAGTGGCATGGAGTGGAGTATTGTCAATGAGTGTGAAAGGCGTGGAGTATGGTGGCATGGCATAAAGGGAGTTGCGTAGAGCGTCGTAGAGTTGCAGAGTGGTATAGAGTGAGGTAGAGTGGCACAGAGCGTAATGGAGTAGAGCATCAAAGTGGAGTATTGTACAGGGGCCTGTAGTGAACCTGCGTAAAGTACAGTGGTGCACAGCACATTGATGTAGGGTAGATTGTATGAAGTAGAGTGGCGTGATGCAGAGTGTAATGACGTAGAGTGCAGTAGAATGGAAAAAGTGGTGCACAGTAGGAGTAGAACAATTTGTAGAGTAGCATATAGTGGCGTAGAGTGCAGTGATGCAGAGCAGAATGGCGTTAAGTGGCAGAGTAGAATGGCGCAAAAAGTAGTAGCGTACAGCAGAAAAGTGGTGTATGGTGCAGTGACAGCGTGCAATGATATAGTGTGCAGTGGTGCCGAGTTCGGTGGCAGAGTGCAGTCTTGTAGAGTGGGGCAGAGCAGTGGTATAGAGCAGAATTCAGTGGCATAGAGTATTGCAGAATAGAGTATACTGGCATAGAGTGCAGTGCTGCAGAGTAGTTGGCGTAGAGTGCATTGGTTTAGAGACAAGTAGTGTTTACTGCATTGGTGTAGAGTACAGTGGTGTAGCATAGAGCTCAGTGTTGTTAAGTACAATGGCATAAAGAGCAATGGTGTAACATGTTGCAGAGTTGAGTGTAGTGGCGCAGAACAGCTTGGCATACAGCACAGTGGCACAGAGTAGATTGTTCCAGAGTACAGTAGAGTGCAGAGCAGATTAGAGTGGTGTAGAGTGGATTGGCATAGAGTGCAGTGGCAAAGAGTAGGTGTAGAGCAGAGTGCAGTGACGCAGTGTGGATTGTCATGGAGTATACATGGTGTGGTAGCGCACTGCCATTACAGACAACAAACACATCTTCAATAGAAATGACCATTACATTTGCACATAGTTTTATTGAGAAAAGTATGGGCTACTCCTTTTACAACTACAATTGTATTGCAGGTGAACAGACACGATCCAGAGGAAAACTGGTAAAATCTGTTACACAATTTAAGTTCTGCACTATTTCACCAGTAAAGGAACTAGATCTACATGTGGCAGAGCCTCTCAAAGTATACATGTGTATGTAGAGCTAGAGAATTGGGTATAGGGCAAGTTAAGAAGCGATGGTGAAATTATTCACTTCAAGGTGCCTAAGCTTGCGAAACTGAAAATATAGCATATGTTTATAGTACTAAATTAACTATAGTAACGTACAAACAATATACTGAAAAACGTAATGAAAGCAGATGGCTTTATTGGTGTGCTTCTTCCCAACGTATCCCCACCAAGTACCTTAATTCTGGGGTGAGAGGTATCGAAAAAGGCTACTAAGAAGCTGAATAACCATGAGATGAAGTGAAAGAGGATCTGGTTATGTTAACACAGAATACTATATTTCGATGTCCTGTTCAACAAGCATGCTCTTTGGCACAGAGTCCCCCCCGCCCCCACAAAAAAAAATCTTTTGTTTCGTCCACGTTTTTAGCAACGAGCTGTAATCTGCCTATAAAACCGCTAACAACTTGTTATCAATCATAACTGTGTTACTCCCTCTGGAACTATAATTTGATCGTTATACTCACTGAATTAAATATTTACGCTCATCATAATAAGCTTGTGTAAACGCGGTCAACACAAAAGACCTACACTATTATGACAATATTACAAACGCTGGTTTCCCTCGATGTCAGTACCCGAACCCAGCTTACCATCTTTCTTGATCTTCTCATTGAGGTTGTTGATGTAGATCGTATGATTGGGGCGAGCTTCTGGGACAGCCATTGCTTAAGTATTTAGGCTTTTGGGGGAAAATGAGAATTAAAAAAAATATATGCATATTTGAATACTTGAGTAAAAACTATCATTGACAAATTCAGTACCAAGTTCCAGACCCCCAACAGTGTCACGGTGGCGAGAGTAGACGCAGTGAGGTCCGATTATTAGGCGAGTAGCTGCTCAGTAGGAGATGGACAGAAAAGAGCAAGTGACCCCTGTATGGGATGTGATAACGTAGGTGCCGGGGCACAGACCCGATGACGGAAAGCAGCAGTAAAGTGGCGGAGTTGCTGATCTGCAGGGGTTTCACTTCATAAGTATCATTAAGTGCCGGACACAAAAACTGCCTAGTATGGACCTTTTCAGTATGTGAAACTATCGACATAACTGAGAAAAACTCTCCTTCAGACTGCTACTATGATACTGCATTGTTTACCATTTTCAATGCCCGGCCTGCTACAAGAACAAACTGATTTGTTAAATCTTTGTGCTGCGCCTATAATTTGGACCCCTTTGACATGCGGTGTGCATAGAAAATGCTAAATAAAATTTTTTTTTAAATCACATCTTATAGCGATGTTCTGTGGAACAAAGAACAGAACTACAGACTGCACCCGAAGTAAACATCAGCAGGCACTGGTGTACTGCTACCCACATTACAGATGCTATACTTTGATTACTCGTCAAGCTCGGTCATGACAATATCGTTATACTGACATCCTGAACGGTTTCTTATACAGCGAAAACGAGATGGAAATAAATCTAGCATTATTGTCCAAGTGATCAGCCCCAGCTTGCGATACCATTTCTTGGCGGCTATTTGTGTCACGTAAGTCATTTGCAAAGGATAGTAACGTGGTCATTTGTTTGTACAAGGCGTCATTTGCAGGATTCTTTCTACCGGAAAATTGTTTTAATACTATCCAGAATACGGGCTATTTAGGCTTTATTACAATAAGGGAGGCCTTTGGAATAGAAGGGTGAATGAGAGAAAAAAAACGCAAATGTTCGGATAAACTTTTCAATTAAATTAGTCTATTCGCTGCACGGCCTCAATCACATACAGTCAAATAATCCATCCATTGCATTTTGCCCACTTGCAAATCTCTTCCACACCCATATTCACGACCCTTTCCTTTAACTCCTTATCAAGGGCCCCAAACAACCACATGCAGATTCGCGCCAAACCAGTCTAAGCCACCTCACGACGTCCTGGCTCCACTATCCACTTCAGGTCCATTGCTTCGCCCACTTGTATTCAAGATATATAGATATATAGATATATATATATATAGATATATATATATATATATATATTGCATAACGTATGGCTTTCTGCGCCCCCACTTACTCCAAGACCTCGCCGCGCCTATATCTCATTAACGTTGAGTAACCACCTCGCCCAAGCCAGCACCAACAGAGAACCAAGATCTCCTCAGTCATTGACGGTTATCCCGTGAAACACACTAGGCAGTTCATAACGACCGAGCTTAGACTTACTTACCTACCTGAGCTGCGGCGGCGACGACGATTTGAGATCCTCTTCAATGTGACTAGGCCGCAAACTGAAACAACTACTCCACTCTGCGACTGCGCAACGTCTGGCCACCGGATATGCGCGAGCGAAATCGCGGAAGTCTCTCTTTCCAAACCTGTGGCATGCAGAGAAGAAAGACTTAGCGGAATAAAGACACGTTACTGAAAGGTATTTGGCGAATGTGACAACCATCTTGGAAGGGTTTCATTCCCGTCGGTGAATTTGGTATTCAAACCAGTTATTTACGTTCCTCAGGCTGATTCGAATAATTTTCCACAGTCATATGCAAAATTCCTACTGTTGTTCTCAACCTACGAAGCCTTTTTTATTTTGCCATATTTGCGAGTTTCTGATGTTTAATTACATCGCCGAGGTGTAAAATACCCAAAAACATTATAAAAGTAGTTTTATATCATGTCGGGCCTTTCAAATGTACAGTGTTAACGTGGCTTCTACGTGGAATCCTCGAATATGGGCGCAAAGGATTCACAGAATGACGGTCGAATTGGTTAGTTATTTTTAGGGGGTGGTGCCAGGTCACATTTAAAGCAGCACCGGACCCTCCGTAAAACTCCAATATTTCAGGTATCTCTGTGTGTGTTTATATGACCGGTTATATATTTGAACATACTTGTTAATAAGAGTTATATTACGCATGTTAGTCATAGAATGCAAAGTAAGAAGAGATTATGAATATATTTATGCGTCTTTTACGTTCCCTTTAATGCTGTTTTGCACTGACAGCAAGTGTATGTGAAGTACTCACAAGAGAGAACCTTTTAACTATGTTGGTATAATACTCAACAAACACGTCTGTTTATGTATTTATTGTGTTTTGTTAAAGCCCAGGAGACGCACAGCACAAAACACCAAAAGTGCATTTTCTGAGAATAGAGTTTGTTCCAGCAACAAGTTCCAGGATAAATGCCCTAAGATTATGCTGGAGGTGATGATATTATCTAAGTGACAGTTTATTTATCATTGTTAATTCGAAAATACAAAATTATATACACATTGTAAAAGCATTTTAAACAAAAATGTTGATAACTAAGATGGCCGCAATGTTTGCGCTAACTCTCAAAGTAGAACTTTGTTGTCCTACTTTTTTCCTTGTATTCTCATGCTCTTACTGCTCTGATCTGTGGATGGTCTCTGGTTTCTTTCCTTGCTCACCATACATACATGCCAACCCTCCCCATTCAGGCAGGAGACTACCAATTTTTAGACAAGTCTCCGCCTTCCGATTTATGTATTCAGAAACCCAATTCCATGCGGATTACCGAATGATCTGCTTGAAATAACGTAAAAAGCTAAATTGAGCTTGGAAATTACATCAGCTCTCTTCCATTTCCAGTGGTGGCAGATTTTCAGATCCTTCCCAAGCTCAATGCTGTCCAGGCTCAAGCTCAAATTCAGCCCAACGCAGACCAGTGTCAGCCCAAAGTTGCAACCCTCAATATATGTAAAAACAGCCTTCAGGAAACATTCTAGGCATAAATGTAATTTCTATTCAATATGCGTATAGTGGGAGAAGGTTCAATGGGCACCTATGCACTTCTGCAATCATGTCCCAATTCTTTTAGTAACTACTGATTTTGAAGATCGGTCCCCTCTAGGACCTTAGTGTTACTTCAATTACCTCAAATCCAAACCTGAACATGGCATTGATGAACAAACTTTACAAGAGCAGACGATAACCCATCTTAATTAATCCAAGTGCGGAAACTTTGAAACTCTTTAAGTAATGTGGCTCTTCAAACAGGACATTTAATGCATTTCATGGATCTTGCAGGATTAATACCACACAATGATACACACATAAAGAAACCACCCTGGCGTTAAAGCAATTCCAGCACACCTTGTTTGCACCACTAGAGGCCCACTCCCTTGCATAAAAAGGACAAAGGCTAAAAAGGAGATGGTCACTTACCCTGCCCTCCACTCCAAAGTCCTTGCATGACCCCCTACTGTGACACTAAACGTTGAACAGGACCTAGGTTATTGCCTCCGTGTAAAGGCTAGACTAAAGATCCCAGTTTTGGCAAGAAGCAGAAGGATTTGTTTGGGGACCAAATGAAAACTAGTGGAGTGGAAAAGAAAAAGACCCCTTTCCAAAACCTTAGATGATACCCTCCCCCAACATTTCAACACTAACGTTCCCTGAAGTCTGATGACACCATCATCACTCCACTTGTTCCTTTCAGTTCCATTCTCCTTGATCATTAGCACTGTCTGTCTCTAATATCACCATTGACCAGTGCAATCTCATTGGGCTGTGCAGCTTCTTTAAACCTACACACACACGCGCACTTCCGGAACCGTGAGCGGACGAGCAGCAAACGAGGAGTGAGGAAGAGGAGAAAGCGGGGCACACCGCAGTGTCCCACATGCGGCCTACCCGCACCTCACGACCCCCGGCCCCTTGGTTGGTACGGCCGCTCGGACAACAGCAAGCTTGGAGGCAGGGTCGCTCCGGAGCAGGGGAGAGTGACTGCCGGAGCGGGGAATACCGTCTCTGAGGAGCTGCGGTTTTGAGCTCCCCCATCCTCCAACCCTCCTACTTCAACCTACCAGGCGGCCTGTGCCTGGGGTCACAAGACGCAGCCCAGCGACTCTGCGGCATCGAGTGGGAGTATGGAGGCTCCAGGCTCACCTGACCCCCAGCTTCTGACACCATCTTTCCAGGCGGCCTGCATCGGGAGTCACAGAATGCAGCCCAGCCCCATTACCACCTCCCATAACTCGGAAGGGCAAAAATCTGGGACGCATGAAGGATCAAAACAAAAAGCGGCTTGCCAGGTGAGCGGGTGGTCCTGGTAATGGGGGTGGGGAAGGGGTGCTTATCTCTGTGTGCCCCATTGCCACCAAGCTCATAAACCCTTTTGGAACCTGTATTGAACTTGTTCCAGGAGGAAAGAAGGGCTGAGTAGGGGCCACAGCGAGGTTGCCGCAGGTTTAGATCCTGCAGCACAGGCAGTGTCCCGGGTTGAGCCCCGACTCGCGGAGGCGGCCAAGCTGGGTGCGGCTTGTGGCACGGGTGAGCTCCCTGCCTCTGCCGTCGGTATCCCCTTCGGTGCGCCGTGTGTACTCCTCTACGGGAGTACCGCTGAGTTTGGCTATGGTGATGGACACACAGCCCCACAAAATCTAGTGAACACTTGATCAGCAGGATCTCAGCAAGATCCCAGCAAGGACCCGACTCAACGACTTAGTAAGAGCCTATTACACAGATTAATATATAAATGTCATCAGTCGCACTCCAGCAGTACGTAGCACACAAAAAGACCTGTGGAGGACCGTCAGCCGGTTTCCAAAAAAGTAAGTATTCTCTAATTATATGGAAGCTGTTCTACAAACTACCTTTTAAGCTGCAAGACAAGAGCATTTTTAATAAAAATAAACAAGCCAACCTGCGACAAAGACCAATAATGATAAAAAGGAGGCCAGGGATTAAAAAGTCCTCCAGCAAAGCCCAATCTATGCAAGGATTATCTAAAGATACACAATTCTCACGTGAGTCAACCCCTACTGCCCCTCCCGCCCTACAGGCAGCGACAATTTGCAGGCTTTTCACACCAGTGCCCACTCCACTGAGGGCTTGCATGGAGGAGCAGCCGGGCGAATAACTTCTATCTCCCTGACCTACATCAAATAATCAGGGAGACCAAACAGTGCAATACCAAGAATCTGATCAGGAACAAATCATCCATTATATGGGGAATTTGGACAGGGCGGACTCTTTTCTTCGTCAGGCTACTGAAATAGACTTGCCATCAGGTCAGTGCTCCCTAGAGTAAGAGACAGGACATGAACAGCCTGAGGTGATTGAAATATCATTAGCACTTATCTCCCCACAAGCTACTAATAATGTAGAAGAAAAAAATTGATGAACTTTCTTTGGGCAGGGTAGCTGTTTCCACGGCGACTTGTTTCTGACACAAACCCCACTGCCATCACTGTCCTACGTTTTTAATCAGAGTCTCCCCGCTCCACGGTTGGAAGGAGATAATATAGAGGGGGGGGGGGTCCTGACTGCTTATACTCAACCTGCAGGGCCAATCATATACCTCAGCCTGGGTGCACTCAACGAAATTCCCTTTGAGCTTCAATAAACACTACACTGACGGCTGAAATCAATGCACTCACATGACAGACGCAAAAACTGGATTTTCAAATGAACACAATGCAGGCTATAGCAATAGCCATAACTGAGATAGCAGTAAAAATAGATACATTGGAGGTTAAACTAGACTCAACAAATGGCCAGCAAATGGAAAAGTGTTTATATCCTCTCATTGTTGAGAAACTTAGCTCAGTACCAGAAGTTTTTACATCATGGGTATCAGAGCTGAAACAAAGGCAAATGTTCAACGCAGACCTGCAGGTCTAATATACAGAGGGTAGGACCCGGCCTCAGTCCAGGAAGAAGGCCACGCCATTACCACCACTATACGTACCAAAAGCAATAATATAGTGAGTACGGATAACCCCCTACACACACACACACACTTCTTCGCAACTGGCCTCAGTGGGGAACAGTAATCAAAGTCAAAACGGCCTGGCCACACTGGGGGAAGTCCCATTTAGCAGAATTGCTCCTACGAAGCCTCCTGAAAATATTACAGTGACCTGTAATCTCCTCTCCAGAAGAGCAAAAAAGCCTGAAGAAACAAGCAAAAAATAACAAACAGCGCAGCCGCGTAAAGGAACTTCGGTTGCACTCAGAGGCGCTAGACATGAGCAACGATGCTTCTAAGGCAGTCCCAGATATTGCATCTTAATCTATAACACTTATGCCGCATAAGCTTTTTCCAGTTTTGTGGCCTGCAATTAGTCTAGGGAATGACCAGCTAACATTGATGTCTACTACGCAACCAGCCACAAGACCGTTTCCCGCGGTAGGCAATGATGAGGAGGGGTGGAACCAAACACCACCGGAGATCAACCGCCCCACTCCATTGGAATCTTGGATCAGTAATGACACGGTTTTGCACTTAGGTAGGCAAGATCACATAGTTTCGTTATCCACATTGGACACCACAAGAATACGGTCATCATCCACAATCAAAAATGTGCCATGGGGGAATGGTCCAATACAGGCACACACCAGCCCTTTTACAATAAATAGACAACCTTTGGAAAGGGGCGTGGCTTGGAAGCCAACAATGGCGGACGCGTGGGCCTGCTGCTCCACGCTGGCTCGACTGTTATCCTGTGATATTTGGCAGTGGAGCGGGCAACGAGCCCCGGACAAGCTACATACCCCTACAAGGAGCATAATGCTACGAGCGGGCAGAGTCGGAGCCGCTAATTCGACATGCCAGTCGAAGTAAACCCACGACCAGACGAGAGCCGCAACTACCAAAATGGCGGCCCCGGATGACGGAGGCGTGCCAGCCTGTAGTGTGGATGGGCCTGGTGCAATTGGTGAGCGGCGGAGGATTGGTGGACCCCGGAGGACCCTGGGGGTAGTAGGCCCTAATTGCAGCGCAGCGATTCCCGAGACAAGAGCCGAGGCCGCCCTGCAGCAGACAGCTGCTGGGACCACTGCGACACTCCAGGGGCCGCGGTGGCCCACGTGAGCAGGAAACGGCCGTTGGAGATCCACCTGGGTAGATATCACCCTGCGACTACTCGCGGGATCGGCAGATGAGACAGAGCCCTGACCGGGACTGACTAGGAAATACTGCCCGGACCTTGCGGTCTCCTTTCGGATTGGGCCAGTACTGGCCCCCAGGCTGATACATAACAGGAAAGAACAGTGAGTACCTGGTTGGACACGGGGTCCCAAGCTGGGCGAGGCGGGTGGAGCGGAACCCCTCCTTCCCCCTCTTTGATGACTGGGGAGCCTGGGTCATGGCATGCCCGAAAGAGAGACCCCCTCACCGCCTGGTGCTCTCTGCAGGACAACCACTTCCTTAGACCGAGACGCCTCGCTGCACCCTTGCAGCCTACAGGGCCTGGAACGGCCTATACAAGACCCCCCTGGTGAGAGCACACAGCTGCGGCTTGGTAATAGCAGCCCCTGGAGAGACCAGACAGGTGGAAAACACACACATCCTGAAGAAGGGGCGTGCAGCGATGATCAGGGGCTGCGCCGGGACCGTGGGGATTCGGGGGCCGGCGGTGACCTGGCAACCACTCTGAGGGTGGACGAGACGTGAGTGGTCCCCCTCCATGCGCCCTCCCCTCTCCTTCAGAGCATAGACAGGTGCAGAGAGAGACCGGGGACCTAGGGCCAAATCCGGAGCTCTGGTCGGGCCCGCGGACGACCGAGATTGAGGAGAGACTAACGCAAGAACACCTCACCATAACAAACTCCCGCCTGTCTGAACTGACGCCTTATCCCCACCCCGCACCCCTTGAAGGACATCACCTACCTGTTTGGGGCAACCAGGGGACCTGTCTGATTCCTGGACTCAGACTCGTCCCACGTGGCACAGTGGGAGTCCTGGATTGTGGAGGGGAGCTTCCCCTGGAACTGCTAATACACTGCCCCCACTCTGTGCCTTTCCACCATTAGACTGAGAGCCTTCACCCCCATCAGCTAGAGGAGCATTGTTCAGTACACAGTCAGAGGATCCAGGAATTGACCGGGAACGGTAGGGTATCGGCGACCTTCTGCTTCTGAGAACAACACCGGGGTGACCTCTCAGGTTGATACCCTGTGGAAGCTCCTGGGTTAATTATCTAGGTGAAGATGGGAAAACCCAGAGTAAACGTGACTGGAGCGGCAACAGATCGAGGAGACGATGCCGCTGACCAACAACCAGAGGCTCCGGCAGGGATGTACCCGGTTCAACAGCAACTGGCCAATATACTAGAGGCCATAGCAGACACTAAGTCCACCCTCCACCAGGACATTAGTACAGTATTAGTTGGCCTTGGGCTGCTTCGTACAGAACATCGTAAACTAGTGGAGAGGGTGGGGATAGCAGAAACTTCCATTGCAGATCTTCACCCTGCGCAACAATCACTGGCTCATAAAGTTGAGGAGCTCACAGATCGGGTTCGAACCTTAGAACGCAAGGCAGAAGCCGCTGAATGACGCAATAGGAGGAACAACATTCGCGTGGTTGGGCTACTAGAGGGGACACAGGGCAAGGATATCCTAACCCTCCTTGAAACCTGGCTTCGTACAGTAGTGGCCACAGAAGACCTTTCTACTTTCTATACCCTCGAGAGGGCCCACCAGGTCCCTGCCCGTCAGCTTGCGCCGGGCCGCCCGCCGCACCCCGTGGTTGCGAGGCTCCTGCACTTTAGAGACCGAGATACCCTCCTGCAGAAAGCAACAGCTAAAGGCCCATTCATGATCGATAACAGCAAGGTATCAATCTTTCCGGATTATACCCCCGAGGTGCAGCGGCGACGGGCCTCATTTACGGAAGTAAAGAAGGCGCTACGTGACGAAGGCTTGCAATACTTCCTGATGTTCCCGGCTAGACTCCGCATAATACTAGATGGAAAAGCTCATTTCTGCGATGATCCTGGGATGGCCTGGGAGTGACTTGAAGCCTTTAAGTGCGGCGTCTACCTCCGAGACAGACTCTGCTATCGGGAGCCAGGACTTTCCCCCCAGGAAGAGGACCCAAAAGAGACCCAAAAGAAGGCCATCTAAGAGGCCGAGTACATTGCAAACAGAGAAAGAAAGAGCTGCTGCTCTCCAGGCGGTGGCAGAAATCATGAAACCTAGAGAGTCCGCATCGGAGGCTGATTCGCCCTCGGTGAAGGGGACTGGGGATTCCGAGTCCGACTCGTCTCAAGCAGACAGTGTCCTGGTGCCAAAGGTCACTCCCAGAACGGCGGACAATCTCTGAATAATTAGCTCTGTTAGATGGTGTGATGCATAGCAGAGAATTGGAATGCTCTGCAGTTACCGTGAGTAAAGAGAACTGGATTTATCGGTACCTGGGCCGGCGCGGGCTGGCATGACTACCACGACACGTGAGTAGAAGCCTACCCCCTCAGAAGTCCACACCCATGTTTGGTTGGGGCCTTCTGCTGAGACTGATGCGCTGTTTGCAGTTTGGGCGGGTGGACGTTGCCAGACTGCTCTGGGGAAAGGGAGTTCGGCTTTGCCGGGGTTTTTTCTTTTATGGTTTGGTTATGCCCTGTTGCAGGAGAGGTGCTAAAAGATTTCTTGGAGGTGGGAGGGGCTGGGAGGGTGGTGGGAGAGGGGACCGAGGTTGAATTCCTTCGAATGGCGTCCACACATCACACACTGAAACTTATGACATGGAATATCAGGGGGATGGGGACAGCTGCAAAACGACATAACATACACCGATACTTGTGGAAAAGGGGGGTGCAGATTGCTTTATTGCAGGAGACGCATTTTGTGCACAGCGAAATAGAGAAATTACGCAGACGCTGGAAAGGGCAAGTCTTTGCAACATCCTATTCTGCATATGCCAGAGGGGTATTAATTTGGGTAAGACTGGAGGTACCCTTCGAGCCTTTACTTACCTTAACGGACAGAGAGGGCAGGTACATATTCCTGAAAGGGAGACTGCTCAGACGCGAGATCACACTGGGCAGTGTATATGCCCCGACCAGGAACAGGTATCCTTCTTTCAAGGCCTCTCAGACCACATAGCTGAAGTAGCAGTGATGGACGTAATCATTGGGGGTGACTTTAACTGCGTGGCTAAAACTACATTGGACCAGTCACATCCCCCACTACCAGGGGCCCAAGCCCATCGTACAGCGGCAGGATTCAGGGGCTGGATGGGTCATTGGGGGTTGGAAGATATTCGGAGGACGCAACACTTGGACGGCAGAGACTACTCTTATTTCTCCTCTATACATCAGCTACACACAAGGATAGATGCATTTCTCTGCTCCTCTGGCTTGGGTCACGCTATCACTCACACAGAATACTTGGGGCGCACCTTTTCTGATCATAGTCCCTTACTGATGACCTTTCAACCTGTAGGGAAGCGCCCATTGGTCCCGTTGTGGCGTCTCAACCCGCAGATGTTCGAAGACCCTTGTTTTAAGGAGTATCTGGGTTCTTCCATAGATGCTTACTTTGCCACCAACACACACACAGCATCCACAGTGCTGCTGGAGCGGGAAGCATTTAAAGTGGTGACAAGGGGGGTTTGCTTGGGACGATCGATTGGGGTGCAGCAAGAGCTACATCAGGAATTAAGGAAACTGGAAGATAAGCTACACGGGTTGGACAATACACAGGGTCAGGATGCTGCACAACAAGGGCTATTGAAAGAAACTTGAACACTGTACCATCAAACTCTTGAAAGGCTGAGGTGTTATGATTACAAGGGGTTCCTTACTAAGGTGCAGGAGGAGGAGTGGAGGCCAGGACGCTTGTTGGCGTGGTTGATTAAACCAGAAACACGAGGCTCCCCGATCACTCATGTACGAACAGGAATGAATCAATCCGTCCATGACCCAGGGACTATTAACACTCTCTTTCGTGGTTATTATGAATCACTGTATAAAGCACCCTCCCAGGTCCCGCAAGAAGAACAGAGAGCTTTCCTGTCCCTGTTGCCACTTGGCACACTAGATCAACAAGTGAAGGTAACCTTAGGTGGCCCCGGTGAACCCCAGGAAATCCGGGTGGCAATTAAGAGCATGGCCTCGGGTAAGGCCCCAGGCCCAGACGGTCTCCCTGCAGAATGTTATTCTGTATATGCTTCAAAACTAACCCCTCGCCTTATGACCATATGTACAGAATCGCTCTGACTCGGGCGTCTTCCTACATCTGTCAGAGATGCACTGGTGGTTCTGCTCCCTAAGACGAACTTAGAAGGGGCTCGGGTCCCTGATTTCTGTCCTCTCTCCATGCTCAACATGGATTTCAAGATTCTGAGCAAGATATTGGTGCTCCGTTTACTACCGCATATGTCCACGCTAATCCACACAGATCAAAACTGCTTTATCCTTACACGAAACACCTCCTATAACTTACGCAGACTGTATTCAATGCTGCACCATCCCAAAGTGCGGCTCCTTCCTAGGGCGGCCCTCCTGTAAATAGATCTGGAGAAGGACTTTGACACTGTTAGATGGGACTTTCTGTTCAAAACCATGACGCACATGGGTCTGGGCGTTGACTGGGTAAAATCGGTGAGGGTACTTTACGAACACCCCACGGCCAGGGTCAAGATAGGCAAAATAGGGGGGCGTGGCCAGCAGCATGGCGGACTAGACGTGTCCTGCCGGAGCTCCGCAAGCCCGATACTGATCCTGATATTATCCTGAGCTCATACCCATCCTAAAGCCCTGCACTCCTGACCTGAGTGTAGGGGAACACAGGGCGCCAGTAGAGACGGACGTTAGTGCCCCGTGTTGCTCCATTGTAGCCGGAGAACCAACGCACGGAGGAGACCTCGCCTGGAAGGCAAGATGGCGCCGATGGGAATGGCGTAGAGCGAGATACAGAGGACAGCCTGAGGCGGAGGTACCGAGCCGAGCTGTGCGATAAGGGGAAGGCACAGAGATACTGAGAACACCCGGAGGGCTATCGGAGCCGAGGTTCTCATCCCTCCCTGCCTCCTTGGAGACCGGGCCGCTGCACCAAGTGTGTACGGGGGCTGGCGGCGTGCGGCGGCCTTGATCCGGCTACACTCGTCTGCCGGCCGCTGAAAGAGCACCCGAGGGGGGTGAGTAGCGGCGGTGAACGGCGGAGGATGAGAAAGACGAGCCGCGATCCCTCCCGACCTCCAAAGACGAGAGGAAGAAGGCGGCTGTTGGTCAAGGGAGGGGAGCACCCAGACGGAGAGAGTGCATAGCGGGAGTGCCGGAAGACCACGCACACTGGGCCCAGGCACAGCGGTGCACCGGAGCGAGGGAGTGGGCCCTGGTGAGCTGCGGGACCGGACTTGGCGTGCTGAGAGTGGTGCCGCGACAGAAGCTGACACGGTAGGAGGGGAGAGGAGGCTGAGGCGAGCCGTGGTGCCCCCGTTTGGAGTGGAACACTGTGCACGTGACGCCGGGGGGACGGCGGCCCGGGGGAGGGGATCGGCAACACATGCATGGTCTGATGCCCAGGACACGCCGTGTGGACTGATGAGCACAGTTTGAAGACACTGATCGGAGCGAGTGTGACCGAGGGAGGGAGCCCCCACCCCCCCTGATCCCCCCCGCTGAGAAGCCAGAGAGACGTGGTGGCTGTGCGGTCCCGTGAGAGGCCAAGAAACACATATAAAGGCCCCTGAAGAGGTAGGGAGGGCCCGGTGAAGTGGGGACAAGATAACATCCCCAAGGCTGGGCGCCTGAAGACCCTCGAGAATCAACTGCAGAGGTGCAATCCCAGCCAGGGACCAGAGAAACCGGCCTGGGCGGCGTGACAGTGGTACAGTGCACCAACCTGACAGAAGACGACGGGTGCTACCAACAGGCACATGGTGCGTCAGTGCCGGGGAATAAGATCTAAGAGGGAAAGCCAGGAGGAGACTGGTGGACTAAGCTGGCTGGCTCTGCAGTGCAGCGTAGCGCGCTAAAGAACAATACTAATAAGGGAAAGCAAGACCCTGAACTTACAGCCAGAGCTGGGCTCCCTGACAGAATTAGAAAGGTGAAAACCAGCGGTGCTGTTACAGATTCTGGGCATCGAGAAAAGTGGGTACCAATGGCGCGAGACAAAGACCCTAAAACGCAGAAACAGGGGAAGCTGGACAAATTCGCCAAACCCCTGCAGGGGACAGATCCCCCACACCGGCCACCATGGATGCGCCAGACAATAATGTTCTTCTTCAGGCTTTCTGGTCCTCTAGGGAGGCGCTGGAGGGTAAAATTGATGGCATTAAGATAGATGTCAACCTGCTCCGTCAAGATCTACGAAATGTCTCCGAAAAAGTCACGCAGGCAGAACAAAGAATATCAGAAGTGGAAGACACTACACATACACTCCGGAAGGAGGTCACAGAATTGACGACGGCTATGAAAGACGTGCTATGGAGGGTAGATGATGCGGAAAATAGGGCAAGGAGAAACAACCTCCGCTTTATTGGCTTTCCGGAGACCATTGAGGGCACGGATGCCGTTGTCTTTCTGCGGCAGTGGATACTGGACTCGCTCCCAGAGGTAAACTTCTCGCTGTGCTTCATCATTGAGAGAGCACACCGCATACCCGGGGCTCGGCCTCCGGTGGGCGCGACGCCAAGACCGCTGATAGCAAAATTCCTCAACTATCAGGACCGTGACCTCGTCCTTCAAGGAATCTGAAAGAAAGGGGAAATCCGACTGAATAACACCAAAATCTTGGTGTTCCCAGACTATTCGTGCGAGGTCCAGAAACAGCGCAAAAAGTTTGACTCAGTCAAAGACAAGTTGAGGCAGATGCAAATCACCTACATGCTCCTCTTCCCGGCTAAGCTCAATGTGATACATCAAGCTAAGACAATGTTCTTTACTACACCTGAGGAGGCCTGGCACTGGATAGAAGAACGTCCTATGCTCGGAGCCGCCGGGGCCCAGCGCCCTTTCAGCAAGAAAGCACCGATCAGGCGCAGTAATAGGCCCCAGACACAGAGGCTTGAATGGAGAAACGGAGAGGCGTCACACAGAGGACACAACAGGACAACACCATATGGCGCCAGAGGGGCCACAGGCCGGACACAGAGAGCCTCAGACTCGGAAAGCATTTCCCGGAGTGACCTGCCTCGTGAGCGAACCGGAAGGGAAGAAGCAACTCAACAGAGGTCAGCAGATTGTACTGACCAGGATATCACCACGGACTCGGAAGAGGACCATCCCCTTATGCAGAACATTAATCTCCTGGAGAACCCAGGAGAGACAGACATGACAACTGGCGCAGAAACACAAGCAAGACAGGAAGACATTACTGAATGATGAGCAGTGCTGGGCGCGGAGAACTGAAAGGGCAGTAAGCAGACTGAAGAGCTCTCATGCTTCCCCGCGTGTGCAGTTCTTTCTTTTTGTGTATTTGAGAGTAATTTGATTAGTTTTCTCACAGAGGGTCTGGGGGGATGGGGGGGAGTTTGAAGGTTTAACAGTTGGAGGGGTGGGCGACAGACCTCTCCTGATCCAAAACGACAAAGTTGGTCATGTTGACCCGAGGGAGAGTCGATTGGGTAGGGGATGAGTGTGGGGGGCTGGGAAGGGGGATGGGAGCAAGGGGTCACCGCAGTTATTTGGAAAAAAGGCAGGAATGTATCAGTTGCAACCACTCAGGGAAGAGAAGATGGAGGAAGAGCCAGAGCGGGGGGAGAAATCAGGTTCGATGAGACTTAGTAAGAATGACATCTAATCAGACCCCATATTCAGTTTTATCGTGGAATGTCAACGGGATGGGGAGTAAGGTTAAACGAGGGTTGGTGGCGGCGTACTGTAGAAGGCTGAAGCCGGATGTGATTCTCCTACAAGAAACGCACCTAAAGGGCACGAGTTGCGGCTTTTTGGGCCGTAGAGCGTACACAACACTGGCACATGCGGGGTTCTCCACAGGAGCAAGAGGGGTTGCCATATTAATAAGGAAAAGTCCGCCATTCAGGATAGAGCGCACATGGATTGACCCTAACGGAACATATGTGGCAGTGAAGGGGCTTTGGGACAGACGACATATCACATTTATTAGTGTCTATGCACCCCCTAGGTTACAGAAGCAAACGATGGATAAATTGGCTGCAATTATTCTTGAAGCAGGTTCACACACCCACATTATAGGGGGAGACTTCAATGATGTGATGGACCCTACATTGAGTCCCCGCAGGAGGCCCCAGGGACACCCCACTTAAGAGATTTGCCGATACACTGACACTCACCGACCTGTGGCACAGACAACACCCCCAGAAAAAAGCATATTTTTTTTACTCAGGCTCCCACAAGACCTTCTCGAGACTGGACTACATATTCACCCTAGCAGGGGAAATAGGGGAGGTACAAAAGATTGAATACTTAGCAAGAGGTCTCTCAGACCACTCACCTTTATGGCTGACAACGGGGGCTCAGACACAACGCCAAACGGGAGAATGGAAACTGAAGTCGTGGGAACTACGGGACCCACAGGTGGCTGCGGAGATTAGAGTAGATACAGAACTATATTTCCGGGAAAATGTAGGGTCAGTGGATTCTGCCATTATTCTGTGGGAGGCTTATAAACCAGTCCTCCGGGATAGAGCCCAAAATATCATAGCACATAAGAAATGTAAGGAGAGTGAGGAGGTAGCAAGAATTGAAGAGCAGCTCCTGCAGACTGAATCGCAAGCCACCACAGGTGGTAACTCCTCCCAGTTGAGAAGACTGACACTCCTACAGCAAGAATACCTTGCGCTAGCCAAAAGGGACGTGCAGCATGCAATACAGGCCATGCATAGGCGACTGTATGATGCCAGTGATAAAACAGGTAGACTGCTTGCATGGCTAAGCAAAAAGGAGCTGGAAAGCAGATGGGTAGCCCAAATACAGATGGAAGATGGACAGGTCCACGTAACCCCCGATGCAATATATTACGAGGCCTTCTATGCGAAACGATCCCTAGCAGACACTGAGCAGATCCACACATATTTGCAATCTATACAGCTCCCTAGGCTAGACTCCAGTGAATCACAAACACTGGAGGAAAAGTTAACAAAAGAGGAAATTGTAGAAGCCATAGGCCAGATGAAAACAGGGAAGGCCTCTGGGCCCAATGGACTCCCCCCGGAATTATTTAAACAGCACGGGGCACTTTTCAGTACACATCTTCTGCAGATGTACCTAGAGGCGCAAGAACTAGGTAATCTCCCCGAAGACCTGCGGACAGCCACTATTGTGGCGATACCCAAAGAAGGGCGGCCGCCACAGAGATGTGGTCCGTATCGGCCCATCTCCCTCATAAACATGGAGACTAAAATATTGGCCAGGATTCTGGCCAATTGACTCACTAAGGTCATCACGGGACTTGTTCACAGGGATCAGTCGGGCTTTATGCCTAAGAGGTCGACGAGACTTAACCTTAGAAGAGTATCTAACTGGTTGGAGATTGTACAAAATAGAACTGACCCACATCTCATACTGTCCCTAGATGCTGAGAAAGCATTCGACACAGTCCACTGGCCGTTTCTCATGGCAGTACTGGAAAGGCTGGGATTTGGTCCTGAGTTCAGGAGGTGGATAGCCATTCTGTACGAAGGACCGGTGGCAAGGGTTAGAGTCAATGGGGTGACGTCTCGGAAATTCCCAATAGAAAGGGGCACTAGACAGGGTTACCCCCTGTCCCCTTTGCTTTTCGCAATGGTTTTGGAACCCCTTGCATGTGTCATCCGAGCGCATCCATACATAACTGGTTTTCGTGTGGATGACAATGGTGACCTCGACGAGCGTATCTCTTTGTACGCCGACGACATTCTGTTGTATGTCACAAACCCCGAAATGGCACTCCCAAATATTATGACGAGCTGCGAGGAATATGGCACACACCCAGGGTACAGAATTAATTGGGAAAAGTCATGTATTTATCCGGCAGGGCAGAATGCCGAGCACGCTGTTTATCCAAGCCAACTACAGGTCGCACCCACTGGGACAAAATATTTAGGTATTTACGTTACGCTGGATAGCCCGCTGGCGCTAGAGAGGAACATTTATAAGGTGCTTGGGGAATTCCGCTTAGACGCGGAACGATGGGCATCACTACCTCTGACGCTGCTTGGAAGAGCGGCGCTCTTCAAAATGATAATACTTCCAAAAATGTTATATGTTTTGCAAAATACCTACCACCCAATTCCAGAAGAGGTGTTCACCAGGATTGATGATATTCTAAGAAAATTCCTCTGGGGAGGGAAACCCCCTAGGATAGCACTGGGAAAGCTGCAATGCAACCAATACAGAGGCGGCATTTCTCTGCCGGACCTTCGGGCCTATTACTGGGCAGCCCATTTGATAGTAGTGAACGACTGGGCATTCGGAGAAAGGGACCACCCCACATACGCGTTGGAACACACACAGTTCATCAAAAGGCCATACTCACACTATCTTTATGGGGGCAAGGGAATCGCAAAGCTGTTGCCGGCCACACAAATTGTGATAATGGCGTGGAAGAAAGCAGAGAGACGCATGAGATGGGACGGCCGGGTGACCAAGGAAACCCCGCTCTGGGTGGGAACACGGCTCAGGGAATTTGCCAAGCTGACAGGCTTTCAGAAATGGGATTTGGTGGGCATTTCTCAGCTCAAAGACATAGTATATCGTAAGGAACTGGTGACGTTCTTGCGCCTCCAGAATGAGTACGATATGAACAAAACGCAGCATTTTAAATACCTGCAATTGAAACATGCTTGGCGGGCACAACAGATTGACATGGAGGGCCTCCCTGAGTATGCCCCGCTAGAAGGACGGCTATTGATGGACAAAATTGGGGAAAAGGCAGTGTCCTGGACATATAGGACAATTATGAACAACACACCGGACCCTTTACGAAAGCTAAGGTCAAATTGGGAGGCAGATCTGGGGGACATAGACGACTTAGATTGGGAAATGGCTCTGATGCATCCCCGGGAAATAGCTATTAGATCAAGACTTCGACTAATCCAATTTAAATATTTACACAGAATGTATTATGACAGAGCCCGCCTGCATAGGATAGGTAGAGCAGAGTCACCCAATTGTCTGAAATGTAAGACCACAGAGGGGACCTTTTTTCACACGGTCTGGGGGTGCACACACGTACAGATATATTGGGGAACGCTGCTGATGGAGCTGGAACTTATTCTGCAGGAATCAATCCCCCCAAATCCCATGTTTATTTTGCTGGGCATACCTACGCAGATTGATCTCCCCAGAGTGAAACTGACGTTGCTCCAGCTGGGCTTGGTAGTAGCCAAAAGAGACTTGGCAAGGGCATGGGGTGTCGCGTTTAATCCAACACTAGAAGAATGGCGAAGGGGTATGGATATATATATGGTAGGAGAGAAAACGACCTACAAAGCAAGGGGGTGCCCGAAAAAATTCTGGAAAATATGGAAGCCATGGTTGACACATTATGGTCTTACGCTCACTGACTCACAGTAAATTGAGGGGGGGAAAGGGGTCCCGTTGATAGGAACTATTTTTGTATCATTGACTATTTATGTGACAATATTGTTGAACTCCGCTCGGGTTGTAATGAAGGAAGAAATGAGATGCTTTGAATATCTGACTTGTTTTTGTGATGTAACTAAGAAAATGCAAATAAATACATTCCAAAAAAAAAAAAAGATAGGCAAAATAGTCTCCACACAATAGCCTATCTTTCGTGGTATGCGACAGGGGTGCCCACTATCACCCCTCTTATTTGCACTGGCGATAGAGCCGCTGGCAGCATTGTTTCTTCAGGGAGACGAAGGAGTGAGTTTGACAGTTGGGGGCCATGTCCATACATTTCACTTTATGCTGATAACCTCCTGATTTATCTTAGTGACGTTGTAAGGGGCTCTGAAGTAGCACTAGACTTATTAGCTAGATTTGAACACACGTCCGGTTTACGGGTAAACAAAAGTAAGACTTACCTAGTCCCAGTGTCACCCACCAGCCCTGGTCCTGTAGACCATCCCTATGATCTTAACTGGGCTTCCTCCACCTTTAAATACCTAGGAATACACGTCTTTCACTCACTGGAGATCTGATAGAAGTGAACCTCGGACGAGCTCTTAGATCTCTCAGAGCCTGTGTCCCATTCTGGTGCTCCCTGCGTCTTCCGATCATGGCCTGAGTCTTACTGTCAAAGATGATCATGTTACTGCGTTTGCTCTATTTTTTTGTCAATCTCCCGATAGTAGTGCCCACCAGATGGTTCTGACAGTTTGACGTCCTACTTCGGATCTCATATGGGAAAAGGGGCGTAGGAGGGTGTCCTTGGCAACACTGCAATGGGTGGCCTGGGAGTGCCGAATTTTGAATTCTATTTCTTGGCTTCTCAATTGCAGTGGCTGGCACAATGGCTAGAAGGCATAGGCCCTGAAGGTACGAATTTGACGGACTCTGGAGACCACACAACTCTATTGTTGGCCAAAATGCTTGACCCGGCAGTGGTAATCCCTCACCAATCCCTGTTACAGACCACAGCCTTGCAGTGCAGGAAACGTTGCGTAGCTAAATGGACGGAGAATCCCCTATATGCCCTGGCCCTACCCCTGATTGGCTTGCCACACGGCAACCCCAGGAAGATATTTACCCCCGAACAATTGTTGCCCTGGACGGAGGTGGGACTAGAGACGGTGGGGGACTGTTATCAACAGTCTGTTCTGGCCCCCCTAGAAGACCTGGTAGAAAGCAGTGGACTCCAATCAGGGCAGTTTCTGCAATACGAAGCCTCGACACGTACATTCAAGGTGTTGTGGGGTAAAGGGCAGGAGGAGCCCGAGACACCCATGGTATTACAGTCCACGCTCACCCTGGGTAGGGCACAGCACCAGGTAAAGTTGTTTTACACTTCACTGTCGGAGATGTCCCGTACCCCTCTCCAAAAATTATGCAGCAAATGGTAGACTGCATTGAACAGGGAACTTCCAGATGCAGAATGGAACAGGCTATTAGCATACCCTAAAAAGGTCTACCGCAGTACTAGGATGAAATACATACAGTTCAACTACACCCATATGACTTATATGACACCCCATAGAATCCAGGTTGCCTACAGTGGTGAAATACCCAACTGCCAGAGGTGCAACCACGGTGACGCTGACTTTATCCACATGATTTGGGACTGCTCCATGGTAAATAGATTCTGGGATGATGTCGTGAGGACGACGGGAGCAGCAGTGGGGCGCATACTCGAACTCATGATTAAAACCTGTGTACTTGGACTTTTCCTGCGGCCACCCAAGCGGAAAGTGGGCACAAGGTTCGTAGATCTAGCCTTGGTACTGGCCAAAAAGAGGATAGCATTGGCATGGAAATTAACACGGGGCACCACAATAGGGCACTGGAAACGGGACGTGACACACTGGGCGGGGGCAGAGGGAAGAGTCTTGGCCAGAGAAGACGCGCGGGGGTTGCAGCGACACCCCATGTCTGACCCCTGGAGGGAGGTCCTGAAGCATTGGGAGCACCCTGAGAGATATCAAACTGTAGCAGGGGGAGTTGAAGCCAGTTCTCACCCAGACAGCGAACATAGGCAGACACTCTGACTCCCCCCACACCCACCCCCGCTGTCGCATAGCCCCCTTGATTTGAACAGACCCAGGAACGGCTGGCTTAAAAGCTGGTTGGTGGGTCACTGTATACCCACAAGGGACAAAAGATTCCCCAACCAACCGGACCACCCCAGGCCTTCCCCCTTCCTACACCCCTGACGTAATCCCGCACTGACGCACCACCCTGCAAAGTTACCTAGTTTGCGGTTCTTTTTTCTTTGAGTATCACAATCTGGGTCATTTTTTCCAGCAGCTCCCTTTCTCATAACAGACTGCATACACTAGTAGATCACAAACGGCGCATAAACCCAACAATTGTCCTAGATCACTGCACCCAAACAGGAACACCCACGGAATTCAACTCCTAGGTTTGTAATAACAGCTAGATTGTTAAGGATTGCAGTGTGAAAATCACTGGGAATTGTAAACTGGCCACGTTGAGATAGTGCGCGGTTGATCAACGACTTAAACTGTATTGCATGTAATATTACGAGCTGATACATCAGTCGATTGCTAACTCAAATGTTAATAAAAAAATGTTTGGAAAAAAATAGACAACCTTTGGAAACACATGTAGTCGATGTATGGACTGGGGAACAGGCAATAAGGAACCAAGAGAACAGCATCATAGTATTTACAGCTGAGTACATTACAGAGGAAGTAAGGATTTATTAAACAGGGCAAACATCTTACAAATTCTTCACTACATTCCTCAGTTAACACATTTCACTACAGAAGACTTAATACGAGTACAGCCCTGACCAGTAATACAACAAAAGAATCGACAATTGTTAACCTAGCCCAAAAGATCTTAGTAGAAAAAGCCCAATTTGCCAGCTAGGGGATTCATGTGCAGTAACCGGAACAAGAAAAATATCTGCATATGCTATTGGGACAATCCAATGTAAAAATGATACAGCTGCAGGGAAAGTCCATACTAAGGGGCACGACTCCAGCTTCATACCCCAAATCATGTTCCAATTTGAGAATACGTTTTGCTTCCACGAATTCTATGATGGGGGTGTAGAATTACAGAGGGATCAAAGGTCGTACAACACACAAACGACTGGAGCTGGTTGGCGCCAAACTTGGCAGGATCACAATCAAATTGCTCCTAGCATAAAAGGACTAAATAGGATCACATGCGGAAAGGACAACGTTTTAAAAATAATCTCTTGAAACATATTTGGGCTCAAAACAACGACAAATAATTGTGCTGCTTTTAAAGTCCTGCCGGAAGGGGATTTGCTATGCCTTTAGGAAACCTGGCTACTGTCATCACTGTTAATTCCAGGCTTTGTAGAGTTCCAACACCCAGCTAAAAAGCTCAACTTATCTGGGAGGCCGTCTGGTGGCCTTTCCATCTGTGTAAGTCTGTCACTGGCGCTATCCCCCCTCTGCACAGACCTGGTACCGGCTGTGTATTTGCAAGGTTTGAAATTTAATGGGCACCCAACAGTGATTTTACTTTTAAATAAAGGATAGATCTCGGACATGTACAATATGCTCAGGAGCGAGACCCCCGCCATATCCACGGCTAACCAACGGAGGTGGGAGAGAGAATTAGGGAGGGACCTGACAAGTAAAGAATGGGCAGACATCTATTACAGAGCGAACCACACGCCGCGTAACACTGTTAGTAGAGAGTCGGCGGTCAAAGTGGCAATGTATTGGCATCTCACTCCGGCCCGCTTGCATAAGGGAAATCCGGCGCGTAGCCCGCTGTGCTGGCGAGGATGCGGGGAGGAGGGCACCCTAGTACACATCTTATGGGAATGCAGGGAGGTGCAGGCTTTCTGGGGGGACGTCCTTGACGATATAGATCGCCAATTTGACACTAAAATACCACGCTTTCCTGTTTATGTGGTTTTGGGGCTACCCAACCCCATAACTTACCCACTTAGATCCAGGTGAGGTAGACAAATGGGGTTAGCTCTTGGGGCAGCCACTCGGCACATCTTATCATACTGGGGTTCGCCCACGAGGCCATCGCGGGTCGGGTGGCTGCACAAGCTATGGTACATTATAGGTATGGAACGGATACAGGCCTCCCTCTCCGGGGCTATGGCTAGCTTCCCAGACGCCTGGCAGCCTCTGCTTTCTTTGCTGTCCACGGAGATGAATGAGATAACATGTCCTAAATTCCTCCGTCTTCTCCGCCTTACAGACGGGGCCACCGCACCACAGCCCCCATAAGTCACCTCTGCATTGCTTTCTTTGCATGATATTCCCCTTTCTTTATAACACACTCCCATAGCACACCAGTTCGAGGGAGGAGGGTGGGGGGGAGTTGGGATGGGGGAAGGGGGGGGTTCCTTGGGTTCTGTTTATAAACGGCATTACATTTCTACTTCTCATCAAACGGTCTGGAATGGAGGGGACCACACTCATGGCCTCAATGGGGCGCGGGGGCCGCAAGGTCCCCGGAAGGGTACAGCTGATCAGTATGGACCGACTTAGAATTGATGCACTAGGGGCAGGAGTATAATTCTATTGCATAATGTCTGTATATTCCCTTTTCTTCTGATGCAAATGCCAATAAAACACACTTAAACCTAAATAAAGGATAGCCCTCGACAGTGCAAGATGAGGGAATTGGTAGGGTCGCTGGAAGATCTACTCGCTAATTATCCAAAATGCGAGACAATAATAATAGGGGACTTCAACACTCATAACCTGGCAACTGAGAAAGTGCCTAACTCATCTAGGGACCCCGCCGGCAATATGCTAAACTTATTTCTTGAGACACATCATCTGAGGTCTGTTGAAGACGTCACCCCCGTCCGAGCAAGGCGCAACTCGTACAGTAATACATCAACTAAAGACTATGTCTTCATGAGTAATTCTCTCTATGAACAAGTTCTTGAGTCCACACTATCGCATCAGCAGACCAGCGACCATCTTCCCCTTATTACTGCAATCTCCCTTCAGGCATGCAGTCCTCAGTTTGTAAACTCCCTGGGTTCGCCTACCGGGGAAGAAATCCACACGTTATTACGAAGACTAAAGTGGAATAAAATAGATATGTCACGTATGGCTGTTTGGAAAAGTAAATGGCTGTCAGTTAATACCAACTGTACAGGGGAGGCTACATTTTTTAAATGTCCATCTATGGCAGTAGATTTGTACTATTTGCTGTACGGCAGGCCACCCAACTCCCAGTTGTTCACAAAGAAAGGGTGTGCTGCCGACGACAGCCACGTTGTGCAAAGTAAAAGAATTCTGAGCCAGGCTACCTGGTATTACAAACAGTCTGGGGGAGAAGAGCCGCGCCATATGTGGAACTCAGCTAGGAAAACACAGAAGAGAAGTATATGGCGTTTCAAAAAACAATATGAAGAATCACAATGGCTACATGTCTTCAGTCTTTTAAAACAAAGCAGACAATTCGAATTCTGGCAATACATTAACACACTTGAAGGGCACGGCCACGACAGATGAAACAGAGTCTCAGCAGACACATGGAATAACCATGTGATAACATACTGCAATTCGAGCACCACGACCTGTGTGAATCACCAACCGTTCTTAGGAATTAGCAGCCAACAGAATGCCAAACCAAAATAGCGGCAATGCATCCAGCTAGTGAAGATTTACTTAAACTCACGGGTGTGCACAGCCACGTGTGAACAATATTAAAGAACATCAGAAGCAATGGACCCCCAGGCCCGAACGGTCTCCAGGTCAATTATTTAAAGAGAGCTACGATTTCTGGGTCGCTTTACTTACTCTGGTATATCAGTTCTGCATCATTAATGCAATAATCCCCGGAGACTGGAGAGGTTCCTTATTACAACCAATACTTGAAAAAGGCGATACAACAGAACCCACCAACTATAGGATGAATGCTCTGCTAGATGAGATGTTGAGGCCAAGGAATACTCAAGTCTCCTCTTACAGGATTTACAAAATTGGGTTAGAGACGAAAGAATACTCTTGGTGTACCAATCAGGTTTCAGGCCCAGATCCTCGACATTGGACATCTTAGCTCTGGCTTACTTAGTTGAGCAGGCCACCCACGTAAGACAGCGCCCCCTCTTTGCTTGTTTTGTGCACTGTTCTGCAACTTTCAATTGTGTCAATAGGAACATACTTTGGTTGAAACTGAAAAAATGGGGGATTCTAAACATGCTGCTGAATGCTATTAGACTACTTTACTCCCAAACCTGGGTACGTGTCAAGCTTTCGCAGAATACAGCGACAACAAAAGTGTACACAGATCAGGGGCTTAAACAAGGCTGCGTACTGGTGCCCCTACTTTTTAATTTGTACACTGAGGACCTGGGCAATTCATTATCATCTGTCAACATGCTCGTGCCAAAAATCGGGCAGACCAGATTGTTTTTGATGCAGTATGCTGATGATATGGTCCTAATGGATCACACAAGGATGGGACTTCAAAAAGCACTGGATGTGTTAAGCATTTATAATAATGACAACAAACTAGTGGCAAATGCCAGCAAAACAAAGGTTGTTATTTTTGGGAGTTATGCCAACAAACATAAACACTGTTGGAGATTGGGCAATTTGAAAATTACCACTGCCTCCAAATATAATTATTTGGGGGTTTGCTTCATGATCAATGGTAAGTCCAAGGAACACATCTCTTCTATAGAAATAAAGGCCAAGGCAGTGACTTATGCTATGTTTAAACTCAATGCTAAACTGTACAGTCCGTCTACTGGAGCAATTAGAAAGGTAATAAGAGCTAAGCTTCGATTTCTTATGGGCAATTAGTCTTCCCCGGAGCGCTAGTGAATATTATGGAGACCGCCCACTGCCGCGCCTTCAAACGGATCTTTCAAATTCCTGCCCATGCCCGGAACGCTTTGGTATGGCTGGAGTTTGGTTTAAACAAACAATCCATTGAAAACTGGGCATCTATAATTCAATACTACCGCAGAGTTTGCATGGCACCACCCAACACCATGAAAGAAATTTTGAAGGAACTTTTCACAAAGGGCAAAAATCCTTGGTCCTTGGTTGGACTATTTGTTGACTGCCTGCTCTAAATTTAACCTTGATATGGCGAATTGGGAAAATGTTATCCATTACTAAACACTAAAATAGTGCTAAGAAAACAAGTACGACTTTTATCCAAGCAAGAAGATCTTGCCTCTATTGAAACCTCTGCTAGTAAAATTCGGGTCATTATCAGATCCTACAGGGACAAATTAAGCCAGCCTTACTTAAATTGTGCACAGAACAAATCAATTTTAAAACAGATCCTGTTAGTCAGGTATATGGCTTTGCCAATAAAGGACATAAATTTCCACTTGAAATCCCTGGCGACAGTTACCTTTGTAGACTGTGCCACCAATATGAGGAATCTCTGGCCCACCTCATCTGTATTTGCCCAGATTTGCTGCATGCATGTCACACTTTAATAAAACCACTCTTTTTAAAATATGGCACATGTACAGAAGCAATGGAACTTCTTTTTAATTTAGAAATCCCAATGTAACTGGCAAGACTAGCAAAATGTTCACGACACCTTCAAAGGTTTTTAAGCAAAAGTTAAGCCCTGGGCTTAACGCAGTATTGATAAAATCCAAATTATTATTTTAATGAGGAACGGATATTCATTGTCTTAAATGGTCTTTTGTTTTGTAATTTTTATAATATCAAAGATTTGACACAAAGCAAATGAAATGGTATGCCCGCGTTTTATGTAGTATTCGATATTAAATAATGTTTTATAGTGAAAGTTTATACGATGAATGGCCTTTTGTAACAATTTTTATTAATTGAAACAAATAAAAATTAATTCATTCTTTATACCTATCACCTACTCACAACTTTAGGCGGAGCAAGTCCCAAAACTGACTTTGAAATGGGTCAGTAAGGGGCCTCATATTCATGTCCATAAATTTCATGTCAAAAGCACTGATCAATTTCTCAATAAACACTGTATAAAACCCTAAGGTAATCCATGCCACTAACGCAGTTGCTGTTTACATTTCACCTTCATTTTCATTTCATCCTAAGAGTATTTTGTTTTTCCAGGTGTGTTTATGCAGTTTTGTTTTCATGCAATGTGTAAGAAAACAGGCTTTTTTGCAGCCCCCCCCCTTCTTTTTGTCCACATTTGGGCTACTAGGGGCTGGTTTTAGACTCTGACAGTACACTGAAGTCTGCTAACCAGGCCTCAATGCCATTGCTCTCTCCCTAAAACTGATACATGTGAATTGACACCATCAATTGGCAAGGACTTTAACCCCCTTATAAAGACCCTAGTATATGGTACCAATGGTACACAGGGCATGGGTGTTAAAGGGGTCACCAGGGCCTGAAGCACTGGGTGATCCAAGTAAACAGATTACAGTAGTCCTGCCATTGCAGACTGCAGGAGCAGTGCAAACTGCTTGAACTCGACTTTGCCCTCACCATGTGTGGCAAAGTCAGTGCACTATTTTTAATATATTCCAGTCACCCCTTAGGAAGGCCTCCTGAGCACAAGAGGCAGGGTGCATTATATTAAAGGTGAGGACATATAAGTGCAGGCTTATATGTCCCTATAGTAGCTTTTTTCCACTAAGGGCTCCTTTAAGTGATCAGCGGTCTATAGGATAACATGGGCTGGCAACCGGGCAAACTTGAGATCGGCAGCTGCATTATGGTACAGCCAAAATATGTCATGTTTCGTATCAACCAACGTGCCTCATCACCCCTGACACGATTCTTGTGTTGAGGTTGATGTGCCGACCTTAGAGTTTGCCCACCTGGTTGCCCCAGCCTTTCCTGTGCTCTGGCTAGCAGTCTGCAGCTGCTGCCACCAAGACAGGAATCATGATCCCTGCCAGGAGATGTAAACTCTCCAAGAAGTCAGAAATAATAACCTGGATGGGAAAGAGGTCACACCTCCCTCCCTGACAGGACGGCTAGTGAAGTAGCATATCAAGGCGGCGAGCTTCAAAGTTTACACCGCCTGTGATATGCAACCAGGCTGCCTCCCAAAGGAGGAAACAGCCTTCCACCTGCCTCCAGGCACATTTGCACCCGGGCAGGCAGGAAAAATATGTAGTCAAGAGGTGTACACCCCCAGAAGGCAACCCACACCTCTAGGGTGGGCTACCTGGTCTGTACAGCCAAGGAAAGTTGGTACCATTTTTTAAAGTGGCAGAATACAGGGTTCTGGGTAGAAAAGGTGAATCCCCTCCTCCCGCCCCCCAGATGTGGTCACCTCAGGGGCAGATAGCCCATTAGCCACTTGCACTCACACCCCTAAATCTAGGATCTAAGGGGCACCTCTGACCTCAGAACCTCAGTTCTGATCGGACTCGCAACAAAGGACACAGAAGAAACCCGATTCTGCAACAACAGGAGCTGCACACACCAAAGGCGTGATACTCTGCACCTGTGGCAACCTTCCTGGAACTGTATGACTGTGACTCGTTGCGGACTAAATACCGGTCCCTCCAGACAGAGGGACCCCTTTGAGAGCCAAAGGCAAACCAGACTCCCCATGACTATTGGCACTATTCCCCTGCACACTGCAGGTAAAAACAATGTACTGGAACCAATGAAACCCTGGCCATCGGGCACTCCGAGGAATCGCCCGAAAGTAGATGGTCCAGTGCATTGTGGGAAATTTAGTCATGACCTCCAGCACGTTTCAGACGGCTACCGTTTTCCCCCGGACATCAAAACAAATTCTTGCTGACCTTACCACTGCCAAGGCTTGTTGGTGGCCAGTCCTGCAACCACCACCTTTACTCGACACTGCAACTTGCGGAAACTCCGCAACATCTTCATCCGATGCCAGCAGTGGCCACATTGTTGACTTTTTGCGCCCGTTTTCTCACCAGCACCGTGCAAGTTGTAAAACCAGCTCCCCCGCGGCTCCCGCCTCAGCATCACGGACAGCCAGGACAACTCGGCACCTGAGCTTCTCGAGCCAGGTAAAATCGAACTGACTGTCGTGGCTTGGTCCTGGGACCCACACAACCTTCCTCGTCTTTGGGTTCAATGCAACTCAACCTGCAAGTGACCGATTGTTACTAGTGCTTTTTACCATGACCGCAATGCTAAAGTTTTGCAGTATTGATTTGCAGTGATTTATTATTTCTTCTCAAATCCATAACTCCAGTTGTACTTATCTGATTTACTTCGTCTTGGTGTCTAAATTTTTATAAAAATCTGCTTCATTTTTATTTTTATATATTTGTGTTGGATTTCTTTTGACATGCTCCTCTAGTAAAGCCTAATTGCTTACTTTGCCACTCTACCTGAAATGAGCTAAGGATTTATTATTGTGAGTCCAAGGACCATCTTTGGGATTTGTGAGAGTATTGCATAGTGAAGAATAACCAGCATCACTACATAATACTCCACCGTCCTACACAATGTATGACACTTATATAATGTATATTGTGAAATGAGTCCCCTCCAGGTGTCTGGGTGAGTTCAGGGTGCGGGTGGATGTTTACGGTGGGTTGCGATAGAAAGTACTTTCGTTGAAAGCAGTCTGGGTTTCTCTCAGTGCTACAACGTGGGTCATTAAGGGGTTTAGACTACCTCCACATCCAATCCTTGCCCTCTCTACAGAATACTTAGAATGATGGTCACATGTAAATTAAACGTGTGCAGCCAGATTATGGGTTAAGGCCAGTTTCGTATGCCCGGCTAGGAAAGGTGAGGCCCGGGCTTTGGAGCCCTTTTTCTCCACCACATCTTTCTGAAATTTTCCATCTGCATATCTCACATGTCATCACTTTCCTCTTCAGTACAAGGCTTTCACTCTCTCCTTGTTCATGTATTCCCTTTCATCACTGCAGGATCTGAAGGGGACCCAGCCACAGCAAGTATAATTTATCGGCCCATATCTGGGCCAGGGATAGTGGAATATGATTTATTTGTCCCGCTGTAATTTGCAGATATGAGGGGTCATTCAGAAGCACCAAAAACGTATCTGCTTTCCTTTCAAAGAAGCAACCTGTACACTATGGGGGTTTCTTATTTTCACTTCCAGCTGGGACCAACACAAAGACCTCACTTAAACAGCCATCAGCCCTTCTTCTGTTGGTGTCTTATCCTGACTGGGAGCTATCTGGACTCCAAAAAGCTAGATGCCAATGCTCCCATTTTGTTATCACTTCACAAGCGCTTAGAGAAACTACGATTTGGAGGCAGGATTTTGACTTTATGTATGAGAGACATGCAGGAACTATACAAATGTCTGATATGTCTCTCTGCCTCAGTAAATACTTTAGTAATAATTTAAACTGTACTTTAAAAAAAAATTAATTTGTTTTGTAGCACTACTTATCCTAGGGCAAGGGTAGGGTGTCAGAGCATTTTATATCACACACATTACACACAGGATTATAGAAGAGTGTAAATCAATGTACAAGGAATGTTGCATAAGAAAATGAGGGTTACAAGGTGTAGGAGTCACACATCATTCATCCTGATATCTGTTGTATGTTAATAGTTCTTGGTTTGGAGAAGAACAAAGTCTGGCTTTAACACATAATACAGTAGTTGGGGTTGTTTATACAAAAAAGGCATGATTACTATCCAAATGAAGACTTTTTAGCAATCCTAGAATAAGACATGATTGACAAAAACGAACCTATGCCTTGCAGTGTGAATGCAGATCCTGAATTTTGGTTCTTACCTCACTGCGCTAGATCAGCAGGAATGCAACTTAAAAACTTGAAGTGAGAAGAGGCGTGCTCTGCAGCAGGCACATTACCCTCTGTGCTACTTTATAGTGAGTCAAACCTGTTATTAGACAAAACACAAATCTTTGCAGAAGGTGGATTAACAAATACATTTATCTTACCACCATTCGTATTCTTCTATCATCTGAAATGTGCTACGGTTATGACCGATGGTGTCCCTTTCCGGGCCTCCCTGTTCTAATGTCGTTTTTATTGCTTGTACCCTTTTAATGTCGTTTTTATTGCTTGTATCCTTGTAACTATACCACTACCTTTCTGTGAAGCGCTCTGATACCCCCGTGGTCTTGTCCGCGCTATATAAAACTCTTTAAATAAAAAATAAATAAATAAATCTCATACCGGGCCTCAAGCACGACGTGTGACAGAAAGTCTCCTCTCCTGTGTTATTTCAGGTCCGGTCGCGGTGAAGCTTGAATCTTTTCCTAAGCAAAAGTCAGTCCCTTACAGGAGGACTGGACACACTCTGCACAGGATTCCTTTCAAACAGGGCCACCATTAGGAGCGTTTTCACGCACTGAATGACAATGACAAAGGCCCTGTCACGAAATACCACTGAGGGATGTTGCCAATAAAGAGACAAGCAGTTACATTAAAGAGCACGACGTGTCCTCGTGCCTCAGCCCTGCCAAGTACCACGCATCAGGCGTGAGACTAACGCATTTCAGTGTGGTGGTCCGCATCACCGCACTGAAATGCAAAGTCACGCATAATAGGCATAGCACTTCTTCGCTGTCAAGCCGTTCTAGCGCTGGTAATTATGCACCCTTGGAATGCTAAACTAAAGTTGGAGTGGCTCCCAGCAGGCTTTAGGGGCTCCGGCAGCTCTCTTGTTTAGCTGCTACAATGTAACAATTATTCGATTCCAACTGCGCAGCATACTGATGTACACGTGACTGACGTAACGTCCTGCTGTGTGCGCATTTGCGCGGGCGTGTGGCTGAGGTTCCTGAGTTGCAGTAGCTGTGGGTGCTGCAGTGGCAATGTCTGCTGCTCGCACCACAGTAATCATATTTTAAAAAATATGATCGACATAAACGACCGGCGGCGAACCCGACCCAACCCCAAGGACAGGACTGCGGTGACTGCCAGATCCCAGAACACACCACTGTACATCTCTGCCACTGAATCTTCATGCTACTGGAGTGGTTGTGGCCACAAAGCGGTCAGGCCCATACCAGTTTGCAGCTTCTCAAAGTAAGTCAGTGGAGTGAGACATCGCTCTCTCTTCTAATAAAATGTGGTTTAAATTATATTAGCGTGCTGGTTATCTTCGCCTGCGTGCACTGCCTGTGTTACAGCTGAAGTCTTAGTGTAATGTAATGTAATGTAATGTAAAATATATTTGTACCGCGCAACTGTCACCCCAAGGGTATCCTGGCGCTGAGACTGACCAGAAGATGTATGGATGCAAAACAGACAGACAAATAGCCCAGCCTGCATTGAGTGATAGCTACAAAATTAATCCTCCCTTGGGAAAAGCCATGTCTTCAGCTTTTTCCTAAATGGTAGCAGTTCCTGAGTTTGTCTTATGTCTACAGGGAGGTCGTTCCAGAGCTTTGCCGCCGCAACGCTAAAGGCTCTCCCGCCAGTTCTTGTTTTTTTGTATCTCGTCATGATCACCAAATTGGTGTTTGCTGACCGGAGATTCCTTTTTGGAGCATACCATTTAAATTTATCTTGCAGAGGTTTTGGGCCTAACCCATGGATTGCCTTAAACACTATACATAGTGATTTAAACTTAATCCTCTGGCCAATTGGCAACCAATGAAGGTCCTTCAAAGCCCTCGATGTAGATGACCTACGATGCTTATTGAGAGCCAATTTGGCAGCTATAGTTTGGATCCTCTGGAGCTCCAGAATCAGTGAGTTTGGAGCCCCCAAATAGAGAGAGTTACAGTAATCCAATCTACTCAGTATCACTGCTCTCACCACCTCTGACCTGGTGTTAGTAGGAAGGAGTGGAAGGATTGTGCGTAATGCTCTGATCAGGGAGAGACAGGTGCCCACTAGCTTATTAACTTGAGTCTCCAGCTGAAGGTCCTCATCCAGCATAACTCCCAAATTGCGCACTGTTTTGTTTGGTGTCAAAGGTTTATCAGTAGGAGAGAGCCTAAATTCCAAGTGAAGTGGGCGAGCAACTTTGGCAGTGGAACAGACTACCATCTCGGTCTTATCTCCGTTAAATTGCAGGGAATTATGTCTGAGCCATTTTGTAGTACTCTGCATACATTCCTGAAATTGATCCATTGATACTGCCTGGGCTCCTTCTAGGGAAAACACCAATTGCGTGTCATCAGCATAATTAATTAAATCAATACCAAAGGACTTTATAATCGGTATGAGCGGGCGCAGATAAATATTGAAAAGTACTGGGCTGATTGCGGAGCCTTGTGGGACCCCTTGTAAGACCGGGGTCTTAGGGGTTGTGAATGGCGGAATAGTCACCACTTGTTGTCTGCCATTCAGATATGACCGTAGCCATTGTAGTGCCTGCCCTTTCACTCCCAGCTTCTCCAGTCTCATCAGCAGAATAGCATGATCTACCGTGTCAAATGCTGCGGACATATCGAGTAGTATCAGAACTGTTGCCACCCCATTGTCGGCTCTCATTCTTAGGTTATCGAGTGCCGATACCAGGGCTGTTTCTGTGCCATGCCCTGGGCGGAAGCCGAATTGTGCTTCGTCAAGCAGATGGTGCTCCTCCAAGTAATATGAAAGAGATTGGCTGACCGCTCTCTCCAGGATCTTTACCGGGTAGGGCAGCAGCGATATGGGCCTAAAATTATCTGGACACGTAGGATCGAGAGTCGGTTTTTTCAACAGTGGGGTCACCATTGCCTGCTTCCAGCAGTCAGGGACCATGCCTTCATCCAATGATTGACGGCAAATCTGCCACAGCCGGGGAAAGATTTCCAAATGAAATTCTTTCCACAATTTCTGCGGGAGGGGGTCCAAAGGCGAACCTGAGGAGACCTTCAAGGCTAGGTTGTTAAATATTTCCAAATTGGAGATATGGAATGAGTCCAATGTAACTAATTGAGCATTGGCATTACTTTCTACCAATTGTTCCAAATCTACTATAGTGTTACAATCATTAGCCCCTCCTGAATGATCTTTAGGTTAAGGCCCTCAATAATCCTGCTGATTTTCAGATTAAAGTGCGCAGCAATATCATTGCAGAGTCCTTGTGATGCCTCAACCCTATTGCTCATACAAGCAGGGTTGGATAGATCCTTCATTATTGTGAAGAGGGCTTTTGAGCTATTAGGTGACTGCAAAATCTTATTGGCATAATGTTCAGCTTTGGATTTAACAATCATCTCCTTATAGAGGTTCAATAGCTGTTTCCAGATTTTTTTATCTGCATCCTCATAAAGCTTGCGCCACTTTCTCTCAGCCTGTTTGCACTTTAATCGCAAATTTTTCAATTCTGCGTTGTACCAAGGGGCTGATGGTTTCTTCTTATTACTTATGTCTTTAACCGGAATGTGCAAGTCTAACGAGTGGTTGATTTGATCACACAGGGCCTGGTAATTATCGCCCACCGATTTGTTGGAGGAGAAGGTATCCTTTCCTGGTAGCAGTGGCCTTTTACCATCTTTCATTAGTTTGAACCATTCTCTACCTCGGTGAAGCGCTGCAGTTCTGATTGGCTTATTTTTTAAGCCAGGTATGGACAGCCAGAACTGGACTAAGAAATAATCTGGTGATCACTCAATTTTCAGCTGCGACATACAGCCTAACAAAACTCGAATTGGGCCGGTAGGGGTGAGCCATTGACGGTCCCGGTCCAATTACTTTCAGTGCAGTGGTGTCAGAGCCTGGTGTAGCTCTGTGACAGCCGTGCTGGCGTGATGATCTGGGCTGCGGGGCTGGGCAGATAGAGGCGCGCTGACTGGGGCCGACCGCTCAGGGTAATGATTTTTATAGGGTTGCCTGTGTGTTGACTCTTAATTAGGCAGCTCATCTGTGCCACGCTGGTGGCTGCACTGCTGGGCAGGTAGTTGCGCGCCGACCGGGACGGACTGCTTCGCTCGGAGTGAATAATTTTTAGGGTTGAGTTGAGTCATATTTGAAATAAAGATCACCATAGCGTGCACCTTGGCTGTTACCTATGTTTTGTGCCTCAGCCTCAGGCTTCAATGCCCGGCTGTGGAGTCCGCGAGTCAGCTGATTCTTGACTCTTTAATTACTTAGACAGCGGTCTGACGATCCATGTAGTTGGGGCCTCACATCCAGTTTGGGCCGGGTCCCACGTGGGACAGAGCGGCCTTCAGTCCACATTTGCTCTGCATCTGATTGATTGCCAGGGAGAAGCCAGAGGGTCCCAGTGGGCAAAGGCTGGCCAAAGCAGGATCTGCTGTTTGTCTGCCAGCCCGCCCGGTGCTGAGGCACACCTGTCCGTTCACGCTGTGAGCAGGCGTCCGAGTACTGTCTTTAAAAGACAGCATTGCGCTACTGTACTTGGCTCTGCACCAGAGACCAGCGTTGCAGGCTGTCAGCAGTCTGTGCTGGCTATGCACTCTGTCTCCTCTGCCCCGGGGTCAAGCAGCCTCTCCCTGAAGCAGCTATCCAGCACCACTGTGGCCACTAACTTGTGAAAAACTGGACTGATGCCTGCATTGCCACTGGTCGAATTGCAACTGCCTTGTGCAACGAGAGACAGAGCCCCTGCCGGAGCCCCCCTGCCTACATTGCTATGGGCGCTAGCACTATTGAATGGAGACAACAAGTAGGCACCTTCAGCATTTCCCTCACACTAGTAAGTAAGGTTGCTAAATACTGGCCATTTGCTCATGTCGATTTAAGGCTCAAGCATGACAGAAAGTTATTTAAAAAATTGTCTTTGTAAAGTGTATATATTTTACACTGGACTTTCTGTCTTTATTTTATTTATGGGCCAGTTATCATTAACTTCGCAGCTCCAGAACACTGCAAAGTGTTCTTATTTTTACTGTTTAAAGTATGCACTGATGAGGGGAAAAATATCGACTTTCGGGGCTTCTCAGAATTTTTATAACAGCCAGGACAATAAAATACTGGTCATGCCAGTAAAAAAAAGCCTGGTGGTAACCCTAAAGGTAAGTACAATACCTTCCTGTGATCTGCTGCAGAATAGTGAGCAATAGTGAAGGCAATAATCGAAACAGGCCAGTCCAACCCCAGTCAGGCTCGCGTTCTTGTTATTGTTACAGGCAGGAAGGTGAATATGCACACTGAGCAGCAATTGCTGCTGCTTTTGGGTCAGTCCAGGCCTGGTTGGAGCTTGTGGTTATTATGGTGGGGAGAAGGGTTTACATTACTTATCAGGTGACGTTTGTGTCAGAGGGTGGCTCTCTGTGTCACATGACATCAAGTACTCTAATGTGGCCAATCCGTAGCTGCTTCCTGTTGTGTGCTTCATGCAAATTGTAACACAGTGAATCCTGACTTGTTAATCCTTAACACTTTGCATTCTGAGATTAATAGTTTTCTCCTTTCCTATCATAGTGCATGGGTATACAAATCTCAGAATACAAAGAACACCTAGTTATAAAAAGCAGACGTTTTGTGATCAATAGGAACCTTTAATTTCAGGTGCTCTGCAGCAGTTTCAAGATCTTTTTAGAGTTTCTCACAGCTCAGAAGGGTATAATTTGTAATATTTATCCGTTCCCATGGACTTCATTGCTTGGTTTTGCTCGTGAGAAATTGTCACTCATAATCGTTGAAATGTCACTCATAATTTCACTGAAATTTAAAAAATGTCACACATAGCAATCTGAAACCTTGGCAGCTATGCGTGCCTTAATGTAACTACTTGTGTCATTGTTGTAGCAGCACCCGTGATAGGCTCCTGCACAGAGTTTGGGGTCTGGGAGGGGGTTGGCCTGAGAGAGGGGAGGGCAGGCTGAGGAGGGCTCGAGCCTGCAGGTAGACAGAGCGAGGAAAGCAGGTAGCTGAGCTCATGGGGCAACATGCACATTGGCAGCATGTGCAGCCAGAGACATTGATGAGGCGCTGCCTCATCCGAAAAAAAGACGCACACAGACACTGGGTACAACCCACTCCAAAAATCTGTCACCCGCCAGATGTGGTTTTACCCCGCACAAATGGAAAAAATGTCACCCATTTGTGTGGGAAATAGCCTAATCTGGCAGCATTGTCCCTCCCCCCCTCCTCTCTTAGCTGTCAATAGGTTGAAGCCTGAGCCCGCCCTAAAGCTATTGGTTTTAATGTGAACTTGGGCAGGCCAGGCGCGAGGACTCCGGAAAGGAATTCATTTGCCTGCCTACGCCTTGCATAAAAGTATTCCTCGGCAGGCTTTGTAGGCACTAGGGATTGGTCTTGTGTGGCTCGAAGTATGCACTGTTCCTGCAGGCCAGTGCACAATACTGTCACGCTCCCCTTGCCTGCCATAGCGTTTTTAGGTCTCGCCTAGGCAGCGCGCATGCGCTGCTCTAGGAGATGACCTTTTGAAATCGGTCTGCTCCTTTTCAAGCACACTCATGCTTGTGCTGGCATCCACCTTGCGGGAGCGAGCAGCAGCGCGCACGCTATATGGCTCTCGCACCGCCGCTGCTCGCTCCCGCAAGGCGGATGCCAGCACAAGCACGAGTGCTTGAAAACAGCTGTTTTGCATTTGCCTGCTTTTCTTGCCGTCGCTTTTCTTTGTCCACAGCACTGCTTTCAGTTCTAATGTAAAGAGTAGTAGAGGTGAGTGCAGCACTTTAACCCAAAGCACGGTTGTGCACCTTTATTTATTCATTAAAGTCGCTGTTTTCAGGTTCCCAAACAAATCGGTTCCGTGTCGTCAGGCAGTGCACAGGGAACGAGGACACCGGGGCTGCAGCCTGCAAACCGTGCCTTACATAAGATCCCGCCCTCTTTCGTAACATCTGTGTTCCGTGCAAAATGTCAGGGAAGTTTGCATTAAAGAAAAACTCCACCGTGGAGGGGGCGTTACAACAGTATCCACCGCTATAGTTCGTATACCCGGTCCGGACAGTGCTCTCTGGTATATATCTGTTACCTCACAAGCAGCGGGTCCCGCAGTCCCTGGTGCGCCTCTCCGAGTTGGACAGGAAGTGGCAAGTACAATTCATGAGCTTCTGTTCGTTGGTTTCTGGACTTGCCCTTCCCAGCCTCAGAGTGTCCCTGGAATGCTAACCGGAAGTGAGCTAATCAATCGTTTGCACGCTATGTAGGTTCTGTCTGAAGCTCACACCTTTTAAAAAAGCGTCCAAAAGACCTTTCCGTGCAACGTTAAGATAGGTGCGTTATTGTTGTTACCAATGAGGTCTGCAATAGTTCTCATGGTGCTATGTTTCTGTAGCGCCTCAAGCCTGCTTGTTACATATTAACTTTTCAACTTCCACGATTTGGTTTGATTACTTCAGTCTTTGACCCAGCCCATGCATACGGTTGCACTTTTACTGCTTTTCAAAGGACATTAATTATTCTTCGGGAGCGGATAAACGAGTCACAAAATAATTCTTTAACCATGATCTTGTCCTAAGAACAAAGCGTTAAGATAAACCCTTTTAAACTGGCGCAGGCTGTTGATCGAAGGCGTTAACTAAATACACATTCGCTACACCTGTGTGCTTGCTGCACGTTCCTAAGTAGAAACGCTCTTTTATATAATAGAACTGAATTCTTCAAGTATCAGAATGTTTAATAGTTTATAGATAGCCCGTTTCCAGGTGAAATATGTGGAGAGGCCAATTTCAAATTGATGTAAGGGCCCCATTCCTATGCCGGACTCAATCCCAATCACAGTTTGCAATTTAAGAAATATAGTATTAATCAAAATGATCACACATCGCGTGAATGCACCCTTAAACACCCTTGACATAAATTCTTACTCATTGAACAAAAAGTAGACAATGCTGATGCAGCATGGACCTCACAAATGTCTCCTCTAATAACTCATAAATATGCCCGTTGGCAGTCCTTTGTACCTCCAACCATCTGGTCCCTGAAAGCCACATCCTATTAAAAGAGAAATACACTCCTCCTTCATAAAAATCATTTTCTGCAGTCGTACTCACCACATTTTCAACTTTGTCAATTGTTATTTCTGGTTAGGTACCTTCCGTTTCTCATTACAAACTTGCTGACTTTAACTGCTCCTGAAAAAGGCAACCATAATCCTGACAAACTAGCCAACACCCTCCTAAAACAAACACAAATGTGTACTCCTGGGTTTAATAAGAGGCGGCGCCTTCTTCTGGAGGTCATGGTGCCCTAATCCCCCCCCCGACCCACTTGCATATGAGTTTTGTGGATATTACACTAATCAAGCCATAAGGGTAGCCAATAGCTAGGTTAACAACAAAAAGTTGGTGTCGTAAACGGTCCATCAACTCAACTCAGGAGCTATGGCAAGTTTTCAGGATATCCAAATAAAATACATTTACATACTTCGAGCCTGTACGGAAGGACTACGTATAATCAACTGGCATCTTACAAATCTGGCCTGGATCCAGTCCTCCAGGGCAAGAATAGGACAACCCTGCATAAATCATGCTTATAATTCGTGTAAATGTTATCCACTCACACCGCTCAATATCTTATTCCCTCTCCAGTGGTGTATTTCACCACTCCATGCGTGTGAGTGAGGTGGTGGCAATGTGCCGCACAAAGCGCTACAAAACCACTCCGAACAAATTAAAAAAACGCTGCCAAGTTTAACGCAATAACAAGAAACAATGCCGAAGTCTGCAAATTACTGGAAGTCTTACATCAAAAAAGCCTTTGTCAGAATTCCTGCTATTTGACAAGAAAATCCAGTCTGTGGCAATCACTTTTTTTTGCAGAACTGCTTGTTTGCCCCTTAGCAAAACAAGCATTGGCATAGCCAATAGGTCTCGCTTTTGGGACCTTATAAGTATTTAGTTATGCAGCACAATATCCTTGGTGCAACAACATCAACTGTTGCATGGCTAAACACTTATAAGGTCCCAAAGGCGAGACCTATTGGCTATGCCAATGCTTGTTTTCCATGCTCCTGACACAGGTTAAGATAAGAAGATACATTCTGTGAAACCCAACAATAGCCCCTGAGAGAAAAAATGTGTTTTAACAGGGTTTCCCACTCGATGTTTGTTTGAACTTTGTAAAACTACCAAAATTAAAATGTTTATGCAAATCTCATCCACGCAGGCTCTAATCTCCCTCTCCAAGAATTACCTCTCACATCAAACCGTAGCGCTTTGTCCTTAATTCTTGGAGGGCGTAGATTAGAGCGTGTGAGAGGACTCAATATTTTATTTTTGGCAGTTTTACATTGAGCATACAAAAACAGAGTTTAAAACTCTGGTTTTGTTAGTGCTAAAAACGAAATGTTGATTCTCCCTATACTCAGGCTGTCGTGTTAGGGCCAAAGTTAGCAGACTTTGGAACTGGGGAACCAGGTTCAAGTCCCGGCTCTGGCTCAACATCCTGTGATTCTGGGCAAATCACTTAATCTGCCCCTGGGTGACACCGCGGCTCGTTTCGCGTTAAGATTTATTCAGGCTGTTGCACCCAAGCATATCTCCTTTTATCGAAGTTGAAATGTTGGCATATATGACTTTAATACATAGACAGTATTCTTCAGACGCTCTCTCACAATAGAAAATATATTCCGAGAGATAAGCAGGAACTGGCGAAAATATTTCTACCTCTCTAAAACAGTGTTTTCCAAACTTTTTTGTATGACAAACTTTTGCGACCTACCTACCTTTAATGGATATGAGGCAAGCAATTTTTGAATGTAACTAAAGCATCGTGTGGTAGTGACTGGGGTTCAGTGTCTGAAAAGTTTCAGCGGTTCGTCCACCATCTCCTTGTGTTTGCTTTGTTCGCCCTAAGTTGGCAGGGTATGCCCAGACGTGGGTCCCTTGCTCACTTTACCACTGGATTCAAGCTAGCCTGGCTGATGAGGGCTGTTAGCCCGAAACCGGTTCCAGGATGCTTGTTTCTGGTCCAGGGAAGACATGGCTAGGCAGTTCGGGTTGGACTGTTCCCATGAGGCACAGGGTCAAGACTGATTTGCATATAGCTGTGTCTGAACTGGGTTGGCGAAGTGAGCTAAAGAACGATGATGGATTCAACCCAGATCTGTGACTGGGGGTGAGTGTCTGAAAAGTTTCAGCGCTCCGTCCACCATCTCCTTGTGTTTGCAGTGTATTGTCATTTACAGACAGCACATTTTCTATTGAAATGGCCACTAAATTTGCATAGACATACCGTTTTACTGATAAAACTATATAGCATGCAAATGATAATGTGTGAGAATCGCGTTTCTGCGAATATTAATCATTTGTGCATCACCAAGTAAGTTCATGATTTCTTTTGAGCCTAATAAAATCTCTGTTTCCAGCAAACTTCAGAATTACAAAAAAAGTGCTTCATTTTTGCTTTCATGACTGTTGAATGCATACAGTTCATTTACAGGTATTTACATTTTGTTGTGTAAGTTACAAAATGTCCATTTAATACCTTATAATACAACAAACATTCAAATTTAAGGCAATTACATTTTTTACCACTGCAATATTTTATTAAATTCTTCCAAAATCAATATTTCTAATTATGTTTGAAAAAGAGTGCAACCGGCAAGTTAGGACCTAAATCTCATATTTTACTGGATCATTTTTTTCCCATGTGTGAGTTTAAAGCTAGTGGAGCCATTGGACATCATCTACGCCACCTTACAATTCACAACCACCAAACCATCCACAATCTCTCACCATTCTGTCAGTGACTGTCACACCACACAATGTTGACTGAAATATTTCTATGACACTGTACAACTTTTTAACGCCTGATAAACAAAATATATTTTGTTACATTCTCTCCAAAATCAACCCAAACAGTTTGATAAAAGTCAAGTGCTTTGAGGCTTTGTTCATACAGTGTTGTGGAAATTGCAAAAATAACAGAATGGAAGCAAAATGTTATCTTAATTAAAACAAACTTTTTAAATTCTAAGTTGTTTGTGAAAAAGTGGGTCCGGCACCCTTCAGTCTTTATCTACTCTGCACGCAAACCGTGTTAATTTGTAATGGATAGTCTTTTGCTGGGAATCTGATATTCATTGTTTAATATTAGTTTTATTGTCCACTGCACAGTTCATAGTGCTTTGTAGACCTCTTCAGAGAACAGAATAACGCACATGATGTCAACAGCCAATCATGGAGACTTCTGCCTGCCGCCACCCCCTAGCCTGCCTCCACCTCCACCGCTGGCCATTCCCCTGCCACCTCCGCTGCCTCCACCTGCACTACACCTTCCGGTGTTTGATGTAGAGAAAAGCAAGTTCTTTAAGATGATAGCAGAGCGGGACTCTCCTGCAGCAGAAGGACCCGAAGACATTAAAAGGCTTCTGAAAAACAGAAAAGACAGGTATGATTATAGAAAACATTATTTGTGAATAAATTCAGCAGCAGATCAAATGTACAAGCCTCGTGTGTTACTGGCTCATTAAGTGTTTATAAAGCAGAGGATACATTTCTATATATACAGTTCTATCTCTATATGCCCAGCTAACAAGTTATCTTTTATAACTGTGCATTTTGGTGGACACTCAATATGGCGGTCCCACTAGAAACGCCAAGTAATCCTTCAGGGTACCAAAACAAGCATCAGATTGAGGAGCTCATGCAAAGTTTGAGTGTAGGCGCATTGTGCGAAAATAATGAATAAATGGGAAGAGAAGAAAGCTCATGCTGGTCCTGTTGAGGGCTGGGCTAGGATAAAGGATTGTAGGGGATTTTTGGATGGGTTGCTACTGTGTAGTCTGGTTTTGCTCCTGCAGGGTACTGATGAAAGGTACTAATGGAGATGCTCCAATCAACCAATGCAACCCTCACAGGATCACTAAATCTCACCTAGCTCCCCTCAGATCAACTCTGAACGCAGCAGCCAGAATGGTCACCGGAGTTAAGAAATATGAACACATCTCCCCTGCACTCAGAGAGCTAAAATGGCTCCCAATTGAAATGCGGGCCAACTTCAGAACTGCCTGCCTCACGCACAAAGCGCTGCACACAGGAAAACCCGCATACCTGGCCGCCAAACTCCAGAAGGCCGGTCAGACAAGAAGCCTAAGGAGTACCAACACCCTACTCCTTATCCCTCTGAGAACTCGCAAACAAAAAACCGTATCCCGATCCTTCACAGGAAATGCACCCAAAATCTGGAACTCCATACCAGTCCATATCAGGACTAACCCCTCCTACTTACAATTCAAAAAGCAGCTCAAAGACCTCCTCCTCAACCGATCTCTCCCATATGGATAGCTACAACCTAACCATCGAAGCCTGCCCACAGCAGCACATAGACACTTTTACATTAAGAACTCTACCTCACTCACCCCAGGACTATCTCCTATATCCCCGCCCCCCCCCCCGGCCCTATCGCGTCACGAGTCGTTATGCTCTCCTTGGCGACAAGGCCTTGTACATTCTATTGTGATAACATACCCTGCGAGTGACGCTGTACGACGATATTATGTGATACGTCCGGAGCCATTGTACATACTACTATGTTTATGTATCTTACAAGTGATCATGCTGTAAAGCGCTCCGATACCTTCGGGTCTGGCTAGCGCTATATAAAACTCTTAAATAAATAAATAAAACACAACATTTGACTCCAGTTTTCATACTTTGCTTGTGGGAGAACACCCTTTCGTTCCACTAGGCACTCCTGCACTCGCATCAGCCAACCAACCATGCAGAGTTTCGGAGTCACTTACTATGCTTGCTTGGGGCAGTATTAGGTTAGTATTGGAAAATGTTGAGGAATGTTTTTGGTCCCTCCTCCAGCTTTGCAGTTGTCTGAACTGAATCTTGTTTACCAAGAAAATAAACAACTGCAGATCCCAGCATGATCAGACCTTCAGTGATATTTTTCTTAATTATTAAGACACCTAACTTCTGCAGTTGTTTCTGTGATTTTATGTAACTGTCCTCCAATCCCTAGCTTCTCCTCCTCCATCATATATCTGGTGCATTTTCTTTTTGTTTGGGCTGTAAACCGATATTTGTATTTGTTGACTGGTCTCTACCAAATGACCCATAAATCACGAGGGGTGCTCACTCTTCAGCGACATGTTTTGTCCTTTGAAAGACTTTACATAACATTGTTCATGGTAGGATAGTCTTGAACGAAGCAAAGGGCAGAGGTCAGCTCCTTCACTCACTGTCGTCTTATGATTTATTGAGCAGCAGATCTAGGGAAGTCAACCAGATGTCTCTCACATTTGATCCAGATGTTTAAAAAAAAAGTAATCTTTGCCATTTGGGGTTCTGTTGGTGTCTGTTCTGGTTTCTCAGGAATGTACAACAGGGAGCAGGACCATCACTTAACAGAGGATAACATAACAGGGCTCTTTTTAATTCTCAACTTTGTTACCCATGCTAGGGGAGTATCATCTGTTACCACGCATGTCAAAACAACGCGTAGCTCAACAATACCACGACTGTGTGGTTACCACCAGTTCCATTACAACGCAAGTCATTACAGCGACTTGCTTTAGGGAAGCGCTGGACTTTGGAATAGTTTAAATTACTATTACAACTCCAGTCGTTGTATCAGTAGGGAAGTGGTGGACTTAAAATCCAACGCAAGTCGTTGTAATGACTTACGTTGTAATGGAACGTGTGGTAACGTCGCAGTCGTGGTACTGACGGCATTGTAAAGGCACTACGTTGTAATGCCTGCGTTGTAATAGATGTTTCCAATGTTAGGGTAAACACGAGGCTCGCAGAGTGGTGAGTGGGTCTGCCTGTGTGCATTTTATGTCTATGTATTCTGTGATTAAGTCAGTTCTATAGGTGTTACCATTTGTAGTGCAATGGGCAGGGGAATATTGCAGGCAGATGCAGTGAAAGTGAAAATGCCTAAAAAAACCTTTGTAGCTTCTTCTCCGGTCTTAGCCTTTGTAGATCTGAGGCGTCCCGATTCTACACATTTTTAAGTTCACCTAATCACCTTTTGCAGGGGCACTGTCATTTTCAATTACACCGCAGGCAGGTGGGTTTTGTGGACTTTCTGAAGTGACTTTGTATGTACATTGTGCGCTGTCTTCTACAAGTTGATGTTTTTACACCGGAAATACTGAAAACAGTTGTATTTTATTAACACATTAAATTATTGTAGAACAAACAAGAAAATTCCAGAAATCAGGCGATAATACACCACAAACGCAAATACTGTAATCTGGAAGACAGTGATGATGGAATGTTTCTTTCTTTCAGCTTCCGCACTGAACTTCAGTGGCTGCTTTTCCATTCCCCGGTGCCTTCCCTAATCCAGGAGGGGCCACAGTAAGTAAAACGCTGCATGCTGATGGGCTCTTGAGTTGGCTGCATGTTGCTGTTTGTTTATGACAACACTGGATGTCATGTTTGTGCATCAGTTGTATGTTGTCTATATTAAGTAGCTTCCATATACAATGTGGGAACACCACCACCTTGTGGACAGTTGTAGTAACAGTTCCAAACACAAATAGTGAGAAGAGCAACAAGGAAGCTATCGACTTCAGGAATGTGAAAGAAAGCTCTCGTATCTTGAAAGCTGATGACCCATGACGAGAGAGGAAAGCCAGATGGCGCCTCTGCTCGTAAGCGCGCGCCCGCGCGCGTAACCGCAAGCTCTAGGCCACAGTGGTAGCATTTTCTGAAGCCCTTACTAAAAGTCTCGCCAGAGCAGCGCATGCGCTGGCTCAAGCGAGATCTAAAAATGGCCAGTTGAGCTTGCTCATGGAAAACCTCAGGTTTGATTATTCATGAGGGAAAATGTAATTGATGAAACTGTCAGGTCTCTCCTCGTTTTTTCAGAGGAATCAAACAGAATATGTTTCAGCAAACATCACTGCACTACCTGCATGCTTGAAGCAGGCATCTGATTTGCAACTTTATCCGCGAGGCTGAAGGAGCTAGAAGGACATCAGTTCTTAAAACAGATTTTTTCCTCACGTACATTTGTTCCACTTGTTACCAGGGACAGAACTGAAAGCGTGGAGAGCTGGATTTTGGCATCACCATTGGGGCAGAAATGTCAATTTCAGAAATAACTGGTAGCTTCCTTTAAAGGGTGTCAGCTCCCCTAACGTGACATTTTAGGTAACATCTAGTGGAGGATGCACTCTCCGCAACCTAGATTTTTTTTTTGTAAAAAAAAAAAAATGCTGCACCACATTCTTTAGGTCGAGCCTAGCGTTGCAGCGCATGCGCTGCTCGCTTTGCAAGGCATGCAGTATTTAGTATAGCATGGGAGCTTCGTGGAAGCTCCGCCCACTCTACGCCCATCTTTTTCATTGGCTTATGTCCCAAATGCTGCCTTCCGATTGGTTCTAGGCTTGTTAGTCCCTCCTTATGACGAGCATGTCATCATCTGCATCCTTCCATGGCTACTGGCCCCTTTACTTTCAACACTATTTTCTTTATTTTCTTCCCGTGTCTCCCCCCCCTCCCCTCCCGCAGTCCGTGACTTCTCGGGCCCCCCGATCCCCTCCCGCGCACTGCCTTTCGTGCCTTGTCGCTTGCAGTCCTTTTTCCAATGCAATAGGTCTCGCGTAAATGCGAGTCCTATTGCATTGCAAATGCTTGTTGAATGCACTCTGCCTGCCCCTCCTCCGGCTCCCTCATGCTGCTTTAGCCAAGCTCTTTGAGCCCTATGGGTGTTTCGCGCCTGGTCTCCACCCGCCCCCCGCCACAGCCTGCCCATTTGCATCGTCCGCTGTCAGGTGCCCAGTAAGCACTGCTCCCTTGCAAGGAGAGCCTGCGACACGTCCGCCACCTCGCCTTGCCCCATCTCCGGGACAGGCTGGGGGACATCTATTGCCCACTGCACTGCATGGTGCGGACCCCACCTGTAAGCTGCTCTGCCCTCATCCTGCTCTCCGTGGTGATAACCTCCCACACTCCCCTCTCGCCGTCCGATCTTTTTAACCCTCCCTCCTCCCGCTGTCCATTCTTCTTAAAACAACCCCCACCTGCCGTCGTTCGCTTAAAACCACTCGCACCACATTACTTGTTTCCCACGCTTCTCTCTCTTATTGTTGCCACTACCAACCCCCCTCCCCCCACGCTGTCTTAAGTCCTATTGCAAAGCAGCGCGCTATACAACATTGCTTACAGGTAAATCCAAACAAAGCTATATGGCGCATTCAACGCTGGCCGTGCCATAGAGCTTTGTTTTGATGTACTTTAAGGTGGCTTTGCGAATGCTTGTATCATTAATACAGCAATTTGGGGTCCCTCCAGTCCCTTATTTTGAAGTGTTGTCCTATCTATCTACCACCAACTTCTGTTCAAGCCAGAAACTATTTTATAAGCTTTGTGTTTCTAGCCGGACCGGATATTCTCAACTCCACTCCAGAGTCTTATCAGCGCTTCACATGTGGGTTTCTGTTTATGAAGGATGGCAGTGCAGCTGAATGAAAATGCTCTGCAGAACAGCCTAAAGAGCCTTAAGATAGCCAGTGCCCGACCCGAGAGGTTCTTAAGATGAGACCTAAATGTGGTAGCTTTCATTTATTGCATTTTTACACTGCCGTCCATCAAAGTGCCGCTTGACAGGAAAGCAGTCTCTGGGCCTATTTTGCTTGCCTATAGGCAAGTTTGTTTCCAGGATATTATTCGTTATGTTAGCTTCTGCTCTGGACATCAGCATTATTTGTGGTGTAAAGGCTAGAACGGCTGACTTTAAAGCTTAGGAACAGGGTTTGATTGCTTAATCTCTTGGAGCCTAAAAATGAATGTGTCCGTCTGTATTGCAAATGGTGCTTATGTAAAGCGCTCCGATACCTTCGGCTCGAATTTGCGCAACATTTAAAAAAAAATAGGATGTTTTCCCACTATAAACCCCTACCACATATTTGTGAATATACTGGTTTAGATATGAAGGATATTATGATAGCATTTCGGGGGGATAGTGTAATTTGTCAACCAACTTTAAACTCGTTTCCCGACCAACCTGAACAAAATTTTCATAGGAGTGGCCTTGTTCAAGTCATTCTCAGAAAACAAAATATTTTTTGATGGAATTAATTTCACCCATATATTTCATCTGTAAATGCGAAGTGTTATGACAGCCAGTCATAATCGTGAATAGTTGAAACTGCTGATTCAGGCAGACATTTCCCATTCACAAATTTAGTCTATCAAAAGCTAAGCTGACTTCCTCATGTTTACATTTTTGTGTTCAGCTGGAGACTCCTACTAAAAAAGTATTGTACCACACAAAAGTCAAAACAACATTGCCCTACTTATTGGAGTCTAAGACATCTAAGCGGTTAGGGTAAAGCACCTTAGGCGCACTAGTTGATTATACTAATGTGTGGAGAAATTATGATAATGAACACTGGAGCTCACTCTGTGTGGTCCACCGCTTTAGTACCACAAATAACTAAGACAATAAATACAAATCAGAGGAGCGCCAAACAATTTCAAAAAAGTTTTTCATCAATAATTTTTGAGAGTTTTCCAATGATGAGTTCTTAGGCAGTATGTTGAATTCAAGAAGATTCTTTCTTTTTTCTTTTTTCTTTTTCTTTCCAATGATCACAGTTCAAAATCCATATAACAAAAGCAGTCACAATCTTCTTCTCTATTGTTATAATTTGTATTCCAAGCAAATTCCAAACAATACATCAGCCAATGCATTTCGTCCTAAAAGGACATCATCAGGGCTGAAATAAAACAATAAAATAAAAATAAATCAACACAAAGCTCATATTTATGGGTTTCTACAGGTTTACATGGTTCATCTTTTACCCAAGAGACAAATCCTATATACAAATCAAAATATCACCCTGCCTATATCCATTCTATCACATACAAAAATATGTGAATAATAAATATTAATGAAGGAGAAGATCATATACTAATGTCAATCAAATAAAACCCATTCAAAGTTTGTTTTAATCCTGTATCAAGGATATATTCCTAAGAGCTCATAATGAGGTACCCCTCATAGTATCCTTTTCTCATTCAGAATGCCCAGCTGAGTATCGAACAAATTAACACTTGTGATAATAAGTATAATCGAATCGGTCCTCACCTTGTATATTGAACTGTTGTTTATGTATCTGCCTTCAAAGGATCTTATAGAAATTTGACTGTATTCTAGCGCATAGCTATTAAATAAAAAACAAGGAGAAACATCCTTACTGAAAGGAGAGAACCAACATCTATTACCATATAGAGACCACACTATATGTGTATTACTCTTAATTCTCTAGATAATATATTTGACTCACCCATTCAAATCACTGGCTCTATAATCTTGTTCATTTAAATTTACAATCTTTTAGCGCCTAATGTTCATGTAATTTTACTAGGAGAAAAAGTGAACAACCTATTAATAGCTCATAATCTCCCTTGCTGACCTTAATCATATCCCTCTCTTCTAATAAGAACTCACCAGTGTTTCCAATGGAGTATGGTGTTCCCTCGTTCGACATGGCCCGATAAATCCTGTCGACGAAGAGAGAATTGCCTACTCTAGTTTTAAAGTGCACATTAGCCAATTCTAATCCTTGGCTGATTTTCATTTCAGCCAATGAGAAACAGTTTCTCTTACTTGCCTTTAGTTCCCTCTCTGGTCCACCTATTACCATGGACCAATCCTGATCCTACTATTTCAACCAATCCTAAGCCTTTATTTTAAAGTACACATTTAACCAATCCTAAACCTTAGTTGATTTTCTTTTCAGCCAATGAGAAACAGTTTCTCTAACCTACCTTCAGTTCTCTTTCTGGTCCACCTTTTACCATAGACCAATACAGATCCTGCTATATGGACCAATCCTAATCCCTTATCTCGGGTCAGAGCCAATGATGGCTATTTTCTAAAGCCGGGACAAAAGCGTCTCAAATATAAGAATGGGTACCCGAAGCCAAGACAAGTTAAAGAAATAATTTTCGAGTCACCTGAGTTAGAAGAGAAAGGCCCAGGAACAACAGAGAATTTAGATTTAAAGGTTGTTAACTTATCTAATAGGCCATTGAATGTACATGAAATTGCGGTGTTGCAAAGAGGTCTTTCCTTTTGCCCAAATGCTAAATGTGATATGACCAATGTTGAAATTGATTTGTTTAAATTTGTACGGAAATTAAAATGAAAGAGTTTTTTTCTCAACCTATGTTAAGACTAAGGGTGTGCGTATTGTTCATGAACAATCAGAGATTTCTCTTGCTCACGTTAGAGATGTTCAATTGCTATTGTCTTTAACGGAAGGGGATATACATAGCGAACAAGACATTTGCTCATTATTGCATATACCTGTAGATTATTCTTGCAATAGTGGTTTAAGACCAGCATCGAAATTTGTTCCACAGGGTTCACAGTTTGCAGCTATTGATCTATTTGCGGAAAAAGTAATGACCGATGTGTATAAATTGGAGGATCAATTACTTACTGGGAGAAAGAAGTACAGGATACCTGATAACCTATCGAAGAATGAAAGGGTGGCCATTGACAGTTTAAAAAAATGACAAGAGCATAGTGATTCATGAGGCCGACAAGGGAGGAAATATAGTTATAATGAATCGTACAGATTACACAGGAGAAATTAGGCGTCAGCTAAGTGACAAAGAGTGTTATTCTAAACTTCCTAGTAATCCAATGAAAGAAGCGAGTAGAATGATTAATGAGAGATTGTACTCTTGGAAGGAACAAGGCCTAATTGACGATAATGAATTCAAGTATCTGAGAGTCACTTATCCGGTAGCAGCATTTCTTTATGTCCTGCCTAAAATTCATAAATCTTTACAGAACCCACCGGGGAGGCCAATAGTCTCAAGCATAGGGAGCCTAACGGAACACCTTTCGGAATTTGTTGATTTATTTTTAAAACCGTTAGTTGTGAACTTGCCTGCATATATCAAGGACACCACTGATGTTTTAAATAAATTGCAAGACTTACAATGAGAGGAAGGCTTAAGTTTTGTGACATTTGACGTGGTTGGACTGTACACGTGTATTGAAAATGTGAAAGGGGAACAAGCTCTGAATCACTACTTAGGCCAAAGAAGTGCCAGTCTGCATGAATATTCTCGAATGATCATTGAAATGAGTTCTCTAATCTTAAAAAATAATTTTTTCACTTTCCAAGGAGAGTGGTTTCAGCAAATAAGAGGTACAGCGATGGGATTCAGGTTTGCTCCCTCTTATGCCAACCTTTTTATGGGTTGGTATGAGAGGGAGCACGCCTGGAATAGAGAAGCAGGCAAATGGATAGATCAGATCCTTTTTTGGGGACGTTTCATCGATGATATTCTGGTCATCTGGAAAGGTACAGATGAGGAGTTGCTAAACTATTTAGAGTTCCTGAACAACAATGATTTTAATGTGACTCTAACTATGACTCATCACAAGTCCAAAATTGAGTATTTGGATGTTGAACTTTTTGTTAAGGAAAATAAGATACACAGTAAATTATTTCGCAAAAAAACGGCCACAAACTCAATTTTAAGAGCAGATAGCTTTCATCCTTCATCCGTGGTGAAGGGTATCCCGTATGGCGAAATGATTCGCATTCGGAGAAATTGTAGCTTGGATACAGATTTTGATAATGAGCTAAATGTTTTAGAAAGCAGATTGATGTCAAGAGGTTAATCGAAAATAAACTTGAGTAAGGCAAGGTCAAGAATTGGGCAGGTTAAAAGAGAGACTACTTTAGTTCACAAAGTTAGGAAACCGACCCAGGAACAAGTGGCCTTCATTACCACATACAATGAGCATTATAACAGGATTTATAAAATTTTGAATAAGAATTGGAATTTATTACAAGGGGTACCCGGTTTGACTGGGGTTATCACTGAAAGACCAAAAGTGGTATACCGAAGAAGTCCAACGATAGGGGGACTAATTATAAGAAATTGTCTGGAAACAGAAAATAGACATGGTACCGAGTGGCTTCAAAACCAACCCAAAGGTTTTTTCATATGTGGTAACTGTAATGTGTGCGACCTTGGCATCAATCGCACTAAAAATTTTAGGTTTAACAATGTACAAACTTACAATGTAAAGGAATTTATTAATTGCAACAGTACTGGAGTAGTTTATGCAATTGTGTGCGAATGCTCGCAAATTTATATTGGGAGTACAAAAAGAGTCTTGAAACTTAGGATTCAAGAACACAGACGGGCAGTGATTAAAAGGGATGAAAATTCTCCCTTATTTCAGCATATGCAAAGGAATCATGCGCATCAGACTAATTTCAGATTCCATGGAATACAGAAAGTAGTGCCCCATAGGAGAGGGGGTGACTGGGAATTATTACTGAGACAGCAAGAGGCTAAATGGATAAGTCGATGTAGGACAGTGTCTTATGGCCTCAGTGATAATGAACTGCATTATTTCTTATAATAGCATAATGGGATATCATATTTTTAAGTTGTAGAAGTTAATGAAGTAACTTAGATTTTACATTGTAGGTTGGTTTTTTATTGATACATCAACATATTGGAATAGCTTACAGAACTAGCCATTACAGGTATAATTACGACAATCATACGTTTATTGTATATACATTTTCCTCATAGTAGAGGATTAATGGGAACATAGTGGACCGGTTTATAAATTTTGAAGCACAGGACAGGGGTTTTGCTTACACGGTGCATAATTATAACCAACTCAGGTCCCGTAAGCATTTCATAGATATTATACAGCATCAAGTATCATGTTGAATACTATATTATGATGACCAGTATACAATAAGGAAAGTTTGGCCTTAATTAGGGCACAATACGATGATGTTTAAAATGAGCACCGCTTCTCGCAGTAATGTAATTATAATAATCAACATAGATAAAACCTAGACGCTGGGGTTGCGGTGGTTAACTAGAACCTTTGGGGTCCACAGTATCTATCATAACATGACCACCAGGAGGATTAGAGCAAGGAAAGTCTTGTAGTAATTCAAGCACTTTATGATAGCGGGATCATCAAGCACTGTTTCTTTTGGTAATATATCTTTATATTCTCAAAAATAATACGAATATATAAATTTGGTAGAGCCAGGGCTGTAAGCGCTTTTATTATAGTTACATTTATTTAAACGTTATGGCATCAAACCGCGTAATAATACTCAATTGAACTTTCATTACAGACCGGGGGAACTGAGACGCTTTTGTCCCGGCTTTAGAAAATAGCCATCATTGGCTCTGACCCGAGATAAGGGATTAGGATTGGTCCATATAGCAGGATCTGTATTGGTCTATGGTAAAAGGTGGACCAGAAAGAGAACTGAAGGTAGGTTAGAGAAACTTTCTCATTGGCTGAAAAGAAAATCAACTAAGGTTTAGGATTGGTTAAATGTGTACTTTAAAATAAAGGCTTAGGATTGGTTGAAATAGTAGGATCAGGATTGGTCCATGGTAATAGGTGGACCAGAGAGGGAACTAGAGGCAAGTAAGAGAAACTGTTTCTCATTGGCTGAAATGAAAATCAGCCAAGGATTAGAATTGGCTAATGTGCACTTTAAAACTAGAGTAGGCAATTCTCTCTTCGTCGACAGGATTTATCGGGCCATGTCGAACGAGGGAACACCATACTCCATTGGAAACACTGGTGAGTTCTTATTAGAAGAGAGGGATATGATTAAGGTCAGCAAGGGAGATTATGAGCTATTAATAGGTTGTTCACTTTTTCTCCTAGTAAAATTACATGAACATTAGGCGCTAAAAGATTGTAAATTTAAATGAACAAGATTATAGAGCCAGTGATTTGAATGGGTGAGTCAAATATATTTTCTAGAGAATTAAGAGTAATACACATATTGTGTGGTCTCTATGTGGTAATAGATGTTGGTTCTCTCCTTTCAGTAAGGATGTTTCTCCTTGTTTTTTATTTAATAGCTATGCGCTAGAATACAGTCAAATTTCTATAAGATCCTTTGAAGGCAGATACATAAACAACAGTTCAATATACAAGGTGAGGACCGATTCGATTATACTTATTATCACAAGTGTTAATTTGTTCGATACTCAGCTGGGCATTCTGAATGAGAAAAGGATACTATGAGGGGTACCTCATTATGAGCTCTTAGGAATATATCCTTGATACAGGATTAAAACAAACTTTGAATGGGTTTTATTTGATTGACATTAGTATATGATCTTCTCCTTCATTAATATTTATTATTCACATATTTTTGTATGTGATAGAATGGATATAGGCAGGGTGATATTTTGATTTGTATATAGGATTTGTCTCTTGGGTAAAAGATGAACCATGTAAACCTGTAGAAACCCATAAATATGAGCTTTGTGTTGATTTATTTTTATTTTATTGTTTTATTTCAGCCCTGATGATGTCCTTTTAGGACGAAACGCGTTGGCTGATGTATTGTTTGGAATTTGCTTGGAATACGAATTATAACAATAGAGAAGAAGATTGTGACTGCTTTTGTTATATGGATTTTGAACTGTGATCATTGGAAAGAAAAAGAAAAAGAAAGAATCTTCTTGAATTCAACATACTGCCTAAGAACTCATCATTGGAAAACTCTCAAAAATTATTGATGAAAAACTTTTTTGAAATTGTTTGGCGCTCCTCTGATTTGTATTTATTTACTTATTGGAGTCATGTAGGCCCAATTTAAAGTGGATGTTTCTTTGATGTTTAAATTAACTTGAGAGGGTTTTCTCATCAAATGTTGTAATGCTCTTCATATGTTGAATGGTTTTCTATGCTCACTATGGAGCATTAACCAGTATTTGTTGTTGAGCTCTACCAACTGATCTGTGATTGCCCTGGGCAGTAGCTTTTCCCAAAGGGTGCTCTTCTTAAGGTAGAAAACTGCAATAGCTGAAGGTGAATGACACTCATGATAATACAATGGATATTCAAATATAGCATGCCTCAAACTCACTTGTTTACCAAAGCTTTATTCTCCCACAACCCTCAGGTGCGTGACGGGTGCATAATTTACGTATTGAATCCCAGACGTCCGATAACACTGTTATGAGTATGTAAATATTGTGGCAATAGTGTTGGCGAAATTGCAAGTGCATGTGCATGCGTTTGTATAATGTGGGAGCGTCTTTGTGTATACGTGTATGTATAGCGTGTGCTTTTTATGCCGTTTCTAGGTCGAGCCTGGGCAGCGCATGCGCTGCAAGGCATGCTGTATTCGAGTATGGACTTGAAGCTCCGCCCACTCTCCGCCCATATTTTTCATTGGCTTGTGTCATTGTCCTTTGTAAATGCTGACTTCCGATTCCTTAATAGGCTTGTTAGTCCCTCCTTAGTACCGTCTTCTCTTCATTTGTAACCTTCCCTGAGGACTAGCCCTTTTACCTCTGTTGTTACACGGTATGTCTTATTTAGTCTGTAAGCACTATTTTCTTCAATGAGTTTCTACTACTGCAGGCAAGACATGCTTTCCTGCAACATTCAGCACACCATTCGCGCTTTCACTTTCCAAGCAGCCCGGGACAATGGCGGCCGCTTCCTTGAAGTAAAAATAGATCTTGCATTTTCAGGAGTTTGAGCTATTGGCATTGTAAATGACAGTGCCTTTTATTTATGTGTTAATTATCAAAACAGATAAATAAAAGGCATTGTCATTTACAATGGCAATAGCTTAAACTCTCGCAAATGCGAGACCTGTTGCATTGCAAATGCTTGTTGTTATTATTTCAACTAAAATGCAATCCCGGGTGGAAAATAGGTATAACGTCAACAGCTAGTGACATCCACTCTTCAGTGGAAAAATTGTACCCTTGCAGTCCACAATTTGGGAGACAGGTCGGGGGCCGGAGCTGGATTTTGGCATCGTCATTGGGGCAGAAATGTCGATTTCAGAAATAACTGGTAGCTTCCTTTAAAGGGTGTCAGCTCCCCTTACATGACATTTTAGGTAACATCTAGTAGAAGATGCACACTCCGCAACCTAGATTTTTTTTTGCAAAAAAAAAAAAATGCTGCACCACATTTTTGTTACTATTTCAACTAAAATGCACTCCCTGGTGGAAAATAGGTATAACGTCAACAGCTAGTGACATCCACTCTTCAGTGGAAAAATTATACCCTTGCAGTCCACAATTTGGGAGACAGGTCGGGGTAGGAAGTCAACAGTTCTAACCTTGATAACATCATTCCATAGGTTATATATCCACTGCAAACATCTGCATATAATCAGGGTATAACTTTGAAGCCTTCCCAGTTTTAACTTTTTATTGCTTTTTGTTAAGTTTGATAACCTGCATAATTAACACAAATTCTTGTATTTTGTGCTAAATAAATGTTCACTTCTAGTTTAGTTACAGTAGTAGACCTAATGGCCTCACATACATATTCATCTTAAGAAAATAAAACATTTACATATCTTGTTTTCTGCCTTGGCCACTTGAGAAATGGTGCTCTGAGTGTACAGTTGTACCTCTGAAACACTGGTCTGTCTGGCAACTAGGTCTGTGAGTGTCCAGTTGTGCTGCTTTTGACTTCCAACATCTGCTCCCTGCCAGAACACAAAAAGAATTGCTGATTGCCCTTGGAGGGAGGCATTTGCATCCAGTCGTGGCTGGCAGGTATTGGGGGTGGGGGAACGTGGGGGATAAACTTTTTCTTTTATAAAAAAACACTTACCTTTTTCCGGCTGCCGTCTTTCCTCCGCTTTGGTCCCTTCACACGCCGTCTCCTCCTCAGCTTCGGCAGAAGCAGGAAGCACACAGACTCCCTTCCCTAAGCAAATGCAACATTGTGATTGGTCTGAGTGCTGTGGTTCGGCACTCAGACGGGGAATGGAAGCATGGGCATGTTCCTCACCAGGCTGTGTAATGCAGCCTGGTGGGGAACACGCAAAGTACGCATGAGTGTTTGGCCGGCCCAAGGGGGCCGGCCAAACAGTCATGAGCACTTAAGGAGTGTATACCACTCCTCCCCCTGTGACCCAAGCCCCACCGTAACCTAGCCCCGTAGTGAAAAATAAAATGATAATAACGGTGTTATTATCAGTATATTTTTCCTTTCTCCTGCTGTAAGAGCAGTGGGGCGACGCTCCTTCGCCTTAGCGGAAAAGCTGCCCCTGCTTTTTGGATACTCCGACAGGGTAAAGAGCAGTCAAATACCCAAGACTTCTACAGGCTGCTGCTCTGCATGTCACAACACTTAGACACTGCTTTTACGGGGGATTTGGGGTGGTTGCTCTTTTACTGCTGAAGCTCTGTTTAAAAGTTTTAATGATTGAAAGGATTGAAATACAAATTTTTTAACTTGCCTCTCTCTTTCATTTCGGTCTATTCCTTTGGGGGGGATCTTTGTGGGGATCCTGAGCTGGGAAGGAAGTGAGGATTTCCTTGCACTTTAGAGCCGCTTTTTTCTATCGCGCTCTAGTTGTTGAGGTCGGCCCACCTTAAAAGAAGGCTGCAGGACGAACGTGTAACACTTAGACACTGCTCCGGCTTTTACAGGGGTGTCCTTTTATTGCTGAATCTCTTTTTAATGATTGAAAAGATTGAAATACTGAAATTTTAACTTGCCCCTCGCTGTCATTTCTGTCTATTCCTTTGAGGGGAACTTTGTGGGGATCGTGAACTGGGAAGGAAGTGAGGATTTACTTGCACTTGAGAGCCGCTTTTTTTCTTTCGCTCTCTAGTTGTTGCAGTTGGCCCACTTTAAATGAAGGCTGATGCTCTGACACACGCAGCGGGCTCGCCAAAGGAGCACATTAGGCAAGCCCGCCTGCGTCTGTCCGTGCCCTTCCAGGTCCAGGGGATAGGGATGCTGCCCCTCCTCCTTTAGATAAGGTAGCTTTCTCTTCAGCTCAACTATTATCCTTATACTCTTTACCTCATGAACCTTGTCTTCACTCAGTTGCGTGGTCACATGCTTTATCCTGCAACCACTGCGAATGGGCCCTGCGGCCCGGATCGACTCACCCTCTCTCCACCTCTTTGTCCCCCTCATGGTACTTTGGCTTGGTGACCTGCCGTTCCTTGGCTGCTCACAAGCTTGACTTCTTCTGTCTCCTAACTGACTATAGGTTGGACGCACTATTCCTTACGGAGACATGGCTGACAGATGACTCGGGACCCGATGTGGTTCAAGCTCTACCCCCTGAGTTTCGTATTGTAATGTGGAAATGTACCTTTTTAGGGGTACACTGGTGCAGGGTCACCCTCTTGTCCACGGGTCAAAAGACCAACAAAATAGAGATCGGCACTGGAGTTGGAATAAATAACAAGTTTATTAATCACTCATGAGTGGGACCACGTCCACACAACACTCTCAAGTGCTGCAGGAGGTAGTACACTGAATTCACAAACCATCTTCCCTTTTATACCAGTTTTCTGCACTGTAAGCATGTGAACAGAAATAGGAAGAACAAGTTTTAGAAATAGTTATCAGCAAACAAGGGCAGATGAATAACTACGTGGTCAGCAAAGTGGGAGGGGGAGCAGAAATGCTTATGGCAGCAGTAAATGGTCGACAGTTAACATCTGAGACCAGGTGCACTGGCAGCTACAAACCCTCAGCATGTACATTGCTTTAGCTGAGTCAGGAAGTCAACTAAAATAGATAGCACAAGCAGAGTGAAAAAGACGAGCAGCAGAGGACGGAAGAATTACGAAGGAAACGAAATGGACACCACAGCAAAAACGGCTGTTGCTTTTGCTAACGTAAAATATTACACATTTCCACAGACGACCCTTTTAGCATAAGCTAAGACATTTTCTTATGCTTTAAAAGGGGTACGATAAACATCATGTATATCAATTAACATCATATTGCTGACTTCTCGGTCTATTGCTAAACGGGCATTTTCATTTTGGACATTCCTTTTAGATGGTAGGCAAGTAGTACAAGTGGAAATACAGAGGGAACAAAGCATTGGCCCGCATGGGATATATAAACAACAAGAGAAGAGAATTGCAATAATTATGAATAAGGCCGACAATATTTTTAGACCCCATACAGAAAATATGTTCCAGAACCATTCAACCCAAGTCCATGTTCCTGAGTCTTGATGTATCTCAGTAGCTATTTTATGCATTTTGAAAATGGCATCATAAACAGAAGGGGCGTGGTCAGGGATAAATACACAGCAACTACTACACGGGTCAAGCGTCTGATCTTCCTACTATTTAAAGCCGCACCAACAAAGAAAAAGAGTCCTAAATTAAAGTCAATATATTGCTGTAATGCAGTGTCAGTTTGATCCACTTCATCATTATTTATAGTTCTTTTAAATCGATTCAAGGAAATGTCATTAAACAGTTTTTGATCTTTATGATAAGATGCAGGTGCTAAGAACACAGGAGGAAGCAAGAAGGACACATAGCATATGCCAGACCATCCGATTGGTAGATGATAGTAACGTTTACTTCCACAAATGAAGTAAGTGTTGTGTGAGGATAGAAAACTGCTATTGTTCGTTCCAGTAATGTTCAATACTGTAGTACAGTCACTTTTTCCCACTGGGATACTGCCAAAACTGCTCACACAAAGATTTGCTCGGGCTCTAGTAACACCGATAACTGGAGGCCCGTTACCCTTGGCCGTTCGAGTGTTGGGGAAAACATAGCTTGTGGAGGAATCTCTTTGCGATACTCCTTCATTTCCCATACAGTTCCTTTGGCTTGTGGGTCCCCTTCCTCATCGGGGTAACAGACTTTGTTCAGTTTGGCGTTGAGGTCACCCACATCCCATGTTTCTGAGAGATTAAATACTTTAGAGGCATATAGAAGTTTGAACCAAGCTGGGCATGAGCCATTGTGAGAGAATGGCAGCGGTGACAACGGGATTCCTTTTATGTTCTGATGAGGAGGAATCTTGCCACAAACCCAACAGTTAGTAGCATTGCTTAGCTGGTGTGTCTGATGCAACATTTGAAGAAATGAATTGTTTCTCAGATTTTGCCTGTATCCCTGTTCATGTTGCGGCAAATCAAAATGATGGTGCTATTTTGCAGCAAGTGATGTAACAGTAATGTTGGGTAAGGAGGCTCCGGGCATTACTTCCTCCACTACCCACATTACAGTAGCGATGATGGCAGCAGTCAAAGTCAGACCAAGGATGCAGAGTGTACAGCCGTTGCACGTTGTCGCAGCGATCTCCTTCTTCTTAGGCAAGCTCATTTTCATCGGCAAACAACAAAATAGATGATGCCCTAAGGTCCTGGGCAGGCGTTGGTTTCTTCACTAGATTGAGACGAGTAGTCACTAATAGGCTACCCTCCTTTGTAGTCAGTCTTTAACCGCCCAGGACAGTGGCTCAAACAGTCTCTTTCTGCGATGAAATGTCTTTCTTCCTGGATCGAAGCAGATATCTAGATGCACTAGGAAAAGTGTGGTCCGGGAAGACTTCCTCAGGCCCTTCAGGTGACGCAGCTCGTCCTCTCTTGGTGATCAAAATGTCGCAATGATCTGTCAGCACAGCAGGGCTCACGAAAGAAGAGCTTCCTGCACCTGCTGATAAATAGAAGACAAGCTATCAGTTAACTGGGACAAATATTCACTCATACTGGTGCAAAACAAAGGGCTTGGCGTAACTATTGGAAAGCGCTCTGGTACTCAGTAGTCCATGGGAGGGGCATCGGAGTGTCTTTAGTCAAAAGGGCCAACAAAGGTTTAATAATGTGCGAAAAACTGGGGATCTACTGCCTACAAAAGGAAGTGAGGCCAATCAGTGCACGGACATCCTTCTGAGTGAGGGGTACAGGAGTGTCTAGAATAGTCTGAATGCGGTCTGATGTGAGTGCACGTCCATCCGTAGACAGGAGGTGACCTAAATTGGTAACCTGCTGTCTACTAAATTGCAATTTCTTTCTAGAGACTTTGTGATTATGTGATGCAAGAAATGATCACAATAACAGTGTACCTTCTTCACATTGCTCAGGAGTATCTGGTCGCAGAAGTCTATTCAACTACACCAGAAATAGTAATAATCCCTAACTAGCTACCATAATTTAAATTCCTGTGAAGTCTGGAGTAAAGCAAAAAACGAGACATAGTATGAACATAGAAGTCGGACTGCAATTTTATCAAAGCCCCAAGCATAGAAAGACTGACTTATCCCTTGATTACAAATGAGTCGGATGGGAGTGAGGTATTTTTACCAGTTGTGGTAAATACATCCTGTTAGCAGCTTTTAATTGGAAAATGGGGCATGACATGTAGAACTTGATGCTCACAACACCGAGTTTCACGTGCATGCGTTTATTGCACATTTTCACAAAGCAAATTATGGCAGGTTTGACCATGACAACATTTACCGGGGGAAAATTGCATGGCGAGCAGTAAATAAAGTGGTGCTGAAAATTCCAATATGTGCAGTAACGACCACTACCATCCTATGTTCTTAGCATCGCTGGCTTGAGCTGTCCTGACCCTCGTCTGAATCTTTGGTCCATGGCTTCAAAGCACTAAATCAACTCAGACACCTACATGTATTAGCTACCAGGGGCCTTAGTCTGTAGAAATGCTACAAGTGTTAAATGATTACTCCTCAGAGATTACCACTAAACATGGTGGTAATTTTTGGAGTCATTAGTATTTCTTACAACCGGTAGTATGCTATTACTGTTAGTGGTAGAAATATCACAGCGAAAATTCAAATGTTCTGCAGTAAAAGAAGTATATATATTTTAAAAAAAATTTTTTTTTACCTTTGTCGTAACTTTTTACCGCAGCAGAAAATGCCACAGGCTAACATTAAATAGTAGCAATTAAAAGGGCAGTGACAGGAATTGTGGCAACATTTGTCATCACTAGAGTGTGTTGTTACCATACCTAGACCACTCTTCAGGTATAGGCGTCGCGTTACGGTTTTACCCAGTTTAAGATTTGCTCAGAGCTGAACTTATTGTCGATTCTTCATACTGTCGTTGTAGACCGTCTTATTTTAATGCTGTGGTCAGACTGACAGTAATGCATTTACTGCTGGTTTTAATCCAGCAGAGTGTTTTTTTTTTTCTTTTTCCAATGCAAGGGAAGTTCACTTATGAGATGGGTGGTATTTTAAAACAAGCAGTATTTTGCATTTTCCAACAGTGTTCAAATAATGCTTCCTGTTGAGCGCCTAAGACACCTACTATGTAAATGACTATAATTACTGGCAATGCCGAGGACGTAAAGTGCAGAGTATTAATACATCTCACGCTGCTTGAATGTATCACTATGGAGCATGTACCACACATAATACTAAGCAAGCCTTGCTTCTATCACTGGGCATAGTGTAGATAAAAAAAAGAACAGTTACGTAAATCTACTGAAGTTTATCTGCCTGGAGAACGCAACTTTCATCCTTCCAAATTAAAAAAACTGAGTACCATTAAATCAGGTAATAGTAACACCCGTCGCAGGGCTTAGCAAAGACAAAAGTACACTCAACAAGTTATTATGATTCAAATGCTACCAAGTATCCAGAGGAGAACATGACAGGGATACTTAGGCACAGCCTGTCCTAATAGGCAGCAGTCAGCCCAAGCAGCAACAAAGCCAATAGGTTTCAATTTTGTATAGTATACAGAGAGAGAGGCCAATAACAAGAAGGGTCAAATGCACCGATGTAAACAAAGCAAGACAAATACAGGTTTTTATACTCACACAGAACATACACATACAAGCGCCTAAGCATACAGACAACATGCACAAGCACCCAGATGTATGTCAGTGTGCACAAAAATAGAATCCAACAAAAATATCTTAGCTAGCATATCGACTTACCACAGTAATGTGAATGGAAGTGTTTATAATCTAACTATGGATTCAAAATTCTTAACGCTACATCTAATGGTCACTGTAAGTCGAGTTCTTTCTTTGTGTATTTGTTCCTCAATGAACCGTACATTATGGGAGAAATACCATATTTACTATACATCTCCCTGTAAGGGGGCCCTTCTGGAGGGGCCGGCCGACTTTATTCAAAACTAATCTTGGTACCACAAGAGCAGCAACACCACTTACGGAGTGTGCTGAGAACAGGCATGTTTTTTACAAATATATGTAAAATATTACTACTCCAAACAAATATTCCAAAAGGAGAAAAATCTCCACATTACCTGCCTTCAATTTTTGCAAAAAGTGAATAACAAATCCAAACCAAAAGACCTAGGCCAAACAAATCAAGAGTGCCGCTTCAGCGACCTTACCAAACAGAAGTCTCCAACTCCCACCTGCCGATCTCTGGTCGACCTAATGGTCACTGCAAAATTACGCCAAAGAAAACCCCAGTCGAGACCGGCTACCACCTGGAGGGTCAAATCGGGAAAACCGGAAAAGTCACGTCGGCCTGCAAAGACAAGGGTCTCCTCATGCAGTGCGCATCCTCAGTAATATTTCGATCATCCGTCGTGACCACTCCTTCGGACGGCCGCATCTCCGATGGGGCCCCACGTGCGGGCGCCAATTGTGGAAATGTACCTTTTTAGGGGTACACTGGTGCAGGGTCACCCTCTTGTCCACGGGTCAAAAGACCAACAAAATAGAGATCAGCACTGGAGTTGGAATAAATAACAAGTTTATTAATCACTCATGAGTGGGACCACGTCCACACAACACTCTCAAGTGCTGCAGGAGGTAGTCACTGAATTCACAAACCATCTTCCCTTTTATACCAGTTTTCTGCACTGTAAGCATGTGAACAGAAATAGGAAGAACACGTTTTAGAAATAGTTATCAGCAAACAAGGGCAGATGAATAACTACGTGGTCAGCAAAGTGGGAGGGGGAGCAGAAATGCTTATGGCAGCAGTAAATGGTCGACCGTTAACATCTGAGACCAGGTGCACTGGCAGCTACAAACCCTCAGCACGTACATTGCTTTAGCTGAGTCAGGAAGTCAACTAAAATAGATAGCACAAGCAGAGTGAAAAAGACGAGCAGCAGAGGACGGAAGAATTACGAAGGAAACGAAATGGACACCACAGCAAAAATGGCTGTTGCTTATGCTAACGTAAAATATTACACATTTCCACAGTAAGGCAAGACAGATAAGGCAAAACTGGCAGTGGAATAGCAGTTATATTTAGGGAATGTTTCTAGCTGTGAAAGTATGATATTTTTGCTAACCATTTGTTCCACTTTCACCTTCTCGGGCATCTTGTTGTATAGACCCCCGGCCCCTATTCCCAATTTTTACACGCCCTTCCTGATCTGATTGCCAGTCTCGCCATGGACAGGCCCAATTTTACTTTACTTGGCGATTTTAACCTTCATATGAATGACATGTATGATTGTGCGTCCAAAACCCTTCTACATGATATGGCCTCTCTGGAGCTAAATCTATTGGTAAGTAGTCCCACGCACGATAAGGGTCACACCATTGACCTTAGTTTCAGCAATATTAATAATTTGCAAGTTCAGGCACCTTTCCCCTTGACTTGGACGGATCACTTCCTGATCCCCTTTTCACTTATTAAGTCTCACCCTGCTGTCCCTCCTTCGCCGGCCAGGCGGCTGGAACGTCCTTGGTCCAAACTCCATGTTGAATACTGGCTAGAGGCCCTGGAAGCATCCAAACCGGAATTTGCCTCCCATGCTGAGGCAGCCAGTTTTCAGTTCAATGAATGATTGTCCAAATCATTGGACAAGGTTCTCCCTGCAAGATAGCGAAAAGACACTCAGCGGGCTCATAAATCTCCTTGGTTTAACAACCATTTACTGACTCTGAAGAAAGAATGTAGGCCCCTGGAGAGGAAATGGAGAAGGACTTATGATGAAACTAGTTGATCTGCTTACAGGAGGTCTATCAGGCACTATCATACAGAAATTAAAACTGCCCAATCCATTGCCAAATCCTCCAACTCTCCTAAAGAGATCTTTAGGATTCTCAAGGATATCACGTAACCTCCCATAACGAGTTTCACCCCAGTGGCTTCGGTTGAACATAGTAATGAGCTTGCCTCCTTTTTCCAGAAGAAAATTCTGGATATTTAATGCTCTTTTCCAGACACTAACTTGGCGGACCCCTGCTGTGGTGACCACCTCTGTAATCCCCCCCCGGCTGTCAAGAGGGCTTATTTACAGCATTTCCTATGCTTATTGTGAACCTCGTCAATGACCTTCTCAATACATTAAAATATGGCTCCCCTTTGGATCCTGCCCCTCCCCATATTTTAAGGCAGGGCACAGAATGCATCACTCCTGTATTAACAGAGCTGTTGAATCTGTCTCTTTCTTCTGGTCAGGTTCCTAATCTGTGGAAACATGCAGCAGTTAAGACACTACTTAAAAAACCTGATTTGGACCCTCTCTATCTGAGCCACCTCAGGCCAATCTCCTTGCTTCCTGGAGTTTCCAAGCTATTAGAGAAGTACGTCATCAGAAATCTGTCCGCGTTCTTTGAATCTCAGGAACGCTTTCACCCCATTCAAATGGGGTTCCGACCGAAGAATAGCACGGAAACCGCATTGCTAGCGGGGGTCGAGGAGCTTAAGCGCCCCCTCGACCTAGGAGGATTGGTGCCCATAATCCTTCTAGATCTTAGTGCTGTTCTCATTCAGAGAATCTCAAGGGCCGGCATGGAGGGCAGAGCACGGGAATGGCTCACATCCTTTTTGGATTGCCACTCCTTCCAGGTTCTGGAGCAGTCCTGTTAGTCTGCCGTTTTTCCGTTGCAGTGTGGGGTCCCCCAGGGCTCCTCCCTAAGCCCTACTCTCTCTATCCTTTATATGGTCCCCCTTGCTGAGATTGTTCATTCATTTGGTCTGTCATTGGTCTCATACGCCGATGACACTCAGCTGGTTGTCTCAATTACCCCTGATCCCAATTCAAGTCACCTCTCTCTTACCCCCTGCCTTAAAGCAGTAGCCAGTTGGATGGCTGGCTGGCTGCAATTTAAAGCTCAATGAGGACAAAACAGAGGTGATGCTTCTTGGTAATAACTTCGCTAGCACCCTTCCTAATTCCTTACCTGACGCCTTGAGTAAGTTGCCAGCCCCAAAAAATGTAATAAAGAGTATCAGGATGTGGCTTGATGCTAGTCTTTCGATGGACCATCAAGTGAAAAAGCTAGCTGCCACTTGCTTTGGTGTTTTGAGATTGCTGAGGAAGGTTTTCAACCTTCTCCCTTTTGCTGCAAAGAGAGTGATTGTCCAGGCCCGTCTGTTGTCTCGCCTGGACTCGGAAACGCTTTATATCTCGGCTTCCCTCACTGTGTCATTAAAAAACTACAGACCGTGCAGGATGTTGCTGCCAGACTTTTAATGAATACCCCCAAACATCGGTCTGCTAAGATGGCACTTAGAGCCCTACACTGGCTGCCGGTGGAACGGCGAGTGCAGTTTAAGTCACTCTGCATTTTGCACAGGGCTATCCAGAACAAAGGTCCCTTTCTGCTCAGATCGTTAGTCTTCCCATATGTGCCAGAGAAAACGCTCAGATCCTCTTCAGCTAGTCTGCTGAATGTTCCTAGAATTAAAAAATCCAGTTTGGGAGGGCGCTCTACCTTGTTTTTGTCACCCAAACTTTGGAATGCCCTAACCCCGATCTGCACTCAATAGAGCGGGAACTTCCCTTCCGCAAAGCCCTGAAGACCTGGCTCTTTGGTGATTGAACCCTCTTGTCTCACTAACTTACGGTGTCTGTAACAGCGCTGGAAGGTCTCCGGGTAGCCAAGCGCTATGCAAAAACACTAGACTAGACAACACACACACTGAAAGTGCATGTGCACCACTTGCCAATGAGTGTCCCGGTGTTGGGACAATATTCTAGGGCACAGTTGAGATTATTTGACAGACTGGCCTAGTACCTGCCCAGGCTGAAGACTACAATTACTCTACAATACAGGCAGTTGTTGTAGTAATAAACAGGCATAACTAACTGGCCGCCTGTTTTTTATATAATCATCTACCTTTATGTTACTATGAAGATGTACTTAATGTGTTTCAATTAATCTCAAAATATATTGTAATTGTATTTATATAGTGCTCACTAACCCTGATTAGGCGTCGAATCGCTTTTCAGCGAGTAGCACGCTACTCCGGAACCCAAAGAGGATTAGTAGTGGATTAGTATAGAGAGATATGAAAGTATTTTGAGCGGTTGACATGTGAGTTTGTTATTTGGATTGAAAAAGGATAGTGGAGCAATAGAAGAGGGAAGAGTTTGCATTTATATAGTGCTTGCTACCCCTGATGAGGTGTCAAAGCGTTTTTTGGCGGGTAGCACGCTACTCCGGAACCCAAACAGGATTAGTGGGGTATTAGTTTTGGGAAATATAAAATGAACCTGAGCGGTGGACATGTGAGTCTGTCAGTTGGATTGAAAAGGATAGTGGAGGGATAGAAGAGGGAAGGGTCTTGAAAGTGTTTTTTGGGGATCATAGCAGTAGGAGGAGGTGTGGGATGAGTAATGGGGAGGTGGAGGGGGAAGAGTCAGAGGGAAGGGTTTAGAAAGACTTGTTTGAGAGATCTGAATAGTAAAAGAGGTTTGAGATGATGCAATGAGGGGTAGAGGAGTGAAGAGTCTAGAAAGGGTTATTTTTGGGATCATAGTAGTATAATGAGGTTTGGGATGAGTCAGAGAGTGGAGGTAGAGGACATATTGAGAGAGGTATATGGTGAGAAATGGGGTAGTGCGTTGGAGAGAGTAGTAGATTGAGGTTTGGGATGAGTCAGAGAGTGGCAGTAGAGGATATATTGCGAGAGGTATAGGGTGAGATATAGGGTAGTGCATTGGAGATGCTGAATTAGAAGTAAAGTAATAAATATAAAAATACATAAGTACATGGAAGGTAGATATGTATAAGGAAGGTAATATATGTAGATTTAAGTTGTATTGAATAAACTCAGACTTTTAAGTGTTGCTGTACTTTAAGCCAATTTATTTGTTTTATAATTTTTTACAATTTGGTTTTTTTCTTCGTTTTTTTGTGTGAAATTTAATAGTGAAGTAATTGTAGATAGTTATGATAAAAATGTACTTATTTAGGCAGTTACCTATATACATGTTAAACATAGAATAATATAACCATAAGTAATATGTACACTTGAATACATACGTGTAGGTACACCCATAGCAAGGTACAGACCCATTTTTTGGCGCTAAATGATAATGTCAATGGGCCTACTGCTTCCCTTTTGCATCTGCTACATACGCAGATGCAGCAATCGCAGAACAATGATGATAACACAAAAAGCAAGTCCAGACCTCATAGTGAATCCCAGATCAGATGAGGCCGAGCTTAATTTGAGCTGCAATGTTGAATTGTCAGTCGCTCTAAATACATTGCTTGAAACCTTACTGAAATTAGTGAGGTGAAAGACCCTGAGAATGTAAATTAAAATGGAATACCAACTATTGACAAGCATTGGCTGTGTATACATAAATGAACATTTATCTTTAAATTACTTGTTGGGATTCTCAGTTAAAAGGACAAATTTTGCATGGAAATCTTGTCTCTACCCCATTATTTTTGAACGGATATGAAGCACTTTGACCGCCAGTGGGGAAAGCTTAGAGAACTTTTTGGCAAATTAATGGAACTTTTCAAGCTCTTTGTAGAGGAGGGAAACACAATAATGCACATCTAACAAGAGAAGTATGTCACTCATGGATTTTACAATAACTTATCACAAACAAACAGTTGCAGGAATCGGGAACCCTGTAAGACCATCTGCTTCGATGGAGCGATGTATTCGTGCATGCTGGCTTATGCCCAGCCAGCATCCCTTGCCCTCTGCCAGTGACAGGACAGGCTGCAACCATCAAATAAAGCTAAAAAGTACAACACTTGTACTACACTCATGCAAGCCCACACTCCCGTCCTTCTGCCTACATAATAATACAAAGCCTGCAGATAAGCCTAAACTCAAACTGATGTGTGGGGGCACATTTATAAGGAATAACATACCCTCAAGTAAACGTAAAAAGGATATTCCAAGTCACTTCTGAGTACGATGCCCTTTTAAAGGCACTCAGCCTGTGACCGTCTACCTCAGTGCAGCACTTTTCTTCCAATGGCCTTATAGTGTACACTTAGGGGTTTATTATCTGAAGTAATAGCTGGCTCCTGTTTCCTGGTTATGAGACTATTACGTAGAGTCTTTCCAATGCTCCCAAGGGCAGTACGTAAGACCCTAGTCCAGTCACTGTTGATCAGTCGCCTGGACTATGGAAATGCTCTCCTGGCTGCGGTAAACGAATCCCTCCTGGACAAGCTCCAGGTAGTCCAGAATACAGCGGCCCATCTCATTCACAACCTTCCAGCGAGATCAGCCTCTGTCCCTCTACTACATGCACTTCACTGGTTGCCAGTGCGGAAGCGGATTACCTTCAAGACCTGTTGCCTAGTGCACAAAGCACTTAATGGCAAGGGACCTAGCTACTTGAAGGAAAAACTCATTCCACATCGGCCTACAAGAGCTTTGAGATCTGCCAATAAGTCTCTTCTTATGGTACCACACATTAAGAAAACACGCTCAGGGGGCCGTGCTTTCTCTTTCTTGGCACCCCATCTTTGGAACAAACTTCCCCTACACCTTCGAGAATGCACCGTTCATTACACTTTTAGAAAATTATTAAAAACTGAATTATTTTAATCTTTTATGCTCCTTGCCCTGCATTTTTTTTTTTATCCCGCTGCGCCGAGATTTCCCTTCGGGGATGATTCATGCGCATTACAAAATAAATAGAGCTGTACCAAGACTTTTAAGCAGAGACAGTAATACCATTTCTCAAATGGCCTATTTCTTTCAGGACTTCTGTGCCATTACTAGCTCTCCTCAGAAGGGCAACTGCACTTTTAATGACACTGTACCATCACTTGCTAGTCTCAACTCTGAAGCAACGATTGGATGTGCATAGTCTGATCTTCCCTCGCGCCTTTCAGGTCTGTGTGATAGATGCTAGTTTTTAGTTCAAAACTGCTGTAAGCGACATCTGAAGTATACAAAACGTGATGGATGGAATGATTGAATGAATCTCAGCCACTGGTAATTACTCGGGCCGCATCCCACTCCATCATTATTTTGCACACCATGCCACCTCAGTTTGGACCCAGCTACATGCAAATCAGTCTTGACCCTGCTCCAATTGGAACAGTTCAGTCAATGGGAACGGGGCATGGGTATGCCCAGACACGGGTCCCGTGCATACTGTGTCACTGGAACCAATCTATACCAGGCTGATGTACTTCTACTAAGGGCGAAACCGGCCCTGGGTTGCTTGTGTTCCGGTTCAGGGAGGACCTGGCTTAGCAGTTCGGACTGGACTGTTCCCTTTGGAACAGGGTCCAGACTGATTTGCATATAGCTGGGTCCAAACTGAGGTGGCGTGGTGAGCAAAATAACAATGGATTGGAATGCAGCCAGAGTAAATACTAGTGGCTGTGATTGATTCCACCCATCACTTTTTTATATGCTTTAGTAAACGACATCTAGACATGGTGCTCTCAAGCCAACACTTTTCATAACCTCTCCCACGTTCAATAATTAAGAGTTTGGCACAGCTGAAGCCGTCTTTTCAGTGGGGAGATTCTAATAAATAATGTCCATATTTCTGTGTTGAAATGCCTTTCTGGTAGTGCTGGAGCCGAGTCAATCCTACGTCAGAAACATCTAAAATTTGACATATATTGCTATAGTCATATGGCCTTTACAGGGGCTAAGACCAATTTTTATGTTATTTCATGTTAACAGAATGAAATATAACTTAGTGGTTTAATATCGCTCTTACATAAACCTTTTATCTGGTTTGCTGACCCTAGATTCCAATCTTGGGGGAAAGTTTAGTGGGTTAATGTGCTTGTTCCAAAGATCTGCACATATCCTGAACTTCAATAGTTGATATGTCAACTGACCTGATGTAATATTCCATTACTCAGAATGGCTGCTCTACGGGGGTATCTAAAATATAAAAAATAAAAAACGAATATGTAGATAACCCTTCGAGGGACAACACACCTACTTTCAGCTCCTTGGGCTAAATTTAGTCGTTTTTTGGGGGAAATTAGTGTAATTTGTGTATCTGTAAAAAATACATTGTTCTTAAGTTGTTCTTTGTAATTTATGTACGGAATGTCTATCAACCGATGAACATTTGTACATCCATGTCCAGTGAATGAAAGGTAACCAATTTGTATGAAATCTGTGTTATGCAGCACAGAGACTTAGTTCCTCATTTGGATACTGGTGGCAGCCGCCTTGGTCAGCGGAGGGCCTCTCCTTCATCCCCTGGCAAAAGGCCTCCACCTCTATCTTGTGACTTACCCCTTCCCGCTCCTTCTGATGATCTCTGTGCCAAAAGTGCATTTGCTGGTTCGGTGGATGCACTTTTGCACAGCTGATTAGAGCTGGCTGTCATAATGATGTGGCTTGCCCTGCATTCTTTCTTGTGTCCACTCAAATTCTGGATTTGTTGCTGCGATTGACATAATTAACAGAAACTATCAGTGTTTGTGACACACAGGGAGTCTTCTCCTGTTGCGCATGGGACTTTTGTCTATTTTTCTGCCTGGATCCTTGTATAGTGGTCCCAGACAGAAGTAATCGATGGCGGATGCCATGTAATATGAAGGGCAGGACATCAATCACTATGACTAGGGCCACTGGAATTATGTAGCAGGAGAGGGCCAAATTATGCAGTAGGCTTGAGTAAATTATGAGGCAAGAAAAGGCAAATTATGAGGCATAATGCGGCATATTTTGTAATAGTATTACTTCATTAGTTCATAATTTTTAAACTTGGTAACACTGTCTGGGCATTGGTTGCACCTCATTAGTACTAGTTTAATACCCAAATATAGCAATAATCAGGTGACCAGTCCAGCTTTGGAAAGGACCATCCACTGCACGGCAACACGTGCTGCTGTATTTTTAATAACTTTTGATCCTTTTGAGCTAAAAACAAAAAAAATGTGTTATAATCTGCAGATTATGCAGCAGATGATGGATTATGTGGCACATACAGCAAGTCTATACCTATGCGATAATTGCAGCTGCTGCACAATCGCATACTTCCAGTGGCCCTGACCATGACCCAGCAGCTCTGTGTCAGAGGGGACACTGAGCCAATGGCTTCCAACAGTGGAGCTAGCCAAGGCCCTGTGTTTGAATGAATGAATGAAGAAGCACTTATAAAGCGCATAGCTACCCTAAGGCATCCCAGTGCTCACAACATCAGCGGACGGAGAGGACACAGATGCTTATGCAGATTTTTGGAACAGCCAAGTTTTAAGAAGCTTCCGGAAGGTCAGGAGATTGGACTCCCGACGTAGATGGAAAGGGAGGGTGTTCCAAAGCTTGGCAGCATTATAAGAAAAGGAACGCCTACCACTTCTTGCTTTTTTAATTTTAGGGACTGATGCAAGAAGGAGGTTGGTCGAGCGGAGGTTTCTGTTAGGGCAGTACGGTGAAACAATATTTTGAATGATTGTTGGTCCTTTCCCCCAAAAGGACTTGTGAGTGATACATAGGGTTTTAAATGTAATTCTCTCAGTACAGGCAGCCAATGGAGCGCCCTCAATGCTGGTTTGGCGGATTGCCGAAAAGGGGTCTGCAGAAGTAGACGGGGGCACAGTTCTGAACAATCTGTAGCTTTGCGGTAGCTGCTTGAGGGGCACCTAGATAGAGGGCATTCCCGTAGTCAAAGCGTGAGTGAATGAGGGCCTGGACCATCAACCTTCTGGCTAAGAAGGGAAGAAGAGGGAGGATTTTGCAGAGCATCCTGAGAATGCCATAGCAGGTGGCTGATAACTTTGTCGCTTGATATTCAAAGTTCAAAGAGCGATCCAGCCACATACCCAAACTTTTTATCTGATTTTTAGGTGTGGGAGCAGGGCCAAGACATTTCGGCCACAATCGCCCTGCGTCGAATACGGGAGAGTTTCCTAGGAGCATCAGCTCCATTTTTTCTCCGTTTAGTTTCAGGCAGGAGCGTTCCATCCAATCGGCCACCTTCTCAAGACAAGAACCCAAACCAGAACATGAATTATCAGTGTGGTTTAGGGCCACGATGAGTTGCGTATCATCGACGTATGTCACTATTTTTATCCCGAATGAACGGACTATCTCAGCCAGCAGGCTCATGTACACATTAAATAGTGTAGGACTCAGGGAAGAACCCTGAGGAACACCGCAGCTGAGAGGCATACGCTCTGAGAAGGTATTGCCTTCGAAGACCTGGAAAAACCTGTCCTCCAGGAAGGAATGTAGCTGATTTTACAAGGGCTGAGATGGTTTGTAAAGACTTGAGATCCATCATGGGGATTTCTTCCAACAGGACATTGGTGCCGGACTGAAAGGTGTCCACATGTGACAGGTCATTTTGATGTGTTGAGAGAGGGAAAGTGCTGTATATGTTCTGAATCTTCTTATAAAAGAAGTCTGCCAATTTGTTGCAGCGAGTAAGAGGACCCTCTGTTGGGGCTTGCGGAGGGGACAGTTTGAGGAGTGTCTTAGCAATGTGGAAAAGTTCCCGCGGGGAGTTGGCTGCCAGGTTAATTTTTTCCCCGTAGTAGGCTGCTTGTGCCAGTTTAATCTCTGCTTTATAGGATTTGATAGCCTCTCTGTACTTGAGTTTGCTGGACACCGCATAGTCCCTTCTCCATTGTCTTTCAAATTTTTTGCAGGTTTGTTTCAGCTCACGGAGCTTGGGGGAGTACCACGGGAGATGTTTGTCCTGACTTTTTTCCAGGAGTGTTTTTTGGGGAGGACCTGGTCAAGAGAGGATTCGATCCATTCATTAAACCTGATGTTAGCTGTGATGGGGTTAGGTTCGCCTGAAGGCTTAGTGGCTTCTAGAGCTGAGATCCATTGATCTAGATGAAGTTTGGCCCAGGTACCCTCCAGGCAATTGGTCGTGCTGAACGAGGGAGATGGGCTTCTGATATACCATGAAAAGGGAATCAGGAAGTGGTCTGACCAGGGTAAGGGGGAGGGAACCCCCACGGAGAGTTCTTCACTGTTCGTAAAGATAGGGTCCAACAGATGACCTCTGGCGTGTGTGGCTCCAGAGACTCTTTGTTTAAATTGGAGTGCTGAGAGGTTCTTGACCAGCTCGGAAGCGACTGAGTTGGCACGTTTGAAACGTGTTGAGTCCCCCACTGCTAATGAGGCAGGAGAACATGGATATATTCAGAGAAGGAAAGACAGCAACAGTGTACATGGGGGCAGTGGGAAGATAAAATGATAAGGCTGAAGGGGGAGAATGGAGTTGTAGAGTTGTGAGGTAGAGAGAAGATGAAAAGGGTGAAAGACAAAGGAGACAGAAGCAAAAAAGGAAGAAGGGAAAATAAGACACTTTGGAAGAGGAGAAAAAAGAAAGGGGAGTGGGACAGATGCACAGAAGGACAGAGTAGGGGGCAAAGGTCAAGAAAGGTAGAAATGAAAGAGATTGTGAGAGTTAGGGAGATAACAGAGTGTGTAAAGCAGCTATCTGAAAGAAGGAGTCATGGTGTCTTTCAGTCATCTCTACAGCATATTAAGCTATACCCATTTTTGCTGGTCCATTGTGCTTTGAGTGTGCATGATACACTTATTTTCTAAACAGTTTCCTGAGGGGGAACAACCAGAACATTTCTAGTAAAGTGATCATTAGAGATTACAAAGTTTGAACCAATGTTACCAACCCAGTGTGCTTTTAGATTAACAACATTTCACTCATTTTCTAAAATACTCCACGAGTCCAAAAACCTTACTGTAAAGTGGTCTTTAAAGTCCTATTAGGGTCTGTCCCATGTTGGTGGTCTAGTATTACTTGTCGGGGTTATCTTAACAGTGGCACTCCACCACTTAGTCCTTTGTGCTACCAGTAAAGAAACACCCATTTGGTAAAGGTGTGGCTGTTGCCATTAAGTGCATGGTAGCCCTGCCTAGAAGGGGCTGTATTGTCGCTGAAAAGCACATCAGGCATGTTGAGAAGTACTGATTTCTATTATGGTGGTAATATCACAGGTTCCAAATGAATATTTCATGTTGATCGTTATCAGCTGCCCAGATCGTGATCCCTGGTGTTCAGCCATGCTTCTGGTATATATTATATTCTTTTTATTTGTTTTGTAAAGAATGAACTTGACCCTTTGCTGTACTGACAGTGCAAGGAGGAGAAAAAATGTAGCGCACAAGTTCAGATAACCAAAAAAGGCAGCTACTGTACAATTCTCAATACTAATATTCTTGCAATATATTACAGAGAATATAATCCTATATTTCAAACTTATTGCATGTAGAATTTGCTCCATGTATGCTGAATAAGCCTTGGCAAAATCACTGTTCCCAAATAAAATTAGTTCATCATGAAAAGATTTCAGGATATCAATATTTACACTTATGTAGACCTAGTCGACGAGCCCACACCTGTCTCCTGGACAGACCATGGCATCGTCAAGTTCAGCATCCCCTCCCCTCCCCTCCCCCATCCCAGTCCATTGCACACGCACCACCACCAGACCCGCCTGTCGAAAGTGGAACTGCATCACTGACAAGGACTGGAACACCGCTCTCAACACCCAATGACCTGAACACAGCAACAGCCTCCCCAAAGCCATCAAGAACTTCAACAATTGGATCCGCTCCTCTGCCAACTCCCTGCCCCCCCCAAACAAAGCATTACAACAAGATCTAGACCCCAGACCAGTTGGTACCTGGAGAAATGCAGACTAAGACGCCACCACAAACAACTGGAGCGCAAATGGAGAATTAGCTATGACAATGCAGATGGGAGCATGTTCAAATCTGCCCTGAGGCTCTACCATCAAATGATCCGGACCTCCAAATGCGCCGCTTTGGTGGACCACATTGATGCCAGCACCAACAGGAGCAAAGACATTTTTGGCCATTGTGAAGAATGTCACCTCACCAGCGGCCGCCTCCAACTCAACGACCCCCTTGCAGGACCTCTGGAGCAATCTCTCTACCATTTTTAGCAACAGAATCACTGCCATTTACAGCAACTTCAACCCACAACAGAGCCCGACAGACCTCGCCAAATGCCTCCCGATTTTATTCAGAGAACCAGTGCTAACCACATGGCCTGTCATCACTACAGAAGAAACCACCACCAGCATAAAATTCATCCTTTCAGGGGCCCCATCGGACCCTGTCCCTACTACACATACTCCTGAGGATTACAGCCTATCTTCAACCTATCAGCGCCATGCTCACAACCATTCTTGGCGCTTCCACCTCTTCCGCGACCTTTCCAGATGCTTGGAAACATGCAACTGTCCTCCTTTTGTTGAAGAAACCCTCCATGAACCCTTCACAGTATGCCAAATACTGACCAATCTCCCTGCTACCATTCCTGGTCAAGGTCTTAAAGAGAATCATTAACAAATGCCTCACTGAATAACTCCATGATCACCAACTCCTCAACTCCACTCAGTCTGGTTTTAGCCCCAACCACAGCACGGAAACTGCCCTCATCGTTGCCATGGATAACATCCACATGACTCTGGCCGGAGGAGACGCCGCAGCCCTCATCCTCCTAGACCTTTCCTCAGTGTTTAACACGGCCTCTCACCCCATCCAACACCTACACGACTTCGGAATCAAGGATATGCACTTTGATGGACCTGCTCCTTCCTGCCTGGAAGGACCAAGTCAGTCAGCCTGCACCATATACCTTGGATGCCTGCGACCTCATCTGCGGAGTTCGGCAAAGATCCTCTTAAGCTCGACCTTCTTCAACGCACACATGATCCCTTTAGCTAACATCATCCTCTCTCTCAACATCAACATTCTCTCCTAGGCCAACAACATGCAACTCATTCTCTCCCTCATAGGCAAGGCGCCTAGTACCAGGATCAAGATGAATGCCTGCATGACTAAAATAGCTCACTGGATGAAGACCAACTGTCACAAGCTGCTTTAAGATGTGTTGGTATTGAAACATGTTGGCCTCTCATAACTATTGGTCAGAACATGAATTAGGGTTTTTAATCATGTGCCCGGGCTTGGACAATTAAATGTATGTATGGGTTTCCTGTATACACAAAGGTGTACAGTTCCTATTGTAAGGGAGCTAGAAGGAAATAGAAGGGGGCGAAAGAACTAAGGTCGGAGGACCTGATGAATTGAGTCAGGGGATCTGATCCATCAGGAGCAGGGCCCCTCCCACACCACAAGGGGTGTCATGCTTCATCATAGGGCAGCTCCTCGTAGGGCCCACACTGCAATGCCCAACGTGCCCCGTAGGGGGGCTCTTTGCCGGAGTTCTTTTTAAGCTGCCGTCGTGAAGTGTGAGGTGCTCTATAGAGGTGTTGTAAGCGAGTAGAGTGGTGAGTTGTGAATCTAAAAATAACACGAGATGATCCAAAACGATAATTTAATGTATGGATCCCTCAGTTATACTAATAGCAGGTATAGGCCGAAGAGTGGATGTAATCATTCAAGCTGGCTCTAAATACAAGTGAAGGTCACATGTTTCTTGCCATGTATGTGTCAAAGAAATGATCGTGGCTATTCTTCAGGACTGTGAAAAGTGAAAGCTAAGCTACTCATAGGGCTGTCGGTCGGAAGTACAATAAGTTCCTGAAACCGTACCTGACCCCAGTTTGTAAAAGTATATAGTATACCTTGGAGCAATCGATGTATGAACCGACGGCTGAAAAATTGGGCTAAGGCTCCATGGACGGTAGCTGAGACGTGCTACAAAAGCGTCATGCCGCAAATAACAGCAGCCACATCTAGCATGCGACCTACCCCGGACTCGGTTAGACGAGCGGTAACCGAGTCAGGGGTAGGTTGCACGCTAGATGCGGCAGATGTTTCCATTGTCAAAACAGTAGGTGGTTCTTTATATATATCTTGAAAGTTTTATGCTTCAGGGTGGTGTTTTCTTAAACTTTGGAAATGCAAGTCAGAGAAGAGGTTTACTTCTTGAAGGTTTGTTCCCAGGAGTGGTAAAGTTTTTTTTAAATTTGGATTCTGGAGTGTTTAGACTGTAGTGTATTATAGGTGATACCCGCAGTTGTGTAATTGCTGTATGCTTGAAGAGGTAGCCAGATCACAAAGCCCAGAGCTGGTATGTTTGTTCCAGAGATGGATAGGACAGTAAAGTGTGGTGCTCCTTTGAAGGGTGCCACCCAAATCTTGGGGATCTCTGTGAGTAAAGCATTCCTATATTGTTTATGTAGTGTGATCTTGGCTTCGACTCTATTCTTTAAATCTACTCTTGGGCGGAAATGCTAGATGCCACGTATGTTGCTCAGTTGGTAGTTTGCACATATAGGTATAGACTTGACATGAGAGTCTAGCTTTTGTGTTTTTGATCTATGGTGAAGCCTAAAGGTTTGTAGTTTTGATTTGGGTGAAAGACATATGTATTAATGTGGTCAATTTATCGTGCAGACCCATTCTGTCTTTTATAAGTGTGAACTGAACATCATGGTTGATCAAATCAAATCTCAATGACAGATCAAGTGGCACAGCTAGAAATGTGTTTACTTTATCTAAGAGCTGAATGCAGTCATCAGCTATTCTGAGAAGGTTTGTTTCAGTACTGTGGCCGTAACTAGATAGATCCTCATTGGAAAGGACTCAGAGTTATGCTTGGTAAAGTGTTCAACACATTTCTCAAGTATTTTGCCACTTACTGGAGACATGTGATTGGTGTAAAATCTTTAGGTAATTTAGGGTCTGTAGCACCCACCAAATGCTCTGCAAGCAAATCGTTTCCATTCCCAGTACAGGCTCCCCTTGCTTCTCCATTTAGGGTGCATAACAAGAAATGCTCCAGTCAAACCCGGCCTTTGCAAGACTTACAAGCACGTTTACCAGCCTCTCATGCGCCATCTTTAATGGTGTAGGCAAGGAGCCTGCTGCATGCGAACGAGAGGTGGGTGGCTGTTGTGCCTGAGTGATTGGGTCAACTGCAGCAGCCAAATAGAAATTACTTGCAAGCCACAGCAACCAGCATACAGCAGACCCAATACACGAATCCAAAACGCACTGGCGGAGACTGGGGTTGGGGTGGTTCCCAAGCCTGCATTGGCTCCTGTGAACTTGAGACTTAGCTAATGTGGGCACATGCCTCAACAGGGCCCATGCCATTGTCCCATAAAGATCTACCTGGGTGGTCGACCGGGATTCCCCCGTGTGTAAAACCTAATTTTCGACTGAAAGCGAAAACCACTGAAAGAGCCCACCAGGTGGCAGCAGAGCATTATTTATAACAGCGAGCTCGTGTAGTAAATGCTAGCTGTCCTTATTTTGTCTCTTCTTGCCAACCTCAACTGCCTTGTGGGAAATTGTCTATCTAAGGACCATCCACACTCTTGAAGTGGCAATGCCATATAGTGCCCCAGATGTAACATGCTACGATTAACTTTCATTCCTTGAACGTTTTAAGGCATGGGCAAAGTGGGCAACTGCCAAGGGCTCCCTCCTTCCAAGGCCCTCCCTGATAAAGTGAAGGGACGGGCAAGATTTCTGCCTCAGTAATGTTACTTGTAAAAAAAACGTTTTTTTTTTATTAGACGGCCTAGTATGCTTAGCAGAAACTTAGGGCCAGTGACACAAAGCAGCGCAAAGTCTCGTGAAGGTATTTACATTCCATCACAAAAGTTATTTTACGCTGGAAAGGCGGCTTTGAGGCACTTTGCCTCAAAGAGCTTTTTGTGGGTGTAACTTGGGTGGATTGGTGCAAGCACCCATAGTTTTGAGCAAAGCCCGATCTACTACGACAGCTAGAGAAGGCTTTGGATCAAAAGATGCCTCAGTGAGGAGGCATGAACATGGAGGAATGTTTTCATTTCTGCAAACATTCTACCCATTACATGTGTGCTGCATTGTACAGCACGAATACAATGTGTGTATTGTTTAAGAATTTGTTAAGGCATAGGATTTTTTACTGGAAGGGTATGTTTCTAGTACAAATCATATGTAAGACAGCAGACACATACCTCTGCATCATGGAGCAAAGTTTGTGTGTTGTATTAGGCAGTCTGTTTGTGCACCAGCACAAGGGTAATGAGCAGCAGAAGGCAATTTTTAGGTCGAGCCTAGCGCATTGCGCATGCACTGCTCTATGGGAGGCTTATTGTAAGCACTCCAAACGTCTCTGTGTGGGTTTGACTCCTCCCACACATTGGATTGGCCTTTGCGTGTGTCTTTCAAAAATTAAAGCACGCAAATGGCCAAAGGCGGGTGCATGTCCCACCCCCTTTCCAATGTTCAGTCCCATGGCGTTCTGCTCTCGGGAGCGAGCAGCACGCGCGGGGTGGCAGCTGCATGCAGCTGCATTCCTCGTGGGTCAGGTTACCCAATGCGCTATGCTTTCGCTTGTTTAAGCATTTGGCACAGTCTGGAGAGGAGCTCTGGACTCTTACAGCACGTGCCTCAGCCCCAGTGTTATGCAGCATCCTGTGGGCAAGGGAAGCCTCTCTGATGTGCCGTGAATAAAACAGGCTCACTTGGAACTGATCATTTAGGAATGCAGTGCACAAGAGTAAATCTCCGTAGCACTTACATACCACTGCTTAATCAAGTATCTCTTGTGCCTGATTACGCAGAGATCATCTGCTTTTCTGCAGCAAGTAAAGACATTACCGGAACAACGAGGCTTTTCAAGTGCTACTCTCTAATCACTGCTGTTTATAGGGTGTGTTGTTGCAATAGGAATCTATCCGTCTTGAAGTTTACAGTCACTGTGACTTTTACTACTGTAAAATCCTTAGCTAGGTATCAATTGCTGTCAGTGGCGAAGGTACAGAACTCGAGGACAAAATATGAATTTGTTAATCTAATACACGTGGGCTGCTTGGAAATAGAAAAGTAACTGTTAAGCTCTCTTGCGAGCGGTGCAACATTGCCCCCTATCGACAAATATTTAAGAAGTGCGTCAAACACAATTGACCTTTGAGTGTAATTGATTTCCAATAAAAGTGGCTAAGCATTTTCCGTTTTGGTATTTTTGATGTATCTTCTTAACGTGCTGCATACTTTATATGAGAAAAATGAAGCCGCTTTTCCGTCACTCGCTAAATACATCCCCTTAGACTCGTGCACTTTTATTGTCATGATGTCTGATGTACTTGAAAAATAAACCGCAGCTCTGTGGGAACACTCGTTTACGTGATACAAAATGGGTTTTTGCTTCCATATAGGCCTGTGAGTATTTTGTTTTCGTTTCCCTCCCACTGTCCTCTTGAATAGATTACGCTGTAAGGGAGGCCCCAGCTGCGCTCGCAGAATGAGTGGATGTTGTTTTAGAGAAGGCCACTTCAGCACTGATCTGGAACAGGAAATGCAGATCGGGAAAAAGAAGGAAGGAGGCGTGCAAACTAAGCATTAAAGTGTTTTATCGCAAGCAGTTACAGAATAAAGTGGTCCAGTGCTCGCAGGGCTGTACTAGTATAGAAAGTTCCTTTGGGCCGGCACAGTGGGGCCTTGCAGTACGAATGGTGCGTGTGATATGTACGTGGCATCTATATACAGGAACGTGTCTATGTGAGCTAGTGACACATATTGTGTGTGCGATGTGTAAGGAACATATATATATACATGGAACTGGTGATATATAGGTGTCTTGATGCACAGGGAGCCTGTGATCGATGTAGGGCAGTGTTATATACATAGCATATGTGATGCATACGGGCACCGTGATACCTATTGGGGCGCCCTAAGACATATGGGGCACATGTTGAATTTTGGGAGCAGCAATGTATATAGGGCTAGTGAATGTACAGGACTTGAAATACTTATGAGGCAAAGTGATGCACATAAGGGACGTGATACATATGGGATGCTGAGGGGAATGAGTGGCAATTGTGTGTCAGGTGATGGAGTGGCATAGCCAATAGGTCTCGCCTTTGGGACCTCATAATTGTTTAGCTTTGGCACTAGTGTGAGTGACAGAGCGAGCGTCACCACAGTACAGGCCAGCTCAGTCACGACGACTCCAGTCATACTATGCCCTTTACATGCAGCTGATGTCTTTGATAATAGTTTGTAGGCCAGTGAGCAGCACTGATAATAAACTGCGCTCCACATGTGCAGTTATTAGCTAACAAGACCGAACGAACCGCACTGAGAAACCGAACTGACACATTCTCAGCGGCTAGTAGAGTGTACATACAGCCCCTGTGTGTGTGACGCTGTGTAACTCTGTTGGACGTTTCCGTGCAGATGATTGCTTCTATGATGCTGGCCCGGAGCTTGTGTCACGTGCCCCGTTCCACGGGTCACATGTGAGGGGGTTGAAACTCTCATGTTTACGTTGGGTGCGTGGTCGTGAGTTTCGCGGCTCACTCCGAGGTAACTGTGCTTGGTTCGTGTGAAAGGGAGCGGGGTCTAAGGAGGCAAGGAATGTGTGTATCATTCATTCATTTTTTTTTTCTTATAAGGTCTGAAAGGCGAGACCTATTGCCTATGCCAATGCTTGTTAATAAATATGGCTCTGTGCTGCTCTCTCACCCTTGCGCTACTCAGTGCAGCAACTTTGGTGACTGCTTTGCGCTACAAAGTAAATCTGTCCCTTAGAGAGCCTGACTTGCCCAACCTTCAGGGGCGGCTCCTCCATTAAGGCAGAGGAACAACACCTCACTGCTTTCACGCAGTGCGAGAAGCAGAAACATAAAATGGTAAAACTACCATTTTATGTTTCTGCTTCTCGCACTGCGAGAAAGCAGGAGGGTATGCCTGGTTGGGGCGTTGGGGAGGAGTGGCTTGCCCAATGTTGTGGGCCCTGACTGTTTGGTCGGCCCTCTGGAGCCGACCAAACCAGTCATGCACACTCTCCCTTTTCTCATGGTCTCCCCATAGGCGCTCGGCTGGGCGCTGTCCCCACCAATCACAACGCTGCCATTGCAGCATTGTGATTGGCTGAGGGGAGGGGAGGGAGGCTGCCTGCTTCCTGTCCAGCAGTTAAATGGACCCAGCCAGGAGCTGCGACGTCGCGGCCCGGGAAGGTAAGTTTCTTTTGAAAAATATTATTTAAAACCCCCTCCTCCCCCCTCCGCGCGAACCCCCAACGAGTCATGCCGGTCGCGACTGCTGCCAGCCTTACACTCAGGCAGTTGATGACAAATTGAAAAATAATCTTTGTGTCATTTCTCTCGCCTTACTTTACCTCACGTCTTCTGCCTTAACCCTCTCTCTTAACCGCTTTCTCTATCACTGCTTCTCTATGTACCTTCATCCTTTCTATCTCAACTCTCTCTACCTCAACTCTCTCTACCTCACATCTGTCTACCTCCCCACTCTCTCAATAGACTCCACTCAACTTCGCCTCTCTCTACTGCTCTCTCGTGACCTTGCCCCTCTCTCTGCCATTCTGATTATCATTGCCTATGGTTATATCTGTCCTTTTCAATTCCCTGTCTCTACCTCAACTCGATCTACCTCATCCCTCTCTCTGTACCTCACTGCACTTTTTCCATCTGACTTCTGCATATCTCTCTTCCATCTACTTCACTTATCACACAACCTCATCTATGTCTTTATCTCACCTCTCTATCTCTCTTTGCATATGTCTACTAACTTGCCTCGCTAGCATTTGTCCAGATCTTTCTCCACCTCCTCACTCCCCTCATCTCCCTGTCTCTTTTTTCTGTACCTCACAACCTCACCACTCTACATAGCAGTACTCTCAGTTACTACCTAACCTAAGAAATTACCTTACCATTAATTCACTACCTCACCTCTCCATCTTTTTCTCTCGTTCTACTTCTGTTCCCTTCCCTCGAAATATTTTACTCATTTCTGACAGCCTCTAATTCTCTACCTCTTTTTCTCTATCAACTAACTCACACACACATAAACACATATCTCTCTCAGGACCCCTTTCTCCATTTCAATTCACTGTCTCCATCTGAACTATCTTGCCTACATGCTTTCTTTATAGAAATCCCTACCTCACCATCTCTTCCTTTTTCTGTCTCAGAACTTTCTATTTCTGTATAAACCTTACCTCTCTATTTCATGTTTGTCTCTTCACTCCCTCTTTTTTGCTCTCCTTCACATTTCTATTTTCTACCCTTCACCCCACCCTCTACCATTCTTTTTTCCCCACCAAACTCTTTACGTAACCCATTTTCTATACCTCTTCTCGTTTTGCTCTCTCGACCTTGTATCTCTTTGTTTTTCCTCAAGCCTCTCTGTTTATGTCTACCACTTGCTGCCTCTACCTCTATATAAATCACATCTTTTTCTACATTACCTCAATCTCTCCCCCGTCTCTTGGAGGACTGCACTCAGTGCTTAATTTATAAAATATGAAGTGCAGGTGCTCAAATGTTTGTCGGAGGCCACACCCACTTTTCTCCGGCTCCACCCACTTCCTCCACTGGCTCCACCCACTTACTATATTAGCTCCACCCACATCGTCAACTGGCACTGCTAAAAGTCAGATGTAATATATACCTGATCTGAATTTCTGCAAGGGAGCCTTCCTCCTAGTAAGGTTTTGATAGGAGGTTCCCCTGCCCTGTGAACATTTTGAAAAAGATTAAATCAAAAGTGCATTTAAAGCACAATTTTGGAATAAATTAGCTAAAATCACTAATGCATTGAAAAGGGATAATTTCAGTGCTGTATGTGCTGATTTGGGGAAAGGACAATACTGGGGTAGGGTATGCCATTTTTAACAGAGTCTATGAGGCCAGGAAGTCAATAGAAGGCCTTAGCATTGCAAAGGGCGCACCAGGGTCATGCATTGCTCTTTAACTACTGATAAATAGTTTGGTGACATACTTTGGCAACGCATTTGTACATAATACATGAGAGCTTCAGATCTATTGTTTAACTGTGACCCTGTACATTTTGTTGCCTCCTCCAATGCTTTGGTCTGGTACTGTTTTTTTTTTATTTTAATTTTAAATACCTCAGTATGGCATTGTCTCCTTGTGGATCACCATCTACAGTATATAACATTAGTCCACAAAGGGATCATGATTCTCAGGTTCTTAGGGAGATAAGGGGTGTGAACTTCTTTGCTTTTAATGAACCTTCTCCTTATTTCACCACGAGGGGCGGTATTACATAAGTACCACAGGGTACAGAAGGCATTGTGCCACATTTTGAAACCCAGCCACTCTTGAGGCAGTTCTGTATTACATAGGGTATTACAGACTCAAAGTTGCAGGGTGTTTCCTCATTTGTATGGTTAGTGGCCACATGCAAATGATGGAAAGCCTTTGTGGCCGAGAACATTTAGCAATGTATGTGCAAGAGTAGAGTGTACAACTGTGTACCATGTAGGAAGTGTTGCACAGTTAGGACGCCCACTAGAAACACATTTTAGGACAGGGCACAAAGATTCCTCCTTCCTGCGGGTTCAGTCACAGACCCCTGATAGGATTTCCCTGCCCCCTATTAATGCCGACCGTTTAGCTAGCAGCTCGAGAAATGGCATGTTTTTCGCTACTGCACTTTTTTGGGGGGATGCGGGGAAATGGGGATTCTTTGGGGATCTCAGTTTGCATCTTCAGCACAAGCTGGGAATAAGGGCTAGAGATGTACAAAAGTCATGATTAGCGTCCTCAACGACAAGTCGCCAATGCACGTCGCACCTCAACAACCGAACAACGTCGTCCGGCCTGGCTGCTCGCGCTTGCTGCTGGCTTACTTTCACTTAGACAGACTTACTTAGACATAGTGAACGAACCGACGCTGCTGATAGGTTCTTGAACCCTTGAACTTGAATGGCCATGATGACTCGGTGGTGGTGAGAGGTGAGGCCGTGCGGCCGGGTATGTCCTACACCTGCGCAGCATTGCCAGCATCGGGCGGGCTTCCGAGGGCCCACAGAGTATTGGAAACGACACTTACAACCCTAAACGGGCCCATTCTCTCCGGGTGCCCTCCACTGTAAAGAGGAGGGCAGAGCGGACCCGTTAGCACTGCTGCTCGCTCCCCAGCACCACCACTCCCCGTACTGTGAGGGCGAGGACAAGGAGTGACAAGTGTTCTCATCCTCACACGCGTTTTATGCTGTATCCTTTAATGAAGGCTCTACGTAAAAGTGCGGCGATAAAAATTCTGCTAGAGACATTCTCCAGTAACACCCACATTTTTAAGCAATTCCATCCTTTAACTCTTATGGTAAATAACATTTTCCCACACAAGAAAAACTAGGTGGGTGACACTGGTACTAAGTTCTTCCCCTATTAAACTGGAGGAGGGTAAAGCTTGTCATCACAATCGTTCAGAGCTGTACTTCCATGGCTGAGATATGAGGGTGATTTTTGCTCAAACTGAATCTGCCTAACTGGGTCCAAAACTAATGCCACAGGTAGAACGAAAAGACATGTTTTTAGAGAACGAAAAGTGTGGCATGGTGTTATTACTCCAGTTTATGGAGGTAGAGGTAGACACTGCTTTGCCAATGCATAGTGCAAAAGAGGGAGACACTGTCTTACTGAGAGTTTGAAATATGTGAACTAGTGAAATAATTACTGAAAATCAAGCACGGAATTAGAATTTATATAGAGGTCTGTATATTGCGGATGAGAAGAGCGAGATTTTTAGACCTCTCTAAAACCCACGTTGAAATATGTACTTGTAAAGGGATTCTACATATAGAGGTATCTGGTGAGTCATGGCAACACCACCATCAGAAATTAAACCACACAATATTTACAGTTTTAATAGGCAGTATTTTAATATAGCCCTTGCTTGTGTGCATTTTCATCTGTTAGCACTTTAATAATCAGTGCTGCTGTTATCTCACCTGTTCCACATCTGAAAGAAGAATAAGGCCGACGGGGATTTTAACTCCTCTCTTTCAAGTTGCCAAGAAAGCCCCACAGACAGTGCATTAATCCACTGAGTTGCTTTACTAGTCTTGACACTGGCATTGAATGATATGAGGACTTATGAGCTGAGGCTTTGAGAGTCAAACATGTACAATATGCTTAGCTTATTTGCCCAGTACGTAAAGGGTGGTGGTCAATTCACTGTCCTTTCTCGCTGGACTGATCTGTGTCTCTTGACACCATACACCTTAAGCACTGGGGCAGATTTTCTGCAAACACCCTTTGAAAAAGAGGATGCATCAAAGATGCACAGTTTCCAGTTGTACCAATTTGTAGGTATGGAAGTGTGCAACCAAAAAATAAATAACACGACACAGCTTCAGTCAGTGCTCGTTAACCTCTTTGAATGCCCTGGGTGGTGTTTACTCAATCTCTAACATGGCCGCCATTACAGAAGGCAACACGCATTTGCAAATCATTCTTGACCAGACCTAAGGGTGTGGCAAAGCAGCGAATGCGCGCGCATTGCAATCAGTGCAATCTGAAAATATCTGCGCACGCTGCTTGCCGCGCACAGCCCCAACCCCCGCAGATTTGTGGAACCAAAACTGAATCCTGCCCGGGCCGGCCCGCAACATCAAACTAAGGGCCACGCCATCATCATCATCACATCAATGAATCAACATATAAATTATATCACTCGAATCGAATATCATAATCGCCACGCCATCATCAATCTGGCAACATAATCAGTCGAAGAATCGAATAAACAGTCCGAGATATTGAGATTTATTCATGAATCTCCATACTGCTCTCTTGGCTCACAATCACAGGCTTGCCCAGGCCGCAACACACTGTCTTCTTGACTGTGGGACCCGGACCACTGACCAGTAAGTTGAGTGGGCCTGACTGACTCACTGTCTCACTCGGGACTCTGTCACTGACTGTTAGGCTAAGGCTGCTGCGCAGCTGCTTCATTAACTGATTAGGCCGCGTCGCCTGCCAGGTCCTGCCTCACCTCCTGCTGCTGCTTAGGCTGCGTATCTTTATTTGATTTAGGCCTACCAGGCCCTGCCTCACCTGGTGCTGTTGTACTAGTATGTACTACTGTCTACTCCTCAACGCGGCCAACCAACGCTCCAGATGCCTCTCACTCAGAGACTTTGAAAAGTGGCGGCGGGCGTGATCCACGATGACTCGGTGAGGTGCGGCCGGGTATGCTGGGGCGTGGCAAAAAGCAGCGAATGCGCGCGCATTGCAATGAAAATCTGCGCACGCTGCTTGCTGCCGCGCACAGCCCCAACCCCCGCAGAAGACCAAACCCTGCCCAGTTACTAGGCAACTCTGTGTCCGACTCCCGGGCGGGGCCCGGAACTAACTTGAACGTGTGACTCGTGAGGAAACCGAATCGGAGTCAGTCAGTCAGAAATTATGAAAGTTAAACAAGTATTTTCAACATCAGTCATCATCAATAACACAAGCAACCAGTACACAGTACGTAACGGTAACACTCTAACTAAACAGCAGCACTTACGGTAGAGCAGCACTCACTCTGTGCTACTAATTACTATCAAAATCAATTATGTGCACTAAATGCGTGTAGACCCGGCCCTGATAATTAAGTGCCGGTGCTAAGCACCGGCAAGCACCGGCACAAATTAAGCACTGACTGCACTCCTCTGCCTCTCGCTACATTTCCTTCTCCCTATCTCTCTCTCTACCACACTCTCCAGCCTTACCTATTTTACGTCCTATATTTCTCTGCCTACCTCTTCCTCGTTTTACCTGTCTTTATCATTGTTTTTGGCTACCTCTCCTTTCTCTATTTACTTTACTACTCTCCATGCATCACATATCTTTTTACATCATCTCTCCCCCTTCGCCCTATACTTCATGTCTTTCACTATACTGTTCTCTTTATGTCTCTGTCCATCTCTTGAATCCTGCCTCATTTCATATCTCTTACTCAGCAGGGCCACGGGTTACTGTTTAGCCATAGGAGTGCACATATATAAGGAGGAGAAGAGAAACATGGCAGGAGAAGAGAACTAAATAGAAAGTTCTTAGAGTTTATCCAATGAAATGGTGACAATCCTCAGAGCTTTGATTTGTATTGTTGAAGCAAGAACGCTAGGAGCGAAGGGGGAAATGTTTATCATTACAAATATTTGGCAACTAAACCTATAATTTCAAGAGGTATGTGCATATGCCTTATTTTAATGTTAGGCATTAGTCAACTAAACATCAAGTCACCCTTGACATATTTTCCCAATAATGGGAGCAATACGCTAATTAGATACTGAATTCCACATAAAACGTTGTTGTTGTAAGTAAAACAAGCATTGGCATAGCCAATAGGTCTCGCCTTTGGTGCCTTATAAGTGTTTAGCCAGAGCTATTGACTTTGCCAATGTCTTCAAGCTGTGCTGTAGAGAAGTGTGGCTGCTGTGCGGCATGCTGAAAAGTTATAATAAAAAAGTGTCAGAAGCATTTTTGTTACTTTATATATGACCAAGAAGGCATTATGTAAAACTGAACGACCATATTAAAAAAAGTATTTACAATAAAAAATTTCCTCCGTTTTCTTTTGTTCTTGCAATGCTGGCAATGGTTGTTTGTTAAAGCTTTTTTTTTGAGGGGGCATAAACAATCGGAGGGTGAAGGTTGGGAACTAGTACCTGTATTATAACACTAGCAGCGGCCAGACGCTAGGGGAGAATCAACAGATGCCAGATTCCGAGAGCAGGCTGAGGTGGTGCTGAGTGATGCTGAGGTGGTAGTGGTGGTGGTGGTGACTGTTGCGGAGACGATGCTGAGGTGATGCTGAATGATACTCAGGTGTTGCTGAGTGATACTGCTGTGGTGCTGAGTGATGCTGTGGTGGTGCTGAGTGATATTGTGTTGGCGCTGAGTGATGCTGTGGTGGTGCTGAGTGATATTGTCTTGGCGCTGAGTGATGTTGTGGCGGCGCTGAGTGATGCTGTGGCGGCGCTGAGTGATGCTGTGGTGGCCCTGAGTGATGCTGTGGTGGCGGTGAGCGATGCTGTGGCGGTGCTGAGCGATGCAGTGGCGGTGCTGAGCGATGCAGTGGTGGTGCTGAGCGATGCTGTGGTGGCGCTGAGCGATGCTGTGGTGGCGCTGAGCGATGCTGTGGTGGTGCTGAGCGATGCTGTTGTGGTGCTGAGCGATGCTGTGGTGGTGCTGAGTCATCCTGTGGTGGTGCTGAGTGATGCAGTGTTGGCCCGGAGTGATGATGTGGTGTCGCTGAGTAAAGCTATGGTGGTGCCGAGTGATGCTGTGGTGACGCGGAGTGATGTTGTGGTGGCGCTGAGTGATGCTGTTGTGGCGCTAAGTGATGCTGTGGTTGTGCTGAGTAATGCTGTGGCTGTGCTGAGTGATGCTGTGGTTGCACTGAGTGATGCTGTGGTTGCACTGAGTGATGCTGTGATGGCGTTGAGAGATGTTGTGTTGGTGCTGAGTGATGCTGTGCTGGCTCTGATTGATGCTGTGCTGGCTCTGATTGATGCTGTGGTTGCGCTGAGTGATGCTGTGGTGTTGCCGAGTGAGAGATAGAGTGAAGATATAATGCCCAATTAGAGAGGGTGGTGAGAGAGAAAGAGAGAGAAAGGGTGTACATAGAATAAAGAGTGGAGCGTGGATAGAGAGAGAGAAAGAAGGGGAGAGAGAGTGAATGAAGGAGTTTGAAAGAGAAACAGATAAAGGGTGAGAGAGAATGAAAGGCTAAAAAAGATAGAGAGGGGAGAGTTAATTAAGTAGAGAGAGAATTAGAGAGGGAGAGAGAGAGAAGGAGAGAGACAATAAGAGTGGGGGTGTGGAGTTTAAATAGAGTGAAGAAGTGACGCGGAAAAAGTAACCTTAAATATAGCTTTGTGCTTTGCTCGAATAAATATAAAAAAAAACAGTGAGAGACAAAAATACTGGTAATTAGGCTGTGACTCCCAATATAAAACAAATAGCGATATAAGGTGACATCAACCCACCGAAGCAATATTTCTAACTAGACAAAAAAAGCTTGCATTTCAATGCTAATCGCTGTTGTTTTTCATGTGACTGTAGTCCAGGGCCCTCAGTTGGTAATGTGAGCTGCTGCTGCGATTGAAACATCAGAGTCCAGAGAGTTAATGAGCCATGACGAGGAAATGAGGAAGAGATAGGAAACCCAGATGCCAGCTGCGCGTGCACGCCATCGTGAACTCAAGCTGGTCGCCAGCCGAAAGCCAGTGGGTTTGCACTTCCAAAACCCGCTTACTAAACTTCGGCCAGACCAGCGCAAGCGCTGGTGCAGGCCGAGACCTAAAAATCTATATCCAAACCCAAAAAGAAATTGCTTTATCAATGCTTGTTCAAGATTTCTTTTGGTACTATTGGGATGGTGGACACAAGGCAGCTTGGGATTTTGGTTACTTTTGCATTCCCTATTTCTGATGGCTTCACATATAATTCAATATTGTTTGGCATCACAAGCGGTTTAATCAGCTGAAAGGAAGTTATAAATTCAAAGGGGAGAGGATGTAGCCTTACGGCTAGAGCAGTCTACCTCGAAGCTGGGGAACCGGGTTCGAGTCTCCGCAACGACGCTCAACATCCTGTGATTCTGGGAAAATCACTTAATCTCCCTGTGCCTAACAAAAATGAATGTGTCCATCTGTATCAAAACTGGTGCTCATGTAAAGCGCTCTGATACCCGATTTCTCGGGTCTAGTTTGCGCTATATAAAACTTTAAAAAATTTTTTTTTAAAGTTGCTCCAAACAGGAGGGTCCCAAAATATATCTTGCTCAGGGCCTCACAAATCCTTAAGATGTTAAGGGCAACAGGTTTTTGTGTTTGCTGCTGTATCAGGAGTCCCATGTTCAGAGATTCGCCCCGTACTGTTCAGCACAGATGTGGTTTTACGATGTTTGTCAACATGATAGATGTTTCATTAGACTGTACAGATATTCTATCATATTCACAGACCTGACATGAGATTGTGCATCTTACTTACAGACATGGCTTCAGGCTGACTGTCAGGCTTGCTCTTTCATGTCCATTGAGGGTTCATCCCATAAAAATGTAGGAACGTTAACCCGCCTTTCTCTGATAAGGCTTCATGTTGCACTGGTTAGTACTGGGGAGTTGAACACGTCACCCCACAGCTCAGTGCCATGGTGAACCCCCCACTCTAGCAGCTTAAGCGGGGGATACCCCTGGGTCCCATCTGCTGGTAAACTAGGTCTCTCTGGAACATTATTTGTTGTTTATAGGTATATTGTGGCTGCAGGTTTGCAGACAAAAAGCCTATAAATATCAATGCTAGGAATACCATTATAGAGGGGAAAGCTTGTGAGCTACATGCAGAAAGAAACAAAGAGGAATGATGACAAAAGGACAAAAGCTAAAAACAAATGGCATTGATGAGAGGAAAAAGATGGGTAGAAAGAAATGGGAGTGTAAGAACGTGAGAAGAAAGGAAGGATGAATGGAAGGAAAGAACGAAGAAAGGTGAAAGAAAGGAAGGGTGTAAAAATGAATGGTTGGGAAGGTGAAAAAAATGAATGGGTGAAAGAATGGAAGGGTGAATACAGGAGTAGAAGGAATGGTGAAAGGATGGATGAGTGAAAGGATAGGTGAATGAAAGGAAGGATGGAAGAATAGGCAGATGGGTGAAAGGGTGGAGGGAGGAAAAGTGAAAGGGTGGATGGGTGAAAAGATGAATCAATGGATTCTTTAATATATTTTGGGTGGATAGGTGGAAGGGTGGATAGCTGGATGGATGAAAGTATGGTTGGATGTGTACGTAGATGGAAAGGTGAAGGAATGGACAGTTGGACAGATAGAAATGATTGATGAATGAATGGATAGATGAATGGATGGAAGAAGGGTGAAAAGGTAAAGGGAACTCTTCTAAGGGCGATCAGGTTTGCTTGCTGTGTCATTAGAGGTATGGCTCAAGCAGGGCTTTATTTAATGTTCCGGCTACTCCCTTGCCTAAACTACCTCTGTGGCTTAATTGAAGACGCTTGTGTCAGAGACACCACCTTATTCTTGTGCAAGTGTGAATCTGAATCAGACGCTTCTCACACCCAACATTAAACCTATTATTAATCACATTTTCCTTCAGTGCTGGAAATGGAAATAAAAAAACAAGGAGTTTTTAGATCTGCGGGAAAAACAGGTATGAAAATGCCCACGCCTTTCGCCACCATTCATTGGACTGTATTGGCAATATATTTTGAGGGCAATAGGATGTCCTCTGTATTTGATGGGAAGGAATGGATTATGGCAGTTTTTTATATTCTTTCAGCTGCTCACAGAACTCTAATTTTATTTTCACAAGTGTAGGCTGAGGACTTTCCTTTCAAGTGAGCGGCATTTCTAATTAAATCTGGTTGATATTATGTGTATCCATATGTCGCATTCATGGAACTTGGAGTTCCTAAATGTTATTGTTCCTGGTTGTGCGGGATGTTGGTAATGATAACTAATAGTCTTGCTTATGAGAATTAGGCTGGTGGTCCGTCATCCACCACACTTCGAGATCTTGCATGCCCGGAAGAAATCCCTGTGCTTTGAGAGGAGCCGCCAGTTGCCACCATGGCGGCTCCTCTGAATGCGCCACCATATTTGAGGCAGCCACTCAGCAATTTTTTTATTTTAATTAATCTTAATTTTCAAACTAGGATTTTTTTTGATTTTTTTTTAAACTGACAGCCCAGACATGCTGGGATTTTTCTCCCAGCATGTGGGGATATTTTTTTTATTTTTACTTGTTCGGGTCTGGCAGGGTTTCTTTTATGGTCTCAAATAGGAAAAATGATGTTATGATGTTGGAACATATGTCCTAAATAGGGTAAACAATGTGACATCCTTTGATCTACAGCCCAATATCCGACAGGTCCTCGATTAAGGGTTTCCTTCAGCATAGCCACCGGGGAGTCCACTGGTGGAAACATGACAGGTCACCCAACTCTAAATAGAGCAGACAGATAAAGAGCTTGATGGACAGGATGCAGGCCCTCACTCTTCACTGATGGAAAAAGGATTGTTTATGGGGAATAGAGTTTCTGGATGATGGTCCAGGATTCTAAGGATTGTGAGCATTTTGTATTTTGCCACCTGAATAAAGATACTATTTAGATTTCTGATGGGATATTAAGCTGATGAGGTAAATACATTGAATTTTAAAGTACAGAATAAAACCATATGGCAGAATTTACAGCTTTTAAAGGTGTTAATCTTTTCACTTTACTGATGCTTGTTGGGAGGGGAGGGTTTGTGCAGTTTTGCTTCTCCAGCAAGCTGCATCAGTATTTAGCGGTGGACTTCCTGTAATGAGACAAGGTAGCATAACGTTGCTTAACCCAGCTGTCCATCTCTATCCGATGGAGCAGTCTGGAGAGGGAGGCTGTGATCCAGCCTGTAGGAGGCGAAACAGGGTCCAGCTGGCCATTAATACCTTGGTGCCAGACTGTACAGCTGATCAGGGAAACCAAGATGTACACTGTGCATGTCAGTTTACAAAGTGCGAAGAGATAAAGTGAGATTTGAAAGGGTTTTGGATGCTCTCATACTGCCTCAGTTTGTGTAGCACACGATGCAAATTGAATGCTTTTGGCACCTACATTTTCACTACTACCCAAAAGAACACATTTATGCTTTTAGAACGAAAGACTGAGTTAAAATGTTTAAAGATCCTCACACTTACCTTGTGAGTTACATGCAGATGTTTCAGCGGGTGCATAACCCGCTGATGTATTTGATCTAAAGGTTACACGCGGACTTCTACATCAATATCATTACTTCACGAATACTTTACATAAAATCTCATTTAAAAATATATGTATTTATTTATAGATCCCATATAGCGTGGGCCTAGCAACGGGCTCACATGACAGATAACAGTAGGCACAGTTATGAGTTGCTATTATCTGAGACCCATTAAACATGTGATATTTGGCGGAGGCAAAATGATATAGGATAAAGGAGTATGGATTGTTAGTCTGGCAGGTAGAGGGAATTACCTTTTCTACTAATAAAAAATGCTATCTGTGACTGTATTTTGTAAACATTTGTAAAGCACTGTCTCCCATAACTTTTTATGGTGCAGAATTGGATAAACACTTATGAGAACTGATTTCCAGAAGTTGTTAAAGTACTGGAAAATACCCACTGACATTTCAAGAATAATCACTGAAAACCCACACTTCCCCAGCAGCATCTACCTGCCTTGCAGATGGCTGTCCCAGAGAGGTTTACTTCGAACAGCACCTGCAGCACTGCCTGCCTGTAACCGTGAAGCAGTATGCTTTTAACTGTGCATATCCATGCAGTTTGATCATTGTCTTTTGTCAAATGTGAATAAAATATCCATCCGGTTGTCGCACCTTTACTTTACTCAAAAATTGATTGACAGGCCTTCTCAGACCCCTTCTCCTTGAAATAGTCTTGTTTACATTCCAATTCGATTTCACCATAATTACAGGCCTACTGTTCTTGAAGCAGAGTGTCTGTCTCTAGCGTTCTGCCCTGTATGAAGACCCTCCAAGCCCCTGGAAAATTGTCTTTAAATGCCATCATGTTGTGTACAAATGTTATTGGTCAGGTGCGCTTTAAAGTGCACCTTTTTTCAGGTTTCACCCATTCCTTTGAGTAGAATCAAACCACTCATCACATATTTGCCAACATTCTGAATCAGAGAAAAGGGAGATTTAGGGGAAAATTGTGGATCTTTAACTTACCCATTCACTTGCGATGATGTGGAAGATGTTTTAAGTGAGAACAAGCGAAGATAAATCCATTCACGTTTTTTACGTTTTAACTTAGCTGAATTGTGATTTTTAACTGTCGTGTTTTAACAGTGTTCAGGCTTATTTTTACTTATCTGAAACCTACACTTTGAATCTGAATCTGTTTATTGTATGCTGCCCGCTTTTACCTGCACTCGGCACTTTATTCCTGTGCTGTTACTTCCCGGGGTGGACAACTAGAGACGCCATTTTAGCTCAGGCGCGCTCTAGTTGTTATGGGGGCTGGCCCATTAATAGGTGCGCTGCGCAGATGCACCGCTGGCGCGCCTAAGGCACGACTAAGGCAAGTCCGTCTGCGCCCGTCAGCGTCCCGGAAGTGGCCAGCGCCAGCCATGCAGTCCGTGACGCCCCCCAACTTGTGAACAGGGTGTGTTATACCAGCAAACAACTTCAGACTCTTCGCTCTCACTTTTGTCCTTACTTTAATAGGTGGGATTTGCATGTGTGTCATGACTCTATTTGCCCGATCTGTGGCTTTCGGTTGGGAACTGGTACTGTCGACTCAGCCTGTCCTAGCGCCCCCTCCAGCATGGGCAAGCAGAGGCCTTCACTTTACGCTGCCTTGATTAACTCGCGCTCGCTCAGGAAGCACCATCAAGATATTTTTGACCTTTTCATGGACAAGCCACTTGATCTCCTGTTTATCACGGAGACATGGCTGGATGAATACTCTAATCCCACTCTCACGATGGCTATCCCTGATGGATACAGGATCTCCAGAGCGGACCGCTTAGGAGGGAGAGGGGGAGGGGTGGCTATTATATGTAGGGACAAATGGGCCCTCCAGCGGGGTGAGGCTATGTCATGGGGGGAATGCGAAGTCCTGGACTTTAACATCAGCTTCTCGGCACACTTCACCCTGGGTGGCTCTTTAATCTATAGGCCCCCCGGTCCGACAGGGGCCTTTCTTAAGGCACTGGGAGATATCATTACTCCCCGGGCACTTCGCTTTACCCATTATATTGTTCTGGGGGATTTGAATATACATCTGGATCAGTTAGCCACTGGAGACACTCAAGAATTTCTAGATATAGTGAATCGTGCCCAACTTACCCAATGGGTCAGTCTTCCGAAGCATCTGGGGGCCACATCCTCGACCCAATCTGCTCGAATTTTCCCATCTTGGTCGAAGATCCTCTTCCGGTATCTTGGTCTGACTACTTTTTGACCTATTTTTCTTGGGTAATAACCGGCATCAATGTTTCATCACGGACCAATGGTGAGCCGGCCTTCGCCAAAATTGACCCGCTTGCATTTAGCCAGGCCCTGGCGGCCTCTAGACCTGATCCCGCTAATGACCTTGAAGGGGGGTTCGCCCGCTTTACAAGCTGGATCTATAAAACAGTGGATCTCGGGGGCGTGGCCTGAGGCGTCAAGATGGCGGTCGCACTCTAAGAGTGCTCCGGACCCCCTCCGTCATCCCGGGGTGGACAACCCTTGTACGACTGCCATCGGACCATCCTCGCTGTCACCGGGACCCCCCTGCTCCCTCAGCTGTGCTCCGATTCTACTGTCGGGCAGATTGGACCCCCCGGTGCTTTGGTCTGGCCTCCCTGCCTTGGAGGCCCTTCGGATCTAAAATGGCGGCCTCCCCGGCGACCTGTCCCTGAGCCGGTCGCCCTGGACCCTGGCGCCCCATCCCGGGGTCCCTCCTGCCAGTTCGGAGTGAGGGCACTGCTCACCTGATCTCCTGGGCCGCCCGTGACCTGGCCGAGCGGCGGACCGTGTGTGGCGTCTATGAGGCGGCGGCCACGCTGAGACGAAGCCCGGGGCCGCGGTGCGGGCCGCGAGGAGGAGATCGGCGGCGGCGCAGGAGGCGACCGCGACCCGCCCGCATGGAGGGCTCCTCTTTGCCACCTGCCTCTGCCTGCTGCCTTCCCCGGGGCTGACCCGGGCCCGGGTTATCTGTGGTGAGGGGCCCGTGGCGGTCGGGGTGCTGCCGGGCTCAGCTGCCGGTGTCGGGCAGCGGCATGAGGGCCCTTGGCCTCCTCCCTTCCCTTGGTGATCCGTCCTCCGCCACCCTGCTCGTTGGAGGAGGGGCCTGCCCTGAACTGAGCATTGGCTCCCTGCGCTTTGGCCCGCTGAGGCCCGGCGGGGGCCTCCCGGGACGCTGCTGCCCCTGGAGGGGCCCGCATCCTCGCCCACAGCTGTGTGACCTGCAGCTCTGGCCTGACTGGGCCCCTCCGGCCTCCTTCCTGCCTGCGGAGGGAGCGGGCGCTTGGGGCTACGAAGACCCCTGCGGACCTGCGGTGAGTGGGGTGAACCTGGGGGGTGGTGTGGGGGGCGGTGTGGATGCTGTGGAGGCCCCCCTCACCTCGCCGTCCTGCACTGCGCCGCATTGCCGCCGGGGGAGGACGGGCCCGCGGCCCCGTGGAGGCCCTCTCCGGTACCACCAATCCCGGCCACCACTATCGGGTGGCGGCGTGAAGAGCCTCTACCCCGTGCCACCCTTGGGGGGGGTGTCTCTGTGTGGATCTCGGCCTGCGTGGGTGCGGAGGAGGTTTGCCCGCCCGCCTGCATCACCCTGCTCAGACCCGGCTCCTCGCTGGCGGAGTGGCCCCCGGGGTCGACCCCCTTCTTTCTGATGGGGCCCCCCCACAACGGGCTGGTGCTTTCCTAGCGGGTGCGGACTCCCTCCCGGCCTCCGGTGTTGGGCAGTGCGGGGCGCACTGCCGGGCCTCCTCTGCCCCTTGCCCTCGGCCTAGACCTGTCTGCACCCCGAGGAGGCCTGCTGTCCATCTCCTGAGGGTGGCTTGCTTGCCGGCTGCTGCGGCGTGCATTGGTGGCCCGCCCTCCCGGGGCCCCTCATTCCTGGCCCTTTGATCCTCCTTCTTGGACTGAGAGGAGACATTGCCCACCACTGCCCGTAGCGCCGGATCGGGGGCCTTGGCGAAACATTGAGTGGCCCGGGGGTTTGCGGGGGACCCGGGGGGACTGGCCTGAGCGCCCGGGCCTGAGAATTGACGGTCTGGGCGCGGGGGCCCTCTTCCTCCCACCTCCTCGCTGGGACTGTGGACCATTCCTTCCCCCCCCCCCCCCTGCTCGTGCAGTGACCGGACCTCATCCCTTGTGGCGATGGGCAGGAATCGCACCGTGCAGACCCCTGCCCCTCAAACCCAGACAACAATGGATCAATACACCACGACCGACCGGGACCCTGGAGGAGGAGCGCCCAGTACTCCTGCCCCCGTTAGGGGGGACCTCTCCACCATCCTTCAGGCGATTGGCGCATCGCAAGCCTCAGTTGAAGCTAAGATTGGCGAAGTGAGGGTGGACGTGGCCCTCATTCGCCAGGACCTGCGCAACGCAACGGCACGGATTACGGAGGCAGAATCACGCATCACCACAGCCGAAGATGACATAGGCCAACTCAAGACTCAGGTGGCCCGCCTCCAGACCCAGACCTTGGAGCTCCACCGTCGGGCCAAGGACGCGGAGAACAGGTCGAGGAGAAACAACCTACGCCTCATTGGATTTCCCGAAGGGGTTGAGCAGGGCCACGCGGACACGTTTGTGGAGACCTGGGTACGCTCTTGGATGCCCAAAGACTCCCTTTCCCCTTGGTTCGCAGTTGAGTGTGCCCATCGTTCCCTGGCCCCCCGTCCTCTGACTGGGGCTCCAGCCCGACCCATCATTCTGAGGGTCCTCAGCTTCCGAGACAGGGATGCTATCCTCCGAGCGGCTAGGGCGCAGGGTCCACTGGCATTTCAAAACAGCAAGATCATGGTCTTCCCGGACTACACCAGGAAGGTACAGGCCCAACGTCGAACTTATGATGAGGTCAAGCAGAAGCTCCGCAGCCTGGGCCTTCGCTATGGTCTCCTTTTCCCGGCCCGGCTCAGGATGGTGTTCCAGGACAAGGCACTTTTCTTTGATACCCCCCAGGCGGCCTGGACCTGGCTCACGGAGGAGCGTCCCCTCCGGGGCCAACCGGTCTCCTCCCCAGCTCGGCGAGAGCATACGCGGCCCCGCCGGGACACGCCCAGACCTCAGCGGCGCCGCACTAGGTCCCGCAGGAAGGGGGACCGCCGTGACGAGGCCTCCAGATCACCGCATGCGGTATCCCACCGGTCCCTTCCCCAGGCGCTAACCCAGAGATCGGTTATTTCCAGCTCGAGGGGCTCCTTGAATGACCTGAGCCGCATCCCAGACCCCTCCAAGACTCTGCGCCCTGCCATATCAGACTCGGACTTGTGGGGAGCCCTGCTCTTCGGGGATCTGGGGACGACGAGGGAGCTTGAACTCAGGGGCCCAGAATCTGGGGATCCACATATTGTCTTCTCAAACTGCTCCAAGTGACAGCATAACAGTTTCAAATGTATTTTCAGTTGTACACGAATCTTTTATCCTACTATATGGAGGGGTCCATCTACGTCATGTTCATGTCCTGCTAACCGTTTTAGCTTAGCTTTTTGACTGGTTGTGTTGCTGTTTTAGGGCGTTTCTCTTTCAGGGCGACACATGATGCTTCACTTGTGGAAGTGTAGGGTGGGGGGGTGTTGGGGGGCGAGGGAGGGTGGGTAGACCGTTGTCTCCCAACTGGTTTTTGTTTTTGGCCGCCTATGGGCTGCTGTTCTTTGTTTCTGATAGCCTTTTCAGCACACATGCCACTGACCCTGTCCCACGCTTTCCCGGAGCATATGGGCCTCATTCCCGGGTCTCCCCTGGAGTGGGCCGGTGCTCTCCATTTTGCCTGCCAGCGCAGTGCGCACGCCCACCACTATGCAAGCCTCTAGACCGACCCCGGTTCCCGGATCCAGTCCTTACACCCGTGTTCCGGGGGGCCGCTCCCCCCGAGGCACTGGCTCCTTCCATCCAGACACATTTACCCCTTAACCAATGCCCTGATGTCCACCCTTCCTAGACCTCTCCACGTCCTGTCGTGGAACGTGAATGGTCTCCTAGACCGGATCAAACGAACAGCGGTTCTCCGCAGTGCCCAGCGCCAAACGCCTGACATCCTCTTCTTACAAGAGACACATCTCATGGGGACTCACTGCACTTTCCTCGCCCGATACGGGTTCGACAGGGTCTGGCACTCCGGCTATGCGCGGGGATCCCGGGGGGTGGCCATATTGATGCGCAGGGGTTTTCCCTTCCAACTGACAAGGGTGGAGACTGATGTCCAGGGATGCTCCGTCGCCATTACGGGTAGGGTCGAGGGGTACCCTCTTAATCTCCTATGCACATACATTCCTCCCACGATACAACCTATAATCCTCAAACGCCTCACGGTGCTGGTTTCGACTTTCTCCCAGGGTCTGACGGTCGTCGGGGGCGACTTTAATGCCGTTCTGCAGCCGCTGCGCGACTCAACGGGTACTCCCTCGGCGTCTCGCCTTGCCTCCGCTAAGCGCCTCTTTGACTGGTCCGCTGCTCTGGGTCTCTGCGATGTATGGAGGGTGTGGAACCCTCGTTTGGACCAATACACCCATACCTCAGCGGCACATCACACCCACTCTCGCATAGACCTACTACTGCTGCCTGCCCTTGACTGCCAACGTGTGACTGGGGTGGCCATTCTTCCCCGCGGTATCTCCGACCATTCTCCCGTCTCTCTTCGTCTCGGGTGACCCAACGAGGGCATCCGCACGGTCTGGCGGATAAACGCCTGGTTTTTGCAGGATGCTGATTTTGTGGAGAACCTCCGGCAGGAACTTGAGCACTATCTAGCCACCAATAAGGGCTCGGTCCCCTCCCCGGGCACAGTCTGGGAGGCCGGTAAGGCCACGATGCGCGGCGTAGCGCGGGGGCTGATCCATGCACGGCGCGCGGCCCAGAATGCCCGCTTGTTGCAGCTGGAGGCCCAGGCGGCTCAGTTGGAGGCAGCTCACCCTATTCCCGATGATGCAACTTCCTCCCGACAGCTCGCTCTTCTCCGCGAGGAGATTTGCCATATATCCTTAGAATCCGCCAAAGCGCTTTGGCGATCCTCGGTGGCGCGCGTTTACGGATGGGGGGACAAGACCGGGAAGCTCCTCCACAATCTCGTCTCCTACCCCAGGGCCAGTCGCATCATCCCCGAGATCCGAGACGGAGCTGGTACCCATCACCTCTCCTCCCGGGCCATTGCCCAGGCATTTGCGGAGTACTACGCTCGCCTCTATGAGGCCCGGCCCCTTGGGGCCCCTGTGGCCGGGCTGCTTTCTGAGGCCTCCGTTCAGCTGCCCAGCCTCCCCCGAGCAGTCTCGGAGACGTTGAATCTCCCCCTCACCCCGGAGGAGGTGCACAAGGCCATTACTCTCCTACACTCTGGCAAGACCCCCGGCCCGGATGGCTATCCCCAGGAGTACTATGCGGCCTATCGGGATTTGTTGGTCCCGCACTTGGTGGAGCTGTTCCGCCATGTGGTAGACGCGGGATCCTTCCCTGCAGAGACAGATGTGGCCACCATTGTGGTGATCCCCAAGACGCAGCCGCCCTCCCTCGCCTGTGCGGACTATCGTCCCATCTCCCTCATCAACACAGAGGTGAAGATTTTCGCCACGGTTCTGGCGCAACGCCTCCGTCCCCTTCTGCACGACCTGGTACACCCGGACCAATGTGGTTTTATGCCCGCCCGTAGTACTCGGCATTGCATACACCGCCTCCACCTCGCCCTCGCTCACCGCCAGTTGCTTACCCCGTACCTGGCTCTGCTTCTCGTAGATTTCGAGAAGGCATTTGATACCGTCGACTGGCGTTATCTGGAGGAGGTGCTGGAGCTGATGGGATTTGGTCTCCCCTTCAGGAGTTTCGTCCACGTCTTATATTCCAACCACACAGCGCGGGTCTTGGTCAACGGAGCGCTCTCCGAGGCATTCCCCATCCGGAGGGGCACCCGTCAGGGATGCCCGCTCTCGCCGCTCCTGTTTGCCTTGGCGATGGAGCCTCTGGCCCTGCTCGTTCGGGGCGACCCTCTCATTCGAGGGTGGAAATGGGACCCCTCTCGAGTGGACAAAATCGCCCTCTATGCGGATGATGTCCTCCTCTTCCTGGCGGATCCGGAGGTCTCTGGCCCGCGGAGCCTGGATGTTCTCCTTGCCTTTGAGCGGGTTTCGGGCCTGCGCCTCAACCCGGCAAAATCTACGTTGGTTCCTGTTCACCCGTCCCGATCCTGCTTCGATTGGCAAACCACCATCCCCCTGCGGCGGCAGTCTTTTAAGTATCTGGGGATCTGGGTGACCCTGCTCCCAGAACTCGAGTGGGCCCTTAACCTCACGCCCTTGGTCAACAAGACCAAGGCGGACCTTAAACGATGTCAGTCCCTCCCTCTTAATCCCCTAGGCCGTAGCGCCCTTTTTAAAATGATGGTTCTTCCCCATTTTCTTTATATTCTCCAGAATATAACCCTTCACCTCCCAGGGAGCTGGTTCTGGGAGCTTGATGGCCTGCTTACCCGGTTTTTGTGGGGGGGGCGGACGACCACGGATGGCGCTGGCTCATTGCCGGATTCCTCCGTATGACGGCGGCATGGGGGTGACCAATCCCCATCTCTACTACCTGGCCACTAGACTTATTGTGGTCCACGACTGGTTTACCGGCGGCTGGTCCGACCCGGCATACCGGGTTGAGCTCCAAACAATGGACTTCCCACAGCTCCAGGCGTACTTGTATGGGGCTCCGATACCCCAAGCCCTTCCCCCCCATCACCAGGGCCGTCTTACTGGCCTGGCGCACCGCTCTGCGCCACACGAAATGGAGCCGGAAACTTACCCATCACACGCCATTATGGCATGGAACTTGGCTGCGAGAGACTTCCTCTTTGCGGGACTTCGACCACTGGGACCGCCTGGGGATCTCACTTCTCGGGGACGTCTGGACAGGGGACCACATCAGGACCTTCACAGACCTGCAACAACGCTACTCCCTCCTCCCCTCTCAGTTTTACCGATACTTACAGCTCCGGCACGCCCTCAATGTGCACATCCCATCCCCCACCTCCTTTCCTGAATTCAGTCCGCTTGAGGCGCAGGTGATGATGGGAGACCTGGGAAGAGGGGGGGTATCGAGGATTTATCGCTCCCTGGTGAATAACGGCCCCGCATCCCTGAACTCACTGCGCACCCGCTGGGAGGGTTGGCTGGGCCCCTTGGAAGACGAGGACTGGCGCGACGCTCTGATGGCCCCTAGGACCCTCACGACCTCTAAACTGCGTCTGGTGCAACTATATTACCTGCACACGGCGTATCTCACCCCCGAACGGCTGTACAAGGCACGACTGCGGACTACCCCGAACTGCGCACGTTGCGACCACTCCCCCGCTGACTTCTACCACATGATCTGGCAGTGTCCCGCCCTTACAGCATTCTGGACGGGAGTGGAACTGGAGCTCACATTGGCCTGTGTTGGGAGGTCCCCCATGACCCGGTGCGCCTGCTTTTAGGGGTGTTTGATGGCCTAGACGGCTCGCGAGCCGACAAGCATCTCCTTGGCACTGCGGTGGATGTGGCCAAGAGGGACATTGCAGCGCTCTGGTCTCAGACCAAGCCCCCCACAGTGCAGAGATGGAAACGAGGGGTGGATTGGTGCGGATCTCAGGAGGAACCTCTCTTTGAGGCCCGAGGATGTCCTGATTTATTTCAGAAAATTTGGGGTAAATGGTTCAACCTCATATCATAACCACTGTGGATGTCTGGGGTGTGGGGACAAACTTGTATGGACCCCTGGGGCAGCGAGTGGGGGTGTGGGTTTGTGGCATTTCTCTCTTGTTATGCTTCCACAAGATACTGTGCTGACACCGGCTGTCGATGTATTGTTGTTGTGGTTTCTCTTAAATGTCAATAAAATTGATTATCAAAAAAAAACAGTGGATCTCTTATCCCCTGCCACCTCCCATAAGCACTCGAGGGTTTCTCCTTCTAAACCGTGGTTCACGCCTAATTTAAGAGACTTAAAACAGGAATGTAAGAAACTGGCGCGGGGTTGGCGGAAGGAATTTTGCCCTTTGGCAAAGCTTACGCTTAGGACTAAACAAAAAATCTATTACGCCGCCATAGCCCATGCAAAAAGTCTTTACTACTCGGCCCGCATCGACCTAGCCAGGAATAACACCAAGGAAATTTTTTCCATTGTTCAGAGCTTTATGGCACCCAAAGCTCAATTGTGCTCGCTTCCACCTTCGAACGCCTGGTGCAATAATCTTTCCAGTTTTTTTATGGATAAAATCCGCACGATACAGGCATCATTCAGCTCTTGCAGAGGAGACACCGATGCACCCTCGACATTAGGGGCTCCACCTTCTTCTCCCTCGCAAACCCTGTGTGCCTTCGGTTCTATTGACCTGCCTAGCACACTCAGAATCCTTAAGAGCTTGAAATCGGGTTCTCCGTCGGACCCGTGTGCTGCCAGACTCTTGGCCGACGTTGCAGAGACTGTTAACCCGGAAGTTAAAAGACTCGTTAACATGTCCCTTCAGGAGGCTTTTGTTCCGGCAGCCTGGAAGCAGGCCAAAATTCTACCTCTATTAAAAAACCCATCGCTTGACCCTCTGAGCCCAGGAAGCTATCGGCCCATCTCCCTTTTGCCCAGTGTTGCAAAAGTTTGTGAAAAAGTAGTCACTAAACAATTGACCGAGTTCATTGAAAGCAGGGGCCTACTCCATCCGGCCCAGTCGGGGTTCAGGGCCTCGTATAGCACAGAGGCGGCGTTAGTGGAAGTCTCTGAGGTCATCCGAGAGTGTTTGGATGCTGGCGGGAGGGCAGCCTTGATTTTGCTTGACCTCTCGGCGGCATTCAATACTGTACCTCGCCCGCTGCTGCTTACCCGACTGACCGAGATTGGCATATCTGGCACTGCATGGGGTTGGCTCAAATCCTTTTTGGAGGACAGGACGCAACAGGTATGGCTCCCCCCCTCATCATCTTCACTACAGAAGGTGTCTACTGGGGTCCCTCAGGGGTCCTCTTTGAGCCCCCTCCTTTTTAACATTTATGTCACTCCCTTGGCCCAATTGGCGGAGGTTTTGGGGGCCAAAATTATCGCCTATGCTGATGACACCCAGCTTTTGTTTACATGGGGGAAAAATGAGTGCTCCATATCCTCCGTCAAAAACTGTTTGAACAAGGTCTTTCAGTGGCTGGCCTCAGCTCAACTAAAATGCAATGAGGAGAAATCCGAAATCCTTCTGTATGGAAAGTTTCCTCCTCAGTTTAGAGAAACTTTCTGGCCGTCCGATTTCGCCATGCCAGCCTCAACGGGGCCACCCGCTAAGAATCTTGGGGTCTGGTTTGAGGAGAATCTCACCTTCACGACCCAGATCAAGAAGTTAGCTGGGAACTGTTTTGGGCTACTTAAAAGCCTTCGGAAATGTTTTCCTTTTCTTCCGACGGCTGCTAAAGAAACAGTTACCCGAGCCCTGATTTTATCCCGGTTGGACTACGCCAATGCCCTGTATGTTGGTATCCCGGGATATCTGCTCCGTAAATTGCAGGTTGTTCAGAATGCGGCAGCCAGATTTCTTCTCAACGTCCCCGTTAGAAGTAGTGTGAGACAACATCTGCGCGCCCTTCACTGGCTGCCCGTAGCAGATCGGGTTAAATTCAAGTCCCTAGTTATAGCTCATCGCGCTCTTCATGCTTCAGGCCCCATCTACCTACAAAAGCGCTTCTCTTTTTATACGCCTGGGAGACATCTGCGCTCCACCACACAACTTTTGGCGCTTGTTCCACGTTTCCGGCTGCAAAGGATGGGTGGCAGTTCCCTTGCCTTGAAAGCCGCTGTAGCCTGGAACTCGTTGCCATTCGCGCTCCGGAGTATTCAGGACCCCATTTCGTTTAAGAAAAACCTAAAAACATTCTTCTTTGCTTAATCTGATACCCGCTTCCCTCAAGGCTCGCGCCGGGACACTCCTTGGATATCCGTGCGCGCTACAAATACAAATAACATAGCATAACATAACATTTGGCTCAAGCAATTGAAACTCTGCTGCGCTGTAATGCATTTGTTCTCTGATTTTAAACCTTAACATATAGTGCCATTTGTTCCTGCAAGGTTTAGGGAGAGTGTCCTCCTCACCTATTTATGACCTCATTACTCATCATTCCCCAAACATATTATTTATTAGCTACAAGCCTGCTGTAGAGTCAGGCTGTCCTACCTTTCATTATATCTTAAAGGTGGGTGTGGCCGTGGGGTGATGTCCAAGCCTTGTTTTGCCAAGAACTGTCATTCTGGTTGTAAATCAAGCCCAAAATAGAGTAACCAGCTGAGGAAGGCTGTGATTCATTGCATTTTAAAAGGGGACATAAGTGGTTGTGGCTGCGGGGCGGAATTCTAGCTCAGTTTTACAAAGAAGTATTTGGTTTTTCTGGTTCTAAGCCAAGCCTGAAAACAGGTTACCCAGCCCCTGTTTTTCATTTCAGGGTGAAGACCCGCTGCCTGTAGGTAAATGCTGCTAAGAGACTGTCATATCAGGGAGTTGCGTGCCTTTGAAGTCCAATGTGACAGACACTGCCTTTCCCGCTCACCTTCAGTGGTCGCCAAAAGGGGAATGTAGGCTTCTGCAGCTGTTTAGAGTCTCTCACTCTATTTGACTCCAGGGCTCCCTCTCCTTATTTTCCCCCAGTTGCTACAGTATATTTTCTTGAGACACATCTTGCCACAGTGGCGGCCGATATCATTTGAAAGTGGTGAGGGCGTGTGGAGTGGGCATGGGGGCGCGTGGGGGAGGGGGAGGGGGAGGGGGCGCTGGGTGGATTAATAAATAAAAAATAAAAACTTACCTCATGATGACGGCCGCCTTGCCTCTTGCTGCTTCTCTGCTCTGCTGCTCCCAGCAGTCCCTGGGGCAGCATCACAGACTCCTCATGCAATCCCCTCGCTGCTCTCAAGCATGAGAGCAGCATGGGGATTGGCCAGAGCAGACTGAAAAGACACTCGCTCAGGCATGGGGAGTATGTGCTGTTTCTCCAACCCGGCTGTACAATACAGCCAGGTTGGAGAAAGCAAAGTGCGCATGTCAGTTTGGCCGGCCTGAGACGGGCGGCCAAACTGACACGCGCACTTACAAGTGCACATTTACCACTCCTCCTCCCCCCTCCCATGGCCCAGCCCATCCCTCCCTGCACACGCTGGCTCAGAACCAACAGCTAAAAAATAAAACGATAGTAAGATATTATTTTATTTTTCAGCTGCTGGCTCTGAGCCAGTGGGGCGACGCACCTCCGCCATTGCGGAGGAGCTGCCGCTGGCTTGCCATCTGACTGAATTCTCTTTGCACATGTTCCCTAAACCAGGCTCCTCCAACGAGTAGCTTGTGAGCTACTGGTAGCTCTTCAGCTGCTTTCAAGTAGCTCTCCTGTGTGCATCCCGGCCTACTAAATTAGAAGCTTTTGCTTGCGTGAAAGTAAAAGTAATACATGTATACCAAAATTGAAAGGGATGTATTCAAAATGAAAATGTGTGTCTTTTCAGAACTCATAAGCTGATGTTTGAAGAAAAATAGTTGAATTTCTAAAATATATTTGAAGCTGAAATTGAAGTGACACATCATGGGGCTTGTGGGACTTATTACTAATATTATTAACGTGGTGCGAGCAGCACTGCATCTATGGCAGCTATCCTTTGCTCCGCATTTTTTTTTTTTAACATTACTGCTGCCAATTGAGCCCGATGCACTGAGGTGATCACTGCTGGTAATCTTGCATATGGTGACTACTGATGTAATCATATAATATGGCCACTATTACAACTCTATTAACATTAGAAGCTCAAGATGAATTGCATTAAACTTGAGTAGCTCCAGGTACAGAAAAACAGGGCCGGACTGGCCGTAGCGGGCATCGGGCATTTTCCCTGGAGGCTGGAAGAGTGGGGGCTGATTTTGCAAAAGTGGGGGCCAGTTTTTTGTTACTGGGAGCTGGTTTTGCAGCGTTGCTGCAATATCGGCCCCCAGTAACAAAAGCAGCAATGCTTCACACTTGCACCATCCTCCGGTGGTGGTAGCGGGGTGGGGGGGCTGGTCCTACAAAATTGCCAGGGCTGCTTTGGGTTCTCAGTCTGGGCTTGCAGAAAAGGATGGAGTCCCCTGCTCTAAACAGACCGTGACAACAATTGTAGGCTCAACTTCCTTTGAGAATAGGTACTGCTTGAGAGCAGATAATTTGAGGCAAGGCCTGGCACTACTTGTGGGTCATTGTGGCTGCTTCCTGGGGTGCCTCAATACGGAGGGGCACCCAGAGTAGCAGATAAAAGTCTCTGAGAGAGAGAAGTGCTGTAGTTTTAACTTAAAACTATCCACGGGTAACAACGATCTGCCTGCCTGTCTGTTCTAGTGCCTCTTTTTCCCCCATACCCCTACTCTTGCATCAATTATGCTCTGATGAGGGGTCAAGGTGGGGGCAAGTGGAACATTTCGGCTGAGGGGTGTGGCTTCAGGGGCAGGGGAGTGCCTGGAGTTGAACTCATTCTAATAACACGTTGAGGTGAAATGCAATTACATTTTGTACTTTTTCACCTTGTTTTGAGTAGTGCGAGCAATGTTTGTATGTTTGTGAAGGAGGACTCAGGCAGTAATTACTAGCCCCTTTAGCTGGTCAGTGTCATTAATACTGAGGTCAGAACAATTTAGCTATGAAAAGCAAGCGCCCTAAATCCCTTAGCTGGTTGGTCAGCTGGTACCTGCCCCCACTGAGACAACAATCACTGGCAAAGCCAATAGGTCTCGCCATTAGGACCGACTGGCTTTGGTAGTGATTTTTGCCATGCTTCACAGCATTCCCGGTGCTGTGCACCATGGCTAAAAAAGGGGAAAAAAGCCTATAATGCCGGTCGCTAAATAACTTGAGCACTTTTTTTCTTTTTGTTTACCGATCTAAGTTGAATCGGTAAACAAAAAGAAAAATAAGTAGCACGAGAGGTTGAGGGGAAGCAACACTGGGGCTGAATCACAATGGTTGGTGTGGGGAAGCAACACGAGGGCAGCAGAAGAAACACGGGTAGCAGGCGGAAGCAACTCAGTTGTGTGGGTGGACTGGAAGTAACATGGAGGTCGCGGTGAGGGAGGAATGTGAAAGGAATGCTGTATAAATCGAGCTCTGGAAATACTAGTACGGTTAGTCACGTTGTTAAGATTATCCATCTGCTGACTATACTCTTCCTGCTATGTTTTCATGAAGCTTTGCTGCTCCCTACACCGTAAACTGTATGTACATGGATAAGCATTCAAGCTTGTGTGAGTCACTCAGAGAAGCCTGGACTGCTGCTGCCTGTGCTCAGGGTTTTTTGAGAGAAGCTTGCAGTGCTTCTGCCTGTGTTGTACTTGTTCTTTGCATGAGAGAAGCTAACACTCATGGCTGCCTTGTGTATACCATGCCATTATCCATCAGACCTGCTCTGGATTGTGCAAGAGGAGAATATAAACAACTATCAGTATTGCACTATTAAAATAGTAAGCTAGGGTGGCCAACTTTCCATTATAAGTTCACAGGACACTTTGAATGCGTGTGGGCATTTTGCTGTGTGACTACACCAGAAGATCTCTGTTGGACTTTAAGTGTGATAATGAATCGTGGGATGCATTGTTTGGGTTTTTATTTCGTAACCACCTCCTGACACTCAGGCTTTTTAAACAAATATAACTTAACCAGCAATTGAGCTTATTGAGTGTGAATAATGTGACCTACTGCATTTGAGTTCTCAATCCCTTTACCACCGTCTGGAGTAAGTCTTTAATGGTGGCTATGATCGCTTTTGGCAAAACAAGTTTACAAAATGAGTAACTCTGTTAGCACCAGAAAAACAGTGACGTAGGCCCTCATCACTAGCCATCTTGACTATGGCAATGCACTCTATTCAGGCATCACCAGCGAACTCATGAGGAGACTCCAAACGATACAGAACGCAGCAGCCAGGCTGATCCTCAACCTGTCCAAAAGGACCCATTAAACCCAGCACCTGAAAGACCTCCACTGGCTTCCCATCCAGAAGAGATGCCAGTTCAAGCTACTGACCCACGCCTACAAAGCCCTCCACAACCAAGGACCTGCATACACGAACCACCGCCTGAACTTCCACCAACCATCCAGAAACCTCTGTGCACCTCGCCCTTGCACAGACTCCGTGCATAAGCCGCTGTCGCTCCGGAGGACGCTCCTTCCCTCACCTCGCCACCAAATCCTGGAACGCCCCCCCAAAACCTATGAACATCACCCTCGCTGACAGACTTCTGGAAGAAACTCAAGTCCTGGCTCTTCAACTGAAACCCGCAGCCCAGCGCCTGGATACCCTCATGGGTGATAAGCCGCGCTATACAAGTACAGTATGATTGATTGATTGATATAAATAGAATGAAGTAGTTTTCACTGAAACACCAAATTAAACAACAGTATCCACCACTGATACAGTCCTGTAGCCACCTATGGGCCTAGCACCCGAAAAAAAGGTCTCACAATATACCACTGCCTATTTCCCCAATATATGAAAATATTGGGGAACTTAGAAATAGGCTCAATTTAGGCAGTGATTGCTCAAGAGAAAAATAAACAGCTTGATAGGACCCCTAATAGGGTGGGCAATTCACTCATAGGGGACAGACACCACCTGTAAATGTGGTTGATTGAGTATGATTTAACCATGGAAGTAAGAGAGCTGACATCTAATTCCAGCTTTACCACTTTACCTAAATATGCTGGACATAAGCACTGTATTATACATCTAGACAGGTCCCACAAAACAGTGGCATTTCCCTGAGAAGGGTAGCCCTTAACCTTGCCATCAGAATCACTGCCACCGGTTGTATGTCAGAGGCACACATGGCTAAACCACCTGTGCCTCTACCACACAGCCCAAACAACGAATGAACCTGAACAACGCATTCCTTTACCACGCATGCCTTTACCACGCAGACCTTTACCATGCAATTTCATGTTAAGGGCATGATGGGTAGAGGGATGTGTGGTAAAGTTCACACCCCAGCCCCACCGCCCTGATCCCTAAACCCCTCCCAGAGCCCTAAAAATTACCCCACCAGTAAAACCTAAAACTTCCCCAACCTCTCCCCCTGCCCTAAAACTACCCAACCCCCTTCCCTGAGCCCTAAAACCCTGACCCCTGCCTCTATAAACAACCCAACCACCCCCTAAACCCTAAAATCTACCCCCACCCCTTAAACTTAAAACTACCCGTCCCCCCGCATCCTAAAATCTATCTCCTTCCCTATAAACAACCCCGACCAAGCTCTAAAAACTACCGCCACCACTAAAGCTACCCCCCCAAAACCCGGCCCCAGCCAGAATGTTACAATCCTACCTCTGATGCCGAAGCTGCAGACATGATTATCTCTGCTATGCGCAAGGTGGATATCTCTGTACACAGCAGTCCAAAGTCTCTGAAGAGCATCAGGCAAATGTCTGCAGACCGCCAGGAGAAGGCGGCAGTTGTCTCTTAGCAGAACACTGCCATGGACTTCCAAGCCGTCCATATCAGAGGCTAGCAGGTAAGGGTGGTCCATCAATGTCTTTATTGCCTCTGTAGTACACAGGCCTAAAGGTGCTACGGGCTACCCCTGTAACACTGCTGATAGGACTACCAGAGAGCTGGTAGCGGCGCAACTGATGTGGAGCAGTGAGGGTTGAAAACTGAAACCAGCCGACGAAGATAGCGGAGGTGGAGAGGTAAACAGTCAGCAGGCATAGCCGGAGAGATTGTCGGAAGGTGTATGTCAGGGATGATTTATGTTGGATAGTGGGGCAATAAGAATGGCGTAGAGAGATCATAACCAAGAGGAAGCTGGCAGCAATAGAAGATTATGCAGAATAGTTACCTTGGGGGGAACTATTGGCATATAAAGTGTTATCCAGTCATTAGACAGTCTAATGGTAGAAGGTTGCTGATCGACAAGCTTGGCAGAATGGGGACTGTGGTCTTTGGAGTGTGGAGGGTAGGACCTCAGGGGAAATATGCGACAAGGTAGGATGGGGAGGCTCAAGATGAATTTGTGCATGCAGGGGCACAGAACTGGGAGACAAGGGCTTTTGTAAGGTGTCGTCTGACATGGCTGAGAGGGAACCCATTGACTTGAAGAGTGGGGTGCAGCAACTGGTTTAAAAGGATCATTGACAGTTGAAGACAGATAGAACTTTGTGAAGCTCAAGTCACAGGAAGCTGGCAGACCTGAAGGGCACAAGAGAAGGCGAACAGACATGGTATGCCAGTGGCCCACGAAAGCTGTGCTAGTGCTGTTGAATAAGCGCTTGCCTTAAGGCTACCTTGTTGCTCACCAGTGCCCTGCATTTCTCCTAGACGTCTAATGTGTATGTAATATGGAACTAAACCAGTACCATTTAATTCTATGTCAGGACCGGAGGCTCAGATTATGCTTTGTCTTTCTCCGCTTTATTAACATATAAATCTCATAGCAGCCAGAAAGACATATTTATAAAAATCTTTGAATGCACTAAAAGTAACACATGAACCAAGAAAACATCAACTCCCATAACGCCAAGGGAGGTGTCCAACAACATAGTCCTTCCATAGTGTCCATCACCAATACATAGTCCTTTCACTCTGTCTGTCCCCCTGTTTCTACGCTGCTTCGCAGCCAGTTAAGTCTCAATTTATTTCCTTGTCTGTTATTCGTGACACTTCTAGCAATAGTGGTTTGTTTATATACTGTTTATTGCCCCCGGTGCTGTGATACGTGCTGCGTTAGCCCGGGGACTGTTTAAAAATTGGCGTTGTCGTTTTGCTTTTCAGATTCCCTACCGGCCGCAGGAGCGTTTCGCACTCCTTACGCAGCCGGCGCCATTGCAGTTGCGGTGCTTTGGAGACCCGCTAGGGGGACTCGCTCGTCTCGTTGATCTCGCATCGGGGTTCCTCAGAGGAGGAGCCGCGCTCCGAGAAATGAGTCCGTTGAGCCTTGTCTTCGCCCGACGCCCGGCTTCCCGGGTCTGTATTTCCCTGCTAATTACAACGACGCCCCGGCAGGGGTCTGTACAGCGGGATCTTCCCGCGGTGCCGCTTACGGGCGATTTTTTCCATTGCACATCAGAATCCCTGGCACAGCGCGCGGTGAGGCAGCTAGCCCTGTCAGTTTCTCTGAGGGCTTTTTGGCGCGCTGTAGGTGGGTGCAAGCCTTATTGCGGTCTTGAGCTGCTCTATAATAATTGCAGTCCTCCGGTCTGCCACAAATTTGTCTGGGTCCCCCAGCTTGGTACTTTTTAGCGCACAGCGCTTTGAAAGAAGGAAATTGACACATTCATTTATTTATTTATTTTATTGTTCCCCAAATCATATTAATGGAGACACAAAATGATTTATATGAGGAGAAGGAGGTCCAGGAATACTTACCATGGGACGACGAGTTCTATGATGCTGTGGACTCCTCCATCTACAGAGTGGTCCACGAGGTGGTTGGGCCTATGGAGCAACGCCTGTCAGACAGGACCGTTCAAGAGTGCGCAAAATTAGTGCAGACGCACGCAGAGCTCCCTGCACCCCCGGCTGACCCCGCTGCAGGGGAGGGCCCTCCACCTCCCAAAAAGAAGTGCTCTGAGGGGGTAGATAGGGATGCGTTTGCACGCCTTTAAAACGCCTTCCTTGCAAAGGTAGTGTCTTCCTCCCCTGCCCCCCCTGAACCCCCACCCGGAAACTGAACCCCAGGGAACTCCAGACCCAGCCTTCCCGTAGCCTGATGAGGACTCCCAGGGGGATTTGGATGACGAGGCAGGTCCCTCACGCTTGGTCCCCTGGCGACAAGGTGGCCAAGTTTGTCGCGGGCTGCCTCCGCAAGCCCCTAGAAAAGGAGGCTCGGGTTGCCCTAAGGGCAGAGTGTCCGAGGCCCACTCTGGAGGGGAAGGTTGCCTTCACCCCAGAGTTGGACTCCAAGATGGCTACTTTCCTAGCAAAATATATGAAGGACCCTCGGAAGGGCATAGATAGATCCTGGTGGTCATGCCAGGATAAGCTCCTCGATGCCATTGGTTCTATGACCAAAATTTTGGACATGGCAGAGGAAGCTAAGGTGTCATAGTCCCCTATTTCTCCCGAGGTCCTATCTAACTGGGCGCAGCGGGCCATTATCTTTATGGGCAATGCCAACTGTGCCCTGTCAACGGAGCGTCGCCGCTCGTTGTTGATTAAACTTGATCCCAAACTTGGAGACTTGGCCTCCTCGAAGGCGGGGGCAGTTGCGCAGGGGGGCCTCTTCAGAGACCCTTTTGTGAAGGAGTTGGGTAAATTTGTAGCAACATTTACCTCTTTGGATAAGGCCCAATCCAATATCAAAAGGGTTTTCAACCCGCGGGTTTTCCGCGGGGCCGGCCGAGGTAGGGGCCGCTCGGTCGGCCGTGGTTTCCAACAGAATCCCCAAAGGGGACAAGGCTCCGGTCACGGACAATATAATTCCAGCGCAAACTACAACAACGTTTATCCGACAAGAGGCCAGCGCTTCAAAGGCCGCGGAGGATTCAAAAACAACGCCGGTGGCGGCAATCCTAGCGGTAAGTGTTCTATCAGCGGCCCAGGTCCGCATAGGGGGTCGTTTAGCGACCTTCCAGGACGCTTGGGCAGCTATTACATCAGACGCATGGGTCTTACAGACCGTTCAGGGTTTTCATATTGAATTTTACGATCACCCTCGGCAGGAGCATTACCCTCACCCCATCTCCTTCACAGCCCATGAGGCACAGTTGATCGACGAGGAGGTCTCTGCGCTGCTTTGCAAAGGAGCCATTTGCCGATCAGCTTTGCATCCCGACGGTTTTCTAAGCAACATATTCTTGGTGGACAAATCCGATGGGGATACCAGCCAGCCGGTTATCAACCTCAAAGAGTTCAACGGGTGGTTGGTATACCGACACTTCAAGATGGAGGGGATTCACCTCCTCCGGGACGTCCTGCTCCCATCCGACTGGATGGTGAGGTTAGACTTAAAGGATGCGTACCTGGTAGTTCCAATCCATCCCCCTCATCGGCAGTTCCTGCAGTTTTGCTGGAGAGACCTGATTTACGAGGTCGCCGCCCTTCCATTCGGTCTTTCCTCAGCATCATGGTGTTTTACCAAAGTGCTCCATCCAGCAGTGGAATTCCTCAGGGCCCAGGGCATACGCATGATCGTGTACTTGGACGATATTCTCTTCATGGCGCAGTGTCCCAGGATCTTGTCCAAGCAGCTCCGGCAAACGGTGTCCCTTTTGCAGGGTCTGGGTTTTATCGTCAACGAGGACAAATCTGTTCTCAGCCCTTCCCAGAAGGTGGTTTTCCTCGGGTTTGTGGTGGATTCCATCCACTCGTCCTTGAGTCTGCCGTCTCGGAAGATGGCTAAGATTCGGCACGAGTTGCGTCAAACCATCTCCAAGACTTACACTTCTCTCCGACAAATTGCCCGGTTGGTGGGCCTCCTGTCCTCATCCATTCAGGCAATTTTCCCGGGGCCCCTGCATTATCGGGCCCTCCAGCGCCTCAAGGCATTCTACCTGCGGAGAGGGTTGTCGTACGATCACTCGATACCTCTCTCTACGGAGGCCAAGGAGGAGATCGCGTGGTGGCTGACCCATATGGAGGCGTGGAACGGTCGGGCGATTTTTGGCTCGGTTCCGGACCTCGTCATAGAATCCGACGCCAGCAGATTAGGCTGGGGCGCCCGCTGTGGGGAATTCTCCACCGGAGGTGTTTGGTCATTAGAAGAGCAGAACCTCCACATCAACTGCCTGGAGCTTCTGGCAGGTTCCTTTGCGGTTCGTTGTTGGACCAGGGACAGAGTGCGGTCATGTGTCCTCCTAAAGATGGACAACATCTCAGCTGTTCGGTACGTCAACCATTTGGGGGGCCCTCGCTCACGAGCCTTAGCGAACCTGGCAAAGGACTTTTGGGGTTTCTGCTTGGCTCATCACATCTCAGTAACAGCGGAATACCTTCCGGGCCAGGACAATCAGATTGCGGATTGGCACTCGAGAAACCTCCGCGATTCCAGTCTAAGGAAACTGGATCCTCAGGTCTTTCGGTGGTTGGAGAACCTGTGGGGGCCTTTCTCAGTAGACCACCAAGTCCTGAGATTTTTCAGTTGGAAACCGGATCCAATGTCTTCTGCCACGGATGCCTTTCTCCAGGACTGGAGCCAGGAGAGGGGCTACGCATTTCCCCCGTTTTCGATGATCACAAGAGCGGCCGCCCAGATTCGCCGTCAGGGGGCAGAGGTGGTAATCGTGACCCCGTGTTGGAGATCGCAAGTTTGGTTTCCAGTTCTTCTGGAACTTTCTTGGGATTCTCCAATCCTACTCCCCCTGTTTCCTCACCTGCTTCTGAACCCAGACAGAGTTCCGCATCATCTGGTCACCCAGGGTTTTCTTCTTCTCATGGCGTGGCGGCTTTCAAGCAACGGTGGTCGCTCCTGGGCCTTTCGAGACCGGCTGAAGTTCTCTTGTCAAAAGCATGGGCAGATAGCACCACAAAACGTTATCGGTCCGCCTGGACAAGATGGGTTCGTTGGTGTCTTCAAAGGAATTTGGATCCCGTGGTCGCGGGTGTTGTTCCAATCCTGAACTTCCTGGCGGACTTGGCGACAGAAGGGTTGGCGTATCGCTCAATCAATGCGATAAGGTCGCCAGTTTCGGCAGGTCACAGCCCAATAGACGGGGCTCCGGTGGGAGAACACCCGTTCGTCTGCAGGCTTCTGCGTGGTATCCGTCTTTCCTTGCCCCCGGAAACACGCTACTCTGCCCTATGGGACATCAACCTAGTCTTGAACCTTTTTCTGTCTTGGCAACCAAATAGGTACCTTTCTTTGAAAGAAATCTCGTCCAAGCTGGCAATGCTTTTATGTTTAGTCTGCTGCAGGAGAGTTTCTGATGTCCGTGCATTGGACATCTCAGCGAAAGTTTTTTCCCCAGACGGAGTAGTGTTCACGGTGGGACGACGTACTAAGTCTCATAGCCGGACGGTCTCGTACCCGGCTTTTCCGGATGTCCCAAAATTATGTGTTGTGAGCTGCCTCAAGGCATATGAAGAAATAACTCAAGAACTCCGTCCTCCGGGCGAATGGCAACTTCTTATCGCTATGAAAAAAACGCACAAGGCTGTCTCTTCCCCCACTATAGCCAGGTGGGTGCGTTGGGTCATGCAAGAAGCGGGCATTGACACAAAGCAATTTGGAACCCACTCAGCCAGGGGTGCGATGGCTTCCAAGGCTTTTTCTCTAGGGGCTCGTCTAGAGGACTTGATGCATGCAGCGGATTGGTCCTCGGACTCGACATTTAAAAGGTTTTACTTCAAACCTGTAATAGAGGTCGCTCAGTTGGTGGTAAGTAATCTTTAAACTAGCATAATCTGAGCCTCCGGTCCTGACATAGAATAGAAATTTGCCTAGCACCGTAAAGGTAAGTTTCAATTCTATTAAGGACACAGAGGCGAGGATTATCCCACCCGGGGCACGGTCTCGTGCGAACCTACCCGTATGATGGTAAGTAACCGATTCATGCTTATAAGATTCCCCCTCTTAGTTGGGGAATGTATTTGATACGGTTGGTTCTTCTAGTATGCAATCGTTGAAGCCTTGTATTTTTGGATTGGTTTTTCTTGAAACCCTTACGCTGTCTCTGCTCTTCTAGGAAACGACAGTTCAAAACAGGACCAGTGATGGATTAGCGTGACTCGCGCGAAGAAAGAGGAGGGACAGACAGAGTGAAAGGACTATGTATTGGTGATGGACACTATGGAAGGACTATGTTGTTGGACACCTCCCTTGGCGTTATTGGAGTTGATGTTTTCTTGGTTAATGTGTTACTTTTAGTGCATTCAAAGATTTTTATAAATATGTCTTCTGGCTGCTATGAGATTTATATGTTAATAAAGCGGAGAAATACAAAGCATAATCCTCGCCTCCGTGTCCTTAATAGAATTGAAACTTACCTTTACGGTGCTAGGCAAATTTCTATTCACTTGAAGAGAGGTCTGTAAGGCAATACATTAGGGAAATTAAGGTCTCCATTTGTACAGCACCTTCAGCAGTGCTGGCGTGTAGCTCTGAGGGGGCATATTTTAATCTACACCTGTGTGCTTGATTGTTTAGAACTGTGTTTAAAAACCATGCAGTTTGAATAATGCTACACCTTTACTCAAACATAAATTGATGGGCCTTTTCCACCACTGCTTTTTACCCCTGCAAAATTAAGTTTACATTTAATTTACTTTTCACTAGTATTTCAGATCTAACGTGCTTAAACAAACTATCTGCTACTAAATGTCTGCAAAAATCCATGACCGATAGCTTCCAAATCCTCTGTAGAAGTATTTTTACATCTCATCACATTGTGTACAAAGTTAACAGTCTGATCTGCTTTAAAATGTAATGTTTTAGCAAATTCTTCAACTGTACCTTCGAGTAGATTTACACCAATAAAGAAAAAATGCCAAGATGTATTTAGTACTGTTAATCCTTAAAATGTTGTTCCAGTAGAGGCTGCTACCGATTGGGAGTGGTGAGGCGGAAGGAAATGAAAAACAAAAACACTTGCCTGGGCCGGCCGCCGCCTCTCCTCTGTCCTCTTCTTCCTATCTCCACCGGCAGCAGGAAGCACCCGGGCTCCCAGGCTCCCCATAGCCAATCACAACACTGCAATGCACCGTTGTGATTGGTCTGAGCACCCTGGTTCGGCGCTCAGATGGGGACTGGGAGGCTTTCCATGTTCCTCACCAGGCTGTGTAAAGCAAGCCTGGTGGGGAAGATGCAAAGTGCGCAGGACTGCTTGGCCGGCCGGTGAGGGCTGGCCAAGCAGTCCTGCGCACTTAAAGAGTGTAAACCACACTTCTCCCTGCACTGGCCAGCCCCGTTCTGAGAGCCACTGACTTCAATAGGAAAAATAAAATGATAATAACGATACGTTATTTTCATTTTATTTTTCCTTTTGAGCAGTGGGGCGACGCTCCTCCGCCTTAGCGGAGGAGCCGCCACTGTGTTGTTCCATTTAACCCTATGATGGCCAGGGAGAAAATCCACCCGCATTATTTTATATTGTCCTTTCAGGGGCAATGAGTCTACTCCCACAGAACATATTTTCCTGACTGAGGGCCTGCTCCGGAGGAGCTGTGCTGCATTTCATTTGCTGTAAAAGGCATACCTCTCAATTCATCCTCATCTAAATCATCAGCACCTTCCCACAGACTTCAGTGCTTGGGATTATCCGCCCTGAAAAAACTTCTTAACTGTTCAGGACATTTTTCTTCTACACTTACTTCAATGTCAATGGGATCACCCTTCAATACCTATCAATCTCACCCTCATTGTAGACTCATAAGGTTGTCAGGTATGAAATAGGACAGAGTGGGTGGAGCTGTGAGCAGAGTCGTTTTAGAACACAGGCAAAGTGGGCAATTGCCAGGCCCCCAACCTCCAAGGGGCCCCCTGGTAAAGCGAGTGGACAGTCTAAATTTCTTCAATGATAGACATGCTCCACTGTGAAATTTAAAATATCAGTATTTTTTTTATTAGCAATGTTATCAGAATCTTAGTGCCACATTTACTAAGGATTTATGCCAGGGGAAAAGTCAAGCAAAGTGACACAAAGCAGCTCAAACTCTTACTTACATTACAGCGCAAAAAAATATTTTCGCGGGAAAGATGCCTTGTTCTAAGCGCAAATAACTCTTTAAGCTGCTTTGCACCACTTTACATGAAGAGAGCATTACATGGGTAGATTAACCCAAGCACCCATAGTTTTTTTTACTTTGACACAAAGTCTGACCTACTAAAGATAGCCAAATGATACACACCATGGACGATAAATTTCCGAGTCTTTAGCAGGCGCTCTCAAATATCGGTATATCAATTTCCACTCCTATCTATAACAGTGGTGCTCAAAGGAAGGAGGAATCACCCCACCTCCTAGAGTTGAGATCCAAAAGATCTCTCTAAGTATCAAAAAGCAATTCCCAAGCACACACTTCCGATTCAATAATGTACACAGTATGCAATTTCTTGGACAATCTTTGTCTTTTGTTCTTTATTTTCTTTTGTTTCTTGGTGCCCAGCCAACACGTGTTTCGTCGTAACTGGTATTTCCCACGACTTCCTCAGGGCTAGAATACAATAAGAAGGGTATATTGGGGTTGTAGTGTGTGAGCACACACACCACATGCTAGTATATGTGATAGAAGTGGAAACCAAACATAGTTAACCCAGAACTGGAGGTGTCCTGATCGAAAGTGCCATCATTATTATACATATATACATCTCATAAGTTACAATATGGTGACAAGGATTGTTACAGTGATTCATATGGTCAAATACCTTGATTTCAATTGTGGTGTAGATCATCACCTATTGCAAATGTTGAATCCATATAATCTTATTGGTAAGATTAACGACATTCCAAATTTCATGCAATTGAATCCGTGGGACGCAGTGCTAATTTTTACCCGCATTAAATATCCAATATTGCCAAAGAATATAGAAACCTGTGAGCGGTCCTGTATGACCGATCCCCATAATGTGGCTAAATACCAAAAGTCCCCTTCTATATCCAGGTGTGATGCTATGCATACCTGTCTTCTTCTTGATATATGCGTAATCAACCTGTATGGTGATCAATGTTTGGGCAAGTCAATATCTCCATAATGTTAAAGCCAACCATACAGACAATGCACGCATGTCACCCTGAATTCTCAACTCATACCTTGTCTCCGGTTGTACTTCCATCCCGGAAGTATCATAGGCGTGTCTCAGTAAAGTGTATTCATACATACTCAGTGTAACGTGTATTTCTTCTTGGTGATCTTAAAATATTTATTTCCGCAATTACAGTATCCATAATCAATTCAATATTCAATCATGTTCGGGTTCCCTTAATCTAGGGCAAGAGAAACGCTCATGGGTAAAAATATAATCAACTTATATATTCTGAGTCGGTGTCAGTCTATGCACCAAAAACGAAGACTTCTTTTAATAATATGTTCCTAAGTGTTAATAAGACTCGTACCTGTAACCCATTGTGGAGTGCAGCCTCGTATGTATCACTAAATCTCAAATTGACTCGAGTACTAGGCACTTAATATAGGTTTATGGTGGTTTTTGGATTAATGGGGTTACATGACACATTATAGGATAATGATATGGTGTTTATCTTTGTTTGTACCTCTGAGGAAGTCGGTGGCAATTGCCACATCGACGAAACAGGTGTTGGCTACATCTATGAACCTTTCCTTGTATTCAGGTTACATCTGATAACAGATTTATATATGAAGAAATATTTGGAACAGAATAAAGGAATTAACGAAAGGAATAACAACAGTGTATTGTGGATAAATTATACTACTGGACATTTTTTTAATTGAAGGTGCTCAGGAAGACTGTATATATAACTCATATATCTATCTACATTACTGCTATCTCTAGGCCCTTCTCCCTCTAATTCACGTCTCTCGCAATACTGTTTCCCTTTATGTCCCTGTACATGTCTTGGGTCCTGCCTGGTCCAATTTCTCTGGTTACATGTTCACAGATAACTGCCTAGCCAGAGAAGTGGTCATATATAAAGAGGAGAAGAGGGACAATGCGAAGGAAGCGAAATCAAGGGAAAGTTAGTACATTGTTACCAATGTAATGGTGAAAATCCTCAGAGTAGCGCTTTGATTTTAACTGCTGCAGCAAGAATGCAAGTAGTGAATGTGGGGATATATTTGTTGAATACTAATATCCAGCAACTAAGTCTACCATTTCATGCACTATCTGCATGTAATAGTATGCACTAGGCCACTAAACATCCAACAAGTCTTTATTTGCGTGTTTTCCTACCAGAGTAACAAGCTAGTCAGACATTGAATTCCACATAAGACGATGTTGCTGCAAGTAAAAAAAAGATCTAGATCCAAGCTCAAAAAGAAATGGCTTTATCAATGCTTGTTCAAACTTTTTTTGGTACTATTTGGCTGACAGATATCAGGCAGCTTGAGTTTTCAGTTGTTTTTGCTTGCACCCGTTTTCTGAAGGATTAACATATAATTCCACATTGTTTGGAATCACAAGGGCGTGAATGAGTGGAAAAGCGGTGATAAATTTAACGCTGATCTGAAAAATATATCTTGCCCAGGGCCCCACAAATCCTTAAGATGTCCCTGGCTGTGAAGCAAGCTTCTTGTATCCTGTTTACCTAGAAGTGTTTTTCTGCTTTTAAGCCAATCTAAACCTAGGGTAACCAGCTGCCCCAATAACATTTCTTGAATTTTGCTACTAAAAATGAACGTGGGGCAGGAAATTCCTTTTGAAGTCCAAAGTGACAGGCACCGCCACTTTCTCTGCTTTAGTAATACTTAGGGGTGTAACGTAGGCCTCAGTGACCACTTTGGTGCAGGGAAGCCACACCCTTTAGGGAGACCCAGCTCAGCCCAGGACGCTGTGAATTTGTGAAGTGATTTGGCCCACTTTACTTTTAGGGGCTCCTCCTTTTCATGTTCTGCCTCTGGTAATAGCATAACCTGTTTTCTCATTAACTGAAGTGCTCATGGTTCACCATATGGATCACTTTTTTTCACAGGTTACTCCAGAGGAATGTGAGACAGTCATTGCAGCCTTCACCCCAGAGGAAAATATACATTGCTTGATAGCAGACAATCTCTGACCTTCATTTGTTGGAGGAGCTATTTGATTAGTCTGCACCAGGCTGATAAAGTGGCTTGTAACTGGGTCAGACTGGGACAAAAAATAGGCCTGGACACCAAAATAAAAGTGGCACCGATTAGTGAATCAGATAGCCAAAAAAGTGGCCCACATTTGCAAATCGGGGTAGTTTTGAACTTGTAAAGACACGCTGTATTGGTGCTTTGCAAGGTATGGGACCTTGCATGCATTTCTGCTTGCTGCAGGTAATGTTTGTGGTAATAACAGGGAAATCAACTGTAAACACCTGCCTACTAGACTACAAAACAGCCCCACAAACAATCAAAAAACAAACCCACACGCTAACCTGTCAGACCAGCCCTTTTTTGCCAGATTGTCCTATGAGCCAGTCCGACCCTGTTTGTAACCAGGATGAGACCCACTCCAATGGAGTGGCACAGGCTTTTTCTCTCTCACCCATCTCGGTCTCGTCACAGCATAAGGCGCTGGAAGTAGGGCTGCTGGAGGTGCTGTAGCACTGCCAGAAATAATCATGCTGGAGTTCAGAAAGTGAATGAGCAATAAAGAGTCCTCTAAACTTTGTGTGCATCTTGTCACATTTGCTGCTGTTGAAAGACAAAGTTCAGATGTCAGGCTATGTCTTCTGACAAATGACTGCTTATTTAGAAACTGCAGTGTACTTTTATTTCTCTGACTGCAAAGTGAGAGAATTTTGTAAAAGTGATGTAGGTGACAACCCTGCTGGGGTACAGAAAAAAGAACGGAAAAACTCTAGGCTGCCAGTTTTTTTGTAACACTCATTCAAATTTCAGCAAATGAACCATAAACATATTTCATATTATATCAGCAATTAAGAAAGCGGAAATGAAGCACTTTTTTGTAATTCTGTAGTGTGATGGAAACAAAGATTTTTGTAGGATCAAAACAAATCAAGACACTTGATGATGTGTCAATGATAAATATTCTCTGAAACCCAATTTCCACACTTTATAGTTTTACCAGTAAAACTGCATGTCTATTCAGATTAAGTGGCCATTTCTACAGGAAATGTACTGTCTGTAAATGACAGTGCCCTACCTCACCAGTCCTCCAAAATGCACCACCAGCTACATACCACACCCATACCACTCTCCTACTGAATGGGCGTGGCACATTGGCTACACTTGTTTTTCGTATGAAGCTTAGATTTTGCACAATCCCTATGACTTCAGTGATATAACATTAGTGGCAGCGCCCGCCCTCTGAAAATTGTTCCAGCAGCACTGCGTCCCAGATACTATGGGTGATAAAAGCGTAGCCTTGGAATTGTCATTCTTAGGAGTGCCACATACCTGTCAACTCACCCGCATTTTACGTCTGTTCACCCTGTGAAAAACAAAATAACTCTGTAGACTTTAATCGAGTCACCCGCTTTTTAAACATATATTGTATTGTATTGTAATTGCATTTATATAGCGCTTACTACCCCTGACGAGGCGTCAAAGAAATTGTTAATTCCCCATTGACTTTAATTGGATTACCCTCTTAACCGCCTGAATTTACCCGCATTTTGAGGCATTAGGTTGACAGGTATGGGGCCAGAAATGGGATGATTCCCAAAAGCCCAGTGCGTAGCAGACCAGTGGGGCTGGGGTAAAGTCATTCTCACGTTCGTTACGTCAGACCGGACGCACCCAATCCCAGCCCTAGTGGGTCAAAGAGATCTCATATTCAATGTCTGATAAATGGCTGAGTTTGCCTTTATCCTTGGACCATTTCAGAGTGAGTCGGCAGTCACTAGCCACAGCGCTACCGTCCTCTCAGAGTCACTGTCCTGTCAGGAAATCTGCCACTGTCCCAGTGTCCAGTCCACTGATGGAAGGTGACCAAAACATGGGAGAATGCGCTCAAAGTCTCGCACTGAAGAAAAAAAAAAGACCGGGAGGTATTATTCGACGTGCAACAACGCACACGCGAGAGCTTTTGAGTGACGTCAGAGCCTGCATCTGGAACGTGATTCCCAGACCGTCTGGCTTCCTTCCTGCCTTCGGGACTCTCATTCCTCCACAGGATAAGACGTGACTTCCCCTGCAGAAGCTCTTGGGTGTTATCTATTAAGAAGACCCTACGCGGCTATAGATAGAAAAATGCTTGTTTGTATTTGCGCTTCCTGCTTCGCCTAATTCTGACTGGTGCATTGTTATTTCCCTGTCTCTGCATAGGATAGCGAGTCACGCTGTTTTACTCTTGTGTTTTCAACGCTAGTGGTCCTGTCATATTTGTTTCGGGCACTGCTCCTTAAAATATTACTTTGAGAAAAGGCTGTTCGGTGGACTGGTGGTCCACAAGGAGATTTGGGAGATTTCGAGACCGGCTGGTGCCATGGAAGGATAGGTTGGGAACTTCCAGATTTACCACACTACACCGAACTCCCAGATAGTGTTTTTTTCTTTACCCTAGTCCACCTTTAACCGGAAACTGCGCATTTTTGGCATAGTGTCACCAATTGAAAAACATTCGAACTGTTAGTGGGGAAAAGTATCGCCCATTTAGAGAATGTTCACCCCACTATGGGGGAGAACTTGGTGGTTTCAGGCCTTTGTACCAATTGAGAAGGTGCCCCGTGCGCCCCCAAAATGAAAATAAAACCGATCTCTCGTTTTGCAGTTTTGGCATTTACTCAGAGGGCTAGAGGTGGTCTGCTCTGTGTGTGTGGGGGGGAGGGGGGGGGGGGAGGGTTTGAGCGTACTCCTCTTTCTGAGCACTGCTGACTTGCAGGGCTTCATTTCAATGCGTCTGCTATTTATAAACGCGGAGAAAATGTGCTAATGTGACCAGAATGACCATCGCTGTACATGTTGTGTGACTAACATACCCTGTCTGTGATTCACATGTCCCCCTAGGTGCGGTCTGGTGGCACTGTGGATGGCTGGAGCCTTGCTAAAGCTTGAAGACGCGGTTCCTCTGGACACGATTGTCCGCGTGGCCCGAGAAAGGGGTTACACTGCCCAGGGAGAAATGTTTTCAGGTAAATGGCCACTGCAGAGCTGTCTGCCCACCCTGGTCTGGTACCAGCGAACGCAACAGAGCCCAGCCCTCTAGTAACATAACAATATGACAAAGTCTCGTCAGTTACAGACATTTACAGAGACATTCCTGCCCAGTTACTTGAAACCCATGATTATTATCTTAGAACCGCAGCCGGGGAGGATGCGGTTGAACAAGAAGGAGCAGGTGGACATGTAGCATATTATGTAGCCTCCTAGGTGACAGCAAGGGAGGAACCACCAACAGAGGACACTTTCAGACATACAAGGTGAAATGTGACACAGGAGCTTACACTGAACGAGTTTATTTGGTAAGAAATAGTTTGAGGTCAGTTAGTTTTCTTCTAAAACATTTTGCAAGAGCTATCATTTCTTCGTCAGAGGACGGTAGAACAATGGTGCACTAAACAGGTGCTGCAAAGGCATCCTATCCCTTTGTCACATCAATGCTAGAATATTTGTCACTGTGGAAGAGGTTTATGCTGTATCGTGCTCTGGTGTGGAGTTTGTTGTTCAAAGATTGGCATCTAACAGCATTTTAGGATTTTTGTGAGCTCATTTTCTACATTGGACAATTCGCTACATGACTGGTTTGACATTTAATCTGTAAGTGTTCAATGAGGATGTTTGCTTTGGTTGAGTCTAAAGGGATTTGCCCAGTGGGATCCTCAAATGGGCATCAGTATTTGCAAATGAATAAAGGGTTTGAGCTGTCTCCCCTAGCTCATCCGCATGCCTGCCTTGAAATAATGATAAATTCACTTTTCCTTTCATCAATTGCTGGCACATTTTCTGAGGACTTTTGTATCTTTTATGTAATGCCCTAAGTTGCCAAGAGTATGAACAGATTTGGGTCCCTTGCACCCTGTGCCACAGGAACCGAGTTATACCTCAATGATGAGGCCTGACGAGGCATAACAATGTCAAAACCGGCCTGAGTTGCTTGTGGTCCCTTCTGGTGGGAGGGCCTTGCCTAGCATTTTGGGATGACTGCTCCCATGAGGCGCAGGGTCAGTACCGACTTCAATAAATTAGGCCTCACAAGGTCTAGAGTGGCTGAGTGGGTGAGAAATGATGGGTTGTAATTAGGGCTCCTGGTTTTATGGTATTTATTTTTTTAACATTTCCTTCTGTATTTATCCATATCTATTTTTTAGCCATCTTATTGGTATTTATCCATATTTATTTTGCGTCGCGAGAATAAGCAGAGTCGTAAAATGGTATATATCCACATTTATTTAACTGATAAACATGCACTCATACTTCGATGCCTGTTGAGTTTTAGCAAATTAAGCAGCCAAATATAACTAAACACTACACCCACATGTAAGTATAGCATTATATACAAATATATTAACTAATGCCTGTATTTAAGGAAATTTCATCCTGTTTTTTAACTTGACATGCTTTCCATCCGCTCAGCTGTTGGCCTGGAATTCATGAAGGGCAGCACGTTTAAATATAAATATAGACAGAAAACATATTGTTTTCTGACTGTATTTATCTGCAAAAATCAGTAAAAACGGGGAGCCTTAGTTGTAATGCTACCCCCACTGATTGCCAATGGTTTAGACTACCTGCAAGCATTCTTCCCATCACCTTTGTGTCTTTGGTTTTGGTGATACCTGTGTAAAGCATTTTCAGAAGGTGGATCAAGCTCACCCTCTACTCCTCTTGAGCAGACTTGTGCTCAGGCCGTCAATGCTTCGTTATGAACAGAGTCTCTACAACCAGAGAACTGAGGCCCAGAGGGTTTTAATCCGTTGTGGGTTGTGGGAACTGCCTCACCTCTAGTTGGCCACGCCCCTACCATCAGCAGTACCATTTCCATTATGTCTTACAGATGTGAAGCTTGTGACTGAACCTTACCTTTCATCGATTATTGACAATTACTTAGGGCTACTGGCACAAAGCACTTCCAGACAGCATGCTCTTGTATTCCTTTTGTATTCCCCTTTGGTTTTGCTATGTTCGCCCTAAGTTGGCAGGATATGCCCAGACGTGGGTCCCTTGCTCACTTTGCCACTGGATTCAAGATAGCCTGGCTGATGACGGCTGTAAGCCAGAAACCGGTCCCAGGATGCTTGTTTCCGGTCCAGGGAAGACATGGCTTGGCAGTTCGGGCTGGACTGTTCCCATGAGGCACAGGGTCAGACTGATTTGCATATGGCCATGTCTGAACTGGGGTGGCGGAGTGAGCTAAAGAATGATGATGGATTAAACCCAGATCAGTTGACTGGGGGTGAGTGCTTGCAATGTTCAACACTCCGTCCATCATCCCCTTTGGTTTTGCTATGTTCGCCCTAAGTTGGCAGGGTATGCCCAGACGTGGGTCCCTTGCTCACTTTGCCACTGGATTCAAGATAGCCTGGCTGATGACGGCTGTAAGCCAGAAACCGGTCCCAGGATGCTTGTTTCCGGTCCTGGGAAGACATGGCTTAGCAGTTCGGGCTGGACTGTTCCCATGAGGCACAGGGTCAGACTGATTTGCATATGGCCATGTCTGAACTGGGGTGGCGGAGTGAGCTAAAGAATGATGATGGATTAAACCCAGATCAGTTGACTGGGGGTGAGTGCTTGCAATGTTCAACACTCCGTCCATCATCCCCTTTGGTTTTACTATGTTCGCCCTAAGTTGGCAGGGTATGCCCAGACGTGGGTCCCTTGCTCACTTTGCCACTGGATTCAAGATAGCCTGGCTGATGACGGCTGTAAGCCAGAAACCGGTCCCAGGATGCTTGTTTCCGGTCCAGGGAAGACATGGCTTGGCAGTTCGGGCTGGACTGTTCCCATGAGGCACAGGGTCAGACTGATTTGCATATGGCCATGTCTGAACTGGGGTGGCGGAGTGAGCTAAAGAATGATGATGGATTAAACCCAGATCAGTTGACTGGGGGTGAGTGCTTGCAATGTTCAACACTCCGTCCATCATCCCCTTTGGTTTTGCTATGTTCGCCCTAAGTTGGCAGGGTATGCCCAGACGTGGGTCCCTTGCTCACTTTGCCACTGGATTCAAGATAGCCTGGCTGATGACAGCTGTAAGCCAGAAACCGGTCCCAGGATGCTTGTTTCCGGTCCAGGGAAGACATGGCTTGGCAGTTCGGGCTGGACTGTTCCCATGAGGCACAGGGTCAGACTGATTTGCATATGGCCATGTCTGAACTGGGGTGGCGGAGTGAGCTAAAGAATGATGATGGATTAAACCCAGATCAGTTGACTGGGGGTGAGTGCTTGCAATGTTCAACACTCCGTCCATCATCCCCTTTGGTTTTGCTATGTTCGCCCTAAGTTGGCAGGGTATGCCCAGACGTGGGTCCCTTGCTCACTTTGCCACTGGATTCAAGATAGCCTGGCTGATGACGGCTGTAAGCCAGAAACCGGTCCCAGGATGCTTGTTTCCGGTCCAGGGAAGACATGGCTTGGCAGTTCGGGCTGGACTGTTCCCATGAGGCACAGGGTCAGACTGATTTGCATATGGCCATGTCTGAACTGGGGTGGCGGAGTGAGCTAAAGAATGATGATGGATTAAACCCAGATCAGTTGACTGGGGGTGAGTGCTTGCAATGTTCAACACTCCGTCCATCATCCCCTTTGGTTTTGCTATGTTCGCCTAAGTTGGCAGGGTATGCCCAGACGTGGGTCCCTTGCTCACTTTGCCACTGGATTCAAGATAGCCTGGCTGATGACGGCTGTAAGCCAGAAACCGGTCCCAGGATGCTTGTTTCCGGTCCAGGGAAGACATGGCTTGGCAGTTCGGGCTGGACTGTTCCCATGAGGCACAGGGTCAGACTGATTTGCATATGGCCATGTCTGAACTGGGGTGGCGGAGTGAGCTAAAGAATGATGATGGATTAAACCCAGATCAGTTGACTGGGGGTGAGTGCTTGCAATGTTCAACACTCCGTCCATCATCCCCTTTGGTTTTGCTATGTTCGCCCTAAGTTGGCAGGGTATGCCCATACGTGGGTCCCTTGCTCACTTTGCCACTGGATTCAAGATAGCCTGGCTGATGACGGCTGTAAGCCAGAAACCGGTCCCAGGATGCTTGTTTCCGGTCCAGGGAAGACATGGCTTGGCAGTTCAGGCTGGACTGTTCCAATGAGGCACAGGGTCAGACTGATTTGCATATGGCCATGTCTGAACTGGGGTGGCGGAGTGAGCTAAAGAATGATGATGGATTAAACCCAGATCAGTTGACTGGGGGTGAGTGCTTGCAATGTTCAACACTCCGTCCATCATCCCCTTTGGTTTTGCCTTGAATTCCTTTTGAGCAGACTGAGGCTTACGCTGATATGGTGTCATCACAAATAAAGTCCCTGCTCCAGGAGACTAGTCTGGTTATTTGTAGGGCTTGGATCTGGTGTAGGTTGTTGGAACTGCCTCACCTCTAGTTGACCACTCCCGTCATCTGAAGTACCACTTAAATTAGGTCTTACCTCTGTGAATCTTGTGACTGACCTTTACCTTTCATAGATTGCCAGCAAGTTCTTAGGACTCCCTGCACAAAGCGCTTTTATACCCCTTTGTTTTCCTATAACAGGAGTAAGCAGGAAGTGCTTAAAGGAGAACTATATGGCTGTTCGGCTATAGGGAAGGGGACTGCTCATTTGAATTTAGTTCTTCACGGTAATTTAAACACTGGAATAATGGTTTTTACCCCGTGTGCTAAGCCCTTCTTTGGATAAACCTTCATTTATTTCACAAAAGGTATCCTTGACAAATTCAGGTCCTTTTTTCGCATTTCCTGTGGATTCTAAAGGTACCCAACGTTCATAGATTCCCTTGGAGGAAATCGAGAATATAGCTAAAATATTGCTAAATTTGGTATTTTTGTGGGAAAATTGGGGGAAAAAGTACTGTGCAAGAAAGCGTATGTTTGTTTTTCTAAACGTGTCAACTAAATGTTTGCTGTGCTAGGATCACCTGCTTCTTAGCTTTCGGTAACAAGCAGAATTGTATCAAAACATTTTTTAACACAGTTTTTGCTTTTTTCTAAAAGGTAGTCTTTTTTTCCTAATTTATCTGGGTTCAACCTACTTTCAGTTTCTAGTGGAAACAGGTGTGAAACCCATGGGTGAACCCAAATAGATTTACATTATTGAAAAGTAGACACCATTCTGCTTCCAGGAAGGAGTCAGTTGTGTAGATCTTTAAAGGCTTTCCCAAAGAAACAAACTGTTGAACTTAAAAAATAATGAAAATGAGTAGGAAAAAACAGCCATTTGTGAATGGACTATACAGCAATTCATATGATAAAATGTAAGGAATGAAAAACGGGTATGAAGGAATCGTTTGAATTTCTGAAATGTTTACAGGATACTGAGTTTAAGAACAATAGTTATTGTACACCTCTGAATTTGTGGTTACTCACACTATCATGTGATTCAGAGGGTATTTCGCAAAATGTCTTCTTGCTTACAAGTTTGCTTAAATTTGGAAGCCACAAATGCAGAGAAATCCAATTGGTAATAACACATATCCCACAGTTCTGTGTTCTCACACATCTCCCAATAGAAACAGTACCCTACTTGTGGCACTGGGCCTAGTGCTTGCAACACAAAATTCCACAAAACACCACCTGTAGACATCACAATTTACCCAGCAAAATCAACTGTATCGCCCCCTTCAGGGGTTGGGGCATCGCCTATAACAGGGTGATCTGCCTCCACCTCTTTGTTTATTTTTCACTAAGTACAAATCCTGGCTTCTGATGGGCTTTCTACCCACCTGGGGGGCAGATTGGAGACAATCCCCAAAACTGTCTTGCAGAAGGGCATAATGCCCCGTTTTGGGGTGGTGGCTTGGCCCTATGCCTACGTGCCTATGCTATGGTGGACCGCCCCCAACCCTCTGATTTTTTGTAAATATATCCTTGGCATCTAGCAGGTTTTCTACCCCACTCTCAGGGTACAGATTTGGGGTAAACATCCCAATCTGCACCCCCTTCCATCCCCCAGGAGCATGGCGGTATCCATAATGAGCCACCCCCACCACTTTTTTAAAGACTTTCCCTGTTGTTTAGTGGGCTTTCTGCCACCCAGATTGGGGCAAAACCCACCCAATCTGCCTACCTCCCTCCCGAGATGGGGCAGAAAGACTGTAATGACCCCTTTTGGGGTAGGGCCATGGCCCTATGCCTGTCCCACCCCTTTGATTTTTTTTAAACTACTTGTTCTGGTCTCAAGTATTATGTCTGTTACTGCCAGGGAGGGCACATTAGGGGCATTCGCCCCAATCTGCCCTCCAGTAGAGGCAGAATGACTGAAAAATTTGGGGTTGTGAAGGGAACATAGGCTCTTGTTCAAGGGGCTACCCCTGGTGTCTTGTGGAAGCGCTTGGTGATCACATCCCACTGTGGTGCTTTGCAGATTAGGAGAGGTATCGCTGGAAAGTTGAGTTTCTCAGTTTTCCAGGAATACCTCCCTATTTGCAAAATTCCCTGCGAGTGCCGGGAAGTTTTCCGCCCCCGCCATACTCGCAGTAAACCAGGAAACTGTTTCTTGGGTGCGGGTCCTGCAAATGATGTAATCACATCGATGACGCAATCGTCTCATTTGCCGGACTGTCACGCCCCACCTTCTCTAGAGCTGGAGAGTCTGCCTCTTTAACCCAGGGCGGGTCTGACCAAGGGTAAGATGCACTGAAGCAGCACATAACAGCTGCTGCTCCAGTGCCAGGCACTTGGACAGGACCTCCACATTCATAGCTCCCAGTTATAAGCACCATTGACGTAGAGGTCACGTCCATAGCACTCAAGCAGATAAGATTATTATAGACATAGGTACAAAATGAAATTACATTAACAAAAGTGTGGGAGGGTGCAAAGCAAGCAAATGAGATTATTTATTACACTGTTTTAATTGTGAGACTAATAATCATGAATATAGTGGAGGGTGGAAACACTCCGTCTTATTTAAAGACAATGGGTTTGATTCACAAACTCCATTTTGTAGTACATAAACTAGTTCTACAGTAGGTTACTTACTTGCTACAAAATGCTGTTCACAAACCTACAAATGGAAATCTCCACCTCTCTGTCTGTTCTGTGGAAGTTTGCTACTTACTAGTAAATGTGGGAGGGATCATGGAGGTGGTGGAAAAATGTTATGTTATGTTAATGTTAATGCAGCCTACTATAGCTCGCGAATCACCTCTGAAGAGGTATCTCAGCACCAACGATAAACACAAGCAAAACCTAACACAGAATATTAAAATAAGATTGTTTTAAGCAATTGTCTGAATTTGATGTAATCAGGGCAGATGCAAGCATAATAAGGCAAAGCATTCCAATAGTATGGGGCCAGGTAAAAAAAAGACCTGCCCCCCCCCCCCCCCCATCTAGTCAATCAGACACTAGAGAGGACAAGCAGAGCTTTGTCCTTAGAGCACAGATCCCTAACTGGACAGTAGTAATTCAGTTTTTGATGTAGGTAACTAGGTCAGTTTCCTGTTAGTGACTTATGTGCAAGTCAACAGATTTTGAAGATTGACCTTTTCTTAATGGGTAGCCAATGCAAGGCTTTCAGTAAAGGTTCCGCCAAGGAGCGGGAAGGAAGATTACCCAAAAGTCGTGCAGCAGTGTTTTGAACCACTTTCAGTTTGGACATTAAGGACTCACTGGCTGATGCAAGTAAGGCATTGCCATAGTCCGATTTGCTAATAATCAAGGCCTGAACAAGGGTTTTCCTAACAGAAAGAGGAAGATAGGAGAAAGCTTTCTTCAACAGACGCATCATATCGAAACACCTGCCGCTGGTGGCAATGACCTGGTCTTTCATGGACAGAGACTTATCTATTTTAAGGCCACGATTCTTCACTTCCTGTTTGGGTATAGGAGCGAGGCCTAATTCTGTAGGCCACCATTCTGAGGTCCAAAGCTGCTCTGCTTTTCCAAATAACATAATCTCCATTTTCTCTGTATTCAATTGCAAACAGTTGATTGCCATCCAGTCTGCAATAGCTTTCATACCGTTTGAAAACTGATCTTTGATCCTCTCCAGGTCATCCCCAAAGGAGATAACAAGCTGGGTATCATCCGCATATGATACAATTTCACATCGAAAGGATCTAGCTGTGATAGCTAGAGAGTCCACATAGATGTTAAACAACGTGGGGCTTAAACAAGAGCCCGGAGGTACTCCCTTGTCAAATGGCATTGTGCTGGACCTGAAAGTGCCCAGTGAGATAGTCTGAGATCTATTTCTTTGGAAATCCCCAAACCACTTGAGAGCTGTACCAAACATACCCATCTCATGCAGCCTTTGAATCAACCTTGTGTGAGACACAGTGTCAAAGGCTGCAGATAGATCTAGTAATACCAGCATAGATGGAATGCCTTTGTCCAAGGAAAGCCTTATGGAATCGGTCACCGCAATCAGGGCAGTGTCCGTACTAAAAGAGGGTCTGAACTCAGTTTGAAATGGGTTCGATATCTGGTTATCCTCAAGGTATTTTGAAAGTTGGATATTTATTAAACCTTCCAGTGACTTGCGCAGGAGCGGGAGCAACAAAATGGGACGGTAGTTTGCTAGATAGCTAGGGTCAACGTTGGACTTTTTTTGTATAGGTGTAACTTGAGCTGATTTCCATGCAAGAGGGATTGTCCCCGAATAACAGATAAATTAAACAATGCCCGGACCGCAGGTGCAATCTGATGGGAGAGTGAAGCGAAGATCCACAGAGGACATGGATCTTGAGGAGAGCCAGATTTGGCTTTTTCCCAAAAATGTTGGATCTGCTTGATAGAAAAAGGTGAAAACTTTCCAGGCTACTACTACAATTTGAGGGAGGAGCGTCGTAAGTATGTGCCTCAATAGGCTGGTCCGCCGGAGCCGGAATGACAAATTTTAAATAGATCTGCTTATTTTTGTCTTCAAAGAAATTGCTGAGGAGTTACAAAGTTCTTGCGAACCTAAGGTAGCCGAGGGGCAGGCAGAAGGATTGACAAAGCCATTTAAAACTTTGAACAATTTTTTAGAGGAATTGCCTGCTTTCTCAAGTTTCATGAGAATGTGAGATTTGCACGCCAATTTTATGCTTCTGTGATATAGCGAGAGCGCTTATTTGAATACATCTTTGCCATTCTGATTTTTAGTCCTTCTCCACCTTGTTTCCAATTATTTACAGAAGGACTTCTCTTGTGACAGTTCCTTAGAAAATCAAGAAGCCCAAGGTGGAGGCAACATTTTGACCAAGTTTTAAAGGCTGCAATGTTGTTGAATGCCAAGCGTAAAGTCTTATTAAATTGAGCGAAAGCTGTGTCCATATTTAGCTCTTGAGAAGGCAAAAAAGAATCAAAAGATTTAGAAAATGCTACTACAAAAGCCACCCACAAAACAGTAATCCCATTGCTATTCACAACTACACTTCTAAAGTTACTACAGCCCCAAAGCTGAGAAAATAGTAGTAATTGTACTCCAGCCCAGCCTTGGAGTCAGTCAATCACCACACATGGCCATTCTCTGGTACGCACTCCCATAAGAAATAATGAAAGCAGTTACTTAAAATTACACCCCATAAGAAATCTTGTTAAATAAATACCATTTATTAAACTAAAAAAAGAAATATATAGATATTTTGTTTAATACTAATATATATATATATATATATATATATATATATATATATATATATATATATATATATATTCACTGAAAAAACCATAGGTTTTAGGGACAGTTATAGTTAGTTGGACATTGCACTCGTACAAAACCCGTGAAATTCCCCGTTATAGTTAGTTCAGCTAACTATAACTCGCGCCCCGCAATGCACTGCTGATGACGTCACATATTACATCACTCATGACATGGTCAGTGACATCACTGATGACATCACTGATGACATCTCAAATGACATCACTGATGACATCATCCAGTGACTGTGTGTTTCTGTAAAGTTTAAATATTTTTAATATATATAGGGAAAGGCGTATTGAAGAATGAGTGGGTGTATAAGTGTGTGTATGGATGATTTAGTAGGTGCGTGACTAATTCTATAAGTGAGTGATTAAACGTATCTTACTGAATGCATGGGTTAGTGACTAAACTGGGTTAATGTCTGTATCTGTCTGTTGCTGTGTAAGTGGCTGCATGGGTTTGTGAATAGCTACATGAGTGTCTATAAGAGTTATTGGTTTGTTGTCTGAGTATCTGTATGGGTGCCTGAGTGTTTGTGTGGATGGGGTGTGTGCGACTGTGCATAGATGTGTGAGTGGGTGATTCACTGGGTGGATGGTTTCAAGAGTGCATCTGTGATAGACTGTATGGGTGGGTAAGTGTGTGTAAGAGTGTGTTAGTGAGTGAATGTATGTCCCAGTGGTACATGTGTGAGTAACTACATATGTGAAAGGCAGTATATATGTGTATTGGAGTATATAAATAGCTATAAGCGAGAGTGAGTGATTGTGATAGTGGCTGTATGGATGAGTGTGTGCTTGTATCAGTGATTGTATAAGAGCGTAACAATGTGCTAGTATTTGTATGATTAAGTGAGCTGGTGTGTGTATAACTGTATAGGTGAGTAAATGGCAGTGTGTTTAATTATTTGCATGACTGACTAGGTGTGTGAGTACCTCTATGGATGAGTGGCGGTGTTTGAGTGTCTATATAGGAGTAAGAGTGCATATGATTGTCCTGTACTGAGTGACCATAAGTATGAGTGACTGTACGGGTGAGTGAGTGGATGTGTGTGTGTAGACCTAAGAATCAGTGAGTGGGTATGTAGTTATTGGTGTTGGAGTGTCTATGGTTTTGCGAATGGCAGTCTGTAATTTAGATTGGGTGTATCAAAGGTTATATTAGGGTGTGAGGAGGTGCATCAGATTATCACGTGGATGATGTCATCAGTGATGTCATTTAAGATGTCATCAGTGATGTCATCAGTGATGTCACTGACCATGTCATGAGTGATGTAATATGTGACGTCATCAGCAGTGCATTGCGGGGCGCGAGTTATAGTTAGCTGAACTAACTATAACGGGGAATTTCACGGGTTTTGTACGAGTGCAATGTCCAACTAACTATAACTGTCCCTAAAACCTATGGTTTTTTCAGTGAATTTCAAAGGTTTTTTAAATGCTAATTTCTAACTATAACTTATCTGAAACCTATGGTTTTTTCAGTGAATTTCAAAGGTTTTTAAATGCTAATTCCTAACTATAACATGTCTGAAACCTACGTTTTTTTCAGTGAATTTCAAAGGTTTGTAAATGACAATTTTTAAATGTATTAATTGTTATATTAATTTTTTTCATACTGATTTATTACATTTTTAGATTTTTTTTTACATATTTTATTTTTTAAATTACATTGTAATTACATTATACATTACATTACAAAAAATACTTTCTCAGAATGAATTACTTTAGTTTAAATACTTTGCACATAGGCAATAGACTTTTAAGTACAGTAGTTACAGTTGTTGCAATGGGCACCACATTTTCAAACACAATGCAACATTCAGCTCAATGTGAATTTCTAGTTAAATGCAATTAGTTACTTTATGGATTACTTTTCTAACCACAGGACTGGATCCTAGATTCAGTCCTGGTACATCTCCTGTAAACAGTTGAGTAAAAGCGTTTTGGTTACAGTCGTGATTTTTATGGAATATTATTGTATTTTAAAAGTTGACAGAAACTTTTTCTCATAGAATCACCAATGTTATCCTATGGAAGGAAATTCACTTAGCAGGTAAAAACTGTTATCGTTACTTTTTCTTACTCAGTGTTGGATCCTGGATCCAGCACTGGTGCATCTCCTGTAAACAGTTGAAAGAATGCGTTTAAGTCATACAGGCGATTTTTAAGGAATATTTGTAGTTTGTGAAAATCGACACTTTGAAACTCTTCTGCTGAAAACCAGACAATGGATTCCTATGGAAGAAAATATAAGTTACTGGTAAGTACGGTTAAAATTACTTTTCAGGACCAGTACTGGGCTGAAAGATGCAGCACTGAGGTCTCTCCTGATAACAGGTGAGTAAATCGGAATTCGTATTTCGGCTGATTTTAGAGGAATATTTTAAAGTTCCAAAACTCCACACTTAGAAGAATTTCCAAGTGAAACCAGTCAATGTTAGCCTATGGAAGGAAATTCAAGTTACTGGTAAGTACGGTTAAAATTACTTTTCAGGACCAGTACTGGGCTGAAAGATACAGCACTGAGGTCTCTCCTTATAACAGGTGAGTAAATCGGAATTCGTATTTCGGCTGATTTTAGAGGAATATTTGTATGTTTCAAAAATCAACACTTCGAAACTTTTCAGCAAAAAGCAGGCAATTATATCCTATGGAAGGAAATTCAAGTTACTGGTAAGTACGGTTAAAATTACTTTTGAGGATCAGTACTGGGCTGAAAGATGCAGCACTGAGGTCTCTCCTGATAACAGGTGAGTAAATCGGAATTCGTATTTCGGCTGATTTTAGAGGAATATTTTAAAGTTCCAAAACTCCACACTTAGAAGAATTTCCAAGTGAAACCAGTCAATGTTAGCCTATGGAAGGAAATTCAAGTTACTGGTAAGTACGGTTAAAATTACTTTTCAGGACCAGTACTGGGCTGAAAGATACAGCACTGAGGTCTCTCCTGATAACAGGTGAGTAAATCGGAATTCGTATTTCGGCTGATTTTAGAGGAATATTTGCACAATGGTGAAGGGAGGGGGCGGGGCCTGAGGTGACATCTGTGCAAACGCGCCCCGTGGCGCGTTTTAAGTTGGGGGATTAAGTCCCCTTGAATCATGAGGGTCCCTACGGGCCAACTAGCCCACCAGGAACCTCCAGTATGCGCCAGGGGGCTGCGTTGCAGAGACATGTACAGAGGCCACACCCCTTTTTACACCTCTCTGCAACGCAGCTCTGTGGCGCTTTCTGGACGTACCTGTTGGGCTAGTTGGCCCCCAGGGACCCTCAGGATTGAAGGGGATTTAATTCCCCATCTTAAAACGCGCCACAGGGCCTGTTTGCACACATGTCACCTGAAGCCCCGCCCCCTCCCTTCACCACTGTGCAAACGCGCCCGTGGCGCGTTTTAAGTCGGGGATTAACTCCCCTTGAATCCTGAGGGTCCCTGGGGTGCAACTAGCCCACCATATACCTCCAAAAAGCGCCACAGAGCTGCGTTGCAGAGAGGTGTAAAAATGGGCGTGGCCTCTGTACACCTCTCTGCAAGGCAGCTCCCTGGCGCATACTGGAGGTTCCTGGTGGGCTAGTTGGCCCCAGGGACCCCAGTATTCAAGGGGATCGTTCCCCCTCTGCAAACGCGCCAGGGGCGCGTTTGCAGAGTGGTGAAGGAAGGGGCGGGGCCTGCGGGCCAGATCGGTTTTTTTGTTTTTTTCCCCCTGAAGGGGGGCTGTGTGGCCCCCTTTCCTTTTCCTATTTTTAGGCCCTGGGGACCCCATCCCCCAGGGCCTTACCCCTTTTTTTTTTTTTTAAATTAAAATTAAAAAAACGGGAAGAGGCCGCGTGGCCCCCTTCCCTGGGCCTGTATTGGCCCCGGGGACCCCATCCCCCGGGGCATGGCCTCTTTTTTTTTATTTGGAGGGGGCTGCGTGGCCCCCTCCTCAGGCCATTTAAGGCCCCGGGGACCCCATCCCCCGGGGCCGGCCTTGCACTTTTTTTTTTTTTTTGTAACCTTTTTTACCTTTGGGGAGGGGGCTGCGTGGCCCCCCTCCGTGGCCACTTATGGCCCCGGGGACCCCATCCCCCGGGGCCTGGCCTCTCGTTGGGGACTGTGGGGGTCCCCAAACCCCCCACAGTCCCGCCGGCTCCCCGTGTCCTACGGGAGCCGGCATTGCTTTACACATGGGGAGCAGCTAACATGCTGCTCCCCATGTGGAAAGCAATCAGCTTTGGATATTGGAAGAGAGAGCAGGTTTCCTGCTCTCTCTTCCAATATCCAAAGCAGTTTGCAATGACAGGACGGGAGCCGGGAGGCTCCCGTCCTGTCATTGCAAACAGCAGTGTCCCGGGGGTAGGCACCCCGGGACACTGCAGGAGCCGGCCCTGCGGGGTGGCGGTCCCCAGGGCCACCACAGGCTCCAGGAGGGGGGCCGCGCGGCCCCCTCCTTACATTTTGAAAGCCCCGGGAGGTGGTGGTCCCCGGGGCTTGGGGGTCCAAAACGGACCCCCATTGTAATTTTCTTAGTGCCCCGGGAGGTGGTGGTCCCGGGCGTGTGGGGGGCTGGAGCCCCCCCACACAGGTTTTTCAAAAATAAAAAAAGAAGCCCCGGGAGGTGGCGGTCCCCGGGGCTGCGGGAGGGCTCAGAGCCCTCCCGCACCATTCTACATAAAGCCCCGGGGGTGGTGGTCCCCGGGGCTTGGGGGACCTTAGAGGCCCCCACACATAAAATTAACCCCCCCAGCATGCCCCCGGGACTTGGCCCCCCCGGGGGCCAATTAACACCGAAGCGCGGGAGACCGCGCTTCGATTTTTTTTTTTCGGCAGGATTCGCGCACCCTAAGCGCATCCTGCCGATTTTATTAAAAAAAAAAAAAAAAAATTTTTTTGCCCAGGGGGTCCTTGTGGGACCCCTGAGCAGACCTAGGGGGTCAGGGTGTTTCTACCCTGCCCCTTTGTGCGCTTTGCGCACTTGTTTCTGTCCCTCGGTTCTACCGAGGGACAAAATGGCTGCCAACACTTCCTGATTTGGAGTGTTGACAGCCAATTAGCATGCAGCTCGTGATCGGGAGGGTACGCGGACCCTACTCGGCCATAGATATATCTATCTTTTACTTTTGATTTTCTCAGCAACTACTGAACGGATTTACACCATTTAACAAAAAGGGTTCTTTCTGAACCAAGAACTACCTCTTTGCCAAATTTGGTGTAATTCCGTTCAGCAGTTCGAGGCTGTAGCCGTGTCTAAAGTTTCCTATGGAAAATTGCATGGGGAAAACGCGTTTTGGGACCCCCTCTTTTCTCGGCCCCGCTTGACAAATCCCCCGAGACTTTCAGGGTAGGAGCGGACCGGAGCGCCCCACAAAGTTTGAAAATTTTGCGAAGATACGTCAACCGGCAAGAGAGTTATTTCAAATAGAATGTCGCGGATTTCCTATGGATAATAGGTTGTAACTATAACTATCTACTGGCGACCGCCAGTAGATAATAAATATATATATATATATATATATATATATATATATATATATATATATATATATATATATATATATATATATATATATATATATATATCCAAGAAAGAAGTGACTCAAACAGATAGATTCACCAAAGAACAAAAATATATTTCCACTACAACGTTTCAGCTTCCGCCTTCCTCAGGTAGTACAAGATGGTTTGCTCAGTGGCTGCACAGATGACACAGCTGAATTTTCAAAAAGCATCATGAGTGAAGATTCCATTTGCAATGTGGAATCAATGCAGTCCTGAGAGCTCTTGAGATATGCAGTAATCAGGTTGTATTATCAGTAATGTTCAGTCCATCTGGATGCAGTGATTTTAAACGGTACATCCAGAAGTTTTCTCTGGAGTCCAGTAGTTCTTCCTTTGAGACATGTTCCACGGGAAAATCTTCAAATCTGATAGTAAATGATCCACAAGGTTAAAATGATTGGCTACAGGCTGGTCAATTTTCTTATTAATTATTCCCGATTTGTGGTTCCTGAATCGTGTACTGGAGGTCATTCACTGTTTGGCCTACATATTGTTTTTTACAGCTTTGCCGTTGGCACTGAATCACATAAATAATGCATGTTGAGCGACATGTAAGATGCTGTCTTATTCCATAGGTCCTTCTCGTAACAGAACTAGTTACTGATGATGTTTGTAAAAGGTATTCACACGTGATGCACCTTTTAGAGTCACAGCAATGAACCCCTGCATTTGTTACAACTTGCTTGAGTTCAGCTCTCACAATAAGAGATCGTAAATTTGGAGCTCTGCGGTAAGCAATGACTGGCGGTTTTGGAAAAACATTTTGCAATTTTTCACAAGTAGACAGTAAGGAAATGTTTTTGCATTATATTTCTGTAGTTGGGAGCTGATGGATGATAGTCAACCACAAATGGAGTTCTGTCACTTTTGTTTCTGCTGTTGGTATTCCAAATAAGTGCTTCTCTGGGTAACTGCAAAGACTTGTCAATTTGTTGCTGTATGATGTGCAGAGGATAGCCTCGCCTTTTAAATAATGTAGCAAGCTCCTGTAGATGGTCTTTACAGGTTTCCTCATTGCTGCAGATGCGTCTTATTCTGAGTGCTTGGCTGTAGATGATGCTCAGTTTAGTGTGGTGTGGGTGACATGAAGTCCAGTTTAGATACAAATGAGCATCTGTAGGCTTGTGGTACAGATCAGTTGTAATTTTTTGTTCATGAATGGTGAGTAGCACATCCAGAAAAGGGAGATGATGCTTCTGTTTAGTATTGCTGCTGGTAAATTTGATGGTAGGATGGATATTGTTGCTATAAGCTGTAAATTGTTCCAATGCTCTACTTCCTGCATTCCATATTATAAATATGTCATCAATGTATCTTAGCCATACCAGTGGTTTGATGCTATAAGTAGCAAGTATACAGTTCTCTAGTTTGCCCATGAAGATATTTGCATAGGATGGAGCCATCCGAGTGCCCATGGAAGTCCCTTGTATCTGCAGATAGTGTTTACCATTGAATGTAAAATTGTTGGATTTAAGGATAACTCTTGCAAAGTTGGTAAGCACATTTGTTGATGGCTTTTTCACAGTTCTTTTATTAAGAGCTTCAGATAATGCCATAAGCCCATCCTCATGTGGTATATTGGTGTATAATGATGTAACATCAAATGTAGCCAGAAGAGTATCATCATCAAATGTGTAGGTTTGGTTTAATTTTTCAATAATCTGAAGGAAGTGACTGGTATCTTTAACAAATGATGGAAGTTCCTGTACAATGGGCTGGAGGTGCAGGTCGACAAATAAAGATAGTCTCTCAGTGGCTGTGTCATTGCCAGAGATGATGGGACGGCCAGGATTGTTCTTTTTGTGAATTTTGGGAAGCATATAAAATCTCCCAGGTCTTGGTTTGGGATGAACAAGTATATCTGCTGTTGCTTTATCAATGAGGTTTAAGCTCCTGTACCTTACAACCATGTTCTTAATTTCTTTGTTTAAGTCTTCTGTGGGATCAGTTTCTAAAGGATTGTAAGTGTTGGTATCCATTAGTTGTCTCATTCCTTCCTCAATATAATCACTTACTTTCAAGGCAACCACTGCACCACCTTTGTCTGCCGGTTTTATAATGACATCCATTCTCTGTTGAAGGAGGTGGAGAGCTTTTCTTTCTTCTCGGGTAATGTTATCAAAAATCCTCTTAGGTGTTGATTCCTTGATGAGTTTGTTGATGGATAAAATGTATGTATCAAGAACAGGATTTCTACCACATTGAGGAGTCCATGTTTTGGGATGGCGGAACTTCTTAAATGGATCTGGAAGGTAGCTTGGCAGACCAACATTAGAATTATTGTAAAAGTATTCTGCAAGTCTGCATCTTCTCTCGAAGGTTTTTAGGTCTCTCATCATGTTGGCCATATTATGGTCCTTCGATACAGGACAGAAATAGAGGCCTTTGCTCAAGAGGTTCAATTCACCTGGTGATAGGAGCCCTCCAGTCAAGTCAATAACTGGGTCGGATGTCTGGAAGTGTTGTAACTGGCTGATGCTATGCAGCTTTTTTGTCTTATAAATCTTCTGGTTTTTTATGCTGTTTACTCACAGGGCTTACACTGACAAGAAAATCTCCAAAAACAGAATGATTTAGGAAGTGGTGAGTTGGAAGAGGAGGTATATGAAATCTTAACATATCTCTTTTTAGTTTTGCAGATTTAATATCAATAGCATTCCTGGCAGTCATCTTTTTTACTACTGAAACCCTCTGTAGTATGTGTGCCACTTCAGAGTCACTTTTTGTGTTCTTTAAAAGTTCCAGTTCTTTTTGTAGCTTGGCTTTAAGCATTTGCATTTTTTGAATGGTTACTTTAATAGATGCCAATAGTAGGGCCATTGATGAGTTATGCAGTAAAATATTCCATGTAGCGAACCATTCACAACTAGTTAGTTTAAAAGGTGGCTTAGACTTAACCTCCAACCCCATAGGATAGATGTTAAATTTTTTATAGATTTGTAAATGTGCTATTGTAAATTGGCACTTACTGATTTTCTCCTGGATGAACAGCGCATATCTAGGATGTAGATTTGTTCTTGACATGGTGGTTGCTTCTGGCTTGAGTGTCGGATCCGGGGAGGATACAGGTTTGTAATCCAAAAGAGTATACTTGAAGATGAAGGATCACAAGAAAACAACAGCCAGCCAGGGCAAAAATCTGGATCCCAAAGGATACAATGAGTCACAAAGAAATAAAATATCCAAGAAAGAAGTGACTCAAACAGATAGATTCACCAAAGAACAAAAATATATTTCCACTACAACGTTTCAGCTTCCGCCTTCCTCAGGTAGTACAAGATGGTTTGCTCAGTGGCTGCACAGATGACACAGCTGAATTTTCAAAAGCATCATGAGTGAAGATTCCATTTGGAATGTGGAATCAATGCAATCAATCAATCCGTACACGATTCAGGAACCACAAATCGGCAATAATTAATAAGAAAATTGACCAGCCTGTAGCCAATCATTTTAACCTTGTGGATCATTTACTATCAGATTTGAAGATTTTCCCCGTGGAACATGTCTCAAAGGAAGAACTACTGGACTCCAGAGAAAACTTCTGGATGTACCGTTTAAAATCACTGCATCCAGATGGACTGAACATTACTGATAATACAACCTGATTACTGCATATCTCAAGAGCTCTCAGGACTGCATTGATTCCACATTCCAAATGGAATCTTCACTCATGATGCTTTTTGAAAATTCAGCTGTGTCATCTGTGCAGCCACTGAGCAAACCATCTTGTACTACCTGAGGAAGGCGGAAGCTGAAACGTTGTAGTGGAAATATATTTTTGTTCTTTGGTGAATCTATCTGTTTGAGTCACTTCTTTCTTGGATATTTTATTTCTTTGTGACTCATTGTATCCTTTGGGATCCAGATTTTTGCCCTGGCTGGCTGTTGTTTTCTTGTGATCCTTCATCTTCAAGTATATATATATATATATATATATATATATATTATCTACTGGCGGTCGCCAGTAGATAGTTATAGTTAGGACCTATTTTCTATAGGAAATCCGCAACATTCTATTCCCAATAACTTTGGCGCCGGTTGACGAATCTTCGACAAATTATCAAAACTTATGGCCCGCTCCGGTCCGCTCCTATCCTGAAAGTCTAGGGGTGATTCGTCAAGTGGGGGCCGAGAAAAAAGGGGGGTAGCAAAACGTGTTTTCCCCATGCAATTTTCCATAGGAACCTTTAGTCGCAGCTACAGCCCGAACTGCTGAACGGAATTACACCAAATTTGGCAAAAAGGTAGCCCTTGGTTCAGAGTCGTGCCTTTTGGTTAAATGGTGTAAATTCGTTCAGTAGTTCCTGAGAAAATCAAAAGTAAAATCACATATATATCTGGGCGGAGCCTAACCACACATGTCATTGTGAGATCTGATTGGCTGTCAGCACTTCATCCTGGAATTGCTGGCAGCCATCTTGGGACCAATATACATGATAGTACCCCATTGAAATGCATTGTAGTGAATCAAAGATTTTGAGGGTTACCAAAAGGAGAACTATAAAGGGTGATAACAGACTTTAGTTACATTAGAATTCATTTGTTGATGGTACCATGCTAATTTCAGGAATTGTGGTGTGTTCTAAGGTGATTTTACCCTGTGAAAAACCTTCTGCTGGGATATCATGAATCATGTTTGAGAGAAAACTATTTTCACATGCTTGTCCCATAGAGTTTTGGAAGGTGCCCCAGAAGCTAAAATGAGAGCATATTTTCTGTAAATTCACATTATCTTTCTCAGTCATGTGAGAATGAAGTCTGACATTCTCAGTAAAACATGTACATCCAACAAGGGCAGAGACTGTCAGTTGATTCCTTTGTGTTCTACTGCAGCTTCCCAGAGTGTTCTAAAGAACAACTAGAGTGCTAACAGCCTTACTTATGACAAAAGTATGGCACACCTGAAGCCATCTTAATTGGAATAAACTGGTAACACTTAAAACATTTAATTTAAAAAGGAACAAAATGATGGGGTTCATTTTGTCATAGAAATTATGGTTAGTGCTGTAGAAAGAAAAATTAGGACATGTTTCAAGTGTGATCTCAAATATCTTCCTGTTATATTTCAACAGGAGCAGCCTGCCAGTTGATGCCTTTGTGTTCTACTGCAGCTTCCCAGAGTGTTCTAAAGAACAACTAGAGCGCTAACAGCCTTACTTATGACAAAAGTATGGCACACCTGAAGCCATCTTGATTGGAATAAACCGGTAACACTTAAAACATTTAATTTAAAAAGGAACAAAATGAGGGGTTCTTTTTGAAATAGAAATTATGGTTAGTGCTGCAGAAAGAAAAATTAGGGCATGTTTTAAGTGAGATCTCAAATCCTCTTCTATTTCATTAAAAAGTCTGACATGCAGACTGAAACAATCACTTTCAATACCAGCAGTAGACTTCCAGTTAACTCCCTGGTGAGCAGTAGCTTTACTACAGTGATCTAATGAGCAACTAGAGTGCTAACATTCTGAATTTATGGCAAATGTGAGACACATCTGAATGCCTTCTTGATGGAATCAAAGTAAAAACTGAAAGCATTTCCTACTGAGGAGACTGCAGTAAATGAGGATATTAGGAAACTTCATAACAAAGAAGTCTTCCAAGATGGCCACCAGAGAAAAAAGAGCCCAAATGTAGCACAAATATTACCCAGATGTAGCCCACATATAGCCCAATGACAAAAGTGTGCAAAACACTTTTTATTTTTAGTTTTGTTGCAGTTTTATGTAGTGCAGACTGGTCAGGTATTGGAGCGTTGCATCTTAAAACATGACCCCCTACACTACAAAAACACCACTGCACTACCCTAAACCCTAAAACACTACCCCCAGCACGACCCCCTACACTACACAAGCACCACTGCACTATCCTAAACCCTAAAACACTACCCCCAGCATGACCCCATACACTACACAAACATCACTGCACTACCCTAAACCCTAAAACACTACCCCCAGCACGACCCCCTACACTACCCAAACACCATTGCACTAACCTAAATCCTAAAACACTACCCCAGCACGACCCCCTACACTACCCAAACACCACTGCACTACCCTAAAACATGACCCCCTACACTACACAAACACCACTGCACTACCCTAAAACACTACCCCCAGCACGACCCCTATACTACACAAGCACCACTGCACTACCCTAAACCCTAAAACACTACCCCAGCACGACCCCCTACACTACACAAACACCACTCCACTACCCTAAACTCTAAAACACTACCTTCAGCACGACCCCTACACTACCCAAACACCACTGCACTACCCTAAATCCTAAAACACTACCCCCAGCACGACCCCCTACACTACCCAAACACCACTGCACTACCCTAAAACATGACCCCCCTACACTACACAAACACCACTGCACTACCCTAAATCCTAAAACACTTCCCCCAGCATGACCCCCTACCCTACACAAGCACCACTGCACTACCCTAAACCCTAAATTACTACCCCCAGCATGACCCCCTACACTTCCCGTACACCACTGCACTGCCCTAAACCCTGAAATACCACCCCCAGCACGACCCCCTACACTACCCAAACACCACTGCAGTAACCTAAATCCTAAAACACTACCCCCAGCACGACCCCCTACACTACCCAAACACCACTTCACTACCCTAAAACATGACCCCCTACACTACACAAACACCACTGCACTACCCTAAAACACTACCCCCTATACTACACAAGCACCACTGCACTACCCTAAACCCTAAAACACTACCCCCAGCACGACCCCCTACACTACACAAACACCACTGCACTACCCTAAAACACTACCCCCAGCACGACCCCCTACACTACCCAAACACCACTGCACTACCCTAAAACATGACCCCCTACACTGCCCGAACACCACTGCACTGCCCTAAACCCTGAAACACCACCCCCAGCACGATCCCCTACACTGCGCGAACACCACTGCACTGCCCTAAACCCTGAAACACCACCCCTTCACAACCCCTACACTGCCCGAACACCACTGCACTGCCCTAAACCCTGAAACACCACCCCCAGCACAACCCCCTACACTGCCCGAACACCACTGCACTGCCCTAGACCCTGAAACACTACCCCCAGCAAGACCCCCTACACTGCCCGAACACCACTGCACTGCCCTAAACCCTGAAACACCAGCCCCAGCACGACCCCCTACACTGCCCGAACACCACTGCACTGCCCTAAACCCTGAAACACCAGCCCCAGCACGACCCCCTACACTGCCCGAAACCCTGAAACACCACCCCGTGCACGACCCCTACACTGCCCGAATACCACTGCACTGCCCTAAACCCTGAAACACCACCCCAGCACGACGCCCTACACTGCCCAAACACCACTGCACTGCCCAAACCCTGAAACACCACCCCCTGCACGACCCCCTACACTGCCTGAACACTACTGCACTGCCCTAAACCCTGAAACACCATCCCCAGCACGACCCCCTACACTGCACGAACACCACTGCACTGCCCTAAACCCTGAAACACCATCCCCAGCACGACCCCCTACACTGCCCGAACACCACTGCACTGCCCTAAACCCTGAAACACCAGCCCCAGCACAACCCCGTACACTGCCTGAACACTACTGCCCTGCCCTAAACCCTGAAACACCAGCCCCAGCACAACCGCCTACACTGCCCGAAAACCACTGCACGGCCCTAAACCCTGAAACACCAGCCCCAGCACGACCCCCTACACTGCCTGAACACCACTGCACTGCCCTAAACCCTCAAACACCAGCCCCAGCACGACCCCTACACTGCCCGAACACCACTGCACTACCCTAAACCCTGAAACACCAGCCCCAGCAAGACCCCCTACACTGCCCGAACACCTCTGCACTGCCCTAAACCCTGAAACACCAGCCCCAGCAAGACCCCCTACACTGCCTGAACACCACTGCACTGCCCTAAACCCTGAAATACCACCCCCAGAAAGACCCCCTACACTGCCCGAACACCACTGCACTAAACCCTGAAACACCACCCAGCAAGACCACCTACACTGGCCGAACACCACTGCACTGCCCTAAACCCTGAAACACCACCCCCTGCACGACCCCCTACACTGCCCTAAACCCTGAAACACCACCCCCTGCACGACCCCCTACACTGCCCGAACACCACTGCACTGCCCTAAGCCCTGAAACACCACCCCCCAGCACGACACCCTACACTGCCCGAACACCACTGTACTGCCCTAAACCCTGAAACACCACCCCCAGCACGACCCCTACACTGCCCGAACACCACTGCACTGCCCTAAACCCTGAAACACCACCCCCTGCACGACCCCCTACACTGCCGGAACACCACTGCACTGCCCTAAACCCTGAAACACCACCCCCAGCACGACCCCCTACACTGCCCGAACACCACTGCACTGCCCTAAACCCTGAAACACCACCCCCAGCACGACCCCCTACACTGCCCGAACACCACTGCACTGCCCTAAACCCTGAAACAGTACCCCCAGCAAGACCCCCTACACTGCCCGAACACCACTGCACTGCCCTAAACCCTGAAACATCACCCCCAGCAAGACCCCCTACACTGCCTGAACACCACTGCCCTAAACCCTGAAACACCACCCCCAGCAAGACCCCCTACACTGCCCGAACACCACTGCACTGCCCTAAACCCTGAAACACTACCCCCAGCAAGACCCCCTACACTGCCCGAACACCACTGCACTGCCCTAAACCCTGAAACATCACCCCCAGCAAGCACCCCTACACTGCCCGAACACCACTGCCCTAAACCCTGTAACACCACCCCCAGCAAGACCCCCTACACTGCCCGAACACCACTGCACTGCCCTAAACCCTGAAACACCAGCCCCAGCACGACCCCCTACACTGCCCGAACACCACTGCACTGCCCTAAACCCTGAAACACCACCCCCTGCACGACCCCCTACAGTGCCCGAACACCACTGCACTGCCCTAAACCCTGAAACACCACCCCAGCACGACCCCCTACACTGCCCGAACACTAGTGCACTGCCCTAAACCCTGAAACACCACCCCCAGCACGACCCCCTACACTGCACGAACACCACTGCACTGCCCTAAACCCTGAAACACTACCCCCAGCAAGACCCCCTACACTGCCCGAACACCACTGCACTGCCCTAAACCCTGAAACATCACCCCCAGCAAGACCCCTACACTGCCCGAACACCACTGCCCTAAACCCTGAAACACCACCCCCAGCAAGACCCCCTACACTGCCCAAACACCACTGCACTGCCCTAAACCCTGAAACACCACCCCCAGCACGACCCCCTACACTGCCCGAACACCACTGCTCTGCCCAAAACCCTGAAACACCAGCCCCAGCACGACCCCCTACACTGCCCGAACACCACTGCACTGCCCTAAACCCTGAAACACCAGCCCCAGCACGACCCCCTACACTGCCCGAACACCACTGCACTGCCCTAAACCCTGAAACACCAGCCCCAGCAAGACCCCCTACACTGCCTGAACACCACTGCACTGCCCTAAACCCTGAAACACCACCCCCAGAAAGACCCCCTACACTGTCCGAACACCACTGCACTAAACCCTGAAACACCACCCCCAGCAAGACCACCTACACTGGCCGAACACCACTGCACTGCCCTAAACCCTGAAACACCACCCCCTGCACGACCCCCTACACTGCCCTAAACCCTGAAACACCATCCCCTGCATGACCCCCTACACTGCCCGAACACCACTGCACTGCCCTAAACCCTGAAACACCACCCCCCAGCACGACACCCTACACTGCCCGAACACCACTGCACTGCCCTAAACCCTGAAACACCACCCCCAGCACGACCCCCTACACTGCCTGAACACCACTGCACTGCCCTAAACCCTGAAACACCACCCCCCTGTACGACCCCCTACACTGCCGAAACACCACTGCACTGCCCTAAACCCTGAAACACCACCCCCAGCACGACCCCCTACACTGCCCGAACACCACTGCACTGCCCTAAACCCTGAAACAGTACCCCCAGCAAGACCCCCTACACTGCCCGAACACCACTGCACTGCCCTAAACCCTGAAACATCACCCCCAGCAAGACCCCTACACTGCCTGAACACCACTGCCCTAAACCCTGAAACACCACCCCCAGCAAGACCCCCTACACTGCCCGAACACCACTGCACTGCCCTAAACCCTGAAACACCACCTCCAGCACAACCCCCTACACTGCCTGAACACCATTGCTCTGCCCTAAACCCTGAAACACTAGCCCCAGCACGAGCCCCTACACTGCCCGAAAACCACTGCACTGCCCTAAACCCTGAAACACCACCCCCAGCACGACCCCCTACACTGCCCAAACACCACTGCATTGCCCTAAACCCTGAAACACCAGCCCCAGCAAGACCCCCTACACTGCCCGAACACCACTGCACTGCCCTAGACTCTGAAACACCAGCCCCAGCAAGACCCCCTACACTGCCCGAACACCACTGCACTGCCCTAAACCCTGAAACACCAGCCCCAGCACGACCACCTACACTGCCCGAACACCACTGCACTGCCCTAAACCCTGAAACACCAGCCCCAGCACGACCCCCTACACTGCCTCACTGCACTGCCCTAAACCCTGAAACACCAGCCCCAGCACGACCCCCTACACTGCCCGAACACCACTGCACTGCCCTAAACCCTGAAACACCAGCCCCAGCACGACCCCCTACACTGCCCGAACACCACTGCACTGCCCTAAACCCTGAAACACCACCCCCTGCACGACCCCCTACACTGCCCGAACACCACTGCACTGCCCTAAACCCTGAAACACCAGCCCCAGCACGACCACCTACACTGCCCGAACACCACTGCACTGCCCTAAACCCTGAAACACCAGCCCCAGCACGACCCCCTACACTGGCTCACTGCACTGCCCTAAACCCTGAAACACCAGCCCCAGCACGACCCCCTACACTGCCCGAACACCACTGCATTGCCCTAAACCCTGAAACACCAGCCCCAGCAAGACCCCCTACACTGCCCGAACACCACTGCACTGCCCTAGACTCTGAAACACCAGCCCCAGCAAGACCCCCTACACTGCCCGAACACCACTGCACTGCCCTAAACCCTGAAACACCAGCCCCAGCATGACCACCTACACTGCCCGAACACCACTGCACTGCCCTAAACCCTGAAACACCAGCCCCAGCACGACCCCCTACACTGCCTCACTGCACTGCCCTAAACCCTGAAACACCAGCCCCAGCACGACCCCCTACACTGCCCGAACACCACTGCACTGCCCTAAACCCTGAAACACCACCCACTACACTGCCCAAACACCACTGCACTGCCCTAAACCCTGAAACACCACCCCCAGCACGACCCCCTACACTGCCCGAACACCATTGCACTGCCCTAAACCCTGAAACACCACAACCCTGCACGACCCCCTACACTGCCCGAACACCACTGCACTAAACCCTCAAACACCACCCCCGCACGACCCCCTACACTGCCCGAACATCACTGCACTGCCCAAAACCCTGAAACACCACCCCCAGCACGACCCCCTTTACTGCCCGAACACCACTGCACTAAACCCTGAAACACCACCCCAGCACAACCCCTACACTGCCCGAACATCACTGCACTGCCAAAACCCTGAAACACCACCCCCAGCACGACCCCCTTACTGCCCGAACACCACTGCACTGCCCCAAACCCTGAAACACCACCCCCAGCACGACCCCCTACACTGCCCGAACACCACTGCCCTAAACCCTGAAACACCAGCCCCTGCACGACCCCCTACACTGCCCGAACACCACTGCACTGCCCTAAACCCTGAAACACCACCCCCTGCACGACCCCTACACTCCCGAACACCACTGCACTGCCCTAAACCCTGAAACACCACCCCCAGCACGACCCCGTACACTGCCCGAACACCACTGCACTGCACTAAACCCTGAAACACCACCCCCGCACGACCCCCTACACTGCCCGAACATCACTGCACTGCCCAAAACCCTGAAACACCACCCCCAGCACGACCCCCTTACACTGCCCGAACACCACTGCACTGCCCCAAACCCTGAAACACCACCCCCAGCACGACCCCCTACACTGCCCGAACACCACTGCCCTAAACCCTGAAACACCCCCCTGCACGACCCCCTACACTGCCCGAACACCACTGCACTGCCCTAAACCCTGAAACACCACCCCCTGCACGACCCCTACACTGCCCGAACACCACTGCACTGCCCTAAACCCTAAAACACGACCCCCTACACTGCCCAAACACCACTGCACTGCCCTAAACCCTAAAACACCACCCCCAGTACGACCCCCTACACTGCCCTAAACCCTAAAACACTACCCCCAGCACGACCCCCTACACTGCCCGAACACCATTGCACTGCCCTAAACCCTGAAACACCACAACCCTGCACGACCCCCTACACTGCCCGAACACCACTGCACTAAACCCTGAAACACCACCCCCGCACGACCCCCTACACTGCCCGAACATCACTGCACTGCCCAAAACCCTGAAACACCACCCCCAGCACGACCCCCTTTACTGCCCGAACACCACTGCACTGCCCCAAACCCTGAAACACCACCCCCAGCACGACCCCCTACACTGCCCGAACACCACTGCCCTAAACCCTGAAACACCCCCCCCGCACGACCCCCTACACTGCCCGAACACCACTGCACTGCACTAAACCCTGAAATACCACCCACTGCACCACCCCTACACTGCCCGAATACCACTGCACTGCCCTAAACCCTGAAACACCACCCCCAGCACGACCCCCTACACTGCCCGAACACCACGGCACTGCACTAAACCCTGAAACACCACCCCCGCACGACCCCCTACACTGCCCGAACATCACTGCACTGCCCAAAACCCTGAAACACCACCCCCAGCACGACCCCTTTACTGCCCGAACACCACTGCACTGCCCCAAACCCTGAAACACCACCCCCAGCACGACCCCCTACACTGCCCGAACACCACTGCCCTAAACCCTGAAACACCCCCTGCACGACCCCTACACTGCCCGAACACCACTGCACCTAAACCCTGAAACACCACCCCCTGCACGACCCCTACACTGCCCGAACACCACTGCACTGCCCTAAACCCTGAAACACCACCCCAGCACGACCCCCTACACTGCCCAAACACCACTGCACTGCCCTAAACCCTAAAACACCACCCCCAGTACGACCCCCTACACTGCCCGAACACCACTGCACTGCCCTAAACCCTAAAACACTACCCCCAGCACGACCCCCTACACTACCCGAACACCACTGCACTGCCCTAAACCCTGAAACACTCCCCCTGCACGACCCCTACACTGCCCGAACACCACTGCACTGCCCTAAACCCTGAAACACCAGCCCCAGCAAGACCCCTACACTGCCCGAACACCACTGCACTGCCCTAGACTCTGAAACACCAGCCCCAGCAAGACCCCCTACACTGCCCGAACACCACTGCACTGCCCTAAACCCTGAAACACCAGCCCAGCATGACCCCCTACACTGCCCGAACACCACTGCACTGCCCTAAACCCTGAAACACCAGCCCCAGCATGACCACCTACACTGCCCGAACACCACTGCACTGCCCTAAACCCTGAAACATCACCCCCAGCAAGACCCCCTACACTGCCCGAACACCACTGCCCTAAACCCTGAAACACCACCCCCAGCAAGACCCCCTACACTGCCCAAACACCACTGCACTGCCCTAAACCCTGAAACACCACCCCCAGCACGACCCCCTACACTGCCCGGACACCACTGCTCTGCCCAAAACCCTGAAACACCAGCCCCAGCACAACCCCCTACACTGCCCGAACACCACTGCACTGCCCTAAACCCTGAAACACCAGCCCCAGCACGACCCCCTACACTGCCCGAACACCACTGCACTGCCCTAAACCCTGAAACACCAGCCCCAGCAAGACCCCCTACACTGCCTGAACACCACTGCACTGCCCTAAACCCTGAAACACCACCCCAGAAAGACCCCCACACTGCCCGAACACCACTGCACTAAACCCTGAAACACCACCCCCAGCAAGACCACCTACACTGGCCGAACACCACTGCACTGCCCTAAACCCTGAAACACCACCCCTGCACGACCCCCTACACTGCCCTAAACCCTGAAACACCACCCCCTACACTGCCCGAACACCACTGCACTGCCCTAAACCCTGAAACACCACCCCCAGCACGACACCCTACACTGCCCTAAACCCTGAAACACCACCCCCAGCACGACCCCCTACACTGCCCGAACACCACTGCACTGCCCTAAACCCTGAAACACCACCCCCTGCCCGACCCCCTACACTGCCGAAACACCACTGCACTGCCCTAAACCCTGAAACACCAACCCCAGCACGACCCCCTACACTGCCCGAACACCACTGCACTGCCCTAAACCCTGAAACACCACCCCCAGCACGACCCCTACACTTCCCGAACACCACTGCACTGCCCTAAACCCTGAAACAGTACCCCCAGCAAGACCCCCTACACTGCCCGAACACCACTGCACTGCCCTAAACCCTGAAACATCACCCCCAGCAAGACCCCCTACACTGCCTGAACACCACTGCCCTAAACCCTGAAACACCACCCCCAGCAAGACCCCCTACACTGCCCGAACACCACTGCACTGCCCTAAACCCTGAAACACCACCTCCAGCACAACCCCCTACACTGCCTGAACACCATTGCTCTGCCCTAAACCCTGAAACACTAGCCCCAGCACGAGCCTCTACACTGCCCGAACACCACTGCACTGCCCTAAACCCTGAAACACCACCCCCAGCACGACCCCCTACACTGCCCGAACACCACTGCACTGCCCTAAACCCTGAAACACCAGCCCCAGCAAGACCCCCTACACTGCCCGAACACCACTGCACTGCCCTAGACTCTGAAACACCAGCCCCAGCAAGACCCCCTACACTGCCTGAACACCACTGCACTGCCCTAAACCCTGAAACACCAGCCCAGCATGACCCCCTACACTGCCCGAACACCACTGCACTGCCCTAAACCCTGAAACACCAGCCCCAGCACGACCACCTACACTGCCCGAACACCACTGCACTGCCCTATACCCTGAAACACCAGCCCCAGCACGACCCCCTACACTGCCCGAACACCACTGCACTGCCCTAAACCCTGAAACACCACCCCCTGCACGACCCCCTACACTGCCCGAACACCACTGCACTGCCCTAAACCCTGAAACACCCCCTACACTGCCCGAACACCACTGCACTGCCCTAAACCCTGAAACACCACCCATTACACTGCCCAAACACCACTGCACTGCCCTAAACCCTGAAACACCACCCCCAGCACGACCCCCTACACTGCCCGAACACCATTGCACTGCCCTAAACCCTGAAACACCACAACCCTGCACGACCCCCTACACTGCCCGAACACCACTGCACTAAACCATGAAACACCACCCCCGCACGACCCCCTACACTGCCCGAACCTCACTGCACTGCCCAAAACCCTGAAACACCACCCCCAGCACGACCGCCTTTACTGCCCGAACACCACTGCTCTGCCCCAAACCCTGAAACACCACCCCCAGCACGACCCCCTACACTGCCCGAACACCACTGCCCTAAACCCTGAAACACCACCCCCTGCACGACCCCCTACACTCCCCGAACACCACTGCACTGCCCTAAACCCTGAAACACCACCCCCAGCACGACCCCCTACACTGCCCGAACACCACTGCACTGCCCTAAACCCTAAAACACCACCCCCAGTACGACCCCCTACACTGCCCGAACACCACTGCACTGCCCTAAACCCTAAAACACTACCCCAGCACGACCCCCTTCACTACCCGAACACAACTGCACTGCCCTAAACCATCAAACACTCCCCCCAGCACGACCCCCTACACTGCCCGAACACCACTGCACTGCCCTAAACCCTGAAACACCAGCCCCAGCAAGACCCCTACACTGCCCGAACACCACTGCACTGCCCTAGACTCTGAAACACCAGCCCCAGCAAGACCCCCTACACTGCCCGAACACCACTGCACTGCCCTAAACCCTGAAACACCAGCCCAGCATGACCCCCTACACTGCCCGAACACCACTGCACTGCCCTAAACCCTGAAACACCAGCCCCAGCACGACCACCTACACTGCCCGAACACCACTGCACTGCCCTAAACCCTGAAACACCAGCCCCAGCACGACCCCTTACACTGCCTGAACACCACTGCACTGCCCTAAACCCTGAAACAGCAGCCCCAGCACGACCCCCTACACTGCCCGAACACCACTGCACTGCCCTAAACCCTGAAACACCAGCACGACCTCCTACACTGCCCGAACACCACTGCACTGCCCTAAACCCTGAAACACCACCCCTGCACCACCCCCTACACTGCCCGAACACCACTGCACTGCCCTAAACCCTGAAACACCACCCCCTGCACCACCCCCTACACTGCCCGAACACCACTGCACTGCCCTAAACCCTGAAACACCACCCCTACACTGCCCGAACACCACTGCACTGCCCTAAACCCTGAAACACCACCCCCAGCACGACCCCCTACACAGCCCGAACACCATTGCACTGCCCTAAACCCTGAAACACCACAACCCTGCACGACCCCTACACTGCCCGAACACCACTGCACTGCCCTAAACCCTGAAACACCACCCCCGCACGACCCCCTACACTGCCCAAACATCACTGCACTGCCCAAAACCCTGAAACACCACTCCCAGCACGACCCCCTTTACTGCCCGAACACTACTGCACTGCCCCAAACCCTGAAACACCACCCCCAGCACGACCCCCTACACTGCCCGAACACCACTGCCCTAAACCCGGAAACACCACCCCCTGCACGACCCCCAACACTGCCCCAAACCCTGAAACACCACCCCTGCACGACCCCCTCCACTGCCCGAACACCACTGCACTGCCCTAAACCCTGAAACACCACCCCCAGCACGACCCCCTACACTGCCCGAACACCACTGCACTGCCCTAAACCCTAAAACACCACCCCCAGCACGACCCCCTACACTGCCCGAACACCACTGCACTGCCCTAAACCCTAAAACACTACCCCCAGCATGACCCCCTACACTACCCGAACACCACTGCACTGCCCTAAACCCTCAAACACTCCCCCCAGCACGACCCCCTACACTACCCGAACACCACTGCCCTAAACCCTAAAACACTCCCCCCAGCACGACCCCCTACACTACCCAAACACCACTGCACTGCCCTAAACCCTAAAACACTACCCCCGCATGACCCCCTACACTACCCAAACACCAATGCACTACCCTAAACCCTAAAACACTACCCCCCGCACGACCCCCTACACTACCCAAAGACCACTGCACTACCCTAAACCCTAAAACACTACCCCCGCAAGACTCCCTACACTACCCAAAGACCACTGCACTACCCTAAACCCTAAACCACGACCTCCTACACTACACAAACACCACTGCACTACCCTAAACCCTAAACCACTACCCCCAGCACGACCCCCTACACTACACAAACACCACTGCACTACCCTAAACCCTAAAACACTACCCCCTACACTACACAAACACCACTGCACTACCCTAAACCCTAAAAAACTACCCCCAGCACGAACCCCTACACTACCCAAACACAACTGCACTACCCTAAACCCTAAAACACTACCCCCAGCAGTACCCCTACACTACCCAAACACCACTGCACTACCCTAAACCCTAAAACACTACCCCCAGCAGTACCCCCTACATTACCCAAACTCCATTGCACTACCCTAAACCCTAAAACACTACCCCCAGCAGTACCCCGTACACTACCCAAACACCACTGCACTACCCTAAACCCTAAACCACTACCCCCAGCACGACCCCCTACACTACCCAAACATCACTGCACTACCCTAAACCCAAAACACTCCCCCAGCACGACTCCCTACACTACCCAAACACCACTGCACTACCCTAAACCCTAAATCTACCCCAGCATGACCCCCTACACTACACAAACACCACTGCACTACCCTAAACCCTAAAACACTACCCCCAGCACGACCCCCTTCACTACCTAAACACAACTGCACAATTTGTTACAGGCGTTGCAACGCAGGCCTGTGGTGCTTACTGGAAGTACCTGGTGGGCTAGTTGGGACCCAGGGACCCTCAGGATTCAAGGTGACGTAATCCCCCAACTTAAAACGCGCCACGGGGTGCGTTTGCACAGTGGTGAAGGGAGGGGGCGGGGCCTCAGGTGACATGTGCGCAAACACGCCCTGTGGTGCTTTTTAAGTTGGGGAATTAATCTCCTTGAATCCTGAGGGACCCTGGGGCCAACTAGCCCACCAGGTACCTTCAGTAAGCACAACAGAGTTGCGTTGCAGAGAGGTGAAAAAATTGCGTGGCCTCGGAACGCCTCTCTGCAACTCAGCTCTGTGGTCCTAACTGTAGGTACCTGGGGGGCTAGTTGGGCCCCAGGGACCCTCAGGATTCAAGGGGACTTAATCCGGCAACTTAAAACGCGCCACGGGGCGCGTTTGCACACATGTCACCTCATGCCCCCCTACCTTCACCACTGTGCAAACGCGCCCTGTAACGCGTTTTAAGAGGTAGTTTTAATCCCCCTGCCCTATTATGTACTAGGGACTTACAGAGGAGGTCATGCTAATCACAGGGGTACCCCAACGCATAGTGTTCCCTAGTGTATGTAGGTGTTTTCACTGTATTCTAAGTGTCTTTTAGCATAGCACTGGCTCTGGTTAGTCAGAGTCAGTTACCACCAGTACCCGTCTGAAAAAGTTGTGGGCAAAGGATGATTTTGCAACAAGGCCTCTTTCTGCTCCTCTGTTGGTTCTTTCTGCACATCTTTTGCTTCTTCCTGCACTTTTCTTCGTCTTTGTGGACTTCTGTTGCTTCTTTCTGCATTTCTTTTGCTTCTTTCTGTGCGTTTTTTCTTCTTTCTTCACACGTCCTACCTCTGTAGGCATAGTTAGAAACTAGCATTTAAAAACCTTTGAAATTCACTTAAAACATCATAGGTTTCAGGCACGTTATAGTTAGAAATTAGCATTTAAAAATCCTTTGAAATTCACTGAAAAAACCATAGGTTTCAGACACGTTATAGTTAGAAATTAGCATTTAAAAACCTTTGAAATTCACAGAAAAACCATAGGTTTTAGGGACAGTTATAGTTAGTTGGACATTTCACTCGTACAAAACCATAGAAATTCCCCCGTTATAGTTAGTTCAGTTAACTATAACTCGCGCCCCCGCAATGCACTGCTGATGACGTCACATATTACATCACTCATGACATGGTCAGTGACATCACTGATGACATCACTGATGACATCTCAAATGACATCATCCATGTGATAATTTCATGCATCTTCTCACACCCTAATATAACTTTTGATACACCCACTCTAAATTACAGACTGCCATTCTCAAAACCATACACACTCCAATACCAATAACTACATACCCACTCACTGATTCTTAGGTCTACACACACACATCTACTCACTCACCCGTACAGTCACTCATACGTACAGTCACTCAGTAGAGGACTATCATATGCACTCATACACCTATATAAACACTCACACACCGCCACTCATCCATAGAGGTACTCACACACCTAGTCAGTCATGCAAAAATTAATCACACACCCATTTACTCACCTATACAGTTATACACACACCAGCTCACTTACTCATACAAATACTAGCACATTCTTACGCTCTTATACAATAACTGATACAAGCACACACGCATCCGTACAGCCACTCTCACAATCACACACTCTCACTTATAGCCATTTAAATACTCTAACACACATATATACTGCCTTTTACATATGTAGTTACTCGCACATGTACCACTGAGATATACATTCACTCACTAACACACCCATACACACATTCACCCACCCAAGCAGTCCATCACAGATGCACTCTTGAAATCATGCACCCAGTGAATCCCCCACTCACACATCTATGTACAGAGTCACACACACCCCACCCACACAAACACTCAGGCAGCCATACAGATACTCAGAGAACCAATCAATAACCCATATAGACACTCATGTAGCTATTCGTAAATCCATGCATCCACTTACACACTAACAAACAGACGGATACAGACATTCACACAGTTTAGTCACTAACCCATGCATTCAGTAAGATACGTTTAATCACTCACTTGTAGAGTCAGTCACGCACGTACTAAATCATCCATTCAGACACTTATACACCCACTCATTCTTCAATACGCCTTTCCCTATATATATTAAACATATTTAAACTTTACAGAAACACACAGTCACTGGATGATGTCATCAGTGATGTCATCAGTGATGTCATTTGAGATGTCATCAGTGATGTCACTGACCATGTCATGAGTGATGTAATATGTGACGTCATCAGCAGTGCATTGCGGGGCGCGAGTTATAGTTAGCTGAACTAACTATAACGGGGAATTTCTATGGTTTTGTACGAGTGAAATGTCCAACTAACTATAACTGTCCCTATAACCTATGGTTTTTTCAGTGAATTTCAAAGGTTTTTTAAATGCTAATTTCTAACTATAACGTGTCTGAAACCTATGGTTTTTTCAGTGAATATATATATATATATAATTTTCAAACAATTAGTTTAATATTTTAAAATTCCACTATAAACTTAATTTGAAAAAAATACTTAAATTAAACTTTTGTTACAAAGCTAAAAATAATTTCAATTGATTCAACACATTACTTTGTACAACATTTAATACACATTAAATAAAAATGTAAATGTTATTGTGGGTAGGATTTTTTTTTTAAAATTATTCCTTAAGAAATATTATTTGTAAATTAAATACATATATTTAAATTAATCAATTATTTAATAAACATTTAATTCAGTGAGTTAATGTGCTGTACATTTTATTGTATTAGTTCTATGTTAATAACACATTTAAAATAATTATACATGTATATTTTATATTAAAATGTTTTGACTAATGGTTTTAAAGATTAATAAACTTGTATATTTTTCCCAATACTTTCCCACAGGGAGAGCCACTCCATGGTGGCGGAGATCTCCAACTATGGGCCCGATTACGATGCGGGCTGGAACGGCTGCGACCATCGGTCAGAGCCCTCCAGCCCGCATCGTAATTGGCTGGTCGGATTCCTTTCCGACCGACCCATTTCGATGGGGTCGGTCGCAAGGGAATCCGACTCGGATTTCCGAATGGCTTCCGGTGGGCTCGGAGAGTCCATCCTCCATTCGGAAATCCTTCAGTAATCCCCCGGCCGGCTCTTTCCGGCCGAGGGATTATGATGGCAGTTTCCCACTGCCTTTCTGTGCCGGCCTTTCCGACACAGAAAGGCATTAGGAAACTGTCTTTGGGGGCCCCCAGCAGGGCCCCCATGGGTGCAAGGCCGCCAAATGGCTGCCTAGGCGGCAACTATGGTGCCCCCCTATTGATCCCTGCACCCCGTGGCAGGCACCTTGAGGTGCCTGCCACGGGGTGCAGGTATGAACTGCACCTCTGCTCTTTGCTATGGGAGCATGCATTCCAAAAGGAATGCATGCTCTCATAGCAAAGTATGGGATTGCGACCGAACAGGGTTCGGTCACATCCTAATTGCTGGGCTGGAACCGACGACAGGAAGTCGTTCGGTTCCATTTCCAGAGCGATGTCGGACGGACTCCGGTCTGTCTGACATCGCAATCGGGCCGTATGTGTGAAAAGTTACTAGTAGTAAAATTCCACTCTTAAATTCAGTCTTAGAAGTCTCCACCTCCTGAACTGAGAGGTTGGAGACATGTAAGGCTACACTTTTAGGTTTACATCTACACTCAGAAGTGGTGCACACCAGAAAACTGTAGATTTACACCTAGGTAAAGGCGTAAACTTACACATAAGTACATTTACACATGAAAATTTACTTTTGTGAATAGGCCCTATAGTTTTTGTTGAAAACACAAATCTACTGGGGCGCAGACTCTTCCGGCTCCTCTCCTCGATGGCTTAAATGCTTTGCAAGCAAATGCCTGAAGGCTTGGAGGTGCTCCCGGTGCCACAAATCCAGCTGAGGACTCACCTGCAATGGAGTTTGGAGCTCAGTTGCTAGCGGCTGCTTGACCAGCGTCTAAGCAGCCGCCATCCTCGGCTGCTTCCTCCGCGGCAACTCATTGATGTGAACCGCCACGGCATAGACTATGCTGGAAGCCGAGGCCGCGAGTCGGCACAACACTAGGCAAGCTGGGGACTACTGATTCATCCTGCTGGTCCCAAATGCAAAAAGAACAATTGATAGACAGAATGCTGAACAATGTCAAACATTCACCCCAATACAGAGATCTGGGCCTAAATCTATCGTTTGTTTGCTCCCCATGCCATTCCAGATAAACCCAGCCATATGCAAATCAGTCTTGGCCCTGCTCCCCATGGGAACAGTCCAGCCCGAACTGCCAGGCCAGTATCTCTTTTTTATCTATTTGTGTACTTTTGTGGACCTCCGTTGGAGTTCCATATCAAAATAAATAAATACATTGAAATTGCCAGGCCAGGTCCTCCCTGGATCGGAAGCAAGCATCCTTGTACTGGTTTCGGGGTATCACCCCTCATCAGCCAGGCTAGCTTGACTCCAGTGGCATGGAGAGCATGGGACCCACGTCTGGGCAAACCCGTCCCACTCAGAGGGGACAAATGCAAAACGAACAATTGATGGACAGAATGCTGAACAATGTCAAACATTCACCCCAGTACAAAGATCTGGGCCTAAATCCATCGTTCCAGGAAGCAAGCATCCTGGAACCGGTTTTGGGGTATCATCTCTCATCAGCCAGGCTAGCTTGACTCCAGTGGCATGGAGAGCTGGTCCCTAACCCCCCGCCCCACCACCCCCTCGGTCTTCCGAAACAGCCCTCCGCCTGACCACAGATTGCATAATTTTGCTCGACATCTTCTACCCAAGGCCTTTTGCCTGCCTGCTGCCTCTGCGAGAGCCCCGATGGCGGGAAGCTCTTCCCTCAGGGCAGAGACCACTTGCCAAAGTTCTGCTCCGTATTCTGGGGGCAAAGGTTTTAACAGCGCTGTATCTAGACAATCCTGGCACCCCCCTGAGCCCTATGCAACACATTGCTGGTAGCGCACCGGGACCAGGCACTCTGGACCGACTTTGAGGGGGCCCAGCCCACACCGGTAACAGTACAGAGACCCTTCTGGGCACTGCGAAGGACACCACGGACACCAGATCACTGCCTCCTACAGCTCTGGGACCAATCCCAGGAACCGACTACTAGAGAGGTGAGCCCAGCTATCTCCGACGCACCACCTCCTAGCAGTGACATTTTGGGTCTGCCTGATCTCCCTGACCTGACTGGCGAAATACGCAGGAGATAGTTTCCCTCAAATCTGACTTTAAATCAGGAGGCCATCATAAAAGTAGCCAGAGGAAAGGCTGATTTAGCCTACAAAGGTTCAACTATACAACTATTTGAAGACCTCTCACCTTGAAAAAGCACCAATACTCTACACCATCACGTACTTCCTTTGCAAGCTTAATATCCCCTACCAATGGGGCCATCCCTTTAGCCTCATCTTCAGATGGAACAGCATGCAACATAACATAACATGTGTATTTGTAAAGCGCACGTTCACCCAGAGGTATCTTGGCGCTGAATAACAGATGTTTATTGTTACCCAACTCAATGGTACTCATTTTATCGACCTCAGATGGATGAAAGGCTGAGTGGACCTGCCGGGATTTGAACCTGTGACCATGAGGTCGAACGCAGGCCCCTGCAATGGACGCATTAGTCCACTGAGCCACCAGACCCGGCTATAACACCTCCTATGGTCCCTGGCCAAGGCGAAATCCTCGCTGCATTGACATCGGAGATGGAGATCCCCATCCACTCTCAAACCAACTGGCTCAAAATGCACCCTGACTGGTACACGATTGGCCGTAGGCTAACGAGGACATCATCCCCCACCTCCAGAACATGAAGAGCGAACAGCTTCAATAGGACACCCGGCCTCTGGAAACTGCACGCCACCGAACACATAGCTCCCGACATCCGAGACACATCCCCACAGTGGGCCCTTTCTGAAGGGCCGAGATGGAAATCTGGGCAGCCCTTTTCTGCACCCTTGGAAAAAATTGTGGACACTCAGTGACTCATCCACTCCCCTTTCAACTCCATTGAACTTCCCTCATCATCCCTGTCCTTTCTCCTCCCCACCAGGAGAGGGTCGCACCTCTTTATGGGAAAACCTTTTGTTGTTCCCATTATGGACGACTGTAGGAAGGAAACTGGTCCCTGTTGGCCTTCTGTTGTTTATCCTGTTGTCTCTCTTTCATCTTTTTTCACCTGGGACATGTTGGGGGCAGGGGGATTTTGAGATCTTCCTTCCTAGCCTTACCTGACCTAGCCTGCCCACACCACATTAGCAGTTGGCCTCCCCTGTATTACCATGGGAGACAAAAACACCTGCATCTTGCTATCCCCTCAATGTGCGAGAACTTAACTCGCCTAATAAACACCGGCAGATCTGGAAATATATACTCCAACACAACTTGGACATTCTTTTCCTCCAAGAAACCCACATCTTCAAACAAGATCAACACCACATGAGGCATATACAATTACAAGAGACCCCAAGGGTAGATATCTGATGCTCACCCTCAAACGCGGTCCATCCATACGCACACTCTTAAACATATATACCCCCAACATGGCGCAGGACACCGTCCTCAGGAGCGTACTGAGAGAACAGCTGGGTAAGGCGCAGGGAGATGTTATAGCTTGGGGGGGCCTTAACATTATATGAGACCCCAACATGGATAGGAGCCATAACGCCTACCCGGAGACCGGAATCAACTTTACTAAAAAAAAGAAATCTCGAAGCTAGGACTGGTTGACATTTGGCGTTACAAGCACCCTGATCTGAAGGACTTTTCATACTACTCACGCCTCCACGCATCATATTCCTGCATCAACTACCTTTTCACTACCCACCCCCTCCTACCCACGGTCGATGCCATCTCGTTCTCAGACATCTCTGTCCAACAACTTGAGCCATCTCAGAAGAAGCCAAACAGTCTGCCTTTCACAACTTCTAGCAGCAGCTCTACACACTGGCCACAGAGGACGTTCCAGCGATCCAATTCTACCTTAGGGAGTGTGATTGGACACCTATCACAGAACACCACAGGGAGATACTTGAAAGACCCATAGACACCACTGTGTTATGCCTGGCCTTGAGGCCATGTCGCTGGGTAAATATCCAGGAATGACAGGCTCCCCCCGTCCTATCATAGGACATTCTTCCCACTCTTTCAAAATTATTTGCTTGATCTCTTCAAGTCTTTCACCTTCTGCTCAAGCCTCACCCCTACCATGTGTGAGGAAGAAATTGCGCTGATCCCCAAACCCAAACAGATTGTGCATCGTTCCACCCCATAGCTCTTTTGAGTACAGACGCGAAATTATACACAAATATACTGACTTTAAGATTAGACCCCTGCTCCCTACTTTGGTTGATCTCGACCAAGTCGTCCTTGAGAGACACCGCCAAGGTACTGCCAACATTAGGCGATCAGCGCTCTTGGGAGACTAAGTACATCAATGTAACATCACAGCTGTGATTCTTTCGCTTGATGCAGAGAAGGCATTTGACTGAGTGAGCTGTACCTTTCTTCAGGAAGTTCTGGAGAAAATCCACCTTGGCCCCAAGACAAGGGACAAAATCCTAGCATCATACGCTACTCTGTTAGCACTTATCAGGGTTCATGGCAGGCCTACATGGCCTATTACGCTCCCCAGCGGAACTACCCTTCTATTTGCTCTAGTGGTTCAGTCTCTCGCCATTAAAATCCAGCATTCTCCCCTGATTCGTGGTGTTACTTTCAAGGGCAGAGCCCACAAGATTAAGCTCTTTGAGATAGTCTCCTCCTCACTCTAAACAACCCCTCCGTCTCACTACCCAAACTAGTGGCAGTCTTGGAGGAATTTGAAAGTGTTTTGTGTTTAAAAATCAACATAACAAAATCACATGTCCTTAACCTAACGATCCCTAAGCGGGGCGTCCCTCCATTCCTGGCCCTAGCCCCATTCCAATGAGCCTCGCACACTGTTCGCTATCTCGGCCTGAACGGCTCCCCTGAACTTGAGGGATGGACTAAAGCTATCTGGCCAGAATATCGCTGACAGATCCTCTAAGATGTCAGGAGATGGAAACCTCTCTATATATCATGGTTAGGATGCATTAATGTTGTGAAAATGAATATATTACTGAGGCTTTTATACCTATTTCAGTCACTCCCTATGCCCATCCCCACCACTGGCATTTTATCACGCCAAACTAGAAGCCACGTACCTCGGTGAAACTCTTAATGCTGCCTAGGGATAAAGGCGGATGGGCATGCCCCAACCTGGTGGACTACTATAGAGCAGCATATCCACGCTACTTGTCGGAATGAGTGGTTAGGGACAGCGAGAAACCTTGGTTCCATGTGGACAGAATAGTGGCTTGCCGCCCTTTGTAGGATCTGGCCTGGCTCCAGCTCCATCTCCTGCCCAAAAGTCCATATATAGCCACTCCTACCAAACAGTGCTTCACATCTGGGATCAAATAGCCATGAAAAGGGGCCTTACCACTTCTCCTCCTCTGACACCCCAATTGCTCTGAATCCTGACTTTACTCCAACGCTTGCCCCAATCTCATTCCCCGAGTGGGAGCAGAGCAAATGTAGGACACTGAACGATCTTTTCACAGGGGGCACCATTAAATCATTCAAACAATGCAAAACTGAATATCACTTAACCAAATCCTCTCAGCTCACATACTACGCCATTGGGCCCTGCATCCCCCAATGCTGTAGCCTCTATGCGAACCCTCACACCAACCCTCACACCCTTTGAGAAAATGATCCACTCATTCAGTGGCACGAAAAGGCCTAATTTCCAACACCTACAGGGCACTGCAAGATTGCAAACACCCCACGGTCCACTCCTACCAAACTAGATGGGAACCTGCACTGGAAACTCCTATACCAGCTAATCAGTGGAAGGTAGTATGGAGAGATTCACTCAGAACACTTAGAAGCATTCCTCACAGTGGAAACAAAACAATATAATGTTTCACCTAAGACCGCTCTGGCTTAACTAAATGTTCTACACACTTACTCCCTATGTTGGCGCTGCGGCCATGCAGAGGGAGACTTCCTGCACATCTGGTGGTCGTGTACAACGATCCAAGCATTCTGGAAATAAATTTTAGGCCACATAAAGAATTTGTTAGGCTATCTCATCCCGGCGGATCTGGCCATACTCTTCTTGGGCTTACAACTCACTCTGACTGGAAATCTCTCAGCTTTATGACCGGAACAGCAAAACAACATATTTCCCTCTTATTGCAGAAAAAAGAGGCTAATGTAATAGCACTGTGGTTCAATAGACTATGGCATATCTTAGCAATGGAACAAATCTCCCACTCACTGTCATTTACTGAAAAGAAGTTCACTCCGACTTGGCGCCCTCTCATTGACTATATGTCTAGTCTATAATACCTGTGCTTCTCGCCACCTCTCTTACGTGCCCTGCAGCTTTTCAATTAACGGAAGAACACCGCGCTGTGGGAACGTGCTTCCTTGACGATTGTCCAATTACTGCATGAGAGAAGTTCACTGGCCTGTCCTGACCTTGCAGGTCGATTGACTGCTTTCCTCTCTTCCCCCAGCACCCCCAGGGCTTCTTTCTGCTTTTGTTTTCCACCTCTGCCCCTGCCCCACTTTGGGTTGGGGGAGGACCGGTGGGGGCTTTCCCCTTCTTCTCCCTTGATTTCCTAAAGGCCACTAAATATAAATATATATATATATTATCTACTGGCGGTCGCCAGTAGATAGTTATAGTTAGGACCTATTTTCCATAGGAAATCCGCGACATTCTATTTGAAATAACTCTTGCGTCGGTTGACGAATCTTCGCGAAGTTTTCAAACTTTATGGCCCGCTCCGGTCCACTCCTACCCTGAAAGTCTCAGGGTGATTCGTCAAGCGGGGGCCGAGAAAAAAGGGGGGTCCCAAAACGTGTTTTCCCCATTCATTTTCCCATAGGAAACTTTAGACACGGCTACAGCCCGAACTGCTGAACGGAATTACACCAAATTTGGCAAAGAGGTAGTTCTTGGTTCAGAAAGAACCCTTTTGTTAAATGGTGTAAATCCGTTCAGTAGTTGCGGAGAAATTAAAAAAATAAGAGTCAAAAAATCAATTTCCCATAGGAAACTTTATGCAAGGCTACAGCCCGAACTGCTGAACGGAATTACACCAAATTTGGCAAAGAGGTAGTTCTTGGTTCAAAAAGAACCCTTTTTGTTAAATGGTGTAAATCCGTTCAGTAGTTGCTGAGAAAATCAAAAGTAAAAACACATATATATCTGGGCGGAGCCTAACCACACATGTCATCGTGAGATCTGATTGGCTGTCAGCACTTCATCCTGGAATTGCTGGCAGCCATCTTGGGACCAATATAAATGATAGTACCCCTTTGAAATGCATTGTAGTGAATCGAAGATTTTGAGGGTTACCAAAAGGAGAACTATAAAGGGTGATAACAGACTTTAGTTACATTAGAATTCATTTGTTGATGGTACCATACTAATTTCAGGAATTGTGGTGTGTTCTAAGGTGATTTTACCCTGTGAAAAACCTTCTGCTGGGATATCATGAATCATGTTTGAGAGAAAACTATTTTCACATGCTTGTCCCATACAGTTTTGGAAGGTGCCCCAGAAGCTAAAATGAGAGCATATTTTCTGTAAATTCACATTATCTTTCTCAGTCATGTGAGAATGAAGTCTGACATTCTCAGTAAAACATGTACATCCAACAAGGGCAGAGACTGTCAGTTGATTCCTTTGTGTTCTACTGCAGCTTCCCAGAGTGTTCTAAAGAACAACTAGAGTGCTAACAGCCTTACTTATGACAAAAGTATGGCACACCTGAAGCCATCTTGATTGGAATAAACTGGTAACACTTAAAACATTTAATTTAAAAAGGAACAAAATGATGGGGTTCATCTTGTCATAGAAATTATGGTTAGTGCTCTGGAAAGAAAAATTAGGACATGTTTCAAGTGTGATCTCAAATATCTTCCTGTTATATTTCAACAGGAGCAGCCTGTCAGTTGATGCCTTTGTGTTCTACTGCAGCTTCCCAGAGTGTTCTAAAGAACAACTAGAGCGCTAACAGTCTTACTTATGACAAAAGTATGGCACACCTGAAGCCATCTTGATTGGAATAAACTGGTAACACTTAAAACATTTAATTTAAAAAGGAACAAAATGAGGGGGTTCATTTTGCCATAGAAATTATGGTTAGTGCTGTAGAAAGAAAAATTAGGACATGTTTTAAGTGAGATCTCAAATATCTTCCTGTTATATTTCAACAGGAGCAGCCTGTCAGTTGATGCCTTTGTGTTCTACTGCAGCTTCCCAGAGTGTTCTAAAGAACAACTAGAGTGCTAACAGCCTTACTTATGACAAAAGTATGGCACACCTGAAGCCATCTTGATTGGAATAAACTGGTAACACTTAAAACATTTAATTTAAAAAGGAACAAAATGAGGGGTTCATTTTGCCATAGAAATTATGGTTAGTGCTGCAAAAGAAAATTTAGTGCATGTTTTAAGTGAGATCTCAAATCCTCTTCTATTTCATTAGAAAATTCTGACATGCAGACTGAAACAATCACTTTCAATACCAGCAGTAGACTTCCAGTTAACTCCTTGGTGAGCAGTAGCTTTACTACAGTGATCTAATGAACAACTAGAGTAATAACATTCTGAATTTATGGCAAATGTGTGACACATCTGAATGCCTTCTTGATGGAATCAAAGTAAAAAACTGAAAGCATTTCCTACTGAGGAGACTGCAGTAAATGAGGAAATTAGGAAACTTCATAACAAAGAAGTCTTCCAAGATGGCCACCAGTGAAAAAGAGCCCAAATGTAGCACAAATATTACCCAGATGTAGCCCACATATAGCCCAATGACAAAAGTGTGCAAAACACTTTTTATTTTTAGTTTTTTTGCAGTTTTATGTAGTGCAGACTGGTCAGGTATTGGAGCGTTGCATCTTAAAACATGACCCCCTACACTACAAAAACACCACTGCACTACCCTAAACCCTAAAACACTACCCCCAGCATGACCCCCTACACTACACAAACACCACTGCACTACCCTAAACCCTAAAACACTACCCCAACACCACTGCACTAACATAAATCCTAAAACACTACCCCCAGCACGACCCCTACACTACCCAAACACCACTGCACTACCCTAAAACATGACCCCCTACACTACACAAACACCACTGCACTACCCTAAACCCTAAAACACTACCCCCAGCACGACCCCCTACACTACACAAGCACCACTGCACTACCCTAAACCCTAAAACACTACCCCCAGCACGACCCCCTACACTACACAAACACCACTGCACTACCTTAAACCCTAAAACACTACCCCCAGCACGACCCCCTACACTACCCAAACACCACTGCCCTAACCTAAATCCTAAAACACTACCCCCAGCACGACCCCCTACACTACCCAAACACCACTGCACTACCCTAAAACATGACCCCCTACACTACACAAACACCACTGCACTACCCTAAACTCTAAAATACTCCGCCCAGCACGACCCCATACACTACACAAGCACCACTGCCCTACCCTAAACCCTAAAACACTACCCCCAGCACGACCCCCTACACTGCCCGAACACCACTGCACTGCCCTAAACCCTGAAACACCAGCCCCTGCACGACCCCCTACACTGCCTGAACACCACTGCACTGCCCTAAACCCTGAAACACATACCCTAGCACGACCCCCTACACTGCCCGAACACCACTGCACTGCCCTAAACCCTGAAACACCACCCCCAGCATGACCCCTACACTGCCCGAACACCACTGCACTGCCCTAAACCCTGAAACACTACCCCCAGCAAGACCTCCTACACTGCCCGAACACCACTGCACTACCTTAAACCCTGAAACATCACCCCCAGCAAGACCCCCTACACTGCCCGAACACCACTGCCCTAAACCCTGAAACACCACCCCCAGCACGACCCCCTACACTGCCCGAACACCACTGCACTGGCCTAAACCCTGAAACACCACCCCCAGCACGACCCCCTACACTGCCCGAACCACTGCACTGCCCTAAACCCTGAAACACCACCCCCTGCACGACCCCCTACACTGCCCGAACACTACTGCACTGCCCTAAACCCTGAAACACCATCCCCAGCATGACCCCCTACACTGCACGAACACCACTGCACTGCCCTAAACCCTGAAACACTACCCCCAGCAAGACCCCCTACACTGCCCAAACACCACTGCACTGCCCTAAACCCTGAAACACCACCCCCAGCAAGACCCCCTACACTGCCCGAACACCACTGCCCTAAACCCTGAAACACCACCCCCAGCAAGACCCCTACACTGCCCGAACACCACTGCACTGCCCTAAACCCTGAAACACCAGCCCCAGCACGACCCCTACACTGCCCGAACACCACTGCACTGCCCTAAACCCTGAAACACCACCCCCTGCACGACCCCCTTCACTGCCCGAACACCACTGCACTGCCCTAAACCCTGAAACACCACCCTCAGCACGACCCCCTACACTGCCCGAACACCACTGCACTGCCCTAAACCCTGAAACACCACCCCCTGCACGATCCCCTACACTGCCCGAACACTACTGCACTGCCCTAAACCCTGAAACACCACCCCCAGCACGACCCCCTACACTGCACGAACACCACTGCACTGCCCTAAACCCCGAAACACTACCCCCAGCAAGACCCCCTACACTGCCCGAACACCACTGCCCTAAACCCTGAAACACCACCCCCAGCAAGACCCCCTACACTGCCCGTACACCACTGCACTGCCCTAAACCCTGAAACACCACCCCCAGCATGACCCCCTACACTGCCCGAACACCACTGCACTGCCCTAAACCCTGAAACACCAGCCCCAGCACAACCCCATACACTGCCCGAACACCACTGCACTGCCCTAAACCCTGAAACACCAGCCCCAGCACGACCGCCTACACTGCCCGAAAACCACTGCACTGCCCTAAACCCTGAAACACCAGCCCCAGCACGACCCCCTACACTGCCCGAACACCACTGCACTACCCTAAACCCTCAAATACCAGCCCCAGCACGACCCCCTACACTGCCCGAACACCACTGCACTGCCCTAAACCCTGAAACACCAGCCCCAGCAAGACCCCCTACACTGCCCGAACACCACTGCACTGCCCTAAACCCTGAAACACCACCCCCAGCAAGACCCCCTACACTGCCCGAACACCACTGCACTAAAGCCTGAAACACCACCCCCAGCAAGACCACCTACACTGGCCGAACACCATTGCACTGCCCTAAACCCTGAAACACCACCCCCTGCACGACCCCCTACATTGCCCAAACACCACTGCACTGCCCTAAACCCTGAAACACCACCCCTGCACGACCCCCTACACTGCCCGAACACCACTGCACTGCCCTAAACCCTGAAACACCACCCCTCAGCACGACCACCCTACACTGCCCGAACACCACTGCACTGCCCTAAACCCTGAAACACCCCCCCAGCATGACCCCCTACACTGCCCGAACACCACTGCACTGCCCTAAACCCTGAAACACCAACCCCTGCACGACCTCCTACACTACCGAAACACCACTGCACTGCCCTAAACCCTGAAACACCACCCCCAGCACGACCCCCTACACTGCCCAAACACCACTGCACTGCCCTAAACCCTGAAACATCAACCCCAGCAAGACCCCCTACACTGCCTGAACACCACTGCCCTAAACCCTGAAACACCACCCCATACACTGCACGAACACCACTGCACTGCCCTAAACCCTGAAACACCACCTCCAGCAAAACCCCTACACTGCCTGAACACCATTGCTCTGCCCTAAATCCTGAAACACTAGCCCCAGCATGACCCCCTACACTGCCCAAACACCACTGCACTGCCCTAAACCCTGAAACACCACCCCCAGCACGACCCCCTACACTGCCCGAACACCACTGCACTGCCCTAAACCCTGAAACACCAGCCCCAGCAAGACCCCCTACACTGCCCGAACACCACTGCACTGCCCTAAACCCTGAAACACCAGCCCCAGCACGACCATCTACACTGCCCGAACACCACTGCACTGCCCTAAACCCTGAAACACCAGCCCCAGCATGACCCCCTACACTGCCCGAACACCACTGCACTGCCCTAAACCCTGAAACACCAGCCCCAGCACGACCCCCTACACTGCCCGAACACCACTATACTGCCCTAAACCCTGAAACACCAGCCCCAGCACGACCCCCTACACTGCCCGAACACCACTGCACTGCCCTAAACCCTGAAACACCACCCCCTGCATGACCCCCTACACTGCCCGAACACCACTGCACTGCCCTAAACCCTGAAACACCACCCCCTGCACCGCCCCCTACACTGCCCGAACACCACTGCACTGCCCTAAACCCTGAAACACCACCCCCAGCACGACCCCCTTTACTGCTCGAACACCACTGCACTGCCCCAAACCCTGAAACACCGCCCCCAGCATGACCCCCTACACTGCCCGAACACCACTGCCCTAAACCCTGAAACACCACCCCCTGCACGACCCCCTACACTGCCCGAACACCACTGCACTGCCCTAAACCCTGAAACACCACCCCCAGCACGACCCCCTACACTGCCCGAACACCACTGCACTGCCCTAAACCCTAAAACACCACCCCCAGCATTACCCCCTACACTGCCCAAACACCACTGCACTGCCCTAAACCCTAAAATACTACCCCCAGCACAACCCCTACACTACCCGAACACGACTGCACTGCTCTAAACCCTCAAACACTACCCCCAGCACGACCCCCTACACTACCCGAACACCACTGCACTGCCCTAAACCCTAAAACACTCCCCCAGCACGACCCCTTACTCTACCCGAACACCACTGCACTGTCCTAAACCCTAAAACACTCCCCCAGCACGACCCCCTACACTACCCAAACACCACTGCACTGCCCTAAACCCTAAAACACTACCCCCGCATGACCCCCTACACTACCCAAACACCAATGCACTACCCTAATCCCTAAAACACTACCCCCGCATGACCCCCTACACTACCCTAAACCCTAAAACACTACCCCCGCACGACTCCCTACACTACCCAAAGACCACTGCACTACCCTAAACCCTAAAACATGACCTCCTACACTACACAAACACCACTGCACTACCCTAAACCCTAAAACACTACCCCCTACACTACACAAACACCACTGCACTACCCTAAACCATAAAACACTACCCCCAGCAGTACCCCTACACTACCCAAACACCACTGCACTAACCTAAACCCTAAAACACTACCCCCAGCAGTACCTCCTACACTACCCAAACACCACTGCACTACCCTAAATCACTACCCCCAGCACGACCCCTACACTACCCAAACACCACTGCACTACCCTAAACCCTAAAACACTACCCCCAGCACGACCCCCTACACTACCCAAACACCACTGCACTACCCTAAACCCTAAAACACTCCCCCAGCACGACTCCCTACACTACCCAAACACTACTGCACTACCCTAAACCCTAAATCTACCCCCAGCATGACCCCCTACACTACACAAACACCACTGCACTACCCTAAACCCTAAAACACTACCCCCAGCACGACCCTCTTCACTACCTAAACACAACTGCACAATTTGTTACAGGCGTTGCAACGCAGGCCTGTGGTGCTTACTGGAAGTACCTAGTGGGCTAGTTGGGCCCCAGGGACCCTCAGGATTCAAGGTGACCTAATCCCCCAACTTAAAACGCACCACGGGGCGCGTTTGCACAGTGGTGAAGGGAGGGGGCGGGGCCTCAGGTGACATGTGCGCAAACACGCCCTGTGGTGCGTTTTAAGTTGGGGAATTAATTCCCTTTGAATCCTGAGGGACCCTGGGGGCCAACTAGCCCACCAGGTACCTTCAGTAAGCACAACAGAGTTGCGTTGCAGAGAGGTGAAAAAAGGTGCGTGGCCTCGGAACGCCTCTCTGCAACTCAGCTCTGTGGTCCTAACTGTAGTTACCTGGGGGCTAGTTGGGCCCCAGGGACCCTCAGAATTCAAGGGACTTAATCTCGCAACTTAAAACGCGCCACGGGGCGCGTTTGCACACATGTCACCTCAGGCCCCCCTACCTTCACCACTGTGCAAACGCGCCCTGTAGCGCGTTTTAAGAGGTAGTTTTAATCCCCCTGCCCTATTATGTACTAGGGACTTGCAGAGGAGGTCATGCTAATCACAGGGGTACCCCAACGCATAGTGTTCCCTAGTGTATGTAGGTGTTTTCACTGTATTCTAAGTGTCTTTTAGCATAGCACTGGCTCTGGTTAGTCAGAGTCAGTTACCACCAGTACCCGTCTGAAAGAATTGTGGGCACAGGATGATTTTGCAACAAGGCCTCTTTCTGCTCCTCTGTTGGTTCTTTCTGCACATCTTTTGCTTCTTTCTGTGCGTTGTTTCTTCTTTCTTCACATGTCCTACCTCTGTAGGCATAGTTAGAAACTAGCATTTAAAAAAACTTTGAAATTCACTTAAAAAATCATAGGTTTCAGGCACGTTATAGTTAGAAATTAGCATTTAAAAAACCTTTGAAATTCACTGAAAAAACCATAGGTTTCAGACACGTTATAGTTAGAAATTAGCATTTAAAAAACCTTTGAAATTCACTGAAAAAACCATAGGTTTTAGGGACAGTTATAGTTAGTTGGACATTTCACTCGTACAAAACCATAGAAATTCCCCCGTTATAGTTAGTTCAGCTAACTATAACTCGCGCCCCGCAATGCACTGCTGATGACGTCACATATTACATCACTCATGACATGGTCAGTGACATCACTGATGACATCACTGATGACATCTCAAATGACATCACTGATGACATCATCCATGTGATAATTTCATGCATCTTCTCACACCCTAATATAACTTTTGATACACCCACTCTAAATTACAGACTGCCATTCTCAAAACCATAGACACTCCAACACCAAAAACTACATACCCACTCACTGATTCTTAGGTCTACACACACATCCACTCACTCACCCGTACAGTCACTCATACTTAGTCACTCAGTACAGGACTATCATATGCACTCATACACCTATATAAACACTCACACACAGCCACTCATCCATAGAGGTACTCACACACCTAGTCAGTCATGCAAAAAACTTAATCACACACCCATTTACTCACCTATACAGTTATACACACACCAGCTCACTTACTCATACAAATACTAGCACATTCTTACGCTCTTATACAATCACTGATACAAGTACACACTCATCCATACAGCCACTCTCACAATCACACACTCTCACTTATAGCCATTTATATACTCCAACACACATATATACTGCCTTTGACATATGTAGTTACTCACACATGTACCACTGAGATATACATTCACTCACTAACACACCCATACACACACTCACCCACCCATACAGTCCATCACAGATGCACTCTTGAAACCATGCACCCAGTGAATCACCAACTCACACATCTATGCACAGAGTCACACACACCCCACCCACACAAACACTCAGGCACCCATACAGATACTCAGACAATCAATCAATAACCCATGTAGACACTCATGTAGCTATTCAGAAAGCTCATGCAGCCGCTTACAAACCAACAGACAGACGGATACAGACATTCACACAGTTTAGTCACTAACCCATGCATTCAGTAAGATACATTTAATCACTCACTTGTAGAGTCAGTCACTCACGTACTAAATCATCCATTCAGACACTTATACACCCACTCATTCTTCAATACACCTTTCCCTATATATATTAAACATATTTAAACTTTACAGAAACACACAGTCACTGGATGATGTCATCAGTGATGTCATCAGTGATGTCATTTGAGATGTCATCAGTGATGTCATCAGTGATGTCACTGACCATGTCATGAGTGATGTAATATGTGACGTCATCAGCAGTGCATTGCGGGGGCGCGAGTTATAGTTAGCTGAACTAACTATAACAGGGGAATTTCTATGCTTTTGTACGAGTGAAATGTCCAACTAACTATAACTGTCCCTAAAACCTATTGTTTTTTCAGTGAATATATATATATATATATTCACTGAAAAACCCATAGGTTTCAGGCACGTTATAGTTAGAAATTAGCATTTAAAAAACCTTAGAAATTCACTGAAAAAACCATAGGTTTCAGGGGCGTTATAGTTAGTTGGACATTTCACTCGTACAAAACCATAGAAATTCCCCCGTTATAGTTAGTTCAGCTAACTATAACTCGCGCGCCCGCAATGCACTGCTGATGACGTCACATATTACATCACTCATGACATGGTCAGTGACATCACTCATGACATCACTGATGACATCTCAAATGACATCACTGATGACATCACTGATGACATCATCCTTGTGATAGAGTGGCAGACCTCCTCTCACCCTAATATAACCTTTGATACACACACTCAAAAATACAAACTAACATTTTCAAAACAATGGACATACCAATACCAGTTACAACACACCTATTCAGTAATTCCAAGATCTACACACACATCCACTCATTCACCAACAGTCCCTATACAGTCACTCATACATGTACTCACTCATCATATGTACTCATACACCTATACATCCTGTTACACACCGCCACTCATCCATAGAGTTACTCACACACATAGTCACACATGCAAACAAAGTATCAAACATCCATTTACTTGCATATACAGTTATACACACACTACCACACTTACTTCTACAGAAACTTACACATACTTACTCTCTTAAACAATCACTTATAGAAACTCCTACTTATTTGTACAGGAACTCTTCCAATCACTCACTCTCACATATACTCACTTATATACACCAATACTCACATATACTAGTTTAAAACATATGTAGTTACTCATAAAGACACTATTGAGACAGTCATTCACTCACTAACACACCCATACACATACTCATCCACCTATACAGTCCTGCACACATGCTGTCTTCAACACATACAAACAGTGAGTCACTCATTCATGCATCTATGCACTAAGTGATACACCCCACCGAACCATACAGACACTCAGACACTCATACTGATACTCAAAAAACCAACTAATAACCCATATAGACACTCATGTAGCTACTCACCAACCCATGCAGCCACTTATACACAAAGTGAGAGACTGATACAGATATTTTCATATTTAAACATTACTCACTAATCCATGTATTCACTAAGATACACTTAGTCAGTTATACAATCAATTTTACAAAAAAAATCATCCATTTAGACACTTATATACCCATTTATTCTTCCATCGACCTTGAGATATACATATATAAAACATATTTAATTTTCAGAAAAACACACATTCACTGGATGATGTCATCAGTGATGTCTTTTGAGATGTCATCAGTGATGTCATGAGTGATGTCACTGACCATGTCATGAGTGATGTAATATGTGACGTCATCAGCAGTGCATTGCGGGCGCACGAGTTATAGTTAGCTGAACTAACTATTTCGGGGAATTTCTATGGTTTTGTACGAGTGAAATGTCCAACTAACTATAACGCCCTGAAACCTATGGTTTTTTCAGTGAATATATATATATATATATATATATATATATATATATATATATGTATATGTATATATACATATATATATTTCAACAATGTGGTTCCTAGTAAAAGCGCGCTCTGCCGTCCGGTGCAGACTTAGGGCCTGATTCCGATTTCGCTCGGAAGGCCTCCGAATCGGATTTGGCTTTGCCGGATCCGATTCGTAGCCCTTGTTTACGACCGAATCGTACACAGGTCCGAACGACCAAGTACGATGCGAAGATCGCGTAAGCGCTGACCGAATCGTTTCCGGACCCGAACCGCTCCGTACGACTCATTCGCAGCCGGATCGTACAGCGCGTGGAGCCGAATGCCGACCGAGCGAGTACGATGCATGATTCGGACAGCCGCTTCGCCTTGGTCTCAGCGAGACGAAACGGCTGTCAGAAGCGTACTTCGGGGGCCATAACAGGCCCCCCTGCACCCGGGGCCCTCCAAATCTGTCACGGGGTGTGCCCATGGGTCCCCCCGATCCAGGCATGCACAGTGTGACGGGAAACATGGGGTGCCCGCCACAGGGTGTACGCTTTTCCCCACCCACCCCTTTTCTGCCATGGGAGTCTGTGTACGCGTCTGTACACAGGCTCCCATAGAGTTCAAAGGGAGTCCGAGCGAACCGAGTCCGTCAGCATACGGCTGCATCGTACTCGTTCGGTCGGACTCCAGGAGCACGTCTCGCCCGGTAAACCCTCTGGATCTAAGTCGTACGGAGGGCTTTCCTAGCGAGATCGGAATCGGGCCCTTAGACGGGGTGAATCCAGCCCAAATGTTATATCAATAGAACAAAGGGATGTCGTACTCCAAAGATACTTGTTAAGGGTTTTATTCACCACCACTACCACCAACGCGTTTCACCACAAGGGCTTGTTCACGGTTGGGGAAGTCTGTCTACCATTGTAATTTATACTGTTCTCCACTTTTGCCCATTATGAGGCATTGTGGGATATGTAGTTTCAATACATACAATAATATACAATTATTTACAATGTTTTCATTCCATTTTTGTGCTCAATTGTAGTTTTGTTGTATCCTCTTATTCGTGATGTTATTACCTGGGTATAATTTATTAGTTCAGGATCCTATTACTCTAATGTCTGCTTATATATAGAGTCTGAGTGACTGAATAAAATTAAGTGACTGAACAGAATTTCATAGTCCATTAACTATGATGCTTTGTTTGTGGGCCAAATAATTGGTCCGTCATTGAACAGTTCAATGATGTAGTATTTTTGCAGTGTTAAAAGTATTTGGATCCAAGGGATAGGTTTCGCCTGAGTGGCTGTACTTTATCCTCTGATTGAACTACTTACGCCTGAGTGGCATTGTTGTTACCCATGCTTATCCAGTTCCTTGTGTTTACGAGGAGATGTTTGGTTTAAAGTTTGGAATGACCGTGTCTTTTATTAGTTCTCACAAGTGGACATGAAGGTCTTCTTCAGTGTTGAGACCCAATGGTTGTTTAGTTCTGAATTTAATAATCAGTTTTGATTTCAGTCATCTCAGTGTTAATGTTCTGTCTCCTCCTCTCTCGTTGGTGGGGACGTTTGCTATTCCACAGTACTTTATGTTCCTCCAAGTCTAGTTCTCATGAGTTTCAAAGTGTTTGGTCATTGCATAGTTGGTGTCGCCATTGGTTACATTGTAAATAATTGTATATTACTGTATGTATTGAAACTACATATCCCACAATGCCTCATAATGGGCAAAAGTGGAGAACAGTATAACAGTATAAATTACAATGGTAGACAGACTTCCCCAACTGTGAACAAGCCCTTGTGGTGAAACGCGTTGGTGGTAGTGGTGGTGGTGAATAAAACCCTTAACAAGTATCTTTGGAGTGCAACATCCCTTTGTTCTATTGATATATATATATGTATATATGTATATCTCAACAGCTCCAAAAGATACGGTGCACTCAAGGTAAGTCCGTTGTTATTTTAATCTGAACAAATGCTTTTCAGCAACAATGCCTTTCTCAATGTTCTCCAATTAAAAACAACTCATTGCACGCAAAATTAATGCCGTTTAAAAATGCACCAATGTCTCTACTAACTACCAATAGGAGAGACATTGGTACATTTTTAAATGGCATTAATTTTACGTGCAATGAGTTGTTTTTAATTGGAGAACATTGAGAAAGGCATTGTTGCTGAAACACGGTTGTTCAGATTAAAATAACAACGGACTTACCTCGTGAGTGCACCGTATCTTTTGGAGCTGTTGATATCTTGTGAGTCCTACCCTCACATCACGGTAGCACCCGCTGAGAGTTCGGCACCCATTTGGTGGGTTATGGAGCAGAAGATATATATATATATATTCACTGAAAAAACCATAGGTTTCAGGCACGTTATAGTTAGAAATTAGCATTTAAAAAACCTTACATATTCACTGAAAAAACCATAGGTTTTAGGGACAGTTATAGTTAGTTGGACATTGCACTCGTACAAAATCCGTGAAATTCCCCCGTTATAGATAGTTCAGCTAACTATAACTCGCGCCCCCGCAATGCACTGCTGATGACGTCACATATTACATCACTCATGACATGGTCAGTGACATCACTGATGACATCACTGATGACATCTCAAATGACATCACTGATAACATCATCCAGTGACTGTGTTTCTGTAAAGTTTAAATATTTTTAATATATATAGGGAAAGGCGTATTGAAGAATGAGTGGGTGTATAAGTGTCTGTATGGATGATTTAGTAGGTGCGTGACTAACTCTATAAGTGAGTGATTAAACGTATCTTACTGAATGCATGGGTTAGTGACTAAACTGGGTGAATGTCTGTATCCGTCTGTCTGTTGCTGTGTAAGTGGCTGCATGTGATTTGTGAATAGCTACAGGAGTGTCTATATGAGTTATTGATTGGTTGTCTGAGTATCTGTATGGGTGCCTGAGTGTTTGTGTGGGTGGGGTGTGTGCGACTCTGTGCATAGATGTGTGAGTGGGTGATTCACTGGGTGGATGGTTTCAAGAGTGCATCTGTGATAGACTGTATGGGTGGGTAAGTGTGTGTAAGAGTGTGTTAGTGAGTGAATGTATGTCCCAGTGGTACATGTGTGAGTAACTACATATGTGAAAGGCAGTATATATGTGTGTTGTAGTATATAAATAGCTATAAGTGAGAGTGTGTGATTGTGAGAGTGACTGTATGGATGAGTGTGTGCTTGTATCAGTGATTGTATAAGAGCGTAAGAATGTGCTAGTATTTGTATGAGTAAGTGAGCTGGTGTGTGTATAACTGTATAGGTGAGTAAATGGCAGTGTGTATAATTATTTGCATGACTGACTAGGTGTGTGAGTACCTCTATGGATGAGTGGCGGTGTTTGAGTGTCTATATAGGAGTATTAGTGCATATGATAGTCCTGTACTGAGTGACCGTAAGTATGAGTGACTGTACGGGTGAGTGAGTGGATGTGTGTGTGTAGACCTAAGAATCAGTGAGTGGGTATGTAGTTATTGGTGTTGGAGTGTCTATGGTTTTGCGAATGGCAGTCTATAATTTAGAGTGGGTGTATCAAAGGTTATATTAGGGTGTGAGGAGGTGCATCAGATTATCACGTGGATGATGTCATCAGTGATGTCATTTGAGATGTCATCAGTGATGTCATCAGTGATGTCACTGACCATGTCATGAGTGATGTAATATGTGACGTCATCAGCAGTGCATTGCGGGAGCGCGAGTTATAGTTAGCTGAACTAACTATAACGGGGGAATTTCACGGGTTTTGTACGAGTGCAATGTCCAACTAACTATAACTGTCCCTAAAACCTATGGTTTTTTTCAGTGAATATATATATATATATATATTCACTGAAAAAACCATAGGTTTCAGACATGTTATAGTTAGAAATTAGCATTTAAAAAACCTTTGAAATTCACTGAAAAAACCATAGGTTTCAGGCACGTTATAGTTAGAAATTAGCATTTAAAAAACCTTACAAATTCACTGAAAAAACCATAGGTTTTAGGGACAGTTATAGTTACTTGGACATTGCACTCGTACAAAACCCGTGAAATTCCCCCGTTATAGTTAGTTCAGCTAACTATAACTCGCGCCCCCGCAATGCACTGCTGATGACGTCACATATTACATCACTCATGACATGGTCAGTGACATCACTGATGACATCACTGATGACATCTCAAATGACATCACTGATGACATCACTGATGACATCATCCAGTGACTGTGTGTTTCTGTAAAGTTTAAATATGTTTAATATATATAGGGAAAGGCGTATTGAAGAGTGAGTGGGTGTATAAGTGTCTGAATGGATGATTTAGTAGGTGCGTGACTAACTGTATAAGTGAGTGATTAAACGTATCTTACTGAATGCATGGGTTAGTGACTAAACTGGGTGAATGTCTGTATCCGTCTGTCTGTTGCTGTGTAAGTGGCTGCATGGGTTTGTGAATAGCTACATGAGTGTCTATATGAGTTATTGATTGGTTGTCTGAGTATCTGTATGGGTGCCTGAGTGTTTGTGTGGGTGGGGTGTGTGCGACTCTGTACATAGATGTGTGAGTGGGTGATTCACTGGGTGCATGATTTGAAGAGTGCGTCTGTGATGGACTGCTTGGGTGGGTGAGTGTGTGTATGGGTGTGTTAGTGAGTGAATGTATATCTCAGTGGTACATGTGCGAGTAACTACATATGTAAAAGGAAGTATATATGTGTGTTAGAGTATTTAAAAGGCTATACGTGAGAGTGTGTGATTGTGAGAGTGGCTGTATGGATGCGTGTGTGCTTGTATCAGTTATTGTATAAGAGCGTAAGAATGTGCTAGTATTTGTATGAGTTATTGAGCTGGTGTGTGTATAACTCTATAGGTGAGTAAATGGGTGTGTGATTAATTTTTTGCATGACTGACTAGGTGTGTGAGTACCTCTATGGTTGAGTGGCGGTGTGTCAGTGTTTATATAGGTGTATGAGTGCATATGATAGTCCTGTACTGAGTGACTGTAAGTATGAGTGACTGTACGGGTGAGTGAGTGGATGTGTGTGTAGACCTAAGAATCAGTGAGTTGGTATGTAGTTATTGGTATTGGAGTGTCTATGGTTTTGAGAATGGCAGTCTGTAATTTAGAGTGGGTGTATCAAAAGTTATATTAGGGTGTGAGAAGATGCATGAAATTATCACATGGATGATGTCATCAGTGATGTCATTTGAGATGTCATCAGTGATGTCATCAGTGATGTCACTGACCATGTCATGAGTGATGTAATATGTGACGTCATCAGCAGTGCATTGCGGGGCGCGAGTTATAGTTAGCTGAACTAACTATAACGGGGGAATTTCACGGGTTTTGTACGAGTGCAATGTCCAAGTAACTATAACTGTCCCTAAAACCTATGGTTTTTTCAGTGAATTTGTAAGGTTTTTTAAATGCTAATTTCTAACTATAACGTGCCTGAAACCTATGGTTTTTTCAGTGAATTTCAAAGGTTTTTTAAATGCTAATTTCTAACTATAACATGTCTGAAACCTATGGTTTTTTCAGTGAATTTCAAAGGTTTTTTAAATGCTAATTCCTAACTATAACATGTCTGAAACCTATGGGTTTTTTCAGTGAATTTCAAAGGTTTTGTAAATGCCAATTTTTAAATGTATTAATTGTTATTTTTATTTTTTTCATACTGATTTACTACATTTTTTTAAACTATTTATTTTTAGATATTTTATTTTTAAATTACATTGTAATTACATTATACATTACATTACAAAATATACTTTCTCAGAATGAATTAATTTAGTTTAAATACTTTGCAAATAGGCAATAGATTTTTAAGTACAGTAGTTACAGTTGTTGCAATGGGCAACACAATTTCAAACACAATGCAACATTGAGCTCAATGTGAATTTCTAGCTAAATGCAATTAGTTACTTTATGGATTACTTTTCTAACCACAGGACTGGATCCTAGATTCAGTCCTGGAACATCTCCTGTAAACAGTTGAGTAAAAGCGTTTTGGTTACAGTAGTGATTTTTAAGGAATATTATTGTATTTTAAAAGTTGACACAGAAACTTTTTCACATAGAATCACCAATGTTATCCTATGGGAGGAAATTCACTTAGCAGGTAAGTAGTGTTATCGTGACTTTTTCTCACTCAGTGGTGGATCCTGGATCCAGCACTGGTGCATCTCCTGTAAACAGTTGAAAGAATGCATTTAAGTCATACAGGCGATTTTTAAGGAATATTTGTAGTTTGTGAAAATCGACACTTTGAAACTTTTCTGCTGAAAACCAGACAATGGATTCCTATGGAAGGAAATACAAGTTACTGGTAAGTACGGTTAGAATTACTTTTCAGGGTCAGTGCTGGGCTAAAAGATGCAGCACTGGGTTCTCTCCTGATAACAGGTGAGTAAATCGGAATTCGTATTTCGGCTGATTTTAGAGGAATATTTGTATGTTTCAAAAATCGACACTTAGAAACTTTTTCAGCAAAAAGCAGGCAATGATATCCTATGGAAGGAAATTCAAGTTACTGGTAAGTACGGTTAAAATTACTTTTCAGGATCAGTACTGGGCTGAAAGATGCAGCACTGAGGTCTCTCCTGATAACAGGTGAGTAAATCGGAATTCGTATTTCGGCTGATTTTAGAGGAATATTTGTATGTTTCAAAAATCGACACTTAGAACCTTTTTCAGCAAAAAGCAGGCAATGATATCCTATGGAAGGAAATTCAAGTTACTGGTAAGTACGGTTAAAATTACTTTTCAGGATCAGTACTGGGCTGAAAGATGCAGCACTGAGGTCTCTTCTGATAACAGGTGAGTATATCGGAATTCGTATTTCGGCTGATTTTAGAGGAATATTTGTATGTTTCAAAAATCGACACTTAGAAACTTTTTCAGCAAAAAGCAGGCAATGATATCCTATGGAAGGAAATTCAAGTTACTGGTAAGTACGGTTAAAATTACTTTTCAGGATCAGTACTGGGCTGAAAGATGCAGCACTGAGGTCTCTCCTGATAACAGGTGAGTAAATCGGAATTCGTATTTCGGCTGATTTTAGAGGAATATTTGCACAATGGTGAAGGGAGGGGGCGGGGCCTGAGGTGACATCTGTGCAAACGCGCCCCGTGGCGCGTTTTAAGTTGGGGGATTAAGTCCCCTTTAATCATGAGGGTCCCTGGGGCCAACTAGCCCACCAGGAACCTCCAGTATGCGCCAGGGGCTGCGTTGCAGAGACGTGTACAGAGGCCACACCCCTTTTTACACCTCTCTGCAAGGCAGCTCTGTGGCGCTTTTGGAAGTACATGGTGGGCTAGTTGGACTCCAGGGACCCTCAGGATTCAAGGGGACTTAATCCCCCATCTTAAAACACGCCACGGGGCCTGTTTGCACACATGTCACCTGAAGCCCCGTCCCCTCCCTTCACCACTGTGCAAACGCGCCCCGTGGTGCGTTTTAAGTCGGGGGATTAACTCCGTTGAATCCTGAGGGTCCCTGGGGGCCAACTAGCCCAACAGGTATATCCAAAAGCGCCACAGAGCTGCGTTGCAGAGAGGTGTAAAAGGGGCGTGGCCTCTGTACACCTCTCTGCAACGCAGCCCCTGGCGCATACTGGAGGTTCCTGGTGGGCTAGTTGGCCCCAGGGACCTCCAGTATTCAAGGGGAATTCGTTCCCCTCTGCAAACGTGCCAGGGGCGCGTTTGCAGAGTGCTGTCAAAGAGGGGGCGTGGCCTCCTCGCGATGCCGTTTTTAAAATATTTTTAAAAATGCTTTTTTTGCTCAGGGGTCCTTGTGGGACCCCCTGAGCAGGCCTAGGGGTTAGGGTGTTTCTACCCTGCCCCCTTTGTGCGTTTTGCGCACTTGTTTCTTTTTTTTCTCAGCGGGATCCGCGCACCCTAAGCGCATCCCGCTGATTTAAAAAAAAAAATGCTTTTTCTGCCCAGGGGGTCCTTGTGGGACCCCCTGAGCAGACCTAGGGGTCAGGGTGTTTCTACCCTGCTCCCTTTTGCGCTTTGCGCACTTGTTTCTGTCCCTCGGTTCTACCGAGGGACAAAATGGCTGCCAACACTTCCTGATTTGGAGTGTTGACAGCCAATTAGCATGCAGCTCGTGATCGGGAGGGTACGCGGATCCGATGCGGCCATAGATATATATGTGATTTTAATTGTGAATTTCTCAGGAACTACTGAACGGATTTACACCATTTAACAAAAAGGGTTCTTTCTGAACCAAGAACTACCTCTTTGCCAAATTTGGTGTAATTCCGTTCAGCAGTTCGGGCTGTAGCCGTGTCTAAAGTTTCCTATGGAAAAATGAATGGGGAAAACACGTTTTGGGACCCCCTTTTTCTCGGCCCCCGCTTGACGAATCACCCCGAGACTTTCAGGGTAGGAGCGGACCGGAGCGGGCCATAAAGTTTGAAAATTTCGCGAAGATACGTCAACCGGCAAGAGAGTTATTTCAAATAGAATGTCGCGGATTTCCTATGGAAAATAGGTCCTAACTATAACTATCTACTGGCGACCGCCAGTAGATAATATATATATATATATATATATATATATATATATATATATATATATATATATATATATATACACACAACCATATGTGTGTGTCTTTGTGTGTGTGTGTATTGCCCAGTGGCATTTGCCACTGGGTAGTTATAGTTAGGTTAGACTTTCCATAGAAAGAGTGGTTTGTTTTTGCTAATAACTTTGGCACTGTTTGACGAATCTTCACAAAATGTTACAACTTTACAAAAAAGTTCATCCATGTCAATTCCTGCCATAAAAGTTTCAGGGTCATCCATGAAGTGGGGACCAGTCAAAAAGTGGGGACCAAAAATGTAATTTCCCATAGGAACTTTAGGCACCGCTACAGATGAAACCGCTGAGCAGAACTACACCAAATTTGGCAGAAAGTTAGACCGTTACCAAGAAAACCAGCTTTTATACTTTGGTGTAAATCTGCTCAGTAGTTTTTGAATAATTAAGGTTCTAAATGTATAGGTCTCTGGACGGTTGGGTAAGCGGGACTCCCACTTTTGTCCGGCAGGTACTCAACTTCAAACAATTGAGAGATCTGATTGGTCCAGAGGGTCTTTTTTCCCCATTGGCTGCCTTGCTTCTGCTGGAGTTCACACTCTGATTGGCCAGCCACAACATGAAGAGAAATGCAGCCGGTATCATTACAGGACATGGGAACTCGGGGTTGCCTGATCAAGGGGGTTTGGGTGCCGGACGTGGCCACAGGCCAGGCGCTGTGGCCAACCTAACCCTGCACACCACCACAGGGCCATGTGTTAATATAGAAATGGATGCATTTGTGTAGTAATCTCCTTCACCTCCCCAGTAGCATCTATGATGTCATTGCTATGACAACAGAATGTTCCTGTTTGAATGTGAATTACCTGTTAGTATCCTAGGAGCTGTGGAGGCTAACGGTCAATAAACATGAAGTCTCTACTCTCACCTGTGTTTGCCTGCTTACTTCAATTTGGCGACGAGTTGGTTGACCGTTAAGTGCCTCCATCCACGCGTGAAGTTTCCCGCTGTGTTTGCCTGCCTTGCCAGTCTGATGTTCCAGTGCCTTGCCAGTTCGGCGTTCCAGTTGCTGCACCTGATGCTGCTTTTCCGGTGAAGAGCCCACCGACCCTTCAGCACATCCAGTATTACCCTTAACCTTCACACCGATGGGATCGTGGATCTCGGTGTTGTTTCTGGGTAATTAGCAGAGCGTGGGCGCACCGCAATCTTCACTCCCAGCTGTTCTCTGGCCATTGCGGGAAGTTCCTGTCTACAGAACAGTGAGTTACGGACGCCATTTGTGACTCTCTAGTCTTTATGGTCTCCGGCGGCGTGTTTGGTTTGCGGTTGTGCGTGTACTGTGTTTCTGCCGCTCCGTCTCTTCTGTCGCCGTTTTGGAGCACAGAGATCCTCTCACTCTCACGGCCGCCACTTTCTGATGACGTGGTGGAACGTGTAGAGTGAAGCAGCGAAGTGTTCTCTTGTTACGCAGTGGTGCTAGGCAACTGACTCTCTGGTCGTTACAGGTCGCCTCAAGTCACGCATGCGCAAGAGTGTGCTGATTGAAGTAGCGCACTGCGATGTTCGTGCTTGCAGCGTGCGTTCCACGATTTTATGCGCAAATCAGAGCGTTGCGTTTCAGAGTCACGCATGCGCTCTACACAGTGTCTTCGACATTCAAGTAGTGGCATCCCGGCAAACGGTGTAGGGGAGCGCGAGTTAAAGGACCGTTTCAAGTGGAGCGGTTGTTCAAGAAACGGAAAAGTGTTCACCCACAAGTAAGGAAAGCATTTTCTTGGGCCGTGTCGACAGTGAAAATAGTGAAGCAAAAGTTTATGACAATCATCACGCTCTGGGAAGCAAGCGTAAATAAGAAAAAAAAAAAGGAACTCACCAACCCAGCACATTTATTAAAGTGTACTTCTTTATTCCCTTCAACTTTGGAGAAACGATATTTTGCAGTGTGTGACATTTTAATATTCGAGTGCTTTTCTTGTCACTTTTGTTTTTCAGCTAGACCTGTATCTATAAGAGGTCGTTATTCGGATTGTTTTTTTTTGCTCTGTTGTTACAAATTACCTTTGTTTTGCAGGTGGAGTTCATGTACTGATTGCTTTACAGGCAGGGGCGTAGCTAGGCCTTAGGCTGCCCGTGGCGGCCCCTGCGTTTGCCGCCCTCGGCAAAATTATAGAAGAGCGGGGGAGGTGGGGGGTGGTAGCGGTCGTGGCCGATTCTTACGGCCGCAGGTAAGAGCGGGGGAAGGGGGGCCGGCTGCCGCCCCAGAACTCGTGCCGCCTGGGGCGGTCCGCCCCCATCGCCCCCCCCCAAGCTACGCCACTGTTTACAGGTGGACTTTCAATAGTGTCTTTTGACGCTCACTCTGCGTGTGGACGTTAACCATACAATTTTTTTTATTTTTTAAAAAGTGTCAATTTCGTATTTTACTGCAGGGTGTGTATCACTGGTTAATTTGCAAAATGTACAAGCTCCTCCCCCCTTCTTACAGCTTCCAGGTGACCCACCAGTTAGGTGGAAAGTCTGGTACAGGGCCTTTGAAAAATATTTAGGCGCTCTGGGAGGTAGCAGATTTAGCGCACAGAGGAAACGTTTCATCTTGGAGCACAATTTATGGTTTGAAGGACAAGCTGTGTTAGAGCATCTTCCTCCTCTGGACGTAGTTCAGGGTGAGGATGAATTAGATGAATTTGAACAAACTGTTAGAATGCTACAGAAACAGTTTGACGTAGAGAGCAGCCTGGTTGTAGCCAGACATAAATTTTTCACAAGGGAGCAAGACATGGATGAGAGCATTGTATCTTACGTGGCAGCTCTTCGCATACTTGCGTCAGAATGTGAGTTTGAACATTTTACATCACAGCTTATTCGTGATCAAATTGTTGTTCATTCTAATGATAAAAAGGTGCAAGAGAAACTACTCACTCTAAAGAATCCCTCGTTACAAGAAACAATTTCCATAGTTAAGAGCATTGAGCTTTCGCAAAAGGCGTCGCGAGAGTTGAAAACAGATAAAAATGTTGTAGGTGCTGTCAAAGATAGTAGAGACAAAAGTGACAAAGCGCAGGTTTCAAGTGATAAACCACAAACTGAGTCCAAAGGTATTAGGTATGTTCCTAACAGAAATGAGAAGAGGGGTGGTTTCTCAAAGAATGTGTGTAATAAATGTGGTTATCCAACTCATTTCCCCAATTCTAGGATTTGTCCAGCCAGGAACGCATCCTGTCGCAAATGTGGCAAACAGGGCCATTTTGCTAAAGTGTGTAGTTTTAGGGGAAGTGTGAGTGTGGTGTATGATGAAGAAGACAAATCTAATGCTGTGTGTGAGGTCGTTAGCTCCCTAACCGACCTAGTAGTAGTCGTCAAGGATGATTCTGAAGACTGTATCGACCCTGTCGTTGAGATTATGGTGGATGGTAAGCTTCTTCACCTATTAGTCGATTCAGGGGCACGCATGACAATGATCACGGAGGAGCTTTTTGAGAGGACATGGGTTGACAAACCCCTTAATCCACCAGATAGGAGTCCTGTTTCTTACGAGGGCAGAAAAATTGAGTTATCTGGGTTTTTTTTAAACGCTTCTCGTTTTTAAGGACAGACACATTCGAGGAAAGGTGTATGTAGCTAAGAAAGGGCTCAACATTCTTGGGTGGTACCACCAGGGATTGTTTGGGATGACACTCAGACCTGGTACTTTGGAGCAAGTTTCGGTGGTGGATGAACACGCTCTAGGTGATACATCGATTCCTTGGTTCGGGAAGTTTCACAAAGTCTTTGGAGACAGTTTAGGATGCATAAGTGGTTTTAAGCATTTAATCAAAGTTAAAGAGGGTGCAGTGCCTATTAAGCACAGATTACGCAATGTACCTTTTAGTGTCAGGGATGACCTTTCAGCAGAACTTAGGAGAATGTGTGAATCAGGGGTCATTGAACCCATTGAATCCTCCCTTTGGTTGTCCCCCCTGGTCGTAGCGCGAAAAAAAAATGGCAGCCTTAGGGTTTGCATTGATTTACGCAGCTTAAACAGAGAGATCTGGGTTGATTCACACCCTCTCCCTCGTATTGACGATATTTTGTCCAAGTTTGCTGGTGCGAAATTGTTCTCCAAGATCGATTTAGCTTCAGCGTATCATCAAGTTGAACTAGACCCCACAACCAAACACTTAACTGCTTTTGTGTCACCCATAGGAACATTCCAATTCAGGAGGATGCCGTTCGGACTGGCTTCGGCGGCATCCGTTTTTCAACGCATTATGGAAAAAGTGTTGGAAGGTGTCACTGACACGGTCGTTTTCCAGGACGACATATTGGTTGCAGGGAAGAGCAAGGAATCACATGATAAAAATCTCACTCAGGTTTTGGAGAAGTTAGAGGGTAAAGGCATAGTGGCAAATAAACTGAAATGTGTTTTTGCTGTCGAATCTATTGAGTATTTGGGGCACCGCATCTCTGGAGAAGGGATCGTCCCTAGGGAAGGCCTCATCGAGGCCATTGTGAATGCTCCTTGTCCTTCTTCAAAAGAACTGGTGTCTTCGCTTTTGGGAATGTGTGAATTCTACACTAAGTTTATTCCAAATTTTGCGGCAAAGACTGCACACATGAGAGAGTTATTGAAGAACAGAGCCATTTTTGTTTGGGATGATGTTTGTCAAAATGAATTCTCTCAAATAAAGAAAGAATTAGGGTCCTGCAAGATCCTCACACCCTTTGATCCTCACTTTCAGTGTACGCTGTCAGTAGACGCTAGCTTATACGGTCTGGGGAGCATAATTTCTCAGGTTAAACAGGGAAAAGAATACACAGTGGGGTTTGCTTCACGGGCCTTACGGCCAAGTGAAAAGAACTACTCTGTTATCGAGCGCGAGCTTTTGGCGTGTTGTTGGGCAGTGGAGAGGTTTAAGTGTTTTCTGTGGGGGAAGTCTTTTAATCTTTTCACTGACCATAAACCACTTGTTCCCATTCTTGAAGGTAAAATTGTAAAAGACCATACCCCAAGAATTGCCAGGCTAAGTTCAAAATTGCTGCAATACAATTTTGATGTTGCGCATATATCTGGGGGAAAGAATACCAGGGCTGATTTTCAATCAAGGTTTCCTCTTCCCCTTCCCAAACATGCTCTTGAAGATGATGTTGATGAGGAGTGTTTGATAGCTGCGGTCGATGCCTGCTCTTTGGGTTGTTTTACAGAACAGGAATGGTTTCAGGGAATGGAGTCTGATTCCATCCTCAAGAGTGTTAAAGAGTACATTGTCTCAGGATGGCCCAAAGAAAAACATCTTGAGAGTCATTTTCATCCTTTTGCTAAAATTGCAGATGAGCTCACCTTGGAGGGGGGTGAAATGATCATGCGAGGAGAAAAATGTGTTCCTCCTGAGTCATTGAGAAGCCGTATTATTGATTTTGGACATGAGGGACATCTTGGGCAAACTAATACAAAAAAAAGAATTTGTGCCTTTTATTGGTGGCCCTCCATGGACCGACAAATCAATGATGTTGTGGAAGGTTGTCTGACATGTTGCTCCAGTGATAAGGTCGTAAAAATTGTTTCTCCTCCTGTGCAAGATGTCATTGCTCCGGATGGTCCATGGTTGAAATTGGCTGTTGATTTTGTGGGGCCTTTCAACATTCTTCCTAAAAAGAATAAATTTGCTTTAGTTGTGGCCGACTATTTCAGTAAATGGTGGGAAGTACATTTCATGACTGATCCCAATTCACAGGAAGTCATCAAATTCTTTCAGAGTCTGTTTGCAAGAGAGGGTTTCCCAAAAGAAATTGTATCCGACAACGGGGTCCAATTTACCTCAAAAGAAATGTCTGATTTTTTGTGCCAGTCTGGTATTGCTCACAAGCGTGTGGCTCTCTATCACCCACAAGCTAATGGTTTTATTGAGCGTACCAACCGTATTCTTGTTGAATGTATACAATGGTCTGTTTCTTCGAGAATCGAGATTAAGGAAGCCGTTCATAGCATGCTCTGGGCACATCGCACGACTCCCAGTTCCATTACAGGTTCCAGCCCTTTCAAACTCCTCAGGGGCAGAGAAGCTTCCTTTCACATGTGCCCTGCTTGGTTGAAAAAATGGGGTTCCCGTACCAAGAGTGGGATGTCACATGATGGGGCTGGTTCAGTTGATCAATCTGTTTTGCCCAGCGTTTTGCCAAGGTTAAAAGGTTTCAAGTCAAATGTCTCTGTGGGTGATTGGGTCAAAATCAAGTCCCCTCACAATGTCCCTAAAGGCCTATCAAAGTTTGGTCCTCCTGTCAGAGTTGATGCTGTGTCTCGTTGTGCTGTACGGGTCAAAGGGAAGAATTGGTGGAATCTTTCTAGGGTTTATAAGCTTCCTAAGAGGGTGGTTTTGCAACTTGATCTTGGTTCTGGAAACGTTGCAGACAGTCTCACAGTGCAACCCACACCGTCTCAGAAAGTAAGTCTGGATTCTGCTGACTCGTCTTTGAAATATGTCCCGCCACGCAGAAGTGGCAGGATTTCTTTTCCGCCTAATTGCATAGATTTGTAATTCTATCTCGCAAAGCATTGTGAATTTTAATGTAATCTCATGCATATCCTTTACCTTATTTTCTTTCGTAGGTTGTTCTTCTTCTCCAGTTATTCATTCATTTATTTATTTTTTCTCCATCCTTCCACATTTGTTCCTTTTTATTCTCTTTTCCTTGTTTTTCTCTTCTTGTTCACTCCTTTCATTGTGTTTTTAGGGAAGAAGAGAGATGTTGTAGTAATCTCCTTCACCTCCCCAGTAGCATCTATGATGTCATTGCTATGACAACAGAATGTTCCTGTTTGAATGTGAATTACCTGTTAGTATCCTGGGAGCTGTGGAGGCTAACGGTCAATAAACATGAAGTCTCTACTCTCACCTGTGTTTGCCTGATTACTTCAATTTGTCAAAGAAAATGTTATCTTGTCCTTATTAATAGAATCACGCATTTTGAACTCTACATCAGCCTCGACTTACAAATATGTAGTCAAGCAGGATCTCTGACCAAGGATCAGGATTGCTGATTGATAGGTTATAGGTGGGAGAGTGTGTAGCTGGCAGGCTAACGCTCAGGCAGGAAACTCTTGATCAATCCCACCGATAAGCGCAGCGACATTACAAAGGGTCTTAGGAGATTGCCAAATAAAGCCCACAAGGCTTGAGGGGTACACACATTTCTAAAAACACCATAAAAGTCAGATGCCACATGAGTTAGGAACACATGGCCAATCAGAACCTAGCACATGTAGTTATCATGCGTTCCCCATGCCGGACATCTGAACACGTTCACCACTTGCCACATTGTGTCCACGCAGGGTAGAGACCCACCTGTGGTAACCATTAGACAATTAATTTATGACTCCAAAGGCAGCAATCAACATTTCTCACCATATATGGTACCCCGGAAACTTTCACAACCTACTAAGTTTTTTACATAGGAAGGATACCTATAGTTTGTAAATTGAGACAGTCCTCAGATTCTGTTCCTGAAACTGTTCTCCCAGCCGTAATGTTTAATTAAACAAACTGTTCCTGTTTTGCCAAACACCTCTTGTCTACTGTTTCTTAAGAGATTTCAAACTCAAGCAATATTTTGGCGAGCCACCACTGTGGCTGATTAGGACCTCGAACCCGACTGCAGCTGAAGGAAGGAGACCCCCACCTGTATGGATCCACGACTGTGCACCAAGACATGGTGGGCAGGCACTGCAATTGATTGGAAGATCTGGTGAATCCCCGGGGTGGATGTCTGTCCTGAAGCAGCCGTCACAGAGGGTAAGCGAATACATCAGAACCTCAAAGTCTAGAGCATTAAGCATACGGTAAACTAGGGAGAAGCAAAAAAAGATATCCTTAGGGCACTGCCACTGACAGGATCTGGCGTATTACCTATTTTATATGTCCTAACTGTATTAGTCATAAAGCGGCCTTGGAGGCGATCCATTGGAAGTCACCTTTTTTCAATAGTTCATCATGCAAGGAAAAGTAAATTGTGAAAATGCCCTTGATATCTCCCAGGAAGATATTTTTGTGAAACAGCTATCCTGAATGGTCAGAGTTGATACCTCAGTCTCATAGTTTTTCAGCTCAAGGTTTTCTCAGTGCTAAGAGGATTCTTAACACCCTTAGCATCTGGAAGAAGTGTGGAATGAACACCTAGCTTAGACCCTGGGTGATAAATCAGGGGGGAATTCGGAGATAGGGAAAAACTTGGACCAAGGAAAATGGGCATAGCTTGTGTGTGGCCAAGAGGGGCTGGTGATTCCAGAGTTATTATGATACTGTGTCTATGACTACCACCTTTGTCTAGGAGCAGATATTGGCAGATTATCCAGCTCACTTACGAACGTATTCCACGCATGTTTTCTCTTTTTAGAGGTTAGCATGCGCAGAGATCATACCAATTTGTTTTGCCAAAGTAATTTTTTCTGTCAACCATTATTGAATTGTATTGTATATATGATGATGCTGTGCTGATTATTAACAGCAAACTGTATTATGTGCAAAAACTGGGATCGTGCTGATGCTATTTTAACAAATCCCGTATTCACCCTATGTTGTAATACTAAATATGCATTTTTATCTTGTGTTTTTTTTAAATTTTCAGTCGAAATGTTGATGCAAATATAGTATAGCGCTGACCTCCTAGTACGTAATTTGTAAGAGTGCACCACATACGATTGTCCCCACGATTGCCCCTACGATTAGGCAAACAATATTCCAAAACGTTATTTGAGTTGAAATTGTCCAAAATTCCAAAAATTGTCATTGATTCCCTGTTGAAGCATATTGAAACGAGATTCCCCAAACAGATGAAGAAAATCAATAAGTTTTGCTAAGAGTGGCATTTACACGTGCAGGGATACACATTTCCCTGGCCTAAGGAGGGAACATTTGACACAAACATAATTGAACACACTAAAATACATATAAAGACCAAATATGAGGTTCAAAAGAGAGATTATAAAGAGTCAATATTAGACCTTTGGGCCAGCTTTGATGAAGGTAAAATGCCATTAGATAGTAAGCCATCAGCACCTCCTCCACCATATGCAGGGATGGATGTACTCACACCAGCTCCCCTAGCATTAGGATATGCAAATCACAGAAAACAGGACAGTTATTTCTAAGCATGACAAAATCTAAAGCAAGCGAGCCCAGACACCTCCAGCACAGCCTAAGTTCATAGGGAAGGTTCCCAACAGCTCAACTCACCATCTACAATGCGCAACACGTGGCCAGACAAGGGCAATTAAAAGCCATGCTCCCACAAGTTCAGGCTAGAGTAAATGAGTTTCAGGGAAGTTGGTGGTGGTTCTCGATAGTGACTCAGCGAGCTCAGGAGAGAAAGGAAGCTCCGGTCACACAGTACCTGATAACGAGGGCGGGCCCCAGGGTTTGCCCAGGCAACTGAGGAGGAAACGGAGGGTGAATTTGAAAGTGAAGCCAGGCCAATGAAAACAGCACGTAGCTCAGAGTAAAGGAGACAGGCCAGACGGCATGAGGAAGAAAGGAGTGAACTGATGCTCGAGAAAGAAAAGGCACGAAACCAGGAGTTAGAGCAAGAATACATAACAACGCACTCATTTCATGAGGAAAGCGGGGCCAGGTATAGGACGCACCGCTGGGACGAAGGAGAGGTAGATGAAAAGCTACTACCAGGGCTCAGAGTCACACATAGGCTCAGATGGACAAAGAGAGGTTGAGAACAAAGTTCTGGTATTGCTGGATGGGGCAGGGAAATGAATTACATGCTTCGAGAAAAACACTGCAGGTATCAGCCTAGCAGTAGGCGACATTAAGAGCCTGCTAAGCAGCCTAATTGGGGAGCAGACAAACACGGTGTTCACCCAAGCTTGCATTCCAGCAATCACACTAACAGATACCCAGCATGACAGGGCCGCATTAAATACATACAGGCACCGGATATGCACAGCCTTAAGAGAGATTTTCCCTGACCGTCCAGATGTAGCAGGGCTGAAGGCAGAGGTCATAAAGCCAGAGTAAAGCACAAACAATTTCCTAAATAGAATGAGGAAAAGATGGGGAGAGGAAACCGGACATCCGTAGGCCAACACGAGCCTGCAAGTAAAAATTTTCTATAATATTCTAAAAAAAAGGGTTACCCACCGAAATACAGAATGGACTGGACAGCATAGTTGGTTTAGATACCATATCCTGGCAGGCAATACAAGCTCATATACTCCACTACCATTAGAAAAAGCAAAGAAAGGATAGAGAAATGCAGGAGCAGACCCAAAGAGACACATTAAAATGAGTGCAGCATAAGCTGAAAAAGAATGCCCTCATGGGAGCAGCGATGGCCGCAGCTGTAAAGATGGTGCCAGTCTCAAGGGGGGCTCCACCACAAAACTTTAGAGGATTCAAACAGGCGATGGTAGTAGAGGCCAGGGAGGCGGGCTGCATCCAGACATTAGAGAGTGCTACTACTGCCATAGGCAGGGTCATCTGGCAGAGAGATGCATGCTAAAGGCATACCATGAGCATCAAAAGCAGCAGAGTTTGGCCAATAAGGGCCAGCCACCACAAAACACCACTCAACAGGATATGTGTAACATCCCTCCTCAGTACCAAGCACAGAGTAATCAGAACATAGCATACACTTAGTTGCAGGGAGGTCCGCTGGGCGCCACACAACTGCAGCAGGGATCAAGTAATTAGGCGAGCACGTGGCAGCAGCAACCACAGATAGGGAACTCTTCACAACAGGGACCGGGGCTACAACCCTGTGAAGGAGTGGTGACAGTGCTGGGGGGTAGCGCCTTCATGCAACCACAGAGTGAAAATGCACAGTAAAACTAAACCCTCCAGTAAATGAAGACAGGTAGTAATTTTTCCAGCGACTTAACCCCCAGTAGGTTACCTCTGATTTTAAAAGCAACCAGCATCCCCCTACCCTCTCGCCCTGATAACGGTATCAGATCCAAAAAAGGACCAATAGACAGCCGTGGAAGTTAATTTTTTTTACTTGCATCTAGAAAATTAGAGCTGCTGAGGGCTGTGTCGATCGAGGGTCTGCCCTAAGTTGCGGGGTTGGCTGATCACACCCCAGGGATAGGGCAGTCTGACGAGGAGGCACGACAGAAACTGTTTCAAAAACAGACACCTAGGTCCCACAACCAAAATTCTAATGGGATGCAATCCAATCACCAAATCAATGGGACCCCATTTTCGGGCATCATGTCCACACCGAATGTTTCCTTCATGGCGTATAGTCCCAACAGCACCCCCAAAAGCTAGAGGCTTCTGAATCAAGGAGGCCTCCCTTTCAGTTTTAAAATGAAATCATCCTCGATGTCGGGAACCATGTTCTTCTTTGACCAGGGATGGTCAGACCCCCCCCACCCTAAAAACCCAAAGGCACACACATGTGAGAGTCAATAGGCTGCTAGGTCTCCGAATGATGACGAGTTCGATACTCCAGTTGGGGGTTTACTAGGATGACCAGGCATCCCAGGTGTGCTGAGACAGTCCCGTTTTTTTCCCACTGTCGCAGCAGATTTTTGCAATTTGTTTGTCAGCTCCCGGTTTTCAGTGTGAATCAACTGCAACCAGAGAAGGCATGGTTTTTTTTGTTTCAAAGCAGTGTTAGTGAGAAGCTGTTATCAGAAAGCTATTTAACACATGTAGGATACTGTCCTGATTTTTTGGCTATCAAAAATTTGGTCACCTTTACTTTCACCCTTCCTTAGATCGACAAGATGTGCACCCTTTTTGTTAGGCAATCCATGACTGTAGAGGTCCCAGCCGAAAAGCTAGGGACAGCAGGCCAACCAGAAACACTGATAAAAGGCAGGATGCGGTCTGATGGAGAGAGAGGTGCCTGGGATGGAGACTTCCAAGCCTCTACTCCTGCTCCAGATGGAACACAGGGCACCGGGTGCACCCCCTCCAGGCTCACCTCCATTCCAAGCATAGTCCACTTACGTTGCTCTAACCTTGCAGCCCCAATTCAGGAAAAGCAGTAGGCCCTTACTTCTGACCTCACGGGAACGGATCAGGGAGTAGGGGGAAGAGCCAAAGAGCAGCCTCTGACCCTCTCCCCACAAGGCGGGGTAAACAATGGATTATGCGAGAGAGAAGGAAATGCCCTAATCTAAAAGAAAAACCACCCACAATTAACCCAAGAAGAACATGCCAGATACAAGGTGGGGTCGAGATCAGCCAAAGCCAGGTGTCTGATGTCTTGAGGGAGGGTCACGTAGCACACCACGTGCTGGGAACAGGGAGAAGCACAAAGATAAAAGCATGTCCCCAGGCACGTGGCAAACACAAGCCACACCAAACGGCAACACGCCCCCTCTTCCCAAATTTCCGTACACATGTAGCACAGTAAGCACAACTGGGGATAATATAAAAACAGGTAGCCCCCAGCAGGAAAATAATATTGGGAAGGGGCAGCACAGCAACCGCGCTCATATGCACGCACCAGGCAAGGCAATTTTGGGAACTAGTAACACCCACAGAACCCCTGCTAAAAGCCTAATGCTGATCTGACCACCCAGCATCAAATTACCGGAAAAAGTCCAAAAGACACCCTATTAGAATTGGAAGGGGGCCTCACCGGCTTATTAAAAGTAAGATCTGTCTTATTAAATACATGTTCATAGTAATTACACTTTCTCCCCTAATCATTTTAAAACGTATTCAACAGGGGTCACTCTCCGATACCTCACCAGATCATGACTGGTAGGTTGATGGGATCACAGACCTATAGTAAAATACAGGTTCTCCACACAATTGAGAAAGGAGCACATGTAATAAAACTGAATTAACAATCAACAAAGTTCTTTCAAAAATAGGTACTGCAAGGACAGTGAATTGCACCAACGCTGACTTGTCATCCACTCCCACGACGTAAGGAAAAAGAACATTGTTGAACTTATGTCAATGGTAGGAAAAACCTACGGGTCCTCAGCGAGGGGTCTGCCTAACACCTACGGTCCTCGAAGAGGAGGGGAAAAGTGCTTGGGTGCGCCATTTCAATGTACGGTTGAGCCCTTCCATGACGACATCACCCCAGGATCAAAAACTATGAACTATATTGATCTGGTCAGAAAGAACAAAGCCACCAGAGGAGCACAGATGATTCCAAGGGGACCCACACCAAGACCTGCAATATAGCAACAAAAGTTAGGTATAATTGTAGGGTTATGTACGATCTGCGTGCTATGGGTAGTGCCACACTTGTTCACTGCAGAGGAACTGCTGAGTAAAAAGAGTCTACTAAAAGGTTACCATAGTGCCTGCGTAGGGATCTCTCATATGTCACCTACAATTACACTAAACAGAACACCAGCATCCCACATGCACTGCACACGCCAGTTTGCAGAACATATGGTACCAGCACATGACCACAGATGGCTCCCGAGCATCAGCCAGGTCATGTTACGGCTGTTTGTTGATCCTGTAGACGCAGACAAACTCTACTTGTCCCAAGAAGTAGCCCCCAGGAAAGGTAAATGTCTCATACACATCTTTCTATGTAGAATAAGGGCCAAGATCCAACCACACAAGGTAGAACCACACAAGGTAGTAGTAAACGTAACACAATATGATACCAACCCAACAGCTTTGTACATTCTAACTGAACCCACTGATATCCAAACCAAGCTGGACAGGCTGCGTAGGAAGGGCACAATAGGGGAAGATATCACATGGCCCCGAGATTTCCCAGAGAAAAGATTCTTGGAGGTGGCAAAACCCCCACTCAGTGCACAAATACATCTGCTCCAGCATCCGTCTGCAGACCAAGAGTTGCTCTTAGTGTGACCGGGCGGTTTTCTTAAACAAGTGGTCTCCCAACATGGAATTCCAATGTAGGGCCATCCAGCTCGAAGATAAAAGAGGGAATGGATCGCATGGAGGAGGGTTGAATGACAGCCATACTATAGCGCACAAAGCACCTCAGAAGAGGTATTTCGGCGCTAACAATATACAGGCAAAACCTAACTCAGAATTTTAAAATAAGATTGTTTTAAGCAGTTTTCTGAATTTGATGTAATCAGGGCAAATGTGGGTATGAGAGGGCAAAGCATCCCAATAATGTGGGGCCAGGTAAGAGAAAGACCTGCCCTCACATCTAGTCAATTGGACACGAGGAACGATAAGCAGGGCTTTGTCCTTGGAGCGCAGATCTCTAACTGGACAGTAGTAATTCAGTTCATGTTATAATACATTATAGGACAAGCAGGGTGCATGAGAGGGGCCTATGGGGCAGTGGAAAGGGAGAGGAATGCAGATTGTAGGGGTACTAAGTAAGAGAATATACAATATTTTGTAAAATAACCAACATTTTAGAGGACTTTAAAAATGGGTAAAGTGTGTATTGAGATTTTTGTCTGTGTGAATGTAAAAATTCATGGTGAAATCTGACAGACACCTCTCCATACCCGACTGAAGCACCTGTACCCAACTGTTTATCAGAACATACATTTATTGGGGGGGATGCAACACCCCAAACACTACCCCTGAAGCTACGCTCCTGCATGCATCCAAAGTAGAAATAGTCTCTAAACTGCAGTGAAGTTAAGAATGTGATTCCTCCATGGGGTGGGTACAAAGTGGTTCTCATACATCCCTATGCCAAAAATGGATGGTAGTTGAACAGCATAATTATCTACTGATTCATTGCAATAAATTAGATTACTAACCAAGTCTTCAGCCCTAGATGTGGGGCCACTCCCCCTGCATTTTGGCCCTTTTCTCTTTTGTATCAGCACCAGCACATATAGCCAAAAACATCCACAAAGGGGGAGGGTGAAAACTTTAATCCAAGATCTAGCTACCCTGAGCAATCCCATGTGAGATGAATAAAGTCCACCTCTGTAAAAAATTACCACGGTAACAAGCAGTTACAACGTCCAACCTAAACTTTCTTAGCTCCTTTAGCTTGCACTATGGCCTCTTCATGAATTTATAGTGCAGCAACATACGACTGGTAGTGAGCGATATCTCGCCCATCTGATTTCATCAGAAAGCCCATTGAATACCCATAGGACAGAGTCACTTGGTCCATGTTCCGCCTCTGGCTTGCATACAAACCACCCATGTTTCCCTTCTTGAGTACTATCTTATATATCCAAGAAACCATGGGGCCGATTCACAGAACGAATCCGAGATAAAATCCTAAACTTACCACTTTTGGTATTCACAGAAGGCATTTAGTAGTAGTAAAGTTAGGACTCCTAACTTTACTACTACTAAACTGAGACAAAATCCTAACTTTATGACTTTCGGTATTCACAGAAGGCATTTAGTAGTAGTAAAGTTAGGATTCCTAACTTTACTACTACTAAATGCCTTCTTTGAATACCAAAAGTAGTAAGTTTAGGATTTTATCTCAGTTTAGTAGTAGTAAAGTTAGGAGTCCTAACTTTACTACTACCAAATGCCTTCTGTGAATACCAAAAGTAGTAAGTTTAGGATTTTATCTCAGTTTAGTAGTAGTAAAGTTAGGAGGCCTAACTTTACTACTACTAAATGCCTTCTGTGAATACCAAAAGTAGTAAGTTTAGGATTTTATCTCAGATTAGTTCTGTGAATTGGCCCCCATATGTCTAGAGTCTACAAGATTCATTAGCAGAGTTAAGGCCAATAATGTACCGGGTTCATCCAGCACAGAGGGTAGTAGGTCTGCACAATGCTGCACAGACTAAAAAAGTAGAAAACATCAATGGGTTTGAAATCTCCAAGCTTCCAGAGTGAAGCCAGCATCAGAAATTGGATATCTGAGGATGTCTTTCATAGTAAGAAACCCAAGCCTCCTCACCTGTTTTGAGCTTTCGTTTTCGGGTGAACAGAAGTAGGGGATTGTTAACTAATTTCAAATAAGATGAGTATGGTACTGTAACTCCCATGAGTTTAGCTAATCAATGCGACGCCCAAATGCTGAACGCCACCAGGCCTACGTCAGTAGAGGGTCTGCCAAACATCTCCCTTACAAGTGGGCAGAGTGATGTGATTATAGCTCCAACAGTGGAAAATATGAGTATGCTTGGCCGCATACTAGTATAGTTCAAAGTCAGGAGCAAACGATAGAACGAGGTCTGCAAACAGATTTCAGATTCCTTCCAAGTTGAAGCGACTATTTCCTGACGCACTATAGATTCTTGACGAAAGCTTAAGGGCGAGGAATTGGAATATTAGTGAAGAGGTATAATATTTATTTTTTTAAGTACCTTTTTATTTTTTTCTGGTACTTGTTATAACAATTTATCGTAGTATCCTAGAAGAGATTGATTAAGAAATCAATAGTCCAGCTCAATGAATGTTTCAATCCAAATGAATTATTTATTTGATGAAATGGTATTCTTCCAGATATTGATTAATTACATTCTCAAGAGATTAGTATATAAACACAGCCTGAGTCAATTAAATGGGACAATTAATGTCCTAATCAACCTCCTCTCGGATACTAGGAACTTTGTAATGCAACATTAAGGTATTGGTGTGGCAGGAAAGAAGATGCAGAATTTTTTATCCTTTTCACCTTACAATTGATATAATCATTAAATAAATGGGCTCCATATTTTGGCAATCCTCTTTAGTGCACCATCTCTCCAGGAATACCAACACTCAAATGTACGCATACAAATCATTTTTTGCTGCTAATGCACGAACTCAGACTGTAATACTTCTTTCAACATTTGGGTTATTATAGAGTGGGCTATTTTCATGGCACTAAAAATAATTTTTGATTACTTTTTTAGTCTCCGAGTTAGGTTACTCGAAACTGACACATAAGATAGCCTTCCAATACATTCCTGAGCTTGGGCATGCCCATGTCATATGGAACCATATAATTGCTGCAACTGGGGCACTTATTACAGATTTTATTATTAAATTTATGTAACAATGAAAGCACAACAACATCCAATTTGAGTAAAACTGCCTGCTTCTAAAGTTGGCACCATGAAGACAGAAAAAAGTGAAAGGCAGATTTCTGACCAAGTGGGTGGTAACATAACCAGGCCAATTTTGGATAGCCTATCCTGGCACATGTTCTGCACTTGTGAAGTTTTAAATAATTTTAAAATGTCTGCCATTGGCCAATCTAAGAAAATTTTCCCCCGGTTTGAAAAGATGTTTTTTGAGTAAGTTCGGCAGATCCTGTTATCTCATTCATAGAAAAAGAGCGCAGGAAACTGACAATTTGATAGTATTAAAAATGATTTTAGTCATTGTTGAGTGCATTTTTTGAAATAACCCCAAGCTATAATTTTATCTACTAATAGAAAAAGCTTAATCAAACCCTTATTTACTTTTTTTCTATACTGTTATGGACCCCCATTTATTGGGAGCCAGAAATTATAACACTCTCTTAAATATGTCTCTGAGTGAACTAAAAGGAATATTAAATATTTTAAAGAAGACCTTTATCCATTTCAATGTAGCTATTAAAATCATATATCAGAAATTTTTTGGATTGTGAGGGAGCTTGAGAAAGCGAGGGAATTGAATAATTGGGGCATCCAACATTAGAAATAATAATGAATTACCTAGGTTCTGCTAATTAGTTTCTAAAGAAAATCTAGAAAATTTTGTGATGAAGCAGCTTCACAGTAACATCTAATATTGTAGTGTGCGAGCTCACATTCCCTTGCGTTGATATGTAAATGCTTAAGGCTAAAATGTGATTTCTTATTAGACCAAGTTTTACAGCTGATCCTGCTTCCTATTTTTATAAATGATTTGGCTTGTAAATGGCACAGTAAATTTGAGAATAAGAAAACAATGAACATGAGAATGGACATTTTAACAAGGGCTATCCTCCCCATGATGGAGAGTGGGGGCTGCTTTCATCTGTCAGCACAGTCACTTTTCTGAGTACTGGGAGAAAGTTACGGTAATATAGCTCTGAAATGTCTTCTGTTACCCAGACTTCGAGATACCTTTTAGGACATCTGTTATAACCAACCTCAAGAATTTCTGGAGGAACTGTAGCTGTAGTAGTAAAAAATTGGGCCTCCGTTTAACCTGAGTTTATTCAATACCCCCTAAATCAATTAAAGTGGCAATTAAGTCTAGATCCTGTTTTATATGGTCTTGCTTCACTTACAGGAATAGTGCCTTATCATCACCATACAGCTTTAATTTAGTCATCCCATTAATTGATGACATTAATGTCTGAGATGTTTGAATTGCTATCGCCAATGGCTCGAGAAACATGAAAAAGAATGGGTGAAAGTGAACCCCCATGCCCTGTACCTCTAGTAATTGACACTAGATCCTGCATACTCTGAATTTATTATAACTGAAGCAGAAAAGCCCATGTAGAATTACATTATTAACCTTATGAGGTGGGATGGGTGACCCATACTATTCAGGATGGTGAAAATCTCACTAAAAGAGGTAAAAGCCTTCTCTGCATCCGGTACTAGAATTACTGCATAGACGTCTTGCACGGTAAATAGAGCTATGACTTTAATTAAATGATGTATATTAGTAGTCGCAGTTCTTTTGGAAATAAAATAATTTTGAAATAAAATGAAATGAAACAAAATGAAGATTTATAAAGCAGTCTAATACCTAGAGGTGTGTAGGCACTGATCTAAATGGACCACCTTGGAGAGGGACAGTGTTAGCCTATTGGGTATAAATTTAGCCAAGATTTTATAATTGCCATTTAAAAGTGCGAGAGGCCTATAGGAAGTATTTTCTTTTGGTGGTGTACCAGGCTTTATAAAGGTAATTAACACCCTAATTTAAATGAGGGTAGCACACTGCCATCCATTAAAAGGTGATTGTACAGAGTTTTTACCGTGGTAACCAGTTGTGTAACTAATGCCTTCAAAATTTAGCATGGAAGCCATCTTCCCTGCATACTTTTCCATTTGGGAGATCATCTATCACATCCATGATTTCCTTATCTGAAAAAGGCTGCACCAGCAAATTACTAGCTTCTGCAGGAAAAGGAGGAATTCATTTATCTAGAAATGCTCCAATTCCTCTACCATCTAAAGTGGTATTGGGCTGGTAAGGAGAGGCACAATATTGCTGAAACATTAGTGCTATATTTTCCACTCCTTTAGCCAAGAGGTCATTGTTGGGACGGATTATAGCGTGTAACTCATTTCTGGTCTTCCTCTCTTTAGCAGACCAGGTCATCATTTTGCCTACATGTTTCCCTTCTTCGTAACTTCTTTGCCCCATTGTTATTGTATTTACATTATAATGATCCATGAATACTTTCAACTATCATTTGGCTTTTTCCCACTATGTTTTGTCCTCCTCTGTGGGATATGGAAGTTTTTAATTTCTCCAAGCATTGCCTTTTTCTCTTATGCATCATTGCAGAGAATGAAATAATCTTCTCCTGCAGTTTGGCCTTAAACGCTTCCCAAATTACGTGAGTAAATCAGACCTCATTACTGTTAAAAATATTTTATAGCTTTACATGTTTGGGTTTAATATGGTTTCTTCTTTTTTTGAGGAATCAATCTCCAGAAGCAGAATGCAGTTGAAATCACTGCCTTATATAATATTGGCCTTCGTGGATGCCAAATCTAGCAATAGTGCAAATATGGTATATGGATTATCATCTACAGCCCCACAATATGTCCTTACTACATAATCCTTCGCTTCCCAATTGAAATGAATCCATATCCATCTCCCTTTGGTCTTTGCCCGAAGACAGGATATGCAGGTTTTTTAAATTGGTCTAAATAAAATGGCAACACCTCTATGTGTGGCTGATGCTGGAATAAAAGAAGTTCTGATCAGTCCATTTCCAGTGGAGCTGCTTCTCTCTCAATGGTGTTAAATGGGTTTCTTGAATCAGAACAATGGCCGAGTTCTGGTCTCTCAGCCCAGACAACACCCCTGATTTTCTGTGGATTATTGAGGCCATTCAGATTATAAGATATCATTTTCAACTGTCCGAGCTATAGTTTCTGTATGGGAAAGAAAGTGGTGGAGCTTGCACACACCATGACCTGAGATAACTCTACAACTCACTAAACACCCTTTAACCCATATTTTGGCACAGTTAACCTGATTATTAAAAAAATAAAAACTTCCTGAAATCATTTTTTATGCTACCCTGTTGATTACTGTCGCCATTCTCTCCCTTATAACCCATTCTATTAAAGTGCCCAGCCTTTGACTGAATGCTGAGTATCCTGCCCCATGCCCCCCAGCCGGACCTCTCCATCCCTGAATGGTGCCATCTAACAGCACCTAAGGTATGATCCCAAAAGCCCGTCCTACCCTCAATTCAATCAGCAGCCTTTCTCCCCTCCCCACCTCCTCAGCACCGGAGCACTAAATGATCAAATATTAAGTATGACCTTCAACATTTTACTTCTTCTGATGATTTTGTACTTTTGAGAATGGGTTCAGTGTGAATTCTTTTGCATCAGAAACAATTGTGAATATTTGAATCGTCCCTTGGGCCAGAATTTTTAATTTTGCCAGTTAAACTCCGGAAAGCATGTGGTAAGTTGGTTAACTTCCCAATGCATTTTAACAGCAGAATCGATTATCATGTCGGAATAAATACTTATGTCAAATTAACTGTGAACTTTTAATTTTGGATCGCCTTCAGAATAATTTCTTGGATCTGAAAGTTTTGAAAATTGACTGAAATTGTCTGAGATGTTTTGCTTCGTGGTATGATAAGTTTAATGTACTCCATGTGCTCGGCTAGTCGATAAATTTCCTTTAAGGTCAGTTAGAATAAGATCATGAATCAATTTGTCAGTGGTTTTCAGAATACTCACCAAGCATAGATTATTTCTCCCTGATCTGTTGTCCAAGTCCTCTTGCTAACTTTGGACTTCTGCAAGCTGTTTAGAAAAAAAGAGACTTCGGTCTGAATTTCAGTAGTTGAATTCTCCATGACATGAAATTCTCTCTTCTATTTCCTCCATTCCACTAATACAATTCTCTAGTTTGCTATGCATGTTCTCCATTTTGTTTGAATGCAGCAGCTGCTGCTGACTGTAAGATCTTTAGCTATTGAATTTTAGAAAGTATGTATTGTAGATGACCTTGTAGAGAGATTTCTTCTTTGGATATTTCCAAGATGTTTTAATTAGATCACATTGTAGCCTGGTCCTCCACGATAGAGGGAGTTGTGGTAGATGCTGATGCAGTTTTTCCCTTTTGGGGTGAAAGAATCATTGATGGTTCTGAATCAGACTGAGGCCGAGTAAATTGGGGAGGAGCCCTCAGCAAAGTCTGGGTTGCATCAATTTGAAATTGAAGCAGTGCTGCTGATGACGGAAAAGTATTTGGTTTCTGCCCGGTCTGTATGTTTATAGTTAGTGCAAGAGCTGAACATGTATCTCACTATATAATGTAGTGACATTCCTGCTAGAATTAGTAAAATCCATTCAGTTCCGTCTCTTGGAACCAGTTTTGTTAATAGAGACAAGTATATCAGACAAACTCATTTTAAGAATGCCTCTCCCTGTCCTACATCCCTCAAGGTCCCAAATAGGAAATAACACAACAATGTATCAAAAGCTTCCTCTGCATCCATGAAAACAACCACAGCTGCCATGCCTGTATGCATTTAGTAGAGAATATAGAAGATGCTCAGGAACGCCCTCAGGGCCTCATTTGGATGTCGGTCGGAAAGCCTCCGACCGACCGACATCCAAGGTTTGACTTCCGACCGCCTAATAACAAATAGACGGTCGGAAGTCAAACTGGCCGGTCATTCCGGCTGGCTTCCGACGGGCTCAAGGAACCCATCGGCCAGTCGGAACAGGCACGTAATCCCTTACGACGGCGTTTCACTCATGGGGATTACGAAGTCAGTTTCCCACAGGCTTTTCATGTCGGGCTTTCCGACATGAAAAGCCTGTCAGAAAGCAACTTTGGGGGCCTCTAGCAGGGCCCCCATGCCTCCGTGGCCTACAGTTGGGGGCCTGGGGGGCACCTATGGTGGAAGCCTGGACTCCCGGCCTAAGCAATTTCTATGATTTGAAAATCAAAGCAATACACAAAAATACACAAAACAAGTAGTCATAAACAAATGCTCAATTTCAATTAAATTCAATTCAATAATCTTTATTCGATCGTGCCAAAGCAGATCATAAAAGATAAACATATTCAAAGTACACATGGTTAAAAAGACAATTTATAAGCTATAGATTTAGTACAGAGAAATTTAAAACAATACTGCAGTATTAGCTAAATCTGATATAAAACATGCCACAGTATAAAACAATTTAAAAACAACATAACCAATAAATATACAGTGGAACATTTGTTACTGAAAAACAAACTAAAACTGCAAAAGTGCAATATCATATATATATAAAGACCTATCATTTAGAAAAACATAATCTTTCTCTGTCCTAAAATACTTTTCAGGAAACACCAACTGAATAACAGATGTCATATTCTTCAAGATGTTGGAGAAAGAGGAAAGGAACCCTACACTTGGTAAACTTATTTTTTTGTTTTGTTCTAATATCTTTATTATTTAGTTAAAAAAGAAATACATTTGTAATATAGTAGCAATACATAAAAAACAGAATCAAATATATAATAATGAAGAATTAAAAAGGATTACATGACAACAAGCGACTGGACTGGGCTAAAAAGATATCAAAGTTATCATATAAAAATCATCAAAAAGATGTCATGACAAATAGCAGGTATTATAGATTCATCAAATATTAAATATAAATCCCAGGAATTTGAGACGGATAGAGCTTCTGCATATATCTCAACAAAGTCATATGTGAATTTGTATTGCTTAATAAATAAGATACATCAGCTAGGGGAAAGGGATGGAAGAAGGGAAGAAAGAAAGAAGGAGAGAAAGAGGAAAGAAAACTAGAGGGAGGGAAAGAGGAAGAGAAGATAGAGAGGGACATCTGCTACATATCTGAAAAATAAATTAAGAAACGGAATCAAAAGGATATTGAGCTACCAACCCCTGTGAAGAAAAATTCATGTAATTATGCAAAGACCGCCAAACAGTACTAGAAATTGAAGGCGAGTAATGTTTCTTTTCAACGTAAGTATGAGCTCCACGCATATATGAGACCCACGCCCACCAAGAATGGTAAGACAGGAGATGAAACGATTTCCATTCTGTGAGTATAATTTTGACTGCAATGGATAAAAGCAAATCCAAAAGCTCCAAATCCGTATTGTCAAGGGGTAAAGGAGTAACTGCAGCCCATGGACGTAGCAAAATCATAGGTAAAGAGAGAATTATATATATATTAAAGATTAATGATAAATGTTTCTGTATCAGTCCCCAAAAGGAGTTTAATAGCGTACATTCAAAAAACATATGTTGATGGGTGCCTGGTACTAAATTACAGTTCCAACAAAGATCACTATCTCTTAGCTTCAACTTATGCGAGCGAGCAGGGGTCAAATGTAAAAGATTTAATGTGAAGAATTTAGATTGGATCAATGAAGGAGCTATTTTGTTACGTAGGGATAATTTCCCAATGAGTTGCCAGGTATCTTGTGAAATATGTTTAAAAATCTCGTCTTCAAAATGTTGAGACCATTTAACACAAGTAATTGTAGGTTGTGAAGGCAGTGGAGCAGAATTTTTTTTATAAATTTTAGAAGCGGTATGACCTGAATGTACCCACATAGAAAGAAGTGAGACAATAGTTGGATCTGTGGAGAGGGTTATTTTAGAGAGTTTGGCCTTTAGTTTCAAAAAAGAGTAAAAATCCATATCACTAAGATTATATTGTTTGACTAGAAAAGAAAAAGAAAGAGGATCATCGTTAGAATCATAGAGGTCTTTCACCAATCTGATACCTTTGGATGCCCACAAAAAAAAATGTTAGGATCAATGTCCGTAGGAATTTTAGGGTTAAACCATAAAGATGACCATCTAGATTTAAGAACAGGGTTCTATACTTTCTTATCAATAAACTTCAACGCACTAAACGTGTCTGATATAATACGCTGAGAATGAACTAACGTAAGTTTAGAAGCTGTGAGTAAGGAAAGAGTGGAAAAAGGAGCGCAAAACTCTCGTTCAATATGAATCCATGGAGGTAAATGTTGGAGTTCTGGTAGGAACCAAATTGCGCCTTGAGCCGCCAAAAAAGAAATTTGATATAAATTCCAATCTGGGAGATTACAGCCACCCAGTACAGAAGGTTTCCTAAGAAATTTATAAGCAATTCTAGCTCTCTTATCATTCCATAAGAATCTAGAAGTAAGTATATCAATCTCATGAAAGAACGAAGAGGAAAGTCTTATAGGTAGCATTGAAGATAAAAAAATTAATGATTGGGGTTATCATCATTTTAGGAGTTTGTAATCAACCCCACCAGGTAATATATTGAGGAGACCAAGAGGACAACAGATCCTTAACTTTAGGGATTCATTATAGTTAATAGTATCTGACAAAACCAGATCCCTAGATATTTAATACAAGTAGATTGCCACTTAAAACCGGAATCACCCAGATGAGAAGGAAAGCATAAAGAATTTAGCGGGAACAATTCAGTTTTCTCTTTATTGACAGTATAACCAGAAACGACTGAAAAACCACTAATAATATTAGAGATAGCTGGAATCTCTGATTCAATTTCTTCTGAAAAAATAAGAACATCGTCGGCGTAAGCTGCCGTTTTAAGTGTATATGATCCAAATTGGAAACCTTTAATATCCAGGCTCAGATTAATTAGGCGAAAAAGAGGATCAATAGAGAAGAGAAAAAGAAGGGGTGAAAGAGGACACCCTTGTCTAGTACCTTGACAGAGATAAAGAAAGAGGACGTTGTACCATTAATCATAATATTAGCTTTTGGTTGCACATAGAGTGCCATAACCATATTAATAAAAGAATCACCAAGGTTATGGGATTCTAACACTGATTGTAAAAAAGGCCAAGAAACCATTTCAAAAGCCTTCTCGGCGTCAAGGGCAATCGCCGCCAATGGCAATGAGGAAAGTTTTGCTTTTTCTAAAATGTGACAGAACGTACGGATGTTATCTCTAGCAAGCCTACCTTTGACAAAACCTGTTTGGGAATTATGGATGAGATTAGGAATATGACCTTCTAGACGTTTTGCTAAAATGTTTGCGAAGATTTTTGCCTCCATATTTAATAAGGAAATGGGACGGACATTTTTTGGATTGGAGTGATCCCTACCTTCCTTTGGTATGACTACAATAGTAGCCTCAGCAGCCGTACCTGAAACCTTGCCAGAAATAACATAGTGATCGAAAATCCTCTTAAGATATTTAATCATGGGAGAAGTAAATGTTTTATAAAAGGCAATAGGGAACCCATCCGGTCCAGGAGCTTTCCCCGAATGTGTTGTCTTAATAGCTTGAATAATCTCATCAGGATCGATTGGCTTTCCCAGCTCGATCATATCGGCCTGTGAAATCGTATTAGTAGGGAGAAAATTAAGTAAATGTTGGCAGGAACTCTTAGAACATTGATCCCGAGGGGTATATAGATTTTCATAGAATTCCCGAAAAAAAAAAAAATGTCTTGGGTATGAAACTTTTTCGAGCCCGTTTTATCAGTTAAATGAGTAATATGAGTAGCATTGGTATTCGTGTTCTGATATTTTAGAGTAGCAACTAATAGCTTACCAGCTCTATTCCGTAACAATAAATGACGGGATTTTTGGGCATGCACTCAAATATAAGCTCTTTTGGTAACTATGGAATTAAAAGAGTATTTTAAATGTTTTATATCCTGTAAGAGCAATTTGTCATTAGTATGTTTGTATAAATCCTCTTTCCGTTTAATGTCATCGCCCAAAGACTGAAGAGATTTCCTAATGTCACTATTTCTTTTGGCCATTTTTTTAATAATGTGACCTCTTATGGTACACTTAAACGCGTCCCACAGAACTATTGGAGAATCCACTGAAGTTTCATTGTCTTTAAAAAGATTTGCAATCTCAACATTGTTAGAATAGAAATGATTTTGTTCGTGCATTGCTCTATGTAAGTTAGCATTCGCGGCACCATTTTGTATCTCGGTGCCATTTTGAATCATGATCAAAACTAATCCTTTGCTATTTCCGAGAAACGGCCTCTTTTAGGTTATGTTTCTCCAAAGCTGAGTTTTGCTACACTAATGAATGCACTGTTCTTATTAGTGCATACCTTTCCCCCTAGATAGAGGCCTTCTCCCACTTGTCTAGTGGCAGGGACGGCAAGAGGGACCTTGTATAGTAGATAGTGTGTGCCCCGCCGCAGAATCGAAACTTACTCCCTGTATTTCTCTGTTCAGCTGCTCCTGTTTGGAAAATTCCACTATGGGCGTGTTTTAGCCCAGTTGCAAGATGAACATAACGTATCTTTATGCTTGCTAATGTCAGTCCCTCTGCAGCACTCCTAGCGACTGAGCAGAACGGGGTCCATTCTGAGTGTACCTGAATAAACAGTTATTGGTTTGTATTCTCTACTGTCTGACCGACTCTTCATTTGGTATGGAAGGCTGAGAGGTGGTCGTGAGTGACCCGGGTGACCCTAATCGGGCCACTTCCTTCAGTTGGTGCCCGAACAGGGACTCCTTCGGGTGAGTGACCCATCCTCTTTCCGCGTATGGAGGGGAGGTCAAGGCTATCTTCGGGTCGGACTGACAGTTCAGGGATCCCTGCACGAGGAGTACTGATTGCTCACAGCTGCCCCTTCCGTCTTGCCGGACGGTGCCTCCCCCAGTGGTCATCCCGACTGGAGTCCTGAACGGTGAAACTCTTGGATCTGACCGTTTGGTCTGAAGAGTCGGCAGTGGAGAATCAATTTGTTTGTGCTGCTCATATCAGGTGAGTTTGTTTTGGTTCTTTGTAGATATGGTACCATTGTGGTTTGAGTTTGGTACGGTCTGAGGACCGTTTTGATAAAAGTATTTGCAATTGCTTTGCCAGGCATAAATAGTGAACTTGTTTTCTTTTGAGAATGCCTGGGTTCAGTAAACTGTTTTCTTTGTGCTGTCGCTGTTGTTCTGCAGATGCTCGATTGGAAGAAGCTCAGCTGGCGCCTCCAGAGGCACCCCAAATTTTGATATGTATGTGAAGCATGGTCTTGGCCCTATTATGTTTAGTACATTATGGCACAAATATACGAGGGACAATGCCGAGTTACAGTGGCCGTTGACAGGCACTTTTGATGAACAAAAGATTGAGTTTTTACAGAAACAGTTGTTTAAGAGACGAAGTAGGCAGTCAATGTTTGATTCTCTTAGGACATGGCAGAAAGCAGCCAAGCAAAGACGACTGAAGATGGAGAAGGATGCACGAAAGGGGAGAATTCAGACATTGACTCAGAAAGCTGTGGCATATGATAGGGAAAACAGGAGGCAGGAGTTGAATGTGCAGATAGAGGGTTTCGGTTGCAAATTGACAGGTCTTATATGGCCCAAGAAGAAAATGATACTTTTGTGGAAGAATTGTTAGACACTAGACCCCCTCCTCCGTATGCCCCACAAAGGATATATCCTGTAATTCCCTCACAGTCACCACAGCCTGTTACATGTGTTCCCACTGTTCCTGTATCAACAGTCATTGCTTCGACGGCTGTGGCTTCGGCACCCCCTGCTTCTTCTTTGGTTTCACCATCTGTGGCAACTGTGACTGTCGCTATGCCTGCTGTCTCGACTGCTATATCTCCTGCTCTCTCCCCTCCGGCGCATTTACCAGCGACGCTTGTGCCTGTTACCCCTGTTGCGTCTCCAACTTTAATTGTATATCCTCCAACGTCTTTGAGTAGTGAAACGCCAGTTCGTGGCTCCAAGGATAGAGCCTTGATGAAATTTAAGGAGCATATGGGCCAGTTTGTTCGATCTGAGGTGGGAGATGATGAGAAGCAGGTTGTAGCTAATCAGGCTGCGCAGTGGGTCGTAATACCATTTACAGTGTGGAGGATGTTTGGAGAGTAATGCGAGATTATGAGCCTTTTGTACAACATGCCCTTAAGCATATGTCTGCCACGTTGTTTGGCCTCTGGCAGCAACATTTTGGAGATGATGCTCCGCAAATTTTATTTGATATTAGAGATTGTGTGTATGCTAGTGGTATGGAGACTGGCCAAGTTTTCGCGAACGTGGCTACCTTGGTTGCTTATAAGGGCCGGTTGCATGATAGTAGTCCTACTACAGTGCCTCAGTTTCCGATGCGAGAGGTTCATCCCATATATCATCCAGAGATACCGGAGTTAACAGATGGGTGCAGTAATGTTACTAGACCGAGTGTTGCAGCCCGATTTCAAGAACAATGGGTTTATACTCCGTGGAAAAGAAGTGAGGTTTTGTCCCTTAAAACTCATTTGCCTGACCCTAGAAAAAATCCTACTGCTTATTAGAAAGAATTGCCTGAAGCTGACACCTCTACTGTAATGACTCTTGCTGATATTGAATTGTTTTTTGGTCTTCTAGTTCCGGTTGATATTTGGAGACAGGTGCATACACAGGATCAAGTCCCGGAGTTAGGGGGTACATGGGATGTGATTGAAGGATGGGATCAGGAGAAGAAGCCAGGTGATAAGCCTCGAGCTGAGATACTTGCCTTGCCCGGTCGCATTATTACGTATATGTATTCTCTTATCCCGCCGAAGAAGGTAAGTTGGGATAAGTTATCGGCTTGTAAACAAAAGAAAGATGAAAGTGTGTCTGATTTTTTTTTACCAGGTTTGAAGATACATTTTTGGACTATAGTGGACAGGATTAGTCTATTGAGGGAGAAGTTCGGTTGTTTGTTGACAGATTTGTTTCTAACTTGCTCCCTGAAATAGCAGCTCGTTTAAAGGCGTCTGAAAGTACCTGGACTACCTCTTCTCCCTCTGTTATTTTGAATATGGCTAAAGACTATGAACATCGTGATCAGGAAGAGAAAGACAAGACAGATAAAAAGAATAAGGATTTAAAGACGAAGGTGTTGTTGCAGCAAGCATATGGGGGAACTGGTAGAGGACGTGGTGGTTCCGCGACACAGCTTCCGCGCACTAGTAGGCAGCCAAATACGACACCTTTGGGGCCGAATCAGTGCGCATATTGTAAGGAGGAGGGTCACTGGCGTAGCGAGTGTCCTGTGCTCTTGCAGAAGGTAGAGGTCCCTAGGGGACGAGGTTCTCGTGGACGGGGTTGTGGAGCTGGTGGGGCTGATAGGGCTCAGAATGCTGCAGCCTCACAGGGTCGTTCTGATAATAATTACTTTGATGACCCTCGGGACGGACAGTACTATCATGATGATTATGATATGGAGGAAGTGACACGAATGTCTTTCAGCTAGGACAGCCAGGGACAGAGTGGGGGACCAGTTCCGATGCCTGTAGACCAGTGTGGTCCTTATGTAACAGCGGAACTGCAAGGTTCGACGAAGGAATTCTTGGTGAATACAGGTGTGACAAAAAGTACTGTTTCTCGAAATATGGTCCCTGGGGCATTTCTGTCTGGCCATAATAATGTTTCGGTAGGTTTTTCTGGTGTACCAGTTGTGAGCACCATTTCAAGACCCCTTGCATTGACTATTGGTCCCTTTACTGTGGATTCGCCATTTTTGCTGACATCTAATTGTGGTGAGAATTTGATGGGTTTGGACTTGTTGAAGAAATTGCATGCTACAATTTATTGTTCTCCGGCAGGTGTTGATATGACAATGGGCCCAGATGTAGTTGGTGCTAAACAGTGTTTCTCCAAGGATGTGCCCTGTTGAATTTGCTGATGTGCCACCTACTTTTGTGGGTGACAGGTGATACAGATGTGGGGCTGTTGCACATAGCACCGGTTTCGATACAAGTCAAAGACAATGCTATTCTGCCTCATATCCCTCAGTATAAAATACCACAGGCAGGAGAGCAAACTCTATTGCAAATTATCCAGGAGTTGCTTAAGAAGGGAGTGGTTGAGGAGACGTCTGCCAATATTTGTAATAGCCCCATTCTTCCCATTCTTGAAAGGACACCCTCAGGTTCCCCTGATGATCATGAAGATGTTTGTCGTTTTGTGATTGATTTGCTCGAGGTTAACAAAATAGTGGTTCCTCAGTTTCCAGTGGTCCCAGACATTACCACACTTTTGACGATGATTCCTTCCACTGCTAAATTATTTTCTGTTATTGATCTGAAAAAATGCATTTTCAGTATTCCTATTCATCCAGATAGCAGGCATTTGTTTGGGTTCACGCTAGCTGGCAGAAGCTGTAGGTTCTGTTGAGCTCCTCAGGGCTATACTGAAAGTCCAAGTATTTACAGTCAGGCCTTAAAGAGTCAGTTGGATTCCCTACAGGTAATGTATTGGTGCAGTATGTTGACGACCTCCTTATTGCTTCTGAAACCGAGCAGGGTTGTAAAGATAGCACTGTTAAATTATTGTTGCATTTGACCCAGCATGGACATAAAGTTTCTCTTTCTAAATTTCAGTATTGTCGACAGGAGGTCACCTACTTAGGTTGCCTACTGTCGAAGGAGGGTAGGAGATTGACCGAGCGTATTAGTACTATTGTTAAAATGCCCGTTCCACAAACTCAGAAAGATGTGCGCGCTTTTATAGGTATCACTTCCTACTGTCGGCAGTGGATACCTAAGTATTCCTTACTAATCAAACCCTTGCTTGCACTAACGACTAAAGAAGTGCATTGACCTTTGCCTTGGACACCTGAATGTCAGCAGTCTTTTGAGCAATTGAAAACTGCGCTTTGTTCGGCTCCAGTACTCGGCACCCCAGATTATAACAAACCATTTGTGTTGTACGTCCATGAGATGGTAGGTTGCGCGCTTTCTGTCCTAACACAAACATTTGGAGATAAGCAACAACCGTGTGCTTATTTCTCTGCTGTCCTTGATCCAGTCGCGAGAGCCCTCCAGAGTTGTCTGAGAGCGGTCACGGCCGTGGCCACTTCGATCAGACAATCGGCTGGACTTGTACTGGATACTGACCTCACAGTCATGGTACCCCATGCTGTAGATACACTTTTGAATAAGACGAAGACACAGCACCTTACCAGTGCACGTCTTACTGGCTATGAATTGACATTGTTCGCTAAACATATCACGATCAAAAGATGTGCCACTCTGAATCTAGCCACATTACTGCCCCTCCCTTCTGAGAGTGATGAAGTCGACAAACATGATTGTATCTTCCGGATGGAAGAAGACGCAAAATGACGGGTAGACTTGACTGTTCCCTTTTCGGACCCACAAGCGGAACTATATGTTGATGGCTCTTGTTTTAAATTACCAGATGGCACTACAACTGCTGCTTATGCTATCACCAAACTGCGTACAGTAGTAGAGACATCTCGAGTCCCTTATCAGTTGGCTCAAGCTGCTGAGCTTGCTGCCCTTATACAAGCTTTCAAATTGAGTGAGGGACTGGTTGTCAATATTTATACTGACAGCCCGTACGCCTTTGGGGTCACGCACAATTTCGGGTGACTTTAGGCTGAGAGGGGGTTTCTTACTTTGCATGGCACCAAAATCCTGCATGGGCATCTTATATTGAGGCTTTTGTCTGCTCTGACACTTCCTAAGAAATTGGCCATAGTCAAGTGTAGCGCCCACCGGAAGGTCACTGATGATGTGGGTAGGGAAAATGCTTTTGCAGATCAGACAGCTAAGGAAACGGCTCGGACTAAAATGAAAAGAATGTTTGTCGCAGGCCCGGCTAGGTGGGTGCCTGAAGTTGCCATGTTTGAAGACACACTTGAGAATGTAAAAAAAATACAAAGTGAAGCCACAATAGAAGAGTTAGCAGTGTGGCAGGAAAGTACAGCACAATTGAACGATGAGGGATGTTGGATTGATAAGTCAGGGAAGCAGAGATGGATGTTGCACGATGTATATGTTCTTCCTGTAGTCACAATGGCCCATGGTCCAGCCCATATTAGTGCTAAGGGTATTTGCAAGCTGTTAGATCCTATATGGCAGAATGACAACATTCCGAAAACAGCTGCACATTTAGTGAAGTACTGTATGGTGTGCATGATGCACAATCCTGTTAAGGGTACCCCTACGCCGCCTGGAAATTTTGCACCACCCACTTTTCCCTTTGAAGTCCTCCAAATGGATTATATAGAATTAGAAAGATGCAATTATTTGAAGTATGTTTTGGTGGTTGTCTGCGCATTTAGTAAATGGGTTGAGGCTTATCCCACTAAAGACAATACAGCCATTACGACTGCAAAGGTACTCCTGAAGGAGTTTTTTCCTCGTTTCAGCTTGCCCCGTTTGATCCGGAGTGATAACGGAAGTCATTTTAATGCTAAAGTGATTCAATTGATTTTTGATGGCTTGTACATAAAGCAAAAGTTTCACGCTGCTAACCATCCACAGTCAGCTGGTTTGGTTGAGAAGTACAATGGTACTCTCAAGCTCAAACTGGCAAAGATACAGGAGACCACAGGGTTAACGTGGCCAGATGCCTTACCGTTAGCTCTTTTGTCAACGAGAATGACAGCACATTCTAGGACAGTATTGTCACCGTACGAGGTCATGTTTGGACGCCCGGCAAATGTCTGGGGTGTCCCGCGACCTTGGCGGTTCTCTGATATTGAGTACCCATTGTTGATTGACTATCTTTGCCAGTTAACTGAAAGTTTGCATTTTATTAACCAACAGGTCCGTGAAGCCCTGCCAGCTACACCATAGGGGCCCAGACATGATATTCAGCCTGGGGGTTATATCCTTGTAAAAAAAATTCTACGGAAGAAGAGTTTGGAGCCAAGTTGGAAGGGGCCTGAACAGGTTCTCCTAGCTACACGCACAGCAGTCAAGGTCGCAGGCCATAAGAACTGGATACATGGGACACATTGTCGCAGACTACCCCTACCCTTGCCCTATGATGAGTGTATGTATTAGTTTTGGTACTTTGAGCTATATCGTGGACAGTATTAAGCTTAAGTAGTATAGTTTCTAAAGTTGAGGCAGAGTGAGGACTACCTTTAGCTGGAGAGTCCGGGGAAGGTGGATCTGTTTAGATTGTTTCAAATTCCCTTTGGAATCTCTGTCTTTAGAGTTAACCCCATACCTTCCACCATTGAAGAAGTTCGTATTGACCGGGATCAAATAACCTCCTGTGCGAAGAAAATGTCCTACTATATAGTATAAATCACAGGCCCAGAGCGACGCAGGACTTATCAATAAGGAGATAGGTACTAGTGCCAAACAGTGAAGAAGCCAGCACTACTGAGACCTCTGTGGCAAGAGTACTGCACTGAATTGTGACTTGAGCAGGATTAGAGCCTTACAACCAAAGGTGTGTTCCACGAAGAAGTTCCTGACAACAGTCGTTAATTTATAGTTCAATATACCAAGATCAATTGCCTGTGTTCAGAGATGTTGCACAGAGTAGCTCCTAGTCAGAGTAAAAGATAAGCCATCAGAGGAATTAAGAGGGCAATTCCAGTTCTTATTACCGTGACATAACTGCAGCAAGGGACACCAATACAGAGCATAGTCACAGCCGAAATACTTCATGTGTAGAAGCCCGCCCGCATTGACTCATATCCCAAGGATAAAATTGGGGCCTTTCAGAAGGAATTACTTCACGCGATAAAGTTCCTGTCAGCGGCCACCATTTTGTAAGTACTAAAGCTGACAGAAACTCCCAGCACTGAAAAGTGTAAAATGAAAGACCTGTGGTCTAATTTAAAAGAAATCGCACACAGTACCTCTCATTCAGCATAAAAAACTAATCCTGCGTGAGGAACTCGCGGCTGATTTCAGTGCGTAACTGCCGTGTCATGACGAAGCTACCGTAGTGGGCGCCATTTCATAGGTCCGTCGCAGTCAAAATGCCTCGCATGTAGTGCCCTCGTTGAAACAGCTAAGAGCACACAAAAAGCTGCCCTCAGAACTTACGGTCATTCCTCCACTGTCTGCCATCAAAAAGGTGATCGAAAATCACCCGAAACACATCATAATTAGAGCGTCCATACCGGTGATGATGCGGAGCTCAGGAAATTGCGGCCATCTTTGTTGCGCGCTAAGCCACGCCCTCTCTACACTTGGTAAACTTATATCTTCACAACAGGGGCAGTAAAAACCTCCTTGTAAAAAACAAAGTGTAATAAGGATTGGGGTGATTGCTCATCACATAGGCAAGTGCATGTATCTGCAGAGGAAAAATGCCCTTGTGGAAAACATAGCGTCCAGCGAATTGATCCTAATCTGAACCAGTTCAGTAGTGTTCATTCATAAATATATTTTATTTAATTCACAGTCAAATATAGAAAAACGTTTCAGGTTTCAATTTTGCTTCTTTATTTGTATATACTTCATTAATTTTTATTTATTAATTTGAACATTGCTTAAATTCGAAAAACAGTCGCAGTCCCCCCGAGTAGGCCTCGGACCACTGGTTAAGAAGCACTGCTTTAGAGTAACGCCACGCACAACCCCCATAATCAAAGCTAGCAATATTTGTGAACAGCAACACTGGAGAGTGGTCACATGATGATTTAAGAGTTGCCCCAACCTATCAGTGCCAAGATCAAGTATAATGTTAAAAACATCCCCCCAAAATGACGGTGCATAGGTTAGTGTGTCTGCATTCACACCACTCTCTGAAAGAATTGGGATGCAATCTACCTAGAGTTGGTCACAGGTGTTGATCAGAGTGATTACTTTACCTCTCAGTGAGCCAGATGTACAAATATTAGGAATACTGTTTTTCTAATTGTGATTCTCTCCAAATTGCAATTAGCAAATCGGTTTTCTGAGTTTTATTTAAGGATTCCTTGTGGGTCGCAAATTGACCTACCTCATGAATGTTAATGAGTTAGGTTGTAGTCTGCAACCCATTAGATATCACAGCCATTACAGGCTGTAATTGATTTTAAATAAGGCAATATATATATATTTTTTAATGTAGCCCATTTTCCTCAAAGAAAAATGGAATGTGTTTAAAAAGAAAAAAATGAAACCTTGAAGTTTCATCTTTTAAGAGTAGGCAGTGGTCTGTGGGACCACTGCCTGCTCTTAAAAATATTTTTATTTACATTCTCAAAGAGGAAGGGGTCTCTTGGGGACTCCTTCCCCTTTGCGAATGGGTTATCATCAGTTTCAAACTGGTGGTAAAGTATTACTGTTTTGCGACTGGAAATCATTTGCAAAACAGTAATACATACCATACCAATTTTTTATTTGGAAGGGACCCATTTTGCATTTTGTGCATTTGAAAAGGCATTTTTCTGGTCTCAAATGGCCCAATCCTGGGAAGCGGGCCATTTGCTACTGGAAAAATGCTTGGTACACCTGTCCCAAAATCCCTTGCACAGGAAGATAACGCTCTTCCCCTTCCGCAACAGTTTACTTGAGGCAGAAGTTGAGTCCTCTTTCGATTAGAATGGTCAAACCTCTGAAATAGTTGTATATTCGCAGCAAAAAAGCAAAGTGAATTTCATTTACATACAAATACAGGTTTAAAGGATTTGGAAAAATGAGTCTTCTGGAGTAATGCAATATTTCCTTTATGTCTAGTTAGATGTTCCAGTGCTACCCTGACTTTTTGGGGATTATTTTAGTCTCTAATATTACAGGTGCTCATATGAAGTGCAACATGATTTCAGGATGTCATATTAAAACATACAAAGAACTGTTCAAGGGTCAAAGAATCTGCAGACAAGTTGCCGACAGCCTGCCCGCCACAGTACTAAAAAGCTATTATCCATTAGCCAACTTTGACTGTAGAACTCGGATCTACCTCCCCTCTCTGCCACACTGATGCCCCCAACTATCAGTGCCCGCTTCCATCCCACTAAACTGCAGGTAAAAAAAAATATGCGTTTTTTACTATGCACGTAACCTTGATCAAATATACAAACAAGATTGGAATAATCCCAATAGAGCCCCACTCTGGCCCTCCAGGGAGAATGGAAAAGCAATCATGCACCTACCTTTTAGATTTTTTTTTTACATTACTGACTAGGGATAACTAAAAGTAGGATTTGCTCTGCAGACTATTTTCAGCCGTACTAAGTAGAACATACCATAGACAATAGTCAATTGCTGCAGCTTTTTCCTGACACCCTGCATCACCTTTTTAAATTCCTATACTGCCATTGTGAAGTCATGAAAGTTGATAATCATGGGTGCATTGTAGAATAGTTGCTTGTTTTCCTCAGCAAGATGTAGAGCAGTTTCCAGATCCTGGTAGTTCAGCAAGTGTTCAAATATTGGCCTGGTGGCATGCCAGGAATAGGTTTTGGTGCAAGGGAGTGATGTACTCATTCCTGATGAACATGGGAGAGAAGTTTACCCAGTGCAAATGAACTGATAAAAGGCTCAAGTCTGCGAGGATGACGCCGTGCTACCTGGCCGGGTTTGCAACCGTGTGGACACCCATTACAGTGCCCAAGGTAGGGTGGTCAATTTACCCCATCTTTTTCCAATGCTACCACGCTTTGGAATCATATATGAAGCACCTTTGTTTCATACCAGGAGTATATTTTCTGCAGGGACTCATACATCTCTGAAATTGGAGTAGAGGCTTCTGCCTGACCTGGAATTTGTGAAAATATCAATGACCTTTATAATTCATACACAGATATCGATCCTTGACGCAATGTTCCCAAGGACCTTTTATCTGACGCCTTAATGTCATCGACCATTAATGCATCTACTTACCACGCCCTGAAGAAGTCCAAATTTTTACTGGACGAAACGAGTTGGCTGATGTTTTTATGAATCTGAAATGAATCTACAATAAAGTGAAGAAATATAAATGGATCTTGCCGGAAGCTGACTTTGTCAAATTGCTCTAAATTCCGTTGCATAATATTGTCTCTTCATTCTATATGTGGTGCAGCTCTGTTTCTGTTTTGTGTATATCATATCTTCCTGGTGAGGAAGGCATCTTCGGGCAGGAGGTGCATACAGAGAAGTGCACACAGGGATAAGTGAAATATTATCCAGCAAGAAAATACAATAAGGGTGATTAGCGGTGAGGGTGATTTGGTAGCTTTCTGGGTCCGCTGCCCACCTTTCAGGTTTTGTTGTGATAAAAGAGACTCAACAAAGTCTTCCATTCTCCTTGTTTTCGTCAATTCAGGCATCCCAACAATTTGAAGGTTATTGCTTCAAGATCTGGCATCTAAATCCTCTTTCTTCGCCTTAATCACCTGCAGAACATTCTCCATTCTCAGTTGAATTTTATTCCCTTAATATCTAAGTCCAGAAATCTATTAAGAAGCAGTAGTCTAACATAAAATCCAGTATTTGTTAAGCAGGAACTAATCACCCCTAAGGGTTGCAAGGTGCTGGGGCAGTCGGGAAGATTAGGAGAGCTATTGCCCAGAGTCACATGGTGCTGAGCAGAGCTGCTGCCAGCGCTGGGGATTGAACCGTGAGCCCCACTCTCCAGAATCAGCTGCTCTGGCCACTGCACCACATCCTGGTGCTTCCAGGTCCTCAGAGTCACCTTCATACTGTGCTATAGAACCCTTTCCCTCTATTCGTGTTGCTCTTTTAGGATTGAAAGACATTTTGGACTGCTTCTATTAACCCCCTTGATACAAGAGAGGTAGATGGGCTGAGGTGATCCTTTCCCAAAGTATCTTGCAATTCACAGTGCGTAACTTGAGGCCTCTATGGGCATGATCTGTGTCTTGTATTGCTCAGTGGATACAGCCAGTTAGAGCAGATGTGCATAAATTGTGCGATAGTTGGTGACAGTCACTGAGACGAGAAGGAGAACCACTTTAACCCAACACCACTACTGCTGATTAACGAGGCATGTACCTACTCAAACTCCTAGAAGAAACCAGACTACACACCAATATAAGGCCTCATGGAGTTACAAAATGCTAGCAATATCAAGTCTTTTCATAAATGTGTCAGCATTATGTGCTTCAGCAAGAATCAGAGTCTCTAGGGCTAATAGAAGGTAAAAAGGCAAAAGACATCCAACCAACACCTCCATTAGTGACTTATGCTCACCATGTCAGAGAGGAAAGACCACGGCACTTCCTCTACTGGACGCCATCCCAGCTCATTGGGTCAGAACCTGGAATACCTCAGTTCATACATCCCTACAGAGGCGCCATCAGCAGGTTTGGGTGGTGTGGTGAAATGCTAGTTGCATAAACAATATGCAAAGTTTGGCTTACCGCATCACAAATCTCTCACCTCAGTGAATATTTCCTTGTGGAACTGTACAGTTATACAGTTAAGAGGTTTCTCTCAATTCTATCCCTCAGTCCTCCTTGAAGCACAGTTGACAAAGCCAAAAGGACCACCCACCAGCAGTATCACAGCCACAGAATGAAGTGCCCAGCCTTATCCACTGCATCCGCTCTCTGTTGTGGGCAACAGGGCAGGCTGCACAGGATTGCTGAAACCCAGAGGGTATCCACATCCATTCACTCCGGTGGCTTCTCAGGCTCAGCTCCACCTTTCCACCTTGCTGCGGTTGATAAGCCCATGCTGGTAGCATGACTCCCGTGGCCACAAGCCATTAGTCCTCCCCGGCCAAGAGCTGCGGGTGCAGGACATGACTGAAGAACATGGAGCCACCAGGCTCTTCCACAGGCCCACACAATTGGTCAAGTGGGACCAGGCTCCTTCTGCCCACCGCAATCTGAGCTTCTAGTGCCACTGCAGCAATAGAAGCAGTTTTCAGTAGTGCCCATCACTGCCTATAGTAGGATCCACAACCTGTGTGAGAGGGAAAGGCCAGTCAACAGAGAATGATAAAGGACAGTTGTCCCAGCCTAGAGTTTCTTGACAGAGTGGCTATCATGGTCAATGGCTTTCTACTGCACTCACCCCAAATATTTTCATGAACCCCCAAAACGTTGTCTGAACTCTCAATATACACTTGAGCCCCTCAATAAGAATTAAAAAGCACACTGCCCAAACAAAATCCTAATATAGTCAACAACCCTCCCAAAAAATTAGCTATTCCCCAAATCTGTTTCTGAAATTAACAACAACTTACCCTAATACCAGATATACACTTGAAACTCCCAAAAATCCCTTAAAAGCACACTACATATTGAAAGGTCTAAGATAAATCACAGCCACTCAAAAACCCCAATACAAGACTAAAACTCCTCTATGCACCTAAATCTCTAATCTATCCTCCATCCCCCAAAGATAATTGGACCCCAAATATACTCTTGAACCCACAAAATGTTTCGAGAATAGACAAGCTACCCAAAGCCCTAGTAATACCCACAACCCCCCAAAATTACCTGAACTCCAAAAAAAAACGCAATGCCCCCTAAAAGAAACCTAAGAAACACAGTACCCACCAAAAACTTGCATATGATATCAAGCTCCCAAAAATTAACTGAATTCTTCCGATCCCACAACAAATACCTGAGAAACATACAACCACTCCATAGCCCTAATAAAGCCATTAATATAACTCCAACCCCAACACTCAAATTACCTAAAAACCAACTACCAACCCAAAATTGTCTATAAACTCCAACATTTTGCTGAAACCAAAACATACATTCAAACTCCCCAAAACACCGAAAATGAACACTACCCAATCAAAGGCCTAATGTAACCCACAATGCTCAAAAAGTAACTGAACCCCAAATATGTACCTTAAAACCACACAAAGTTAACTGATTACAAAATATACACTTGTACCCTTAAACAACTAAAATAACGCTGTCCTCCAAACTCCCTCTTATAACCCACACACCCCAACACATTAACTCAGCCCAAAACATACACCTGAAACCACAAAAAACACATCACCCCGGGGCCCAGTTTCGCTTTTTGCTTGCCCCGTGGAACGGCCCGGCGGTGGTGAGCGGGACATCGACTGGGAGGTGCCCTGGGACTGGGGCGGGTGGCATCTGCTGGGCCCAACCACGGAGCGGGGGCCTGCGACCACGGCGGCTTCATTATCCTCGGCGGCGTTTGGAGGAGAGCGCCGGCCAGGGTTTCGCCTCATTGGACGCTGCCAGTGCCCCAGATGAGGATAGGGCTGCCGGCGTGGAGCTCCCGGGCCGGTAAGGTGATCGTCATCCTTCCCCGGACCTAGAGGCCGCTGCGACTGTGCACCTGGGGATCCAGCTGGGGAGCGCTTCGCGGTGGCTTGGGTTCTCCCCCTCCCCTCCCTCTTCGCTTGTTGTGTGGGGAGTTGGGCCGGTGCAGGATTCACCGCTGCGCTTGCGGTGAACCGGTCCCGGGCGCCCCGCTTGATTATCTGAAGCAGGGTGGTGTCAGGGGCCGCGCCGCCCCGTCGGCTGGTCGCGGTATCCCCGCCCACGTTATTGGATCATTCTGGGCGCCCCCCTCTTCTTTTGGCCGCATTCATACTTTCCGGGGGGGCGTTCAGAGTGGGCCGTGCGGGCCTGCTGGGGCCCGGCCCTATAGACCTTGGAGACACCGTGGTGCATGTAGGACGGGGCCTAGCCGTGCGCTTGGTCCGCCGTGGGACGCAGCCTCCCGCCATAAGGCAGTTGTGACGGACTTTGTGGGGTCTTGCGGGCCTCTGATAGGCCGGGAGGAGGTGTTTCCATCTAACTGCTGGGACTTGTGGAGCGGCGGTCTCAGAGGCAGTGTTACAGCGCAGCTCCGCTGGGGTGGTTACCGGGCCAGGGGTATGGCGCGTCTGGTACCTATAGGGGGCCTACTTGGCCGACCTCCCAGGGCTGCAGAAGCGGCCAAGCTAGGCTTGGTGCGGCTTGCGGTTAAGGGAGCCAGATTCCATGAGGCCTGGCCTGGGACCCCACCTTGGCAGGATCATTAGTGACTATTGGCGACGCAATTTGCCCTTCCTATCAAGTCTGTCATCCTACGGCCACACACGACAGATTCATTGGGGTGAAGAGTGGCCGTTCTACATTTGCAAGCTTCCTCCCATTATACCACTGTCCCCACCCCCATCATGGGCAAGGACAAGCCGGGGGCCACCGCCTCAAAGCAGAGCACCCTAGATCACTTCACCACCACGGGCCCAGGCATGGGTGGAGAAAGTTCCGGGAGCCCCTCCCCGGACAATGCCACACTACTGGCGGCAATTACCCAGTAGAGAGAAGCAATGGAGGCGCAGATCGGCATAGTGGGATCAGAGGTCTCTTTCCTGCGACGAGATCTCCGCAAGGCAATAGACCGAATTACCAAAGCCGAAACCCGAGTCTCAACGGTAGAAGACACAGTGTCGTCTCTGCAGAAGAAGGTTAACAAACTTACAGTCGTGACGCAAGAACTGGCATCGCGTGTCGAGGATGCAGACGGCAGGGCCCGTCGCAACAAAGTGCGTCTGGTGGGCTTTCCGGAGGGATGCGAGGGTCCATCGATGAGCAATTTCCTCACGACATGGCTCAAATCCGTGCTACCTGCCGAATCTCTCTCCTCATGCTTTGTGGTTGAGAGAGCCCACAGAACTCTGACAAAGAAGCCACTGCCCGGCAAGCGTCCACGACCGGTGATTGTCAAACTTCTTAATTATGCGGTTTGAGATGCCATTCTCCAATTTGCGAGATCCCACAGAGACAAATTGTTCTTTGACTCACACCCGATCATGGTATTCCCTGATTATACTAGGCTTGTGCAACAGCAACGACAGTCCTTTGTTGCCGCAAGCGTAGACTCAGGGAACTAAATGTCTCTTACATGCTGTTATATCCCGCTAGGCTGAAAGTGATTTTTAACTCCAAATCCTATTTTTTCAACTCTCCGGAGGCAGTGTTCGCCTGGGCCGATGAATCGATACGCCTTAGGCCTCATTCTCCGCCGCCATTAGACTCAGACTCCTCCCAGGGCTCACACAGAGGCAGACAGAATAGAGGCAACTCGAATCGACGACACAGATCCCGCTCCAACTGGCGAGCCCAAACCCAGGCTGAGGCAAGAGAGTGATTCCGGATTTGAATGACTTAGAGGCAAGATGCTCGGCCTGACACTTCGTATGCATTCGTTTGTTATATAATTCTGGGGTCCATCACAACAGCTTATGGCCACGAACGAACTGTCCACGCTCCTGGACGTTTGTTACTATGTTGTATAATGTTGGGATAGTTGGGCACCATTGGTGGAACTCCCGGGGTCCTCCCGGTTGGAGCCCCAGCGCAGTTCCAGCCGCGACAGATACTCCTTGTTTTTGGAAGTATTGGGGTGGGGGGAGGAGGGTTGGGTTTTGTGGGTTTTACATTGTTTACACAGTTATCGAGACGGAACACACACTACGTTTGTACGCCGACATCCTAGCAATTGCAGCTCATGACTCTATGGTAGCCAGATGACATACCCCACGCGCAGACCTCCGCTAGAGGAGCTGAACATAATATCTTGGAACGTTAGGGGACTTCTGAATAAAGTCAAGCGAGGTGCTGTGCTTCGCCTAGCAAAACGCTATGAACCAGACATACTCCTACTCCAGGAGACTCATCTTCTGGGTACTAAAGCCCCATGCCTCAGTAGATTTGGATACGCCACGGTATACCATTCAAGGTTCGCACGCGGCTCGCGAGGTACTGCGGTCCTGGTGCATCGCCGTGTACCATATCTTATCTCTAAACACTGGACTGACCCGGGGGGACGCTATGCGTTTGTCACGGCCACAGTAGCTGGGGAACAGTTAACTATAGGCAGTGTATATGCCCCACCCCCACTGGGACAAACATTCGTAGACAAAGTCACATAGCTATGTGGCGACCTCCCTGAGGGCTTGACGATCCTAGGTGGAGACTGGAATGACGTTATGACACCCCAAGACCGATGGCGTGCCACGCGACACGACTCTCCCCTCACCACATCCAAACTGAGCCTTCTGGCTAATACACTGGGGTGGTCAGAAACATGGCGCGCTTTCCATCCCTCGACTAGTGGGTTCACATTTACATCAGCAGTGCACGACACACTATCACGACTGGACTACATATTCCTACCCCATAGCTACGTCCACAGGGTGTCCTCCACACATATCCTACCCCGGGGACTGTCGGACCACTCACCGGTTCAGCTTAAGCTGCGCCTAAATATCCAACGGGCCACATACCGATGGCACATGTCCCCTTGGCTCCTCAAGGATTTTAACTATCAGGAGGTCCTACGTAAGGCCATCTCAGATTTCCTCTTGCTTAACCTAGACACAGCCCCATCACAAATTATCTTATGGGAAGCTCTTAAGCCCATTATCCGGGGAGTGGATATAAGCTTTCGTACTGGTGAGAAGCGCGAACGCCTGGCCCAAATACTTGATCTGGAGGACCGCCAGCGATCATTAGAAGCGCAGGTGATGTCCGGTACTATCCCAGGATCACGGCGTAACCTCTTGCTTATCCATCAATTCCTCACTGACGAGGCTAAAGACACCTGGTTAGCAACACAACATAGGATATATCAGTGGGGCGATAAGTCCAGCAAAATGCTACACCGGCTAAGTCAGGCCCAATCAGCCCCCATGCCAGTACCGATACTACGGGATGCGGATGGTGCGCTTTGTACCCCGCCGGAGTCGGTGGTCCAGGCTTTCACGTCTTTTTACGCCTCACTATACCAGAAGCGGGAGCTCATATCTGAGGCTCTTATAGACGAGTTCCTGTCAGACATTCCCCCCTGTAAACTGTCGGACCAGGCAAGAGATGCCCTAGATGCCCCTATAACGCTAGACGAGCTAAGAGCAGCACTGACCAACATTCACCCCGGTAAAGCGCCGGGACCCAATGTATTTCCCAGTGTTTTTCTGCGGCCGCACATGACGACGTTGGGCCCACACATATTAGCAGCCTTGCATGAAGCCCTCGAGCAACACATCCTACCCCCTGACTGGCGCCATGCAGAAATTGTTGTCTTCCTCAAGCCAGGCCGCCCTCCCAAAGATCCGGCCTCGTATCGTCCTATTTCACTGCTTAATTTCGAGCCCAAGCTCCTGGGCAAAGTTCTTGCAGATCGCCTACGCACATATATCCAAGATATCGTCCATCCGGATCAATCTGGCTTCATGCCGCAACGTTCCACCAGACATAATATTAGACGCGTTCACAACGCAATTGCCAGGGCCCAACGCTAGGCCGCCCATCGGCGCTTCTGCTGGCCGACATTGACAAGCCGTTTGACTCCTTAAGCTGGACATACCTCTTCAAACTCCTTCACGCCATAAACCTAGGTCACCGCTTTTTAGCATACACCCAGCTGTTGTATACGCATCTCTCGGCATCAGTGCGTGTTGCGGGAAACCGGTCGACCTCCTTCCCTATCCATCGAGGCACACGACAGGGCTGCCCCCTATCTTCATTGCTTTTTGCTCTGGCTATTGAGCCCTTGGCCGTGTGGATTCGACAAGATCCGCTGATGCGCGGGTTTGAATTGACACAGGAATATTCAGATAGAATCGCACTCTATGCCGACGATGCCCTATTCTTTCTGACAGATCCGTGGTCATAGGGACCTCGTGTCCTTCAGATACTTCGGATTTTCGGGGAAACTTCCGGGCTTGGAACCAACCCCTCTAAATCTATATTGTTTCCCGTTTGCGGTGACCAGAAAAGTCAGGCCTGGGCCTCACAATTATCCCGTGCCACAGAGGGTTTTAAATATTTGGGGGTATTTATATCGCCGTGTTCCTCGATCTCGTGGTCACATAATATAGCTCCATTGCTCCCCGCGGTTCATAACAAGACCACTGTATGGTCCCAGTTGCCCCTATCTCTTTACGGGCGTTCAGCCATCTTTAAAATGGTATCCCTACCACGGTTGATATATCGCCTACAGAACTTTCCATATGGCACCCCCCCTCTTGGTTCACACAATTAAACGCGATCCTGAATAGGTTTCTGTGGCACGGTGGGGCTATTCGGGTTGCACTCCACACGTGTACACAATCAGCCTACTGCGGTGGCATCGTGGCTGCAGATCTGTATGCATATTATTCCGCCTCTCATCTTCTCGTTATTAACGAGTGGTGGTATGGGTCTCAGTCAGATCCAGTGTACACAGTGGAGCGGCTGGCTATGACGGGCATTCCGCTACAGAAACTACTCTATAGCCGGGCTAGTCTTGACACCCTTCCCCCAGCTTGCAGGACGGTCGTGCAATTATGGAGACGTACAGTGAAATCCATGGGCTGGTGGGAGAAATTGACACAAACTACCCCCCTCTGGCAGGGCACGTATCTGCGCTCCATCTCTGCTTTGGTTGGCTTCCTCAAATGGGATCTCATCGGAATCTCTACGCTAGGAGATATCATGCATGACACTACGCTTAAGTCATTTCAGCAGTTACAAACCGAGTTCCATCTACACAAATCCCAGTTTCACCGCTATCTACAACTGCGACATGCCATAGACCCTCACATCTGTCATTTAGAGGCACTTCCAGAATTTCACCCTCGGGAGGGCCGGTTACTAATGGGCGACATTGGGGCACACAAGATTAAACAAATCTATCAGACGTTAACTACCCACTCACTCAACACGTTACATAAGACGAGGGCAGCGTGGGAAGCCGATCTGCTGACTCTGACGGACGTTGACTGGACAGAGGCCCTAGCCAGTCCCCGACATGCTGCGGTGTCCTCGCGTTACCGCCTCATTCAGTTTAAGAACCTTCACTGGATATATTACACACGATACCAGCTGTAGACGATGGGAGCTATTCAGTCCCCTCAATGCCTTTGTTGTACCACAGAAGAGGGCTCTTTTCTCCACACAGTTTGGGGTTGCGTCGTGATACAGCCATTCTGGGAGAAGGTGACGTCCTGTCTGGGCCGGGTGTTGGCTTGGACCATTCCACTTGACCCTAGGCTGCTTCTTCTTCATAGCACGGACGAGATAGGAGGGAACCACTACAAGCAGCACCTCCTGTTTTTGGGCCTAACCCTAGCTAAGAGAGACATAGCGCAGAATTGGAAGGCAACTTCCCCACCAAGTGTAGGGGGGTGGAAGAGGGCAATGGACAGGTGCATGGGCACAGAGATAGTGGTCTTTCAAGTGCGGGTATGCCCACAGAAGCACAGAAAGATCTGGTCTCGCTGGGCGACATATAGGGGCATCGACTTACCTCCTATACCACACTCAGACTTACATGACCCCAAGGGATGATTCACAGGCCCCTTCCTGATACCATAGTGAGACAAAATGGTTCGTCAACAGTCTTGTTTTTAGCAGCACACTTGTATGCATATTTGGATGGGTTCGGTGTTGTTTGTTGCTCATTCGGCCTGGTGTTCTACAGGCCAACTTGTTATGGAATGTTGAAACCGGGTACCACATAACCCCTGCATTATTTGTAATGTATCTGCCGGGCATCGCCTGCTTTGTACCCTTGAAAACGAATAAAATTTGTTGTGAAAAAAAAAACACATCGCCCACCCAGAGTCCTAATGCAACCCACAACCCACCAGCATTTGTCTGGACAACGAATATACCTAACTTCCCAAAACAATTACCTGAACCCTAAATATGCACCTGAACTCCCAAAGTATACCCAAAAGTCTACACACCCAAAGCCTTAATTTTACGTACAAGCCAGAAAAATGTGTCTGGATCCAGAATATATAACCGAGTTCCCAAACATTTACCTTCAACACAATGTACACCCCCCACAAAAGTTGAAAAAAATTCCTATACCAAGCTATACAATAAGCCACAATCCCTGTCAAAAATACTTGGATGCCAAATTGAACATCTGACCACACAAACGGATCTAAAATGGTACGCACCAAATAACTAAGCTAACCAACAAACCCTTTATATTGCCTAAACCCCAAACACACAACTAAAACTTCCCAAAAACTCTTAAAAACATATTACCCACTGAAATCCCTAAAATACCCTTCAGTACCCCCAAAACTTACCTGATCCAAAAAGTAACCAGAAACCCTTCAAAAATATCTAAAACACAATACACACCCAAATTCATTTTATATCCCTAAAAAAATAAATGAACCCCAAATATTTACCTGTTTAAGCACAAAAATACCTTAACATCATATATAAACTTGAACCCCACCCAAAAATACCTAAAAACATGCTGCCCATCAATAGCCACATAAAATCCATATACAGTATCCAACAAACGATTATAATAACCAACAACGCCTTTATATTGCCTCAATTCCAAACATACAAATGAGGCATGAAAATTGAAAATGTATACCTGAAGCACAAAAAAACCCTGAAACCAAAAATACACCTGAGCTCCCTAAATCCCATTTCCCAACTAAACCCCTATAATATCCTACAACTGCCAAACATATTTTTCAAAATAGGAATGCCCCCAAAAAACAAAAAAAACTCATTACCCACCTAAAGCAACAAAAAACTTGCATAAACCACAAATATATACCAGAAACCTCAAAGAATTACTTTAACCCTGTACATACACTTGAACCACCAAAGAAAAGTAAAAAGCACACTACCCAATCAAGAAATAGCTGAATCCCAGAAATATTCCTGAACACCTCAAATACCTACCAAACACACTACCAACCCTACGCCTCAATATAACCCATAATAGCTAAAAACTGCAGTATTGATGACTCACAACCTCCCATCTAAAGCCCTAAATATGTAACAACCCCCAAAAAGTATATGACCTCAAAATCTACAGCCAAACCTCCCAAAAATATACATACAACATACTACTTACCTAAAAACTTTAAGTAACCTACAACTCCCCAAAATTACCTCTATCACCAATTACTCACTTGGACACTCCAAAAAACACCTAACATCACCCTACCCATTAAAACTCTTAATATAATTTACAACCACCCAAAAAACTTTAACACTAGTATATACCTGAGCCCCAAAAAAACCTGAACTCCTAATAAATATCTGCAAAACACACTGCCCACCGGAAGCCCTAGTATAACCCACAAGCCTCAAATAATTGCATAACTCTCAAATATATCCTGAACTTTAATTACATATTTGAAACCTCAACAAAACTAAAAAGCACACTACACACTCAAAGCCTTGATATAACCCACAAAAAATACACTTGAAGCCCCAAAGGCACCTAAACAAATCACACACTCAGAGTCCTAATATAATGTTAAACTCCTACAAATTACCTGTACACCAAATATATATTTCATTCCACCGAAAAAGTACCTGGACCCCAAATATGAACTTGAATCACTCAAAAATACATAGAAAGACCCTATCCATCAAAAGCCCTGACATAACTCACAATAACCACAAGATTACCTGAACACCTCCAAAATAGACTTGAATCACTCCAATGATATCTAAAAACAGTTCTAATATATGGAACGCCCCCTTCCAAAGGATCTCCACCCCAAACACCTACACAATTAGAAGTACCCCAAAAAGACATTAAACCCCTCAGAAATAGTTAAAACAATAGACTCCTTACCTAAAGCTCTAATAAACCCCACATCACTGAAAAATGATCAGAACAGCAAAAATAAACCTGTCCCAGAAACCTAAAAAATAGACGACTCTTGAAAATCTCTAATAAAACTCACAGGCTCCCAAAAATTACCTGAACTGAAATATAGTATCTGAACTCCAAAAGAAATACAAGAGCCCTAAACTTCCAATGGACTTCCCAAGAAAATTAAAAAAACATGCTACCCACCCAAAAATTACCTGAAAGAATAATGCTGGACCACCAACAATACTAAACATATACATGTAAACACCCTCAATAAATACCTAAAAACTATCTACCCAAATCCCTAATATAACCCACAATCCCCCCAAAAATGACCTGAACCCCAAATATAACACTTAAGCTCAACAAATATCTTTAAAATACACTACCCACTGTGAGACCTGGGGTTAATGTTAGTTGGTTCCCTGCTTGATATAAAGAGAAAAGAAGTCTGTGGTTCTTGTTTTTTTAAATTAATTTTTCTTTTTGATAAAACATGGTAGTTAGTTTCAATGGATAATAATTGTTTTATGCTTCAATGCATAAAGGTTTTATTGAGAACAGGTTCTGATTTTTCTTCTGTTCTTTTCTAGGTATCAAGACTCTTGACTACAGCAGGAACCCCTCCACTTGGGCCCTTGAGAGTACAAAGGGTAGGCATCAGTGGGAGTGAAAAGTAAAGAAAAGAAAATCCAAAATCTCTACTCTTATTGCTTCTTCTCCTGTATATTTTCTCTAGTCTTCATCATATCTTCTTCCTTATTTTCTCACCCTATACTTTCCTCTCAGTCTATGTGGCTTGACTGTGTCCATAATATTTCTTACCTTATATTTTTAATTTTCTCTCCTAAATTTCACCTTGCCTTTCTTTCTTTTTAGAATTTCCTACAAGGAGTTTAGTTAGTGTTCTGCGGGATGGGGGTGATTTAGAATTAGAGCAGTTGAGTTTAGTCACAACTTTATTTTCATAGGTTCTCCCCTGAGTGGCCCTCATTGGGCATTTACTCTTTGTGACCCTTTTCCTGTCCCTCCCCTGTATGCTCAATCAATCAGTCAATCAATCACAGGCTTGTAAAGCACGACTACTCACCCAGAAGGGTCTTACGGCGCTTGGGGGGGGCTGCAGGTCCATCGAGGCACTGTGGTTCAGCCGAAAACTCAGGTCTTGAGGTCCTTCCTGAATTGAGGCAGTGACGGTGATTGCCTAAGGTGGAGAAGCAGGGTGTTCCAGGTATTTGCTGCAAGGTAGGAGAAGGATCTTCCTCCGGCTGGGAGCCAGTGGAGGTCTCTTAGGTGGCTGGTGATGTGGTTGGGTTGGGAGATGTTGAGGATAAGTCTGGCGGAGGCATTCTGGATGTTCTGCAGTTTCTTGAGGAGTTTCTGGGGCATGCCGGCCTAGAGTGATTGCCGTAGTCGATTCTGCTGCTGACAAATGCGTGGGTGACCGTCTTTCTGGACTCGGTGGGGATCCATTTGAATTTTTTTTGGAGCAGGCATAACATGTGGAAACAGAATGATGAGACTGCATTGATCTGGCAGCTCATGGTGAGGGAGCAGTCCAGGATGATGCAGAGGTTCCGCGCGTGCTCTGTGCGTGTGGGGAGATTCCAAGTGCTGCAGGCCTCCAGGAGTCATCCCAGATGGAGGGGGTGGAGCCCATTAAGAGGACTTCAGTCTTCTCTGAGTTGAGCTTGACACAGCTGTTCTTCATTCAGGTGGCGACAGCCTTCATCTCGTCATGAAAGTTGTTCATGGCGACTGTTGGTTCGTTGGTGAGGGAGAGAATCAGCTGGGTGTCATCGGCGTAGGAGGTGATGTTGAGTCTGTGGTTTCTGACGATGGCTGCGAGCGGGGCCATGTAAATGTTGAAAAGCGTGGGACTCAGGGAGGAGCCCTGCGGCACTCCGCAGCTGATCTCTGTGGGTTACGAGAGGAAAGGAGGTGGTCTGACTCTCTGTGTTCGGCCGGTGAGGAAGGACCCGATCCATTCCAGGACATTGTTGAGGATGCCGGCGTTGTGGAGTCTTGTGCATATGGTGCGGTGAGAGATGGTAATAAAGGCGGCCAAGAGGTCCAAGAGGATGAGGGCTGCCATTTCGCCTCAGTCGAGGAGGGTGCGGACATCGTCTGTGGCGGCGAGGAGGGCGGTCTCGGTGCTCCGATTGCTTCGGAAGCCAGATTGGGAGAGGTTCAAGATGTGGTTTGCTTCGATGAACTCTGAAAGTTGGGCATTAATGGCCTTCTCAATGACCTTGGATGGGAAGTGGAGAAGCGAGATGGGTCTGAAGTTTTTGAAGTCCATCGGGTTGGCAGAGACTTTCTTCAGCAAGGGGTTGATCTCTGCGTGTTTCCAGTCTTCCGGGAAGGTGGCGGAGTTGATGGAGCAGTTGATGGTGCGGCAGAGTTCGGGGGCGATAGTGATGCCTGCTCTGTTGAAGATGTGATGTCGGCAGGGGTCCAAGGATGCTCCAGAGTGGATGCTCTTCATGATCTTGAGGGTGTGGTCCTCTATGAGGGGGGTCCAGCTGAGTAGGGTCTGTTGGTGTCCAGCGTCGTAGGGTGCGTGGTTGCGGGTGGGGTGGGAGGGTCATGGGTATCGTGGCTGTCAAAGCTGTCGTATATCTTTCTGATCTTGCGGTGGAAGTAGATGCCGAGGTTGTTGCAGAGGTCGTGGAAGGGGGGGGGGTGTCTGCTGTCTCTCTGCTGGGTCTGGCGACCACGGCGAAAAGTTCCTTGCTGTTGAGTGCTTTGACGTTGATCCTTTCTTCCCCTCCCTTCAAGAAGCCCTTTTGTAAGGAAAAGATAAAAAAAGAGAAAACACATTCCCCGTTACCACCTCAACACCTACCTGTTTAGCCATGACACTCCTCTGGGCCATGCCGGGTCTGGGACTGGGACTTGAAGAGCTAGAAGCGCTGTGCCTGCTTCTTTGTCACCAGTGTGCATGACTGGGTCCTGTTCCTCCAGCGCTCTTCTTTGAATTCGGGCTACCAGGGTGATTGTTCTGGCAATCTGCCCTGGAGTCTCTTTCCTTCTGTTTTCTCTCTGTTTGCGCACTCTCTTCTCAGCTTCCCATTCCTGATTCTGGTTCCTGTGTTTTAATGTCTCTTCCTTTTGTAATATTTTCCTTTTGTTTTCTATTTCAGGTGCTTGCGGCTGTGTTGATCCTGGAGTCCTCTGTGGGAGCCCCGCGACCCCACCAAGTTCATGTTTTCTACACCACACAAAGCATTAATATAATTTACAACCACCCAAAAATTACCTGAACCCCAAAAATAAACACAACGCCCCCCTCTAAAAATAATTCAAGGAGACACTGCTTATCCGCAGAACCATTATAAATCCCAACCCCTGAAAAAACACTTGTACTATGAAAATAAACCCCAAAAATGTTTAAAACCTACTATGCACCAAGAGACTTAAAATAACACACATACCACCAAACTTCTATGAACCCCAAATCTATACCTGACCCCCGAAAGTTATATGAAAATAAATTTACACCTGAAATTATTTGAGCTCTGAATACATCAAGTAATCACTAAGCACTCCCAAAAAAACAAAAATCACCCCCCCCCCTCAAAAATGACATGAATGGGGGGTGTGGCTAAGATAAGCATAGATTAGAGAGCACCTCTTCAAGTTTCTCTCTGACTTGGCATGCTGCGTTGCAATAGCACCACACCTGGAATGCCAAACATCACCCAGAGTCTCCAATACACAGAGATGGTTCCTGTAACGTAGCATCTCAAACAGCTGCCATGATCCCATCCTTGGCAAGCAGCAGAGATGGCTGCCATCTTGGGAGACCTGTGATGACCTAGGCTATCGATACACGCAACTGCAGGATCAATGACTCCCAGCCTCCCATCCCCCCAATAGCCTGATCATAAGACAGCACCCCTTTCCCATTGCTGAGCGGGCCCCGCTGGGGTGAATTGACAGTTGGCAACCTTTGTAGGCACCAGGAATAGCCGTCTTACTGGTGAGGACATGTCGCGACTGCCCGGCCCCTGCACCGATGTAGCTCTAGCGACTCCTCACGACTGCCCATGTAGTTGGGGGCTTCGGATCCGGTGAGGTTGATTCAGACATGGGAAGGGACAGCTGCCGATGAGGGGCCTGCACTTTTGGCTGGCTACGATTGCATTCTAAATTGCCATGAGGGCCACGCTGGCACGGTGACAGGCACTGGGAGTAGGGCCCCCGTGACCTCCTGCAGCAGTGCGGAGCTTGGTTGGGGAGGATATGCGGGTGCTGGGGCTCTACTGGATTGGTGAGTCTATGACAGGGCTTGGGGGGGCCTCCACAACTGGCCGGGGACAGAGAGTCTGCCCCGCAGTGATTCCCAGGAGAGACCGGTGATGAAGCAGCCTGAATTGAGTGAGTACTTAGGGGCCTTGCACATTCGTGTTCTTTTCTCGTGTACCTCTCCTTTGTTGGATCGCATGGGGGCTCTCGCATCTGTTAGTTGCCAGCAACAGGGACCACCCAAACAATACTTAACAGGCATGGCTGTCTTGGAGCACCCCCAAAGCAGCCTCCCTACTTGGACACCGTCACTTCCAGTCTGCTTCTCACATTGCTTGTCAATTTTGCCTTCCCTTACTGTGGAAAAAGGTCTCTAATTACACTCTACAATGAAGGGAACACTCGTAGTGACCGGTAGGAGAGCATATGAAGTGGACTGAATTCTTCTTGGACATTGTTGTGATTTGGTGGTGGATAGCTCACTCTAGGACAAATTGGCAACCACTCACAGACCAAAACTGAGCTTTAAGATTAATCTCTCCCAACAAGAAGCATGGTTGAAGACAAATCACAGAAGGAGAACTACAACTGAAGCAAGAAGATTTGGAAAACAGAAGCAGGTGTATTAACATACACATCTTGGGAATACCCTGAGGGGTGCCACATTATGCCACATAATTAGTCTTTTCTTGGAGCATAATTTAGTCAACCCTGTCGCATAATTTGGTGCTCTCCTGCTGCATAATTCTGCACAATTTCACTGACCCTGGGGATAGCACTGTGAGTTTTCACAAGGAGCACACATGTGCACAAAGCTGCAGGGGCTACTGTCTGAATGTGTGCTTCCTGAGATCAAAGGTAGTTTTTGGCTTCAGGGAATTACTTTTATACTGGCAATGACTCAGCAGTTCCCCTACAATAAAGTTTTGCATAAGCCATGACAAACGTATGCTGTGGTATTGGGTATGTGGCAAGGTGAAGTATTACTGTGTCTTTCTTTCTCTTTTTAGTATCTTTGGAGAACCTCCAGAGAAAAAGATAAAGTCTTTTTGTTTATTTACTGTTGCACAAATCTCACAGACGCTCAATTCGACTGATTTAGAACCATACGTCTGCCTTCTATGTAGGACAGTGTTTTAGAAGGAAGGTTTTAGCCAGTTAGCCGAGATGACATCTCGGTGGATGGCTAATGCCCAGACCCTAACTCCAATTATGGAGGACAGCTCTGAGGCAGGATCAGATACAGACACAGCATCTGAGGGAGAAAAAAATGGAACAGAATCAGGACGTGATTTTTCAGTCAGAGGAGTTCCATCCGACAACTCCTCTTCCAGTGATTCTGTGGAACATGATCATGGCAGTCGTGATGTCCCTTTGCAAGCACAGACTGTGCAGCTGAGCAACTGCAGCAGGGTAGACCAATCCGGAGAGCAGGCACATGGGGCAGCAAGCACAGACAGAGTGCTCTCTTGGCAGCCCCCCAATTTAGAGCCGCTCCAAATTACCATGTTCACTGGAGTCGCTGGATGTAAAGTCGATACAGCAATTTTTTTGCTGAATGATTACGTCCATCTCTTTTTGGATGTTGACTTCCTTGAGCAAATTGTGCAGCAAACAAATTTGAATGCAGAACAATTTGTGAGGGAGCATGGAGCAACTTAAGGTCTTCATCTAGGGCACACTGGTGGACTCCCACTTCTCTTGAGGAGTTGAAGAAATTTTTGGACCTTTCACTCAAAATGGGGTTAGCGCACAAACTAAACCTGCAGTCCTACTGGTCTACTCGCATGTTTTGGATAACACCCATCTTCACCACTGTACACAAGCAGAGATTGTTTTTTTCTATTACCGGGTAGGCTGCATTTCAAAGATAATTCTGCTGCATTTTCCCAGGATGATCTAGACCATGACAGGCTGTTAAAAATGTGGCTTGTTGTGGAACATTTGTCTGCCAGGTTTCCAGAGATTTATACTCATGGAAAGAATTTAGCCAGGAGTCTTTGATCATGTCCAAAGGGCAGCTGCTGTTTAGGCAGTACATACCAAGCAAAATAGCTTGCTATGGCCTCAGGTTGTATATGCTGTGTAGGAACTCCACTGGCTATGTAAACAGCTTGAGAGTTTATACATGGAAGGACTCCGCTCTAAACCCTGTAAGATGCCCTCACACGCTTGGAGTCATGGCAAAAATGGTATGGGACCTTGTCCAGATACTCCTTCGTAAAGATTATAACCTTTATGTGGACAACTTCTATACAGGAGTAGAACAGTTCGTTGAACTGTACAAAGCTGGCACTGTGGCATGTGGCACAGTTCGATGTCGCCTCAAAGGATTCCCACAGGAGCTTGTTTGTAAGAAGCTCCAAACTCCTAGAGTACTGCGTTGTGTTTCAACAAACTGCTCACAGTCAAGTTCTCTGATAGGCATGATGTGTACGTGCTCACTACAATCCATGATGAGAGCACTTCCCTCGTAATGGTTTAGTGTCAGTTTGCCAAAGTTCACAAGCCCACCTGTATGCTTGATTACAACAAATGCATGGGTGGAGTGGATAAGAATGACCAGGTTCTTCAGCCATACAACGTGAGTCATAAAACTTTCACTTGGTATAAGAAGCTGTTTACCAACCTGATCTAGATGACAACATGCAATGCATATGTTGTTTATTGTCAGATCACCCCTAAAAGACCCATGTCTTTCCTTGACTTTCAGTTGACTGTCATTGAACGTCTTACTGCTACAGAAGCAGCAGCCTCCACTTCTTATGCTTTGGAGAACACTGCAGGAACGACACTTTGCTGAATGCATTCCTGCAATAGCTAGAAAGACTTGACCGTTTCGTAGTTACAGAGTCTGTTCTAAGCAAGGAAAGAGGCAGGAAACTCATTGTTACTGTCCCCATTGTGCCCATCTCAGCCACCCCTTTCTTTTCCTACTTGCTTTAAGTGAAGTATTAGGAAATTGACTGAGGTGGAGCTTCCATAACACACCTTTCAATGACTGTGCATGGTTACATACCTTCCACGGGCCACTACTTCACTAGGCAAGCAGAGGTACAAATTGTTATCCTCTACTTGATTCAATCATGGACTTGCTTCTTGACACCTTTATCCTCCATCAGAACGTGGTAGGTGTTCTGTTTCTTGTATGACAAGTGCATATAATGGTGGACGGAACATAAGTCATGTTGTCACGGAGTACCTTGTGTGGCAAAAACATAATCTGTTTAGTAGTTTTTGAAGTGCTATTTATGAAACTTAGGCAATCTTCCCCAGCATGTTTGCCTTAGTTTCAAAGGTAGATATGGCACACAGTTCAAGGTATATTGGCCTAGAAAAGCAGTATTGGACACCCCCAACTTGCATCACAAACTAGAAGGAATTGGATTTAGCACAGTAAGTGCACTAAAGGCCCATGAAAGACATGTTTTCTTTAGCTTTAGGTAGTTAGCAACGTAATGTGTTAGTAAAGGTTCACTTGGCAAGCATATGAAATTACTCAGGAATTTGAAGGGGATAGAGATAAAAGCAGGTAGGGAAAGCTTAGACTAGGTGAGCCTTCACAGGGGTATCACATAGGTGGAAGGCAGATAGTCAAGGTAGTAGAGATGCACATGCTGGCACTACAACTACACCCAATGACTCACCCCTATTGGAGTCGCACTCACCCCGATACTCAACTCAGTTAGTCCCTGACTCAACTAAGCAGTTGACTCCAAACCATAGAGAATGCGGCTGCCAGCCTCAACCTTAAAGGACTTCACTGGTTCCCCATATACAGCTCTCTTCAAACTCCTGAAACATATTCAAAGCCTTAATAAACATTTGCCCAGCATACCTTAAAACAGCCTTGGATTTCAGAAACCTTTCAGGCACCATTGCTCAGCCAGACTCATGCTCGCACACATTCCATGCATACGCAGCATCAAAACAGGCAGTAGTGATTTCTCGTACCTTACTCCAGAAATCTGGAATGACCTGCCCCCACACATCTGCAGCGCCTCTAAAATTATTGCATTCCCCACAAAGCTGAAGACTTGGCTCTTCCACTAGGTGAGTCTCCATGGATCATCCCTCACTGCTGCTGTGTTGGCGGCAGGATATCCTCCTGGGTGATAGTGTGCTTTACACAAAATCATACCGTTATCAAGAACTCTGCACTCAATGCTACATGTACTTGTAAAAACATTTGTCCTGCTTGCCATGTTCATCCTCCATCAGAACATGGTAGATGTTCATTCAGTTTGTTGTATGACAAGTGCATTACAGTCACAGCACTGCACATAATGTTGGATGGGACATATGCCATGTTCTTACTGACTACCCTGTGTGCCAACAACTGCCGTTCTTTGTAGTTTAGGACATGCCCTTTAGGAAACCTGGGGCGGTCTTCCCCAGAATGTTTACCTTAGTTTCCATGGTATATATGCTCACTCAGTTTGAGGAATGTCGGCCTTGAAAGGCAGTTTCTACACTCCACAACTTGCATCCACAAACTGGAAGGAGTTGGATTTAGCACAGTGAGTGCACTAAAGACGCATAAAAAACACATCTTCCTGAGCCTCATGTTGCAGTCATGGCAGCCGTTAGTATAGGTTCACTAGGCATGCGTTTGGTAATGCTCAGAATGTTGATGGCGGCAGATACTTGACAGGTAGTAAAAACGTAGTCAAACTTTTTTCATTTGAGAACATTGTTGACGCACCAACCATCAACATGTCTGGCCATATGTGCATAGAGGTTTGCTTGAGGTGTGTTTGTATGCAAGTTGGTGGATGACTGGGCGATAGTTGGTTTGATTGGTGGTTCTGTTGAGTGGCATATGAATGTGATGGGCCCTTGTGAGTTGATGTGACTCCACTGATGTGTTGGATTGGGCCCCTGGCTGGCGGTATGAAAGTCTTGTGTGCAGTGTGCGATTGGTGTGTGAATGGCTGATAAAGCAGTGGGTGCCTTATTGTGCCTTTATCGCTTGCCTGAGTAGTCTTGGTTTCAATATTCTGATAGTGTGATTAGTATCTGTTCTTTAAAGCTAGCACTGCTGGAGGTGACAAAATCAACCTGTATGAGTGGTGGTGTTATTTTGAAAGTTCATTAAAAAAAACTTTTTTTTTTAAGTGAACACCCTACAGGTATCCAGGGTGGTGTAACTTGCATTGATCCCACTCACTTTCCCACAATGGCGTGCAAAACCGGAAGATTTGTGTAGATGGCTAAGATCACTCCTTTATTAACATTTTGTAATAATTATTTCTGAAATATGTTGGAATTCATAAATTGCACAACCACCCAGCGTTTTCACATGTCTCCACATCAAAATGGCACTCAATTATTGTGTGTGGCCTTAACGCCCACGATTGGAAAGTGCTGAAAAGCACAGAATGGACACATCAAAGTTTTCCACTGAAACCACCCTGTTTTCGTAATGTAGGTAACTGTGGATTTTGAGGCTTGTCTGTGCTGCCACCCAGTGTAACCTACCAAACCCACACATTTCTGAAAACTAGACAACCAGCAGAGTCCAGAGGGGCATGACTTGCCTGGCTTACTAGGTAATTCTATCCAGAAACTCTTGCAAACCTCAGAATTTGGCTGAAACCAGACATTTTTCTCACATTTCTCGGATGGAAAGTTCTGGAATCTGCGGGGGCCACAAATTTCCTCCCACCCTGAGTTCCCACATGTCTCCTAAAAAGAACAGTGCCCCACTTGTGTGGGTGGGCCAAGAAACCCCCCACACGAAAGGCCCTAAATATCTCCAATGAGAGAGACAAGCAACAGGGGAGAGGGCTCCTGCTGACCTTGGTTTTATCCATTCCTGTCGCGGGCAGAAGACCTAGCCACACAAATGGTACAGCGTTTTTATCTGCACAAGTGGGGGTAATGCTGGTGATAGGATGTTGGTGGAAATGTAAGGAAAATGCATGATTTCAGGCAATGTTTGAGGTTTTCAGGGCATTGTAAGTATGAAAACCTTGTGGGATCCATAAAGGCACACCATCCTGGAATCCCCCGTTTGTCTAGTTTTCAAAAATAGCTATGGTCTGTAGGTTTGCATGGGTGGGGCCACAGCACTGCACAAAATACCGCAGCTACCCCTACTAATTAGCTCTCAATGTAGGGCTTTAGGGCCTTTTGTGTGGCGGGGTACTGTTCTTACCAGTCAATGTGTGGAAACTCAGGGTGGTAGGAAATTTGTGGTTCCCAGCAGATTCCAGAACTACTTTCCATTCGCAAGGTCTTCTAGGTAAAATTAGCCTGTGACAGTAATGCAAATCACACACCCCTGGACTCCCCTGGTTGTCTATTTTTAAAAAGTGAGCTGGTTTGCTAGGTTTCCCAGGTGCCAGCTGAGCTAGGGCCCATAACCCACAGCTACCCACATTGTAAAAAAGGGTCCGTTTTCAGCGCATTTGTGCTGACTGTTTATATTGCGGACACATCTCTTTGCTGTGTCCTTGCTCATCTGTTCCACTTCTTTGACTCTGCCGTACCAATTTGTTCTGTGTAATCAACTGTATTCTCATGTGCATTTTGTATTACATGGATTTTACCTGTGTCACATGTATTTCTGAATGTATGCCTCTTTTTTTATTTCTAACTAATAAAAACTACTTGAACACAAAAAAATGTGATGTTTCTGTGTTGCGTTTGGGGCCCTTTCTTGTCACAGGCACTAGGCTTATCCACACAAGTGAGCTACCATTTTTATCGGGAGACTTGGAGAATGCTGGGTAGTAGGAAATGTGTTGCTCCCCACAGATTCTAGATGTTTTCCTCACAGAAATGTGAGGATAATGTGTGTTTTTAGTCAATATTTGAGGTTTTCAACGGCATCTGGGTAAAATTACCTGGTAAGAGCCACCCACCTCATGCCCCTCTGGACTCCCCTGGTTGTCTAGTTTCCAAAAATGTGCAGGTTTGCTAGGTTTCCCTAGATGCCGGCTGAGCTAGGGCCCAAATTCCCCAGCTACCCATATTGTAAAAAGCAGGTCAGTTTTCAGTGAAAAATGTGATGTATCTATGTTGAGTTTGGGGCACTTTCCTGTCACGGGCACTAGGCCTACCCACACAAGTGAGGTACAATTTTTATCAGGAGACTTGGGAGAATGCTAGGTGATAAGCAATATGTGGCTCCCCACAGAATCTAGATGTTTTCCTCACAGAAATGTGTTTTAGTCAGAGTTTGAGGTTGCAAAGGCTTCTGGGTAAAATTACCTGTTGCGAGTGACACAACTCATGCACTCTTGATCTCTATTGTTTGTCTAGACTTAAAAAATGTGCAGGTTTGCTAGGTTTCCCCTGGTGCCCGCTGAGCTAATGCCTACATTTCACAGCAACCCACATTGCAAAAAAAAGGTTCTGTTTTCAGCGCAAAAATGTGATGTGTCTATGATGCATTTTGGGCCCTTTCCTGTCGCAGGCACTAGTCCTACAACACAAGTAAAGTAGCATTTTTATCAGGATATTTGGGGGAATGTTAGGTGGTAGAAAATGTGTAGCTCCCCGCAGATTCAAGACGTTTTCCTCATGGAAATGTGAGGAAAATGTGTGTTTTTAGCTAATGTTTGAGGTTTGCAAGGGCTTCTGGATAAAAGTACCTGGTAAAAGCTACCTAAGTCATGCACCTCTGAATTCCCCTAGTTGTCTAGTTTTCAAAAATGTGCAGGTCTGCTAGATTTCTCTAGTTGCAAAGTAGGGTCCAAAATCCACCACTACCCACATTGCAAAAGAAAGATCAGTTTTCAGTGGAAAAATGTGGTATTTATGTTGTGTTTTGGGCCCTTCCCTGTCGCGGGCACTGGGCCTACTCACATAAGTGACATAGCATTTTTTACAGAGGACTTGACGGAATGCTGGGTGGTAGGGAACTTAGGGGCTGATTACGATGGCGGACGGACCTGGTCCACCCGCCATCGTAGCGGTGTTTGGGACCGACCGCCATGCGTGCGGCGGTCCCGCCTACACTATTAGGATGGGACCGCCACCGCTGCGGTCAGTTCCCGCACCGGTAACATTGCGGCGGTGGCTGCCAACAGCAGCACCGCCGCGATGCCGAAAAGAGCATGTAGTGCATTGCACTGCACTACGTGGCAGGCACTACACTGTGCCTGCCACATGGTGCAGTGAAATGCAGGGGGGTACCATGGGTACCCCCCAGTGCACCCACACCTCCCCCAACACAGGGGGGGCCCGCAACAGGCCCCCAAAACCAATCCCCGCCAGCCTCTCCATGGTGGCATCGCCGCCATGGAAAGGCTGGCTCACAGCCTGCATCCTAATATGGCGGACGGTGCCTGCTAGGCACCGCCACCATATTAGTGGCCCTGCTCCACCCGCCAGGCAATCGGTGCGATTGCCACAGGCGGAAAAGCGGCCAACGGACTTTGCGTCCGCCGCGATACCCACCGCCATCCTAATATGGCGGTGGTTAAATCTCTATTTGATGGCGGAACGATCGCCACCGCCGGGCTCGTAATGAGCCCCTTAGTTCTTCCCACAGATGCCAGACGTTTTCCTCACAGAAATGTGAGGGAAATGTGTGGTTTTAGTCCAAGTTTGAGATTTTCAAAGGCTTCTAGATAATAAAACCTGGGGAGAGCAACTCAAGTCACCCCACCCTGGATTCCCCTGGTTGTCTAGGTTTCTCTATTTGCTAGCTGATCTAGGGCCCAAAATACACAACTACCCACCCTGCAAAATACAAGGATCATGCAGTACTGTGCAGTGCCTGCATGTTAAGTATATGCAATGGATGGATGAGTGCCTATGAGTGGTACAGTACAAGAAGGATATAGTACTGGGCAGTGCATGCAGGCTACATGCATGTGCTGGATGTATTTGTACCTGTGAGTGGTGCAATACATGAAGGATGCAGAGCGTGTATGTTAAATGCAGTGGTAAACTACATGAAGGGTGCAGTGTGTGCTTATTAAATGCATGTGCTCACTGTATTTGTGTCTATGAGTGGTAGAGTACAGTGCTATGCATGCTGCATGCTGTATACATGCACTGTGAATGGTACAATACATAGAGGGCCCTCGGTTCCATTTTAGGAGACGCAGGCCTGCATGGTGAAACATAAGGAGGTAGAGGAATCCCCCAGAGAGATTTGTGTATTGCTGCGTTTCTGCAAGCTGGGTGGGACACACACTGGTGAGGGGAGAGCCAGGATTCCTCCTACACTTCAAAGGGTGCTCTTTGATTTAGTGAGTGGTGACAAGCAAGGGGCCTAGGCACATCTCAGGAAGGAGATGGGCCTGATAAGAGACTCATAAAAAGTAGGACCGGGGCCCTGGGCTAACCTTTTGACACACGACACTATGGCTGACATCCAGGTCTAAACTCTGGTCACTCCCATGGACTATGTTGTGGGGCTGTCAGCTTTGGAGTAACTCCTGCGGTGACAGACTGCTTTCCTTTTTTTATTTTTTCCAGAAAGAAAACACAAAGGAATGTAACTAGACATTGCTCACGTAATGGTCACCCCGACTACACAAAGCAGATACAAAACATAAGTAATAAGAAAAAGAGAGCAGTTACATAGTGTATACATGAGATGGCATGGGGGCACATTGAAGGGGGAATATGGGGAGGCCGATGGTGTGGGGCGTCCAGTCGCAGCTGGTTAATAGCAATCCCTTATGGTCCCCAATGTGAACCATAGGCATGGACCTCAGGCAGTGTCGCCATCAGAGGCATCAATGTCCAGAGTTAACAAATAGTCACATAATGACTGCCAAATGTCCTTGGTTCTGGGCGTGGGGGATTTGCGCGCTACGTACGTTTCGCTGGCGGTGTCACAGTAAATCATGTCCTTCAGCCATTCATCCTTGATGGGGAACCGGCTGCTACCCAAACATTGAGCTATCCAACGTTTATCCAGCAGCAGCGCAATGGCAGTGAAGCACCGGGAACTAGGTGGAAGGGATTTTACATATCCCAACAGGGCCAGCAGGGGGTCTGGCTCAACAGTGAGGCCAGTCATTGTCAAAATCAGAACAAGGATCTGAAGCCAGTATGTGTAAATGTGAGAACAGGTCCAAGTTAGGTATATAAAGTCTGCATAATCAGTACTGCATTTCAGGCATTTGTGCGAGCGCGTGGGATCAATTTTCAATAATCCATGTGGTGTGGTATATGCGCAATGTGTAAACTTATAGTGTAGCAGTTAATGCCTATGGTTGAGGGAAATGAGTTTTGTTTGGTTGCAACAAAAGCACCACGTCTTGTCTGGTATGGGGTGCCCTAAGTTTCACTCCCATGCTGCCCGGGCCCTCACATCACCCCCTGATTTTAAGGTTAAGTAAGTCTGATAAAACCTGGAAACTAATCGGGATGGTTGTATAACAGAAGCATGCATGGCTAAACCACGCATGCCTCTACTATGCGGCTCCAACAACGAATGCGTCTAAACAACGCATTCCTTTACCATGCATGCCTTTAGCATGCAATTTCGTGGTAAAGGCATGACTGGTAAAGGAATGTGTGGTAATAATCACACCCCAACCCCCCGCCTTGAGCCCCGAAAACTACCCTGATCCTCCTGAGCCCTAAAAACTACCCCGCCCTGAGCCCTAAACACTACCCCGCCCCCCTGAGCCCTAAACACTACCTGACCCCATCTGAGCTCTAAGCACTACCCCGACCCCCGAGCCCTAAATACTGCCCTGACCCCATGAGCCCCAAACACTACCTCGACCCCCCGAACCCCAAAGTCTACCCCTACCCCCAAGCCCTAAACACTACCCCGACCCCCGAGCCCTAAACATTACCCGACCCCCCCGAGCCCTAAAAACTACCCCGACCCCCCCTGACCCTAAACACTACCCGACCCCCGAGCCCTAAACACTCCCCAAACCCGAGCCATAAAACCTACCCGAACCCTCTGAGCCCTAAAAACTACCTCCAATCCTTAAAAACTACCCCCACCCCCCAAAACACGGCCCCAGCCCCACTTACCTCACTGCGTCCTCTCCCAGTCCTTCCTGTTCCTGGGCCCACCCATCCCAGCATCTGGACGGCGCACTGCCTTAACCACGCATATGCGTGGTTAAGGCAGGCATGGGTGAGTTTGTGGAAAAACAGCACACATGGCTCTGCCCACATTGTGAAGGCCATTTCCCAATTGGGACCCTTCAGTGGGGGTGATCTCCAGTGTCAATGGGGGGTATTCTTCAGGCTCCACCGGATATGAGGGTATTTTGGCGTGCAGTGTGTTATGTAGGTGACAAAGTATGAAATGGTCCATATGTGTAAAGACTCCAGTTGCGGCCATTGCATTGTGTGTGATAACATGCCCCCCTGGAAAAAGATCTCCCATTGTATCTAGTTTTGCATCTGTAACAAGCATTGTACCTGTTTTTTCTGGGTTAAAGGCAGCCAGGGGTTAGGGGCTAGTGGTATGGCTGGGGAGTAAAATCTCCCGGTCCCTCACCAATCAAGTTTCAGAAAAGGATGCAGCACTGAAACATCTATTTTGACTATGGTAAACGACCTACACAAATCCCTGGATACAGACCGATGCTGCCTGATCATACTTCTAGACAAATCAGCGGCATTCGACACGGTCCACCACAAGATTCTCCTGGATGCCCTACAAAAAAGGATCGGTGCGCAAGGGGTGATCCTATGCTGGTTCACATCCTTCCTGCAAAACTGTTCTCAACAAATAAAAATAAAGAATCAGACTTCTGATATATCGTCATCTACCCGGGGTGTCCCTCATGGCTCTGTTCTCTCGTCCACACTGTTCAATACCTACATGGAACCTCTCACCGTCATCCTTAACGAAGCAAACAATCCCTTCCATCTATATGCTGATGACACCCAGCTCTACGTGGAAATCTCCACTAGACAACATACACCGATTAAATGCCACCCTCAAAGAAGTCCAACACTAACTTTCTCATAACTACCTAAAACTCAACCAAGATAAGACAGAAATTCTCCTTATATCAAAAACTGCGCAGCCCCCCATATGCAAGTATGGATTAACTGCATAGACGCTGTCAACTGCAACCCAACCCTAACTGATTTTGCCAAATCTCTAAGAATCACACTGGAACCCAAAATGACATTGAAAGATCATATAAAGAATAGCGCAACAAGCTGAAACTACTGAACAAAATCAAATCCTACCTACCACCAAATGATCTCATATCCACCAGGCAAGCACTAGTGCTGTCTAGATTGAACTTTGGGAATGCCAACCTCACAGGTTCTGCTAAATCCCACCTTGCACACCTCAGAACCACTCTCAATGGAGCAGCGAGAATGGTCACAGGAATCAAAAAATATGACCACATCTCCCCTGCCCTGAAAGAACTGAATTGGCTCCCGAATGAAGCTTGCTACAGCTTTAGAACCACCTGTATTACTCACAAAGTCCTTCACACTAGAAGACCTGCTTACCTGGCCTCAAAACTCAAGAAGGCAGGTCAGTTGAGAAACATAAGAAGCTCAAACACCCTACTCCTCATTCTGCCCAAAGTCCACAAACAAAAAACACTGCCATGCTCTTTCTCGAGCAATGCTCCTAACATCTGGACCTCCTTTCCAGTCTATATCAGGACAGACCCCTCCTTCTTGAGCTTCAAGAGACAGTTAAAGGATCTCCATCTCAACCCACACCTCAACTAGAGGTTCCTTAACCGCTAAATGTGACAGGCTTTCCACCCCCACCCTCCTTATACCCCATCCCTGCTATTCCCCCTCCCTCATGCTCAACCACTGACTTTATTTGATTCATCTTAGTTGCCCTGTTTATACTTGTTTTTTTGTGATGTGAACATGTACCGATGTAAAGCGCTCTGATACCCTCAGGTCTAGCCAGCGCAATACAAAACTCTTAAATAAATAAATAAAAAACAAAACCCCAGGTACCCGTGAAGTTGTGCCCAAGCCTAACTTGTAGTCAATAGTGTTTGAATATCTGAGGGATCCCTCAGAGGCCCATTGGCAATATAGATGGGGGTGGGGTGTGCCCTGCCTGGTCTTGTTCTGGCTTCAAGTACAGTAGTCAAGCATCTGGATGGTACCAATAATACGAGAAGTGACACTGCGCCGCTAAAAAGTACAATTGTAAATCCGGTATGCCAAATCCCCCTAATTCATATGAAAGCATCAAGACCTCCCATCGGATTCTGGGCCAACGACCTTGTTGGATCAAGTGAAGCAGGAGGCTCCTCACATTTGCAAAGAAAATGTTTCAGTCAGTGGGATCGGTATGTTCATAAGCAAATATAAAAAACTGGGGAGGACTACCATTGTAATAATGGCAATGTGTCCCACCATGGATAAAGGTAGTTTAAGCCAACGTTCAATTTGCATAGTAAGCTTGTCAACCACTGGACCATAGTTCAGGCAGTTCACCATTTCTTTTTGTTTATGAAGAACGATGTCTGAGTATTTGGCGAAGTTGTCACACCAGGTGAGGGGGTATGCCAACAAACAATGCACAGTGACATCAGTGAATGGAAAAAGCTCTGACTTATTCCAATTTATGGAGAGACCCCAGAGGCACCTAAATTTAATAATTTCATGAATAATAGGAGTTAGAGTAATGGCGGGGTCCCTAACAAATAGCAAAATACAGTCTGCATACATAGAGACCAAAAGTGGTCCCTGCCGGAACTGCAGGCCACAATGCAGGAGTCGCTCCTGCAGCTGCCGGACCACGAAGTCTAGCGTGATCATGACAAGCAAGGGCAATAAGGGGCAGCCCTGGTGGGTCCTCCTAGTCACTGAGAATGGGTCTGTAATGGAACTATTTACTCTCAGTTGAGCCACTGGGTTGGTGTATAGTAGCATAATTAGATCAGGAAATACACACAGGAGTCCCAATTTGGTCAGTGTCGACTTCAGGAACGGCCACTCCAGTGGGTCAAATGCCTTCTGAGCGTCAAGAAGGGCAACTGCTGCTGGGAGATCTGGGGAGATGCGGTTCAACGCAGAGAAAATGGTGCTGAGGTTAAGGGTGGTGAATCCAGTTTGTATTGGTGATATGATTTGTTCCATCAAAAGCGCAAGTCGCATGGCGATAACTTTGGCTAGGATCTTACTGTCATGGTTAAGAAGCGAGAGGGGTCTGTATGACGTGCATAGATGTGGTGTCTTACAGAGTTTAAGCAACAATGTTATCATAGCCTCTCTAAGGGTAGGACGGAGGGACCCAGACTCAAGGGATTCTTCGTAGACCTCCAAGAGATGAGGAGCAAGGGCATGCTTGTAAGCCTTGTAGAAATTGCCCATAAAACATCTAGCCCCAGGGCTTTACAGCCATCTGTAGCATCTATTGATTGATGTGACAGACTGCTTTCAAGAGGAAGAAGAGGGCAGAGGAGTGGGCACTTCAAAAGAAGCAGACCACCAAAATAAATTTCAAAGACTGTAAATCACATTTGGTGTCTGGAAATGGACTATAAGAAGAGGAATCTGAGACCCCAAAAATTGCCATCTGCCTAGTAGCCAAACCTGCTATGTAAGGAGGGGAAGCCTTGCAAGACATCTGTCTGTGACTAGGACAGGGGGTCAAAGCCTGCTAGTCTCCCTGCCAGGTGAAGAGACATCATCCAGGAAATCCCAGACCACCTGACATGAAGCCTGGAGCACCAGCACCTGTCTGCTTGCCAAGATCAGTGTGCCCTGTGAGGAAGAGGAGAGAGTTGGAGAAAGCAAGGTCCTGTGGGGAGCCCTGGTATATGGGCTCCCTTTGTGAAGTGTGAGGACATGGCTGCTGCACCAATCGAGTTGTTGCCAGTGTGCTGCCAGAAGTTGGTGACCCTTGTATGCCCTAGGAGGGATGCGGTGAATTGGGATGTGTACATCGCTGTGCCAATCGGGCCAGAGCCTATGTGCAGTGGAGGGAGGTGAACTGGTATGCCAAGAGGGGCTCCCGTAAGAAGACTGCTGTGCGGTAAGGGTTGTAGCCCATGTATGGTAGTGGACCATGACCCTGTATGCCGGAAAGACCGGGGCTGCGCCAAGGACTTCACTGTCCCGATCGGGCTGGAACCCATATACCATGAGGATATGGTGACCCTGTATGCCAGAGGGTGTCATTGGGACCAGCAAGTTATGTGCCCTCGTTGGAGTCATCATCAGAGTGAGGCTGCTACGGGATCCTGTGTACCTTTCTGGGATGAAGGATTCACACCAGGATCTTCACACCACCACCCCCCATTGCGAGAGGAAGCAGAGACTTACCCTGCATGGAGGACCCACTGAGAACTTCCAGTCGCTGTGGAGGAGCAACCCCATGTGAGGACTCTACGACCACTGAGTGCAACCTGTTTGGACGGCAGGCAGCGTACTCACCTGAATCAGCTGCTGCCGCTCCCGCCCCCATGGAATGGACACGCTCAGGAACTCCAGTTGCTCTGAAACTGCAAGTTGCAGGTAAGAATGTTTTCGGGCCAGTAGGCCCCGGGTGAACTTGCTGCTTGGTAACGCTACAGCTCAAGAACATTGTTGACTTTAATATATAGTCATAGTGGACCGTCTAATGAAACATTAGAGCCCTGACCTCAGGAGGGCTGTGTAGTTGTTTTTGAATGTCGTATTTTTCCTTTGTGTTGTTAGCGGGAGAAATAAAACACTTCTCTTATTCCACAAAAGTGAGTATTTGGCTGAGGATGAGTTATTGCTGCTGCTGTTCGTATTTTGAGTTGTGAGCCTCTGTTCACCCTCCTGTATCCACACCTCCCCACCCCCCCCCCCATACCCCTCACCCCAGAGGGAGTCTTGGTCTGCAGGCCATGCTATTCCTGAGAGTCAAGTGTTGAAGGGGTACTTGGCCCAGTTGCTCAGAATCCATAGTAGGTCGGCCCGGGGACATCAGGAGTAAAAGGCCACAACCCCCACGGCAGGCCCAGTAACCCCTGTTTGCCCTGTGGTCCTCTGAGAGGGGCTCTGACACTGCCGAACTTTTTCATCCCACTTAAACCACAGCCTTGCACAGGTGGTGTCTCTCTGTCTCAGTCAGTCTTTATATTCATCATGGGGATAGATGTGGTCATAGTGTTGTGGGCTAGCCATGTACACATAGACTACAACACATATTATTTGCAGCCGCCGGCATGGGGGACCAGGTTTTGGAAAGGGGCTAGTATGAAAAGCTGACCAATCAAGCTTTTGAGTCACACTGCGGAGCCACCCAATCTCTCCCCACCTCACAGCTTCACTCCATCGCCTTCTAAGGTAAAGGCAGCGCGCGCGATACTGCTCACTATGCAACACGTTCAGCACTTGAGGAGTGACTCATCTCTTACCGGTCGAGCGGTGGGGGCGGCAGAGGGAGCGAAAGAGAAGCTTCAGATGCTTGAAGAAGGGGCCCTAATTGACAGAAAGCTTACAGATTCCGTAAACTAGCATGCTTCCCGTTTTTGATAGATTAATCTGTGTTAAAAAATATTCAAAAATAAAATGAGGTTTGAGGTGACGGAAGATACGGAGACAACAACGGAATTTCCAGACATTGCACGCAAATGGAAGAGCTGTATACAACGACCTTTGCTTGTATAGGTGCATACGTATAAATAGCGTATTTTGTAGTATACATGAATAGGTCCTAACCCCTACTCACTCAGTTCATGAGAATTACTCTCGCCTCTCAGTTATTGCAGCCTTGAAATATATATCCCTTCAGCCCCGAGGCGCTAGACGGACTCGCTAAAAGAGCGCCATGACATTGGCTGGATGCCCCTTCCTGCACAGTGGAAAGGCGGAACTCTGCATTGGAGTGGGTGTGGGGGCGGCTGGGGGGACCGGAGGGGTGGGTATAACGGGGGCCGAGAAGCTACAGTATCTGCGCCTGCTTGAAGACCTCCGTTCTTGTTTATGTGCACATCAGCGCATGTTTGCTGTTACTTATTTTATCAACCTCAGAAGGCTGAAAAGACCCGCCAAGATTTAAGTCTGGGACCATAGGATCAAACACAGATCCCTGCAGTGGATACGCTAGTCCACTGAGCCACAACACCCGTGTGTGACTGTGCCAGTCTCAGTGCATTTTGCATATTTTGGAGTGATCTGCAGATCTATGCTTGTATTTCTTGTGCATATATGTGTGCATGTTTGTAAATTGATGTCTGTGCTTCTGTATTTATATACTAATATCCTTGATAGTTTTTGAGTATTTTTGTGTGTATGTGTATTTCTGTGTGCCTGCAAATTTGTTGGCCTCTGTTTGTTGTCCTCTGTTTGTTGTCCTATAACTAGATGTATATAAGCGAGGTCTTATACACTGAGGACATAGAGGCTGGATGTAGGGATGCTGGGGGTGCTGTAGCACCACCAAAATAACCACGTTGGAGTTTGGAAGGTGAAAGAACATTAAAGATAACTTCAAATTTTGTTTTTATAACTGTCACATTTGCTATGCATTCCAAGACAGAGGTCAAATGTCATTCTAGTCTTCTGACAAATTGGAGCTTATTCTTTTAACATGCAAAATGGTGTTTGCTTATCTTTCTCTGCAAAGTGAGAGGATTTTCTAAATTGAACTTTGTGACAATCTTGCTGAAGTGAAAGGAATGGCTGATGGATGTCTTTTTTTCCTAACACACAGCAACATTTAAATACCCATAAACGAGCTGCATAAATATTTCAAAATAAATAAACAGGGAACCAACAATGAAGTGTCTTTTTCTACTTCTGAAATGTTATGGGAACAAAGATTATAAATGGTTTAAAGCAAATTAAGACACAAATTTACTTGGTGAGGCGCAAATTACCAATATCTTCTGACACCTAAAATCCACACATTATTGTTTGTGCACTGTATACTTTTATCAGAAATTAACTGTGCACATTTAGTGATAATTTCAATGGAAAGTCTGCTGTCGGTAAATGGCAGTGCACTATCACACCATGCTTTAGTATTATATGTGTGATAATGAGTTCCAAAATGCAACACCAGATACACACTGCACCCTTTGCACTCTCATGCTGAATGGGTGTTGCCCATTTGTGTGACGCTTTGATTTTTCCCATTCCCTATGACTTCAGTGATATAACAGCACCCCCATTCTGAAAACTGTTACAGCACCACTGACTGAGGGCCGCAATTACAATGCCCTGGTCAGTGACACAAGGCATCACAAGGGCTTAAGAGAGGTTTACTAAGCCACACAATGCCAACTTGCGTGGCTCTGCATGGCTTAGTAAATCCAGAGTAACTCAAAGTAGCACAAATCCCGGCCTTGCTTTACTCTGCGATTGGAAGGCATTCCACGGGTGGAGCATAGGCGCTTCCATGTATCCACCCATGGATTTTGACGCACTCCTAGATTTACCAAGGGGACTAAACCTGGGATTGGGTCAAAATGGTACGTCTTCACAACAGAGGTGTAACAAAGAGAATATCTTCATTGCTTCTTGTTATTTCCTCTTTCTAAGTGTGCTACATTCTACAGCACACGTAGAAAGAGGAAAATGTCTCTAAGGATTGTTTTTGTGCCGGAAGGTGTCCAGCAATCCTGTCTGTAACACAGGCACCCTTGCACCATGGCACAAGGGTGCCTGCGTTGGCGCTATGGACCAGTGCATGGAGAGAGCAGGAATGCAGCACATCTTAGTAGAAATGGTGCATTCCTGCTCTTTCCCTGTCATGCAGCATAGCGAGTTGTCTTGCTGCGTTGCATGGCATTTTGATAAATCTGGCCCTGAGTGCTCTTGTTCGTTCCGCTCTACATTTCCACTTAGCTCCTGAGTCTTTTCTCCCCCAGTGTTGAGCCCTTTAATGGTTATTTGGGGTAGTACATGCTTAGGACTCTATAACTTTTTTCCACATAAGGTATCTACTCCAAATTTGCGGCCTTTTTTTTGTCAACATCTCAAGGATTCTAAAGATACCCAGGGTTTGTGGATTTCGGGCCCTCGCCTAGCAGTCACCCAGGGAAACCTTGCAAACCTGCACTTTTTTAAAAACTAGATACTTGGGGGAATCCGGGATTGAGTGACTTGCGTGGCTCTCACAAGGTTTTTTTTTACCCAGAATCACTTGCAAACCTCAAACGTTGTCTAAAAAAACAAATTTTTCTCAAATTTCTGTGATGAAAAGTTCTGGAATCTGTGTGGAGCCACAAACTTCCTTCCACTCAGCATTCCATGAAGTCTCCTGATAAAAATGGTACCTCACTTGTGTGGGTAGGCCTAGTGCCCGCGACAGGAAAGGGTCTAAAACACAACATGGATACATCACATTTTGGCATCTGAAACTGACCCGTTTTTATGCAATGTGGGTAGCTTAGGATTTTGGGTAATAGCTCAGCCGGCACCTAGGGAAACCTAGCAAATCCACACATTTGTGAAAACTAGACAACCAGGGGAGTCCAGGTGTGTGAGACTTGCATAGTTCTCACCAGGTAATTTTACCCAGAACCCTCTGCAAACCTCAAACTTCAACTTAAAACACACATTTGCCACAAATTTCTGTGAAGAAAACTTTTGGAATCTTTGGGGAGCCACAACTTTCAAACCGCCCACCTTTTCCACAAGTCTCCCAATAAAAATGCTCCCTCACTTGTCTGGATAGGCTAGGTGCCACTGCAGGAAAAGGCCCAAAATGCAACATACACGCATGACATTTGTGTACTGAATATGGACCATTTTTAGCAAAGTGGGTAGCTGTGGATTTCAGGCCCTAGGTCAGCCGGGCACCTAGGGAAATTAGAAGTAGACACCTGGAGAAATCTAGAATGGGGTGACTTGTGTGGGATTTTCCTCATATTTCTGTGACGGAAAGTTCTGGAATCTGCAGGGAGCCACAAATGTCCTACCACCCTGAGTTTCCACACTTCTCCCAATAAGAACTGCACCCCATTTGTGAGGGTGGACCAAGAGTCTATGACACAAAAGACCTTTAAGTGCTAGGTTGAGAGATAAGCAATAGGCATAGCTGTGGTATTTGGGACCGTGCTGTAGTGCCACCCATGCAAACCTACAAACCACAGACAATTTTGAAAACGAGACGACTAGGGGATACCAGGGTGGTGTGCCTTGAGTGGATCCCATGAGGTTTTCTTATCCACAATGCCCTGTAAACCTCAAACTTTGCCTGAAATCACGCATTTTCCTTACATGATGAAAACTTCCAGATTCTGCAGGAATCCACAAAATTCCTACTACCCAGCGTTAACTCACTTGTGCCGATAAAAACACTGTGCCACTTGTTTGACTGGGCTTAGTGCCTGCAACAGGAATGCATCAAACCAAGGTCACTGGAGCCCTTGTGAGGGGGCTCCAATTGACCTCGGATTGTGTGGGCAAAGGTTTCATCTAATTAGTATCAGTTAACATGACATACAAGTAACTGAAAGGTGAACCGTTAACTGTTGCAAGGAGTCTTCCACTGCACAGCAATGTTTTTTGTAACTTTCGATCCATTTGAGCTAGAAATATTTGTATGTTAAAATCTGAAAATGATGCAGTAGATGATGGATTATGTAGCAACTACAGCAAATCCATAATTATGCAGAAAACAGTGATGCAGCAGCATTGCATAATCCCCGTGGTCCTGAGGACAGATAGTGGTTTGCTTATCGCATGAGTGCTTGCACGTGTTTGCAAGCATAAATGTTAGTGTGCACTAATGCCTGTGTGTTCTTGTGTGTGTATGTTCCTAATTGACTTAAACAAGGAGCCATAGAAGTCCGTATGCAAAGGTCAACTGGGAGCCCTAATACTTGTTGATCCAGCCGCAGCTGCTGCAGGTAAGAACAATAGGGCGGTGGGGCCAGCTGGGGGGATTTCGAGAGACGACCACTAGGAAAAATTAGTTATTCATTTAATTTTCCCTTGTGGTCGTCTTTCGAAATCCCCCCCCACCAGCCGGCCCCACCTCCCTTACCTGCAGCGGCCGCAGCTGTATTGATCTCTCTACTGCATGGGTACTCACAAACTTTCTGTCGGGGGCCAAAATTACAGTGTGGTTTGTGGCCGAGTGCCGCACCGGTAGGGGTGGGGTCAGTGGGGGGCGGGGCTAAAGTAAAAAAAATCAAACATGTTTCAAAACATTAGACAATGCGACAATGCTGTATTTCAAAAGCAGATGTAACTACAAAGATGCACATTTTGATAATACATTTTTATTAGCAGACAATAGCAATCTTAAGAGGCATTGCATAGCTTCATACACACTTTGACCCCCAGTTCCATCACAGTCTCTCTCTCTCTCTCTCAGTAAGTCAGTCTCTCTCAGTCAGTCAGTCTCTCTCTCTCTCTCTGTCTCTCAGTCAGTCTCTCGCTCTACATTTTTATTAGCAGACAATAGCAATCTTAAGAGGCATTGCATAGCTTCATACTCACTTTGACCCTAATTCCATCAAAGTCTCTCTCTCAGTCAGCCTCTCTCTCAGTCTCTCTCTCTCTCTGTCAGTCAGTCTCTCTCAGTCAGTCAGTCTCTCTCAGTCAGTCTCTCTCTCTCAGTCAGTCAGTCTCTCTCAGTCAGTCAGTCTCTCTCTCTCAGTTAGTCAGTCTCTCTCTCTCAGTCAGTCAGTCTCTCTCTCTCTCTCTCTCTCTGTCAGTCTCTCTCTCCTAGTCAGTCTCTCTCTCAGTCAGTCTCTCTCTCTCTGTCAGTCAGTCTCTCTCAGTCAGTCTCTCTCAGTCAGCCAGTCTCTCTCAGTCAGTCAGTCTCTTTCTCTCAGTTAGTCAGTCTCTTTCTCTTAGTCAGTCTCTCTCTCTCTCTCAGTCAGTCTCTCTCTCAGTCAGTCTCTCTCTCAGTCAGTCAGTCTCTCTCTCTCCCTCAGTCAGTCTCTCTTTCTCTCAGTCAGTCAGTCTCTTAGTCAGTCTCTCTCTCTCTCTGTCAGTCTTCACCCTCTCAGTTGTCAAGTCAGTCTCTCTCTCTCTCTCTTAGTCGGTCAGTCAGTCAGTCTCTTTCTCTCTCAGTCTCTCTCTCTCAGTCAGTATCTCTCTGTCAGTCAGTTAGTCTCTCTCCCTGTCAGTCTCTCTCTCTCTCTCTCTCTCTCTCTCAGTCAGTCTCTCTCTCTCTGTCAGTCAGTCTCTCTCAGTCAGTCAGTCTCTCTCAGTAAGTCAGTCTCTCTCAGTCAGTCTCTCCCTCAGTCTCTCTCCCTCTCTCTGTCAGTCAGTCTCTCTCAGTCAGTCAGTCACTCTCTCTCAGTCAGACTCTCTCTCTCCCTCAGTCAGTCTCTCTCTCTCCCCCTCAGTCAGTCTCTCTGTCAGTCAGTCAGTCTCTCTGTCAGTCAGTCAGTCTCTCGCTCAGTCAGTCAGTCACTCTCTCTCTCTGTCAGTCTTCACCCTCTCAGTCGGTCGGTCAGTCAGTCAGTCTCTCTCTCAATCAGTCAGTCTCTCTCTCTCTCTCTCTCTGTCAGGCTTCACCCTCTCAGTCAGTCAGTCAGTCTCTCTATCTATGTCAGTCAGTCTCTCTCAGTCAGTCAGTCTCTCTCTCTGTCAGTCTTCACCTTCTCAGTCGGTCAGTCAGTCTCTTTCTCTCTCTCAGTCGGTCAGTCAGTCGTCACCCTCTCAGTCGGTCAGTCAGTCTCTCTCTCTCTCTCTCTCTCTCAGTCGGTCAGTCAGTCTCTCTCTCTCTCTGTCAGCCTCAGTCTCTCTCTCTCTGTCAGTCTCTCTCTGTCAGTCAGTCAGTCTCTGTCGGTCAATCAGTCTCTCTCTGTCAGTCAGTCAGTCTCTCGCTCTCTGTCAGTCAGTCAGTCTCTCTCTCTCTCTCTGTCCGTCTCTCTCTCTCTCTCTCTGTCTCTCTCTCTGTCAGTCTCTCTCTGTCAGTCAGTCTCTCTCTCCCTCAGTCAGTCAGTCTCTCTCCCTCTCTCCATCATTCAGTCAGTCAGTCTCTCTCAGTCAGTCAGTCTCTCTGTCAGTCTCTCTCTGTCAGTCAGTCTCTCTCTCTGTCAGTCAGTCAGTCTCTCTGTCAGTCAGTCAGTCTCTCTGTCAGTCAGTCAGTCAGTCTCTCTGTCAGTCAGTCCCTCTCTCCGTCATTCAGTCAGTCTCTCTGTCAGTCAGTCTCTCTCAGTCAGTCAGTCTCTCTCAGACAGTCAGTCTCTCTCAGTCAGTCTCTCTCTCAGTCAGTCAGTCTCTCTCTGTCAGTCAGTCTCTCTCTCTGTCAGTCAGTCAGTCTCTCTCTGTCAGTCAGTCTCTCAGTCAGTCAGTCTCTCTCTCTCTCTCTCTCTCTCTCTCTGTCAGTCTTCACCCTCTCAGTCGGTCAGTCAGTCTCTCTCTCTCAGTCAGTCAGTCAGTCTCTCTCTCTCTCTCTCTCAGTCGGTCAGTCAGTCTCTGTCAGCCAGTCAGTCTCTCTCCGTCAGTCAGTCTCTCTCAGTCAGCCAGTCTCTCTCAGTCAGCCAGTCAGTCAGTCTCTCTCTCTCAGTCAGTCTCTCTCTCTTTCTGTAAGTCAGTCTCTCTCTCAGCCAGTCTCTCTCTCAGTCAGTCTCTCTCTCAGTCAGTCTCTCTCTCAGTCAGTCAGTATCTCAGTCAGTCAGTATCTCAGTCAGTCTCTTTCTCTACTCTCTCTCCACTCTCTCTCTCTCTCTCCACTCTCTCTCTCCACTCTCTCTCTCTCCACTCTCCTCTCTCTCCACTCTCTTCTCTCTCTCTCCACTCTCTTCTCTCTCTCTCCACTCTCTCTCTCCACTCTCTCTCCACTCTCTCTCTCCACTGTCTCTCTCTCCACTCTCTCTCTCTCTCCTCTCTCTCTCCTCTCTCTCCACTCTCTCTCCTCTCTCTCCACTCTCTCTCTCCACTCTCTCTCCACTCTCTCTCTCTCCACTTTCTCTCTCTCTCTGGGGGGCCATGGGTACATTACCTTCAAGGTCCACGGGCCGCCAAGGAAGGCCTGCCGGGCCGCTATGAGTACCACAGCTCTACTGCATATGACATGGTGAACCTTGAAGCCAAGACGAGTCACACCAGGCGATATTGTGCAGTAATTTTTTTTATTCCAGCAGATAATCCATATAACGACCAACAGGTCTTGATCACATGACAAAAGGAGTGGTCAGTTCGGGTTTGTCATGTGATCAAGACCCGTTGGTCGAAACGCGTGATATGGATTATCACCTGGAATAAAAAGATTTATTGCACGATATCGTCTGGTGTGGCTTGTCTTTGCTCTCTGGAACAGGAGTGTTAGTTTTGTTTGGATATAATTAGTGGTGACACTCGTGTAAATGATCCCCAACCCTCTTGGAAGGGTGTTTGTAGCACCATATTACCCTGGAAGCGATATGTTTAAATAAACGCCTGCCGGCTCCACTTTGAAGTTGAGTACGTGTATGGAGGGAGCAGTGGAACTGGGGCATCACAACCGTCCAAGGGTGGGGGAGTGTCCAGTTTACCTGCCCCAATGACTGTAAAAAAACTTGAAGCAGCCAGGGTTTGCAGGGGGAGTATACCCCAGCACACTGTCGATGTTTATGACAGGAATGACTTGGATGATAGAGGAGGTCTTTTTGGAAGTCAGTAAGCCTTGGAAAACAATCTGTGAATGAAGGGGTGACAGGATTGTTATTACTGCCTCATCTGGTTAGGCCGGGAGACACGAACAGAATGCACAATATGTCATTGCATTCTGGAGGCAAGGATGTTTTCAAGGTTAACTATAGAGATGGAGCAGAGGATGTAAATGTAGGCGATGATAATTTTCATGGGCAATGTGGACGGTAAGCAGACGCACAAGCGCGTAAGAAAAATTGATAATGGTGATAATGGAACCACACAATGTTGTAGTATGACTGTGATGTAATGAGGTGATTTAGGCAATTATGTGATTTTGCGGATGATTTGTGTGTCTTACACCTGAATGCACTATATCAATCAATCAAATTAATAAATTATTTTTTCGGGTACAAAATTATCCATAAAAGTCAATTTAATAACACACAAAAACCACATTCTGTATATTATAAAACATTTAAAAACAAGCAATCCATAAAAATCTATATGTTTAAAGTGTTACAACCGCAGCCTGTCATCGTACAAAGGTGAAGCTATAAAACAGTTCTAATTCCATTCCACACCACAAAATTTAACAACAAGCCACATATTTTAACTCCATAAGACACCACATACATCCAAACCACACCACAGAATTCCACATCATGCCACAAAATTCAACAGCACACCACATAATTAAACTTCACTACATACCACTCCACAACACAAAATACCAATCCACATGATTACCCTCCACACTCAAAACCCCATAATAACTATTCACATAATTCCACTGCACACCATGCCACATAATTCCACTCTACAAATCCACACCACAGTATTCCATGCCGCACAATTCGAATCCAACCCACATAATTCCACTCTGCACCACATACATCCTCCCCACTCCATAATACATGGGTAAAAGACATTGTCATTTACAACGCCAATGTTTAGTTTTAGGTACAGACAGCCCACATCCCACCCAGCTCCTTTGTTGTTCCTCTAACTCTATGTTGCTGCTGCAGCTCCCGTGTTTGTCTTCTTAATTAATCTTTACAACCCTTATCGATTCACCATGCCACATAATTCCACTACACAAATCCACTCCACACCGCATAATTCCACAGCACACAATTCCACAACTAACAATTCCAATACAACCCACATAATCCCATTCCAAATCGCATACATCCAATCCACTCCAAAGCTAAACACGTGGGTAAAAGACATTGTCATTTACAACGCCAATAGCTCTAACTCTCCCAAATGCGAGACCTGTTGGCATTGCCAATGCTTGGTTAAGTAGTAATGGCGTTTACAGAGCGGTGGAGAAAGGGGGTCAGGCCTCTGACCAGCTCCCAGGAATTCAGCTGTGTAGGACTTACAGAAAGTACCATGAGAGCTTCTTGACCCCCAAGGTCCCTCAGGAGTACAGTGGACCCCAACCAGTAGTGCCCCAGGAGGTGCGTTTGCAGAGTGGTGGAGAAAGGGGGCGCGACCCCCAAAGACCTCTTAGCAATCCCACTGTATGGACTTACTGGAGGCAACAGGCGGTGTAGTTGGCCCCCAAGGACATCCTTAGGGGCCAACTACCCCTCCTGTTACCTCCAGAAAGTCCCACACAAGAGGATTGCTGAGAGGTTGTCATAGGCCACGCCCCCTTTCTCCACCACTCGGCAAATGCGCCTCCTGGTGCAGTACTAGTAGTGGGATGAAGTCCCCTTGGCTATTGAGGGTCCTTGGGGGCCAACTACTCCTCCTGTTACCTCCAGTAAGACCCACACAGCCGGATTGCTGAGAGGTCATCTGAGGCCACACACCCTTTCTCCATAACTCTGTAAACGCGCCTCCACTACTGATTCGGTTAAGAAGTTCAATTTAGTCCTGAAGCCCTCAGGAGTAAAGTGGAATTCATTCCCCAACCAGTAGTGTGCCTGGAGGTGCGTTTGCAGAGTGGTGGAGAAAGGGCGCATGGCCCCCAAGTCCTCTCAGCAATCCCACTGTCTGGGACTTACTGGAGGTAACAGAAGGGGTTCCTGAACCCCAAGGACCTCAGCATCCATGGGGACCCCATGCCCCGGGGCGTGCAAATTTAAAGGGGGTGCCTCCTGGGCACCCATGGTCCAAGCCGGCTCCCCGTGTCCTGCAGGAGGCGGCATTGCTTTTGGACAGAGGGAGCTGCTAACATGCAGCTCCCTCTGTCCAAAAGCAATTCTGCTCCGCTTCTTGCAAGCTAGAGCATTTTCTGTTCTTGCTTGCAGGAAGCGGAGCAGAGTTTGCTTTGACTTGGTGGGAGCCGTCCTCTCACCAAGCCATAGCAAACTACAATGTCCCAGGGTTGGTCTCCCCGGGACATTGCTGGAGCCGGCCCTGGGGAGTGGCGGTCCCCAGGGCCATCTAGGGCTCCAGGAGGGGGGCCGTGCAGCTGCACAGCCCCTCCTTTGTTTTGTATTGCCCCGCAGAGGCGGTGGTCCCTGGGGCAGCGGGGGGCCCGTGCAGCCCCATGCATGTTTTTTTAAATAGAAGCCCCTGGGAGGTGGCAGCCCTTGGGGCTGCAAGGAGGTCCACGTGGGACCCCCCACATTAATTTACCATGAGGCCCCAGGGAGGTGGCGGCTCCCGGGGCTGCAGGGGGTCCGCGCGGCCCCCTGCACTTATTGGTTGTAGTAAATATCCGGGGAGGTGATGTTCTCCGGGTTAGCGGGGGAGGCCATATGGACCTCCCCCGCATGCATATTTAAAGAAGCCCAGGGGAGGTGGTGGTCCATAGGGCATAATAAGCCCCAGGAGGGGAACCGATGCACCCCCATCCTATAATTATAAATGCCCTCAGGACCTGGCCCACCCGGGGGGCGATAATAAATGAAGCACGGCAGCTCGTGCATTGTTTTAAAAACAAATTTCAGCTAGATCCACGGACCCTGCCAAATTTATTTTTAAAAAATGCATTTGTTGGCCTCCAAGAGGCCTAGGGGGTCAGGGTGTTTCTACCCTGCCCCCCCCCCCCCTCTTCTTTTTTCTATACATTTGTTTGTGGGACTCGGTTCAACCGAGTCCCAAGATGGTTGTAAAACTCTTCCTGGTTGAAGTGTTGGCAGACAATCAAATTTTTCATGGGGTTTCAGTAGGCTTTTGGGCTTCCAGATATCTTTATTTTTTTTTAAATAAATATCTCTAAAACTACTAAATGGATTTATGCCAAATCACAAAAAGCATGCTTTCTGGACCAACATCTAGCTTTCTGACAAATTTGGTGTAATTCTGTTTAGCTGTTCGGGGTTTAGTCGTGTTCAAAAAATGAAAAATCCCCATAGATATAACATGGGGAAAACGGGTTTTGGGACCCCCCCTTTTTCCTCGGCATCCGCTTGACGGATCACCCCAAAACTTTCAAAACAGCAGCTGAAATGGGAAGGTTTGTGAAAATTTTGTGAAGATTCGTCAAGCGGCGCCAAAGTTACTATATATATATTGGAAATGACTAGTGACATGGGCTGCCTGTTGTATACAAGAAACCCCCTTTCCCCCTCTTTGTTTTGCTTGATGTCTTTTCACTAATGAGCTGTCCACATTAGTTGTTATGTATATTCCATAAAGTCCTTGGTCCAAGAGTTAATACATTATTTTTGGTGGTTTGTTGAGTGGTGGTAGATGCGGAACAGTAAACACGGGTGTTTAATTTATTATCTATTTTTCAAGGTGTATTAGTTGGAGCACGCTTTTGATGGTAATGAATCTTATTATAACATTAATTCAGAGATAGGGACGATTGTTACCTTTGAACTAATGATCCATCGATGAATTTGAATGGGGTAGAGCGATACAAACCCACTTGGGATTTTGATTTTTTCGTTTGTTTTCTTCTCAGTATATGGTCACTTGACATTAATTATCTCATTGGTATGATTTAAATGGGGAGGTGGAAAATGATTTGCATAATGAATCATTTAGTCTCTAGGCTATGATTATGTATTTAAGCTTTTTTAAGAATTGATTTGTGATATTTAATTTCATGAATGCAAGTTGAGAAATTGATTTGAAAATATGTATCAACCTTGCTTCATTTAGAAATACTAAGAAACATGCATAATAGAATGTGTAATAATAGTAAATTGAATGTAAGAAAAGATATTACCCCAGTCTTTTTACTATTTTTTTTGAGGAAGTTGTATGTCACTGTTTTTTAGAGGAATTGGTCACAGTTCACCAATGTGGCTTTGACAAAGACCGCAAGGTCAAAACACGTCAGCCAGTGGAATAAATCAATTGGTGAAGCAATTCCTGGAGTACCAGCCCTTTCTTTGAATGGACCAACATCAAAGATTTTGCATGCATTTGTAACACGGGTCCTGCTCCTGCCACAAAGCACCAGCTCTGATAGGTGGATACAGTCGGGAACAGCAGGGAAAGCTCTTTTTAAACTTTGGATTCCGACTTCCGCCGCCGTATGTCAGTGAACAAAAGACACACAATTGATGGACGGAATGCAGAACAAATCAAAACATTCACCCCAGTCAAGAGATCTGGGTTAAATCCATCATTCTTTTGCTCACCATGCCACCCCAGTTTAGACCTGGCCATATGCGAATCAGTCTTGACCCTGTGCCTCATGGGAACAGCCCAGCCCGAACTGCCAAGCCAGGTCCTCCCTGGACCGGAAACAAGCATCCTAGGACCGGTTTCGGGGTTTCACCCCTCATCAGCCAGAATAGCTTGAATCCAGTGGCACTCTGATCCCGGGACCCATGTCTGGGCATACCCGGCGCACTTAGGGGGAGAAAGCAAAAGACACACAATTGATGGACGGAATGTAGAACAAATCAAAACATTCACCCCCAAACAAGAGATCTGGGTTAAATCCATCATTCTTTTGTTCACCATGCCACCCAAGTTTAAACCTGGCCATATGCAAATCAGTCTTGACCCTGTGCCTCATGGGAACAGTCCAGCCCGTACTGCCAAGCCAGGTCCTCCCTGGACCGGAAACAAACATCCTAGGACCGGTTTCGGGGTTTCACCCCTCATCAGCCAGGATAGCTTGAATCCAGTGGCACAGTGAGCCCGGGACCCACGTCTGGGCATACCCGGCGCACCTAGGGCGAGAAAGCAAAAGACACACAATTGATGTAAGGAATGCAGAACAAATCAAAAAATTCACCGCCAGTCATGTCAGTGAACGGCAGCCAGGAGCCGCTAGGGAAGAAGGTAGGCAGTTGCGTGCCATTAGACATGTTCTTTGACGGGACACTGAGCACGGTTGTCGCCTGCCACTGCACTTTCCAGCAAGTAACAGGAGTTTTGGAGAATGGCAGCGTCGTCGTCACGCAGGTGGTTTCCTGCTTGAGAAGGCAAAGAGATTTCACCACAACTGAACATATAAACTCTTTTCGGAATTGGGGCATTCAAAGACAGTCATTTACAAAATATATGTGAGGCAGTGAGAAAACGGCTGGAGGAAGCACACAGCCTGTTTACTGAGAATGAGGTGGGGACAACATCTAACTGTGATGTTGAGGGAAGCCGTGGATTGGTAAATACTTGAACTTTGCAACAACAATTAAAAATCAATACAAACCATTGTGCAAGGAAAAGGTAAACCGGAGTTGGGAGGTGATTTCACTCAATAATTACATTGAGGTGAGGAGGGTACCGCACGGTCTGCGCATCTAGATTACGCCTACTTACCAGAATCCCCACCCCAAACTGCTTGAGGAATGGTATATTTTGATGGCAGCAACTTGTAAGAATATGTTAGGACTTTTGTCCAAATATGCGACCATGGAATTAGAGCTAGCAGAAGAGGATCTGAAGAAGTTGAAGGAAGCTTGAGAAAAACATTCCTCTCAAGAGGAAACTAAACCTTAATAAAGGAGATGGAAATAAGATTAACAAAGTATGAGGATGAAATTAAAAACAAAAGGAAGCGCAAGTTCCTCAGGGACAAAATAGACTATGCAACAGGCAGAGTCCTTCATTTTGGGTGGATATTCGATACTGCAAGGAAAGAATTCAGACATATGAGTACTTTAAAACAACAGGAACGAGTGACCTCTGAATCCAGCTCCGATAATTTCTCAGATGTGGAAGAGAATTCAACTAATGTTTTACCTTTTTCTACTTTGGAAGAATACAATTTTTTACAGCAAAATCAGGGGCCACGAAGGAAACCACCAAAAGGAAAAAGAGGAGGCAACGAAAGAAGAGGAAAACCAGAAGGGGAGGAACCAGCACAAAAAACAACTTGCCGCATTGGAGGAATACACAGCAAAACAAGAAGACCAAATGATGGGTGAGAAAAACGTAACAGTTATTAATCTTTCAACCCATGAGCTCACTAATGATGAATGTTCTCTATTAGAGTTAGGTTTGTCTTTTTGCCCTATCGCTAATTTTGACTATGCAGACGCATGGATTGACCTGTATTTATTTATCAGAAAATTGAAGTTACTAAAGGTCTTTACACAGCAAAAAGATAAGGCATCATTAAACCTAGGGTTGCAGGAGATGGGATCAGAGATTCCACCTACGACTGTTTGAACATTGGAGATATCCTAGGATTGTCAGTTTTGCATGAATTTGAAAGAGGTGGGAGAAACTAGGACACGGAAAGGGATTTGCTGAGAAATTTATGGTTAAAAACGGATAAAACAAGCCAGAATGATTTCCGACCCAAGTCCAGATACAACCCTATCACACCACATGACAACGTTGATACTTTCAATGAGATGGTAACACGGGACCTGTTGAAAAACTAGGAGGAAAGGGAAATTTAGTTTGCTCGGAATCTAACACCTTGCCAAAGGGCTGCTTTTACTTCTTTTAGAGGAAAACCCTCTTTTGTCAATAAACCCGCAGACAAGGGAGGGTAATGTTGTAATATAACTTATGGGACATAAACAAATACAACAAGGAAGCCAGGAGACCGCTAACTTTGTCAGGTTGTTATGAGAACTCTTCAATTGTATTATACAGACATACTATTTTGCATTATCACACCCTGTTATCTGAGGGTTTAGGACCTCCGATGAGTTTCAATTTCTGATGGTAACATTTCCCACAGCACTATGTTTTTACATGCTGCCTAAAGTACACAAACATAAAATAGAACCCACAGGTAGACCCATCATGTCAGCGAACAATAGCCTATTAGAGAACACTTCAATTTACTTGGATTTTTTTCTGTGTCTGTATTAACTCTAGGCGGTGAACTCCGCTCCGCTCGTGGAGTTTGGGGAGTTTTCCGCGTTACGCGGAGCTCGCGGAGTTCCGGAAAACTCTGTGGAGCGGAGTTTTTTTCCTCGCTCATGCTCATCAACATCAAGTTGGTGAGCGCGAGCAAGGAAAATCCACCTCCTGGCGAGATTTGTCCTCGCTTGCGCTCGTCAACATCAAGTTGGCGAGCGCAAGCGAGGAAAATCCACCTACCGGCGAGATTTTTCCTCGTTCGCGATCGTCAATGTCAAGTTGGCAAGCGTGGAAAATCAACCTCCCGGTGAGATTTCTTAACGCGGGTGGTCGGATTTCTCATTGTGATTGGTCGTGTGTGCTCACGACCGTTCGCATTGAGAAACCGTCCGTTCACGTTGAGAAAGCTGCCACTCGAGTAAAAAATCTACTCAAGCAGCAGAAAGGAAGCAGTGCCCGCTTGCGCTGTGCATGGTGCCGTTCGCGATGATTGCACAGTGCGGACAAACACCTGGCACTAAAAATCACAGCAAACAGCATTTATCTAACGCACTCCACCGCTTGCGGAGCTCCGTATAGAGCAGTGGAGTTTGTTTTGCACCTTACGGAGTTCCACGTAGCGGAACTCCGCAAACTCCGCCCAGGCTTAGTCTGTATGTCCTGAGCCTCCCAGTCTACTGCAGGTATGATACAGATTTCCTGAGAAAAATACGAGATATCCCTTGGAAAGACAGTTTCATTCTGGTCATCATAGACGTAGTGTCTACATACACTTGTATTGACCATGAATTAGGCATAGAGGCATGCAGATTGTTTTTCAGTGATAAACCTACTGCAATGTATGATCATTCTATGATGCTCCTCGACATGCTAAGATTTTGTTTACCAAACAATATATTTCTTTTTGGGGACAAGTGGCATAGACAGTTAACTGGGAATGCCATGGGGAGCTGTTTTACCCTGAGGTTTGCAGGAATCTTCATGGGTTGGTGGTAGGCAAAACACATCTGGACAGAAACTAATACTAGATGGACACAACACTTGGCATTTTGGACGCGGTACATTGATGACCTATTTGTAATATGGGATGTGCCACAGAAAACACTTGATTCCTTCCTTGACTGGATTAACATCAATCCTTTGAACTTGAGGTTCACTGGGAAGGCACACAAGTCTGTCAAGGAGTTTCTTGACATTCTTGTGATGGTGAAGGAAGGTGTTATACAAACCAGTCTTTTCAGGAAGGACACTGCAAGGAACAGCATCCTTTATGCCCGTAGTCATCATCCTCCCAGTTTGAAATATGACTCCCCTATGGGGAAATCCTCAGGGCAAAAAGGAACAATAGCACCTCTGAGATCTTCAGAGAGGAACAGGGTAAGATGGTGACTAAATTTAAGTCAAGGGGCTACCCAGTAAAGGTCATTAAAACAGCCTGCATGAAGGCAGCAGATAGAGAAAGAGAGAGTTTTCTACAGCCTAAGCCCAAGAAGCAAGGGGAAAACACAGTCAAATTAATCACCACTTTCAACTGTGAATAAGACTCATTAAGACGGATGGTCAACAAGCACTGGGATTTGATTAGATCTGATCAGGTGATTGGACATCTTGTGAGCCTGTACAGGAAGAGTAGGTCATTTAAACATATGCTAGTACACAGTCAATTCAATGAACATCAAGGAAATGCTGGATCCTGGCTTAGGGAACAACAAGGGTTCTACAAGTGTGGGAACTGCAGGGCTTGCGCACACACAGAAACAGAAGAAGGCACACACTACCTTACGGTAGGGAGGTGAAAATCAAGAAATGTATTACCTGCAATAGTGATCATGTCATCTATGTCATGGTGTGCCACTGTGGTTTACCTTATTTGGGCAGTACCATATTCCCAGTAAAGAAAAGAATCCTTGAACATCTGAGAGCAATTAGAAATAAGGATCCCATTTACCCATTTGCACTTCATTGGTTCAAACAACATTCCTCATAGAGTGACAATATTTCCTTCTTTGGAATTGACAGGGTGACATTGAGCAAACGAGGCCGGGATAAGGAACGCATCTTGCGAAGACTTGAGCCGGAGTACATCATCCTGCTGAACAGTCGTTACCCTGGAGGAATTAACCAGGATGAAAAGATGCATGTACATCTGGGATGATGGGCAAAATGGGAACTTAATTTTCATGTACTTCTAAGACATTTTAATCATTTCTGAGTTGGAACGATAGCAAGAGTGAAATTGAGGTGATTGTATCATTTTCTATGATTTTCTTGCCTTCCTTTGACACAGGTATATTTTGATGGATATGTCCTGTTGTAGGGATTCTGCACATACACAGAAATATGCACAGGATTATGGGACCTCAGTGTATAGGGACTATGCCTTCCTACCGCCTTAGTACCCACGAGCCCAGGACCGACTAGCTATAGTGTCTCATTCGCTCTCCTACTCACAAATGGAGAAACAAATGATTAGACAACCCAGAACACAACACTCCTGAATCTCTCAGGAATCGCGGTAACAAGACACCCCTTTCGCTCACTTCTCTCGTACCTATCCACAACAAGATCTGACACAGTCACGGAATTAGTTTAAAATATTTATTTCAACTAACGTGCTCTAAAATGCAGTATACGTGCCATCACTAGCATAATCATGAATAATACTAATATAGTCAGCATAGCAGCAAGTCCATACATTATGAAAGGGGAAGTCATTTTATAAAAGACATGGGAAACGGGACTACAGTGCCCAAGCTCCTTCCCCGTGAACTGAATATGTATTATTATATAATAGAAGATCTCTGGGCTTTGTCAGCAGACCCCATACTTTTAGGACATAGATCGTATTTCTACATCACAGGTACATATTGCTCTTCTCCCTGGAAAAGTTGCTCTCCAAGTGGGTGTGTGTTAACCATGCAGTCCCGTAATATCAAAATACAAGTGTTCCGCAAACAGCAGCTGCAGGGTATGTTTTGTCTATGTGCTAGGGCCTGACCAGAAAAGAATAACAAGGGGCATTGTTGATTGACCTTGCTTACAGTGTTCAGACTAAACTCCAGGAATAAGCGGAGAACGATCGCAGCAGACAGTTCTCATGTGAAAGGTGTAAATAGTCTTGCATCAGAGAAAGCATCTAGAAACATGTGCAAAAGCAGCATCATGGCTCCAGGGCTCATGCTAACTTAAAGAAGTTGACTGTGCCCCTTTTAACCATCTGACACCCTCCCCCTGGACAGGTTGTAGCAAAAGGCGAAACCAAATTTCAAAGGTAAGCAGAATCAAAGCATTGCTATATGGCGAAGGAGAAGAAGGAAAAAAAAGAAAGAGGAAGAAAGAGAAAGAGAAAAAACAACTTTAAATCTTGAATTTAGCAGCCATATACACCATGATCAGATTGAGTTCCTTGACTTAAGAATACAAGTCAATGGGGAACGACTTGAAACCGTACTGTACAGAAAGGCAACGGCTGGAAACAGTCTGTTGCATGCTAACAGCTGTCATCCCAGTAGTTTGATTAAAAGTATTCCTTTGGGAGAACTTTTAAGAACCAAGTGAAATTTCAGCACCAATGAAGGTTTTGAATTAGAGAAGATGGCTATGATTGAACGATTTCAGGCGAGAGGTTACTCAGCCAAAAATATTAAAACTGCTTGCAAAGAAGTTGATAACAGGAACAGAAACAGCCTGCTACAACTTAAAGATGATAGTACAACAGCTGATACGAGTGTAAGATTCATAACCACTTTTCACAAACAATCGAGTGAAATACGTAAAGCACTTGGGAAATTCTGGAATGTGTTAAGAACTGATGCAGATTTGACTAAACATATTAAGGATTACCCACAAATCACATATCGCAAAGCTAGATCTCCAAAAGATAGCATTTGCCGCTCCTTGACAACCAGTGAGTCTAAACAGAGTAAAATTCAAGGATTTTTTACATGCGGCAGGTGCAAGGCCTGAAAGCATAGCACCAACTGCAAGGAGGTTAAATTGTCTAGAGATCTCAAGCCATTTAAAATAATGAAACATCTATCATGCAACTCTGAGCACGTTGTGAATGCCCTCAGGTGTCCATGCAACAAGTACTATATTGGTAGTACAATTCATAAAGCAAAAAAGCGGGTACTTGAGCACCTGAGGGCAATAAAGCACAATGACAAGCAGTATCCTATCGCAAGACACTTTAAAAGTGAACACAATCAAAACAGTGACCTATTGTCATTTTGTGTACTAGAGAGAATTCCTGTACGAGAAAGAGGGGGTGACAGGGTTCAAGAATTAAGGAGGTGAGAGTCAAAAATGATCATTCAGTACTGTACTCTGTACCCCCTGGGACATACTAATGATGAAGCTCTCGTAGTACATTTGGGTTAAGAAGGATCAGGTATCGAACATTTTTTTAAATGAAGAGCAATTTTTCTATTGTAAATATAAGAGCATTATTAACGACTTGTTTTATTTTGTTAAAATCACTTTCTCACTGTCTTTCCTTGGGTATATGTGTAAGGGTGTCTGTTATGCACATAGAATACACAGGTATATTCTAATTATGTGTTTTCACATGATTGAGTTATAAACAATGACGATGTGCACACCCAGTTACTCGTGAGCAAGGAGCGAACGCTCCGAAACGCGTAGGGTGTTGTTGCCAAAAGAATAAATTACGTTGGAGTAAAACGAAGGGCTTTGGCGTGCTTGTTTTCATATGCAGACGAACACGTAAGGTGAAATATATATATATATATATATATATATATATATATCCACCAAGATCCAGTGAACACAATCCTTAATGCAAGAAAACACCGGAGCCGTGGCCTCTATTCATGAACGTGTTTATTGCAACGCACAGTCCCGACGCGTTTCGGAGTTACATCACTCCTTTCTCATATATATATATATCATCAACTCCGTTGATCCTTGGTAGTTACTTCAAGAACGGATACAGACCACAGTTACGTGCTTCATGAATTCTTTATTGCTCCATCGCCATTACGCGTTTCAGCTCTGCCGAACCCCATGTAACGAATTACATTGCGCACGCTGCAACGCCAAATGGCAATGCAGCGTGCGCAATGTAATTCGTTTTATTTATTTATTTATGTACTTACCTCCGTTCGGCAGTATGCCGGAGTTTACTACCCCCCACCCTGCCCCGCCCCGCCGCCCCGCAGCACTCCCTCCAGGAGCCGCTACTGTCCAGACTACGTTTAAAGGTTGTCTGAAAAATGTTCCAATTCATGAGATCCCTGGAAGGCAAGATGTTCCAAAAATCGATCCCTATCATTGAAAGCAAACTGGGACAACATCCAATTAAGCAGATCAAAGATGCATATGTGCTAGTCATAATCCATGGCATCCAGAAGCATATCTGGGCAACTTGTGTGATATTCAATGAAACTTTGTTGCAAGAGGCGCAACGCAGCCTCACAGGTATTCCAGCATGCCAGCACTCCATTCACGGCAGCATGCAGCATGCGGTCCTCATCGGAACAGGCCTGGTCATGAGCCAATAAAGGACCAAGCAACAGACCATAATCCGGATCAGGCTGTGCAGCGTTGGAGAGGTTCAAATCCATCGCCCAGCTGAATGAGCAGTTCGTGCACCAGAATACAGGTTGGACGCAAGTAAAATAGGCGTAACGGAAGGTTACTCTATAAGCCGCACTTATGACCACCAGAGGCAAGCATCCAAAAAGTTCCTGAAACTGCTTACGCTCCAGCTGTAATTGGATCGGATGATAGAGTACTACATGAAGGGCAGGCATTGCGAAGTAGTAGTAGAAGCACCAGGACTGCACCAGCAAGCAAGAGGATTAACGGCAAGCCACCAAATGCGCTGGAAAAAATAGAATGTATAAAAGCCGGTATTACACCAAATATCGTCTGAAAAGATGAAACAAGGCCAGAGCCCACCAGTTTAAAAAAGTGTGCAAGGCCTTTAGTATTCAAGGCATTAAATATTCGGTGAATCAGTTCTCCAAAATGTAGTGGGAGATTCGTATTTAACAGTGACTGGATTTCACTAGAAGTCCTGGCCACCTGCAATTCAAAGGTCTCTCGAGCCGAAGTTAGAGCAACTTCTTGTTGGAACAATAGCGCTTTGAGTCTGCTTAATTTATTGAAATCTGTTTTCAAAGTAGGAATGGAAGGCCACAGAGAGTTATCAACAAGCCCATGCAGGGGCGGAAAAAGGACATTGCTGCAGCAAGTAACTCGCTCTGAAACAGTCACAATGTAAGGTATGCCTGCCCGTAAACTGCAGCAGTTGTGGTTATTGAGAATAAGATAACTTCAGTTGAAAGCAACGTTAGTGTGGGAATTATGGACGGTACAGGCGTGCCCTTCAGGAAACAGGCTAAATTAGGCGCTGAAACGTTGCAAGCCCTATGCAACTGAACGTGATTGCAAACTAAAGCATGTCCCACTGTGGAATCACAGTCCTCCCCTGTTAGGAAAACCTCCTTCTCTTCACGTAAACAGCGAAAGTGAAAAGGAGAGACCATACTTCATGAAGAAAATTACTGCAGAGGGGTTCAAATCTACCGATTGGGTAATGTTTCACCCATGCAGTGAATTGAAAGAGAGAGATAGGCAAAGAAATAACCCCGTGTATGAGCCATACAGAGGAATCAGTTTCCGATATTGAAAACGGCAACTGTTCCAATTTCTCAATGTGCAACATAGTGTATGTGGAATCTTTCATGGACATCAGTTTCTGTTTGTCTGTTAGGTTGAATGGCAAAAACAGGGCAGTTGTATTTAAATAATCCCATGGAACTTTTCCACTTTTTAACGTTTGCAAAGTCCAACCAAACTGCATTATAGAGTGCAGTTGATTCTGACCATGAAACAGAAACATCAAATTGTACAATGTCAATGACAGATGATACAATATTATCTAACGTATAAATTCGAGATGACAACGTATTAATACTATTATCCACTACATCAAGGACTTTTCGTAAATTATCTTGATCAATTTGATGCAAGCGGAAAGCCGCTTCCATCTGGGAAAGCTTACAAAATTCATTATATGCCTTATATATAAAACGTTTAGGACGTGGGGACCTAGGACCCAAAAAAAACATAGACAGATCGATATCACTAGACAAAAGAGCAAGATGTTGTTTTACATATGAGAAAGTTGAATGTTGTAACCACTGGTTGGTATAATTTACCTACAGAATAAGTAGTCACTGAATGCGAGTGAGGGAAGCGAGGGTCAGGTCTAAAGAGAGTAAATCCAGTTGAAGCATTCAAGAATCGTTTTTGACAGGTATTAGTTTGTAGAGGCCAAATCAACCAGCCTAACAGATCCATAGTGGACGTGTTAAGGGAACCATTTTGTACCATTGAATTTAAGTCTTCCGGAGTATAATTTGTGTACTGCTGCCAATTGGCATAAGAAGCCAACGAGGGAATTGAGGGGGAATTTACATTTTTGGCTGCTGCCAACCATAACACGTTGTCTGTTGAATGGATTGATTAAGAAAGATCAACTGAGATGGTATTAAACATGCATGATATAAGGATTCAGTAACCTGTACATGCCAATCTTTAGTTCCCCAGATAGATTTTAACTCCACCTTGGTCCTTCCAGAAATCATAACCTTTTATTGCCAAATCGGCTATGAATTTTGAAGAATAAATTAATTTAGTTTGAGAAAGCATGAATTTCGTGCCTGCTGGTGCACTCAATTTGTAAAAGTAAGACTTAGGGTCAGACAGATTGTAGCCTGAAAAATAAATGAACTTATTTCTTTGGTTTGGGAACTTCCCTGAAATGGTGCCGGACAATGCTCCCATTGGGTATAATTAACATGATTTCTAATTGTGTTTGATTTATGCAAATAATGATGACCATAATGTTGATAACAGAATAAATCAGTGTAATTTGCAGAATTTATATACAAATCATCTGTTTCGAAAGCAGTATAATACTTAAGATCTGAAAACAGTGAATAAACAGCATTAACATCCCAGTCATCAGAATGTATTCCGGGCGTGATGACGTCACCCAGGGAAACTCGAAAAACGTATGGCATCCTGACCGTCTCGGTCGGACCACAAATGTCGTAAGCTACTTTGTCCCATACAATACCATCAACGATGGGAAAAGCAGAAATGTTAACGTGAGTTCCATCTCATTTCATGATATGCGATGAAGTGTGGGGGGCAAGAACTCCATCCACCAAATGGACAGCAGAGCCTTCAGGTAAATAATGGCCATTTATCAAAAGGAAAAAAACAGTCACAAAGCCAATCCACATAAAAAGAAAAACCATTGTAAGGGCCATCAAAACGTAAGTCCAAGGAGGCACTAGGTAGACTCTTAGAAACCAAGAAAAAAACATGCAGAGTTTGCTTGGGGGTTCTTCTACCATTGAAAGCGAAGAAGACGAAGAAGAAGAAGAGGAAAAGATATCCCTGTCCATATAATAACCACTCGAACCCATGTTGAACCTTGGTGGGCATTCAGGATTAAAGGATGATTGTGGTGCAGCATCAGGAACAGCTTCTGAGAGTTCCAGTGGTGGCAAGGCATAATCCGGGTGAGCAGCAGTCAAAGTTGAGGATACAACTGGCTACATATTGATAGCTGTCTCCACTTCCTGTACATGCTGCACAGGATTCGGTGTGGATGACATTGTAGTAAGGGAAACATCTCTTATCGGAGTGTTCCTGGGCACATTATTCAGAATTGGCCAACGGGTGTAGTTGGACATGTTCAATCGAAATGTACCGGTTCTCCTTGCGTCCAGGCAACGGAGGCAAAATTACTGTACGAGTACCCTTTAACCCAAGGACTGGAACTGGTGCTCAGTAGGAGGGACCAAATTCTTTTTTGTTCTCGATCTTCTCCCGGACCAGATCACGAACTTTCGGAAGCCAACCTTTGACAAGAATCAGCACTCCAGTGTCTGTGGATGAGGGCAACAGAGCTGTTGCAAGAGTATCTCGTGTCTTTTGTAGATCCTGTAACATAGCACAATGGTTATCTACGTCAAATGTCGCGGCAGCCACCGCAACGTCTGGACCATCAAGGTCTGGCACAAACATATTGATGCCAAAGAGCATTTCGAATGGGGTCCGCCCACCCAGAGATCTTCTTGGGAGGTTATTTAGTGCACGTTGGACACCATACAAGTGATGCAGCCAACCCCGTCCAGTACCTAAAACCCTAGCTATCAAAGACTGCTTTAAGTCACGGTTCATTCTCTCCACTACGGAATTGCCCTGAGGCCTGTATGGAGACGAAAACTGCAGCAGTACCCCCAACGAATTCATTGCATCTTTGTAAGCCTTAGAGGCAAACGCCAGACCTTGATCCGAATGGAAGGTGCCGCATGCAAATGTTCCCACAAAGACACGCTAGTCTCTTATGACATTTCGAGCGTCAGCACTACATTGTGGCCAAACCCAAAGGAACCTCGTGCACGAATCCACTGCAACTAAGATGTATTTATAGGCAGTGTCCGACGACAAAGGGCCGCAGTGATCAAGGTAAATACAACCAAACGGGTGGTTTGATATGTATAATTGCATATGTGGCGGGCGTGTGACTGTCGAAGGCTTAATCCGTTGACAAATGTCACAGGACAGAACGTAATTACGGGTCTGCCGATATAAACCACGCCACCAATAACGCTGCTGCAAGAGGGACACTGTTGCAGAAACTCCAGCATGTGCCGAAGCTATGCCCTATGATCAAAGAAAGTCTGCGGTCCTCGTTAGGAATCAGCCGATCCCCAATGGTCGGAACAGTAACAATTGGAACTTGTTCCGGGGACAAACGATAAGAATATTTGGACGGGAACCCTTGAGGGAACTTCGTCCCATCCCTAGTAGCCGCTATGGCAGCCAGAATGTCATTATCAATAGTTGTCACGGACCTTGTAACTGCTGCTACTGAACATGTGGCAACTGCAGATTTGGCTGCTTCATCAGCCAAGGAATTGCCCACAGCATGTGCTCCCACACGCTGATGGCCAAGAGTATGTATAACATGTGTGAGTGGCAGGCTTTCCTTGAGAGCCGCCACTTGAACCCAAAGCGTTTTATGCTTAATTGTGCTACCTTTTGTATCGCGAAAATCATTATGTGACCAGAAGAACAAATTGTCATTGTATGATTGCACAAAGTAAAAGGAATCGCACACTATAAGTGTGCGTTTAGTTGGATCTGCAAATTCTACAGCCAAAGCACGAAGCTCAGCCAATTGAGCTGTACAGTCTCCTAAAGACTGCGTATGCACTATTGAAGATTTGAACTCGCCGTCAACCATGATACCTGCTACTATAGCGCAGGCGGCCGAATAGGCATGTTTTGAACCTACGGCAGGTTGTGCAGACCTGTCTGTGTATATAATACTCTTGTATCGTTCAAGATGAAGCATTGACGACGGAGGTTCATGAACCTGTTCATACTGCAAAAATTCTTGAGTCTGCAAAGATGGGTCAAAGATAAAGGTGACATCAGCCGATGTCAACGAACTTGCCATTGAATCCAACGAGGGTGTAATGCTTTAGAATTTGGAACACTCGCCTTTGTTACGGCTTCCAGCGCTGGCATAGGCGAAACCATAAGAATGCGTTTACCTTGTGCAAGAGAGCGCTCTTTAAGAATCGCCATCTGTACAGCAGTAAGGATTTTCTCAGTTGGAGAAAAACGCATCTCGGCTGAAGTGTACAAGTGTGATTTGTACGCAATGGGGACCGTATCCCCTTTATTAAATGTTAAGTACGTGAAACCCACTGTACCAGGAACGATTCGAATGACTAAGTTCGTAGTAATGTCACGTGTTAACAGAAATATTGCTGCGAGCATGTCTGCTTGCAATGAACTAAGAATTTTTGTATGTTCCGGAAGCCAGCTGGCAGAACTAAAGGTTGGTTGTATCAAAGCATAGATTGGTTTGATACACTGGGCATAATCGGGTATATACCTATGCCCGAAATTTAAAAAACCCGGCAAAGATTGTAACTTTTTTTTTTGCAGAGTGGAAGGAGGATGCAATTGAGCACATTTCTCTAAGAAATGAGGGGCCAAGCCCCTACCTTCATCATTGAGTTTGTAACCCAAAAAGATGACTGTCAAACAGGCAATATGTGATTTTGCAAAATTAAATTTGTACCCTAGATCGGCAAAAGACATTATGATGCGATCAACACGGACAAATGTGGAATCAACTCATCATCTGTCAAATATATGTCATCCACATATGAGAAAGTATCTGGGTCTATTTCATGTAATAGTGAGACCACTCGCGCTGCAAAAGCCCCTGGACTGTTCTTATACCCCATAGGCAGGCGCGTAGATTTTTTTTGCCAGCTGATTCCCGTGAATGTGGTCCAGTCACGCCTCTCTGGAGCCAGATTGTGACTGTAAAAACCATTGGAAATATCCAGGGTCGTCTTGTATTTCTTGCGTACTATGTTATTGACCAAAGCAGAGCTGTGTGCGTTTTGTACCGCAAATGTACGCACATGACTATTCAAATTTCTGTAATCCAATACAATGCGATAGGAGCCATCCGGCTTCACTATCGGGAAAAGAGGATTATTCATTGCTGAAATACAGGGTTCAACTACACCCTGATATTCCAATTGTTTCAGAATTTCGTTCCCCTCAGCTTTGCCCTCTCGCTTGATGGGATATTGCGCCTGTGGCTGTGGCATAGTACGTAAAGGTATCTCATGTGCCGGAGAAAATTTATCCCAGCCCATCTGATTACGATACACAGCTGGCACCAAAGCAAGCGCCCATTCTGACGCGTAATCCCATTTTGCCTCTTCCGAGACGTAACAGGAAAAGCTAGGTAATATCACGTCTTCCCCCCGTGAAGATGCTAACACGAATGGGGGTGGCCAATCTACCTCCGCCAACAAAATATCATATGCAGATGTTAGGCGTTCCCAAAAGATCGCCTTAACTTTCCGCCTGATATCACCCTCAATTTGTAGGGTGACTTCATATAATCTATCAGGTGGTGCAACTCGTGTATCTGCCGTTTCTACTGTTACAAAAGTATCAGTTGCTTTCGCCTCCAGACAAGGACGCAGTGCCTCCTGCACTATGGTAACTTCCGCCGCGCTGTCTAGGAGAGTAACTGCCCATCTCCAATCGAGGAGTAGGGTTCCCACCGTGTGAGGCATATTTCGCTGTCAAAGCTGAAACTTTTTTCTTCTGAAAGGGGGCACGACGCTGAGGTTGTCCCTCCGTCTTTGGTTTAACGTCAAATTGTCGTGGCTGATCCTGTCGTTGTTGACTGGACTCGCCTTGTCTTCAATCCTGGCGCTCCCCTCCACCCAACTGCCGGTCCGATGATTCCTGAAAGGAACAAGGAGAACGAGGATCAGGAACCTGAAATCGTTCCGGGGTCTTAAGTTTAGTGCGGTCACGCAAATCATATTTAAATTCAGAAGTTTCAGGGGTCGGTGAACCAGCACGCAAATCCTGCTTCTGTTGTTGCTGCCACTTATTCTTACTCCAATACTTTTTAGGAAAGAATGGACGCCCCTCCTTCTCAGGTTGGGGCTTAGTTTGTTGCTGAGTTTGCATAAAAGGTTTAACTCCCAAATTATTATGGCCCAAAGTCTTATATGCCTTAGCTATAATTTTTGGCAATTTCCGTGGTTTATCCACGTCTGGAATCGCCTCCAAGCGTTGACTGACCTGTAAGCTCATTGCTTCCCCTTTCAGATTCGCGAGAATCATATCACAAACGACCAGGAATAAACCCACCAGTCTCATACCCAACTCTAACGCAGCTTCCGCACCATGTTCATCTTGAACCTTCTTAATAACCGTCGGAAGCACCGTCATGGAGGGGGTACCAAAGCAAAGGGAATACACAGCAGCGAACACTCCTCCCCAGGTGTTACAGTCAGCGGCATTGGAACCAAGCCTTTCGGCATGCACATGGTTAGAATCCTGTGTTTATCAACAGAAGACGTATGTGTAAAAACAGCATCTAGTTGTTCAAATTTTTCAACCAACCAAAAAGGGAATTCATCCCTATTCTGAGGGCGCTTCCCCATCACAGAATTAACCATGAGCGGACTAATTATTACGCTCCCTTGTGCTACTGGCTGTGCCACTCCAGCCGGATCCGCAGGCAAATTATGTGCCAAATATTGTATGACACTCCGGTGAATATGAATCAAATTGGTATGTAATAGTCTGAGCTCTGCAACATTAAGATTCAAATAATTAGCATGAGGAGTATAGCCCGCCAAAACAAACCACGTGGCCCCGTCGACCGACAATGGGCCAAGACGGACCGACGTAACAGGGTGTGTAAGGGCGTCATTAAACCAGATAGTGTGTTGCCAAGCCGACAACGGAACTTCAAGCAAATTATAGGGACGGTATCTCCCCGGGATTACACCATGCTCATATTCATGAAAGAATTGATCAGTACCGTCCCCAGCCGGAACCTTAACCCAGGAGTAAAACACCTCGAAGCGGAAGGTGGCATTTGCCTCAACGACAAAAATAAAGTCCGCCCCCGCAACGGGAACCCCGTATTGGGTCATAAGTGTTGTAACAGCTGCGCGGTTAGGTGCTGTAATGTTAACAGCCATGTCAAACACAGTAAGACTAACGGTACCCAAAGCCGGGTTGTATTCAGAACCTTTCAAAATTCAAGCTTGAAAAACCTATAAATCTCAAATACAGGCAATTAGTCCCTCGCACCACCCTCGTCTCCGATACTGGTGAGAGGGGATTGTGGACAAGCACAAGCGCTAATCAGGGGTCTCGCAAATAAGTACCAGACCAAACGTTGGTGGCGCCATGTTGTAGGGATTCTGCGCATACACAGAACTATGCACAGGATTATGGGACCTCGTGTATAGGGGGCTATGCCTTCCTACTGCCTTGGTACCCATGAGCCCAGGACCGACTAGCTATAGTGTCTCATTCGCTCTCCTACTCACAAATGGAGAAACAAATGATTAGACAACCCAGAACACAACACTCCCGAATCTCTCAGGAATCGCGGTAACAAGACACCCTTCTCTCGTACCTGTCCACAACAAGATCAGACAGAGTCACGGAATTAGTTTAAAATATTTATTTCAACGAACGTGCTCTAAAATGCAATATATGTGCCATCACTAGCATAATAATGAATAATACTAATATAGTCAGCATAGCAGCAAGTCCATACATTATAAAGGGGGAAGTCATTTTATAAAAGACATGGGAAATGGGACTACAGTGCCCAAGCTCCCTCCCCGTGAATTGAATATGTATTATTATATAATAGAAGATCTCTGGGCTCTGTCAGCAGACCCCATATCTTTGGGACATAGATCGTATTTCTACATCACAGGTGCGTATTACTCTTCTCCCTGGAAAAGTCCCTCTCCAAGTGTGTGTGTATAACCATGCATGTTAACCATGCAGTCCCTTAATATCAAAATAGAAGTGTTTCGCAAACAGCAGCTCCAGGGTATGTTTTGTGTATGTGCTAGGGCCTGACCAGAACAGAATAACAAGGGGCATTATTGATTGACCTTGCTTACAGTGTTCAGACTAAACTCCAGGAATAAGCGGAGAATAATCGCAGCAGACAGTTCTCATGTGAAAGGTGTAAATAGTCTTGCATCAGAGAAAGCGTCTAGTAACGTGTGCAAAAGCAGCATCATGGCTCCCGGGCTCATGCTAACTTAAAGAAGTCGACTGTGCCCCTTTTAACCATCTGACAGTCCTTACGTTTTGTATTCTAATTTTACTCTCATGTCTTCTTCTCTCTTTCCAACCTCACTCTCTCTATTTATTTATTGTCTATCAATTGACAGCAATAATGTATGAGGACTTTTTTATGGTTGGAAATGATTTGTTACACGACAGCTGCCCGTTGTATACATGAAACCCCCTTTTCCCCCTCTTTGTTTTGCTTGATGTATTTTAACTAATGAGCTGTCTGCACTAGTTCTTATGTATATTCCATAAAGTCCTGGGTCCAGGAGTTAATAAATTATTTTTGGTGGGTTGTTGAGCGGAGGTAGATGCCGAACAGTAAACACGGGTATTTAATTTATTATTCATTTTTCCAGGTGAGTTTAGTTAGAGCACGTTTTTGGGGGCTATGAATCTTACTATAACATTAATTCAGAGATAGGGAGGATTGTTACCTTTGAACTAATGATCCATCGATGAATTTGAATGGGGGACGATGCAAACCCACTTGAGATTTTGATTTTTTGTTTGTTTCCTTGTTAGTATATTGTCAATTGACATTAATTATATCATTGGTATGATTTATTGAGCAGGTGAAAAATTAATTGCATAATGAATCATTCAGCCACTAGGCTATGATTATGTATTTAAGCTTTTTTGAGAGTTGATTTGTGATATTAATTTCATTAATGCAAGTTGAGTAATTGATTTGAAAATATGTATCAACCTTGCTCCATTTAGAAATGCTAACAAACATGTATAATAGATTGTACAACAATCGTAAATTGAATGAGGGAAAAAGAATTACCCCAGTCTATTTACCATGTTTTTTTGAGGAAGTGGTATGTCTCTGTTTTTTAAGGGAATTTGGCACAATTCACCAATGTGGCTTTGACAAAGACCGCAAGGTCGAAACGCATCAGCCAGTGGAATAAATCAATCTGTGAAGCAATTCCTGGAGTGCCTGCTCTTTCTTTGTTTGGTCCATCATCAAAGATTTTACGTGCAATTGTAACACGGGTCATGCTCCCGTCGCCGAGCACCAGCCCAGGAACAGCAGGAAAAGCTGTTTTCCAATATATATATATATATACACGAGGACATGGAACTACTCTGAGTCTTCCTTAGTGGAAAAGCAAAAAATAAAAAATAAACCGAACATTTTCATCTCGGAGGCCCACTGGAGGGCTTTTAAATTAAAAGAACATTTTGCTACAGCACAGAAACCTACTAAAGGTAAAGGAATTTTGAAAGTGCACTACTGATACCAGCATGCAACACATAGTTGAACTCACCTGTGAGGCCCACGAGGGCTAATTAAATGGACAAGCAGAGGGGGAGTGCCTTTTCACCATTTCTGTGCAGTATCATGGAGCCTGTGGCCAAGGAGCTGTGCTCTGAAACGTGTAAGGTAATGAAATGCATCTGAATGAAAATGCCAGTTTCCTTTTATTAAAAGAATCATTGGAGTTCATCTGCTTTTCGAGTTCGTCTTCAATTGGGGATGTTTTGTTGAAAAAGATATACATATATATATACATATGAACAGCTGGGCTCCGACCAATGGGAGCGTTACAGCGTATTCAAAGGAGGGTGGAGGCCTGTATCCCATGATTAGAGGCATCAGATGAAGGCAAAACTCAGCCGAAACGCGTCATGCCTGAAACAGCAACAAAAGGACTTCCCACTATTCCCCGCTGTGTCCTCTGACTTCTTTCTACTAAAGCAGTCTTCCTTTGATGTTGTTGCGCCAGCCAGGGGCGAATGAGAGGACCCGTCCCACAAAGCGTCCAGGGCTACACTGGCATCGTTGTTGTGTTTTCCAAGGTATTGGTCAGCCTTAGACCGCCTCACAAGCAAGTTCAGCACAGGGCTGCTGCCAAGTGCAGCCCGTGACTTCACGGGGGAGGCAGGATCACTGTATCATTGCCCCACGGCCCGGCTGACTCTTGCTGACTGGGGCTGGGGCGTCTGGGGACTAGAGGAAGTCCTCTATCATAACAGGACTGGGACTTACCAACTTCAATCGACCCTCCCTTGCCAGGAAAAGCAGCGCCAACTGTGGGAACAAGTTGGCTCCGTTGGAAGTACCGCCACAGACGTGATGCTTGCTGGGACTTGTAGTTAGTTATTTAGAACTATGGACCAACGTACCACAACAAACTGGGAACAGCTGGGCTCCGACCAATGGGAGCGTTACAGCGTATTCAAAGGAGGGTGGAGGCCTGTATCCCATGATTAGAGGCATCAGATGAAGGCAAAACTCCGCTGAAACGCGTCATGCCTGAAACAGCAACAAAAGGACTTCCCACTATTCCCCGCTGTGTCCTCTGACTTCTTTCTACTGAAGAAGTCTTCCTTTGATGTTGTTGCGCCAGCCAGGGGCGCATGAGAGGACTCGTCCCACAAAGCGTCCAGGGCTACACTAGCATCGTTGTTGTGTTTTCCAAGGTATTGGTCAGCCTTGGACCGCCTCACAAGCAAGTTCAGCACAGGGCTGCTGCCAAGTGCAGCCCGTGACTTCACAGGGGAGGCAGGATCACTGTATCATTGCCCCACGGCCCGGCTGACTCTTGCTGACTGGGGCTGGGGCATCTGGGGACTAGAGGAAGTCCTGTATCATAACAGGACTGGGACTTACCAACTTCAATCGACCCTCCCTTGCCAGGAAAAGCAGCGCCAACTGTGGGAACAAGTTGGCTCCGTTGGAGGTACCGCCACAGTAGTGATGCTTGCTGGGACTTGTAGTTAGTTATTTAGAACTACGGACCAACGTACCACAACGAACTGGGAACAGCTGGGCTCCGACCAATGGGAGCGTTACAGCGTATTCAAAGGAGGGTGGAGGCCTGTATCCCATGATTAAAGGCATCAGATGAAGGCAAAACTCCGCCGAAACGCGTCATGCCTGAAACAGCAACAAAAGGACTTCCCACTATTCCCCGCTGTGTCCTCTGACTTCTTTCTACTGAAGCAGTCTTCCTTTGATGTTGTTGCGCCAGCCAGGGGCGCATGAGAGGACCCGTCCCACAAAGCGTCCAGGGCTACACTGGCATCGTTGTTGTGTTTTCCAAGGTATTGGTCAGCCTTGGACCGCCTCACAAGCAAGTTCAGCACAGGGCTGCTGCCAAGTGCAGCCCGTGACTTTACGAGGGAGGCAGGATCACTGTATCATTGCCCCACGGCCCGGCTGACTCTTGCTGACTGGGGCTGGGGCATCTGGGGACTAGAGGAAGTCCTCTATCATAACAGGACTGGGACTTACCAACTTCAATCGACCCTCCCTTGCCAGGAAAAGCAGCGCCAACTGTGGGAAGAAGTTGGCTCCGTTGGAGCTACCGCCACAGACGTGATGCTTGCTGGGACTTGTAGTTAGTTATTTAGAACTACGGACCAACGTACCACAACGAACTGGGAACAGCTGGGCTCCAACCAATGGGAGCGTTACAGCGTATTCAAAGGAGGGTGGAGGCCTGTATCCCATGATTAGAGGCATCAGATGAAGGCAAAACTCCGCCGAAACGCGTCATGCCTGAAACAGCAACAAAAGGACTTCCCACTATTCCCCGCTGTGTCCTCTGACTTCTTACTACTGAAGCAGTCTTCCTTTGATGTTGTTGCGCCAGCCAGGGGCGCATGAGAGGACCCGTCCTACAAAGCGTCCAGGGCTACACTAGCATCGTTGTTGTGTTTTCCAAGGTATTGGTCAGCCTTGGACCGCCTCACAAGCAAGTTCAGCACAGGGCTGCTGCCAAGTGCAGCTCGTGACTTCACGGGGGAGGCAGGATCACTGTATCATTGCCCCACGGCCCGGCTGACTCTTGCTGACTGGGGCTGGGGCAACTGGGGACTAGAGGAAGTCCTCTATCATAACAGGACTGGGACTTACCAACTTCAATCGACCCTCCCTTGCCAGGAAAAGCAACGCCAACTGTGGGAACAAGTTGGCTCCGTTGGAGGTACCGCCACAGCAGTGATGCTTTCTGGGACTTGTAGTTAGTTATTTAGAACTACGGACCAACGTACAACAACAAACTGGGAACAGCTGGGCTCCGACCAATGGGAGCGTTACAGCGTTTTCAAAGGAGGGTGGAGGCCTGTACCCATGATTAGAGGCATCAGATGAAGGCAAAACTCCGCCGAAACGCGTCATGCCTGAAACAGCAACAAAAGGACTTCCCACTATTCCCCGCTGTGTCCTCTGACTTCTTTCCACTGAAGCAGTCTTCCTTTGATGTTGTTGCGCCAGCCAGGGGCGCATGAGAGGACCCGTCCCACAAAGCGTCCAGGGCTACACTGGCATCGTTGTTGTGTTTTCCAAGGTATTGGTCAGCCTTGGACTGCCTCACAAGCAAGTTCAGCACAGGGCTGCTGCCAAGTGCAGCCCGTGACTTCATGGGGGAGGCAGGATCACTGTATCATTGCCCCACGGCCCGGCTGACTCTTGCTGACTGGGGCTGGGGCGTCTGGGGACTAGAGGAAGTCCTCTATCATAACAGGACTGGGACTTACCAACTTCAATCGACCCTCCCTTGCCAGGAAAAGCAGCGCCAACTGTGGGAACAAGTTGGCTCCGTTGGAGGTACCGCCACAGCAGTGATGCTTGCTGGGACTTGTAGTTAGTTATTTAGAACTACGGACCAACGTACAACAACGAACTGGGAACAGCTGGGCTCCGACCAATGGGAGCGTTACAGCGTATTCAAAGGAGGGTGGAGGCCTGTATCCCATGATTAGAGGCATCAGATGAAGGCAACACTCCGCCGAAACGCGTCATGCCTGAAACAGCAACAAAAGGACTTGCCATTATTCCCCGCTGTGTCCTCTGACTTCTTTCTACTGAAGCAGTCTTCCTTTGATATATATATATATATCCAATGAAAAACTGGTCACACAGAGAAGTGCCACACACGACGTACTTAATTCACCTTCTTTATTCAGTAGGCAGCAGCAGAACAAAGCGTGCTTTAAGTACGTCGTGTGTGGCACTTCTCTGTGTGAGCAGTTTTTCATTGGATATATATATATATATATGCGAAACAATCCCTTTGGTGCAACTGCAAATAAGTTGACACAAACGGGCACGGATTCCGAAGTATTTGTGATGCAATATTATTTCTTTATTGAATTAAGCATGCTGCCCATGACGCATTTCGGCCACGCCCAGTGGCCTTGATCACATGATCGCGCCACGTCAGATGTAGGTTTATATATGCTGCAACACCATGTGACTTGTTACCATTTTAAAAGACACCGACAAAAGACTACATGTACCTGATAATGAAAGCACAAATGTCTAATGTATAAAACGCTAAATTCAGTAGCATAACTCCTATAATGCATAATACAAAATTGTTATATATATAAATACATGTATAAATACAAAAACGTTGGCATACAAAGCTTATGATCATTTTAAGTATGACAGCAGATTATTACTGAATGTGCGATCGTATTGAAACTATATCAAGATAGATTCAAAAGAATATCTATTTATTATGCCTAAAATTCATCATTCATTAATTGGATATTGTAGTCAATGAGTATTACGACGTATGCATCAATGCATAGTGTGCCTATTACAGTCTCAAGAACATTAACTGTACTAATACAGAAATAACAATGCAAGTTTTAAAACAATCCTGAATCGTAAAAACAGCATTGAAAATACAATGAGATTTCGAGCAGCATGAGACTTCTAAATTGCAGTCGTGCTGTCTCAAAGACATAGAAGGTCCTAGTTTTACACATGCAACATGCTCAAATGATTCAATAACATAGGAACAACTCTTGCAGTTCACAATCTAGTACAAATATAAAATTGTTTTGAATGAAAGTGCATTGAACATGATCAAAGCCAACGTATTTTAGGGGTTCCTGGATACAAGGTTATATACTGGAGATCCATGCAGTCAACATACTGAAATGCTCAATAAAGTGCTTTAGTGATATGCTCAATAAAGTGCTTTGGTGTCAAAAAGTGCCTAACTGTAAAAGTGCTATGTGCTAAGTGTTGAGAAAATAAACAAATAGAAAATTTGAAAAATAGAGAGAAAAACAGCTCTTGAGTTGTTATAATAAGAGGATAGAACATTTCCAAATTCATTAATTGGCAGGAAAATCATGAATCGGGGCCAGCTAGTCGCTGAAGTTACAGAAAATTATGTAGGTCATCACTAGTATTTAAACCCATGGGTGTTTTGATATCGAGTTCCAAGATGTATTCGGATTCCAATTGACGTAATATTTTTTTTCGATTACCACCTCTTTTAGGTGCCTGCACTGCCTCTATAACAAAATACTGTATGAAATTGAGATTGTTATTGTGTGGAGATTTGAAATGTCTCGCCACAAAGAATCAGAATTTACGATAGCTCTCAAATGTTGCTATATCCTAACATGTACCTGCAGTTTGGTACTGCCCACGTAACGTAGGCCGCAGGTGCATTGAAGAACATATACCGCATAGTCAGTTCTGCATGTATAGTGACCTTTGAGATCTATAAGTTTGGAGCAGAAAGCTATGCAATAAGAGGAAGTGTTTACCCCAAATTTGCAAGCACGACAAGTGCTGCATTTGTGAAAATCATGTTTAGGCGACAACCAGCTAGTTTTGATATCAATTTGAGGGCTATTTTTGACCAGTTCACTGCGCATACAAGGTGCTCTGCGAAAGGTAAATGGTGCTCTGCAAAAGTTTGCCTAAGTGTTGCATCCGTGAGAACTATGGGCCATTGTTGGTTAATGATAGCTCTGATGTTTATCGCCTGTTTACTATATGTTGTGATGAGTCTAGCTCTGGCATCGCGATCATCTTTTCTAGATGAAACATTGCAGTCAAGAATGCCCACATTGTCAGATGGACTGAGTTATATCCCCTGAAAATAAATCTTTGTTTAGCTTCCTGCTGATATTGAAAGAAATCTTTGTCAGAACTACATATTCTGCGAATCCTTAAAAATTCTCCATAAGGAATACTATTGATGAGGTGCTTCGGATGAAAACTAGACGCTTGCAAAATAGAATTGCCAGCTGTGGGTTTGTGAAAGAGACATGACTCAATTTTGCCTTTATCAACATAAATATGCACATCTAGAAAATTGGTGGCAACTTTGTCTATATGAGCAGTAAATTCAAGATTTAACATATTGACATTAATTTTAGCACAAATTCTTCTGCTTGTATTTGTGTCCCTCTCCAAATGACAAACACATCATCTATATAGCGCCACCATTTCACCACATGATTGACCCAATTGGAGTGGTGTTCCTCCATGAGGACTGGCTCCTCCCACCAGCCTACATGTAAACATGCATAACTAGGGGAGAAGCAAGCCCCCATGGCGACACCCCTGAGCTGCTAAAAAATTGCATTATCAAAAGTAAAAAAGTTATTGTGCAGACACCAATGGATCATCCTGAAAAGCATTTTGTTATGACTGAAAAGTTCCAAAGGTCTGTTGTTTAGATAGTGCTGAACTGCCCTCAAACCATCACTGTGCTCAATACTTGTATACAGCGAGGCAATGTCCATAGTAATTAAAATATATTCATTAGACCAAGATTGATTAGAAAGCTTATTAAAAAATCAGTAGTGTCACGGATGTATGAGGGAGGACCCACCACAAATTCTTGTAGATAATAATCCACGTAGCGAGAAGTGTTTTCAAATAGGCTCTTTCTGGCTGAAATGATGGGCCGACCTGGAACTGGTGACATGCTCTTATGAATTTTCGGAATTAAGTATATGGTGGGCATGACTGGAAAATCATTGTGTAAAAATGCAAATTCATTCCTTGATATGAGGTCATCCCTTTACCAGCCCACCAATTCTTCCTTAAATAACTTGGTCATAGTCTTAACCTGTGACATGTTGGATTTTTTGTAGCACGCCGGATCATTTAGATGTCTTTTCGCCTCCTGTTTATATTTGTCCTTCCGCCACAGGACTACATTACCCCTCTTGTCACAATTGTTTATGACCACCGTGGAATTGGTACGTAGTTTGGTCATGAGACTAAAGTATTGATTGTCACAGTACTGGTATCTTTTAGGTTGAGATTTCATTCGACGATTGAGTTTTTTAACCTCATCTATTACTCGATCGTGGAAGATGTCCACAGCATCCCGTGGCATCATAGGTATAAATGTAGAGGGTGGATTAAAGGGACTTTTGATGGACGCCAAAGGATTTATGCCTTCTTCGCGTATGAGTGTTTGTGTGAACACAGGTGAATTACTGGTTCCGTTCTCATCATTGGAAAGTTGATGTAGCGTTCGCAGTAGTGGAACATCAGCAACTTGATGTTTGTCAGATCCAAAGTTATGCATTGAGGATTCCATGATACTTTGAGTGGAAGACTGTTTGATCTTTTAGTATTTTGTTAATTTGAGTTTTCTTATGAATTTGAAAAACGTCTATTTTTGTTTGACAATAGTTGAAATTGCTTTCCGGGCAATAAGTAAGTCCGAGCGCCAGTAATTGTGTTTCGGCCTGATTGAGTTGAATATCTGTGAGATTGATGACAGTCTTGTCATTGGAATTCAGTGTTTTTTCCATCTGTAGTTCTGCTGCCTCTTGCTTTTTGTATTTGCTGCATTTTCTCCTTTGGCGCCGTCTTTGGTTCCTTCTTTGTTTTGAAAGATGTTTGGATTCCTGGGTCTCAAAGTTTGTTTTCTTTCTTTCCATAAAAATCCAGCTCTTCGGCCAGAGTGAGGTTGGCCAGATCCTCCCTTTGACCATTCTGAACTATTCTTCCTTCGTCGGAGTCTGTTTCACTTGGCAAGGTGCTCACATCAGAAGCTGATGTAGTGTCAACTGTACTGATCATCGTTTTTGCATTCTGATTATCCAACATCATTTTTGCACCTTATTGTTGACGAATGGAATCGAATTTGCGAGCAAAGTTCAAGATTTGGCCAAACTCGTAGTCATTTCTGTCTCGAGCGAATGTATATGCTTTTCTAGTTTTGATCAATTCCTCTTGCTTTTTGAGCCGTTCTTTGATTTCGCTGCAGCTCTTCTCAATGAGATCTTTTTGTTCTTGGTGTTCAAGTTTTTCCAATTCTTTATTGTTTTGTTCGATCTCAGTTTTTTCTAAAGCCTTGAGTAATCCTTTAACATTCGTGCTGGCCGATTGACTAACTGATTCTTTGTTTTTGCCATTGTCAGTGAAAGAAGGTAAACTTAAAAACAGCTCCTGTGATGCTTGTTCTCTCTCTCGTAGGGCGACTCCGGACATCGCACCAAAATGCTTGATATTAATCTTGGCGGACAACAGAATAGAAAGTGTCCTATATGCACCCTTAGCCACCTCCCCACCTGTTATATGCAACAAACTTACTGCCTGTGCTGAGAAGTCCCACGAGTCCTCCGACTCCCGATAACGTCTCCTGCACTACGCGTAGAGAATGTAAACGGACTAACAGGGGGCCAGTGCGTTGATTCTCCTTTGCGAGCAAAAAGTTTCTGTGTTGACTGAATGTCGCCCAGCCAACATCCGGGGGAGGGGGTCCATGATGCAGAAGCAGCCAACTTCCGTGAATGAAATGCGAAACAATCCCTTCGGTATATATATAAAGGACTACTAACTTTACTACTACTAAATGCCTTCTGTGAATACCAAAAGTAGTAAGTTTAGGATTTTATCTCAGTTTAGTAGTAGTAAAGTTAGTAGTCCTAACTTTACTACTACTAAATGCCTTCTGTGAATACCAAAAGTAGTAAGTTTAGGCTTTTATCTCAGTTTAGTAGTAGTAAAGTTAGTAGTCCTAACTTTACTACTACTAAAGGCCTTCTGTGAATACCAAAAGTAGTAAGTTTGTGATTTTATCTCAGATTAGTTCTGTGAATCGGCCCCGTAGTCTTTCTATAAATGCAATACACCAAATATTTCTCTTTTTTTAATTCCTTTTATGGATCCGCTGATTTGCCGCAATGCCACTGTAAATCCTCCGTGATTCCAGGCTCACAGCCAAACATCAGCTTCTCAGTGGATACAGTAAGTGTCTACCTATGCACAATGCAAACCACACCCTAAATTAGTTATTTGGGTTTCACATCTGTCTGGAGACAGACTGAAAACCACAGCTCCATCCTGAGTTTTAGCTTTCATTCAAAAGTACAGAGTTTTAAAGTCATGATGTCTTCTGCTGAAGAGAGAAGAGAATGGGAAGAACAGGACAAAGAAGAAGAAGACTTTCCACCTCCAAAGAAGTCCTGCGACATTTGGAAATATTTCTCCATTGCTTCAGGAGACACGAAAGTTGTTCAAAAAATTGTCCAGTGCAATATATGCTTCAAAAACTATGAAGAGGTATGAGGAAAAAGTATTCACATGGGATATTTTCTATGTGGAAACACCTGAAAACCATACATGCTAGGACATATCACATGGATGAGGAGAGAGATGGAAGGTGGTGCATCATTATCAGCAGCTGCAGCATCTGTGGGACTCTTACCACCAGACCAGATGCTTACCATCCCCACTGTTTCACCAAAACTAAAGACATGGTAACTCATTGTTGCAAATGCCATATGGCAGTTGCACTAAAAATGTCATTTGCATCATTGTTAATTTTTTTTCACCTCGTCATTCCACCTTCCTTTTCTCTTTAAACACCAGTAGATATCTGAAAAGCAAATACAGAATACATTTAACTTTGCATTACATACTATTAGATTACATACTATAAGCAACTGAGTAGCTACATAAGTGGTTATTTCACTGTGTAAGATGCTGTGTATGGGTATGGGTGTATAAATGTGTGTTTAAGTGGCTGTACGGATGGGTGACTCGGTGTGTGAGTGATTGAGTGGATATGTGAGTGAGTATATAAGTGCCTCTGTGGGTGTGTCACTAGTTGTGTAAGTAGCTGTGCGGGTGTGCGACTGGGTGTGTTAGTGACTGTATGGGTGTGTAAATATATATGTAAGTGGCTGTATGGATTGGTAACTGGCTGTGTTAGTGGGTGTGTGGGTGTATAACTGTGTGTGCAATTGACTCTGTTAGAGGTGGATACATAGGTGTTGTGTGGGTGTGTGAGTGGATGTGTAAGTGCCTCTGTCACTGTCTGACTGGGTGTATGAGTGGCTATATGGTTTTGTAAATAGGTATGTGAGTGGCTGTATGGGTGGGTGACAAGTGTATAACTGAGTGTATGGGTGTGTAAGTGCGTGTGTAACTGACTGCCTGAGTGTTGGGTACATGAATGGCTGTATAAGTGATTTAATGGGTGTGACAGTGCTTGTATGGGTGTGTGAACAACTATGTAAGTGGATGTATAGGTGCGTAAATGGTTTATGAATGGTTTTATGGGTGTGTGACTGATTGTGTAAGTCACTGTCTGGCTGTATGAGAGGTGGGTACATATGTGCTTTACTAGGAGTGCAACTGGGTGTGTAAGTGACTGCCTGACTGTGTTAGTGGGTGCAAATGAAATACTATTAGATTACATACTATAAGCAACCACCAACACCTAATTTCAAACACATTCATTAATGTTGGCTTAATAAAATAACTATATTTTCAGTATAGCAATTCTTCTTTTGCTGCTCACTATATTTTTAGTTAGTGTTCTCATCTGACCTCCCTTCTATTTTGCCTTTTACTGTAGTGTGTAGAAGTTACACATTTTCTTTCGGCTTATATTCACTCATAGTTTTTTTTTTTTTAAATATACTTTTTTATAGTACAACCTAATTAGCATGCCTGTAAAATTCTTTGCTGCTGGCCAACTTTTATTTTAATATCTGTTATTATCTGTTTTCCACTGCAAATCTCAAGTCAGAAATATGGAAATCCTCCTCTACTCTCAGTACAAAATGTACTACCCTTCACAATGTTCTCTTACTCATATTACTGTACTTAGCAAATCCTAGACTTCCTTTCATCTTTTATTTTTGTGATACTACTTCTAAATGGTCACTATTTTTTTTAACCCTTTTCGGGTTTCCTGTAAAGAAGCCCAATTTGGCAGGTATTCTCTGATCCGTGGATCCACCATGGGGCTCAGTGCACCCCTCCATGTGGTCCGCAGTGGACCGTGGATGCACACGAAAGCCTTTTTAAACATTAAACAATCTACTGTTAATGCTTTTCATTTATATTTTATTTTGCAAAATATTGTCAATAACATGACATACACTCCCTACTGAGCACTTTTTGTACACAAGTCTGCTTTTCAGTTTCACATTGCAGTCTCTTTCGTTAGATTCCCCCACACTCTTTTAGCTCTGTTTCCATAGTAACCATATTTCCAATAGTCTCTTCCTATCAGTAGGTCAAAAGTTCACAAGACTTTTCTCAATAGCATACTAGTTTCACAGTAACTGTAGCAGGTGTGGTTGACTGTTTGCATTCCAAGCATATCCCAAACAACGAAACTTTTTTTTATTTTTCCAAAGCCAATCACAAAGTTAATTACTTTTTTCTTAAAGTCACTACCTAATTTTAGTTAGTCTTCACCATCCAATCAAATATGTTCTTTTATATTTTACTTGCTGTCCTCCATTGTAACGGCCTTTTATTTTAAAAACTGCCTCATTCTGCTGCTGCCTTTTCCTGCGTGCTACTCCTGCTTTGCTTGTCTCCAAAATGGTCAGAGTCGGGATTGTGGGCCATAGTTTTGTGTTTTGGGCCAAAGAGAGTGGTAGAAAAAGAGACATTGACAGGGACCTGGGTTTACTTAATGTAGACATTTCTTGGGTTGACCAAAGAGGGTTAAAGTTGCATAAATTGCTGCCTTTGGTTGAAAGTATTGCAGATTGCCAACATCCAGACCGTATGAATGTGCACAGTGGTGGCAACTACCTAGGTACGATTACTGAGGTAAGACTGGAAATCCTAATGAATGATACCTTTTGTGAATTAATGTCACTATTTCCACATACTGTTGTGGTGTTCTTCAACATTTGCTAAAGACAGAGGTGGCAGTGCTCAACCCAATTGTGTCTGCAGTTAACCAGGAAACATGTCAATAAAGCTGTTTATGCATTTCTCCAAGACCACAACATGGGCTCTATATAACATAACAACTTATGCTTCAACATGGACGGAATATATAGAAAAGACGGAGTCCATTTCACAGACACAATCAACAGAGTGTCCCTCAACAACTTAAAAAACTGCATCCTGTTCTATGTGTAATTATCATCTACAAACCATAAACACAAAGGTTTTTTTGGAGCCAACCCTTTTCCTATACACTGGTTCTTTTTATTTTCAAATCCTTTTTTCTTATTTCTCACCCATATCCGCCGCGGATCCTCGGCCAAATAAGAGCTCTGCTGGCTATGTTGCAGGCGGATCCGCAGTGAATCTGTGGCAGATCCGTGGATCTGTCCCCAACCAACAGCCCACATTCAATACACATTTAATACAAACCTGTGTGGGTGTGTGAGTGTTTTTCTGGATCTGGGAATGGGTCTGTAAGTGGCTGTATGGGTGTGTGAGTAGCTGTGTGAGTGGTTAAGTGGGTGTGTAAGTGGTTCCGTGAGCCTGTGAGTGGCTGTGTGATTGGCTGTGTAGGTGTGTGACTGGCTATGTGAGTGTGTGAGTGGGTGTGTGAGTGGTTGTGTGGGTGTGTAAGTGGGTGTCTGAGTGTGTCATGGGGGCTGTATGAGTGGGTGTGTAAGTGGCTATGTGGGTCTCTGTGTGGTGTGTGAGTGGTGTATGGGTGTGTGAGTGGGTGTGTCAGTAGTTGTGCTGTATGGGTATGTGAGTGGGTGTGTGAGTGACTGTGTGGGTCTGTGAGTGGGTGTGTAAGTGGCTGTATGGGTGTGTACATGGGTGTGTGAGTGCCAGTGTGAGTCTGTGAGTGGGTGTGAGAGTGGTTCTCTGGGACTCAGAGTGGATGTGTGATTGACTGGGTGTGAGAGTGGGTGTGTGAGTAGGTGTATGGATGTGTAAGTGGATATCTGTGAGTGGGTGTATGTGTTTTTTAACTGGGGTCTGGATCCATGGATCCACCGTGGATTCACACAAGGGGCAGTGTGTGAGTGTCTTTATGGGTGTGTGAGTGCGTGTGTGAGTGGTTTCCTGGGTCTCTGAGTGGGTGTGTGAGTGGCTGTATGAGGGCATGAATGGGTGTGTGAGTGGTTGTGTTAATGTGTAAGGGGACATGTGAGTTTGTGATGAATGGGTGTATCAGTGGGTGTGTAAGTGGCTGTGTGGGTCTATGAGTGGTGTGTGAGTAGCTGTATCAGCGTGTGAGTGGTTTTGCTGTATAGTTGTGTGAATGGATGTATAAGTGGCTGTGTGAGTCTTTGAGTGGGTGTGTAAGTGGCTATATGGGTGTGTATGTGGCTGTGTGAGTGGGTGTATGACTCCCTGTGTAGGTCTGTGAGTGGGTGTGTGAGTGGTCCTCTGGGTCTCTGATTGGATGTATTAGTGACTGTGTGGGGGTGTGAAAGAGTGTGTGAGTGGGTGTGTGTGTATTTTTTAATTGGGGTCTGGATCCTTGGATCCATTATGGATTCACACAGTGGGCCACGCTGAGCACCATGATGGATCTGCGGATCTTTGTGCACCCAAAAAACAGTTTTTCCACAATTTCTTCCCTATGAGGGCTCCCTCACAGACCCCTCCATCAGTCCCATGGGGTCAGGATACCTCTATCCTGACCCCTTAAGTCCTAGTTCTACTTTATTCCCCTCCTCCCAGGAACCATGTCCCAATTCAAAAAATGGCGGCTGTAAATTTCTCTCAGTTTGTGGTCAGCCAATCACGGCATTGCTGTTGGCACATGGATCCGCAGATCCTCCCCGGTGGATCCATGTCTCTAGATACACATATATCTTTTTTCTTTAATAACTCCAAAACTACTGAACAGATTTCAGATTTAACCCAAATTACAACAAGCATTGGCATAGCCAATAGGTCTCGCCTTTGGGACCTTATAAGTGTTTAGCCATGCAACAGTTGATGCAACAGTTGATGTTGTTGCACAAAGGATATTGTGCTGCATAACTAAATACTTATAAGGTCCCAAAAGCGAGACCTATTGGCATTGAAAATGCAATAGGTCTCGCTTTTGATTAAGTTAAAGCCATTTGCTTTGCTAATGGTATTTATAGCAAAGCAAATGGCTTTAACTTAATCAAAGGCGAGACCTATTCGATATGTGCAGTTATGAGAGGAATGCATTTTGTTTTTAGCTCTGCAAAGGCTATTTTATAGTTGACTGATTACTGCAATGATGAAGGCTTTGCCAGGCTTTTATTAACGGAGGCATGTACAGCGGTGTTAATGCTGTTATGTGACTCCATTGTAATGAGCCGGCTGACGCTTTGCCAGGTATTTATGTATTACTGTTTGTGTTGGGGGGGGAATTAATCAAGCCCAGCGCCAGCTGAACGGAGCGCAGCATCCAGCTGCCACTGGCAATTTAAACACAAGAGATGCATCACCTGGCGAGAGAAAGGAGGGACGCCGAGGGAGATGGAAGGAAGGGAGACAGAGAAAGGGAAGAGAGGGATGGAAGAGAGAGCGGGAGAAAGAGTGGGCAAGTGACGAGAGAGGGGTGGAGGAGCTGAGACGGCAAGAGAACGTGGGATGAGTGGGAACAGGGAGGGGGGGAGCAGGGCGAGAAGGGGCGACCGCGGAGCCAGCAGTGGAGAGAGAGGGGGGCAAGAAAGAGAGAGAGAGAGGAGGCAAGAAGAAAGACTGAGAGGGAACATATAGAGAGAGAGGAGGCAAGAAGAGGGAGAGGGGACAAACCGAGAGAGAGAGAGAGGAGGGAAGAAGAAAGACAGAGGGAGAGGGAACATAGAGAGAGAGAGAGGAGGCAAGAAGACAGAGGGAGAGGGAAACAGAGAGAGAGTGAGAGGAGGCAACAAGAAAGTCTGAGAGGGAGAGGGAACATACAGAGAAAGACGGAGAGAGGAGGCAAAAAAGAGAGAGAGGGGGCAACAAAGAGGGAGAGGAAACATACAGAGAGAGAGAGGAGGCAAGAAAGAGGGAGAGGGAACATACAGAGAGAGGAGGCAAGAAGAAAGACTGAGAGGGAGAGGGAACATACAGAGAGAGAGGAGGCAAGAAGAGGGAGAGGGGACATACAGCGAGAGAGAGGAGACAAGAAAGACTGCTAGGAACAGGCGCTGGGCAGGAGCCCTGGCAATGGGATAGGGTGGAAGAGGGAGGGAAGCAAGAGAGAAGACGACGGAAACTGGTTTTGGTATCATTTGTTTCGAAATGATCTTTGCAATGCGGTGTGTGCACGCGTTGCTGTGTGGTGATTTAAGCACAACCAACCACGCATTCTGTGACGCACTCTTTGCTTGTGGATGCGCAGGAGCTGGCATATTGAGTGATCGGCATATATACTGCGGAGAGGGTGGGTGGCTTGGTCTTTGGTGGTCTTGTCGAACAGCCTCGCCGCTTTCGAGAACGGAGAGCTGTGAAGGGAGCCCTTAATACACAGCGAAGGTGGGGGAAGGGCGGTGAAGCTTCTGACATCTGCATGACAAAGCTGGCGGTGTGAGGTCTGAAGCACACACTGACCTTTGCACTGGGTGAAATGGAGAAACAAGGAGGGAGACATCGGGAGCGAGACGAAAGTGGGAAGAGAAGTGAGGGGGGGTGAATGGAGAGACCGAGTGGTGCGCGCGCGACTAACTATAACAAGACAAGCCCGGCTTCAAAAGTGGTGCGCGCGACGAGCGAGCGCCCGCCGCGGCGAAAGCGAAAGCAGCATATGTTTCCAATTAACACGACGCGGCAGGGGAGGGGCGGAGGAGCGTTCAGACAGCAAGCGAGAGGAAAGCCAGATGGCGCCTGATGGGGCACTGAAAGCTGGCGGCTGCGCGCGTGCACACGCTCGTGAAAGCAAGCTGGAGGCCAGCAAAAGTGTGGGGTAGCACTTTGAAAACCCACTTACTTAATGTCTCGCAGAGCAGCGCATGCGCTGGCTCAGGCGAGACCTAAAAAGCACAGTTTCTGGACCAAGATCTAGCTTTCTTCTAAACTTAGTGTAATTCTGTTCAGCGGTTTGAGCTGTAGTCATGTCTAAAATCCCTATGGGAAATTGCATGTAGAAACCTCGTTTGGGGACCCCCTCTTTTTTTTGGCCCCCGCTTGATGAATCACCCTGAAACTTTCCAGGCATCAGTTGAAGTGACTGGCAAACTAGTTTTGAAAATGTTGTGAAGATTTGGCTGTGCCAGAGTTATTAGCAATGCAAAAAATGCTTTTCCTATCGAAACTGGGTCTTAACTATTACTACCTACTTGCAACCACCATTAGGCTATATATATATATATATATATATTCACTGAAAAAACCATAGGTTTTAGGGACAGTTATAGTTAGTTGGACATTTCACTCGTACAAAACCATAGAAATTCCCCCGTTATAGTTAGTTCAGCTAACTATAACTCGCGCCCCCGCAATGCACTGCTGATGACGTCACATATTACATCACTCATGACATGGTCAGTGACATCACTGATGACATCACTGATGACATCTCAAATGACATCACTGATGACATCACTGATGACATCATCCAGTGACTGTGTGTTTCTGTAAAGTTTAAATATGTTTAATATATTTAGGGAAAGGCGTATTGAAGAATGAGTGGGTGTATAAGTGTCTGAATGGATGATTTAGTACGTGAGTGACTGACTCTACAAGTGAGTGATTAAATGTATCTTACTGAATGCATGGGTTAGTGACTAAACTGTGTGAATGTCTGTATCCGTCTGTCTGTTGGTTTGTAAGCGGCTGCATGGCTTTCTGAATAGCTACATGAGTGTCTACATGGGTTATTGATTGATTGTCTGAGTATCTGTATGGGTGCCTGAGTGTTTGTGTGGGTGGGGTGTGTGTGACTCTGTGCATAGATGTGTGAGTTGGTGATTCACTGGGTGCATGGTTTCAAGAGTGCATCTGTGATGGACTGTATGGGTGGGTGAGTGTGTGTATGGGTGTGTTAGTGATTGAATGTATATCTCAGTGGTACATGTGTGAGTAACTACATATGTGCAAGGCAGTATATATGTGTGTTGGAGTATATAAATGGCTATAAGTGAGAGTGTGTGATTGTGAGAGTGGCTGTATGGATGAGTGTGTACTTGTATCAGTGATTGTATAAGAGCGTAAGAATGTGCTAGTATTTGTATGAGTAAGTGAGCTGGTGTGTGTATAACTGTATAGGTGAGTAAATGGGTGTGTGATTAAGTTTTTTGCATGACTGACTAGGTGTGTGAGTACCTCTATGGATGAGTGGCGGTGTGTGAGTGTTTATATAGGTGTATGAGTGCATATGATAGTCCTGTACTGAGTGACTAAGTATGAGTGACTGTACGGGTGAGTGAGTGGATGTGTGTGTAGACCTAAGAATCAGTGAGTGGGTATGTAGTTTTTGGTGTTGGAGTGTCTATGGTTTTGAGAATGGCAGTCTGTAATTTAGAGTGGGTGTATCAAAAGTTATATTAGGGTGTGAGAAGATGCATGAAATTATCACATGGATGATGTCATCAGTGATGTCATTTGAGATGTCATCAGTGATGTCATCAGTGATGTCACTGACCATGTCATGAGTGATGTAATATGTGACGTCATCAGCAGTGCATTGTGGGCGCGAGTTATAGTTAGCTGAACTAACTATAACGGGGGAATTTCTATGGTTTTGTACGAGTGAAATGTCCAACTAACTATAACTGTCCCTAAAACCTATGGTTTTTTCAGTGAATTTCAAAGGTTTTTTAAATGCTAATTTCTAACTATAACGTGTCTGAAACCTATGGTTTTTTCAGTGAATTTCAAAGGTTTTTTAAATGCTAATTTCTAACTATAACGTGCCTGAAACCTATGATTTTTTAAGTGAATTTCAAAGGTTTTTTTAAATGCTAGTTTCTAACTATGCCTACAGAGGTAGGACATGTGAAGAAAGAAGAAAAACGCACAGAAAGAAGCAAAAGATGTGCAGAAAGAACCAACAGAGGAGCAGAAAGAGGCCTTGTTGCAAAATCATCCTGTGCCCACAACTTTTTCAGACGGGTACTGGTGGTAACTGACTCTGACTAACCAGAGCCAGTGCTATGCTAAAAACACTTAGAATACAGTGAAAACACCTACATACACTAGGGAACACTATGCGTTGGGGTACCCCTGTGATTAGCATGACCTCCTCTGCAAGTCCCTAGTACATAATAGGGCAGGGGATTAAAACTACCTCTTAAAACGCGCTACAGGGCGCGTTTGCACAGTGGTGAAGGGAGGGGGCCTGAGGTGACATGTGTGCAAACGCACCTCGTGGCGCGTTTTAAGTTGCGGGATTAAGTCCCCTTGAATTCTGAGGGTCCCTGGGGCCCAACTAGCCCCCCAGGTACCTACAGTTAGGACCACAGAGCTGAGTTGCAGAGAGGCGTTCCGAGGCCACGCACCTTTTTTCACCTCTCTGCAACGCAACTCTGTTGTGCTTACTGAAGGTACCTGGTGGGCTAGTTGGCCCCCAGGGTCCCTCAGGATTCAAAGGGAATTAATTCCCCAACTTAAAACGCACCACAGGGCGTGTTTGCGCACATGTCACCTGAGGCCCCGCCCCTCCCTTCACCACTGTGCAAACGCGCCCCGTGGTGCGTTTTAAGTTGGGGGATTAGGTCACCTTGAATCCTGAGGGTCCCTGGGGCCCAACTAGCCCACTAGGTACTTCCAGTAAGCACCACAGGCCTGCGTTGCAACGCCTGTAACAAATTGTGCAGTTGTGTTTAGGTAGTGAAGAGGGTCATGCTGGGGGTAGTGTTTTAGGGTTTAGGGTAGTGCAGTGGTGTTTGTGTAGTGTAGGGGTCATGCTGGGGGTAGATTTAGGGTTTAGGGTAGTGCAGTGGTGTTTGGGTAGTGTAGGGAGTCGTGCTGGGGGAGTGTTTTAGGGTTTAGGGTAGTGCAGTGGTGTTTGGGTAGTGTAGGGGTCGTGCTGGGGGTAGTGTTTTAGGGTAGTGCAGTGGTGTTTGGGTAGTGTAGGGGGTCGTGCTGGGGGTAGTGATTTAGGGTAGTGCAGTGGTGTTTGGGTAATGTAGGGGTACTGCTGGGGGTAGTGGTTTAGGGTTTAGGGTAGTGCAGTGGTGTTTGGGTAGTGTAGGGGTACTGCTGGGGGTAGTTTTTAGGGTTTAGGGTAGTGCAGTGGTGTTTGGGTAGTGTAGTGGTTCGTGCTGGGGGTAGTTTTTTAGGGTTTAGGGTAGTGCAGTGGTGTTTGTGTAGTGTAGGGGGCAGTGTTTTAGGGTTTAGGGTAGTGCAGTGGTGTTTGTGTAGTGTAGGAGGTCGTGTTTTAGGGTTTAGGGTAGTGCAGTGGTCTTTGGGTAGTGTAGGGAGTCGTGCGGGGGTAGTGTTTTAGGGTTTAGGGTAGTGTAGGGGGTCATGCAGGGGTAGTGTTTTAGGGATTAGGGTAGTGCATTGGTGTTTGGGTAGTGTAGGGGGTCATGCGGGGGTAGTGTTTTAGGGTTTAGGGCAGTGCAGTGGTGTTCGGGTAGTGTAGGGGGTCGTGCTGGGGGAGTGTTTTAGGGTTTAGGGCAGTGCAGTGGTGTTCGGGTAGTGTAGGGGGTCGTGCTGGGGGAGTGTTTTAGGGTTTAGGGCAGTGCAGTGGTGTTCGGGTAGTGTAGGGGGTCGTGCTGGGGGAGTGTTTGAGGGTTTAGGGCAGTGCAGTCGTGTTCGGGTAGTGTAGGGAGTTGTGCTGGGGGTAGTATTTTAGGGTTTAGGGTAGTGCAGTGGTGTTCGGGTAGTGTAGGGGTCATGCTGGGGGTAGTGTTCTAGGGTTTAGGGCAGTGCAGTGGTGTTTGGGCAGTATAGGGGTAATGCTGGGGGTGGTGTTTTAGGGTTTAGGGCAGTGCAGTGGTGTTCGGGCAGTGTAGGGGTCGTGCTGGGGGTGGTGTTTCAGGGTCTAGGGCAGTGCAGTGGTGTTCGGGCAGTGTAGGGGGTGGTGTTTCAGGGTTTAGGGCAGTGCAGTGGTGTTCGGGCAGTGTAGGGGTCGTGCAGGGGTGGTGTTTCAGGGTTTAGGGCAGTGGTGTTTGGGCAGTGTAGGGGGTTGTGCTGGGGTGGTGTTTCAGGGTTTGGGGCAGTGCAGTGGAGTTCGAGCAGTAAAGGGGTCGTGCTGGGGGTGGTGTTTCAGGGTTTAGGGCAGTGCAGTGGTGTTCGGGCAGTGTAGGGGGTGGTGCAGGGGGTGGTGTTTCAGGGTTTAGGGCAGTGCAGTGGTGTTCGGGCAGTGTAGGGGGTCGTGCAGGGGGTGGTGTTTCAGGGTTTAGGGCAGTGCAGTGGTGTTCGGGCAGTGTAGGGGGTCGTGCTGGGGCTGGTGTTTCAGGGTTTAGGGCAGTACAGTGGTGTTCGGGCAGTGTAGGGGTCGTGCTGGGGTTGGTGTTTCAGGGTTTAGGGCAGTGCAGTGGTGTTCGGGCAGTGTAGGGGATTGTGCTGGGGCTGGTGTTTCAGGGTTTAGGGCAGTGCAGTGGTGTTCGGGCAGTGTAGGTGGTCGTGCTGGGGCTGGTGTTTCAGGGTTTAGGGCAGTGCAGTGGTGTCCGGGCAGTGTAGGGGTCATGCTGGGGCTGGTGTTTCAGGGTTTAGGGCAGTGCAGTGGTGTTCGGGCAGTGTAGGGGGTCTTGCTGGGGCTGGTGTTCCAGAGTCTAGGGCAGTGCAGTGGTGTTCGGGCAGTGTAGGGGGTCTTGCTGGGGCTGGTGTTTCAGGGTTTAGGGCAGTGCAGTGGTGTTCGGGCAGTGTAGGGGTCGTGCTGGGGGTGGTGTTTCAGGGTTTAGGGCAGTGCAGTGGTGTTCGGGCAGTGTAGGGGTCGTGCTGGGGCTAGTGTTTCAGGATTTAGGGCAGAGCAATGGTGTTCAGGCAGTGTAGGGGGTTTTGCTGGAGGTGGTGTTTCAGGGTTTAGGGCAGTGCAGTGGTGTTCGTGCAGTGTAGGGGGTGGTGTTTCAGGGTTTAGGGCAGTGGTGTTCAGGCAGTGTAGGGGGTCTTGCTGGGGTTGATGTTTCAGGGTTTAGGGCAGTGCAGTGGTGTTCGGGCAGTGTAGGGGGTCGTGCAGGGGGTGGTGTTTCAGGGTTTAGGGCAGTGCAGTGGTGTTCGGGCAGTGTAGGGGGTCGTGCTGGGGGTGGTGTTTCAGGGTTTAGGGCAGTGCAGTGGTGTTCGGGCAGTGTAGGGTGTCGTGCTGAGGGGTGGTGTTTCAGGGTTTAGGGCAGTGCAGTGGTGTTCGGGCAGTGTAGGGGGTCGTGCAGGGGGTGGTGTTTCAGGGTTTAGGGCAGTGCAGTGGTGTTCGGGCAGTGTAGGGGGTCGTGCAGGGGTGGTGTTTCAGGGTTTAGGGCAGTGCAGTGGTGTTCGGCCAGTGTAGGTGGTCTTGCTGGGGGTGGTGTTTCAGGCTTTAGGAGTGCAGTGGTGTTCGGGCAGTGTAGGGGGTCTTGCTGGGGGTGGTGTTTCAGGGTTTAGGGCAGTGCAGTGGTGTTCGGGCAGTGTAGGGGGTCTTGCTGGGGCTGGTGTTTCAGGGTTTAGGGCAGTGCAGTGGTGTTCGGGCAGTGTAGGGGGTCGTGCTGGGGGTGGTGTTTCAGGGTTTAGGGCAGTGCAGTGGTGTTCGGGCAGTGTAGGGGGTCGTGCTGGGGCTGGTGTTTCATGGTTTAGGGCAGTGCAGTGGTGTTCGGGCAGTGTAGGGGGTCGTGCTGGGGGTGGTGTTTCAGGGTTTAGGCAGTGCAGTGGTGTTCGGGCAGTGTAGGGGGTCATGCTGGGGGTGATGTTTCAGGGTTTAGGGCAGTGCAGTGGTGTTCGGGCAGTGTAGGGGGTCTTGCTGGGGGTAGTGTTTAGGGTTTAGGGCAGTGCAGTGGTGTTCGTGGCAGTGTAGGGGGTCGGGCTGGGGTGGTGTTTCAGGGTTTAGGGCAGTGCAGTAGTGTTCGGGCAGTGTAGGGGATCGTGCAGGGGTGATGTTTCAGGGTTTAGGGCAGTGCAGTGGTGTTCGGGCAGTGTAGGGGGTCGTGCTGGGGGTGGTGTTTCAGGGTTTAGGGCAGTGCAGTGGTGTTCGGGCAGTGTAGGGGGTCGTGCAGGGGGTGGTGTTTCAGGGTTTAGGGCAGTGCAGTGGTGTTCGGGCAGTGTAGGGGTCGTGCTGGGGCTGGTGTTTCAGGGTTTAGGGCAGTGCAGTGGTGTTCGGGCAGTGTAGGGGTCTTGCTGGAGGTGGTGTTTCAGGGTTTAGGGCAGTGGTGTTCGGGCAGTGTAGGGGGTCTTGCTGGGGGTGATGTTTCAGGGTTTAGGGCAGTGCAGTGGTGTTCGGGCAGTGTAGGGGGTCTTGCTGGGGGTAGTGTTTCAGGGTTTAGGGCAGTGCAGTGGTGTTCGTGCAGTGTAGGGGGTCGTGCTGGGGATGGTGTTTCAGGGTTTAGGGCAGTGCAGTAGTGTTCGGGCAGTGTAGGGGTCGTGCAGGGGGTGGTGTTTCAGGGTTTAGGGCAGTGCAGTGGTGTTCGGGCAGTGTAGGGGGTCGTGCTGGGGGTGGTGTTTCAGGGTTTAGGGCAGTGCATTGCAGTGGTGTTCGGGCAGTGTAGGGGTCGTGCTGGGGGTGGTGTTTCAGGGTTTAGGGCAGTGGTGTTCGGGCAGTGTAGGGGGTCTTGCTGGGGTGATGTTTCAGGGTTTAGGGCAGTGCAGTGGTGTTCGGGCAGTGTAGGAGGTCTTGCTGGGGGTAGTGTTTCAGGGTTTAGGGCAGTGCAGTGGTGTTCGGGCAGTGTAGGGGGCGTGCTGGGGGTGGTGTTTCAGGGTTTAGGGCAGTGCAGTGGTGTTCGGGCAGTGTAGGGGGTCGTGAAGGGGGTGGTGTTTCAGGGTTTAGGGGAGTGCAGTGGTGTTCGGGCAGTGTAGGGGGTCATGCTAGGGTTGGTGTTTCAGGGTTTAGGGCAGTGCAGTGGTGTTCAGGCAGTGTAGGGGGTCGTGCAGGGGCTGGTGTTTCAGGGTTTAGGGCAGTGCAGTGGTGTTCGGGCAGTGTAGGGGTTCGTGCTGGGGGTAGTGTTTTAGGGTTTAGGGTAGTGCAGTTGTGCTTGTGTAGTGTAGGGGGTCGTGCTGGGGGTAGTGTTTTAGGGTTTAGGTAGTGCAGTGGTGTTTGTGTAGTGTAGGGGTCATGTTTTAGGGTAGTGCAGTGGTGTTTGGGTAGTGTAGGGGGTCGTGCTGGGGGTAGTGTTTTAGGATTTAGGTTAGTGCAGTGGTGTTTGGGTAGTGTAGGGGTCATGCTGGGGGTAGTGTTTTAGGGTTTAAGGTAGTGCAGTGGTGTTTGTGTAGTGTAGGGGGTCGTGCTGGGGGTAGTGTTTTATGGTTTAGGGTAGTGCAGTGGTGCTTGTGTAGTGTAGGGGGTCATGCTGGGGGTAGTGTTTTAGGGTTTAGGGTAGTGCAGTGGTGTTTGTGTAGTGTAGGGGGTCATGTTTTAGGGTAGTGCAGTGGTGTTTGGATAGTGTAGGGGGTCGTGCTGGGGGTAGTGTTTTAGGATTTAGGTTAGTGCAGTGGTGTTGGGGTAGTGTTTTAGGGTTTAGGGTAGTGCAGTGGTGTTTGTGTAGTGTAGGGGGTCATGCTGGGGGTAGTGTTTTATGGTTTAGGATAGTGCAGTGGTGCTTGTGTAGTGTAGGGGGTCGTGCTGGGGGTAGTGTTTTAGGGTAGTGCAGTGGTGTTTTTGTAGTGTAGGGGGTCATGTTTTAAGATGCAACGCTCCAATACCTGACCAGTCTGCACTACATAAAACTGCAAAAAACTAAAAATAAAAAGTGTTTTTCACACTTTTGTCATTGGGCTATATGTGGGCTACATCTGGGTAATATTTGTGCTACATTTGGGCTCTTTTTTCACTGGTGGCCATCTTGGAAGACTTCTTTGTTATGAAGTTTCCTAATTTCCTCATTTACCCGCTTCCATGCGCGGCCGATTTTCGCCCTGTGCGAGGCGTTTCATTAAGCGGACGGGTTCATGACGAGCTCAGCTCGTCATGCGCACACGAGCACTGCGCAGCATGACGAGCTGAGCTCGTCATGAGCATGGAAGGGGTTACTGCAGTCTCCTCAGTAGGAAATGCTTTCAGTTTTTTACTTTGATTCCATCAAGAAGGCATTCAGATGTGTCACACATTTGCCATAAATTCAGAATGTTAGCACTCTAGTTGTTCATTAGATCACTGTAGTAAAGCTACTGCTCACCAAGGAGTTAACTGGAAGTCTACTGCTGGTATTGAAAGTAATTGTTTCAGTCTGCATGTCAGAATTTTCTAATGAAATAGAAGAGGATTTGAGATCTCACTTAAAACATGCACTAAATTTTCTTTTTGCAGCACTAACCATAATTTCTATGGCAAAATGAACCCCTCATTTTGTTCCTTTTTAAATTAAATGTTTTAAGTGTTACCAGTTTATTCCAATCAAGATGGCTTCAGGTGTGCCAAACTTTTGTCATAAGTAAGGCTGTTAGCACTCTAGTTGTTCTTTAGAACACTCTGGGAAGCTGCAGTAGAACACAAAGGCATCAACTGACAGGCTGCTCCTGTTGAAATATAACAGGAAGATATTTGAGATCTCACTTAAAACATGTCCTAATTTTTCTTTCTACAGCACTAACCATAATTTCTATGGCAAAATGAACCCCCTCATTTTGTTCCTTTTTAAATTAAATGTTTTAAGTGTTACCAGTTTATTCCAATCAAGATGGCTTCAGGTGTGCCATACTTTTGTCATAAGTAAGACTGTTAGCACTCTAGTTGTTCTTTAGAACACTCTGGGAAGCTGCAGTAGAACACAAAGGCATCAACTGACAGGCTGCTCCTGTTGAAATATAACAGGAAGATATTTGAGATCACACTTGAAACATGTCCTAATTTTTCTTTCTACAGCACTAACCATAATTTCTATGACAAAATGAACCCCATCAATTTGTTCCTTTTTAAATTAAATATTTTAAGTGTTACCAGCTTATTCCAATCAAGATGGCTTCAGGTGTGCCATACTTTTGTCATAAGTAAGGCTGTTAGCACTCTAGTTGTTCTTTAGAACACTCTGGGAAGCTGCAGTAGAACACAAAGGAATCAACTGACAGTCTCTGCCCTTGTTGGATGTACATGTTTTACTGAGAATGTCAGACTTCATTCTCACATGACTGAGAAAGATAATGTGAATTTACAGAAAATATGCTCTCATTTTAGCTTCTGGAGCACCTTCCAAAACTGTATGGGACAAGCATGTGAAAATAGTTTTCTCTCAAACATGATTCATGATATCCCAGCAGAAGGTTTTTCACAGGGTAAAATCACCTTAGAACACACCACAATTCCTGAAATTAGTATGGTACCATCAACAAATGAATTCTAATGTAACTAAAGTCTGTTATCACCCTTTATAGTTCTCCTTTTGGTAACCCTCAAAATCTTTGATTCACTACAATGCATTTCAATGGGGTACTATCATTTATATTGGTCCCAAGATGGCTGCCAGCAATTCCAGGATGAAGTGCTGACAGCCAATCAGATCTCACGATGACATGTGTGGTTAGGGCTCCGCCCAGATATATATGTGTTTTTACTTTTGATTTTCTCAGCAACTACTGAACGGATTTACACCATTTAACAAAAAGGGTTCTTTCTGAACCAAGAACTACCTCTTTGCCAAATTTGGTGTAATTCCGTTCAGCAGTTCGGGCTGTAGCCTTGCATAAAGTTTCCTATGGGAAATTGATTTTCTGACTCTTATTTTTTAATTTCTCCGCAACTACTGAACGGATTTACACCATTTAACAAAAAGGGTTCTTTCTGAACCAAGAACTACCTCTTTGCCAAATTTTGTGTAATTCCGTTCAGCAGTTCGGGCTGTAGCCGTGTCTAAAGTTTCCTATGGGAAAATGAATGGGGAAAACACGTTTTGGGACCCCCCTTTTTCTCGGCCCCCGCTGACGAATCACCCCAAAACTTTCAGGGTAGGAGCGGACCGGAGCGGGCCATAAAGTTTGAAAATTTTGCGAAGATTCGTCAACCGACGCAAGAGCTATTTCAAATAGAATGTCGCGGATTTCCTATGGAAAATAGGTCCTAACTATAACTATCTACTGGCAACCGCCAGTAGATAATATATATATATATATATATATATATATATATATAGACACATGTATGTATAGCCATGTTTTCATGTCTATTGTTTGCTCATTCTATTGTATACCTTTCAATCCCTTCATGTAGATGCAGGTTTGTGAATTTCTGAGTTATTTTAATGTGTACCTAAATTTGTCCATGGATGATCTTTTACATCTTTAAGTCTTTCTATAGATTTATTGATATCTGTGTGTGTGTGTGGAGCCTGTGTGCATGTATGTGACAACTTCCGCTGTCTGTGCTGCTTGTCTTTAATTTGTGTAGGTGTGCATTTATAAGAAAGTGGGTGAATATGTGGAAATGTGGCTATGGAAGCAAGTGCATTCCTCCCTAAACTGCTGCCTCGTGCCTGCAAGATCTGTAAAACGTGAGGGATACCTCTGCAGTCTTTGTCTGTAACATCTGTTGAACATGAGAAATAGCTCTGCTGTCTAAAGCCTCAGTTTATTAGATCTGTGAAAGCCGAGTGATAGTTTGCTGTGCCTAGCATCAGTATTGAATATCTATGCAATGTGAGACATTTGCTGCCTGAGACTTTAATTTTTAGGTAACCTGAGCAAACATCCTTCTTTTCGAAGGCTGGGCCTGTAAGACTGGTGTAACATGAGACTTAGCTATTTTAGACTTAGCTGTCTGAGGCCTCTACCCATAGGATCTGTACCCTATGAGATGGACATGCAGTCTACGGTTTGAAATCTGGGAATATAAATGGACAGCTCTGCTGGATGGGTTGGTACAATCACTGGTATGTGGACTGTAAATCATGGGTGTGCATGATCTGTGTAACTGTATAGATAACTTTGCTATAAGCTGCCTGTGAACATGTGCATACCTTAGGCAACGATGTGCCATCTAAGGGGCAAGCTGTTATCGTGTTTGTAACTTGAAGAATTTATTTGCTTTCTGAGGCCGTGCCTGTAGGGACTGCGCAACCTGAAAGAGAGCTATAATGTCTGAGTACTGAGCCTGTAAGTTCTTTGCAAACTGATAGCTCTGCTGCAGGAGACCTACGTCTGGGCCACTTGACAGACAGTTCTCCTGTCCTATGCATGAGCCTGTGAAATCTGTGTGCCTGTAATGTATGCACCTCACCAGATACAGTTGCTGTTCAACGCCTAAGCCTGTAGGATGTGGTCAACTTGAGACATAGCTCTGCTGAGACATCTGTATAACCTGAGGGATAGCTCTGCCATCTGAGGCCCGAGCCGTTAAGATCTCTGTAACCTGAAGAATGTTAACTGAGGCTGGGCCTGTAACATTTCTGCAACTCTGCTTCTTGAGTCTTGAGTCTGAGGACAGTTGTCTTGTCTTGTCTTAGCCTTGAGCCTGTAAGACCCAGCGGACAGTTATGTTGTCTAATGCCTGAACCTGTACATTATGTACAACCTAAGAGATATATCTCGTGCCTGAGCCCAGAGCCTCTCCTGTTAGTGTAAAACATCGAATAACAGTTCTGTCTGTGAAAAGTATCTATAAAGCCCTTTAGAATGTGTCCAAGCCTTTCAAAACCTTCAGAAGAGCCCCAGTTTCCACCTCACACCTACTAAAGCTTGCCTCATATCCATTGCGGCTGAGATTTCAAGGTGCCTTCTCTTCAAGATTTCCAAATCTTGGTCATATAAGGTATTCAATTCTTGTCCCCCAATTTATCCCACCCTCTCACCGCCCCCTGAAAGCCTCCCATTCATTCACTCGCCTCTCGCTGAGCCATTACCAGCCCTACGAGCAAAAAGTACGTAGAAAGAGAGAAAAAAAAGGAAAAAATATCGGTCGCTAGGCGACCGGGCTCCCGTTGCTAAGGCCGCGTGGGCGGACAGACGCGTTAGTAACCGTGATGAAAGAATTTCGTTCAGAAAAAAAATCATAAAGAAAAGAAAGGATGTGATGGGGCGATGGGGGATAGGTGATATAAAAAAAAAAAAAAGAAATCCGCATTAAACATCACATCGAGTGACCAACTTTGAACCACCTGTGTTGGACGTTCTTCGTCACCCGTTCGGCACCCTCGCTCCCCACCTCATACTGCGGCAAAAGCACGCGCCAAAGACAGGGAGTCCGCAATCTGGTCCGAATGCTGGCCATTCCCGCCAAAATAGAGGCTGGTGGCGATCAGACTTCCTGTAGCTTCTTGGCTCGACCTAGTGTAACAACTGGGTGATGTGGCCGACATGGAAGGTTGAGGTTACCAGTTCGGTCATTTCCCTGACTGTACTTACACTACTGATTGTACCTATGTATGTAGAGTGCTTCACAGGCAACCTCATGCGTCAGAATCATCGGGAAGTGTTCACTTTGTTGATTGAGACATTTTTGGGAGTTGTGAATTCAATTTAAAGACCATAAAATAACAATGCAGGTGTTTGGGAGGCAAGAAGGGTGGTCATTGTGGCTTTTTAGGACCAATGATAGTTCATATCCTACTATGGCTTAACAAGGGTGACATGGGTCCTAATGCAAGGAAAGAGGGCAAGCCTATCCCCAGGTTGAATAGTAAAACACAACCATATTTGGGGTGTGGTAGAGCCCTCACAGCCCAGGGCCCCATTGAGGCTGCAGCTGACGCACCAATAATAGCTACACCTTTACATATCCTAAGTATGTGAGAAACACCACAAGACTTATCCTGACCCAGGATGCTAATATTCCTGTAATTCAAAAAGATAATCCTTGCATGGTTTCAGGCTTTAATACCAGGCCAGGTAAAATTCTGATCTCCATCTAACTCACAACAACTATAGTGACAAGCAAAGGGTCTGTCTACTCTACACGCTTATGTCCATACTAAGCCTTGAATCTTGACCTCATGTGATTCTGTCTTACATCCATACCTCCATTCCACTGGATGCCTTAAACCTTCTCTGGCCCCAGGGTTGTCTTTGCTCACTCAGTCTTGGTATTCGTCCCATCTACCCTAGTTTCAGAGTGTGCCATACTTTAGCAAGCATTGGCAAAGCCAAAGGTTCTGGAGTTGACTGGCAGTCTTTTGAATTTGTCAATGCTTGTTTTGTTTTGACCTGTTTTTTTTTTTTTTTTTAAATGTGATATTGGGGGAGGTGCTTATCCCTCACCAATATGAAAAATTAAAAGCATAAGCTAAAATCCAAAATATGTTTTGTTTTAAAAAAGCTTCCATTGCCTTAGTTCATCGCACTGAAGGGAACCACTTTGTGAGCGGATGTGCTCCTTGAGAAACAGCAGAATGCCATCACTCACAGTGAAGTTAGCCAATGGCTGAAGTGGGTTGACCATTTGCTTCATGCTGTATGCTGTAGTGGGTAAAAAATATGTGAATGGCATAACAACAACGAAGCAATGGAAGAAGAGGGCCGCATGAAAGCCCCCATAGGTGTGTATAATGTATATTTATAACTTTCATAAGATCAAAAGGTCATGGCAGACATAGAAGTGACTTCCTATATGAGGCCACCCACCTGAAAAGTGAAAAGTGGAAAATGGTTTGTGAGTCGGAAAATCCCTATCATTTTGCTGACTCGTGATACTAAATGTTTATTTTCAGCTTACTGTGCGTCTTCCTCATCACAGTCCTTATTCAGTGAAGGCGAGTCCTCACCATCGGGCCCTAAACTTAGAAAAGGTCCTTTCATAGAATCTTTTCCTGGGGAACTTTACCCTTTACTGTAATGACAAGTCTTCCATTTGGTTCCTCAGGTAAGATTTATTCAACAATACAGGAGCAGCCACCACAGAGATCGTCTTCAAATCACTACTGCCATCTCTCGAATTTCCCATCCTTCACCCTGACATGTGGATAAAAAGCTAACTTAAAACATTGCTCCCAGTAGTACATATATTCATACTTAATATATTCTGGGAACTTTGCAGGACAACATTTAGTTCTTGAACTTCTTCTTTAACACATCCACAAATTCCTTAGCATGCCCACCATTTTTGGGGTCCGTTCCCATTACCCTTGACACCACATCTTCACAGACTTGCACATCCAGGAAAACATTACTATCATCCTCCATTCTCGGAAACTGCTCCGCATCCTTAGTCTCAGGACACGCAGGACTTCTGAAAACCGAAATTCTACTCATATTCCAAACTTTTTTTCCTTGAACGCTCTGTCATATACTTGAACCACATTAATAGCCTCTGACCACCTAGGTAACTCTTTCCCACTTGCCACAGGCCTCCTGATGTGAACGCAGCCACCAAAACAAATTCTAACACCAGACGGTTTTTCTCTGCTCTTATTCATACTTCTCTTCATTTTCCCTTGATTGGTTTCCACACGCTCCCTGGTTTTCTTATAGTCATTGTAAACTTCCGACTCACCACAACACTCCTTCAACCACCAAGAAGCCAACTTGGTCCCCAGCTTCGAGCAACGCAATAGTTCAAAAGGTGAACATCCTGTGGCCATATTGGGCATAGTGCAATATGACAAAGTTGCCTGCAAAGCCTTCCTCCAAGGCAAACCTCCCTTGCAAGCCAGCTGAATGGATTCTCTAACCACACGGTTAAACCTCTCAGTCTGACCATTGGACTGGGGATAATAATTAGCGGTTTTATTATGTTTCACCCCACACCTTGACAAATAACCTTCAAAAGACTTACTGACAAACTGGGCTCCATTGTCAGAAACCATATTTTCTGGCAAACCTTCCCAGCAAAAGACATCCTCCAAAAACTCAATAATAACTTCTGAAGTTACTTTCTAAGTCATTTTAACCTCAGGCCATTTAGAAAAACAGTCCACAAGAACAATGACAAATGCTTCTTTCCCAGAAATAGTACAAAAGGGACCTAAGATGTCTATACCCAACTTCCTCTATGATCCAGAAGCAAATTCAACTGGAGAAGATTCTGTGACACACAGTTTTACCATCTTGTCGCTATTTGCACACAAACAGCACTCTCTCACCAATTCCTCCACCATGCCATCAAACCAGGCCACCAGTAGAATCCCTGAATGTGCCTTTTAGTAGCAGACATATCAATATGCCCTTCATGCCCCCATTTGGTAAATTTCTTCCTAAGACCAAAAGGTGGGACAATTTCATTTCCATGAAACAAACAGAATCTATTGTACATCAACTCATTCCATACCTTAAAAAATACCACTGTTTTTCCACTCAACTTCGCTCATCTGGCCAACCTTTAATCATGTAATCACATACTAAAGTTAAATACATGTCTTTTTTTAATTGCTCCACCCAACACTCATTGGAAATCATCCCCAAATCATCATTAGAGTGATCCCAACCATTAATGTCCTCCATTGTATATGCCACTTCACAGTCACCTTCAGTATCACTTACATCAGACTTGGTACTTAATGGCAATCACGACAGAATATCAGAATGAACATTCAATCTACCTGAAACATGCTCAATCCTATACTGATATGATTGCAATTTGCCGACAAATGGGCCAGTCTAGCAGTCAAACTCCTGCCCCACCTGGAGAAAGAACATAAACCAGAGGTTCCCCACAAAAACTGCCTGAAATGGTCTGCTGCCCAGGTACATGCCAATAATAATTCTTTTTCTATTACAGAGTAGTTTCTTTCAGACTCCCTCAAAGCACAGGAAGCATACAACACCACATACTCCTCATCCTTCAACTTTTGTAACAGTGTGGCCCCAAATCCATAATTGTTGGCATCCACAGCAAAAATGCACTCCCTTCCAACATCGAATGACTTAAGAAAAGGAGCATTGACCAAATCTTTCTTGAGATCCACAAAAGCATTATCTTGTTCTAGCCCCCACAAAAACTCATTGTTCTTTCTCAGCAACTTGTGGAGACACTCAACTTTGGCAGTAGAGTTATCAATAAATCTAGAGTAAAACTCTTTAAGACCCCAAAAATGATAACAATTGTTAATCCTTTAATCTGCTTTCTGGCCGGTGCATTTCAAACTGCTGCTCTGTGCTGCTCTGTGCTGGGGTGGGACTCAGTCCCCCAGCGAACACCGCTCATCGCTTACCTGAGGGAGGTGGGAGGAGCCTCTCTGCACCCTCAAAGGCACACTCTGTTTCCCGCAGCACGGGACGCCTTTAATCTGCTTTCTGGCCGGTGCATTTTGAACTGCTGATCTGTGCTGCTCTGTGCTGGGGTGGGACTCGGTCTCCCAGCAAACACCGCTCATTGCTCACCTGAGGGAGGTGGGAGGAGCCTCTCTGCACCTTCAAAGGCGCGCTCTGTTTCCCACAGCGGACGCGCCCGGGCAAAGCCCGCGCCAAGGACTGGCCCGTCTGCGCTTGTCAAAGCCCGGAGGAGGCTGGGCTGGGCCCCCCCTAACACCTGGATTTCCAGTGGAAGACTCTGGAGGAAAAAGTAAAAATGGGAAAGAAGAAGACCAACCCATTAGCATCAGAAGAGGTAACCATTACTGCCTTAGACTCTTTCCTAGCAAAAGCAACAACAGCCATTGCAAAAGAGATTGCTATAACGGAAAAAAAACTCTCATTGGGGGGCGGGAGCAGCGAGCCAGGGTCTTCTGTAATATCTGAAAGTGTAACCCAGCTAATGATATCACGAGAGGTGACCCCAAAACCTCCGCTCCCTGAGTCATCGACCTGTATTTATTCTCGTTCCACTCCCAGCATGGAAACCCTTTGGACTCCTGCTACCAAAGACACTGTGAAAAGGAAGAGAGGACTTACAAAAGAACATCCCCCTATTACTTCAAAGAGGCCACGGCGGTGCCTATCGAGGAAGCCTAACGCTATTCCTCAAGATCCCTGATTAATGTAGCTTTGTCGCCTGAGAATGGGGATGAAAAGTGGAATAAACTTTGTGACAAAGTCTGTGATAAGTTGTCTTTGCTACTGCAACCAATAACACTACGCTTGGCTTCCATAGAGCGTATGTTGCAGGATTTAGTATCTAATAAATCAGTTAGGATGGGGGGAGAACGTTCTATGACACAATCAAATATAACCCCAAGCGAAACCTCACTGAAACCCACCAGGTTATACGTGCGCAAATAATGCCCCACCGGGACCAAAGGAGACCAGACTCACCAGTCCCTTCTGGCCCAATTAACACATGTTACAGACCTTTTAATACTCAAAATATAGGTACCAACAAGGGGATTGTAACTGAGGATCTAGTTATGGCAGCGCCACAAGGTTCCAATACATGGATGGAAAATAGAGATGGTCTTCTTGGGAGTGACGTACAGGGACCTGGGAGGCGGACTCATCATGCGGATACTTTGGGGAGAGAAAGTAAAACTAATCATATAAACTTACCCCCTGCTGCATGCCCATACTTCTTAATAATGCTAAATGTCTTGGTCCTAAGAGAAAATCAACAAGAATCAACAGGCCAACTCATAGATAAAGCACAGCACTGGATAGCGAAGTTCACAAGAGCTGGTCCCCTTATACAGGACCACTTGATTATGGCCAGGATAATTCCATGGGTAGGGCCATTGTTAAAAATAATTGAGGGCGATTGCATAATCCTTAATTTGGATAACCCTTGTTTGGTGGGTGACCTGCTAAACCAATTACCATCAGCTCCCTCCCTAATGTCTCAGATCTATGTTGTACCATTAGGTTATTTTTACAAACCACCCCGTCCAGATCTGCTTAGATCCTGTAGGCCACAAGGAAGGGTTGTGGGCAATTTTTCTAGGCCGCTACTGAGCGATAGTCAGTGTATTCCTACCAGAAATAGATTCTTCGCACTAGAAAGTATGGATAGTTGTGATTGACTCGTATCCCCCGGCCAGGCCTCGCACTATACAAATCAGGTAAACCAGGGTGATGATAAAAGAAGACACTCCAGAACGTATTTTATAAGACAAAATGATACAGAGCCTGTAGTAAAGAGACCGAAGGTACATTTGAGGAGGGGTCTTCTTTCATGCAAAAGTCATAGCCTTTCGAGGGTGGTTGGAACCACAAGATTCATCAGTAAACCTCTACTGACTGCCTCAAATATGGATTGCTTCATTCCCTCAACAGGCCATGAGCATGTTTTACTGCATTGAATGGGGATATTGCCCAGCAGGTGACATCATGAGCAATTTAAGATGGACATTCTTGCTTTAGGCCCAATTCACAAAAGATTGTGTTCACCTGCACACAGAGATTTTTGTTCCAACTACTACTATTTTTGTGCTGAACTACATTTTGTGGATTTTCAAAACTTTCCTGGGCTATGCCTGGAATGCTGCGCCAGTCACAGATTTTGAGGCGTAATCCTGAGAAAGCCATGTGGGTTCATTTTTTTGTTTCACGTTGGTATTTCCCAATGTAGGACTATACACTAGGGGCGATTCCTACGCCATGGCGGAGGAGCGTCGCCCTACTGGCTAAGAGCCAGCAGGTGAAAAATAAAACGACGGCTCTGAGCCAGCGTGTGCAGAGAGGTGCCGGGCTGTGGTCATGGGAGGGAGGAGGAGGACTGGGTTGTACACTTATAAGTGCGCATGTGTGTTTGGTTGGCTGGGTTGGAGAAACAGCACAAGCTTCCTGTCCTGAGCAGAGCGTCAAACATCCAATGAAGAGTGTCAAACCAGCCCGCTCAGGCCAATCCCCATGCCGCTCTCATAGCATGAGAGCAGCACGAGGATTGCACAGGGAGTCTCTGCTGCTGTCCCAGAGTCTGCTGGGACAAGGAAGCAGCAGAACACCAAGGGGCGAGGAGCGATGCGGCCGGCAGCTTCAGGTAAGTGTTTTTTTTTTACCCCCTCCCGAGCTTCCCACCTACCACCTCTTCATTGTGACGGCCGCCACTGCTATACACATTTTCTTTTTTTTTCCTTTGGAGAACATCACTCCCATGTCTCTACAAAGCTTGCAGGTCTTCCTTTACCCTTCCCACCCTGGATTATGATTTATTTCTTCCCATTGACAGGAATACGTTTCTGTACATTTCCAAGGTGAGAAAGAGTCAGAGACGATTTTGTGACTTGTCATATACTCACATCTTTGTGGGTATTCATAGACTTTCATGGATTTGTAAAGCTCATTTCTCAAGCCATTTCAGGAATTTTCTCATCGTCATTTTTTACTACCTTGGAGTAATATTCTGTGCGGATTAATAAGGGGTTATAACAGGAAGATCATCTGCTGTGAATTCCTTGCATTGGTAAATCCAGCTATTTGAGTTTGTAAATCTGATTCATGGCGTCTGTGAATTGGGCCCTTAATGTTTGTTGTGTATTTCAAAAACAAAAAACTGTTCAGTCAGAAAGCAGAAACACATGATAGCCATATCGGGCTGCAGAGTTTTGACTCATAGAAAGTTGAAATAAATACCATTCCTTCTTCATCCTCCGTATATGGTTTTTAATCTTATCAGAGGCACCCCCAATAAAATATACCTTGGATGAACCACTAGATAATTTTATCTTTATTTTTCTGGATCCCTCTGGATTATTTATCTTCAATATATAAGACCTGCATAATTTGGTTGCGCACTTTCAGGCAAGGATTACCCTTGGATGTGGACAGGACCCGATGATGAAGCATGCCATGATTTTCAGGTGCAGGATCTTTGTTCAAACTTTTGTCGCTCTTATCAGGGAGGTGGTTACACTTGTAATTTTGTTTTTCTATTTCGCTATACCTTTTTGTGTTGAACATATATTTAGGGAAGATTTATTAGTGAACCCTGAATCCTCTCTCTCCATCTCTTGTGATTGCGGGGAGCTTTGACATAGTCATGGGCATCACAAGCAATGCTTATCTACTGATAAGCAGCATGAGATCTCACTGCACATTGAGCCACATCACTAAAAGTGCATATTAACAGATAGTCAGAACATCTTTCCTGCCAATACATGGCTCGCAGCACCTATTAATGGGTAACCAGTGTGAAGTGACATCCCATACTGCAGGACCATGGTGGGACAGAATCTCTAACACTCACCAAGACGAGGTTCACTAAAAATTAGTAGACATCTCATATAAGAGATATTGTGTCATAACTGTTGCCTGTTTGACCGTTTTGCCAGATTCTGTTCATTTTGTCATAGTTGTTGTGCTTTTGGGCACGGTGCACAGCGAGCCTCGCCACTCCCTTTCCCGCTGCCCGCCGCTTCTGCCTCCCAGGACTTACTTAATGGAGGCCACAGCGCGGCCACGCCACTGGCGTGCCAAAGGCAAGCCTGTCTGCATCCGTCCGTCCATGGGTAGGAATCATGGGAAAAGAAAGCACTAGGGAGCAAAGCTAGGGGTGCACAGGAAGAATTGGAGGATTGAGTGGATGAAGCTAGGAGACAAGTGAACAGGTTTGAGAATTTTCAGAGAGCATAGGGAAATCCTGGGATAGATTTCTGGAGAAGAGGGAATGGGCTGGTCCAGTGAAGGCACCTGCAATGGAGCATAGGCACAGGTGGTAGTGTAGGGTGCAGAGCCAATAGTGACCATGTTGGACTCTGGCAATCCTGCTGTAAATGCAGAAGGTAGCTTGAAGACTAGAGAGCGGGGACTGGCATGGCAGCCATGGACAATGGAATGAGTATCAGGTCAAAAGGCGATAGCAGGTGGGGAAGCAACACTAAATCCCTGAAAGGAGGGGTGCCACATTAGGGCTTGGCAACAACCTTAGATGGGCATCTCCTATGGAGCACTGAAGAATAGATTTAGGTGAGTGGCTGTAGACATATTCAAAGTATTGCACATAGAGACACAATGGAAAGAGGGCTTGAAGGTGGAGGAAAGGGAGCTGGCTAGGAGGCCAAGAGTACCCAGCAATATCAATACATGGACTGTGGCATTCACAATCTACACTGGGGTTTATTGTGAGTATTACCTGGAGTGTAGTATAGTACAACATAATTTACAAGGCTGATATATGTTTGGCGGCCTAGCATGCCTACATTACAATGAGAAATGTATGTGTAAGAGGGGTGTGGACCTGAAGAAATCTTGGTTAGAAAATGAGTTATGGCTTCAATGGGTGGTGTCCCCCAGATCAGTGCTTTCAGTGTACTAGGCTTCAATTTCCTTACATGCCTTTTCCAAGGCCTCTAACCGAGGAGGGATGGGGACCATTCAAGTGCAGTGGTGTTGGAGCATGCTGGAAATATAACAAAAGGATGTGCTACCATTTCTTGTGAAAATTTAGGCATGACTGCTCAAAATGTGGGTGCAGTTGCCTCTGCGTAGTCCTTCCAAGATCAAGAATCCGGCAGTGTTAGCAGTGGCCAAGGTACCTGGAGGGATGGTGGACAGGAAAGGACCTCCTATTAAACTGGAGTCAATAGAATAATGGATACAGCTGCAACCAGTATTTGTGATGGAATTAGATATTACTGCGGAGTTCCCGATCCCTCATGAAGGCCCAGGATGGGTAGATGGGCCAAAAAGTTTCAATCGATCAAGGGCAAGAAGAAAAGTTGTGAACGGAAGTGAAAGACAGGTGGCTGGTAGCCCCTTTTAAATGCCTCCTGATCTGATCATTTCACCTTTGGGCATTGTTCCTAAAAAAGTGAAAATGGACTTCAGACTGCTACACAATCCTTCTTAGATGTGAGGCTATTTTATTAACAATTTTATAGATCAAAACGTGTGTGTGTGTGGTGACCTACTACAACAGTAGTACGAATTGACAAAAATATAGAGCAGGTTTTAAGGGCAGAAAATTGGACACAAAGGCCCTGTTTATGAGTGGGTAGGCTTTTTACGGCCCTAGTGCAGACACTTGTTTGGGTAAGGGTTAGAATTACAACATTACTGCACCTGGTAATTACCGGGTGTGATTAAGACCTCACCCTTTGTTACATTTCGGCAGGTCTAATCCGCTGGAGTTTAAAATGAAAGGTGTATGGTATTTTCCTTAATATGCAGATTTTGGTGGATAAGCATAGAAATATGCATGTTATTCCCCAAAAACTCGGAATATCCAACAATTATCATATCTAATAAATTCCAAACACCTTGGTGGCTGATTTTTTATCAGGTGCAATACCTATTGCATCTGGAACGGCCACTCATAGTCATGATGGCTTTTCTGCTCAATATGGCTGCCCGGCCATTACCAGTATGCCCTGATGGTTTTAATCTGTGGAGAATACAATTTCAGAGACACATCTATGTTAGCAAAGCACTGCTAATGGTCTGTTCCATGTCGTGTGTCATATTTGAGACATTCAACACATTTGTGGAATGTGTGGTTCACAAAAATGTCAGGATTTTAGTAAGTGCAACACTATCTCGACAAAAATTATTAGTCGGGAAGAGTGGGTGAACGAGACAAATATGTGAGGCTGTTGAAAACACTGAAGAAGGTGGTGAAAGAAACTGGAGTACTGCTGGCACCGGATAAGGAGGTTGCTGGAGTCTGCATTGTGAAACAAATGCAAAAAGGAATTGAAAGAGATTAAGAGGGTTTGTATCATCTACCTAGTTTATAGTATCCTATCCAAAATGTAAATGTACCATCCTAGCTGGCCATCACATTTGCTTCTAGATCTCTAAAATTTACAGCGAAAGAATACACAGTTATTGAGACCAGCAGCAACAGTGGGCGCAGGAAATGTATGGTCTTTATTGTGGGATACAATGTTTATATCAAGACTGATCATAAGCCACTGAAGGCAATTTTGATGAATAGAGTTTAGTTTCCGTTTATCGTTGCATATGTAAATGGGTGATTAGTTTACAGGAGCACACTTTTAACAGTGAAACAATTCCAGGAGAAGGAAACAAAGCTGTCCAGATTAGAGAAGGTGGATGAGGTGCAGTCAGAAGAGGAAGGTGACCAGCTGTGGAATTTAGAAATGATGTGCATAATTGTGGAAGCGTGGTTTCTAAGGAGCAGACAGAGGAAGAGGTTATAAAAGATACATTTTTGTAGGCTATAGTAAGACCCATACAAGAGTAGTGGAAATTACAAAGAAACTCTTGAAAAGTGAATTAAAGCATTTATGTAAGGTCATGCAGGTGTAGTTGAAAGAAGATGGCTTGTTATTCACAGGAATTTAGCTTGTACTACCACACAGTGTAAGAGAAGGGTAATTGGGTTTAGCAAATGTTGGACTTTGGGAAATATTAAAACAAAGGTAATACTGGAGTGTCATTTTTGGTGGTCTGGGGGTAGACTCGGACGTGTTGGAGCAGAGGTCTTCAAACTGGGGCTCTGTGGCTGCATTACCAGGGGAATGCAAATGCCTCAACAGCTACTTGTAAATGAAGGAGGCCTGGAAGCGCGACTTTGTTTATTTGATGCATTTCCAAGTTGGGCTCATTTTATGTTTACAAATGGATAGAGACAGCTTCCATAGAGGGATGCCCCAAGGAAGATTGGGAGATATTGGGGCTCATTTTTGTAAAGGGCCAATAACTGCCATTAGTGCACTGTGGCCTGGGGTATGAGGGGCCACTTCACCCAAACTATGTCTGTCCTAAAATCAAAAAAGGGGACAAGTGTCCATGTACCTGCTTAGATTAGGGCCCATGTCACCCTTGCCACATAGGGAACAAGGCTGAAGAAACAGGGAGTGAAATTCTTATACAAAGGAGCAGATAGCCTTCTTTGGGCCTTATGCCTCGGAGTAATAGCCATTGGAATGGGCAGTGGAGACAGCCTGCTTCCCAGGGCTTTTAGGTATCATTGGTTCTGCAGGTGCAGATGTACTGGGGCCCAGGGGTGTAAGAGGCCCAAAAAGACTCAATTATAGCTGATTTACTAACTTTCCTTGCCTGAATTAGGGCCTAGTGCACCCTTGCTGTGCCAGTGTTACTTTTTATTTTGGACCAATGGCTTGGGGAGGGCGGTGGAAGCAGAGGAGACACCTTTGCTGGGACTCAGAGAGATGGCAGAGAGGATTGTGAGGCAAGATGGGAGGTCCTTGTTTTTAACAAAGGGCAGAGGAGACGTCCCACTTTGCAAGGCAGTAGCTACCATTAGTGAAGCATGTGCAGTGTTACTGGGACCCAAGGGTGTGAGAGTCCCACTGCATCACTGTCTTACTTTACAAAAGAGGCATGGGGTCTCATTTTCCATGCTAGTATTAGGGCTGAGGGTACCCTTGCTGCAAAGAGGGCTCAACACATGGGAACTCTTTTTTTTTTTTTTTTTTAAAGGGACAGGGATTCTCTTTCAAGATGATGGCCAGGAATAGTGGGGAAGGAGTGAAAGAGGCAAAGAATAGATCTAACTACTCAAGACTGCAGTCAACATTAGTGCAGAAGTTGAAGTTGCAATGAGTGACATATTCGTAGCACTCCAGTTATGGGGAGTAATGCTTTTTGGTCCACTTCTGTTTTTGTTTGATATATTTACTATTTTATAGATCTTACATTAGGCCTGGATTAAGAGCTGCATAAAGGGTTCTCATGAAATTATCACTTAAATCCTACCCTCTGCGCTCAGCTCTGCCTCTCCCGCTCCCCCAATACTTGCCATACAGTTTTGGAGGTGCCCGACTTAAAAACATTTTCCTTAGTGTGGCTCGGAATAGAAACGTTTAAAGAAAGGAAAGTGAGTCTATAGGACTGCAACATTTCTTTTGAATAGTGGGCAAATGGGAGCATTAGTTAAGCCCTGTCCAGCAGGGGCTGAATTTCATAAGGCTGGAACTTTCTACAGGATGGTGAAGGACTTTCCACCAAATTCAATATATGAGATAAATGGTATACCCTCAGATGGGATGGGATCTAGGGCCCAAAGTATTCTGGGAAAAGTGAACCATACGGTCAATTGGTCAGAGTGGTTGTCACACCTTTTCACCCAGTGTGGCCTATCAGTTGATTCCTAATCCCAGGGACCATTCAGATTGCAGCACCAGTGTTTCCCAAGCAGAGTCCTAGGCTGCTGCTGTGAAACTGGGAGGGACTACAGAGGTATCCCCTTGATGGACTTCAAGGGATTATCTTCCTTCAATCCTGACAAGTGATTTTTCCTGGTTACATGGTAGGGATTTCTATGTTGTGATGGCCAGTTTATTTTGCTGCATGCCTGGGTAAGGTTTACCTCATGCTGGAACTATAACGCCTTTTTGTCCATGGATCCCTAGAGACTGCCTTCTCAGGTTCAGGATTGACTAAATACTGGAACAAGAAAAGCCACCTTCAAAACTCTGCTCTAAAATAGATTCCAGTTCATTTACAGGTCACAACAGACACATACATCAATTATACATGTGTACTAGTTTTAAACAAAACATAGTTTTTATTATTTTTATACGGAAACATTTAATTTTCCATATTTTCTTGTTTTATCAATTAGTCCATCCATTTATGTATTTAGTCAAGCACATTTTTACAACAAAGACATACATTTTGTAATCTAATCCTCCCACCCATCACTTACATATCATCCAGACACTCAACCTAGAACATGCCATTCACACTTCATCATTCATACCATCAAGTTAAAACATACATAGCGCCTTTGGATGGAACATCCTATATTCAATGATCTCAATTACAAAAACACACAAATCAGCAATACAGTATCAAAATGTCCCATATTACATCTCACATGACACGTTTGGCAGTATTTATGTATATTTCACTTTTTCTTCTTTTCACATATATATATTAAACATCTGGATTGTTTAAATCCTTGGTAGGCGTCCCCAAGCTTAGGTGCTGGTGCCGGCATGCGTTTCGGTGTTAGTGACCAAAATACCACTCATCTTCTTCAGGCCACACACTGATTGAGTATGTAGAACACCCAATAAAAACAAGGAGGGTGGAGGAAAGCAAGGTGGCTTTGAATAAGATAAAATCTTATCAGGATGGCAACTCTGAACCAGGGACAGAACGTAACAAAGCCCCGAAGTTACTCAGGAAAAATTTGCAACTTCACTTCATGTCTATGAAGGGAATCCAAGACTGAGGGAAACATCAACACTTATAATCCGTATCCTTAGTGTAGAAGAAAGGTAAAAATGCAATCAAGGAAGAATGTAGCTGATAGCGCTCTCTACATCTAGGGTGACGAAGTCTCAAAAAACAGGAGTTCACGGGATGGACAAAGGAAGGCTAAATAGAGGACTCCCACATGGTCCCAGCCACACCTCGGGTTGGTGGACGCTCTCGCCGCAAACAGCAAAACACGAGTCAGGATTGACTAACCACCAGGCAGCCAGGCCTCCCAGTTGGCCAGTTGCATTGGAATTATCTGACCCTTCCCAGCTATTTAAAAGGTATATCCCTTCTAAGTTTGGAGGTTTGAGGGGGTTCTCCCCAACTCAGTGTTAGACTGTTTCCACAAGACTTCAGGAGCCCTAAAACCTTTTGAATGCAGCAGTTGAATCAGGGTATGTCAGTAGGGAGCGATGGTCCCTCACCTAATCAGGATGTTTTATGTGGCACTTGTACCCAGAGGAGACTTCAATATTTTGACATCGTCCATTAGAGACTAATTAAATATTCAGTTTTTTCTAGGGTTTAAAGATCAAGCTATGGACTTTGGCTCGTTTTATAAAAATGAACAGAAAAGAAAACTAAAACTGATCCTAGTTGTATCTTCAAAATATACACCCGCCATTGCCACTCCCTGTGTCATACGTCTGGAGTAACCTCCATATACCCCCAAGTTAATACTTTCAGCACCAAGGAGAGCTCTGGAGATTTTCTATAGAGATGAACTCTCATTTTATTTTTATTTTACAGAGTTTTATATAGCGTGAACTTGACCCGAATCGGGTATCAGAGCGCTTTACATAGCACCAGTTGCATTACATGAGGACACATTCATTTTTGTTAGGCACGGGGAGATTAAGTGATTTGCCCAGAATCACAGGATGTTCAGCGCCATTGCCGAGACTCGAACCCCGTTCCCCAGATTCGAGGTCGACCGCCCTAGCCGTTAGGCAAACTCCTCATAGGCCTTGAATCTCCAAAGAAAACTAAAAAAAAGGGCTCAAACGGTACAGCTCTGTTTTCTTTTTTATTTAAAAAAACTTTCAATGTTTTCGAAAAAGAAAGAATAAACCACAAACATGGACCAACTAGCAGTGCAATCAATTCAAATAAAATATTGTACGGTGGTCTGGAATGGGATTATTAAGTTATGTGTATACAATTTGCGAAACATATGGGTGAGTCTTTTCAGAGATGTACATTGACCAGCGTTACTTTATGCAAATTTGCACAGCTAATTATGCTGTAATAATAGCCTGATAAATGCAAAGACAGCAAGAGAGATTAAACTAAAAGCCTAAAAATAAAGTAGAGAAAAGTCTACGGTAACATTGTTATTGAAGACCAGAATGTTAAATCAAATTTAAAGTCAGCTATAGGAAGAGAGAGGGAGAGAAGGAGGGAGGGAGCTGTTTTTTCTAATACATGTGGAATGAAAGGACTAGATACTTTAGCCTGTCACTTTTTTCCTAATATCTGCTGTCGTTTTATTTTACGTTGTATACTACAGTTGTTTCTTTTTGGGTACCAATGCTGGCTGGATGTTGTTATTGATTATGTGTGTGATAACTGATAATGTTTTATTGTATTTGCCTCAACCTTGAAACAACGTTCGATGATCTGGGCCATGAGTGACTGACAAACTCAAAGAAGCAATGAACACCATCAGGCTGGAGACAAAGAAGACCAACAAAAGAAAAAAACAAGGTAACAGGCATTCTCCATTTATAAACGTAGGACCTGGAAGGAAATCCTCATATTCATTGGAAGCAACCCAATCCAACTTCAATTTAGGAAAGAGCAGGAGACGCGCCTCTCTAAAGAACACTACATCACATAGTAGTAACAGTCCACTACTGCTCTCATTGACTGGATCTTTGCCTATGACCCTGTTCAGTGCTCTGCTGCCTTTTGGATATGTTGGCGCTATACAAATACTACATGCGCACACATACATTGGGCATCTAACTTTATGCTGCAGAGCATCCTGGTCAGTAGATAAAAAATGAAATCTCACCTTAAATCCTGATTGGTAGTCGCTCCTGCATTAGAACCTTGGAAAAGCTTGTCAAAGTGAATGCATGGTACGTGGGTTTATTCTGACAGATCACTTTGTGTAGTAAACATGTTATGCAATTTCCCCAGGCCCCTATGTAACTATAATAATATCATTGCTGGAGTGCAAGGAACTATACAGTAGAAACCTCTACCCCTGCCATGCACCTCCATTTTGGTAGGAATTTTTCAACTGAAAAGTCCTTGAACCACAGCTGAGTTTGCTCACTTGTAACCTCTTAAACACTTCTTCTATTTATTGCTTGATTTCTCCTTTTTCAGCAACTCCTAACTTTACTGCATTTTAAGCAAATTTGGGAAGTGATTGTCGGATGGAATTTTAACTTGAATTTGGACCCCTCGACCGCAGGTAACCCTGCTTTTCCAACTTGTGCAAGGATGGACACCTAACTTGGGTCAAGGCATTCTGAGAACCAAACATTATACTAAGCTGCTGTGTACTTACTGCATGCTGAAGAAACCGTGGATGGTTTGCCTGTCACATCAATCACCTGCTGGTCTTTGGTCTCAATTCCAAACTGACATAACACAGTGCCTCCATTTACTACAGGTTGTGCTGGTGCTCACGCGCCGCGGCCAATCCGCTGGCCACCGCTGCACTATGCTTGCAAGCCTTTTTGATGGCAAGGAAACTAACACAATGCTTTGCGGCGCTTTTGCTATGTGAGCACTCATAACCCCAAGGAGCGAAGCTATCATTAGTGTACCTGGTGCAGTGCTTCGGAACCCAGGGGTATGAGTAGCTCACTGCACCCCAATTATGACTGTCTTTTAATATACAACGGGGAGGAGTGTGTTTGGGGGGGCATTTTTATTGTTTGCATTGGGACCAATGACGTTCTTGCTGTGCCACTGCAGGACACCTAATTCATTGCAGGTCTTATTCATTTATGCAGCAGTGTCCAACATTTCTCTATGAGAACCAAAGCATTGACATATTTTCAGGATATACACATGAGATACAGTAAAATTAAATACACCCATATGGGAATTATTTATATGGTCAAGAGTTTACTATGAAAGACTGGCCTGCACCAGGGCCCTCTGAACCAATATTGAGTACCTGTGACTTATGAGCAAGGTACCATCACATGTTTTTATTTTAGGTCTGAAATTAAAAGAGTGGATGGAATCAAACCTCATTGATATGGACGAGCAGAAATACATGACAATTGAACATCTGGAAATCCCAATAAATAAAAGTAACAGCCACTAATTCAGTCCTAAATACACAAAGTTTCCATCAAACCTGCCTAAAATGGAGCATTCCATATGGCAAATTTCTGACAATCAAGAGAAATCGCTCACAAGATGAGGAATTTGAGAAACATAGTTTAGCGACAAGCGAGCAATTCCAAACAATGAAATATCCCAAGGCAATCATTATATCTAGTCTCCAGAAGGCTAAATCAAACAACAGAATACAGATATTACAAGGAGAAGATAAACAATCGTAATCTGGACAAATAAAATGAATAATCCCCTCGTCAGCAAAAGGAAACAAACTGACAAAAATATTAAGACAACACTGGGGACTATTGAAACTAGATCCAAAAGTTGTGAATGTGATAGTCAATCATCCATGTATAACATTCAGAAGAGCATGCAACCTGAAAGATAAACTGGTACACAGTAATTTCAGTTCAAAGAAAAAGGGTTGCATGAATCCCCCTGCATTTTGGAAATGCAAACAATGTAAAGCTTGCAAAATCGCCATAAACATGCAGGAATTTGTCTTAGGAAATGGTCAGAAGTGGAATCAAACAACACATCATATGCAAGAGTAAATTTGGCATATATGTGATAGAATGCCCATATAAATTAAAATATGTGGGGAGCACATTTTATGAAATCAAAACATTGATTCTCGAGCATATCAGAGTGCAACTAATTAAGATAGAAGTAATGGTGTGGCAAAACACATGGAAAAAGAACATCAAAGTAACTGGGAAGAACTATGATGTTATGCAATTGACCAAGTGGTCAAATCTGAGAGAGGTAGAAACAGGGAAAGGCTCTAGTGTTAAAAGGAATCAAGATACAGTATGTTACTCTGTACTCAAACACCAAAGGGATTGAATCAAGATGAGGAACTATATGTGCACCTCTGCTAAAATAAATTAAAAAAAACACCATGTTGAGGGGCGGAGCTTGCCTGGCTCCAAAATGGCCGCAACCTAAAGGAGCTCCACCACACCGGCACACAATCCTGCACGATCCTGCTTTCTAGCCACTGGTTTACCCCGAGAGAAGAGTTATTGACCCCCAAGTCTAAACCTGATTTGAATCATCTGACGTGTGTACTAACCTACAACCCCAAGGCGAACAAAATTAAAAAGATAATTTTGCGCACTTGGTGGTTGGTGAGCCATTTAGGCATTCCGAAACATATGTTTTCTTTCCGCAAAGGAAAGTACCTTCGACAACACTTGGTTAAATCAATACGACCATCACAAACTAGAAAGGATTTACGAGGGATGATGGGACTTACACCATTGATTGGACATTTTAAGTGTAACAAATGTATAGCTTGCCCCATGACAAATGATTCAAAATCTATCACTCTTAATGGTCAAAAACATGTTCAATACAGTTTTTCAAACTGAAACACAAAAAATGTTATTTATTGTTTGAAATGTTCGTGTGAAAGAATTTACATAGGGCAGACAACCCAACCCATGAAAATGTGCATTTTGCAGCATAAATCCAGAGTACGATGCAACACACAGGGTGCCCCGCTGGTTCAACATTATCAGCAATATAATCATGATGAGAACGACATCCAATGGTCAGTGCTGATGGTAGTCAAGAATAACAATAGGGAGAATCTACAGGTGACCCTTAACAAACTTGAGGCACATATGATCGAGAAATACAGAACGGCTGTGCAAGGTCTTAACGATCATGAAGAAATTTGGGCCTTGATATGACTGAACACACTGTACTTAGGGAAGTTATCTCATCACGTTGAGAGTACAGCACTTTTATAAGCTCTAGGATAGTACTGAAGGGTTCCTCCTTTTTGGTGTATCTTGTCCGAATAACATGTGTTGCACAACTATTGATAGAGAAATATAACTACCTTGCGGAATGAGAAGGCAGTGAATGTAGAGGGTGTGTGGAACTGCACTCTGCTGTATACTGATATATAAGTAATGTAGTACCTGCATGAAAATGCTCTTACTGTCTGCAATGTGATCCAACTGTTGATACATCTTTCTCTTTTGAATAACTGTTTTTTTACTTGCTTAGCGTAACACGCATATTTCTGTGGCTGTGTTCTGAAATTGGTGTATGGCTAAATTAGGCTGACCCTGTGTTCTCGATGTGCTGATGAAGCTGTTGGTCTGGTTCATATCAGTTTGGATTATGATTTAGTAACTGTGTACGGTGATCGTGAGTTTTTACTTATATTTAGCTTATTTGACAATCTTTGGTCAAGTAGCCACTTGGGGTGAGTTGCTTTTGAATAGGGGAGATCCAGAGCATCGCCCGCATTAGTGTTATGAATGAACCCACTTGAAACGCTGCTCGATAGAAGTAGTATTATTTCTATCTTCATGACTTTTGAACGGCACGTGACCATGAGTCAACCGACATGGAGTTACTTACACCATGTTTGCTACGCGGCTGACTCGAACGTGTGCGACAGCATAGAGGGTGGCTGGTTATTTGTAAACGTCTTGTGACGTGTGAAGGTAAGAGCCTGATCTTTAACTAGGTGTCGGGGTAGCTTACGAAGGACCTCCAGGTTTAATAACCGTGGATGCCCGTTTTCGTTATTTATTTTTTTGCTACAGCACGCCGAGAGGGCATGCGGTGCCTCTCTCCGTTCATGGGGCTCGCATTAATATGACGCTTAGTGCGCAGAAGAGGACGTGTTGTTCTAATGAAGAGACAGGTACACAGTTGTTTTTTTGATTTTTTACCCCCCTGACGGCAGATAGTCAACCTTAGAAGAATGTCTGGTACTTGATTTTCGAAAGGATGACGGTAGTGTGATTATTACTTTCTCAGCTTGTCGTCGACTTGAATAAATACGTGCCGAGATTGTCCCAGTAATGTGGATCGGACCTTGATGTCCAGTGCTGCCCCTTCTGGGCGATGTAAGTGAGTTTTTTCCCCCTCTAGCTGGTGGTTTTGAATAGCGCTAGATGCAGCACAGACACCTGGGTGAACGGTGGAGATGGTGCTCAATGCGTAATTAAGTAAATGAATTGAGTTTATTATTTTTTATTTTCATTTTTTATGTTGCCACTCACTTTGGATTTTCATAGAGATTGTTTCATTTGCACGTACTTAGAATAAAGGAGGTCACCACTGGTCGTGGGAGGCATGCGATATAGTAGCTCTGTGCAAGATCTGTGCCTGGTAGGTGGGTGCATTCACTTTGGGAATTGGGTGCACACGTACACATTTGGAATCATTAATTTTTTTATTTCTTGAGGGTTCATCAGCACATTGATTAAATGCAGATATAGGCAACTGACGTTGAGTTTGGTTCATCATTTTGTAGGTGTGTTCCTTGTACCCTTGCCCTGATGAGGCCCAGATGAAAGGGCCGAAACGAGTCGACCGCATGAATAAAGAGGAGTCCATTGAATGAAAGATTATGTGTTAAAATTTTACATACACACTGTGGATGGATTCAGAGGTGGAAGTTTTTACCTCTTGTGTGTACAGGATTACCTCATAGTGGATTGCTGTTAGTTATAGAGCAAACACGAAACTCCTAGTTCGGGGTAGGAAGGAATATAGGATTATGGGCCAGATGTACGATGCACAAAATAGCGCCTCGTAAATTGCGAGTTTTTTGCGACTCGCAATTTGCGAGGCGCTATTTTGGATGTACAACAGTGTGTATCACACTGTTTGCGATTTCCAATGGGGTCGCAAATTGAGAGGCTCATGAATATTAATGAGCCTCTCGCAATTTGCGACCCCATTGGGAATGGCAGGCCCTCCCAGGTATGGTGGCCTTCTGGGCTCAGCAGACCACCATGTCTGAGACTGCTTTTAAATAAAGCATTTTTTTTTTAACGCAGCCCGTTTTCCTTAAAGGAAAACGGGATGCATTTAAAAAAGAAAAAAATGAAACGTTTTCGTTTAATTTTTTCAGGGCAGGTAGTGGTCCCTGGGACCACTGCCTGCCCTTAAAAAATATTTTCCCCTGCATTTGCAAAGGGGAAGGGGTCCCCTGGGGACCCCTTCCCTTTTGCGACCCCATTACCACCCTCTTGAAGAGGGTGGTAATTTGCAAGTGTTTTGCGACCGCAATTGCGGTTGCAAAACATTTGTACATGGGGTTGCGCTCGCTATTAGGAAGGGAACGCCCCTTCCTAATAGCGACTCGCAATTCCAAAATAGCGAGTCACAAATACATTGCGACTCGCTATTTTGGAATAGTACATACCCCTATTGGTTTTTGCGTTCGCAAACCCGTTTGCGCATGCAAAAACCACCGTACATCTGGCCCTATGTGTATTAGTATGTGTAATTGATTGTATGTAATTGTTTTTTGTGGTTGTTGTAATTATTTATTGTATGTAATTATGTTTGTACTGATATAAGTCATGTATTGTTTTGTGTCTACATAAATTTGAGAACAATTAAAAGAATTTACCAATTGTTCCTATTTGGAATCAGAGTCGGTGTGTGCCTTAATACGAATAAATATAAATAGATAGGGACTGTGCACCATAGAAAAGGATTGAATTTATTGAGTCCTATTGTTAATGTTATTGTATTAATTCCTCCACATCACTGTCTTTGTATAGTTTGTTGTTCCACCCACTCTAGGCCTGTTGCTCCATGCCTGTGCATACTCGGGGGGACGATGTAGCGAGGTGGGGGCCGGTTTTCCCGACGTTTGGGGGCCTGAGATGCCCAGATGCTGACTCCCCTGAGCTACCGCGCACGAGGCCTGTGAGGTGCGAGGTGAGCGGAAACTGCCTGCCCACAAGCGCGTTAATAATTAAAGGAGATCGCCACGAGGGGTCCTACCATCAGCCCTGCTGCCGTGGGTGAGCTGCTCTGGAGCCGATGCTGTGGCTGCTGGCGGACCCGCCACTTCCCGAGGAGGTCCGCTGTGCAGTCTGAACCGCTCCGGCCTGCGGTGCGGAAGACGGCGTGGGCGAGGCAGGTGGCGGGCCGAGACGGGAGCCTTGGGTGCGAGTGAGGCTCCGTGCGCCGGATTATCCTGCCATGAGATCGACGGTGACCTCCCGCTGATCTGTTCCCGCCAGAGGGAAGGTACACGCGGCTGTGTATCTCTCAAGGGGATGCCGGGAGGGGCGTCAATCCCTTGGAACTGTTCCCCTGCCGGGCCGGCCAGCTGCGACTCTGTGGCGGCTGATCACCTAGATGAAGGACTCCTGCCTCTCCGGCCGGGCTGTGCCCGGGGCTAAGTTCGCACACAGGAGACGAGGCCTGCAGGTACGATAGGGCTAGCGGAACGTGTGCAGGTTGCAGTTTCCCTAAACAGCGGTGAGTGAATCGCCTTAATTGGGGGAAATGTCTGAGTTACCTCCACCTGTGCGGACTTTACGTAGGCCGTGTTGGAGGCCTGGAGTGAAGTGCTCCTCCACTGGTGGTGCTAGATGTAGGATGCGGGACTGCGGTGGTCCCCCCCCACTCCCCTTGTGCTTGGTGTTGAAAGAGTGTTGGATAGGGGGCAGCTACTGAGCCCAGGAGAGGTGGGCACAGATCAGACCCCCCTGGACAGTGGAACCAATTTCAGTCCGCTAATCCTGACATCTTTTATTGCGCAGTGGGTCGGGGCCTCTTAAGCCCCGAATGGAATAACAACATAGTTGAATTGCTGAAGTAATAAAGGGCTTGTGGTGCTGCTTTCCCTTCTGCCTAGCAGTAGCGCGCCTGGCCCGAGGTGCTTCGGTCGCCCACAATATGGGAAGAACAGACAAATCACAGTCGAGGTTAAACTTCGAGCCTCGCAAGATCCCAAGACAGCAAGATATGGATAAAAACATATCGGAATCTGGCTCTGAGTCAGGCGTCTCTGCAACTGATCCAGATCTTAAACAGAATTTGGCGGCAATGCAGCATAGCCTGTCCAAGATCGATGGTAAGATTGATGCCTTGTCTTTTCGCATGGACAGAATGTCAGAGCGCCTAGATAAACACACAGAAAGGCTTGATGTTGTGGAAAAGAGGGTATCGGATATTGAGGATGCGTCGACCTCGGGAACCCTAGCCCACACAAAAATGGACAGAGCGCTGCTAGCTGTGCAGGCCAAGGCGGAAGATTTAGAGGCGCAATCAAGGCGCAATAACATAAGATTGACTGGCATTGCGGAATCAACCAATATACCCAACATGGAACTATTTATAGAACAATTACTTGTCATGCTGTTAGACAGAGACACATTTTCAACAGTGTTTATAGTGGAGCGGGCACATAGATCATTGGCCCCTAGACCAGTTCCTGGTGCTCCTCCGAAACCAATTATAGCCAGGCTGCTGAATTACAGAGATCGTGATGCTTCACTGCATAGGGCCAGGGAGCTGCAGTCACTACGCTATGAGGGCATGGACATATCTCTGTATCCTGATTTTACGCAGCAGGTGCAAGAGGCCCGTTGACAGTTCTTGCAGATTAAAAGGAAGTTGCGCGACCTAAATCTCGAATACAACATGGTGTATCCTGTGAAATTGCGCATTCAGGTCGATGGGAAGGCTCATATATTTTCGGATCCGAAGCAAGCTCTGCACTTCTTAAAGAAAAGGGACAGTGATAAGCCGCGCAAAGAAGCCCCTAACTCTCCTGTGGAGATGATTTAGACAGTTAAGAGCATACCCTTATCGGGCGAACCTGTCAACTGATTTAACATGGAGATCCCTTGCCTTACTGGGTTTCGGACGCGCTGCTGTGCCCTACACGTGATATTCCGATAATAATGAAGACATTGCCAAGAGGGGCAGTTTGATATAACGTTTTGGGGTGGGGGCGTCCCGCCTGGGGACAAATTGATACATGATTACTGAACTGTATGTTACGGTTGTATTATTGTGTATGTTCACTGGAGATATTAAAAGTTATTGGACTGTCGCTGTTAGGTACAGTTCCGGAGGAGAGCTGGCTTGTTGGTTCCCCGGGTTGCTCGCCCCAGTCAGCAGGCCCTGAATGCTGGGGAGGAGGGTTGCGATTGTTTTTCAATAACAACTTTATAATGTTTTGATTCAATCTTTAGGCTGGAAAGTGTTTTAGATGTTCTACGAACTGTTTTAGCCGGTTAAGTGAAGGAAAGTGGATGTGGCAACATCCACCCCTGCGTGTTACACACGAGTATGAGGTATAGGATGTATGTAACCATGTTAATTTGGGGTATGTTTAGTTTTTGTAGGGTGGGAATTGTATCGACTATGCTCTGTTGGGGGTGGCATAGCGTGGCAGGGGGGTTATTGTTTGTTATATCGCAGTATGTAAGGCCTGTGTGCACAGATCCTTAATTTGGCTGAGGTATGGGTGGGTGGTTTGGGTGATTTCTATATCACTCGCTCCCCGAGTAGTAGCATGTGAACCGCTCCCTCATACATTCTCTGACCACTCCCCGGTTTTGCTTGACATCGAGACTCCTCGGAAGTGGAGTGCCCCCTTCACATGGAGATTCCCACCATACTCCCTGCTGGACACAGTCTTTAGGCCTGAGCTTCCTGACTCCATTGAAACTTCCTTTAGCGATAATATTGGCACAGTCAACCGTTTTTCAACAGTTTGGGAGGCGTTCAAAGTATTTATCCGGGGTGTGACTATCTCTAAACATGCAGGAGTACTCCGCTCATTACGCAACAGATTGGATACTATTGAGAGTCAGCTGGTTAGGTTGGAGAAGGCCTATCTGCAAGATTGTAATGCACAAACCCTGGAAGATTTGAAGCTAGCACTAGAGGAGTATGGGGAAGTTGCAGATAGCGAGGTGAAACATATGTGCAAATACGCTACGTCTAGGGCATATGGAGAGGGAGAGCACCCCGGCTCCATCCTTGCTGTCTTGCTGCATCACAGAAGGGAGGCTAGCTCAATTGTGGAATTAAGTGTGAGGCTGGTAGCTTGCTCCGCGATCCAGAGGAGATTGCTAATAGATTTCATAGCTACTTCACGGACCTCTATAGCACCAGAGTGATTCCGGATGAAGCAACAATGGAGGATTACCTAGAGCACAGACAAATGCCTTGACTCACTAACGAACACAGGGAGCACCTGATGGGTCCACTTGATCCCTCAGAGATCAGCACTGCACTTAACGCAATGCGCGATGGAAGCGCCCCAGGCCAGGATGGGTAGACGGTGTCTTTTTACAAGGCTTTTAGGGAGTTACTTATTCCGCATTTAGCAACATTGTTTGAGGAAATGGCCGGTGCGGACGAGATGCCTCCCTCAAAGAGAGAGGCCTTAATAGTTACTCTGCTTAAGCCTGGTAAGTCTCCCACTGAATGTTCCTCTTATAGACTCTTGTCGCTTCTGAACATTGACACCAAGATCTTTGCCAAAATTTTGGCGAATAGACTTGCCCCTTTGGTCCCACTACTGGTTGGTCCGGAGTAAGGGGGCTGTGTACCAGGTCGCAGCTTAATATATACCCTACGAACTGTCTTCGGGTCCATACAGCACATAAAGCCGGAGGTTAAGGCTGCCGCGGTCTTTCTTGACGCCGAGAAGGCGTTTGACTCGGTGGAGTGGGCATTTATGGAGGCAGTGCTGAAGCGAGTGGGTGTAGGCGATGTCTTTCTTAGATTAGTGGCAGTATTGTATAACTCACCAATGGCCAGCATTAGGGTGGGAGATGCAGTCACGTCCCCTATTGTGATTTTGAGGGGCACTCGTCAGGACTGTCAGTTATCCCCGTTGCTGTATGCAATCGCGGCAGAGCCATTGGCGTGTGCTCTGAGAGAGTATCATGGGCACAGAGGGATTCGCTTCCCAAGTTATTGTCTCATAATATCGGCGTATGCTGATGACATGCTTTTATGTGTCCGAGACCCAGCCACTAATCTCACCCCCCATGCTCAATGAAGTGGTGCGTTTCTGGGCTATATCAGGCCTAAAAGTTAATTGGGCTAAGTCTACCATCTTTCCACTGACCCGGGCTATGCTGCCTATCAGGAGATAGGGTGCAGGCTACAGGAGATAGGGATCGAGGGCTTGGCTCTGGATTGGTTTCGCTCCTTTCTAGAGGGCAGAACCTTTCAGGTCACAGTACCACCCTATCATTCCCAGGAGTCGGCGATCAGACATGGGGTTCCACAAGGATCGATACTGAGCCCTGTGCTCTTTAATATCTATGTAGAACCCTTAGCAGCGGTAGCAAAAAGCAGAGGGTTGTCGTTGGCTTCTTATGCCGACGACACCCAATTAGTTATCGCCTTCTCCAAGAAATGTAAACAAAATCTTATTAAATTCAAGGAGGATTTATTGGCGGTCGCCAATTGGCTGACAGCAAATTGTCTGCAGCTAAACGCCAGTAAGTCCGAAATTTTGATGTTTGGAAGAGATAGCGATATGTGGTCAGAGCAATGGTGGCCAGACCAACTTAAACCAGCTCCTTTGCCGAAGGAGGCAGTCAAGAACTTGGGCTTCTGAATGGATAGAGGTCTCTCTTTTGACACCCAATCCAAAGTAGTCGCAGGGACATGCTTTGGGCTTCTGAGAGGGCTAAAACCTCTATTGGGCGTCTTTGAGCCCAAAGTCCGGCAGATTATCGTACAGGCTACAATCTTATCCAGATTGGATTATGGGAATTCCCTTTATCTGGGTGCCAACAAATCCTGCATTCAGCGCCTGCAGAGAATACAAAACGCAGCAGCTCGCACCTTACTAGCGCTACCGAAAACCTGCTCCGTGTCGAGATCTCTACCCAAATTACACTGGCTACCGGTGGAGAAAAGAATTCAGTTTAAGACTTTATGCATCGCCCACAAAATTTTGACTAAACAAGCCCCCCCGGTCCTATCAAACTTGTTAACATCTTATGTCCCGAACCGGTGCCTACGGTCAGCTGACCAAGGGCTGGTGTATACCCCTAGAGTATTAAGAGCCAGAGCGGGGGGTCGTTCTTTTAAACTTCTGGCTGCCAAACTCTGGAACTCTCTTCCTACTGGTATCAGAGGGCTCCAAGATCATTTAGCCTTCCGGAAAGCCATAAAGACCTGGCTTTTCCCAGCGTAACTCTCTCTTCCTTTCCCAGGCTGTCACTACTTATCGGTATGCTGTTTTGGGTAGCGCTGGGATGCCCCGTCGCTGGGGCAGCCATGCGCGATACAAATCTGTTAATAATAATAATAATATCACACTGGATTTCCCATTACAATGGTCTGTCGAGCCTGTGCGTTACTTAGGTATCCAGGTGCACACAGATTCAGATTTGGTGCTCAAAGAGAATTATGGGAAAGCTATCGCTAAGCTGGAGGACGATGTCGAACGGTGGATTCTACTACCATTATCAATGATGGGGCGCATTTCCCTTATGAAGATGGTAGTTCTCCGTTTTTTATTCCTGTTCCAAAACATACCAATGTTGCTCCCGAAGTCACTGTTTAAAACACTCCGATCTATATTGATAAAATTGGCTTGGGCTGGGAAACAACCACGAAACAAATGGGAAACACTTACATTGCCATACTCAATGGGCGGCCTCAGCGCGCCGGATTTGGAGCTATATTATAGATCAGCATTGTATTCTCATACACACTACTGGATTCATGGTCCACAGAATCTCCCACATCTGCTAATTGAGGGGATTGCGGCTGAACCTATCACCCTTCCGCAGAAGCTGTTACAAGCACCGGATAGGAGGCCTGGTATATTTGACTCCGTTAACTCCACGGTACATGCCTGGCACGATTTATTAAATAGACAAGCTGGTGCCGTCATGTACTCACCCCGGATACCTGTGAACTGGTGTCATTGGCTCAAGGTTGGAAGGGAGAAGGAAGTACTACTCGCAATTAAAAATCTTAACATCACAAAGATAGGTGATCTCTTCCAGGATGGTGAGGTCCGACGATGGGAGGAGGTAGTGTCTGAAGGCCATTATCCCACAACACTCACTCAATATCACTTTTATAGAGTTAGGCACGAGTTACACGAGATGCTAGGTGATGACATGCAAGAGCCCCCAGAATTGTTACCCCTTTCTTTCTTATTACGCTCCATTTCTCCCTCAAAGACAGTGTCCACCATTTATAACTTGACTCAGGAGTCCAAGAAAACGCATTTTCTCAAGGCTAGATTAGAGTGGCAGGCCGATCTAGGCACCATTATAGATGATGGTGCGTGGAAATATTGTTGCGAAATGACTAACCACGTTTCATTAAACAGAAGGCACTGCCTCATACATTTTAAATTCCTCAACAGGGTGTACTATACACCTGAGAGACTGTGCCTATATGGGTTGCGGGACGGGCGGCTTGTAATCGTTGCAGAGAAAGTGTGGCTCGGTTCCTGCTCATAGCCTGGCTTTGTCCTAGGATTGCTAAATTTTGGTATACAGTTTTCAATACCTTAAATGAGGTATGACTTTCGCTCACATCAGACTCTCTACCTGCCCTGCTGGGATATGACAAAGACCTAAGTAAGGATGTCAGGCGTTTGGTTGCTATGGGATTGCTGGTGGCCAAGCACAGAATAGCGATACGCTGGGCGAAAGGCCCAACCCCAACCATGAAGGAGTGGTTCAATGACATGTTGTACTGTAACACACAGTCAAAAAATTATAATGAACTGTTACCTCCTAAGAATCGACCTAAAAACGTTTGGGAATTATATCAACAACATCTTGTGGGAAAAGAAACTGGGGATCCGGAGGGAGGTGAGGATAACTAGATTAGATGTATTTTGAGCTGGATCTCTGTATGCTTTAACTGACACACTCTGGATGATGGTGGAGCGATACGTTGTAGGTCTAACTGCTTAGAAGAGGCGGTTGTGTTCTCCTTATAACCACTCCCATATTAGTCTGCTGTCTTATTCCTATTTGTTGTGACACTCATTGTGAACTGGGGTCGTGCGATGGGGCCACCCAGCTCCCAGCCAAAATTGATATGTTTTGTACTATGTCTGTTACATACTGTAAAAGCGGTTTAAATAACATACTAATTAAAAAAACACCATGTTATTGAGTATTTCTATGTGAAAGAATTTAACTGGAATATAGGAGTTTGAATGCACCTGTAAAATTCAAACAATGGAATTAGGTGAGGAATCAATGAATAAAAATAAAGAAGAAGGAACAAGCCAACAGGAAGCCATCAGTGAATCAAGCAGTACTATGAATTAACAATGATTCAAAAGAAAGTAACTCACTATACATCCAGTTATGGGCATGAACAACAAAATCAAATTAGAAAGCCTAATTTGAGAGGAGTAAAGACCCACTAGAGGTCTATAACATGGAAACACTTCACAAGAATAACAACTATAAATTGTGATACTTGGGGTCACAGACGCCTGGACTTTGTTGCTGCCCTGTGAATTGTGTGTGTGTGTGGGGGGGAGGGGGGCGGGTGGCTGGGTGTTCCGGGGTTACAAAGGGTTTACAATGTTTACAACGCATCGTTTACAACGCATGCCATTGTAACGCAAGTCGTTACAACAACGCGTTGTTACATAGCATGTCATTACAACACAAGTTGTTACAACGACTTGCTGTAGGGGGCAGAAGGTGTTGGATTTGTTGGATTTTCAATCCAACACCTTCCCTACTGTTGCACACACTGGAGTTGCAATAGTAAATAATACTATTCCAAACTCCAGTACCCCCCTACAGCAAGTCGTTGTAACAACTTGCGTTGTAATGGCATGCGATGTAACAACGCGTCGTTGTAACGACTTGCGTTGTAACGAGTGCTATTCGTTACGAAGACCAGATGGGAATTTTTCACTGTGTACCTAACTTGTTATCATTATGATACACACTGCTTAATGTCACCATGATTCTCATTGTTTTGTATTCAATAAAAAGATCTTTAAAAATGTTTGTTTTTTTAAAGAATAACATGGGGCATATATCAACAAAGCACAATTTAAAATCAAACTGGCTATTTGTAGAAAAAGACACATATGTGTCATAAAAAGACAAATCTGTGGTCATGGTTTCCAAGTGGCGCAAAGAGAAAATGATGAAGATGAGAGCACATTTCCACATCAAGGGTGCATGAGTAGATCATGAGTCAGCCCAATGGAGGGCTACAATATGAAAGAATTAATAAGAACAATAAGCACACAGTAAATCAGCCAACTGAAAACACACTCACAAAAAATTAAAATAGTAACGAGGCATAATAATACGTTTAATTTGTGGTTCGCACAGGAGGCATACACATTGAAACAGGAAAAATAGTGGGTGGAATGTCAAACTGCCGTAAGAAGAAAGCCACGAATATCAGACTGCATTGAGTGCACATGAAATGGAAGTAGAATTACTGAAAACAAAACATTCCATGGACAAGGACAGTTTATAGAGAAATGACAAATGAAATGATTGTTAGTCACGATAAGTGCATAGTCTGATGAATGGGAGCAGCAAAGCATTATGATAGAAGAGAAATTGCTTCCCTGTTAATACTCTTTCTATATTTTTGACATTGTAGGACCAAACTACCCGTGAACAACGTGCAGGGGGGCCGAAATGCTTAGGGATTTGTCTGCCAACTCCCTGTTTGTCTTGAATAAAATGCAACAGTATCCCTGCTCGTGAGTGCGACCAGGGCCGGACTGGCCCTAGCGGGCACCGGGCATTTCCCCGGTGGGCCGCAAGGGTGGGGGCCGATTTTGGGTCCCTGGGGGTCCGATTTTGTTACCGGGGGCCGGCAATATCAGCCTCCTGTAACAAATTCGGCCGAAACCGGTCCTTGCAAACAGCTCGGCCGTACCCCCTCAGCTCCCCCAGGGGGGCTGGCCGAGCAGTTTGCCAGGGCTGGTTTCTCTTCCCAGTCCGGCCCTGAGTGCGACTCACTTTTGTTACGAGGAGTAACAATTTTGGAGAGATTGCAACGGCGCGGTCTTGCAGTGTGACCCGTACCACCAATGACGAAGAGCACCGCAATCGTCCAACACGCTTTGGGCCACGGATGGATATTTATATATGAAGAGGGCTGGCTAAATGCCTCAAAGAAAGGACATATAAATGTCCTATCGTTGGGGCATTTAGCCAGCCCTCTTCATCCATTGGTCTGTTGCTTTGGCATTCACATGTTTCTTCCTCCTACTGCAGCACACACTACTGAGGAGTGAGTCAGCCCACTTCAGCCATTGGCTTATATTATCCTGAGTGACAGCATTCTACCCTTTCACAAGGAGTACATCTGCACACAAAGTAGGTTTCTTCAGTGCCAGGGTTTACTATGGTAAAGTGCACTTTTTGAAACAAAACTATATATTCTTTTCAATCATTTTTGCATATTGGTGAGGATCCAGCAGCTCCCACAGTATTAAAGTTTTACAAAAACCAGGACAACACAAAATAAATATTGACAAAGCCAAAAAGCTGACAGCCAGACCTTTTGACTTTGCCAAGGCTTATTATCAGAAGAAGTCCCCCCTGCAGTGATTATATAAACTTGTTGCCAGCATGTGGTGACACTTCATGCGGTACATTACTCACTCTGTCTAAGAAGACGTAAACAGAATGAGATAATGAACAGCAACAAGAGACATTACTTTCAGCATTTTTTACTCTTACCCAGTGAGCAGTCACATCCCCAGCACCATTTATGACAAGTGCTTTTGGTACTTTTATTAGAAATATCCTCAAAGCTGTCAGCCACCCCTTCTGCAACTATTATGTTGCATACAAGGAGCTCGTCTTTCCACAGCAGCAGCTGAACACTCGGCTAGTGAGTACCTACATTTCCATTTCAGGCACTGACTTGAGAGGGTTCCTTGATTCGCCTTCTTAGTTCAGCTGCTGCAATTTCCGATCTCATTCAAAGAATCTGCAATTACATTCACAGAACACTCAAGGGGTGAAGGTCGTGAGGGCAGTCCAGTCGCTGTGAGCAAAATAATGCCCCTTTAATATCAGTGGTACACAAGAGACACAGTGAGTGAAGAAGATGAGTGTCGGTGCAGGCGGGAAACGAGGAAAAGGTACTAGGGCCCAGGGAGAGAAAGTGAGTTCGAAGGAATGAGAGGGACGAAGGGGATAGCGTGGGAAAGATGGCAAGAGGAGAGAAGAGAGAGGTGCAGCACAGCGCCAACTGGTCCCATAATGTGAGGGCTATCTAGAGTTGGCCTGGAGAGCTTGCACATTCACACCAGGGGCGTGATTCACAAAGGTAAACTTACACTTTTGTGTAAGTTACATTTTTATTTTGCTATTCAGAAACTTTGGGTTAATAGTAACTATACAACTACGGAGATTCTGCAGTCAGGGTGGAAAACTCTGCACATAAAAAGACACGACAGGCTTAAACGATTAAACTTACTATTAAATCGGAGTTTATCAATAGCACAAAAATACTAAACTTACACAAAAGTGTCAGTTTACCTTTGAGAATCACACACTTTTAGTTTCGCTTTTCCCACTCTAGGTAAGTGCCTGAAATAAAATCATTGTTAAAATGAGGAGAGCACACTGCAGGCAATGAGGTATTTATTTTCAAGAACAGACGTCCACCTCTCAGGCCACACTGAAACAACTAAACTCAGCCGTTCAAATGCCCACCCTCATTTTTTCCAAAATGGGCCTGATTCACAAAGGTAATTTACGCTTTAGAATAAGTTCACACTTTTGAGTAAGTTTACTACTTTTTGACATTCACAAACTGTACTTTTGTTGGAACTCAAAAAAGAACGTGAAAAGTCCCTGAGTAAGAAACAAACATAAAAGAATGGATCATGTGTTGGCCAAAGAAGCTGTGCGATATACTAAGCCGAAATATTTTCAAAGCCTACGAAATGCAGTGATACAACAGACCAATAATAGAACATAAAAACAATATAAAGCTGATATATTAATAAACAAATTTATTCAATTTAGACAATTTTATTCGGTTTGGACAAACCACTTGTATATAAATTTAAAAACTTCTCATATTAGTGGTAAGAGAATGTTGGTGTACACGGCGACACAGTAACATATATAATTAAAAAACATCTCATATACAAAGTCCTATCATATCAATGTACTTCACAAGAAAACTATCAAAACAGTCGACGCAGCGTTTCGGTGAAATGTAATTTTTCACCTTCTTCAGGACAGAGTTTTCTAAAAAATATTGTCTAAATAAAAAAAACATTTAATTAACAGAAATTCAGAATGCATATTTGTTTATTAAAAACTTTATCAGCTATTTTAACAATTTTATTAGCAGTTTAATAGATCAAGACATCTTTAGCAACTATTTTGCATTGCACTAAGCAGATTAAAATAACTCAATAATAGTATAAAATTGCACAACACATGATCCCAAGAAAGAAAAAAAAGAGAAAATAAATATTCCTTTTTACATACCTAATTAAAATATTTCTGTAAGGAGGCTTTTTAAGTCACTCAGTATAAAACGGAAAAAACGGAAGGGCAATCCTCATCCGTAATATCGTTGTATAAAAGGGATCTAAAATACAACAAGATTTATTTAGGAAAGGGTTATCTTACTCACGAGAAAGCTGACTAATCATCAGTGAGTAAATACTCTTGTGGCATACCTTAGGATCGATACCGTAACTTTTAAATTTGTGTTTGTTTTAACTTTCAGGCTAACTGGGCAAACTATATTCTAGTTGGCCTGAAAGTTAAAATATTAATCTCAGGGGCAATTACATAAAAATATTAGCAGGCTCTAGAGTGTCACGTTGCAGGTATAAAACGAGTGACAAAGAATACGTTTTTATCGTGATGGACTTCGGCGCCGAAAAACTTAACACAAATTACTTTAAACATAAGCTAGTCACCTTTACTTTTGTCTTATGGGACTAGACACCTTTTGGAAAGTGACATCTAACTACAATTGTAAATAAATGAATATATAAATGTATAAAAATATATCAAAATCAATAAGGGCATTGGTGGACACAGGGCATTATGGATTAAAACTATGTGTCTTCTTTGATATTACTGATTTTATCTCTACATTTGCATTATTTCCAAGCAACCGGACAAGGTAACTAACCATATAGACAATAGTTGGTTAAACTTAACCCGTAAAGTTTTTTAGGTAGTAATAAAACATATTTGTGTTTACCCATTCAGTTCGGTAATCGTCAACTACTGAAAACAACGCTTACCAAGAACTACAGCCAAAGTCACGGCGCACCGGTTTAGCCTTTTAATGACCGTTATTTATATGGTAAGCCTCTAGCTAATGAACATTATTATATAGACCAACAAGGGCTACTACCTCAGGGTATCTTATCTAATTTTGCATTATTGTCTTAAGGTCATGATTTTAAATGAACTTTAAATAACATGCATCGGTGGCTCCAACGAACGCAAATTTAAAAGTTATGGTATCGATCCTAAGGTATGCCACAAGAGTATTTACTCACTGATGATTAATCAGCTTTCTCGTGAGTAAGATAACCCTTTCCTAAATAAATCTTGTTGTATTTTAGATCCCTTTTATACAACGAAATTACGGATGAGGATTGCCCTTCCGTTTTTTCCGTTTTATACTGAGTGACTTAAAAAGCCTCTTTACAGAAATATTTTAATTTGATATGTAAAAAGGAATATTTATTTTCTCTTTTTTTTTTTCTTTTTTGGGATCATGTGTTGTGCAATTTTATACTATTATTGGGTTATTTTAATCTGCTTAGTGCAATGCATAATAGTTGCTAAAGATGTCTTGATCTATTAAACTGCTAATAAAATTGTTAAAATAGCTGATAGATAAAGTTTTTAATAAACAAATATGCATTCTGAATTTCTGTTAATTAAATGTTTTTTTTTATTTAGACAATATTTTCTAGAAAACTCTGTCCTGAAGAAGGTGAAAAATGACATCTCACTGAAACGATGCGTCGACTGTTTTGATAGTTTTCTTGTGAAGTACACTGATATGATAGGACTTTGTATATGAGATGTTTTTTAATTATATATGTTACTGTGTCGCCGTGTACACCAACATTCTCTTACCACTAATATGAGAAGTTTTAAAATTTATATACAAGTGGTTTGTCTAAACCGAATAAAATTGTCTAAATTTAATAAATTTGTTTATTAATATATCAGCTTTATATTGTTTTTATGTTTTATTATTGGTCTGTTGTATCTAACTGACATTCACTGCATTTCGTAGGCATTGCAAATATTTCGGCTTAGTATTTCGCACAGCTTCTTTGGCCAACACATGATCCATTCTTTTATGTTTGTTTCTTGCTCAGGGACTTTTCACGTTCTTTTTTGTATTACCCCGTCCCTCTACAAATATTAGGGTACCTCCCTCTTGTTTATTATTTTATTATTATTATTACTTTTGTTGTAACTTACAGTTTTATAGTAATTTACACTTTTGTAGTAAATCCAGCACTACATATGGTCAACCACTGGTACTTCAACACCCTCCCTTAGAAAATAATTGAGGCAGGAACTTACTACCAGAGTATAAGTTACTACTAAAGTGCAGTTTGTGAATTTCGAAAAGCAGTAAACTTACTCAAAAGTGTAAACTCATTCATAAGTGTAAGTTACTTCAAAGGTGCCGTTTGTGAATACCGAAAAGTAGTAAACTTACTCAAAAGTGTAAGTTACTACAAAGGTGCAGTTTGTGAATACCAAAAAGTAGTAAACTTACTCAAAAGGTGAATGTGCTCAAAAGTGTAAATTACTACAAAAGAGCAGTTTGCGAATAGCATTTTGTAGTAAGTTTTGTAGTAGCGCCATTATAGTATTACAAAACTTACTAGAAAGTGCAATTTGTGAATTAGGCCCTCTATGGCATTCACAAATGAGGATAACAGCACAATGTAACGCATCCCCCCTAAAGGAACTAAAATGTAAAACTGCAAACATATGAATACAAACAATATAACCACTTAAAACATTAATGCATATACATTTTCACTTGCAAATGGAATCCTCTAATATTTAGAAGGTTTCACAACTCTGTTAGAAATTTTAATTGAGCAAGGTGAGTACTTGTTTACCGCCATCTTGGCAGTTCCCATATTGTTCGTTGAATTGTGATCATTTGAAGCATTATCTAAACCAATTTAATTGTTGCTACACATATGATGATTCATTTTGGATACGTTTTTGTCAGGAAAACCACTTTAATTGGACATAGGAATATTACTTTCACAGGGAATATCAGAAACTCGATCATCCCTTGATTGCTTTTCTTGGCCCTTAATACGATTCTTTCCAGAACATGAACTTGAGGATGTATAACTTGAGGGTTTATACATCCAGGCATTACATTCAATCACAGTGTTGTGGTAACCATTGTCATTAATATTGCCCTCTCTGCGTTACCTTTACATTTCACAGCATTCCTCTTACTCCATCAAGTTCCAGTTCTAACTTGAATAGAACACTTCTTTACTTTATTAACACAAGTATCCAGAAAAGCGTTTGACTATGTTTTCCCCCACAATACCAGATATTATTGTGATTTATACTCTTTTGCTGAACTTTTCTCACATTTAAACTTTTTCACACGTATCACGTATCTCGATGCCAACTTCTTTGCCCACTAAACCTTGTACATACAAAGAAGTCAGCTTAGAAACTGAGGGGCAGATTTACAAGCTCCTTGCGCTGCCAGTACGTCACTTTTTGCGACGCACTGGCAGCGCATTTCTCTGCCCCATATTTACAAGGACAGGAAAAGCCAACCTGCGTGGCTTTTCCTGTCCTTGAAAATACGGCCCCTTTACATGCAGCAATTTGCGTGAAAGGGGCGTTCCATGGGTGTTGCTGTGGGTGTTTCCACGCAACACCTATGGAACCAGACACATTTCCAGATTTATGAGGAATTGTAAACCTGGAAATGCGTCAGTATGCTACGCCACCCTAAGGGTGGCGTAGCGAGGCGCAACCAGGAGAAATGTTTTCATTTCTCCTCGTTTTTTCCTCTTTCAATGCGTGCTGCATTCTACAGCACGCATTGAAATAGGAAAATGCCTGTAGTGATTGTTTTCATGCAGGAAGGTGCCCCTTCCTGCACAAAAACAATCTCCCCATGACGCAGGCATCCTTGCACCATGGTGCAAGGGTGCTTGCGCCGGCGCATGGCAGCTGTTTGTGCGCCAGCGCAGGGGAGAGCACAGGAATGCGCCATATCGAGAGAGCAAGATGGAGTCCGCGTGAGTTTCACGCCACTCAGCCGCTCACGCCAGGCACATCGGTCATCGGCTATGTACCCTGTTTTTCGATGCTGACGCCGACTCAGAATGCGAGCGGACCGTTGGTGACCTGTCTGTACTTCCAGTCAGCCGCGGTTGAACTGCATGTAGAAAACGCAGAAAACTCCGAAAGTGCAAGCGGGGTGCTCGTCTTCACGAGAACGCTTCGGGGACTATTCATCTGCTGGCTGGTGCGATACATTGTTACACTGGTGTCCGCTTCAGCCGCTATTAACCTGGTAATGCGGCCGAGTGAGAGAAACCAGCAAAATCGGACCATGACGACCAAGGGTGTCAAAATAGGCAAAGGCAACAAAACAAGAGCTGCCCAGGCTAACACCGATCCCGGAGACGCTGGACTGGCAGAGAACCTACCTAAAGGTAAACGGGAGGCCAGTGTTAATAAGAAGATAACTGGGAGACTTGGGGGGGGGGGTGGAGCCCAAAAGGAAACTGTAGGATCTCAGCCCTCTGTAGCTAAATTGTTTTCAGGAGTTAAGACACCACTCTCTGTGACAGACTCCACGCTCAATTCCACACCCCCCCCTTGAGAATGTGCCTGAAGGCACACCTCTGGTTAAACAAAGTGACCCGACCCTCCTACAAAAAACAGTTACACCAAAGGAAAGTTACACGGCAGTACAACCAACGAAGATGGGGACTCCAAGTGGACAACAGGACACCCCGGAAGAACTGATAATGCCTATTTATTTACCTATAGAAGGAAACATCGAGGGTTCAGTTGAACAGGGAAACCCGACATATTTGGCCCTTACTGTCCAAACGTCTGAATCTGTTCCAACATCTGGTCTCCCGGAGCAAGTGCCTAAACTCCCTGCAACCGGCATTGACAACTACATCCGGAGCCTGGAAGCCAATTCTGGCCCCCAAGTCCCATGGACCCTGGAGCTAGGCGGCAAAAACTTCTATTCGGTGTCAGATGGCTCTGGGACTACCACTGACGAGGGCGGTTCTAACACAAGCGAAGACAATAGTGATGAATCCCCTATAGACACAGGAACAGTGCAACGCTTAAAGAAGACAAGAAGCAAGGCAAAAAGGTGCAGTCAGCTTAAGTGGGATTATTCAGACTCACAGATGTCTTATCCCCTCGATGAGGATGCCGCTCATGCACCACTCTGGGAGAGTGGAAAAACCGCACCAGTAGACACGGCAGAACCCTCTTTAGCTTCCATCTTAGCCTCAATAAAAGAATTTCAAGAGGAGGTTCGTTCTCATAACCGCTCAGCAAAAGGGGCTGCAAAAAAACTACAAGGGGGTATGAGGAAAGTGAACAAAATCTGTACTGACATAAGTGATCGTGTCACCATGGTTGAAGGCCGTACAGAGAGTTTGGAATCAGAAGTCTCCCTTGTAAAAGACCAAGGCTCTTCTAACGCTGCTTGTCTGATGGATTTAATGACGAAAATGGAAGAACAGGAAAATCGTCAGCGTAGGAATAATCTCCGTCTACTTGGAATTCCAGAAGGAGTGGAGGGAGAGGATCCAAGGCGCTACATAGTGAAACTCCTGCAAGAATCCTTTCCTGACCAACCGAGCTGGAACTGGGACCGTGAAGTGCAGCGGGCACATCGCTTTCCTTTTAACCGAAAACAACGAAGCGACGACAGCAGTCTCTCCGGAGGAAAACCAAGGGCGTTCCTGGTGTACTTTGGAAACTTCCTCCTCAGGCAGCTGGTCTATGACCAAGCCCGCCCTAACTCCCAGAAGGGGGCTAATGGTGTAACTTTTTTTGCTAAACCTGATTTTTGCCACCATACAGTAGAGCGGAGATGGCGCTTGCGTCAACTAATCCCCCCCTTCCAACAGCTCGGAGCTCAAGTGTACTTAATGAACCCTGCCAGACTGAAAGTTATCTTAAACGGGGGTTCCCGAATCTTTTTGTCAGAGATCAAAGCTGGGGAATATCTGGGGGAAATCAAAGCAAAAAAGGGCCTGAGCTAAATTGTAGTTGATTACACCCCTGCCTCTGAGAAAATGCTAAAAGTTTCTGCTCTCTTACCCTACTTCCTTTTTTTTCTTCTCTCATTTCTGCCTGTTTTTGACTAACCTTTTCTTGCATTTATATGTAGCTATTATCTGTCTCATTGGGTGTATTTTTAGTAGGCTTATGCAAATAGGTTTCTGAATTTGGGTATGCATCTGGGTGTGTATCCCTTTTACTTGGTCTTTCTTGCCTTTTTGCATGAACAGCGTGAACAGTAATAGCCATAACTCTATATACTGCCCTATGGTGTGGCCTAGCGGCGGGGACTCATATCTGACTACCATCATTCAGGGCCTTCCTGATTGCTCTAAGTTAGGGGGGGGGTGGGTTGGGGAGGGGAGGGCGGGAAATTGTCTTGAGATGGACGGACTAAGGATACTTGTTTTTTTTGTACAGTCACTTGTTAAAGTACTTGTTAAAGCAAATATACACTTAAAGTTGAGTGTCTTGAAAGGGCTAAAAACGATAAAAAAGGGAAAAAATGCACAAAATGGGTCAACCAGGGTGAGGAAAGCCTTAAGGCCTCTCTTGTATCTTTGATTAAGTGGGGAACACAACCTGTATTCTGTTCAAAATGGTCGAAGTGTCAAAAATATTTAAATGAATAAGTTAAGTACCCTTAGAATTGTTTCGGTCAACATCTGTGGGCTGAACGATGCCCTGAAGAGACAGAGAGTTGCACAGGGTTTGCGCTCTCTGGGGGCAAACATTGTTGGCCTCCAAAAACGCACATCTAAGGATCGCAAAAACATCTTTTGAACTCACTGGGATATAAAGTCATAGGGGGGACTACACAAGGCGCTAAAATAAAAGGCGTAGGGGTTATGGTTGAAAACAGATATCCTCTCAGATCTATCCGTGTGAAATCCGATTCTTTGGGAAGATGAGTGATAGCGGAGTGTTGTTTACCCCCAAACTTCTCCTTTACTTTATGTTCCATCTATGGAAGCAACACAGATGACCCCGGGGTAATTAATTGGATCACAGGTGAACTTGCCCACTGGCCCTCCCCAATTGTTATCTGTGGCGACCTTAATATTAATCTACCCTGCAACTGGAAAGCTGATGACCAATGGGCTTATGTTGGCAGGAAGCCCAAAGTATACCAAGCAATATTAAATTTAATACAAATTCATGGGCTTAGCGACGTGTGGGCTAGTCTAAATTCTACTCTGCCGGGTTACACCTACTTTTCTGCCCCGCATCTTTCCCTAGCTAGGTTAGATTATTTTTTGGTCTCATCCTCTCTGCTCCGTGATTGTTCTATTGACATTGCCCCGCGCTTTATGTCGGATCACAACCCACTTATTTTAAATATTGGGGGACTTGGAAACTGGAGGGAGATCCCGAACTGGAGCTTTGAGAAAGCTTTACTACAAGATGTAGGTTATCGAACACACATGCAGGCATGGATCCAAGAATTTCTCGAACTAAATGTAGGGTCAGCCTCAATTATGACGGTATGGGACACATTAAAGGCGGGCATCAGGGGAGAGACCCTCAAGTTTTCGATAAATAAAAATAAGAAAGGAAAAATACTGATATCTGAACTCCAGGATAGGTTAAAAAAAAGCAGAGGAAAAACTAATTCAAGCAGTTCAAGTAGGGGCGGAAATAGAACCTGCCCAGCTTGAAGTGACAATCCTAAGGCTGAAATTGGGTCGGTCCTAGCAGCTAAGTGGGCCTCGACACGGGAAAAAAATTATGAGTGCAGTGAACTCATTGGCCATCATTTGGCTCTTAGAACCAGACAGCAGGTCACAGCCAACGAGATACTCTCGATCCAACTTTCAACTGGAGAGGAGACCAATGACCCGACTAAAATCCAAAGGGCATTCCGAGAGTTTTATTTGAATCTTTATTTAGAAGAGAACAACAATCCAGAAGACTTGAGAGAGGAAGAGATCACTAAATATTTAGATGAAATCACTCTATCCCAACTTAGCCCGGAAACCCGTGACCAACTCGAGGACCCTCCGACTTGGGAGGATATCGCCGAAGCTTTGGCTAGCTTGCCAGATGGGAAGGCTGCAGGGGTCGATTGTATCCCTGTTGAGTTTTACAAAATCTTTGCTCCCCAAACAAAGGTTATCTTTACTTCTTTGGTAGTCTCCATCTTCGACGGGGTTCTCCACCTGCCTCCTGGTCTAATGCTAAAATTGCTATCTTCCCCAAAAAAGATAAATCACCACTAGAAATGGGATCATACAGGCCGATCACTCTCATTAATTGCGATTCGAAGATTTTCTCTAAAATCTTTGCAGCTAGACTTTCTTCAATAATCGAATCCCTAGTGTCGGAATGGCAACACGGGTTTATCCCCAAGAAAGGCACTACTGAGCACATCCGATGGACCATTACTTTATTTGACGCGGCTCAGGTAACAGGAGACCCGATGTCACTAATTTTACTAGATGCTGAAAAAGCGTTCGACCGGGTCTCCTGGCAGTTTCTCTGGGGCATCATGAGAAAGATGTGCTTCGGTCCAAAGATAATTCAAGCTATTCAAGCCCTATATCTCAACCCTACAGCCAGGGTATCAATAAATGGGATGCTAACTAAACAGTTTGAAATTTCAAGGGGCACCAGACAAGGGTGCCCTTGCTCCCCATTGCTCTTCGCCCTATATATAGATCCTTTGATCAAAAAAATAGAAAATAATTCAGCAATCCAGGCAGTGAGTAGATTTGATGGGACACTAAAATCATGGCTTATGCCGATGACCTAGCTGTAGTAACCCCGGACCCCGAGAGCGCTATTTTAGCTTTGGAATTAGAGGCTCAAGAGTTCGGGAAAATTTCGGGGTATGCACTTAATACAAATAAAACTCAGATTATTTTAAACAAAGAAATTAATTGGGTGGATAGGCGGGTTGTTCCGAAGGCGAAATATCTGGGGGTAACTGTGGCTGCAAACACTGATGAGATCGTGGCAGAAAATCTAATCCCATTGGCAGTAGACACTAAGAGAGTGCTCAATCGGATCAACAACTTGCATCTGACCATAGTGGGGCAATGCAATGTCATTAAGATGACTTACTTCCCAAAGCTACTTTATTTCTTTCGGGCTATCCCTCTAGAGTTCAACAAAATTATGTTACAGAGATTTCAACAACTTTTTACACAATTTGTTTGGGCATATTCTCAGCCTAGACGGGCGTTCAAACAACTTTCTCTTCCCAGGGAGAGGGGTGGATGGGCACTTCCTAACATAACATTATATTATTGGACTTCGGTCCTACAGTATAGCAGGGAATTGTTAGATGAACACTCCTTTACTCCAACTATCGGGTCCCCGTCGCCCTTCCAACTACTACTAGGGGAGGAGGCTCGTGGCTGTCTTTTGCGACAAACGTCCTTTGGGTACTACAAACGAGTCAGATTTAAAACTCTGATGAGTGTCTTCAAAGTCTTCTCCAACGTACGTAGGACTTATGGGCCGGGTAGACTGAATTATTACTCCCCATTAAACTGAATTCCAATCTGCCTGCTATTTTTGGGAGATCTTACCTTCAAGACTGGTTTAAAGCTGGAATATTAAAATTGGGTTATTTAATCACCATTGATGGAATTAAATCATTTACTGATCTTAAAAATCAATTCGGACTGCGGGACCAAAATGTTTTTAAACATATCGCCATAAGCGATTTTTTGTCTCGAAAGGTTGGTGGCTCCGCAGGGTTTTCGAAAATAGACCTTATCGATAAATTAAAGGCCCCTGGTTTGTTGTAGGGATTCTGCACATACACAGAGCTATGCACAGGATAATAGGACCTCGGAGTATAGTGGTGAGCCAACCATAAACCTTAGTACCTACAACCCTAATCCGGCTAGCATTAGCGTCTCATTAGCAGCGCAGCTACCAATGATTAGACAACCCAGAACACGGTATCTCTCTCTCAGGACTCGCGGGAGCAAGGACACCCTTTCGTAACTCACTCATACCTGTCCACAACTTGCGTAATAAGAGACACTGTATAGTTTAAAATGTTTATTTCAACTATCGGGCTCTAAGATACAGTACACGTGTAAGTACTATCAGCATAATGCATAAGAATAAAATAATAAGCATAGTTACACAAACGGGGATAGCATTTTATAAAGACAGTGGATATAGGGCTAAATGGCCTGTCCACCCTCCCCGTGCTAATAACTAGTTTATTATAAAAACAGAAGACCTCTGGGCATTGTCAGGCAGACCCCCATACCTCAATATCTAGATGCTAGGTTTACATCATCAGACAAGCACAGCTCTTCTCTCTGGAAAGGTTTTTCTCCAAGTCAGCTGTAAATAGAGTGTTATGTCTAAGTGCGAGGGACTGGCCAAATCAGCAGGAACAAGGGACGTTGTTTTTCGACCTTGTACATGGTGTGCAGACGTAGCCCAAAAGGGAACAGGAGAAAGGGTGAAAGATAGAAACGCAGACAGTGCTGAAATAGCCGGGCAGAAGCAGAGGCTTGAAAAACAACGGCACAAAGGAACGTGCGCAAAAGGCCTCATGGTAGCTAGGCCTAAGCTAACTGAGCAATGCAGACCATGAGGCCACAAACCACACGATACCCTCCCTGGGCAGTCCAACGAGTTAAAGTCATAGGACAAAGACAGAGTTCAAATAGATGGAGCAGAACGGCAATGGACGTTAGAACAAAATAGATTAAAAAAAGTCCAGGGCGGCAGGAACGCTGAAAGCGGAGGCCCCCTAATCCAAAAAGGTGTAGGTGCAGAAAAATGCCACACCTTCCAATAGGACATCATTGGAATCATCGGAAAAAAGAGATGCCATCCAGTCCAATAAATCAAAACTGCATTCATGTTCCTCGCATGAGGGAGCAGCGAACAGCATTGCGGGACAACTTGCGTGATACTCAATATAACTTTGTTGTAGGAGATCCTGAGCGGCCGCCCAGACATCCCATTGTGCCAATATTCCAAGTGCAGCCGCACGCGCCATGTAGCCAGGTCCGGAACAGTCTCGTTCATGGGCCTCTAAGGGATCCACCAACTGGACAAAATCCGGGCGAGACAGAGACGCATTGGAAAGGCAGTAATCCAAGGACCAGGAGAAAGGACATCGGATGCAAGACATCACAGGTTGCACGCAAGTGAAATACGCAAAGCGAAAAGAAAGTCTATATGACACACCAAGCGTCGCCAACGGCAGAACGCCAAAGGCGGAGAGGATGCGTTCACGGAGCATCCGGAGCCGACTGTGGTCGAGCAGGACCCCAGGAAGTGCAGCCATTGCGCAGCACACAGACCAAAAGCAAAACACCAGCCGCTAAGGCGAGGATCAACGGAAAGCCTCCAAAGACGCTGGAAAAAATGGAATGAATAAAAGCCGGTATTACACCAAAAATAGTTTGAAAGGAGGTAACAAGGCCAGAGCCCACAACTTTAAAAAAGTGCACAAGACCTTCAGTTCGTGAAGCATTGAAAACACGGTGAATCAGTTCACCAAAATGTTGTGGGAGGTTTGTGTTCAGCAGGGCCTGTATTTCACTGTGGGTACTCGCCACCTGGAGAATGAACGTCTCCCGGGCGGACGTGAGCATAACCTCCTGATTCAATAATAGTGCCTTTATTCTGCTCAATTTATAGAAATCCGCCCTCAGAGTAGGAATGGAAGGCCAAACGGAACTATCTATGATGTCGTGCGGGGGAGGAAAAAGCACATTTTTGCAGCAGACAACCCTGTGGGAAACCGTAACAATATAGGGTATGCCGGAGAGCATGCCACAGCAGTCTTGGTTATTCAAAGGCAGATAGCTACCATTTGCAAGCACAGTGAAAGTAGGAGAAATAGCAGGAGCAGGAATGCCCTTTAATACACAAGCAAGATTCGGAGCTGAAACATTACAAGCCCCGTGTAATTGAATGTGTTTGCAAACAAGGGAATGACCCACAGTTGAATCGCATGACTCCCCCGTGAGGAAAACTTCCCTCCCGTCTCTAAGGCATTTAAACATGAAAGGCAGGGACCAAAGTTCATGCAGGAAGGCACTGCCCAAAGGCTGAAAACAGCCTACAGGATAATGCTTCAAACACGAACTAAATTCAAACAATGAAAAAGGCAAAGCGATAACCCCGTGTACAAGCCACACAGCAGAATCCAATTCTGCGACAGAGAATGGTAGGGGCTCTATTTTTTCGATATGTAACAGAGTGTATGCTGCATCCTTCATGGACATAAATCGCTGTTTCTCAGTCAAATTAAAAGGTAAGAATAAGGCAGTGGTGTTTAAAAATTGCCAAGGAACCTTCCCCATCTTAAGTGTCTGCAAAGTCCATGCAAACTGCATTACTGAACGTAATTGATTTTGACCATGATATAACACAGACACATCATCTTGTACAATATCAACAACAGAGGAAATAATATTCTCTAATGTGTAAATGCGGGAAGACAGGGTATTAATACTATTGTCAACAACAGCAAGCACTTTTTCTAAATTAGCTTGATCTATTTCCCGAAGACGGGAAGCAGCTTCAATTTGCGAAAGCTTCCAGAGTTCATTGTAAGTCTCATATATGAATCTATTCAGTCGAGGACCACGAGGCCCTAGAATAAAGTCGGACAGATCAATGTTGCCTGATAGGAGGGATAAATGTTGTTTAACAGAATCTAAGGAAGAGTGCTGCAACCACTGTTTACACAATTTACCAACAGAATATGTTGTAACAGTACGAGAGTCAGAAAACCGTGGATCTGGCCTATCCTGTATGTAGCCAGTATCCGGGTTATGAAAACGCAGTTGGCAGGCATTAGATGCAATGGGCCAAGCCAACCAGGGTGACTGAACAAACGCAGAGACATTAAACGAATTGTTCTGAAACAAAACCTGCAAGACGGTAAGGGACATATTAAAGTACAAGCTGTCGTTGGGAGTGGAAGACAAAATAGGAAAGGACGGTGCATTTAATTGTTTGGACGTAGCCAAACCCCAACATGTCGTTTGATAGACGGTCTGATTTAAAAATAGAATTTGGGCCGGGATGAGGCAAGCACGGTGCAAAGCTTCTGTGCCCTGCACCTGCCATGCTTTGGAGCCCCAAATAGACTTCAAATCAATGGTGTCACGCCAATGTTCATACCCACCCACAGCTAAGGATTTTAAAAAGGAGCCGGAATATAGTAATTTGGTATGTGTCAACATGATTTTCTCAGTAAAGGAAGTATTTAATTTAAAGAAATAGGACCCAGGGTTCGATCGATTAAAATCTGTAAAATAAGTAAACTTATTTCTAAGAGTCTGGGAGCTACCTGGCAAAGGGGTCGGACAATGTTCCCATTGGGTGTAATTAAAAAGACCCCGAAGGGTACTGGGTTTATGGAGGAAGTGGTTGCCCCAATGCTGGTAACAATACAAATCAGCGAAATTTGCAGAATTCATGTACAGATCTTCAGCATGAAAAGCAGCATAATATTTCAAATCAGTAAATAATGCTTCAACTGCATGTACATCCCAATCGTCAGAATGAATATTACTTTTTACGACATCACCCATTGAAACACAAAGGACATTTGGTACATTAATAATTTCGGTCGGTCCATGAATTTGGAAGTTTACCGCATCCCAAACGATGCCATCAGCGACTGGAACAGCTGAAATGTTCACAAAGGTGTGGTCTCGCTTCATGATGTGAGATGAAGAATGTGGAGCCGAAGTTCCAGTAACAGAGCTCACTGCAGAGCGTTCTGGCAAATAGTGTCCATTGATAAGTAGAAAAAACACTGTGACAAAGCCAATGGACATGAACAAAAAATCAGGAAAAGTACCAACCAGATGTATGTCCAGGGGGGGATCAAAAAATTGTCTCTGAACCAGGATACAAAAATACTGAATTTGGATGGGACAAGTGATGAAGTGGAATCTGAGTCAAAGGAATAACGTGTTGGGCTCAGTGGTGTTGTTGGTAAATGAGCCACGGACTCGGTTGCAGGATAGGTATACTCGGTCTCCTCATTGCAGGGGGAGTCCGGGTAGTCGAGTAAGCGTTCAGGCAAATCTACCATCTCGATGGCAACATCAGTGACCGTTCGGGCAAGAGGGCCACGAACATTCGTCCGGGAAATGACAGGACAAGAGACCGCTGGTGTAACACTATTCAGGATCGGCCAGATGTTGTAGCTTGACATTTTCCACTGAGATGTATCTGTTCTCCTTGCGACCAGGAAGCGGTGGTAAGATGACTGTACAAGTTCCCTTCAAGCCAAGGACTGGAACCGGTGCACGATAAGAGGGGCCGAATTCTTTTTTGTTCTCCACCTTCTCTCGAACCAGATCACCAATCTTCAGAAGCCAGCCGGCAACCGGAATCTGCAGCGCAGCGTCTGCGGCTGAAGGTATATGTGCAATCGCAAGTTTGTCTCGGGCTTCTTGTAAGTCCTGTAACATAGTAGAATGGTTATCTACATCAAAGATGGCGGATTGCGCCGCCATGTCTAGACCATCAAGGTCGGGCACAAACATTCTTATGCCAAAGAGCATTTCGTAAGGGGTCCGCCCACCCAGAGGTCTTCTAGGGAGATTATTAAGTGCACGTTGTACGGTATACAAGTGGGCCAGCCAGTTCCTGCCAGTACCTAAGACTCTAGCTGTCAAGGATTGCTTTAAGTCACGGTTCATTCGTTCAACAATCGAATTACCCTCAGGCCGATATGGAGACGAAAATTTCACCTGCACCCCCAATGAACTCATTGCGTCCTTGTAAGCCTTAGAGGCGAACGCTGGACCCTGGTCAGAATGGAAGGTGCCACAGGCGAAAATTCCCGCAAAGACACGCAAATCCCTGATGACAGTTCGAGCGTCAGCACTCCGTTGTGGCCAGACCCAGATGAAACGTGTGCACGAGTCTACTGCAACTAAGATGTATTTATATGCAGTGTCAGACGAAAATGGACCGCAGTGATCCAGGTAAACACACCCAAAAGGTCTGTTAGAAATGCAGAGCGGTGTTTGCGGTGGTCGGGTAACCGTGGAAGGCTTAATTTGTTGACAAATGTCAAAGAAAGCACATAAGTACGGGTTTGTTTATATAAACCCCGCCACCAGTAACGCTGCTGCAAGATGGAAACCGTCGCAGACACACCAGCATGAGCCGATGCCATCCCTTCGTGTGCGGCAGTTATCAAGGAAAGTCTGCGGTCCGCGTTGGGAATCAGCCGATCCCCAACGTCCGGAATACTTACATAAGGAGTCTGATCGGGACTTAAGAGATAAGAGTACTTGGAAGGGAAACCCCTTGGGTAATTAGCACCTTCCTTTGTTGCAGCTATTGCTGCCAAAATATCTTTATCTATTTTAGTCATGGATCTTGTAACTGCTGCTACTGTGCACGTGGCTACTGCTGATTTGGCAGCTTCATCTGCCAAACCGTTACCGACAGCGTGTGCGCCCACACGCTGGTGGCCAAGTGTGTGAACCACCTGTGTGAGAGGCAGACGTTGTTTAAGATCTGCCACTCGAACCCAAAGCGTCTTATGCTTAATAGTGCTGCCTTTTGCATCTCTATAGTCGTTTTGCGACCAAAAGAAGAGGTTGTCATTGAAAGACTGAACACAGTAGTAAGAATCGCATACAACAAGAGTAGTCACTTCTGGGTTCGCGAACTCAAGTGCGAGCACCAAAGCACGCAGCTCGACTAATTGTGCAGTACTGTCTCCTAGTGCCTGAGTGTGCACTACAGTCGATTTGAACTTACCGTTCACCATAGTACCTGCAACAATAGCACAGGCTGCTGAATAAGCATGCTTGGAACCCGTGGCCGGTTGTGCCGAACCATCGGTATAGATAATACATTCGTACTCCTCAAGCGGTAGCAAAGACAGGGGAGGAGGATGAACAAATTCATACTGTAAAAACTCCTGTGTCTGAAGGGAAGCATCAAAGATAAACGTGACATCCGGAGATGTCAAAGATGTAGCCCATTGTATCCAACGGGGGTGCAAAGCCTTAGAGTTCGGTACACTTGCCTTCGTCACTGCCTCGAGGGCAGGATATGGTGTTACCACCAAAATGCGTTTCCCTGTGCCAGTGCGCGTTCCTTTAGAATCGCCATTTGCACTGCAGTCAAAACTTTCTCCACAGAGGAAAATCGCAACTCTGCCGAAGTGTAAAGATGTGACTTGTATGCAATCGGTACTGTGTCACCTTCGTTAAAGGTTAAGTACGTGAAGCCCACTGTCCCTGGTATTATTCTAATCACCAGGTTGGTGTGGTTGTCACGTGTCAATAGAAATTTAGATTCAAATAGATCAGACTGCAAAGACTGCAGTATAGAGGAATGCTCGGGAAGCCAGCATGACTTCGAAAAGTTAGGTTGTATCAAGGCATATCAATCAATCAATCAGGGGTTTGTTAAAGCGCGACTACTCACCCGTAAGGGTCTCAAGGCGCTAGGGGTGGGGGGGTGCAGGTTCCATCCATCAAGGAGGGGGTCTGTCGAAGAGCCAGGTTTTGAGGTTTCTTGCGAAGATGGGGAGCGATGTTGTCTGTCTGAGGTGGAGCGGAAGGGCGTTCCATGCTTTGGCCGCGAGGAAGGAGAAGGAGCGGCCTCCCGATCTGGTCTTTCTGGTGCGGGGGACCACGGCGTAGGAGAGCTGGGCTGATCGTAGGGTCCTTTGGGGTGCGTGGAATTTGAGTCGGCTGTTCAGGTATGCTGGTCCGGTGCCGTGGAGGGCCTTGTGTGCGTGGGTGAGCATCTTGAAGGTGATTCTCGCCTCGACAGGGAGCCAGTGGAGTGTGCGCAGGTGCTGGGAGATGTGGCAGTGTTTTGGCAGGTTGAGGACCAGTCTTGCGGCGGCGTTCTGGATGTTCTGTAGCTTGTGGGTGAGGTTTTTGTTTATTCTGGCGTAGAGTGCGTTGCCGTAGTCGAGTCTGCTGGTGACCAGGGCGTGAGTGATGGTCTTTCGGGGTTCGAGTGGGATCCATTTGAAGGTCTTACGAAGGAGGCGGAGGGTGTGGAAGCAGGAAGACGAGACAGAGTTGATCTGGTGGTCCATTTTGAGCTCGGAGTCCAGGATGATTCCCAGGTTGCGTGCGTGGTCCGTGGGGGTTGGCGGGTTTCCGAGGGCGGGGGCCACCAGGTGTCGCTCCAGGCATCGGGGTTTGGGCCCATGATGAGTTCTTCTGTTTTGTTGGTGTTTAGTTGTAGGCAGCTGTTTTTCATCCATTTGGCGACGGCTTCCATGCCTTCTCGAAAGTTGCGTCTGGCGGTGTTGGGCTCGTTGGATAGGGAGAGGATGAGCTGGGTGTCGTCTGCGTATGACACGATGTTAAGTCCGTAGGTTCTGACGATGGGGGCGAGTGGAGCCATGTAGACGTTGAAGAGCGTCGGGCTGAGGGAGGAGCCCTGGGGGACTCCGCAGGTGGTAGGTGTGGGGTCCGAGAGGAAAGGGGGGAGTCTGACCCACTGCGTCCTGCCGGAGAGGAAGGAGCGGATCCAGTCGAGGGCCTTGTCCTGGATTCCTGCGTCATAGAGTCTGCGTATTAGGGTGCGGTGGGAGACTGTGTCGAACGCCGCTGATAGGTCGAGGAGGATGAGGGCTACTGTTTCTCCTTTATCCAGTAGGGTGCGGATGTCGTCTGTTGCGGCGAGGAGGGCGGTTTTCCGTACTGTGGTTTTTTCTGAAGCCGGATTGGGAGGAGTCGAGGATGTTGTGTTCTTCAATGAATGTGGCGAGCTGGCTGTTGATGGCTTTCTCGATGACTTTCGCTGGGAACGGGAGCAGGGAGATGGGTCTGTAGTTTTTGAGGTCGGTGGGGTCCGCTGAGGGTTTCTTTAGGAGGGGTTGACCTCGGCGTGTTTCCAGTCAGTCGGGGAACGCAGGCGGTCGCCAGGGAGCGGTTGATGGTGTGGCGGAGCATGGGTGCGATGGTGTCGGCGGCTCTGTTGAAGATGTGGTGGGGGCAGGGGTCCGTGGGGGCCCCTGAGTGGATTGACTTCATTGTCTTCAGTGTGTCTTCGGTGGTGAGGGCTGTCCAGTCGTCAATCGCTGGTTTCCGGGTGTCGGGGGTGGTTGGTGAGGGTTCAGTGTGTTGGTTGTCTTCGTCGAAGTTGTCGTAAAGAGGCATAAAGAGGCTTGATACGCTGGGCATATTCGGGAATATAAGTACGCCCGAAGTTCAGAAAACCCAGGAAAGACTGAAGTTTCTTCAGTGTGGTTGGAGGGCACAAAAGTGCGCATTTCTCCAAGAAATGAGGGGCTAAGCCCTTACCTTCATTGTTGAGCTCATAGCCCAAAAACAAAACTGTTAATTCAGCAATGTGAGATTTGGCAAAGTTAAACTTATAACCTAAGACCGCAAACTCGAGAATAATGCGGTCCACTCTGGAAAGATGCGGATATAACTCGTCGTCTGTCAGGTAAATATCATCGACGTACGAACACGCATCGGGGTCTATGCTGTCCAACAAAGAGACAACACGGGCGGCGAATACACCTGGACTGTTTTTGTAGCCCATAGGGAGTCGCCGGAATTTGAATTGTTTACCACCGGAGGTAAAAGCGCTCCATTGGCTACACTCCATGGCTAAGTTGTGCGTGTAAAATCCATTGGATAGGTCAAGTGTCGTTTTATATTTTTTACGAACAAGACTGTCTACAAGCGCAGAACTATGGGTATTTTGCACCGCAAAGGTCCGACAATGAGAGTTCAAATGCCGGTAATCCAAAACTAGGCGGTACGATCCATCGGGTTTAGAAACCGCGAAAAGGGTTATTCATGGGTGATACGCATGTTTCTATAACTCCTTGGTATTCTAACTGTGTCAGAATTTCGGAAACGGGACCTTTAGCTTCCCGTTTGATGGGATATTGGGGTTGTGGCTGCGGCAGCGACCGCAAAGGTATTTCATGGGAGGGTGAATCCTCATCCCAACCCACGTGATTACGGTATAACGCCGGAGCCAAGGCTACAGCCCATTCAACTGCAAGTGCCTCCGCTTTGTCCTTGGGGACATGGCGAGAAAAGCTTGGAAGGATTACCTCCTCCCTTTACGAGCAGCAAGTACGAATGGGGGCGGCCAATCCGCCTCCGCTAACAAAATGTCATATGAAGAGGTTAGATTTTCCCCAAAAATCCCTTTAATTACACGCTGTATGTCACCCTCAATTTGGATGACAATATTATGTAGTCTGTCAGGGGGTGCCACTCGAGTGTCAGCTGTCTCGACAGTAATGAATGTTTCAGTTGCTGTCGCCTCCACATGAGGACGGAGTGCCTCTCGCACTATGGTAACTTCCGCTGCGCTGTCTAGGAGCGTCACTGCCCACGTCCAATTCAGGAGTCTCGTTCTCACCGTCTGTGGCATACTTCGCTGTTACAGCGGCAACTTTTTTCTTCTGAAACTGTGGGCGAGAACGTTGAAATTCTTCTGGTGTCCCTCTGACTTGTTGCCGAGGTTGGTCTCGTCCTGGCGGGGCCTCACGACCCCTACCTCTATCCGGGCGATCTCCTCCACCAGTCTGTAACGACGTTGGTGCCTGTAAAGAACGAGGAGAGCGCGGAGTCAGGAACATGAAATCTCTCTGGAGATTTTATTCTCGCTCTATCACGCAAGTCATATGTGCGTTCAGAAGATTCTGAAACCGGGGATGCACTTCGCGATCCTGGCTTCTTCTGTTGCTTACCCTGTTTTTTCAATCGCCAGTTCTTTTTAGTAAAGAACGGTTTCTCATCTTTCTCAGATTGAGTTTTTGGTGGTGGTTGCGATGGAGTTTGTGTTTTAGCAAAAGGTTTAACTCCCAGGCTATTGCGGCCTATAGTTTTATAAGCTTGTGCAATAATTTTCGGTAATTCGCGTGGCTTATCTGGTTCTGGGACCAAAGCCAAAGCATTAGCTACTTGAAAGTTAACTGCATCACCCTTGACATTACCAAGAATTAGTTCAGCCACTACATCGAACACTCCCACCAGTCTCATCCCTAATTCCACAGCCGCTTCAGGGCCATGTTCATCCTCTACTCGTTTGATTACAGAGGGGAGAACTGTCATGGAAGGAGTGCCGAAAGATTTCGCATATACTGCTGCGAATACCCTACTCCAGTTGTTACAATCTGTCAACTCGGGAATTAAATCTTTTGGCAAACTAATCGTCAAAATCCTGTGTTTATCCACGGGAGATGTATTTGGAAAAACTGCCTCCAGCTGGTCAAATTTTTTTGCAAGCCAATAAGGAAAATCATCCTTATTTTGTGGGCGCTTGCCCATCACCGAATTCACCATGACAGGACTTATGGTTACGCCGCCTGCACCAGCTGGATGGGCCGCAACTCCAGGTGGGGCTCCCTGGATGTTGCCTGTAACATTTTGTACTAAAGCTCTATGTACTCGTATCAAAGACGAATGCATATGTCGCAGTTCAGCGACTGTCACCGTCATATAACGCGGATGTGGTGTATACCCGGCCAAGACAGGCCAAGTGGCCCCATCAATTGATAAGGGGCCTAAACGAACCGCGGTAACCGGTTGGGGGAGGGCGCCATCGAACCAAACATGGTGTTGCCAAGCCGTGAGCGGTACTTCAAGATTCATATACGGTCTATAGTGCATAGGAACATCGGTGGCTTCATATTCATGGAACAAATTATCAGTCCCATCCACCGCTGGAAAGGTGACCCAAGAATAAAACACCTCAAAGTGGTAAGCTGGATCTGCTTGTACCACAAAGATTAAATCGACACCCGCGTCAGGCATTCCATACACTGTTAAGTGAGCTCAGAGCGCTGCGCGGCTATGTGCCGTAGTTTGCGTAGCCATTCCAGGCTAGAAGTTTTTGACAACCTAATATGTGGCAGCACAATAGAGGGTATTGTTTAAGAAACCTTTTAACAACTTCGAGCTCGAAAGAACCTATAAAAACGTCAATATAGGACGTATCACCAACACACACGCTTCCGGAAGCGCTTGTGAAGGGAGTTGTGGACAAGCACAAATATTACTCAAGCGTCTCGCAGATAAGCAGCCCACTCGTTGGTTGCGCCATGTTGTAGGGATTCTGCACATACACAGAGCTATGCACAGGATAATAGGACCTCAGAGTATAGTGGTGAGCCAACCATAAACCTTAGTACCTACAACCCTAATCCGGCTAGCATTAGCGTCTCATTAGCAGCGCAGCTACCAATGATTAGACAACCCAGAACACGGTATCTCTCTCTCAGGACTCGCAGGAGCAAGGACACCCTTTCGTAACTCACTCATACCTGTCCACAACTTGCGTAATAAGAGACACTGTATAGTTTAAAATGTTTATTTCAACTATCGGGCTCTAAGATACAGTACACGTGTAAGTACTATCAGCATAATGCATAAGAATAAAATAATAAGCATAGTTACACAAACGGGGATAGCATTTTATAAAGACAGTGGATATAGGGCTAAATGGCCTGTCCACCCTCCCCGTGCTAATAACTAGTTTATTATAAAAACAGAAGACCTCTGGGCATTGTCAGGCAGACCCCCATACCTCAATATCTAGATGCCAGGTTTACATCATCAGACAAGCACAGCTCTTCTCTCTGGAAAGGTTTTTCTCCAAGTCAGCTGTAAATAGAGTGTTATGTCTAAGTGCGAGGGACTGGCCAAATCAGCAGGAACAAGGGACGTTGTTTTTCGACCTTGTACATGGTGTGCAGACGTAGCCCAAAAGGGAACAGGAGAAAGGGTGAAAGATAGAAACACAGACAGTGCTGAAATAGCCGGGCAGAAGCAGAGGCTTGAAAAACAACGGCACAAAGGAACGTGCGCAAAAAGGCCTCATGGTAGCTAGGCCTAAGCTAACTGAGCAATGCAGACCATGAGGCCACAAACCACACGACACCCTCCCCTGGGCAGTCCAATGGTTAAAGTCATAGGACAAAGACAGAGTTCAAATAGATGGAGCAGAACGGCAATGGATGTTAGAACAAAATAGATTAAAAAAAGTCCAGGGCGGCAGGAACGCTGAAAGCGGAGGCCTCCTAATCCAAAAAGGTGTAGGTGCAGAAAAATGCCACACCTTCCAATAGGACATCATTGGAATCATCGGAAAAAAGAGATGCCATCCAGTCCAATAAATCAAAACTGCATTCATGTTTCTCGCATGAGGGAGCAGCGAACAGCATTGCGGGACAACTTGCGTGATACTCAATATAACTTTGTTGTAGGAGATCCTGAGCGGCCGCCCAGACATCCCATTGTGCCAATATTCCAAGTGCAGCCGCACGCGCCATGTAGCCAGGTCCGGACAGTCTCGTTCATGGGCCTCTAAGGGATCCACCAACTGGACAAAATCCGGGCGAGACAGAGACGCATTGGAAAGGCAGTAATCCAAGGACCAGGAGAAAGGACAACGGATGCAAGACATCACAGGTTGCACGCAAGTGAAATACGCAAAGCGAAAAGAAAGTCTATATGACACACCAAGGGTCGCCAACGGCAGAACGCCAAAGGCGGAGAGGATGCGTTCACAGAGCATCCGGAGCCGACTGTGGTCGAGCAGGACCCCAGGAAGTGCAGCCATTGCGTAGCACACAGACCAAAAGCAAAGCACCAGCCGCTAAGGCGAGGATCAATGGAAAGCCTCCAAAGAGGCCACAAACCACACGACAGGTTTACCTCGAATAGGTCTTATCTATTCCACCCTGAATAGTCAAATGCCCGATGACCTGCCCAAAATAGCAGACAAATGGCAATTGAAGTTGGAGGTTCCTCCCAGTACTTTTTATAGCGCTTTGAGATCTGCCCAGAGTGATCTACTCTCGGCCAAACTGCAGGCGCAATTTTTTAAAACCGCTTTTTTTTTGTATAGTACACCTAGCAGAGTCGCCAAATGGGGAACTGGCAAGGGGACGTTGTGTCCTAGATGTTCAGAATTTAGTGTAGATTCAGTACACATGTTTGCCTCCTGTCCGAAACTCACTCCACTCATTGCCAAAATACAGGATTTTCTAAAGAAAGTTATCTCTCAGGACATCGAGTTAACCCCCACGATTATCCTGCTAGGGACCCAAGAGAAGGTTAGCAGAAAGAGCGGTGGGGCACTTATTTTTGTAGCCATGACAGTTTTGCGAATTTGTATAGCTTCTGCATGGGTAGATGTAGATCCTCCATTGTTTTCCCAGTGGTTGGCCCAATTAGTTTCGACCTGTTGTCTTGAGAAGGCTATCTATGCTAAAAAAGGCAGTAAGGGAAAAAGGAATGGCCTAGTTATTTGGGAACTTCTAATCGCATGGCTCAATCAGACAGGGCAATAGGGTCCATGAAAGCCAAGCTCCTTCTCCTCCCTCTTTTTAAGATCTTCTATTATATATTAACGCTGCTAGTGCTGGAGGCAGAAGTTATAAGTCGCTAGCCAATTCAAAGGTTCTTTTTATTGATTATGCTTAGATCATCACGATTGCTAAGGAAATTCTCTATTTATTTGTGATTTTTGTATTTTGTAAACTTCTTAAATCATGAAAGTTAACCAGAGAAAAGATCTAATCAGTTCGTTCCATCTAGTGTTTAACCCTTCTTTGTTTGTATGAACGGGGAGGTGGGGTGGGGGGGGAGAGTCTGGGGTGGTATGATAATGTTTTTCTTGTATGTTTTTTTCTCTGGTGTGAAATAAAAAAAATTAAAAAAAGGAATGCGCCATATCATTGTAAATATGTCGCATTCCTGTGCTCTGAAAGTGCTGCAGCGTGGCACAGCCAAAGGGCTTGCTGTGCCGCGCTGTGGCACTTTCTTGTAGATCTGCCCCTGAATCTTTAAATGGAAGACATATAAAGTGACTAACACCAGTATTTAAATGGAGTGTAATGTGATAATTCCAAAACCTGTACCTTAAATCAACTTTTACATTCATCTTAGCGCTGCATGCCTAATGTATGGTATCTTTGACAATCGTATTCACAAATTCCACCATTCTGTTAATTTGTGGACTATATATTGCAGCAGGGAGTTGTTTAATACCAGAATTAGCTAGGTGATCACTAATAATTTCTTAAGAAATAAACTGGACTCTGTGGGCCTGATTCACAGAACTAACTTACGTCAAAATCCTAAACTTACAACACTTTTGGTATTCACAGAATGAACTTACACATTTGGGTATTCACAGAATGAACTTACAACAATTTTGGTATTCACAGAATGAACTTACACATTTGGGTATTCACAGAATGAACTTACAACAATTTTGGTATTCACAGAATGAACGTACACATTTGGGTATTCACAGAATGAACTTACAACAATTTTGGTATTCACAGAATGAACTTACTCATCCTAACTTTATGTCCGCCACCGGGCCGGAAATTCCGGCCCGAGTGCGGACATAAGGTTAGGATGAGTAAGTTCATTCTGTGAATACCCAAATGTGTAAGTTCATTCTGTGAATACCCAAATGTGTAAGTTCATTCTGTGAATACCAAAATTGTTGTAAGTTTAGGATTTTGACGTAAGTTAGTTCTGTGAATCAGGCCCTTTATCAGATTCAGGAAACTTGGGATATTACTCAGTAGTAAACACATCCTCTAAAAACTCAAGAACAGATCTGGTACTGGGTTCCCTGACAAAAGAATGATACACCCATTTGGAGTGATAATTCACCAAAATAATTAGGTAGTTCTTACCTCCTAAAACACCTGTGCCAGGACCAACAAAATGAATTGCTGTCTTCTCCCACTCTTTCAGTGGATAGTCTATGGAAATCAGTGGTGAATCATGAGTTTAAAAACTTTTGCCAGCATTCTTACATTTGAGATGAATTCCAATTAAAATCTCAAAAGACGTGCCAAAGTAAGGGCGCTGGAGCGACGCACAGAAATGACGTCTGTCTTGTTGATATTGCCTGACTTTCGTGTCACACATCATCCCTACGGCACTCACTACCAGGAGTAACAGCATTTAAGGATTACCACCAACAATGCTGAAACTTGCATCGGCAAAAAATGCCTCCAGAATGCTACAGACTCGATGAATACAATGCCTAAGCATGAAAGGTAACAGCAACTTTTTCCCTTTTGCAATGGAACTTTTTCCCTTTTGCACAAACACCAATGCACTTTGACTGAACTGTCTTGCTGTGATTGTAAATAGGCTGTGACTGTTTATTTATATTGAAATGTCTCATTTGTATTGTGTGTTTGTAATTGTCTTGTTTTATGGTGTACCTTTATGATCCGCAGAGATCGAAATAAAGTCTTTTGATTGATTGAAAGATAACAGCAGAGCAACAGTAACTTCATTTTAAAAAAGTGGTGTGGTCAGCTTTTTGCCATATGTTAAAATGTGAAGAGCACACAGCAGACAAGTGGGTACTTAATGCAACCTTTATTTTCCAAGAACAGGCCCCAACCTAGATGGATACCTTCACCTCTCAGGTCGCACTGAAACAACAAAACTCAGCAGGTCAAATGGCTCATATGTGATTTCATAGAAAAACGATTTCATAGAATACCATCACTGAGAAACCATTTTTATCTAACCTGTTTAATTAACATTTTCAGAATAAATAGCATTTACCTTTTTGTAGAAACCAATTCATAGAATGTCTTTATGGTCGAAATTGGCTTTTGAATGCTCATATTTTCAATGTAAATGCAATGGTTGCAGGTCTTACTTTCAGAAACAGTTTTGTCTGAGATATTTATTTTGGTGCTTTTCTTCAGGGGCATTATATCATTTGTATATCTTTTACATTGTCAAACAATTACTTCAGATGCTTTTAATTCCCTGACCCATTACAACCTGTAAACACCGTCCATTGCTGACCCCTCACAACCCCTAAACACCATCAATCCCTGCCCCCTAAAAACTTTCACCACACCTAAACTATACTCATCCCTGAAGCCTAAAAGACCTTTCCACCCCAAAAATCCACCATAGTGGAACCATAAAATCACTCACTACCCTTAACTCCACTCATTTCTGAACCCTTAAAAACCCTTTCTATGCCTAAACCCCACCCATCCCAACACCTCAGCACACCCAAACTCCACCCATCCCTGAATCCTAGAAAACCCTCACTGTCCTTAAACATCTGCCATCTATGACCCACAAGAGCTCCTCATCACCCTAACCTACTCATCCCTGAACCCTAAGAACCCCTTTCTACATCCAAATTCCACCCATCTCTGTATCCTTAAAACTCCTCACCACCCTAAACTCCACCCCACCCCAGTTGCTACCTACAATTGAACCTAAAAACCCTCCCCAGCCCTAAATGCTGCCCATCAATGAACCCTAAAACCCCTCAACACCCTTATATTCCACCCATCCTTGAAATCTGAAAACACCTCACCACCCCTACACTCCATCCATCTCTGAACTCTAAAACCCTTTTTCTATGCCTAAACTGTGGGATCCTGGAGTACCGGTTGAGGGGTAGCAAAGGTCCCCTCCAGGTACACCGCCTCAAAGGACGTCAGTTGCAGCTGACGTAGCCGAACGCGAGAGCCAGCATCCATAGCTACAGGTATCGAGGGGTGGCCTATAATCGGCACTGACCGGGCGAATAAATGATCCAGTCATGCCCTCCATCACAGCTCACCCCACGCCCAAACCCTACAAGCCACTGTGTCTATATGAGTCCGCAGTCAGTTGGGAGTGAAATACAGGGCCTTCTGCAGTGGGCAAGGGGCAGCATGATCATGTTCAGGTGCCGTGTGTGGTTGAAACTCTGTAGGATATAGCCAGTAATGGGCAAATTGCGCTTGTGCACTAAAGAAATATAGGTCCATATCAGGGGCCCCCAATCCGCCCTGCTCAAAGGGGAGTGCTAGTATCTCCCATGCCATTCAGGGTTGTTTACCTGCCCACACCAATGTTATGAGGTGGGATCTAATCCTCTTGCGGAAATATGCCATTAGGGGAATTGGCAGGTTAATAAACAGACACAAAAAAGTGGGAAGGACCACCATCTTGGCTACAATCAATTTCCCAGTGAGGTACAATGGGAGCTTCATCCACACCGCCACGCAGATCTCAAGCCATGTCATCAATCAGCCCTAATTTGCCCACCAGAGTTCATCTAGATCCCGACTGAGGTAGATCCCCAGGTACCAGACCGGATCCCACACCCACGTCAGGGGGAAGTCAAATTCAAAGCACCGGCTAGCAGCAGTAAGAGGGAACATTATAGATTTAGCCCAATTGATGTTGATGCCCTTTATGCCACCAAACCAAGTGAACATCCTAGTAAGTGGAAACAAGTTGTCCTGGGGTCTCTAATATACAAGGTAACATCATCCGCGTACATTGAAACCAGGACACTGTGGGGGCTTAATGCCAGCCCACGGTGAGAATGATGCTGCCACGGTCTAGCTGCCAAGGGTTCCATTGTGACTGTGAATAATATGGATGGCAGGGGGCATCCCTGCCAGGTGCCTCGAAATATCATGAGGGGGGAGTTATTGCTCCATTTGCCCGCAGACAGGTGACAGGCTGGGCGCAAAGATGGCCGATCATATGTACAAACTTGTCTCCGATCCAAGACGCGCCAATAACTGGAAAAGGTAGGGCCATTTGAGTGATTCAAATGCCATAGCGGCATCTAAAAACACAGCAGCTGCACCAAGGCTGGGGTCAATCGTATGCATGAGAGCAAAGAAAGTGTGCAGGTTGTGAGCTGTCAAACGTCCGGGTACAAAGCCAGATTGGTCAGGGCGTACGATGCTCGGCAGGAGAGGGAGGAGCCTTGAGGCGATCAATTTGGCCAGTATTTTATTATCAGCTATGGTCATAGAGAAAGGCCTATAGGATTCACAGTGATGGGTATCTTTATCCGGTTTTCAAATGGTGACAATAAGGGCCTCTCAGAGGGAAGATGGTTAGCACTCCACTCGATAGGGATTCCTAATACATATTCAGGAGGTGAGGGGCAAGGATAGGGGCATAGTCCTTATAGAAGTCGGCAGTGAAGCCGTCCAGGCCTGGGCTTTATCTCCAGGCAGACTACAAATGACCTGGATAACTTCCTCTATTGTGAAGGGTTCTTTGAGGAAGCACCGGCAGCCCTTTTCTAGCCAAAGTAGCTTCACGGAGTCCAAATAGGAAACAAGATCGGGGAGGCAGAGGCTGGAGGATGTGTATAGGTCCGAAAAGAAGATATAGTGCCCTGTATAGAACCCACCCCAGCATGTTCATTCTGCTGATAGTCTAGTAATTCAACAATATAATCACTCACCCAGGGTTTGTGCAGCAGGCTAGCAGGAGTCTTACCCGCCCTGTCACCCTCTCCATAGCGCCGAGCTCGGGCCTCCCTCCCCAGATAATTCATTTCCTTATGTGCCACTTCATGGAATTTCTGAAAGCTTGCTACGGATGGGCGCCAGGGTGGACTCGCTGCATGTATCTATTAAAGTATTGGAGTTCTAAGACTCAAATGTCCACCTCTAGTCATGCCAGCTTGCCCCAAAGTACCCTAAGCACTCGAGCCTGCTTAGCGACCCCATGGATCAATACCTTAAAAGCCTCCCATAGAGTGGACTGGGAGGAGACTGATTTCACGTTGTTTTCAAAGTATTCAATAATGGCCGTCCTCACCGGAACACCTGGTCATGGAGTGGGGAAAGCTGGGTGGCTGGAGAGGGAGTTCAAAACTGGCATCTCCGCATCGCACTGGAGGGTAATCAAAGGTCTGAAAATAAGTCACGTGTGGTCCACAGACCGATATTCAAGGAAAGAGTTGCTAGGCAGGCCTCACTGGGCCAGCACTACTTCCATCCACCATCTCCTAGTTTTTGTCAGAGTAGGAATCCCATTAGTCGTTATCGGTGAGGCAGTTGCAGCCCAAGCCTCTGGGAGAGGACAGGGGTCCAGGGTCAGCAGAAGGGAATCCTCTGGCAAACTTGGTAGCAGCCTTGGGGTCAGTGAAATGATGGTTTTCCCCAGATGTGAAATGTGAAGTTTCACCGGGTAGAGAAGAGAATACTCTGTGCCGGTTTTCTGCAGCATACTTTTCATCAGAAGCAATTTGCGTCTGGCAGCCTGCATGGCCAATGTGAAATCTGGGAAAAAAGAAATCGCATTCCCCTGATGTTGGAGGGGTCGACGATCCCTGGCCAGGTGCAGCATGGTGTCTCTGTCTTGATAATTTAGCAGCAGGCCAATGATCAGGCGCGCAGGGGCACCCAGGGCAAATGCTGGCCCAGGGACCTCTGGGCTCTCTCTATGATGAGCATGGGGGAGAGATCAACCCAAAAAGAGACCGGAGCATCGCCTCCACATCGTCTTCCATTCAGTCCATCACTGTCGGCTCAGGAACTCCTAGAATGAGCAAATTGTTTTGTCTCTAACACGCTTCAAGGTCTTCATTCTTGTAGGCGTATTACTTCAAGTCCCTTCTTCATCTGGAGTAAGTGCTCCCCAGCAGAGGAATGTGCATTCTCTACTTCCGAGATGCGATGTTCAAGTTGGTCAATGCGCTCTTCATATTTGTCAACTTTCTCCTTCCGACGGTCAAACCTGTCAGTGAGCAGATCGATTTTTGCGTTGATGGCATTCAATCGGTGTTTGAGATCCAGGAGCATATGTCTGGCTCTGGTGTGCTCCCTCCACTGGCTTCGGGTCTTCCAAAATTGACTCTGCAGTATGTGTGAGTCTACGCAACTGAAAGGCCAGCTTGGACTGCTCATTGTCAGTTTTACCCATAGTGTTCAACGGGGCTGCACCCCAACCTCAGTGGGGGCCTACTGCTCACCGAGGGTCCCACAGATCAGGGGCAAAGTGTTCACCTCCGCGGGGTCCCTCCACTCCACAGGAACTCCCAATTAGTGAGATACCAGCAAGCCCAGACGCCAAGCACCACACAGCAGGCAGAGGCTCCAATTCAAGGTTGCATCACCAGTGTCGCGCACGCCATGGGTCCCAGTAAGTCCCCACGATCAGGTTTCCACCCCCGGTCCCCGCCTCACCCCAGGGTACAAGTGCGGGGAGGCACGAGAAGGCCCGGGGACACTAGGTAATTCCAGGCACAAGGGTTCGGCCTTCTGGATGCAGGCAGTCAGTGCCAGAGGGCCAAGATGTGAGGGAGAGGCGGGACTCCCCAAAGAAATTCTCAGTGGGCCCAGGTGGCCCATGCACTCAATCTCACCTCTTGAGCCACGTCAGGCCCCGCCAATCAGTCCTCCTCTGCCCCCTCAGGCCAGGAACAGCTCACAATCAAACATCGGGCTCAGTGGCTGAGCGCCAACACTTCTGGGCCCAAGCCTCAGCACCACCAGTGTCGCGAACACTATAGGCCCCAATAAGTCCCCACAATCAGGCTTTCTCCCCCAGGCCCGCCTCACCCCAGGGTCCAAGCGCAGGGGACATGAGCAGGCCCAGGAACACCAGTTAATTTGAGGCAAGAGGGATCAGCCTTCCAGATGCAGGCAGGCAGCACCATCGGGCCAAGACATGGTGGAGAGGCCCCGATTCCCCAAATAAAGCCTCTGCAGGCCCAGGCAACCCGATCAGTCGATCTCACCTCTTGGGCCGCGCCCCACCAATCAGTCCTCCTCTGACCCTGCAGACGAGGTGCAGCTTGTGATCGAGGACCGGCGACTGTGGCTGCTATCAAATGCCTCCAGGTTCAAGCCTCACTCCAATTGAGGCAAGTGCAGTAGGCAGAGAGGGAGAGAGCAGGCCTCAGTCCACTGGGTACCACCAAAAACAGGTTCGCTTCTCCCCCTTCAGCTGTGGTGGGATCAAAATAAGCAGCGCACCCTGAGGAGCACGATCCTGGCTAGAGCAATACTGATGCCCCAAATAAATTGGATAATTGGCGGATTAACTTTCCTGACCACCAGAGCCTCACTATACGGCAGCCATCTTGTGGCCGTGCTCTCGAGCACCCCCTTGTGGGACTTTAATTAAAGGGAGAGAACAGACATTTGTATAAAAAGAGAGGTGAGAAAGTAAGTGGGAGAAGAGAAAATGGGAAAGAAGCTTGAAGATCTAGTAAAAGAGACAGGAAAGGAAACAAACACTTTCTGAAGTAAAGGAAAACTGGTGGGTGCCACGCACCCCTCCTCTGGCAAGTTACACTCTGTTAGACAAGGAGTATTACAAGTTAGACAAACCTGTAAGAGAATCTCTTAGCTATGCGTGATGATAAATGGACCCCCAACCTTGCACCCCCAAATCATTATGCACACATAATGGACAGTATTTTACTTATTCTGCAGAACTACTTATTTTTCAGTATTTATCTATGAATCATGTGCATCAGAATGATCATACTTAATAAAAACAATTCTCCAGATAATGTGCAGTTCAAGGCAAACATTAAATGGACCTGACCATATTTCATCATCACACATTCCTAACCCGTTAGCCTATTCCCTGCCCTAAATCCCCTAACGTTACCAGACATCCAGTCTATATGGTTGTATTAGTTTGCAAACCTAACATATGTCAGGCCATCTAAAGTTACCCTGCATGCCTTACATTGTGTCAGCAGTTGGAATTCTACTTTCCCTTCTTCCTTCCAAGTCGGATCTCAACTATGTCATCTCTCCTTGCAATGGACACTTGTTTTCCTCGAAACAGAATATATATTTCACCATGTAAAAACCTCTTTCCCTACAGCTACACAAATTATGTGATGCCCTTTTCTCATTCTCACCATAGAAAGAGTTTTACTTGTGCCCTTGACAGGAGTAAATCTCCAACCATTTCCAGAGAGACAGTAGTCAGAGAGAAGTTTGAGAATACCCCTAAACTCCATAGTTTGTAGTTATTCCCAAAATGTCACAGAATACAATGCCCACTATCAACCCCTTCAGTAGAACTTACTCATGTGAAATATTATGCGTTGAAGGGTGTTAGACCTGACATCCTTGGAGTGGTTTCCCCCTAACGTTTTGTCTTCAACCCTCCTGTTTTGCTGACTTCGTTTTTGCTGGTCTTAGGACTCTGCACACTTTACAATTACTAACCACTGCTAAAGTGCTTGTGCTCTCTCCTTAAAACATGGTTGAAATGGTTTATAACAAAAAATCCGCGGGTCTCAAGGAAAGATATATATAAAGAGACAGGCGTTACAGCAGTACACACAACAGGAGAACATGAAAAACGGGGGATCTCAATTACGAGGACGGATTCCCATCACCCACCGAAGTGGCATGCTTCATCATTTGGGGATCTCCTCTCGGCCACACAGTAGTGCAACCGAGGAGCTACAACTCCATACTAGTATACAGGAGGAGCTCGCGGATGTTTTCAAATATGATCCAGAACTAGATCACCTAAGATCACTGAAGCATAGGCGGTGTGGTGAGTATGCGGTGCAGTGTAAAAGAAAAGGTGAAGTAAAATTGACTACCACGAGAAAACAAATTTATTAAGATCACGTGGTGTCAATGGTTAAAAGCAGTAAGCGCGCAATCTGACTGCGTGTACGACGCGCTTAGTGAAGAGGTCTACATGTTTCAGCCACTACCGATCTGACTGTGATCAAGGCTTTCTTCAGGACCTAATTGTAACTACTGCACGTGAAACAAAATTATACAAAACACTGTGAAGAACGATACAACCATATACCTGGGTACGTAAATATGTTGTCACTATAGGCATAGGTGTAGTACTCCTGTTGACAAAAATAAAAAGTTTGAATATATATGTGTACATACTAATAAGGTCTATATCAATATATAAAGAACACATTACATTACAATGTGAACATGCTATAGGTCCTCAAAATAATTCAATGAAAACTCTATAACGTGAACACCTTACCCGTATCAAATCGGGAGGGAACTCGCCGCTCCTGGCAACTGCTCAGGGCGTGAGGCAACGCTCTGTGAATTAAAAAGGGGAAGAAGAACTAAGCCCACAGAAAATGGGATTGAAATTTAAAAAGTGGTAGGCCAAACATGCACCACCACTATTATCATGCAAGTTTATCGAGAGTTATATAAGGCACCAGCAGGAGTTTGATAACGATTGCTATTCAGATGTCATAAGAAATAAGCAGTCCGATCTACACTATCCTGTTTTCAAAGACAACAGAATACATGCAGTCTACAGGTGACATGAACTACCAGCAACTATTAGTGTTGATATTAAAAGAGCCATATAGACCAGGGCACTTCTGGCAGGGAGAACGCTCCGTATAATAAATCCCTTCATGATAGTATGCCAAGCATACTATCATGAAGGGGTTTATTATACGGAGCGTTCTCCCCTTGCCAGAAGTGCCCCGGGTCTATATGGCTCTTTTTAATATCAACACTAATAGTTTTGCTGGTAGTTCATGTCACCTGTAGACTGCATGTATTCTGTTGTCTTTGAAAAACAGGATAGTGTAGATCGGACTGCTTATTTCTTATGCCAAGCATACTATCATGAAGGGGTTTATTATACGGAGCGTTCTCCCCTTGCCAGAAGTGCCCCTGGTCTATATGGCTCTTTTAATATCAACATTAATAGTTTTGCTGGTAGTTCATGTCACCTGTAGAATGCATGTATTCTGGTGTCTTTGAAAAACAGGATAGTGTAGATCGGACTGCTTATTTCTTATGACATCTGAATAGCAATCGTTATCAAACTCCTGCTGGTGCCTTATATAACTCTCGATAAACTTGCATGATAATAGTGGTGGTGCATGTTTGGCCTACCACTTTTTAAATTTCAATCCCATTTTCTGTGGGCTTAGTTCTTCTTCCCCTTTTTAATTCACAGAGCGTTGCCTCACGCCCTGAGCAGTTGCCAGGAGCGGCGAGTTCCCTCCCGATTTGATACGGGTAAGGTGTTCCGTTATAGAGTTTTCATTGAATTATTTTGAGGACCTATAGCATGTTCACATTGTAATGTAATGTGTTCTTTATATATTGATATAGACCTTATTAGTATGTACACATATATATTCAAACTTTTTATTTTTGTCAACAGGAGTACTACACCTATGCCTATAGTGACAACATATTTACGTACCCAGGTATATGGTTGTATCGTTCTTCACAGTGTTTTGTATAATTTTGTTTCACGTGCAGTAGTTACAATTAGGTCCTGAAGAAAGCCTTGATCACAGTCAGATCGGTAGTGGCTGAAACATGTAGACCTCTTCACTAGCGCGCTCGTACACGCAGTCAGATTGCGCGCTACTGCTTTTTAACCATTGACACCACGTGATCTTAATAAATTTGTTTTCTCGTGGTAGTCAATTTTACTTCACCTTTTCTTTCACACTGCACCGCATACTCACCACACCGCCTTATGCTTCAGTGATCTTAGGTGATCTAGTTCTGGATCATATTTGAAAACATCCGCGAGCTCCTCCTGTATACTAGTATGGAGTTGTAGCTCCTCGGTTGCACTACTGTGTGGCCGAGAGGAGATCCCCAAATGATGAAGCAGGCCACTTCGGTGGGTGATGGGAATCCGTCCTCGTAATTGAGATCCCCCCGTTTTTTTCATGTTCTCCTGTTGTGTGTACTGCTGTAACGCCTGTCTCTTTATATATATCTTTCCTTGAGACCCGCGGATTTTTTGTTGTTGTCATATATGGTGAGGGGATTTATCCGCGCAGGTCTATAAATTTTCCCTTGGACCCTCTATCTATCTGGTATTGTATTGAAATGGTTTATACCCAATTGGCATACTTAATTCAATTGTCAGTTAGTAGTAAAGGGGCACTATCTGTGCCCAGGGCCCATAAATTAAATGCTACTAGTGGGCCTGCTGCATTGATTGTGACACCTATTTAAGCAGTCCTTTAAACATGTGTCAGGTCTACCATTGCAGCCTGTGTGTGTAGTTTTAAACTGTCATTTCGACCTGGAAAAAGAAACCTTTAGCCAGGCTCAAACCTTCCTTTTTTAAACATATACGTCACCCCTAGGCTAGGCCATGAACAGCCCAGAGGGCAGGGTACAGTGTATTCAAAAAGTAGGACATGCACCTTTCAGATTTACATGTCCTGGAAGTGAAAAAACTCTTACATTTGTTTTTCACTACTGCAAAGCTTACCTCTACCATTGGATAACATTGGAGTTACCTTATTGCATTGAATAAGCTGTAACTTACAAATGGGAACAGGTAACCAGCTCTTGTTTGGTATCTTTGGACTTGTAATGAAAAATCCTCTCTTATGGAGAAATCGAATTTTAAATTACAATTATGAAAATGCAACTTTTAGAAAGTTGGCCTTTTCCTTACTTTGCCATTTGAGCCTGCAGCCTTTCTTTGGGTCACATGAATGGGTGTAGCTGACAGTTGTATTCCTCCTAGATAGCTGCACACAATATGGAGCTTCGATTTGCCAGGATGGGCCATCACTGGCAGGACAGGAGGGCGCAGCTGGCACAGCCCTACTGACACTTAAATAGGCTGTGTCCTGCCTCTACACAAAGGGCTGCATACCCACTGTAGCTAGTATGGAGCCAGGGCAGGGGAGGCAGGAAACCTGTGCACTTCAAAGGGAAACCTCTAGAAGCTTCTCTCCCTTTCAGAGGAGGCACCTGGTATAAATATTGGACATCAGAAACCCACTCTTCATTACACTTCTGGACCTGTGGACACTCTGCCAGGAAGAAGGACCTCTGTGTTGCTGAAAGAATTGCCACTTTCCTGAACTGCTGCCCTTCTGGACTACTGCCTTGCTAGACTGCTGCCCTGCTGGAATGTGGCACAGCTGCCCTACTGCCCTCATGCGGGGGTCAGAGGGATTGGACCTGCATCTGAACCCAGGACTCCCAGAGTGACTCCACGGGCCAGTCTGCTGGCGTCCTGTAAGAGCCATAGGGAACAGTCTCACAACCACCTGCACCAGCACCCAGATCCACCTGGAGCAAGCCCCTGACCCTCAAGTGGTGCCCCTCAGGTCCTGGACCTGTGATGAGACGTCAGAGAGGCTGAATTGAAGAAGTTTTTGGGCTCATCGTGACTGCAAACAGGCCCTTTGGCACTGAAAGCTTGTCACTCGCACAGCCAGCCGACGTGAAGTTCTGTCAGCCTGACCCTTCGCACTACAACATCGACCGCTCATGGGGAGCGCCATCATGAAGCACCAGCCCAACCATTCACAACAACAACTGCTCTTCGTGCTACAGCGACAACCCTCCGCGACGCCACTTCTGCACTTTACGCTACATCGACAACCATCCATGATGCTTATCTGCTGCTCGCTGCCTTCTCTATTGCAAACAGGACTATTTGCACTGGACTGAGAAGGTAACTTTTCAGAGGGACTATACTGGTCTCTAAACCTGACCTGCGCTCCATCGAGGTTGGCCTGAAATTGTGACTTTCTCCCAGCCATGCATGACTGCATGGCTAGATAGACATGAGTGGGGCTTTGGGCTTTTTGGTGCTATTTTCACTTAAATCTTTAAAATTGTATATCTCTGGGTCTACTGATTGAATTTTTGTCATTTTGGTCTTGAGTTATTTATTGAATTTTGCTGTGTTGTGTTTTCACTTTATTGCTGTTTGAAGTGCTACATAAATACTTTACACACTGCCTCTAAGTTAAACCTCACTGCTCTGTGCCAAGCTACCAGAGCGTTGAGCACAGGTTAATTTGGGGGTTGCTTGTGCCTCACCCTGACAAGGATTGTGGGTGTAGCTTGAGTAGGGTTTCACACCCCTCAACCAGTAACCCAAACTCTCACAAAGGGTAGCACAGATCATGAAAAAAGGTCAGGCTTCATGGATATCTTACAGTTATAAATCCAGTATTTCTGTAATTCTGATTTTCACACACAAGTTTCTTTGTCAATTGGGAAACACGTCTATAAACTTTTCAAATGTATGTATGTATGTATTTGGTATTTGTTAAGCGCATATATCACCCATAGGTCTTATAGCGCTAGCTGATACTCAAAAAACCAGAAGAGGTGGCATGACAGAGCTAAAATAGCCAGGTTTTGAGGGCTTTGCGGAATTTATTGTGATCGGTTTCCACTCGGAGATGTAAAGGCAATGTGTTCCATATTTCAGGAGCAATTCTGGAAAAGGATCTGCCACCGTTTCTTACTGTGCGGACCTTGGGTACAGTTAGGAGTTGTTTACTGGTGGAGCGAAGGGTTCTAACTGGTTGATGTTTTATCAGTTTCTTTGCTAGATATTGCGCCCCTTTACTGTTAAGGATTTTGTGTACCAGACAGCAGAGTTTAAAGTTGATCCTCTTTCTGATGGGGAGCCAGTGGAGGGTCTTCAGACTGGGCGCCGATGGAGAGCCGGGGGGGGGGAGGTTTAGGACCAGCCTGGCCGCAGTGTTCTGCAGGACCTGAAGCTTTGTCAGATGCTCTTCATTTATGGATGCAAGTAGCGCATTTCCGTAGTCCAAACGGCTAATGATTAGTCCCTGTACGAGGGGCATGCGAGAGGAGAGGGGAAACCATTTGAAGATTTTTCTAAGATTGCGCATTAGTCCGTAGCTGGTACGAACTACATTGTTGATGTGGTCCGCCATGGAGAGTTTGTTGTCTATTATCATTCCAAGATTGCGGGCTGCTGTCTTGGGTGGGGGGCAGGGTCCCAGAGAGGGCGGCCACCAGTCATTGGTCCATAGTTTCTGTGCATCACCAAAGAGCATGATTTCTGTTTTACTAGCATTGAGTAATAGGTGGTTATTTGTCATCCAGTCATTTACGGCCGTCATGCACTGTTTGAATCTGTGTTTAGTGCCGATGGGATCAGGTCCGAGGGTGATTAGTAATTGCGTGTCATCAGCGTATGACACTGTTTCAAAACCATAGGCTCTGATTATCTTAGCCAAGGGCGACACATATAGGTTAAAGAGTGTGGGGCTTAGGATGGAACCCTGAGGGACTCCCTTGTCGATTGACTGGCTGGAGGAGAAATCTCCTATTTGGACCTTGGGGGACCGATCCGTCAGGTAGCTCTTGAGCCAGTTCAGTGTGGGGCCTTCGACACCAAACTCCCATAGGTGCTCCAAAAGGATGCCATGTGAGATGGTGTCGAAAGCAGCCGATAGGTCAAGTAAGATCAGGATGGCAGATTGTCTCGCATCGAGAGAAAGCCTTATGTTGTCGACTATCTCTAGTAAGGCAGTTTCGGTACTGTGGAAGGTCCGAAACCCCGATTGGGATGGGTCCAACAGATTATTGCTTTCTAAGTATCTAGATAATTGGTTGTTGACCAGTGATTCCATGATTTTACCAAACAGAGGTAGGAGAGAGATTGGTCGGTAATTAGAAAGCTGTTTAGGGTCCGCTGTCGGCTTTTTTAAGATCAGTCTAACTATGGCCTCTTTCCAGTGTGAAGGTACGGTGGATTGCGATAGTGAGAGATTGAACATTCTGGTCAGATTGGGGAGAAGGGCAGGTCCAATTTTAGATAAAATCTGGGAAGAGGCAGGGTCGGTCGGTGAGCCGGATTTAATCCTGCTTAGAGTGGCGGATACTTCTTCCTCTGTGACTGCGTGAAATTCTCTGAGAGAGTTGGTGTGCAAGGGAGGAATCTCAGTGTGTCTCTGTTTTGGTGGTGTATCGGTTGGCTGGGGAAAGAGTTTGTGAATGTCATTTATCTTATTTACAAAAAAGGATGAGAGGGAGTCGACCCACTCCTGGGAAGCGTTATGCGTTAGTTGGCAGGAGGGGGGGTTGGTGAATTCCTTCACAATCTTGTACAGCTCTTTCTGAGTTGGAGGCCTGATTTATTCTATTTCCTAAGTAGACTTTTTTAGCTGTGGCTATATGATCCATATAATGCCGCTGTGTTGTTTTGTAGTGCTGTCTGTCTGTTGCGTTTTTTGTTTGCCTCCATTTACGTTCTGCCTTCCTAGCGGCAAGTTTATCAATTTTTAAGTCTGGGGTGAACCAGGGGGAAAGTTTATTTGGACATTTAGTTTTTTTCCTAGGCGCGATTGTGTCTAGGGTCATACTAATGGCTAGTTCAAGACATTTGGCTGCCTTGTTGGGGTGGGCCAGCTTCGAAGGAGAGAGGGGGACAAAGTGTGCTGAAAATGACTCTAAGTTTATCTTATTCCATGGTCTACTTAGTTTAGATTCTTTTGTGGGATGTAATTGAGTCGATATTCCATGTATATGGAACCTTATTACATAGTGATCAGACCATAGGACTGGAAGTAGTTCGTCGATCTTTACATAGGGGGAGTTTGTGAATAGTAGGTCTAAGGTGTGACCAGCGATGTGAGTGGGACCTATCACCAGTTGGTTTAAGCCGAATGTGTTTAGGCTGGTGGTAAGATCATTTGTGTGAGGATCAGATAGGAGTTCTGCGTGATAGTTAAAATCCCCTAATAGGAGGAAGTTATCGGTGGCCAGGACGTGCGGCGCAATTGTCTCTATTAGATTGCTGGAGAAGTGGGCTTTGTTTCCAGGGGGCCTGTAGAGAAGTGCATCTTTCCAGGACTCCTTGCTGGTGCTCTCTATTATGAATATACAGATTTCGCCCCATTCTGCCTGAAAAGACTCTACGGTGTGTACTTTGGTGTTTGCTCTGAAGGCAATCGCTATCCCACCACCTCTTTTATCTTTTCTATCCAGCCTAGTCAGCTGGTAGTCGTGGGGAAGGGCTACGGAGAGGTCGGGTTGTGAAGATTCGTGGAGCCATGTCTCTGCAATGAAAAAGAAGTCAGGTTTCTCTGAGTCCAGTAAGGACCAAATTTCTAATGCGTGTTTTGGAAGGGAGCGTGCGTTGCAGTATAGGCCAATCAGGTGTTTATGTTTCGGTGTTACGGGATTTATTTGGGAGTGTTTGGTGCTACAGCTTGCTATTTTGGCTTGCCTGCTGAGTAGGGAGTTCTCGTGGGTCGTAAGACCCGTGATCGGTTGGAAGGGGACGTTGCCTACCTCCTGGGGGGATTCTTTGTTAAATGAGTGGAGCTCCTGACTGGTATACTGAAGGATAGCCATCACGGGCTCGAAGAGGGGGAACGACGGGTGAAATGGGCAGGGTGGCTGGAGCCTGGCGGCGGTCAGGCGCCAACGGGTGCAGACGGGCTTGCCTTTGGCGCGCCGCTGTGCGCGTCCGCTCTGCGCACTTCCTTTTGAAGGACAGGAAGTGGGCGGGACTGCAGCAGCGTGTGGAGCGCTGACCTGATGTCAAAGTGAAATGTGGGCTAAAAATGGTGGTGCTTGTCCCCTCCGCACAAACGGCACAAGCCGCGGCGGACCAGGGGGGCACAAAGTGAGCAGGTGAGCGGCGCAATTTAAAAGTTAAAATTCTAGCAAAAGAACAATCAGCTCTGCCTAACCTGTCGTTGTTGTGGCTTCGGCTTTTGGTTTCGCTGCGCGTCCGCTCTGCGCACTTCCTTTTGAAGGACAGGAAGTGGGCGGGACTGCAGCAGCGTGTGGAGCGCTGACCTGATGTCAAAGTGAAATGTGGGCTAAAAATGGTGGTGCTTGTCCCCTCCGCACAAACGGCACAAGCCGCGGCGGACCAGGGGGGCACAAAGTGAGCAGGTGAGCGGTGCAATTTAAAAGTTAAAATTCTGGCAGAAGAACAATCAGCTCTGCCTAACCTGTCGTTGTTGTGGCTTCGGTTTTTTGGTTTCGCTGCGCGTCCGAAATCCCTGGTTCTCTTACCTAAATGAAACCACAGATAATATTAATGTGACAGATGTGAGACCTGTTGTCTTTCTGGATTTAAAATTGAGTGTGTTGTCCATCACTTGTACACTTTCCCTGGTCTTCTAACCCTCTGCACTGGTACCTATGATCTCCTTTTCAACATTCGGGTGTTATAACAATTTCTGTGGCAGTCAACTTTTTTATGTAGGGAGCTACCAGTCCTAGTTGCCTTGTTTCCTCAGGTTGCCAATTTACTTCATTAGTTTTTCAGGTACCTCAAAGTCTATGAAAATGCATGATGGATAGGCCTCGATTCTAAATATGCTGGAATTAGTGGGACTACTTACCAAACCCACTAACACTGTTTCCTAAAGGTGAGGTATTTGCGAGGTGCAGCGAATACTTCATATTCAAAGTTTTGGGGCGTAAAATAAGGCACAACATACAAATTCAATATTTATTGCACAAACCTCTTCATGTTTTTCCTTTTTTACTGTACACTTTCACTGATAAATTTCAGCCATTTGATGTCCTAAAATCTGTCAGTGTCAAACAGCGATTATGCGAAAAACTTTGCACAGTTCGGAATTCTGATCTCTTTAATAACAGCAGGGGTGAGAATTTATCCCCAAAACCAGAATCTGGACCTAATTTGGAGTACTGATTAACTGGTGTCATTTTCTTTGCACTTGTATGATTTTTTGTTAGTTCTGCATTTCAAAGCAAGCCTGTTCGATCACTTTTTCTTTTAATGTTTTAATATTTTGCAAACGTTTTAAAAAAAATAATGTATATTATTAACTTTCAATAAATTTTCAACTTGAACTGAAGCGAGTAAATAGTAGAGCTAACTGCCGATGAAGCTGCAGTTAGTACTGGGAGAGCCTTCTGTGCCTCTATTCCAAAGTCTCCTGCTATTCCAGTGGGGCTGTAACAGGGGGACCCTTACAATCATAGCCAATCACAATTCCACAACATTTTGTTACACAGCATTTTGAAATTGTTACATTTTGTTTCACTAATACATGTACTCACCCTGAAGGGTATACCTATCAATAGTGCCGCTGGTGCATCGGCACTAGAGACCAGGGGAATTAGGATCCATCTGTACCCCGATTATGCCTGTTTTTTACTACCCAGCTGGTAAATGTGGTCCATTTAACTTGCTTGAATTAGGACACACAGCACCCTTGCAATGCTACTGCCCACTTTACCTCTCTTCCCAGACTTCTTTGTGCCTTTGTACAATTTGAGGCTGGCTGCAGTGAGCTCAGGTCAGATACAACAACCAGGTTCATCCTGATTAAAGATGTCAACTTCTGACTTTAGTCCTTAAAGTCCAAGTCTACCAAACAAACACTTCTAAAGCCCCTCAGGACTTCATGGGAGGCACTTAGAGACTCACAGGGTGGCAGGCAAAGCCAACAGGAGAGTCAAGTCCAGGTCCAGTTGCCACTCGTCAGCTGGGTACTTGCAGGAAAAAGCCTCTTGCAGCTTGTCTTGTCCCTGTAGCTTTAACAGAAAGTCAGCCTTATGACCCTTGGAGTCCACTTCTTTGTCCTGTGTACAGAAGGAAGCACAGGTCCAGTCTTCTAGACTCTCCTCAGGTCTCAAACAGGCAGGTTCCGTCCTCTTCTGATCTTGACAGGCCCAGAAGAGCTATGAAGTGGGTGTCTGGAGATGCCATATTTGTGCCTGGCATGAACTAGTGGGTGGGAATAACTCCTTGGCATGCCCTGACCAATGTGGTAAAAGTTCTTGGTGTTAACCCTACCTACTTTGGCCATTTTCAAGGTGACTGGAGTCTTCGGCCACACTAAACTTGGGCTCTGAGTACTGAGAGCGTGTGGAGGGGAGGTGCTATGGTAATCCTATTGTCCTCCCACATCTAACGCTCAGATCCAGTTTGGGGCAGTCACTGTACCCCCAATAAACCCAGAGACAGAAGACTAGTAGAACAAAGCATGGTTTTACAGCAACCAGTCAGTGGAAACACCAGAATTGTTTTGGCATACTTTTATTGCCCCTTGAAATGCACCATAAGAGTTATATGGCACTGGCACCAGGCAGCTTTTTTAGCACCAGCACTAGGGGAAACCCAGGGGTGCGCCGTATTATTGTAAATACGGCGCATCCCTGCGTTTTAAAAATGTCAGAGCGTGGCGTTACCAAATTTGGCGTAACACCGCGCTCTGACATTTTCTTGTTAATTGCCTCCGCAATTGAAAAAGAAATAGCGGTAGACAAAAGGACGGGTTCTAATGAGATAGAAAGGGGAAAGGACAGAAGGGGCAGACAGGAATAACTAGGCATAGGCTTACCGACCAGTGGAAGAAAAATAGAGCAGTGCAAAATTTTATACACGAGACACTACTCAATGTTCATTGTACACTGCACACTGTGTGTGCATCTGTTATTGCTCAATACACGTTGCTCACCATACCATGTGCACTAAACACTGCTCACTGCATTGTGCACTGCTCACTGTTCAGTACGTTATACATACGGCTCATTGTGCACTGCAATTTTCTCGGTGTGGACATCACACTGATCACACTGCAATATACATGATTCACTGCTTCATATACACTGCATACTTATCACTGTACTAAAGCATACTCAGTGTGCACCACGTACAGCTCACTGATCAGTACACACTCTTTATTGTTCATAGTGCACCAGAAGCTGCTTGACGTGCACTATGCACAACTCATTGCACACTACTCCAGCCCTTTGCTAGGTGTACACTGCAAGGTGCAGTGTGAACCTTGCACTGCCCTATATGTCCATCTTGCTTTCTGCACACTGCTCATTTTACAGTGATCACCGAGCACTACTTATTACACATTACTAACTACTCACCATGCACCCCACCTACACAGTGCACACTGTTCACCGTGCGCTTCATGTTGCCTAATGTACAATTGTTCATTGCACATAATGCATTGTGCACTGCAGGCAGGTACATTTCACACTTATACCTGCACGCTGCATAGTAACTACCTACTACTTGCTGAACACTGCACTCTGCTTACTTGCTCGAAGCACACTGCACCATTAATGGTGCTTTGTTCAGTGCTGTATCCTGTATTTGGTCTCTTCTCCTGAACTCTAGGCACTGAGTGCGCCTTTCATCTCCTTCAGCAATCCCCACTTGCTCCGCGTCACATACCTGCCCACATACCCCACTCTGGTCAACCCTTGCTTGGCACACCTGCAATCCTGCGTCACCAGGGGGTGGTCCTGCTGCCTCTCAGACCATGCTGGGTCTACTGTCACCTCTGTCTGTTTGCCCTCTGGTGCTTGTACCAGTTGATTTCCAGCACTCTTGCGTGGGCAATTAATCTTCCTGAGGAAGGAGTGATGTTAGAAATACAGAATGCGCATCATGGCACTGGCACGGGCCACATGCCATATCTCTCCTCTGCCCAAACTGTGTGTATCCGTTTTACTCACATGAAGTCTCTCTCCTCTGTCAAATACTTAGAAAAGTATTTTCAAAAACGAATTAGGTTTTCCCTGGGATGCATTCAATTTTTTCGGTCTCGTGTCCAATAAATAACCTTGCTGAACATAGGGTGTAGGATATCTTGTTGTGGTAAGTAATTGAGTAAGGAGGCTGTATCCTCTATCCTGAAATTGTCTCGCCATTCCCCAGCCACACAACAGATGTTAGTGGCCAGTAGTATGTGTTGTTTTGGTGTCTCGCCTTTGCCCAAACTATGTGTATCTGTTTTGCCTACATGATGTATCTCTACTCTGTCAATATATTGTGACTCTAATTTGTGTGTATTCTCTTCCTCTGGCCTTCCTGCATTCTCTGGCCTGGTTGCATTCAATATGACTGACTCCCACATTCACTATGGCCTGACCCAGTGCCTAATTTGTAAAAGAATAAGTGCCAGGGCTCTCGTCGAGAGGCCACTGCAGCTTGTACCACACATTGCCCCTGCCAGCTGCCAATGACAGTTCAAACACAGCTACTAACCATCACACTCTTACAAGTGTGACAATTCATACTATTCCAGACCCCAAAGCTATAAAAATGGCTTGGGAGGCAGGCATTAGTCATTGTAAATGTAAATTGAACTAATAAACAGCAGTTGTTGTGCTCATACCTAAATTAGCCAGACAGCGCCACCATGTGGCAGACTACCATAAGCCCGGGTGCTGGCAATTAGGTGACGGTGCCGAGCACCAGAAGCCACCGGCTCAAATTAAGCACTCGCCTGACCTCTCCACATTATGTGAGACAGTTCACATTCAGCATCGTTTATGTGCCCTGAGGCCCCTACGAGAGTCACTCATTGGTTTGGGACAGAGGCATGTTCTCCTCTCTAAAGCAAGATTGCTACTGCAGGTCCCAAAGCATGGGCCTGCAACAGAGTCTTGAGGGTTAAGATGGTGGCGTGGGCATTGTGTTCACCAATATGAGACCGAGCAGGAAAGAGTTTTAAGGGCTTGATGTCCACAGTTGGTAAGCCTAAGAAGGCCTCTGCTTCTTTAGCAAATGTATGTAAAAAATGTGCCGTAAAATGCACTTTTTGATCCTATTTTTTCCAAATGTTTGAGGGAGAATGCCATCACCCCGATATCCCTTTAGCCAGCTAGCGTTGCTCAGTCTCTCATTGAAATTCATGGAAAGGTGCTACACCGATCACTATCAAAGATCACCAACCACCACCGCCTCTCACTCGTCCTTCCCACCCCCATCCCTTCTGTCCCCCTCAACCCGCCATCTTGTATACTTTACATCCTCCTTCTTGCAAATCATGGGCACCTCCCCCTTGCCCTCCCTTGCAGCCTGGTCTACTTCTTTAGACTGTATCTGACCAGAATAGCAGCCACTTTACCAATGTATTTTGATCTGCCCCTTCAGAGGCCTGCACCATTTATTGTGCTCCTGGATTTCGGGAGAGGGGCGGTGGGATGGGGGTCTCTTGAGTCGGAGGTCTTTGTTAATTGGCCTTTAATGAGGGGCATCCATTATTGCCCCGCCATACTAAAAGCATTTGTCCTTCCCAGTCGAGTTAATTTCTTCCAGAGCTCTCAAACTGCGGGAGAAGCTCACCCACTCCATGTTGATTACTTTGCATTTTGGGACTTGAAATACTAATTATATGAAGGGGTGAATAAGACTGCAAGACTCGGAATGAAAAACAAAAACAGCGACTGGATGACCTACTCTGTCAAGGGCATGGGGAACCTGAGAGCCCTCTTTTTCATTTTCCTCCTTCCAGTACCAAATCTGCCTTAGACTAGGCTCGGCTCACCTGAGCAAACAGCTAAGCAGCTTAGGGTGAGGAGTGGAGTGCTGAAAGTTTCAAGCATGAGTAGCTTATTTAGTCCAGTTTTTTCCTTTGTACTCTGTTAGTTCTGATTTTATAATCACACACACAAAACACACACACACACACACACACACACACACACTCTCTCCATCTTTTGTGACGGTAAGGGGGAGCTGGAGGCGCACCCGTACACCCAAAAGGCTCGACTCTCATACCCTCCTTTTTCCACTTTTCCGCTCTCCTGAGTCCTTTTTTGCATCTTCCCTGTATACCATTAGCACTTTGCAGCACACTTACAGTGGCATAAATCACTATATGTGCTGGTTACCTATAGCTAGAAGGCCAATGTTCAAGGCACTTTGCATAGCCCACAGATCCTACCAGCGAAAAGGAATGCCATACCTACAACCTAAATTCAAGCAATACAAACCAAACAGAGCACTCAGCTCTAGACTTGCACTGCTTATCATCATACCACCTTACCATAAGGAATCCTTAGGAGGCACTGCTTTCTCAATACAAGCCGCCAAGCTCTGGAACACACCATCAGCAAGCATTAGAAGCACCCAGGAGCATATACACTTCTGAAGACAGTTGAAAATGTAGCTATTTCCTAGATAACTGCACCACCTGCTTTCTGGCAATAGAGCCCAGAAAACAGTAACACCCTCAAGTGCGATCCACAGCTTGCAACCCACAAAGAAGGGACAAACAGGCCCTTCGGCAATGTGAAAGGCATTGGCGGAAAGCATATGAGCCAAAGGCCCGGGAGAATTACAAAGCAAAACTTGCCCTTTATAAAGCATTGATCACTACCACTAAATCCGCCTACTATGAACTGAAGATTATGGAGGCCACTGATATACAGAAGGAGACCTTTAATGTACTTAGAGAGCTGAGCCAAAAGAAAGAACAAAGGATGATCGCAAACCAGGATGATTGTGATAAGATACAGGACTTTTTCCTGGCCAAGGTTCAAAACTTGGTTAGGGAAATAAGTAATACCCGTATAAGTCCTTGTCCTTTCCCTGTGTTGGATCCACCAGACCTTCAGGGTAACACACTTTCAGTCTTTCCTGCTCTTGACTTAAATAGTCTAGCTCATACTATGGCCAAAATAAAATCTGGGTCACCAGATGACCCCTGTCCTCCTAGAGTGTTTAATATGAGCCTCCCGGCAGTGGGCCCAGAAATTCTGTCCTTGCTAAATCTATCATTAGCAACGGGGAAGGTCCCACTAAAATTCAAGGAAGCCATAGTGATCCATTACTAAAGAAAGTTGGGGCGGACAGTAAGAATCTGAAAAATTTTCGACCTATCTCCAGACTTCCTTTCTTGACTAAAGTACTGGAGCAACACGTGCTTAGAGTAGTCTCCTCTTTTCTGGAAGATCACCAGCTGCTACATGTTCGGCAAGCTGGATTTAGAGCCCATAACAGCACTGAGTTGGTTATGCTTTCAGTGTTGGATGAGCTAAGGCTCATGACCGACAGGAAAATCCCCTCTGCACTGATCCTCTTGGACCTCTCAGCCGCGTTCGACACGGTGAACCACGTACAGTTGGTGGCCCGGGTCCGGCGGCTGGGAGTTACTGGGACAGCCCTCCAATGGATTGTTTCCTTTCTGGAGGATCGGTCCCAAAAGATCCAATTAGGGGAGTATACATCTAGGCCTGGAGCCTTGTCATGTGGGGTGCCGCAGGGCTCTGCGTTGTCCCGCATGCTTTTCAATATCTACCTTCAACCATTGGTGGAAGCACTGGCCAAACTGGATTGTCAGGTGCTCAACTATGCCGATGACACACAACTAATCGTGCGTATTGACAATTCCACCCAGGTACAGCTTAAGGTACAGAGCATCCTCCGGTTTACGATGAATTGGATGACCTCCAATTCGCTTAAGGTAAACCCTGATAAGACAGAGGTTCTGGCCCTTACCACAGGATCTAATCCATGGTCTAGTCTCTTCTGGCCACAAAAGCTTGGTACCACTCCGACACCAGTGCCAGCTGTGAAAAGCTTGGGTATCAGGTTAGACACCAAATTAACCATGAACAGTCAGGTAATTGCAGTAGTGGGGAATTGCGTAGGTCTGATAAGACAACTCCGGAAACTTGCACCTCTGCTATCGTTTTCCACCATGCGCACGGTTGTGTCGGCATTAATTCTGTCACGCCTGGATTATGGCAACGCAGTTTATATAGGGCTTCCTGAGAAACTTTTGGGGAAACTTCAGGTGGTCTTAAACGATGCGACGAGATTGATTTTCAAAGTACCTAGAAGAACACGCGCCACACCCTTGCTACAACAACTATATTGGCTCCCTATTAAGCAGAGGGTTAGGTTCAAAGGCCTGTGCATTGCACATAAAGCCCAGTTTGGAGCAGCGCCACGCTACATTAAAGACCGTTTGAAATCTTACGTGCCTGGTCGTTGTCTCCGTTCATCTGAGACACACCAGTTGGCCTGCCCGCGCTTTAATAGAGCCATGTTGGGAGGGCGTGCCCCCAGCTCTGGAACAAGTTACCGGAGAGTCTACGTGGGGAAGCCAGGCTACTCCCTTTTAGAAAGAAACTTAAAACGATCCTGTTCTCCGAGTCATTCGGATAAGCCTCCTCCACTCTCTGTGAGACCAGAAACTAATTAAGGAATTCCTGGGTTCTGGGTCAATAGCGCTTAGAGACCATTGGTGATTTGGCGCTTTACAAATGTAAATTAACAATAACAATAACAAATTGCAAACAACTCAACCAACAAACTGCTTTCGTTGTGCAGGTAAGCAAAAAAGGACTTCCCTCTGGGTCTCTGTGGTGTGCGTCTGTCTCCTACACTTCATCATCCAACACACTGTTACTCGCTCCATCCCATAAAACAATAACTGCATCTCAGTGATCATCACGCACGACATGGGATCACTTTTCACATAGGATCAAAACAAAAACAACATCCTTCCTGCCACACACTCTAGATGCTGTAGCGTGCTACTCACATAGACAAGTGCTTCAGCACACCACATAGAGGTAGTAAGCGCTATATAAATGCGGCAATACAATACAATATAATTAATCTTCAAAACATAAGCTATGTTTCTGTAATCAAGTTAAGTAAGAGATGTTTTTTGGCTAACCAAGCTGTACTGTCTTTCTAGGCACAGACACAGGGACGAACCCCTAGAAAGAGTGTTGTTGAAATCTCTACTTTAATAATCTGACTGCGTTTGCTACTATTGGTAAGAGGGAGGTGCTGTGGGCTAGGTACTCAGAATTTACCAATGCAGCAACTAACATTCAATAAATTATATCCAGTCTGCTTTTTCTTAAAAAATGAAAAGTACTTTAGTACACACGAAACTTAAAATGACAAATATCTACAAAATGGCAGGTGGAAAAACCAATGGGAACACCTTCCAAAAGGCTTTGCAAACTACAGAGGGTAGTTTGCAGTCAATAACCCATCAGTTTGAGGTACCTTTAATTGATGGCACTCCAGTAGGCTCTGGCCCCTAAAACCACAAGACCCCATATATGCCTTTAGCAAATTGGGGGCTACACAGTTATAAAACCTCAGGCCTACTCCTTTAGCACAGGATGTTCATCATACATTCAAAAACGAAACATGAGTCTTTCACCAACATCAACCATTTTCATATGTAACCACATTTATAGATATATTTTGCCTTTCACTGTTAACAACCATACCCATGGCCTTTGGCATGCTTTCAGCAGAAATTAGTAAATATTCTAATGAAAGTCATATTTCTATTACCGGGCCACATTGCCTAGCAACAGAAATAAGAAGCCCGAAACGTAATGGGTCCACTACCACCCCTATAAAGAGAACACCAAGCAGCCCTATGAAAGCATGAGATCTACCTAACCCTCTCCCGGGGGCCCTAATTCTTTTACCATGGAGTCTTAAAATGTAATTCATATGAAATGTAGTGGTCCTAGTAGATGGGAGCCAGTACTGTCCCTGGCAGCACTCCATAATGATCCAAACCCTCCTAGTGGTGCTACTGATCTTACAGGGCACTGCAACAACCAACCATACAAATGTTTAAGGCCCCACACAGGGGCTTATAGAGAGCGCCTTCAGCCACACAGGCTGACTTGGGTCTGCCTGCACAAGCATTCCACACTCTTCAAGCCAGACCTCTCTCCCTGAATGCACTCCTTCCCCAATTACCTGAGGCCTTTTGCCATTTGCTGGGTCACCGCATGGTCAGCAGGAGCTTGAGGTACCCACTATTCGGACAATCCTATGGCTCAGTCTACAAAAGTCCCACGGGCCTCCATTTCCTCCAACCCCGGCACTGCTTTCTGGGAGTAATCAAGATGGCAGCTTGAAGGATCCTTGTTACAGATCCATCAGTGTGAGTGAAACTCTACCCAATGATCTCTGGTTTATTCTCTCCAAGCTTCAAAGAAACCCCTCTGTGGTGACAAGATTCACAGGGCTGTCTGTGCTTCCTTCGTGCTCTGTGGGACCACCCTGCCACCGCTTGTCAATGAGATGCAGTTAATTACCTCATGGAGGTTTCACCCTGCCCCCTTCCTCCATCCGGAAAAGGGTAATCTCACAAGATAGGTCTATTGCTTAGGGTGAGCTTTGAACTTCCGGCTGCCCAGCAGAGTAATTAACTTGACCCAGCAGGATAGCTCACAGCATGAATTCCATAAAGGTTGGTCCAATTTTGCAAACACATATACAAATGCACGCAGAGTAAAACTAAGAAAAACTAACTCTGGATATACATTCATGACCCAGACTTTGGTTGGGAAGATGCAAAAATTTCTTTCCTACCTTATACCAATCAAAAGTTATGGTTTAGACATACCTTATTCAAAGTGTGAACACAGTTTAAACACTACAGACTTTACACTTCAGCTAAAATGAAAGGGAACTTTTCTTTTTGGATTCCCAGTTGAATTATAAAGTAGTAGGAGGCCATAATCAAGAGGCCATAATCAATTTACACCTTCCACAGTGCTACCTGTGAGCAGAGGTTGTATGACAGAGACACGCATGACTAAACCATGCGTGGCTCTACTACACGTCCCAACAACGAATGCGTCTGAACAACGCATATCTTTCCCACGCATGCCTTTACCACGCAATTTCGTGGTAAAGGCATGACTGGTAAAGGGATGTGTGGTAAAGATCATACCTCAGCCCCACCGCCTTGAGCCCTAAAAACTACCCGACCCCTAAAAACGACCCGACACTCTTGAGCCCTAAACACTGCCCGACCCCTCGTGAGCCCTTAAAAACTACCCTACCCCCCTGAGCCCTAAATACTACCCCGACCCCCCCTGAGCCCTAAACACTACCTTGACCCCCCCAGCTATAAACACTACCCCGACCCCCCTGAGCCCTAAACACTACCCCAGCCCCCCCTGAGCCCTAAACACTACCCCGACTCCCCTGATCCCTAAACCCTACCCCGACCCCCACAAGCCCTAAAAACTACCCCAACCCCCCTGAGCCCTAAAAACGACCCGACCCTAAACACTACCCCCGAGCCCTAAACACTCCCCCATCCCCAACTCTGCCCGAGCCCAACCCCTACCCTGACCCCTAAAAACTGGCCCAACCCCTAAAAACTACCCCAACCCCCCTGAGTCCTGAAAACTACCCCAACCCTTAAAAACTGCTCCCACCCCCCAAAACCCAAGCCCCAACCCCACTGACCAGTCTGCATCCTCTCCCGATCCTTCCTCTTCCTGTGCCCCCCATCCGCGCATCTAGACCACGCACTGCCTTAACCACGCATATGCATGGTTAAGGCATGCATGGTTGCGCTTGCGGGGAAACAGCTCACATGGCTCTGCCTGTGTTGTAAAGGCCGTTTCCTGTGAGCAGGTTTCAATTTTAGTCAAATACCAGTCTTCCTCACTCAGCCTGAAAACTTGTGCATGTGTTCGTGTGCAACCTGCACAGAGCCTCTTCCCTAAATGAGCAGTAACAACCCCTATTTTAAAAGGTGGGCTCTGAAAGCTGTAGTTCAAATCCATTTTTGACAGAAACACAAATTGAGAGAGACTCCATTAGGACAACCCACTAACAGCAGAGGTCCAGAACCCAATGGTCATAAAGAAAAAACAACTAGGGTTTGTACAGGTCAGAGCCTTCTGCCTTTCACAGCACAATCACAAAGGGGGCAGTATGTGAGATTGAAGGGCGGAGCTTTGCACTTGTTCATGGTATGGATTTTTTGTGATATTCCTTACATTCTTGAGCCCTTTTTCTGATGGACTTATGGCAACAAAGGTGGTTCAGGGGATAGCATTTTGCTCCACAGGGAGGTACCCAATGTGGTTACTGCTACCTTTCCTGTCCATCATCTATCTTGTGATGGACTGGCCAGTGGGGACACAGGGGACATCCCCTCTAACCCAGTGGCTGGGGATAGGTACCTGGTACTGGGCAAGCTGAGGAATCATCAGCCTACTTGATCCTACAATCTACCCGAAAGAGGTGCTCAGGATTTTGGTTTGGCACATACATCATTTGCTAACTTAGAGAATTAATGTTATTGAGCAGCGTGCCAGACTCTGAAGCTTATTTTCTTGATTGCCCGGAAAAACTATGGCTTTTTATCTGAAACATTGTGCTGTAAAATGATTGGTTTGGACCAATTTCTGAAAACGAATTCTTGCACTCCTACCTACTAATACCAAAACCATATGAAAACAGCGGTGGTCGGTGCAGGTAAGCGGGGTGGGGCGGATGTGGACAGACGACCTAATACGGAAAATTAAATAAATAAATAAATCCTATTCCTTCATCTGTCGACATCCTCCCGCCCCACCCACCGCACTTACCTGCACCAACCGCCGCTGCATATTATAACAAAACAGAACTGCTCCCTCAGTGCGATATGTGAATGGTAGTAAAACATTTACCTAGTCTGACAGCTCTCAGCTGTCAGTCTAGAAATATCTCAAAGTGAGGGGCAGGAGTTCTTAATCCTTAAATGTCCCTAAGTGAGGGTAACAGAGATCCTAATCCTAAAATGGACCATAATCATTGATTGTTGGTTGCAGAAAAAAACCAATGGAATAGTCCTCATGGAAGGGGCATGTCTTTGTGTGGTAAGGGTGCAGACCAAGGTTCCCAAGCTTTTCAGTGAATGTAGCCCAGAATGTTGAGAATGGAATATTCAGTGGTCATAATATTGTGACCAAAATATTAAAAGCTGAAATACCGAGGAAGTATAGATTTACTATTCTTAACTCCACATCTATATACCGTGAAGATATATATTGTCAAAGTACATATATATGGACTTAAGGATAGAAAACCTGTTGATATTTTGGTCCTCGATAATTTGGTTACAATATTGTGGCCACTCGATATTTCAGCCTCAATATTCCAGATGTACAGGCTTTTCAGCACACATACATTCAGGGACACAAGGGTACCACAGGTACGTGTGTTAATATTGTTAGTAAATTCCATTTTCTGAGACTGGTCGTAATATACAAACAGCGCCAGCCCTTTACGAGGACAATCCGTGTGGGCATTGAGGGAGTCCGGCTCAAAGAGGCACACAGAAGTGGAAGGCACAGCAGTGCTTCTTGGACACCAGCCTCCAGAGCTTTGTTTCTCTTTGATTTCCCTTTGTCCAGCAAGGAGAGCATTGCCCTTCTCTTTATCACCCCTTACCCCTGCATCCATTATACTCAAATAGTTAGAGCTGTTACAAGGTGGAGACAAATGGAGAATTTCCTCTGCGCTTATCAGGGAATTACATTTTTGACTGTTTCACTTTGTTGCAACTGCTGTGTGCTTGAGCAGGGTTTGTGAACTGAGTGCTAGGACAGCAGTTAACAGTCTCTTCATTTTGATACATCAGGTCGTGCACTTGTCAAAGAAACATAACACTGAAAGCCCTAGTAGCAAGGTAATCGAATGCGAAGATATGAGAGGTTAGGGTGAACTAGCTGCATCCGAGGTGGAGGAACCCGAATTGGGGGTGTATATCTTTGTGTTTTGTACACAGCTTTTAGCTGTTGTCTACACTATGACTTGCAAGCTGTACAAAGACCTCAGTATGCCTTGTGTTAGGTATGCAGAAGTGACATCCCTTTGTTCCTAGAACATCTGACAGAATTGACTCCTTATATGTGGCACCTCAAAAACTTGGAAACTACAGAAAATAAACATTGTTCCTACAGCTGTTGACATTCTGTTCCTTCCCTTACACCACGATCCCTGAAACCACAGGTGACATGGATGTTGCAACTGGTACCAAAGGTTAACCAGGGATATAGGACCTGATATCCTTGGCAAACCTCAGTTGACATCCATGCATGTAGCCTGGAATTACAGATCTCAAAATGTGATGGACCAGGTTGATACAACCTCTAACAGTCACTGCAACTCAAGTGATTCCTACATGGTTTTGTGAGGTCAGTGCTTAATTTGAGCCAGTGTTTTTCTGTACTCGGCACTATAACATAATTGTCAATACTGGTGCTTACGATAGTCTGCCACGTGGTAGCAGTGTCTGTCTAATTTAGAAACGAGCACAACAACAGTTGTTAATTGAATATACCTTAAAATGACTAATACCTCCCTCCCAAGCCATTCTTATAGCTTTGGGGGCCTGGAATAGTCTGAACTGCCGCACTTGGAGGAGTGTGATGGTTAATAGCTGTGTTAGTACTGTCATTGGCAGGCACAATGGGTGGTGCAAGCTGCAATGGCCTCCTGACAAGGGCCCCAGCACTTATTATTTCACAAACTAAGCACTTTGTGAGGCTGCACTTTGAGTACCAGAATAAGGCTTTGCAATCCATTCACAAGTTCTAATTTGGACTGCATATCCAGTTTTGATAATTATCTTTCTGCTCCTCTAACCTGGACAATGATACTAGAACAACACTGTGTTCCTTTGTGCTTCTCCGTGGACCTGTATTATGCCATTTTTTAATCTTTGTGACGTCCATGTGCGCCAGGATCCTTTGAAGCAATTTACTATTTGATGTTACTGAGTAGTCAGATTTGAAGGCAACGAGCATCACAAATGGAAAATTATCATTAGGCAAGTATGATTGATGTGAAAATTGCAGGAAATGGTTGTTGAATACAGACCTTGATTCAGTCTCATGCTCTTATCCCCACCCTACACCTCCTGTCTCTTTGTCTCACTCTTACAAGTTATTTTTCATCCCTGCTTCCTCTAATCGTCGCCGTTTTTCTATCTTTCTATTCCTCCTTCTTTCTTCCTTTTCTGCCTAGGCAGGCTCTGAGTCAAAGTCTGATGATGAAAAATAAGTTCAGATTTCCAAACATGCCAGAGAAAGCTGAGGAATGAAGTAGCAGAAGGGAGGGTGGCAGCCCCCGAGGAGACAGGTTGCTGGGAAATTCCCCTTCTGGGGTGGTCTCTCAAAAGGTGGACAGCAAGTAATGCTGGATACATAACCAATCATGGTCTGAGAGGCAGTCAGCAAAGGCATCAGCTAAGAAGATTATATGGTCATATAAGTAGTGAGTGTGAACCAGGGAGTGTAGATAGCCTAGTTCCAAATCAAACCAGAGTTATGGCTTCTCCAAATAGAACTTGTGGATTTTTTGCTGTGGGAGTCGGATTCCAATTGGCAAGGCAACCCCAAGTTGTGTTGGATGTCTTGTGCACTCTGAGCATTCCATAACATTTCTAGAGTGTATTCACAAAGTTGTCAGGTTTGAAAGAGGTGCACTTCCAGGACGATCTGTTCAGTGTTTTCTGAAGAGTGAGCACAAGACATTTGTGGGCTTTTGAACAAATTGTATAAGAAGAAGGGGTTCAATTAGTGCCTGCAAAGACGTAAGGCACAGGTTGGGTACAGAGCTGAACTCACTATGGACCAGTAGCGGCTCGTATAGGGCGTGCTGCGGGGCGGTGGAGGGGCAGGGTGGGGGGGTAGCAAACACGGACATAGGACGGAATGGAGGAAAGTAATTATTACGTTCCTCCGTTCCGTCATATGTCCGTGTTTGCTACCCCCCCCCCCCACACCGCCCCGCAGCACGCCCTATATGAGCCGCTACTGCTATGGACGTTTCTGCGCTTAGCCAAGGACATGGTGTTATAAACACTTTGACAGGACCCATTAAAATATCTTCTGTTTTTATTGTGCACTTGCCTGCAGACTCTTTCTGTTAGAAAGTGTGAATTTTAAACATGTGCAGAAGTGTTAGCATCATGTCCACCTTCCATTTCTGCTGACATATTTTCGCTGTTTATCTTATGATCACAGCCCTATTAATATTGATGCTTACAGTGGAGGCTAAAATGTCAGCATTTGAATGGAGATTGTGCATTTATCTGCATACTTATTTTGTCTTGTTAGGTCTTTAATGCCACCAAACCTATAAATATGAGATGAAATCAGCAATGCGGTGCTATAAAAACTCCTGGATTTGGCCAAAGTTTAGAGAGACTTTGTAACAGAACTATCTGACAAGAGATCACAACGGTTTACTGTAAACCAGCCCCAGTCTGGGGTTGCTCTGGGACCTTGAGAGGAGCGCAGAAAACCTTCAGCCCGGCATTGCTTACCATTACTAGGAAAGGGCTTCAATAGAAAATAGCTGAACAGCTATTTCTCACTGAGAAAGGTATGCTGTGCGCTCCATCTTAAGAAACTCAATTCATATGTGTGCTATTTTCTGCTTCTGCTAAATGTTAGCACATCACTTAGAAGTAGTGGTAGGGTGTTACGATGCTAGGAACTTGTTAACCATGTTAGGAATGTTCATATTGTTTTCGCTGGCCATGTCACGCATTGCTGCATTTATTTTCGCATTCTGTGTGATTATCTTTCATATTATAGGCACTTGACTTGGGTTTTGGAAATACCCATTTCAAAGTTTCATGCTGTGTTTCTTAGTGCTATTTTGAGTGTGTTATTCATTTATCACAGAGGGTTTGGAGTTCCAGTGTGTCCCTGAACTCATCCAGAGGGACTAATCGTGACCATAAAACATCACGCGCAATATTGGTCACAGTCCAGCTTGATTTCTAATTTGTGTGATGCATTGAACTAAGTTGGTGCATGCAAGGGTTAGAAACTGACCTCTGTGGCTCTGTTGGGATCCCCAGATTGTGACAAAGGTACCAACAATCCTGTAATTACCTGAGCATTGGGAGAAAAGTAACTCTAGAAGAGCTTCTGTTTGGCTCCTTGAATTTTGCATGATGGGTGGTGCGTGCATGTCAGACATTTTGTAAGTGAGCAAAGCTGCCCTAGTTAGGAGCCTGGCTGAAACCCCCTCTTTCCACCTTACCCTGGGTGGTGATGAAAGTGGCTGTGTAGGCTAACCTGAGGGTATAGAGGTGGATCTTCTGGGATTTTAACAGGTTGACAATATGGGCCTGAGAGATAAAAATGACTAGTGGATCCAGATTTCTTTGGATATTGCTTTTAGCAGTGGTTTCGAGAATAGTCGAGCAGGAAATGGTGCACTGGGAATGACTTTAAAGGTGGAAGTGCCATGGACATAACTTAGGGGCATATTTACGATCCTTGTTGCGTTACTCTTGCAGCATGCCACGTGGTGCAAGAGTGACACAACTCAAAAATGAGATTTATGAAGCTACGCAAGGCCATCTTGCGTGGCCCTGAGTGGCTTCATAAATGTCCCGTAAAGCAACACAGCGCAAGTTGCTGTGTTGCCTTACTCTGCGCCAGGGAGGTGTTCCATGGGTGCTGCGTGGTTGTTCCCATTCAACATCCATGGATTTTGACCCATTCCCAGATTTACTAGAAGTGGTAGACCTGGAAATGTGCCAAAAACCTCTGCCTCTGCAGGTGAGGCGCAATGAGGAGAAATATGTTTATTTCTTCTCATTTTTTCCTCTTTCTGTGTGTACTGAAGAGGAAAATGCCTCAGTGGATTGTTTTTGTGCAGGAAAGTGTCCCTTCCTGCACAAAAACAATCCACCTTATAATGCAGGCACCCTTGTACCATAGTGCTCGGGTGCCGGTGTTGGCCCTAGGCAGCCAAAACGGTGCAGGGCAGGAATGCACTGTATTCTTTTTAATACGGTGCATTCCAGCCATTATCTGTCATGCAGTGCAGGGCAGCAGGGTGACTTTCTACACTGCACTGCATGACAAACTCATAAATATTCCCCTTAGTGTTTAAGGGGTTCTTCCCATAAGCTGTAGCAACATTACTCTAGTTTAATGAACATTTGGCCTGTCAGAGGTCTTTGTGAGGGTCAGGGTTAAAAATGTCTTGTTGAGCCTTTTGGGCTCTTCTTTCAAAATATAAAAAAATATGTTCTAGGGTAAAGAAGAAAATACGAACGCTATGGCATCTTGTGCCATCTTGTGGTAGGCCACCTTAGCAGGAGCACACTATGCACAATGCCCTCTGTCACTCCTTGTGACAGACCTGGTGAAAATGTGAACAAGAAAGTGAAATTTAGCGTGGATAATCAGGCAGTGGTGGAGGTTGATGGTTTTAAAGACAGTGAGGAATGGTTGAGTTTGAGGATTCTGGATGATATTTGTTTTAGAGATGTGATATTATGTACACGGCCATTCTCCTGCCAGGAATAGCTAATATCACGACAAATGTAGTGCCTCCCAAGCCATGGCAGAGGTTCCAAGTGCTAACATCAAAAATAGATAGAGACCAACGCATGTACTGCTGGAGCTCTTGAAATTTGGATAGTGAATCAGGGGTAACAAGCGCTATATAAATGCAAACCTTTTTTCCCTTTTCTATCCCTCCGCTATCCTTCTCACTCCAAAGAACTGACTAATATCCACCACTCAAATTACTTTCATATTTCACTATACTAATTCACCACTAATCCTTTATGGGTTTCCGGAGTAGCGTGCTACTCAACAACAACAAAAAAGCGCTTCAACACTCCATCAGGGGTAACAGGCGCTATATAAATACAAACCTTTTTCCCCTCTTCTATCCTTCCGCTATCCTTCTGAATCCAAATAATTGACTAACCTGTCCACCACTTAAATCACTTTCATATTTCACTATACTAATTCAACACTAATCCTTTATGGGTTCCGGAGTAGCGTGCTACTCGCCGAAAAAGTCCTTCGACGCCTCATCAGGGATAGTAGGCGCTATATAAATGCAATTACAATACAATACAATAGGCGGATGAGTTGCAAGAGGCAATGTGAGGGTCACGGGAGATACTCAATGTGTGCTTATTGGCAGACCAGGGTCGGCGGCGTACCACAAAATGGTGGGCCACCGTGTAAAATGTGGTGAGGAGCCCTTGAGACTCCTGTATCTTGCAGATATTTCTTATTTTTATGCTGGCTGGGGGGGAAAGGGTGGCAGGGGCTCCAGGGGCCTGTGTTCAGGCGCCGAGAGGAGCACATGTACTTTACAGGGAAGGGTCTTTCACAGGCAATCTCGGTATGAAAGCAGGCTGGTGAATACTTTTTTGGTTTATTTTGAAATTAATTACAGAGCGATAGATTCAGGAGTTGAAAGCTTGAAACGGTAGGTTCAGGAAGAGAAAGAGGACTAAATAGCACTGTTCCACCCAGTAACAACAGAGCAAATTCCTGACACAAACTGCTGGAAAAAAAGCGCAGGCTCTTCTCACGCAACAATAGTGTAGGCAGGCCCACTGAAAACATCCACCCACGTCACCAAATGATGTATTTTTTTTTTGCTCTCTGCGGAGGGGATGTAATCATCAACCTTCAAAACATGTCTCAGCTGGGGTTATTTTTGATGTTGGAATTTCTTTTTTTTATAACAAGGTGGGCTGATGTACCTTTTGCGTCAAAACGCGTGCGCATGAGTGTTTTGCGAAAATAACCCTTTTTTAATTCCATATAAAGAGATGCAGGAACGCAGCGTGCAGCCCACGAGCTCTTTGATGGGCTGCGCAGTCCCTTGTCTGTCAGCTGCGGTAACCTTCAGGCAGGTGGCAAGAAGCTGTTATTTAAAGCTGGGGTAGAAGAAAGGAAATAAAAAACGACAACAAGAAAACTCATGCATTCAAGCCCACTCTTTCTCAAAATAGGTAACTCCTGCTGGTCAGTTTACAAAGGGAGGCGAGATTCAGTAGCCGGAGCATTCCTGAGCTGTGGCAATTAGGATCGAGTTCTTAGAATCGCAGAAGAAGGTGTGGGCCTTCATATGGAATAATAAACCTTCGAGGTGGCCAAAACCCTCACAATACAAGGGAGATTTAGAGTCCCCAGAAATGTATAGATACATCATGGCAGCACAATCGCCCCCGGTTCAGCATGGTCCACCTCCCTTTGGTAGGAAAACACTGGGCCGTGTGGAGCCATGTTAGATTGCTTGTGGCTACCACCCCACTTACAGAATTACTGTGGTGACTGGTTATGCTATGTTATTTTGATTTGTATAGCGTTCTAATTACCTGATAGGGTAGCCATGTACTTGCACACATGTGTGGATGTGTGGTCCCCAATTTGTATGTATGAAGAGCCAGGTCTACAGCATATTGCAGAAATCGAGAAATGAGGGGGAGCGTCTGATGTGTTGAGGGAGGTTGTTTCATGTCTTGGTTGCGATGTAGGAGAATGAGCGACCTCTTATTTTGCTTTTGCGGATGCGGGGGAAAGTGTGCGAGTGAGAGTGAGGCTGTGCATAGGTGTCTGGTGGGTTAGTGAAAGTGCATGCAGCTGTTCAGGTATTCTGGCCCTGTGTGTTGTGTAGGGCATTGTATGTGTGCATGAGAAGTTTGAATTGGCTGCACTTGTGAATAGAGAGCCAGTGAAGCTTCCTGAGGTATGGTGTTATGTTGGTGCATCGTGGGAAGTCGAGTATAAGTCTTGCGGCGGCAGTCTGGAGTATGTGTAGGAGTTGTTTAGAGATTGTGGCATAGATAGCGTTGCCATAGTACAGCCTGTTGGTGATAAGTGTATGCGTGTCGGTCCATTTGGTGTACTGAGGCAACCATTTGAAGATCTTTCGCAGCATGTGTAGGACGTGGAAGCAGGAAGTGCTCACTCCATTGACTTGAGCCGTCATGTTGAGCTTGTCATCTAGGATGATACCTAGATTTCTTGCATGGTCAGTGGGTGTTGGTCCTAGCTCCGACGGCTACAAGGTGGAGTCCCATGGGGAGGTCTTGTTGCCAAATACCAGTAATTCCATCTTGTCGGAGTTGAGCTTCAGGCAGTTGGTTAGCATCTAGTTTGCAACCATGGTAATGCAATTGTGGAAGTTGGTTCTGATGGTGGCTGTCTTGTCATCCATGAGAGGATGAGTTGAGTGTCATTGGCGTAGGAGATGACGATCATGTCTTGTGATCGGATGATGTTGGCAAGTGGTGTCATTTATATGTTGAAAAGGGTAGGACTGAGGGACAATTTCTGTCAGACTCCACATATCAGTTTCTTGGTCTCTGATTTGAATGGTTTTAGCCTGACCCTATGGGTTCTTCCCATGAGCGAGCAACAGATCCATTTGAGAGTGGATCCTTGTATGCCAATCTCATAGAGTCTTCTGATGAGGATGTAGTAATGGGAGACAGTGCCAAAGGCTGTGGAGAAGTCAAGCAGGATGATGGACGCTGTTTCTCCTCAGTCCAGGATAGCTCTAATGTCATCTATGGCCACAATGAGTGCTGTTTCGGTGTTGTGGTTCTTTCTGAATCCTGATTGAGTGTTGTCTAGAAGATGGTGAAACTCAATGTGGGTTGTGAGTTGCTTGTGGATGACCTTTTCAACCACTTTGGCTGGGATGGGGAACAGGGGGTGGGTTGGAAGTTGCTCAGTTGATTCAGGTTTGCTGTGGGCTTCTTAAGGAAGGCGTTGATTTCTGCAAGTTTCCATCCATCCAGGAAAGTGGCAGACATGATGGAGGTGTTGATAATGTGTGTCAGGGTGGTGCAATGATTGGTGATGTTCCCAGGTTGTAGGTGTGTCGAGGCATGGGTCTGTTGAGGCCCCTGAGTGGATGGTCCACTGTGTCATTTCTGGTGAGGATTTTCCATTCTGTGAGGTGGCTGTCTTGGTTGGTGTTGGGTAGATTAGCGATGAGTTCTCTGGGGTTGGGTTGGTGTGTGAAGTGGGTGTAGATGTTTGCAATTTTGCTGTGGGTGAAGTTGGATAGGTTGTCACAGAGTTGTTGGGAGGCAGTGATGTTGTTGACAGTGGCTGAGGGTGAGGTGAAATCCTTGACGATCAAGAAGACCTCCTTGCAGCTGTTGGAGCTTCCTTCGATGTGGTCCACTAGTGCTTTTTTCTTGGTCTCCCTTATTGGTGATAGCGTCCGAGTGCAGCCAACGCAGGTAGTTCTGTCAGTGGTGTCGTGGCTGGCTCTCCATTTTCTTTCTAGCTGTTTACAGTGTCGTTTGCTGTCTAGGAGGTCTTCTGTGCACCAGCTGGCCTGCTTCTTTAATCTACTATGCTTGTTGTGTTTGATGGGTGTGAGGACAACCACTCACTTCTTGAACCAGTTGTTTAAGTTGTTGATGTCCTTGTCAAGGCTGTCAGTGGGGCTATGTGGATCCGTGCTGCGGGCGCTGAGCAAGTCTGCTTCTGTGATTTTGCCACAGCTGCGGCTTGGAATGCTGAACCTGGTAGGGGTGTTGACTTGAGGTGTGTTGATTTGGAAGTGGATGATAGAGTGGTCAGTCCATGTGAGCGGCATGGTGAAGTTGTATTTGATGCTGTTGCTTGTGGTGAAGATGAGGTTCAGTGTGTGTCCTGCAGTGTGTGTTGGCTTTGAGACGAGCTGGGTAAGTCTGATCTTGCTCAAACTTTTGAGGAGTGCTGTAAAACAGGGGTCATTTCTCTTTTCCAGGTGAAATTCGAGGTCGCCGAGGAGAATGTAGGCTCTGGAGTCGATGGTGAACGGGGCAAAGAAGTCAGTGATGAGGTTGTTAAAGGTGGCTCATGGTCCGAGTGGTTGGTAGGCAAGGGTTCCGTTCAGAGAGAGGTTTTCGGAGATTTGCAGCTTGAAGAGAAGGTGTTCCATGAATGGAGTGGTGTTCTCTTTGGATGGTGTGCGTTTAATGGCTTCTTCTGGCTTGTGAAGGCAGACCTGTCGACCAATCTTGTAGCCCACTGGAATTGCTGTGGGGATTTCGGGAACTGATGAGGGGTTGAGCCAGGTCTCTGTGATGAAGAGGATGTCAGGTACATTGCTCAGCAGGTCCGATATTTTGGTTGCGTGTTTGCTGAGTGATTGTGTGGTGAAAAGCATGCATGCAAGTGGTTGTTGACGTGTGGGTGTGCTGTGGCGCGTGATGTAGGGTGGGAGTGTTGGTGCTTGTGTGATGTGTGTGTTGGGAGGGAGTGTTGAAGGCGCTGTTAGTATTTGTGTGGGGGGTGAGTAGGTGACTGCAGGAGAACCAGCAGTGGGTGCAGGTGAAAGCTCCTACCGTGGTAGGAGGCGTGGCGCAGAAGCAGTTGGGGGAACAGCTTCTATGGTCTAGCGATCTAAGGAGTGCTGTGGAATATAGCTGGGTGGTGATTAGACCAGCGTTCCTGGCGCTGGGTGCAGTCCAAGTGCGGATTTCCACAGATGGGCTTGCCTTTGGTGCACCAATGCCCACTGCTTGTCCACACTGCGTCCATGTTGCAGCTGCTATTAAGTAGGTCATGGTAGGGGAAGGACTACAGGGTGCCATAATGTCATTTCCTGTGCTGATGGGTGATGGGAAATCTGTTACAGTCTACCAGAACAACATTGTCTTACTGGTAGAGAGGTCACATCAGGCTGCTACTTACCCTTTTCCCCATACACTGATCACGGGGAGTGTAGATTTCCCACCTGGCAGTAGCGGCCGGTGTTGTGGATGAGTGGCGGGGCTGGTGGGTGGGAAGGGGAGTGGGGGAGGCATAGGGGTCGTGGGACAGCAAAATGAAAATAAAGATATAAAAAAAGTACCTGCAGCCGGCTGCGTCGCGCTCTTCTGCTCCTCTCCTCGCAGGCACAGGCTCTGAGACTGCCCTGCGACCAATCCTAAAGCTGCTCTCATGCATGAGAGCAGCTTCAGGATTGGCCTGAGTGCCCTCAATTTGTGCTCTCAGACAGACTGGGAGCCTGTGCTTTCTCCCGCCAACCCGGCACCGCAGCTCGGGTTGGAGAGAGCTTCAATATGCATGACGATTTGGCCTGCCTGAGATGGCCGGCCAAACCGTCATGCTCACTGACAACAGTGCCCACCACTCCTCCTGTCATCCCCCATTGCCCTGCCCCCAAAGTCTCGGCAGGAAAGGAAAATTAAAACGATAATAAAAACATGTTTATTATCGTTTTCTTTTCCTTTCCTGCTGTTCTTGAGGCAGCTGGCAGGGGGGCGATGCTCCTACGCCATAGAGGAGGAGCCGCCGCTGCCACCAGGACTGACTGATAGCGGTTATTCGAGATTGGTGGTGGAGCAGGGCATGCTATTTGAGGGTGAGACCTTAAAAAGTAGAGACCAATGCACTACTGCATTCCCTCTGGGGCCTCTGGATCTCTATAGAATCACAAAGCTGCTGCACTGGGTGAACTCAAGTATGAGACAGGGGATCATTAGAGAAGCAATCACATTAGAAGAAATATTTCGGCAGGGAGAAATAGGAAAAGCTATTTCAAGATTATATAGAGTGTTGGAGTGGGATTACCCTTTACCAGTGTTGCTCTATGTGCAGAAATGGTCTGAGGATGTCGACTTAGTGCTCCCAGAGATCGTGGATATTAATTTGGGAAAGACCGCTCAAATCCTCAAATTGCCCCTCATATAGGGAAAGGCTTACAAAATCATGCTTTGATGGTATATGACACAGATTCGATAGAGAGCAATGTATGGAAGCTCTGATATTTGCTGGCAGGGTTGCAATGAAGAGGGTACATATATTCATATGTGGTGGTCCTGGACCAATGATCAGAGTTTTTGGGTCCAGGTGGTGCAGAAAATCAGAGAGGTCAGCAGTGTACAACTTCCACTTGACCCTTTGGTGATTTTATTGGGGGAGGTGGACGACGAGGGTTTGTGTCCGTTAGCGTCATGGATGGGGAGATTCATATCAGAGCTATTATTGGCTGGAAGGCTGACAGTGACCTTCAGATGTAGGGGCCCAGAACAACCAACTCTAGAGTTATGGTGGCGTAAAACATGGAGCCTCTACGATATGGGAAAGTTCATGACTATCCTCAGTAATAGAAGTGCTCATTTTAAACAGGCTTGGGCTCCGTTTCTGAAGTAGCAAACACAAGGAGATGATGGACGGAGCACCGAAACTTTTCAGACACTCACCCCCAGTCACAGATCTGGGTTGAATCCATCATCGTTCTTTAGCTCACTTCGCCACCTCAGTTCAGACCCAGCTATATGCAAATCAGTCTTGACCCTGTGCCTCATGGGAACAGTCCAGCCCGAACTGCCAAGCCAGGTCTTCCCTGAACTGGAAACAAGCATCCTGGGACCGGTTTCAGGGTAACACCCCTCATCAGCCATGCTAGCTTGAATCCAGTGGCAAAGTGTGATTTCTGACGTATCACAAGAGCCAACTGTCTGGGGCAAGGATTAGACCTTCTCCACTGCTTTTGTCAATGGTGGGATTGGAGACAGACTCAAGCAAAGAACCAGATTGGACCACATCCTAACGGTTGTAGAATGCTGAGAGGCATGATAAAGGATATGTACCTTTGGGATTAGAAAAGCATGCATAGAGAGCATACAGTAACAGTAGCGGCAGCAGTCAAGTTACATGGGGCCAGATTTACTAAGCTTTAGCATGGGCATTCGCACGATACTGAGCAGCTCGATGAGTTGCAACAGTGATTAATTTGTAAAAAAGAAATAAGTGTCGGGGCTCTCGTTGGGAGGCAGCTTGCACCAGCCCATTTCTCCTGTTAGCGTCGCCTAAAAGAGAACCAACTACTAACCATGAAAGTGAGGAGAGGATGTGGTGTAATGGCCAGAGCTGCCGACTGGGGAACCAGGGGCGAGTCTCGGCGTCTGCTCAACATCCTGTGATTCTGGACAAATCACTTAATCTCCCCACCATAAATGAGCACCTTAACTGGTGCTCATGAAAAGCGCTGTAGTTGATGATTAAGGGCCGGTGCTGAGCACGGGAAACCACCGGCTCAAATTAAGCACTGAGTTGCAAATCAGTCAACCCAGCTTTTTGATGAGCATAAGGACTTTTGCGCCAAAAGCTGACACAAGCACAGTGCTCAATGGCCTTGCATTGCGTAGCTCCAAACCCGTGATACTTCATACATAGTGGGGCTATCAGGAACTGTGCAAAACTACCAGAATTCAACACAAAGGCAGGTCAACCTAAATCAAACCAACTAGTTGGGCCCGACTTTCAGTGGAACACTCGCGCTCAATGAAAATAGGTGCAAACAATGGACATAAAATAAATTGTGTGATTTTCCCACAATTATTGTGCATGACTGCCAAGAACTTATACATATTATGTGATTTACACTTGAGGAACTTAGTGTAAAGATTTGTGCTTGAGGGCGTGCCTGGGGTTCAAGTCTCATACAAGACACCACTTGCCTTTGCACTGTATCCCAACCCTAAATCGTGGTTAGAATCGCACAAGAACGGCATATTTAGCGCGATTGTTGTTGATGGCATTATCAGCTCACTATCTGTAGTGAAAATGGTGCAGCACAATTTATTCCCATTTGCTCAACACAATACTGCGGATTTCACTGCATTACAGAATCTTGGTAAATCTTGGCCTTGGGCTGTAGGATTCTGCTTTCATGGGCTCACACGCAGCCTGTTACTGCGTTGACATATTTGCCAAAATCAGTGATCAAAAAAAGTCAAAGATAATGATGGCTACGTTTTATGCGACTGAAGTTGTGGTTTTGCTACCTGTATGCATTTGTCATCTGCAAAATAAAAAGTTTTTTTTTTTAAAGAGTCAAAGATGTTTAGGGTCTTACACAAGCTGGTATGCATAAGCATGACATCCCCGTAAATGACATCAATGATGACATCATAGGAAATAAAATGCTACCCAGACTAGCCGAAATGACCACTGGGTCTTTGACAACGTTAGGAAACTTTTATGGCGTAATTGACCAGCCTTAAACTCACTAGCATATCTCGTCACCAGCCAATATACCATTGTAGGGCGGTGTTGTGAGAGTTAGTAGCTCCAATCGCGCATTCGGGTCATGCAATGCAACCTACTAAAAACCTTTCGAATGTATTTTGCCCAATCTATAACTGCTCTCCGTAAGACAACTTTAACCTCTCAGGAGTATCTATTGGCAGCTTCCATATAAAAAAACCGGTAAGATAACAATAACTATATGGAGGCTACAGTGTTGATGAAAAGGCAGTAACATGCTGCTTAAATCTGCAGGGTTGCTATGCATGGTGTACTCAGGGACATTTTCAGTAGTTTGGAGGCCCTGGGCCAAACGAATTTTGCGAGCCCCTGTTCAGAACAGCTTTGAATTTATGATCCAATTTCTGCTCTTTCATGCTCTTTGGCCAGGTCACTGACAGTGTACAGGCACACTGGTCCAAATTGTAAGTGTGTTTACATCTATTATTCAGGGACAGTGGTATGTCTTTCAGTATTGTAGCACAGCAGTAGATCACCAACATTACTGAAATTAATCTCTGTGACACCCTCCCATTTCTCATATGTGAGGTCCTGTTTTGATCTAAAAGAAACTTTTTTTTGTGGATGTTGCATGAAACATAAACAGGATATGTCTCTGCAAAATATCTGTAATAGACTCTCACACATCACCCACGTTAAAAAAAAATTAAAGGAAAAAGGTATTTAAAACAATCTGTTTAAGAATTATTTAAGGCCATCAGGACAGAACAGAGATGGCTCTATCAGCCCCCCTGAAAGGCTGGGGCCCTGGGCCAGAGCCCACTTTGCCCTTGCCTTAAAACGTCTCTGGGTGTACTGAAATCTAGCCCCGGTATGTCTCCTGCAAGGAGCTTTTACTATCGTCTATTTCAGAAAATTACAATTGCCATCCAGGTTCTAATCTGCGGCAGAGCCCGTTCCAGCAAGCACAGAAATCCAGTTCAGGTTCCTATCATTCCCACAGGGTTTGTACTCAGAGTTTATTCAACAATGAGGATGGGGCACAGATATCTAATTCAAGATTTTGTTGTGCTCTAGAGGGCCGTTACAGGAGGCCCAGAAATCCACTATGGGTTTTTATCCCTCAGGAGTGAACCCAGAGTCTAATATGAGAAGTAGAGAAATCCAGTTTGGGTGTTACCTTTCGACAAGGGGTTTCATTCAAGGACCAGACCATAAGATACAGAAATCCAATTCAGGTCTTGTTTTTGAGGAGTCCATTCCATGAGGGCATGAAGGAGGCAGTTGCCTCTTATTCTTTGGTGCTGTACCCAGGGTCCACTCTAAGCGACATAGCTGTCCAGTTTAAATGCTCATCCTATCGAGACTAATGCAATGCACACAGTTAAATATGCAGAAAATGTGGAGGGGGCACCAGAGAGCCCGGAAGCAAGATGACTGCCACTTAGCGAGGCTCTGCTGGCAAAGGAGAGAAACCAGGCACTTATCCTGCATATTACAGGGACCTTAATACTGTGGGACTGAGATCGAGGGCCCGGGGCGTGCGGATTCAATGGCGGCCTTCCGTTTGTGGGCAGGGACAGTTATTGTTATGATATGCCGTGCTGGACCCGTCGCGGCCGTGCTGGGGCCTGGAGGTATGCAACAGGTGACCTGGAAACTCTAGCGTGTTGGACTCTGCCTAGCTCCTCCTGTCCGCTAGGCTGTGCTGTGCCGCAGATGCCGCGACACGAGAGGAGCGTTGGCTCTGCGGGCTATGTGCCGAGCCGGCCAGAGGACGACGGGAAGTAAAGAGGGGACTATTGAGATTGCGGCTGCAGGCCAGAGGAATCCAGAGGCATGAAATGGTGGAGGTGTGGCATGCCTGCGGAGCACCTGCATGCAGGCCCTAGTTTACTATTCTATTCCATTCTGCAAGTCTTACATAGGGTGTGGCTACCCGGAGGCCTCCCAGCGCTAGACCAGTCAGCATATTAATTAGATACGAGGCCAGCTGAGAAGAGCTACTGCTTTCGGAGCTACATGGATCAGTTGAGCCTCACCTTCACTCTTCACCACCAGCACTGGGAGACATACCTGTGACATTAGTTAGCTGGTAAGGGGGCATATACATGGATAGACTGTTTGCGGGTCCCCCTTCACTGATCCATAGAACCACTGGTGGGGTGTCACTGCCCCCAGGGCCATCTGAAACAGCTGAGACTTATATTTTGTACTGCATTGGCATAGGGTGACATACCAGCACTGCTGTGGGTACTGAGGCTGGTTACGCCTGCTGAATATTTAGCTTGGCCAAGCATTATGAGAACTATTAAAGAGGTTCCATTCAGGTGGGTGCTTGGGTGCCAGGGATGCATTATGGGTCTGCTCGTCCCCCCAGCGATCCTCTGTAGGGGTGTGGCAAGACACTGCACGTTGACACCAGAGGTACCCCAATACTCATGGACTTGTCGCACATCCCTGGAAACCAATGTGGGATCACACTGCTTCACCTCCCAGCAGGTTCGCCCCTGAGCATTGTGGTCAATGCAGTTCACCAAGCGTGTGTGCTTGCAGAATTGTCTTGAGTAATTACAAAGTTGTACTGGCCATCTCTATACACGTGTTTCTGGATCATTATCCGTCGTCAGTAGAGATTAGGCATCAAATATTTGGGGTTGCTGAGCAGGCTGCCAAAGTATTCTCAGGTCACAGTACCTCTCAAGGCGCGCAGGTGCCTCTCCACGAGCTCGTCAGCTCAGCCGGCTCAGGGGAGCCTTTTAAACAGGAAACCAATGTGGGATCACACTGCTTCACCTCCCAGCAGGTTCGCCCCTGAGCATTGTGGTCAATGCAGTTCACCAAGCGTGTGTGCTTGCAGAATTGTCTCGAGTAATTACAAAGTTGTACTGGCCATCTCTATATACGTGTTTCTGGATCATTATCCGTCGTCAGTAGAGATTAGGCATCAAATATTTGGGGTTGCTGAGCAGGCTACCAAAGTATTCTCAGGTCACAGTACCTCTCAAGGCGCGCAGGTGCCTCTCCACGAGCTCGTCAGCTCAGCCGGCTCGAGGGAGCCTTTTAAACAGGAAACCAATGTGGGATCACACTGCTTCACCTCCCAGCAGGTTCGCCCCTGAGCATTGTGGTCAATGCAGTTCACCAAGCGTGTGTGCTTGTAGAATTGTCTCGAGTAATTAAAAAGTTGTACTGGCCATCTCTATACACGTGTTTCTGGATCATTATCCGTCGTCAGTAGAGATTAGGCATCAAATATTTGGGGTTGCTGAGCAGGCTGCCAAAGTATTCTCAGGTCACAGTACCTCTCAAGGCGCGCAGGTGCCTCTCCACGAGCTCGTCAGCTCAGCCGGCTCGAGGGAGCCTTTTAAACAGGAAACCAATGTGGGATCACACTGCTTCACCTCCCAGCAAGTTCGCCCCTGAGCATTGTGGTCAATGCAGTTCACCAAGCGTGTGTGCTTTCAGAATTGTCTCGAGTAATTACAAAGTTGTACTGGCCATCTCTATACACGTGTTTCTGGATCATTATCCGTCGTCAGTAGAGATTAAGCATCAAATATTTGGGGTTGCTGAGCAGGCTGCCAAAGTATTCTCAGGTCACAGTACCTCTCAAGGCGCGCAGGTGCCTCTCCACGAGCTCGTCAGCTCAGCCGGCTCGAGGGAGCCTTTAAACAGGAAACCAATGTGGGATCACACTGCTTCACCTCCCAGCAGGTTCGCCCCTGAGCATTGTGGTCAATGCAGTTCACCAAGCGTGTGTGCTTGTAGAATTGTCTCGAGTAATTAAAAAGTTGTACTGGCCATCTCTATACACGTGTTTCTGGATCATTATCCGTCGTCAGTAGAGATTAGGCATCAAATATTTGGGGTTGCTGAGCAGGCTGCCAAAGTATTCTCAGGTCACAGTACCTCTCAAGGCGCGCAGGTGCCTCTCCACGAGCTCGTCAGCTCAGCCGGCTCGAGGGAGCCTTTTAAACAGGAAACCAATGTGGGATCACACTGCTTCACCTCCCAGCAGGTTCGCCCCTGAGCATTGTGGTCAATGCAGTTCACCAAGCGTGTGTGCTTGCAGAATTGTCTCAAGTAATTACAAAGTTGTACTGGCCATCTCTATACACGTGTTTCTGGATCATTATCCGTCGTCAGTAGAGATTAGGCATCAAATATTTGGGGTTGCTGAGCAGGCTGCCAAAGTATTCTCAGGTCACAGTACCTCTCAAGGCGCGCAGGTGCCTCTCCACGAGCTCGTCAGCTCAGCCGGCACGAGGGAGCCTTTTAAAGAGGAAACCAATGTGGGATCACACTGCTTCACCTCCCAGCAGGTTCGCCCCTGAGCATTGTGGTCAATGCAGTTCACCAAGCGTGTGTGCTTGCAGAATTGTCTCGAGTAATTACAAAGTTGTACTGGCCATCTCTATACACGTGTTTCTGGATCATTATCCGTCGTCAGTAGAGATTAGGCATCAAATATTTGGGGTTGCTGAGCAGGCTGCCAAAGTATTCTCAGGTCACAGTACCTCTCAAGGCGCGCAGGCGCCTCTCCACGAGCTCGTCAGCTCAGCCGGCTCGAGGGAGCCTTTTAAACAGGAAACCAAAGTGGGATCACACTGCTTCACCTCCCAGCAGGTTCGCCCCTGAGCATTGTGGTCAATGCAGTTCACCAAGCGTGTGTGCTTGCAGAATTGTCTCGAGTAATTACAAACCATGTTACGTACTTTGTTTGGGGATGACATCTCCCCTGTGTTCGTAGTAGAGCACGCCCACTGCTCGGTGGGCAGCGCCTTCCTCCTGGAGCCCTAACGCGACCAACAGTCAACGACTACTGAACTGCAGGGACAGAGACATTATACTGCACCTTGTTAGAGAACGTCAAGCTCGCCAATACCAGGGGAATGCCATCTTCTTGTACTCTGACTTCACTTTGGGGACACAAACGGGGTGTCGTGAATTCCTGCCTGCCAAGCAAATTCTTCAGCAAGCTAAAGCCACTTACTCACTGCTATACCCGGCCAAGCTTCGAATCAACTACATCGAAAAATGTAATTACTTCACGGACCCCCAAGCCAGCCCTGAGGTTCTCTCGCATTCTGATGTCCCCAGTGGTGAGGTGCACAACTTCCCCTGAAGGGCAGAGTGGTGACTACATCAGTGACAATGACTGACTAATACCCGCCACTCCGTTGACCAGTCTGTGATGATGGCACAAGTTCCAGAGCAGAATACACCTGTACCGACTTAAGCCCATGCTGCTGGACCTGCCACCATGATACTGGGCACCTCCGGGGAGGTGAAGCCCCCTTCCGCTTTTCACCTGTGTAGGCCTGGCAGCCAAGTTCTCCTGTATTTGCCCCTTTTCTCTTTCCCAGGCAACTCAGCTACTAAATGGCTGTAAGTTTGTTTGGACATCTTGGTGATCCCCTGAGATGATTGCCCTTGAATTTTTTGAGTTTTGAAATGTTATGTTAGATGGGGGGGGGGGGGAGCTAGGAGTTTAACCATTTGGGAGAGCTGACGTGGGAGGTGGGTGGGTACTGGTTGGGATGTTCATTTTAATTTTTGTGAGAATTGTTCTCACTATACCAGCCACACTAGCATTCACAGTCATAGGCACACTACATGTTCAGGTTATACTTACAGGGCACAGAATATACACCTTTCCTGATACCTGATTGCCAGGGTCAAGTTCCTCACCTGGAATATTCGAGGACTAAATGACCAGCGCAAAAGACGCCTGGTGCTAGCGTACCTAAACAGACACCAAAACAACATATGTTTTCAGTAGGTGCTGCACCTGACCAATGCGAGCCACTCCTGACTGCGCGCAGGATGGCTGGCAGAGACGCGCGAGGGGTGGCCATGTTCCTCCGAAAAGGGGTGCCATGGCACGCATGCTAGGCAATATGTGATGTTCAGGGTAGGTTTTTCATCCTTACAGGACCACTGCAGGGGCACCCCATTACACTAGCCTTTGTCAAATGTGGATCACCTGGGTGTTTTTTGTTGAGGTCTGGCATCTGATTGCTGCTGTGGGCCTGGGCCATTGTCAAGAGCAAGCTACCAGAATATGAGGAGGTGGCACTCAGGGAAATGCACTACGTCGGCAAGGAGACAGTTGTCCGGCACTACTGAGAGGGAGACAGGGTGGGTAAAACACTTGCCACACTTCTCCAAAAACCATGGGCAAATGGCCACATTGGGAACTCATTGATGATCAGCAGGTGTTACACACAGGTCCAGAAGATATTCAAAGCACCATGGCTGTGTTCTACACCGACCTCTACACCTCCTCACTACCACATGACTCTCCTAAACTCCTTCTTTGACATCTTTCAATCACTCTGGCTTGACAATGCGCATCGACAATTCCTAAATGTAGCCTTCATGGTTGAGGACATCATACAAGTCATCCAAAATATGCCAGGGGGCAAGGCACCGGACTTGGATGGTCTGACTGTGGCCTTTTACAAACAATACACTCAAATTCTTGCACCCATCTCATGGCAATATATGAGGAGTCTCTCCTCCATGGTACACTGCCACCCTCACTCCACGAGGTGTTAATTGTCACCATCCTGAAACCCAAAAAGCATCCAAAGCACTGCAGCAGGTATGCTTGCTGCCACTAAGGCATTTGATTCCCTGGAATGGGTATGTCTTTTCCAATTTCTGTGCTGCATAGGGATTAGTGATCACTTCCCCCGCTTGATCAAATTGCTTTATACGCAACCCACAGCCCGACTACGCGTAAACGACATGATCACTCCGCCGCTCCATATTTTCTGGGGCACCCAGCAGGGCTGCCCGTTGTCGCCCATTCTATTTTTAATTACAATGGAGCCCCTAGCTGCCAGATTACAATAACACCACTCACATTGAGGACTGGCCTTTACACCTAGAAGAATCCTAGTTTCTAAGTATGCAGATGATATCGCTCTATATGTCCAGGACCCCAAGAGCAAATAACTCCACTCATCCGAGAAATTATGCACTTTGGTTGAGATGCTGGGATAACCATTAACTGATCCAAATCCATCATCTTCCCGCTCACACCTTGCACGCTACCCTTCAACTTGGAAAGTCCTGTGCAATGGGCGACAGCCCTAGTCATATACTTTGGTATTTGGCTCAGCAGAGATTTTAATGTACTCTGGAGGGCAAACTATTGTAAACTCATTGCATGGTTAGAGGACCGCTTGCTGGTCTGGATGAAGTTGCTGCTGTCCCTCGCAGGGAGGATTGCCAATGCCAAAATGGTGGTATTTCAAACATTTCTGTACCTCTATATCCACCCCCACTTCTGCTTACGCTCACTTTAGAAAATGCCTTTAGTCCAACTTGATTACACTGATGTGGGCAAGAAAACAGCTCAGAGTGGCCTGGGAAATATTGACTCTCCTATTCGAGCAGCGTGAACTATGAGCACCTGATATGGACCTTTAGTTTTACTGCACACAGGTGCAGTTTGCCCACTTCTGGCTACATCCCACCCTATGTCAGCCTCACACAGATCCAGAACTTGATCAAATTGCTTTTTTTTTTTTAATCCTCATTCACCTCAGACCTTAGTGAACATACAAGTCGCCCGTACCGTTACTCGATCCCAGAGAAATGTAGGCTATTGGGAGGGGACCAGGAGGAAGCGCCCACCTACCGGCACCACAGCAGGCTTGGATGACACTAACCCCATAATAAAGGGAAGGTCACTCTCACAATTGGTCCAAATGACCCTGGAGACTGTTGATGTTGGCAAAGAGCGAATGGAAAAAAAAAACTGGGACTGCCCAACAGCACAGCCTAAAGAGTTTTCAAAGAGGCGTAATCATTGGACCAAAATTTTCTTATAGATATATTGATACATATAAAGGGCTATCAAGTCTCCCAAACCTAAGCATTGGACCAATTTAGTAAAAATCCCATAGTGCTCTCCTTTTCTTGCCTTGAATTCTACAGAGATCTCTCCTAGATGTTGAAAGCAAAGAGGACAGCCAGTCACAATGCAGAGGAGGACCAACTTCTACCCATCTCTTACATATTTCCCTCCTGGCCAGCAATATAGCATAGAAAAGAAAAGATCTAGCGTGGCCTACAATTTCACTGGATATTCCAAAAATTATCAAGATGAGATTTATTTGAATTGGGAGGGCTAGAATGTCCGTGATGGTGTTCCCCACTCTTTATCATTCTAGGGAGGATTAATTTGGTGAAAATGGTGGTGCTTCCAAAAATCACCTTCTTTTTTAATACCATTCCATTACACTTCGACAATCGAGAAATAGTTATGTTACAACAGGCTATCAATTCGTTTGTCTGGGCATATGGAGGTACCAGGATTGCCTGGAAAAAACTGAGACGCAGGAGGGAAAAGGGTGGACTTGCACTGCCGGATTTGCAATATTACGCATGGGCTTTTCAATTATCGCACTCCAGGATGCTTTTTAAAAACTCCAGACAATACAGGGGTGGGCGCCATGTTTTCTGCAATGATAAAGGGGGCTGGTCTATCTATGGAGGGATTCCTGTTCAAGTTTGGAGAACCAAAATTCTTCAAAAAGATCAAGCTAAAAGTCCTGCAGGGAATGGCTAGAATATGGGCCAGTATTAAAAGGTTGACTGGCCTAAATTACTTTTCAAACCGGGCCCCCTTGTGGGACTCACTTGGCGCACCAGATTGCCTAAAGGATAGGTTAGCTCTTCCACTTAGAGCAGCAGGATTGAAGACGTGGGAGACCTAGCTCATGAGGGCATGCCTCTCTCCTGACATCATTGTGCAACAGGGTGAAAGAGGGCTTGTCTAAATTCAAATATATTCAATTGCAGAGCTGGTTCCAAAACTTGAAAAACCCATAGGAATAGGTAACATTCTTGAGGAGCAGCTAGTCACAAGACCGATAGGAAGGAAGGAGGTCTCCTCTGGTACTGGGCTATTGAGGAGGCAGTGGATGGAGATTTCAAATTGGCTGAAGAATTGTGGGGGTCTTATACCAAATGAACAATGGGAACATCTGTGGCAAACATCCTTTAACATCTTGTTTGACATTGTTAAACCAGCCTGGTTTAGGAGAAACCACTTGTTCACGCTTCACAGGGCCTATTTATCTCCGTTAAGGTTGACTAAAATGTCGAGGGGGCCTATAGTTAGTTGTAAAAAATGTAATATGGAGAGAGCCTCTGATGTGCATATGTTTATGGAGTGCCCGGCCATAGCAGATCAAATTGCTTGTTGTGCTATGAGCACCCCTGTGTATCTGCCCCCAAGAGACCTCAGACAGAAATCCACGCCATGGCTTGTACGATTCAGACGTGGGACAAGATGAGATCACGTGTGGGGCTTGACACCCCAAATAGTGTAGCAGGGCATCCTGTGAGACATGCCCTCAATGACACTGGCGCCCACCGATGCCTGCACAGCGATTACAACTCCACATGTTTGGAAACCTCTAGTTAGAGGGCTGTTTCCTAACACCACAACGCATACTCGACGACCCTGCCCACACACCTCTCGAAATTCTTGCTCATCATCAACTGCACGCCACTCTTCAAACCATGCACAATACCTTTCCTGATGTCCCCCCGGTATTTCATGCATTGGAAGAGTTGATTGCTAATCCATCCCCACGTAAACTTGTTACAAGACTATATGCCATGATGCAAGACAAAGTCTCGATTTGTGTCCCAAATGCTCGGTTCACATGGGTGAATGACATAGGCCCCTCGCCCAACAAGGAGCAATGGCGATACTGCTGCACAGAACCCAGAGCCCTTTCCCCAAACTACCAACTCAGGGTAATTCATTTCAATTTTTTGGATAGAATCTACTGAGCGCCAGCCCAGCTACATAAGATGGGACTGATCGTCAATGCTCTCTACCTGCGATGCACTACACACACTGTCACCTTCCTTCAACTGGTCTGGGACTACCCCAAAATCGCACAAGTCTGGGCGGGGATATTCGGCACTATTGCGCTGTTCACTGACCATGCACCTCAATGTTCGCCTTTCGTAGCCTTGTTAGGGAATGTGAAAGATAGATCAGAAACCTGATTTCTATTCAGTTATTATTGGCCATGTGTAGGGTTGCCACCCACTAGGGCAGGCGCCCTACCCCCCTGCTTAAACATTGGATAAGGGACGCACTCTATTATCAGGAACAATTCGAAGCAAATTGGGAGCTGATGCCTGTGAGATTAAAGCCGAAGGACATCTGGGCCCCGTTGGTTACATAAGTGGTGGTGCCGGGCACAGCCTCAGGCCAGGACGTGAATAGCCCAAGGTCACTACTGAGACTGATGCAGGCCGTACTCAAGGAATGGCCCTAAAGCACTATGCCTCGCCTTATATCCTCTTAAGTAGCCTCTTCGTAACTGTACCTGGACTGTGGTAGAGATATCCACCATATAATATCCATATAACAATGAACAATGTGATGTGACCAGTAATTGCTTTTATGTGCTTTGTGTGACTCTGACCCTACTCTTGTTGTATTGCACCACGAGCTGTATTACCTTTAATAAAAATAAAAAATATGCAGCATATAGCCTAATATGTTCAGTAGAATAAAAAAAAAAAATGTGCAGCATATTTCCTAATATGTTCAGTAGAGTAATGACATTTTGGGACACAGGAATCAGACCATTGTAGGATTCCCCCATCCCCTGCTTCACTCACTTAATTCAGATGGTGGCTATTACCGTTGAGGAACGCAGAGCAACAGACCAGAAATTAGAGGCGGGTGGGTGCCAGTAAATTTGTAGTTAAGGAAGACATAGCAGAAGGCAGCGAGGTGGGCCAGAGGCTATGGCATGACAAGACTTGGTTGCAAGATGTCCTGGCTGGACAGAAGCTTGTGGGTGATCTCCCATTCTGCCCCTTGTTTGAAATAAAGGATAGTGGCCCTCCCCTTCTGGTCTTCAGCCCAGAAGGGAACCCTAGGTGCCTGGGTCTGGGTGATCTGTATTTTGCGGTCGAGCAGGTACCGAGTGGTGGGGTTATGAGCCCTTAACACATCCAAAAACCTTATTGAAGATTGAATCGACGATGGGTCGGCTACGGATAGGTGGTTCCTCTGTGTCAATAGTGACACCTCAAGGGAGTCAAGAAAGCTTCTCCACTTGAAGGATTTTTTTCAGTCATTACCCAGGGTCCTGAACGTCCAGTTGGTGATTATAATAATACTTGGGAATCAACAGAATACCCATCAAGGGGTGAGAAAAAACTGATGGCATTCTTGGACAGACTGCTGAAAAAGGTGGATAACTTTGAGCACCAATCTGTGACATTAAAGGTGAAGCTTGATGGCATTTCTGAGCATGTGGTGGGGCTGCGGGGTAAAGACAGCTGGTGAGGCTGAGTTCTTTAAAGCCGATCACAAGGAATCATCAGAGAATGCGACGCATTTCCAGGACTGAGAGGTCATGTGTACAACATCACTAGACTATATGCTTGAAAGCACTGAGAGTGAAAAAAGAACAGCCTTCTTTAGAAGGATTGGTTGTCTGCCTGTTGAAGTAAAGTTGCTAACTTGAAAGAAACAAGATTATTTTAAATGAAAGTTTACTGACCAGGACAACCATCGTCTCATCTATTTAAAGAGACCAATGAGGCTGCCCACGAAAAGACGACAGAAAGATGATACTAGCTGTGACGCAGTACTTGCTACACCCGGTGAAGCGGAACACGGAGAAGTCATATGGAGGTGGACGTATTAGATGAGATAGGTGACACACTTGGTTCCACAACTCATTTTTCCTCAGATGTCAGCCAAACGACTGTTGTTTAGAAAAATGCTCTGCAAGAACTGGAGAGAGAACTATTAACTAACTTTTTGTTTGCTTTGCTTGTTGCATTTTCATTCGAATTTGAGCAAACTATTGCAGTTTGGAAGGGGCACTATATGGAGTGGCCCATAGGTGAACTTGCTGTTTGGCCATCATGGGTTTACTTTGACTACTCTGTCACACTAATAGTGGTTTTCTTGCCTACGTCCCTTTCCCCTCTTCCCCAAAAGTATTTTGACCCAGTGTTAATTCTATAAACCTGGTTGTGGGAGCTTCAATTGATGACTTTCATTTCATTGTGCCTGATTACATGTCTTCCTATCGTTCTGGTTGTATAATTCACAATGCAGTGATGGTTATCATTGCTAATTACCGTGTGCAATGCAATCCTAGCTCAAACCTAAATGAAGTGTTTAATCTTGAGTAATGCCCACTTTAAGAAGCAATAAAATCCAGTCCAGGTTCTTGTTTTTCAAAGCGTCACTTTCAAGGGGAACCACACTCCAACCGAGGTTCTATTCATCCAAAGCTGCACCATGTTCTAAGAGACACAGTGTTGGGAAGTGATTGCCCCCTGCCTGGTGCTACAGGCATCTATCCCTACCCTGACCAACTTCAGAAAAGGATTATTTGCTAGGCTGACATTTTTGGCCCAACACAGATGACAATCCAGGATGCGCGCTGAGGCCAAAACTTGTAAATGACATTGAGGCACAGAGCCTGGCTATGATTTCTGGAGTGGTTCACCAAGCACGGTCTCTAGTCAACATGGGACTATCATCCAGGCCCTGGGACATATAACATTACTAAACAGACTTTTTTCGTGGTATGAGTGTTATGTCTATCAGACCACTCGAGTAAAGTTCCACCTCAATGTAATGCCCAGGCCCCGCGCTGTTCCCATGTGTGTGTCGTGCATGCTCTATGTAGGTGGCTAGTAGCAGGACTCAATGTTTATTGTGAGTGTATGGTTTTGGAAACTGGTGGGACCCATCTTGGAATCCTCTAAACAGGTTCTTCCCCTTGTTTCCCCCCGAGTGCTGCTCCAAAACACCGATACCAGCCAAGTGAAGAATCTTCACACTTCATCGTGCTTATGTTTTGATTGCTTCAGTTTGGAGACAGCATCATCACTACTAGCTGAGGGAGCCAGAAACTGCAACAAAGGCTGTGGGACCGATTTAGAGTTTGGTGGACAAGGTACTCCATTGCAAACGCAATGGAATACCCTGCTGGCCAAACCCATGGCCCGCTCACCTTATTTGGAGATTGCCAGGCCTTAAGTATTCTATCGACAGAGTCCCCTTGCCTCTGTCAATGGAATACTTCCTCCAATCACCTGATGGAATAAAGGTCGTCAAAGGAAGGGCATTACAATGCCAATTTTGGTTGGACAATGTAATGTATTTTTTTCTTGTGAGTCACCGCCAGCAAAATATGGAGGTGCAGGGCAGAAAAAAAACAATAATGATCCCCACACCCTTAGTTCAAACTCCCAGGGTGTGGATGTCCTATGTTTTTTGTTTTTCAAAACAGACAGCAGCTGCCCACAAAACGTTTTGTACATTGAAAGCAACCATAATCACAACAGTTCCTTTCAATGTACAGAGATGACTGCTGCACCAGTGGTCCTATCTAAATTTGGCAGACGTACACCGTCAGGGTGGTGGAAGTATCATCCTTCGTCACCCTGACAGACTGTATCCCATCTGCCAAGCCCTGAATCAGGCGTTGTGTCTGTTTTACAGAAGGAAAAGGTATTTTTGAAAGTGAGCGGCTTCACACTGGTTCCAGAACATCGATAGTGGGATCAAAATCCATTGTCCAGAAAAGGACTATAAGAATGGGACCCAAACTGTGACACTTGTTTCCAGTTCCAGTTCCAGTTTCTTCCTGACCAAGGAATGGAGTGCCCTGCAGAGTACTTGAAGAATTACAGAGATCCAGGGATGGTGCCCATGAAAGCCAGTCACCCAGAGGTAAGGAGACATCACCTGAAGTTTGTGCGAATGTGCTGCAAGAGCTAAGGGGTGGGTCTGCCTGGTGCTTTTGAGCTTGCAGGGTCTGCGGAAAGAGGAAAAGGAGTGCTTGATTCGACATAGAGATGACTGCCTGAGGAGGAGATGTTCAGCGTCTGTGCTGAGAGCATAAGACAGCCCAGAAGAGTAGACTGAATCAAAGGAGTGTAATCGATACCGATCTGGGTCTTGAAGTGGGTCTACCCGCCTCCACATATGTTTTCTTAACAAAGCTTCATATGCCTGCCCAGCAGACAGCCTGGGAGAGTGACCATGAGAGCAACTGTGAAGTTGCAACCTGCTGGCAGGTACAGACAGACTTGTGCTGACCCTGTCGGGAGCTGACACCATGGTGAGAGGACCTGTGACTGCCAGTGGTGCGGGGCTCCTGGTTGTTTGGAAAGTGGGGCCACCTAAGCCTGTGCTGCTGTTTTTATGGATCCACTGAATTTCTCGGCCAACACCAGGAAAAGAAGGCAGGGCTGTCCAACCACATCGCTGCTGCCAACCTTGAGTAGGACCTCTAGTGCTGCTTTTTTCTGTTGGACTCGCACTCCCGATTCCCAGGGGCTCCAAAATTCAGCTAAACTAACCAAGTGAACTCAGACATTGTTCCTCAACCACTAAACTGAATGAGCATTTTCTTCTTCACTCATTGACGCCTCGATAGAACATTTTAAAAGAGAGACATTGAATGAGTTGACCTACGAGTAATGGAACCATGAAGGCTGCTCACACATGCCATATTGAACTCACACCAATGCCATAATCTCGTTCTTCTCATAGTCTGTGTGGTTGCGATCACATATTAGAAACCTATGCCCGATTCTCCTTACTTTGCATAGTAATTCATTTTGGTGTATAATAAGAACACTTCTCTGTTTGTATAAAGAAAAGCACTTTAATGGACAGTATTTATTGCCTTTATTCCATTATAACTGTTTGAGTTTTGAGTCTCTACCTCCCACACTACCTTCATGAGAAGGCTTTGACTGCTCACTCTCACTCCACCCAAAGTAAAGTGCTGAAAGGGTGTACTTGGTGCCCATTTTGCAGAGCCAAAGACGGTCTGACCCCAGGACATCAGTGGTAAAAGGACCCAATCACCACAGTTGAGGCCCAAAAACCCTAATTGCCCTGACACTCAAATGGGTTCCGACACTCAGAAATTGAGTGTACATACTTTCCAGCTACCAGGATGACACCCATCATCCACTGGCAGTGACATCCAGTCAATGTTCCTCGTGTACCTTGATTGCACACCGAGCACATTTTTAATGCAGCAAAGTATAGTTTCTTGTCTTCCTCAAAGGGGTTCACCTCAGAGCCCATTCCCAGTAGGCAGAGGTCCATTTAAGGTTTGTGATTTTCTCCAGGGGTTGTACCTAAAGTCCATTCTAGAAGGCACAAAACTGTTGAAGTTCTTGTCCTTCAGGGACTGCTCTACAAACATAATGCATTCCAAGAGGTACACCATGCAAAATGTTCAGTAATAATTTTCCCTTTTTTGGTGTACAAACTGAAAGGCAGTGTTAGGATTCGACGTTTTAAAATATGAATTCATTCTATGCAAATGCTGTATGACCTGTCAAGAATTATTACTAAAGCATGACCTGTTGTACCATAAATATAAGAAGGTGTGGAGGTTATCATGGGTCTTTCGGGTCTTCTGTATCTGTATCTGTTGCACAAAAAGGATTGCACTGTTACTAGCCGGCAGAGCGGCACTCTAACAGCACCCAAAGACACCAACTCCTTCAGAGCCATGTCTGACTATTCTTAACCTTTGGGGGAAGATGTTCCTCTCTCCATTGGTCACATGTACCAAGGTTTAAGAAATGGCCCCAATGTGTGCATCTGATAGAAGAAATTAAGTAAATATATTAAATGATTATACAGATCAAGTTTAAATGTTCCTCTTCTGAACCAAAGTAATTAAACAGCTGAGTATTAAAAGTAACCTTGCAATCAAAAGATTCATATGTTCTTTGTGTTAAAAAAAAATTGTGTCAGGCCCTTATGAAGCTCGGTATTAAGGTATTAAAATACTTTTTTCAGTAGTCCCATAGAATAGCAGTAGCCATTTTAAGTGTGGCCACAGATCTTAGCATTGCTCTTGCTGTATGTTCTCACATACTAAAGAGATTCCAAGATTGGTCGTAGGATATGGTGACTGTCCCGATCTCCCTTTAAGGTAAATTGATCCAACACTTACCAGAAACACCAGCCGAGCATTGTAATAGGTGAAGAACACATAGTGTATCATTCGTTTGGGTCGTATTCAGAGGGGGACTGTCTGGGGAAAATCATCAACCACGAGTAATGATGATCTAAAGAGGACAATGAGTGGGGATGATCTTAAGAGGATTATGAGTAGAGATGATCTTAAGAGGACCATGAGTGGAGGTGGTCTTAAGAAGACCATGAGTCGAGATGATCTTAAGCGGTTATGTTTCCAATGGTTCTAATGTACCCTCACTTTTATCAATAAATATATTAGGATAATCGGTATAACTGAATTGTATTATTCTATAGGATTACCAACAAATCCATCGAGTTTAAGAGAAAAGAACTGATGCCCTACATATTTTGTGTTTGTCATAAATAACTAACCCATCCCTCGTTTTTAGAAACAATCACTCAAACACGAACATTATATGGGAATTTGTGAGACTTGCTAAGAAATATAGGGCCAGATGTACGACCATTAACTTTTGCGAGTTGCAAATTGCGTCCAATTGCGACTCGCAATTTCCAACTCGCAAAAGTGAATGTACAACAGTGTCTCAGACACTGTTCGCGATTCCCAATGGGGTCGCAAATAGCAGGCCTCATCAATACTCATGAGGCAAGCGCAATTTGCAATCCCATTGGGAATGGCTAGCACTCCCAGGGATGGTGGCCTGCTGGGGTCAGCAGACCACCATGTCTGTGACTGCTTTTTAAATAAAGCAGTTTTTTTTTTTTATAAATGCAGGAAAACGAGATGATTTAAAAAAGAAAAATGAAACTTTTCAGTTTTATTTTTTAAGGGCAGGCAGTGGTCCCTGGGAGCACTGCCTGCTCTCAAAAAATATTTTCGCACACACTCACAAAGGGGAAGGGGTCCCCTGGGGACCCCTTCCTGTTTGCGAGTGGTTTACCACCTACTTGAAGTACGTGGTAAACTGCGAGTGTTTTGCGGCCGCAAATGCGGTCGCAAAACAATTGTACATGGCATTGAGACTCGCTATTAGGAAGGGATGCCCCTTCCTAATAGCGAGAGTCGCAAGCGCTATTTTGCAAGACAGTGACTCGCAAAATAGTATTTTTACATGCCTGGACCCTTTTTTGCAGTCGCAAACGGGCCGATCTCCCGTTTGCGACTGCAAAAAAGAGTCGTACATCTGGCCCTTAGTTACAATTTGAACTAGGAGCAATTCGATCTTAAGCATATGAGTGAAAACAGTTTTAAGCTTTGAACAATCAAACATTATGTCATTGTCCATAACAGAAGGTTCAAATTTATTCACAGCACTTGTGAATTAAGAAATTCTGTTGAAACAGTAAGTGCCCTGCTCACTCATATTTCCATTATTGAGGTGAATTAGGTTTAAAGACAAACTCACACACTTAGGGCCTTATTTAGATCTTGTCGGACGGGTTACTCCTGCACAACGGTGACAAATATCCTGTCCGCCTCAATATAAATCCCATTATAGCCTATGGGATTTATATTTCGGCGGGCGGGGTATCATCATTGTGACGGAGTAACCTGTTCGACAAGATCTAAATCAGGCCCTTAGTCACTTTAGAGATTTTCAAGATTTGTTGTAATTTGGCCATAGCCTGTGAAGGCTGAGCCATGGTCAAGTAAAAAAAAAATACCAGGTATTCAATAGGGCTCTATTAGGTACATTTTATGTAAAAAAAAAAAATTAAAAATAAATAAATTACTGAACCTGACTACCTCTCATGCGCTGGAGCTGCAATGCAACAGATCGCCACCAGAACTCCCCTTTGTGGGATGAAGCAACATAGTTGCTATTGTGGTTTACTATTGACGTCCCAGGAGTAAGATACTATTTCATTTGGCTTGATTAACCAAGTAACTTTACCTTGTAAAATGTTTCATTGATTATGGACCGGGCTCATGGGGTTTATAAACTCTTAAACATATATATTGCTGCTTAATTATTTTGTTTGTCGTTTAGTAAGACCGTATTTATGCATTTGACTTGAACAGCATTAAATTTTATGTGTATTATGATGCATCATGAGTTATATAGGCCATGCCTAATAGATCTATGTCCCTGACCACACCTCTTTTAGATCCCATTCTCACCTTTTTCATCCCACTTAAAGAACTTTGGGCCAGATTTATATGTTGGCAGAAGGTCCATTTCTCTGCCAGGGTGAGTGAGTAAATTGCTCCATCGCCCTGGTGGAGATGCTGCCTGCCAGATTTAGAAATTACCGTGGTTCCTGTCAATGCTTTTTGCATTTTCATGCAAGGCTCCATAAAGATGACAGAGCCTTGCACCAAACTGTTTTCTTTATTCTTTTCAAAAATAAGATCCTGAAGTGGGAGGATCTTTTAAAAAATAAAAAAGATAATGCCTCCTTCGCCATGGGAGTCATCTCCCATGGTGAGTTGGGCATTTTTTGTTTTATATTATCACTTACTGCCAGGGTTTGCTTGGCAGTAACGGACCGTAAAAAATGATTATACATCTGCCCACCCTAATTAGGCAAATGGACATATAGCTAATTCTCTGAGGGCCCTTACTCTATTGAGCCATCGGAGAAGTGTGGCTACGGCAGTGACAGAGTGGTCACCGCTGTAGCCAAACCTGTGGTCTGCCCGCATTTACATTGGGCGGGCGGACCACTGTGTTGGTGAGGAGGGAACTCTGTCACCATTGCAACAGAGTCCCCTCCCTGCCAACATTTAAATCAGGCCCTTGTCAGTTGATCTGAAGAGTTGAGAGCGTATCTATTGTCATTTTCCTCCCAGTTAAGAGGAGTTGAGAGCATATAGATTGCCAATATCCTCCTCGTGTGCCCTGTCTCATTCTTATTCCCTTTCCTTCCAGTTCTGGACTATTCCACCAAAAGTATCATAAAGGTCATTCTAAAAACACAGTTGAAAAAAGATTGAGCTTCTTACTACAGACGTATAAAATCGAGTATCTGATCCTATCTGATTTTCTCCTAATACCTCTGCTTACAAAAAGCTTATACCATTTGTTAAGACGGTTTGGGACTTTAGCAGCCACGCCAGTGGTTATTAGCCAACCTTAAATGCTCAGAATTAAACTCCTGAATACACAACAGTTTTTCTGATTCCTATGTTAAGGTTAGCTGCATGGTTGAATATCACAGGAACTGTCTGACCCAGCCACCTGTATCTAGAACTTCCACTGAACCCAATCCAGCCCACAGCAAAGAACAGTCCAAAGATGTAAGTCTGGGCATGAGAGCAGGAACGCAAAGTGACACTTAGAATCCAGGACCCCATACCCACTTACGATGTCTCTTCATTCTAGTGATAAAATTAGAGCAAGCATAGCTGCCAAACCTGGACTCAGCTTGGTCCACAAAACTGTTATCAACCTCTGAGTGAGAGGAGGTAAAACTCTCATTTACTCAACCCAACTACCAAATGACAGATCTGTGGGATCAGAACCCAAGGAATTAGGTATCCAAAGTTGAAAGCAAGCAAAGTGTTCATTCATTTTCATTACCAACTGTTCTTCCTCTGGTTTTCTTTTGTGAGAATCCTTACATACTCTTAGGTGTATCACAACAGCAGTTATGTTAACAGCCTAAGCATGAGTAAAAAATATTATAAGAACTTGTGATGATCGCAGGCACCAGGCAGGTGTTCTTGGATACAATCTTGTGGACAAAGTTCTCAAATTGAGGTTTCTTGACAAATTTCTGCCCATGAAAAAGACTGGTGGTTTCAAAGGATGAAAGCTTTACAAGCAGCAGCAAGTAAAATATGTAATTAATACAGTGCAAACCAGAGAATCACAAAAGAACTGTTCAGAAAATGTGGAAACTCTGAATTCCTTTCAGATGCGGTTTCAAATGACCAAAATAATCATCTTTGCCCATAAAGATCTAGTCTTCGAGACACGTATGTGAATGAGCATAGTGGAATGATTGCAGGTTTGAACCAAGCAACACCGTACATAGTCCGAAGTCAGAGATGTACACAGTGAAAAAACTGAAACCATGGGAAAGACTTGACCAAGACAAAAGCAGGGTCTTCACACTCCCCGGGCAGGCCTTAGATGTGGAACATAAGACGAAAGTCCCTGCTCAGGCAATCAGTTGTACCACCCAGTCCCATTTTTGTGTTTCTGCAGTAATTTCCCTTCTAGTTGCTCAAATACTTGAGACTAATGAAGGTTGAACTTAATTTTGGTTACACCCCTAGCACAGTACTCAATTTTACTGAATCAAACTACTCACCCCTTAGTTAAGCTTGAGAAGTGGCTGCTGTACAATGCTTCTCGCCTTTGTCCGCCAATAACAAAATGCTCAGTATACTCACGGTTTGAGGCTGGTAGAGGCTGCATGGCCCAGGATACAGGCACCAAGATTTGCAAAGACTTGTGCTAATGCCAAGACACATAAAGTGACACAAAGTAATGGACATTCTTGCATGATTTACTTTCCAGCACAAAATGTTTTTGTGCTGAGTGGTGCCCTTTTCTCAATTGTAAATAGCGCTATGTGCAGCTTTGCATCACTTTACGTCAAGGGGGCGTTACTTGGGTGTTACATGGAGGATCAGTGCAAGCACCTATAGTTTGAAACATTTTCTACATTGTTTATTTTTTATATTATTTTATTTTGATTTGGTCAATTTTAATCCAATCCAAATTATTAACAATGAATGAATGAATTACTCCGTCTTGCCAAACACAGAGCCGAAACATGTCACCTCATACCCGTCCCTAAAGTATCTGCTCCCCGTCTGTGCTTCTGTGACAGACACAGTGCTCTGCCTGGCGATTGCCGCTGTCTTGTTTCTGGAGGCTGGGACTATTCACATGGAGGTTTTTGCAGTTTGTATTTGTCTAAATGTTATATTTATTGTGAACCATTATGTAATCTATACAATAAAATTTGAAAACCTAACATCGTCAATTATATTTATGAACCTCACTTGCTGCTCTTACGCAAGCAACATAGACCTTTCTGAGCTCCTGAATTTCTCTGCATAAGAAATGCCACCCTGGCTTAGATTTGTCTTCTGAGCGATATATGGGGTTTTAGGGAATGATGAGAGGAGTGGTGTGTAAATGTAGGGTGTGCTTTGTGACAATGGCCCCCCTTACGTCAGATGTAAATGTACATTTTCAGCAACTGGCTGTGAAGTGCAGTCACAGTTCTCATGAGTGCCATATTTTAATAATTTCAGATTTTAATATAAAGCATGACTCTACCCAAGTAAGGCAGTGCTTAATTTGTAAATGATTAAGTGCCAGTGCCCAAATTTTCCCTCAGAACCCCGGCGCTATCGAACGTCAGGGATGCCAAAAACCAAGGCTGTGTAGTCTTGATTCCACCTTATGCCTCTTTTTTCCCCTATCATACACTCCTAGTCCCTTAAGCTAACCCTTTCAGGGTCTTTTTCATCCTTGCTTTCTTTCTTTGTCAATGTTTTTCCATCATTCTCTTTCTCCTTCTTTCCTCCTAAAGTGTTTTATCTCTTTTGCTCTCGGTCAGTCTCTGATGAGGAAAAATAAGTGCCAGTCCCTAAAAATGAGTGCCGAGGTACAGATTTGGATCTCCTTACATAAAAAGTAGTGAGCTGGTTGCCCTTAAAAAAGTGTGTACATGAACAATGAAATAAAAAAAGGACTACGTGTAATTCAGCATTTAAAAGGGCATGGAATGAAAAAAACTGAGCATTGTTGAAGGAGCCTGAAGGAGAAAGGCATTTGGGAAAAGAGGGTAAGTTTGCAGATAGTCAGGAGGGGTCGACAATCGGACAGAGTGTAAGGGAAAAGAGGAGGAGAGGTAGATATGAGGCAAGACAAATGGGAAAAGAGTGGGTGGTGTAGACATAGACAGTGTGGATAAGTTAGGAGGTATGAGGAGCAGGTAACGAGGTCAGGTGAGAGTGGGGTGATGATAAAAAGAGAGAAAGATAAGAACGGGCAGATTAATGAAGATTTAAGCAGAGGAAGATCATGGAAGTCAGAATGGAAGCTATAGATTAAAATGAAGTCATAACAGTATATTTTCAATTTTTCAGTTAGCAGGTTCCAAATGTATGCGGCTCCACCTGAGAATGTAATTATTATTATTGTTAGTATTATTGTTGTTGTTGCCATTATTATTATTATTATTGTATTATTATTGTTTTATATCAACCTCTTTATCTTTTTTTCCACATAAGCGCATAAACGCTATAACTTTGCAGGCATGAAAGTATCAGGTCTAGATCATTCATTAATACAACACATCACTTTTCAGTAAATATACTTCCAGTAATTAATATAAAAGTATTCCGACTGGCGCGACGCCCTTATGGCTCCCAAAACTCTCACGACCTCCTCTAAACTCCGCCTCATTCAACTCTATTATCTCCATATGGCCTATCTTACTCCGGCACGCCTACACAGGGCGGGGCTGCGCTCCTCCCCGGATTGCACACAATACGGCCGGACTCCGGCTGATTTTTACCATATGGTCTGGCTGTGCCCGGACCTCGCCCCGTTCTGGTCGGGGGTGGAGTCCGAGCTCACACAGACATTGGGTTGGCCGGTCCCCCACGACCCCCTGCGTCTTCTCCTGGGCGTGTTTGATGGCTTGGACGGCTCTAGAGCGGATAAACACTTTCTGGGGACGGCGGTCGCGGTGGCCAAGCGGGATATCGCGGTGGCCTGGGCTCCGGCCAACCCCCCTACCCTGCGAAAATGGCGCCGAGGGGTGGACTGGTGCGCGGCCCAGGAGGAACCCCTCTTCGAGGCACGTGGCTGTCCAGCGAGGTTCCACAAGGTACGGGGCTAATGGTTGAACTTACTGTTTTAAACTCCTTGTACTGGCTCTCCTATGTAACAATGTACTGCTTTCCAGTTTGGGTGGCTTGCCTGATTATTCCTACCACAGCTGTGGGTTTTTATTGCCTGTTGGGGACAGAATTTGCTTTACCCTATATGCTATGTGCTGTCATTTTGTTTGTTTGTTTTCCAGAATGATAATAAAATTGATTATCAAAAAAAAAATATATAAAAGGATTCTTGATATTTTAACTGCTATTGTTGTAATTATAATAATAATTATTGTCATTATTGTTTTGTTATTATCCATTCCTTTGTGCAGAACACGTGTTAAGCGCGGCTTCCATGCATCATGCATAACTTTAACTCCGTGGTTTGTTTTGACTGAGGAGCTACGTAGGAATGTTTCTACGAATGGGTTTTCTGCTCATCTATTCCCCTCCAATACTGCCTCCTGTATCAGGGTAACCCCAACGACCTACTGCCTCCTGTATCAGGGTAACCCCAACGACCTACTGCCTCCTGTATCAGGGTAACCCCAACGACCTACTGCCTCCTGTATCAGGGTAACCCCAACGACCTATTGCCTCCTGTATCAGGGTAACCCAAACGACCTCCTCCAAGGGCCTCCACCCGTCCCAGATGTCTCTGGTAGACGCCCGGCCGCCCTCTGCTTTGCACAGGCCTTCACTATGGACCAGTGCACTTCCACTGTATTTGTATGTTCCACACTACATCCACACTGCATTGATGCATCTTGGAAGCTCTGCTACATTCGCCTCTTTCGGCTTCTTTGGCATATAGTGGTATTTTACTAAAGAACTTTTCATGCCCTCTAACAGTTTTCGCTATGAAGGCTTAGAGTTCTTCTGCAGAAAACTTCCTCTTCCTCCTTTTCAGGTGTGAGCTGTTCAGAACCTCTATTTCTTGACACACTCCAGCAATGCATCATTTTTGCACCACCAGATACATCTGAATTCCTGACATATCTGTAAATCCTTGCGCCATGGAGCGCCGTATTGTAAATACAGTGCATCCATGGTGTCGTAAGGATGACACTATGAAATGTGACGCATTGCTGTTTTTGCCCAGCGACGCGTCACTTTTCATAAATGAGGCCCTGCAAATGCAACTTGGACTGTAAGTAATGTCATCAGAGCTTGCACATGCAACGATCCACTATTTGTGACCGTGTGTCGTTGGCTAACAGCTGATCGCCATTTTGGCGCAGTGCTCTTTTGTGACATGATAGCTCAGCTGAAGTCTGCTTATGTGAATACACGCTTTGAATTTTCAGCTACTCACACGTTTGCACAGTGAGTGCACATCTTCGTACATCTGCCTACAAGTGCCAGGACTGTCCTAGTCAAATTTGGCAGAGCTGCAGAGAACTGATGAGTATGTACATCGGGGCACAAGTCGGGGGTACACGCAGGCACACAGCGTCCACCCACTATTTTCACATGGTGGACGCCGTCCCCCCTGCCAAGACATTGGAACCCACAGAAATAGGCTGAACTTGTCCCGGTGTAATTTTCAGACACCGGGACACTTTTAGCAGCGCCTGTGCGTTGTCTGCGTTCGATTCCCAGCAGCAACGTGCAGGCAGGAAGGGGGCATCTTTTCACCTCCAGCTTGGCCCAAGTTAAGGGGCCATTAGGCCTCTTTTTGTTTGAATATCCTGACTGGAGGCGGCCTGGAACCTCACACTTAAATGTAAATGCCACGGAAGGGAAACAAAGGCACACAGCTTGTTATTACTTCACAGGTACTTAAGAGAGGCATGCTTTTGCCTTTGTTCTGTTCCTGTATAAAAGAGATGCATGCACTGTAAGAATGCCAGATGGGTTGGCCTGACTCAGTATTTACACAAATAACAATTTCAATAGCACTAATTTTTTTCTTTCATAGCGCCACACAACCCAATGACGGGTGTCAGAGCTCTTTACATAACATACACATTATACATTTGCAATAAATCATGTATGTTAGAAGATGGTTCTGACCATCTGAGCCGCCCGGATTTTTTGCTTTTTGAACACCTATTGGTTGAGCTTTTACTGTGGGAGAGACTCATAAGTTGGGACTCACCCACAGTGAACTCATGATGAAAGGGACTGCATGTGTATTTTACCGGTGTCCTTCTGGCGCGAGTAGGCCGCTGCGCTGCAGCCAGAGTAAGGGGCACTGGGCTGGTTACATGCAAACACGTGTGTACATGCTTGTGCACAAGTGTAAGGGCTGCACAGGACAGATTTCTGGCGTGCGCAGCCCCGGAGCAGCTACAAAGTGAATGGTGTGGCAGGACTTATGCAGAATTGGGAGGTGACAGGGAATAGGCTTTCTACAATGGGAGGAAACATTTGAGGGAAAGTCAGTGTGCTTTACTGTTTTTTATTCCAGTATTCTCCTATGAGGATGGGGAGCACATGGGCTAGTTTTACTTTCCTAGGGCCTACAAATTCCAGACACGCAACAAAGTCCACTGTAACCTATGTGAGAAGAAGTATTCTGCAGAGTCCAAAGTCATATTTGTACTGCTTTTGGGTCATCCAGAAATGACATATTTCTCTGAGTCAGCTCATAACCAGGGCCTGGCTGGGGCTGACCCGGCCAGGCTGAATTGATGACCTTCCTCCCCCAGGCAGCCCTGACCAACAAGCATTCCAAGGGCGAAAGCCTCCACTCCAAGAAGAGAAGATGGGTGGAGCTACAGGTTCATCTATCAGCAGCTGTCACCTGGTGCCAGGCACCAAGCTGCTCTGGAGAGAAGGCAGCGAGGGGGGAAGGGGCTCTCAGAGACCATGTGGCATGAGACCCCTGGACGACGCCATTTTGAACAAACCCAGAGGCCTGGGCAGGAAGGAGGGAGCAGGGGCAGAGAAGTGATGTGTCGCTGTGTGATAGGGCAAACAGAGACTTCCTGCCAGCCCCCTCCACAATTCTTAAAAATAGTTTGCACAGGAAGAGGAGCTCTCTCTGGGGTGTGGTCTGCTGAGGCAGAGGGTGCTGGAGCCTGGCGCCATGGGCAGTTGGAAGGAGGAACCCCCTGACTGTCCCAGGATCCTGAATAGCGCCAGGAGAGGAGTCCAGGACCAGTGAGAAGAAGCCTGGGCCTCTGCGCAAGGAGAAGAGAGGCCCAGGAGGAGGGCCAGGTGAAAGGCTGGCGCCGGGAGCCAGTGAAGACAGCTCCCTGCTGCATGCACCCTCTTTGAGACAAGGAGGGCGAAGAAGAATGCTCCCCATGGCTGGGGAGCGCCACTAGGAGCACGAAGAGGCCAGAATTATGAAGATCGGACCCCTGGGGGCTGAGATATGCCCCCCAGAAGGTAGGTGACCTTTGACCTCTGGCCGACCGACAATGAGGAGCGTGGAGCTCCGCCGCCGGTCTCAAAGATGCCCCCGGGGTGGGTCAGGTCCCGGGGGCTGCCCCCAGAAAAAGTGAAGTCGGGGTGAGCCATCGCGCACCCCGTGAAGGTGCCCCCATGGGGTGCCAGGAGCCCACCCTGGCCCCCGCCGAAAATGAAACCGGGGAGCGCCGTCGCGCTCCCCGTGAAGATCGGGGGGAGGGGCCCGGGATCCTAACTCCGGGCCCCGTGTGAGGAGGAGGAGGCGGGGAGCGCCGTCGCGCCCCCGTGAAGAAGACTCTGGGGCCCGGGATCCCAACTCCGGGCCCCGCCGAAGTCGGGCCCCGAAGCGAGTGAAGTCGGGGAGCGCCGTCGCGCTCCCCGTGAGGGTCGGTGAAGCGGGGGGGCCAGGAGCCCACCCTGGCCCCCGGCGGAGAAGCTAGGTCGGGGAGCGCCATCGCGCTCCCCGTGAAAATGGCCCCGAAGAGACGAGGAGGACGGGGGAGTGCTGCCGCACTCCCTCGCGGCAAGAGGAAGGCAGGGGGAGTGCCGTCGCACTCCCCCGAGGTCCAGAAGGAGCAGCGCATCCTCCGTGTCTGCCCGCGGGCAGACCCGAACTGCGGTGCCGGCTCCCGCGGCAGTACGCGAGGGTGCTGGCCGGGCAGGGAGCCGGCGGGGTCAGCCGGGGGTGGGCTCCTCAGGCTGCCCTCCAATGGAAGGGCTACGCGGGGTTCCCAGGTAGGATAGGGACCCCGCAGAAGAAAGGAGGCGGTGAAGCGGCAAGAGCAGCCAGGGGTGGGCTCCCTGAGCTGCTGATTCCCTTACCTGGGGGTCTGGGTGGGACCGGGCCCCCCAACAAGGCAAGAACGTGGCAGAAGACCGCCAGCACCACCAGCGCGGCTCTCCCCGGCACAGCGGGAGAGCCGCTCATCTGATATTCACGGGGCTGGAGGAGAAGCGCCCCATTATGCCTTGCAGGCCCGGACCGGCCTGCAAGTGAAAGCAGCGTTTCATCTGTTTGTGGTGGCCCCAGGAGAACGGGGTCACCACCCAGCGAGTGCCAAGGTGCCGGGGGAGCTGCAGGAGAAACGCTGTCTCCCCCAGCACGAAGAGGTGAAGTCCCGCCCTAAGTCTCTAGGGACTTGAAAAGAATAACCCCTCAAGGGCTCAGCCAGCAGTTAAGAGTATCCTAGGGCTGGAACTTTTGTTCTACAGCTGGGGGTGCTTTTGGGACTGCACCAAGGTATGGAAGGCGGTGCTGGGGATGTCTGGAGAAGGGCATCCCCTGGAGGTGAAGAGGTGTAATTGCACCACAAATGCATTTATCACTGTTAATTCTTTTAGAGGGACTGTAAGTCACATGTGTAATGTGAAGTACCTGTGTAAGGTGGAGACATAAGCAAAGTGGGGTTATGTTGCTGGACATTCCTGCTAGGGTGACTGGCTGTATTTGCGTAATCCTGTGATTTTACCTGTGATGCCTTTTAGAGGCTGTGATTGCAATGCATTCTAATTGTTATCCTCTATGATAAGTACCTCATTTAAAGTGATGCCCAAACATGTATTCTTGCTGCTGCGTCAGGTGAAGAACAACCCAGACTGTTAGCCCCGAAGATGTAGAGGTGCATACTGTATGGACAATATGAGATGCTCAGTCAGGGTTATGTGTCACCAGGGCAGGTGTACCTATTTTTAATGCTTGTTGAGATAAAGGGGTGGGTCGCCACTGGGCTGATGCCAGTGCGCAGGGCCCTCGCCCCAGGTTATGTTCAACTTACTGCATTAGGGGGCAAGATGATGTGCATACATGGGAGTGGTGGTACTAGACCCCACCCCCCTTTGGGAGGGGTGGAAATGTTATGCAATGTCAGAAAGTGATTCCAACAGCTTATGTATATTTGTAAATTGCGGCATAGTATTAAGTAGTGTGTGTGTTTAATAAATGTACTCTTACTTTTATAAAGCAAAGTACAGACTGGACAATCAATTATTGAGTGTTATTTCTGCGCACCTGTAATGGTGATTACTAGCCCACACCACCTCCCTTGAGTAAGCCTTAGACTGCTCTGCAACACTACCCTCTGAGAGTCAGGCGCTGCACTAGGGTGTTTGGTTCCCAGTGAAGGACAAATGTGACATGTTATTTGTGCAGGCCTCACAGATACTGCCTCGTTTTCCAACATTGGTGTCTAGCGGCGGGAAACATAGTATCCCATTCTGGTGAGCATTTATAGCATTTGATAAGTCCAGTTTTGCCACACATTACCTATGCAGTAATGAGCAAATGGAAGAGCACAAGGCTCTGAGAAGGGTTCAAAGTTTTGGTTATGTGAACTAAAAGTATGGGAAAGGAAAGCCCCGCGCACATATATGTCATGTGAAGATATTAAGGTTTAAATGTAAACTGTATTGATATGACTGAGTTATGTTGATTATCATGTGCTAGCGGGATGGTGCTTTCCAGGAAATGATTGCATACAAATGTTCTAAGCCATATTGTACACCTTTGAACCCTAACACTACACGCACTACACCTGCATGAGGAGGGTGTCTCCTCAAGAGATAGGGACAGCAACTGATACCTACATCACAGATGGGGGTGTAGAGGTGGATTGACCTTTGTGGGGGACAGGAGAGGTAGGGGGTCCTGGGAGATTCCCATGCTTTTTAAGGGCAGGGAGGGTTTCCACAGAAGGGGCCCCAGATATCCTTCCCCCGCTGAAAGTTTTCTTGCCATTGGCGCAGGCCAAAACCACTGGAAGGGTGGGGCGGGAGGTTTCTTTACCCCGGGTAGTAACACCCCAGGGGTTCCCATGGTGGGGGACCACAAGAAACCTTTCCCACGGTGGGAGGAGGGTGTGGTAGAGTTGTGTGTCCGGCAGGCCCCCCAAGTTAACTGGTGGGGGAGGTGAGCAACCCAGGGGTGGCCCATGGTAGTGGGTGGCCCCAAAGGAGGGTAGTTCTCAAGCGAGGGTGTGTAGTGGTAGCCCCTAGGTACACTAGGTGGCTAGGTAACTGACCCAGTGGAGATCTGAGAGGGGGTGATGGGCTCCCTGGATTCCAGGTGAAGGGTTAGTGGTGGACCCTGAGGTGTCAGGGTCGGGTAGGGGGTTACCCAAGGAAGCAACAGGATGTCATTCTGGAGCTGGTGTTGTGAACCTGAAGTGGTAGTTGGGGTGATGCCTAGCCGGTGACCAGTCAGGTAGGTCATGTGGGGCTTGGACCCCAGGACCAGGAGCATGGGGGTGTTCCCCTAGCTCGAGGCAGGAGGTGGACTTCTGCAGGGTAGTACCACCCTGAACACAGGTGGGGCCCATCTTAAGTGAAGGGACCCTGTGTTTCCCAAAGGGGTGGTGCAGGCCTAGCCGGGATCTTTAGGGTCCCTGGCTGAGTGTGGTAGTACTAACCTGAAGGCAGGTGGGGCCTATCTTAAGTGAAGGGATCCTGCTCTTCAGAAGGGGTGGTGCAGGCCATCCAGGGATCATGAGGGTCCCTGGACGGTCTCCCAAGGCGCTGCAGGGAGACCGAGGAGAGCCATGAGAGGTGGGCCTGGGTGTAGCTAACTCGGGGCACACAGGCTCTCTAAGGGTACTCCGGTGGGAGAGCGCGCCTCTCGGAGGGAAGGGTGCATAGGCCCTGTTCTCGCAGCGGAGAACAAGGAAGGGGTCTAGGTTCCCGGGGTAGTTTCCGTGTGGAGCTACTGACGGGGAGAATGAGCTGTAGGTTGTCTGATGAGGCACCCTCAGTGTTCCTCCATGGCACTGCCAGTGTGGTAGTGAGGCCGGTCTGAGGTCCTATCAGGGAGCCAGGCCAGTGGCCGAAGGTGCTTTTCTGTGTGGGGAAAGTACAAATGGCTGTGCTTTCTTTAGGGAAGACAGTCATCCCGAAAGGGTGGTGGCAGCTGAATGACCCCAGTGGCAGGCTGAGGGTTCAGAGAGGTTGCATCTTTGGAGTGCAAGGACCAAAAGGGGAGAGGGTACTGGTTGGAACAAACTCTGGAAGGGAGACCAGCTAGTGACCCCGGGGATGGGATGTAGACCTGTCCCAGAAGACCGCATCAGTGCTGAGGCACTGTACCCTTGTCCAGAGAACTGGTAGGCATAGTGTTGCGTGACCAAGGGCAAAGGTAAGCCTAGTTAGGCTGATTCCATGTAGACTGTGAGTGACCTAGAGGTATCTAACCTAGAGCCCAGAGGGTTCTTAGGATAGTCTGGGATCCCTGTCATGGGTGGAGGTCTCATGGATGGGAAGAGTAGGTGGTCTGAGCGGATAACTGGTGAGTAAGGGGGGTCTGGTCAGAACCCCTTATAACTAGTTATCGTTGACTACGGGAAGAATACCCATGTAGAGTGGCTATTTCTTCCCTGTAGGAATCAGCTGGGCGCGGCGTGTGTTAGAAGGTGGTTCTGACCATCTGAGCCGCCCGGATTTTTTGCTTTTTGAACACCTATTGGTTGAGCTTTTACTGTGGGAGAGACTCATAAGTTGGGACTCACCCACAGTGAACTCATGATGAAAGGGACTGCATGTGTATTTTACCGGTGTCCCTCTGGCGCGAGTAGGCCGCTGCGCTGCAGCCAGAGTAAGGGGCACTGGGCTGGTTACATGCAAACACGTGTGTACATGCGTGTGCACAAGTGTAAGGGCTGCACAGGATAGATTTCTGGTGTGCGCAGCCCCGGAGCAGCTACAAAGTGAATGGTGTGGCAGGACTTATGCAGAATTGGGTGGACACAGGGAATAGGCTTTCTACAATGGGAGGAAACATTTGAGGGAAAGTCAGTGTGCTTTACTGTTTTTTATTCCAGTATTCTCCAATGAGGATGGGGAGCACATGGGCTAGTTTTACTTTCCTAGGGCCTACAAATTCCAGACACGCACCAAAGTCCACTGTAACCTATGTGAGAAGAAGTATTCTGCAGAGTCCAAAGTCATATTTGTACTGCTTTTGGGTCATCCAGAAATGACATATTTCTCTGAGTCAGCTCATAACCAGGGCCTGGCTGGGGCTGACCCGGCCAGGCTGAATTGATGACCTTCCTCCCCCAGGCAGCCCTGCCCAACAAGCATTCCAAGGGCGAAAGCCTCCACTCCAAGAAGAGAAGATGGGTGGAGCTACAGGTTCATCCATCAGCAGCTGTCACCTGGTGCCAGGCACCAAGCTGCTCTGGAGAGAAGGCAGCGAGGGGGGGAAGGGGCTCTCAGAGACCATGTGGCATGAGACCCCTGGCCGACGCCATTTTGAACAAACCCAGAGGCCTGGGCAGGAAGGAGGGAGCAGGGGCAGAGAAGTGATGTGTCGCTGTGTGATAGGGCAAACAGAGACTTCCTGCCAGCCCACTCCCCAATTCTTAAAAAGAGTTTGCACAGGAAGAGGAGCTCTCTCTGGGGTGTGGTCTGCTGAGGCAGAGGGTGCTGGAGCCTAGCGCCATGGGCAGTTGGAAGGAGGAACCCCTTGACTGTCCCAGGATCCTGAATAGCGCCAGGAGAGGAGTCCAGGACCAGTGAGCAGAAGCCTGGGCCTCTGCGCAAGGAGAAGAGAGGCCCAGGAGGAGGGCCAGGTGAAAGGCTGGTGCCGGGAGCCAGTGAAGACAGCTCCCTGCTGCATGCACCCTCTTTGAGACAAGGAGGGCGAAGAAGAGTGCTCCCCCTGGCTGGGAAGCGCCACTAGGAGCAAGGAAAGGCCAGAATTATGAAGATCGGACCCCTGGGGGCTGAGATATGCCCCCCAGAAGGTAGGCGACCTTTGAACTCTGGCCGACCGACGACGAAGAGCGTGGGGCTCCACCGCCGGTCTCAAAGATGCCCCCGGGGTGGGTCAGGTCCCGGGGGCTGCCCCCAGAAGAAGTGAAGTTGGGGTGCGCCGTTGCGTACCCCGTGAAGGTGCCCCATGGGGTGCCAGGAGCCCACCCTGGCCCCCGCCAAAAATTAAACCGGGGAGCGCCGTCGCGTTCCCCGTGAAGATCGGGGGAGGGGCCCGGGATCCCAACTCTGGGCCCGTGTGAGGAGGAGGAGGCGGGGAGTGCCGTCGCGCCCCCGCAAAGAAGACTCTGGGGCCCGGGATCCCAACTCCGGGACCCGCCGAAGTCGGGGAGCGCCATCGCGCTCCCCGTGAAAATTGCCCAGTGGGGCCCAGGACCCCATCTCTGGGCCCCAAAGCGAGTGAAGCCGTCGCGCTCCCCGTGAGGGTCGGTGAAGCGGGGGGGCCAGGAGCCCACCCTGGCCCCCGGCGGAGAAGCTAAATCGGGGAGCACCGTCGCGCTCCCCGTGAAAGTGGCCCCGAAGAGACGAGGAGGATGGGGGAGTGCTGCTGCACTCCCCCGCGGCAAGAGGAAGGTGGGGGGAGTGCCGTCGCACTCCCACGAGGTCCAGCAGGAGCAGCGCCTCCTCCCTGTCTGCCTGCAGCAGCGGGCAGACCCGAACTGTGGTGCCGGCTCCCGCGACAGCACGTGAGGGTGCTGGCCAGGCAGGGAGCCGGTGGGGGCAGCCGGGGGTGGGCTCCCCGGGCTGCCCTCCAACGGAAGGGCTACACGGGGTTCCCGGTTGGGACCGGGACCCCGCAGAAGAAAGGAGGCGGGGAAGCGGCAAGAGCAGCCAGGGGTGGGCTCCCTGAGCTGCTGATTCACTTACCTGGGGGTCCGGGTGGGACCGAGCCCCCCAACGAGGCAAGAACGCGGCAGAAGTCCGCCAGCACCACCAGCGCCACAAATGCATTTATCACTGTTATTTCTTTTAGAGGGACTGTAAGTCACACGTGTAATGTGAAGTACCTGTGTAAGGTGGAGACATAAGCAAAGTGGGGTTATGTTGCTGGACATTCCTGCTAGGGTGTCTGGCTGTATTTGCGTAATCCTGTGATTTTACCTGTGATGCCTTTTAGAGGCTGTGATTGCAATGCATTCTAATTGTTATCCTCTATGATAAGTACCTCATTTAAAGTGATGCCCAAACATGTATTCTTGCTGCTGCGTCAGGTGAAGAACAACCCAGACTGTTAGACCCGAAGATGTAGAGGTGCATACTGTATGGACAATATGAGATGCTCAGTCAGGGTTATGTGTCACCAGAGCAGGTGTACCTATTTTTAATGCTTGTTGAGATAATGGGTTGGGTCGCCACTGGGCTGGTGCCAGTGCGCAGGGCCCTCGCCCCAGATTATGTTCAACTAACTGCATTAGGGGGCAAGATGATGTGCATACATGGGAGTGGTGGTACTAGACCCCACCCCCCTTTGGGAGGGGTGGAAATGTTATGCAATGTCACAAAGTGATTCCAACAGCTTATGTATATTTTTAAATTGCGGCATAGTATTAAGTAGTGTGTGTGTTTAATAAATGTACTCTTACTTTTATAAAGCAAAGTACAGACTGGACAATCAATTATTGAGTGTTATTTCTGCGCACCTGTAATGGCGATTACTAGCCCACACCACCTCCCTTGAGTAAGCCTTAGACTGCTCTGCAACGCTACCCTCTGAGAGTCAGGCGCTGCACTAGGGTGTTTGGTTCCCAGTGAAGGACAAATGTGACATGTTATTTGTGCAGGCCTCACAGATACTGCCTCGTTTTCCAACAATGTACATGTGTAAATCAATGTACAAGATGAGTTACATGAGACAGGATTAGAAGGTGTAGGAGTCACATGTCCTTCATAGCTCCCTGTGCTATATTACAAGGATTACAATATATGAACTGCGGGTAACAAAAGGATCTCTGTGTTAATAGCAGTAACCAACTTACCTATCTACATAAAATAAATATCTGTCATCTGCATGTTACGTGATGTGCTTAGCAGGAGACACATTAACCTTCTATACTACTTTGATTCAAATCTGGGACTTCACAAAACACAGATCTCTCCGACAAATGCGTTAAACTCCAGAGTTATCTCATCATTATTACTATTCCCTGAGATTTACTGAACACCTTTACAGCAGATGCCTTAACCCAATCAAATATTTTAAAATGTAGACTTTGCAACCAATTAAGCATAACAGATCTACTGCCATGCTTCTCCTTTTTGTCAATTTCTTTGTGACAGGGTTTGAAAAAATAAATGTATTAGTTGAGGCCCAGATTTTGCGTCGGGATTGTGCCACTTTTTTGGCACAACCCTGACGCCAAATCTCATTTGTTAAATCTCATAATGCGCTTAAATGTACTCATGATATACCTGATAAACATATGCGTGAGGTCTTAATACCTGATGTCACTTCTTGTGATGTCACTTCCAGTGAGGTCACTTCCTGTGATGTCACGTGCAATGTCACGTGTCGTGACATCATGCGCTGTGATGGCTCATCATGATTTCACTTGCATACTGCCTAACCTGGTTAGTCCCTCCACTTCTTTTTTTCGGACTTGTGCCCTGATGTACATTAACATATATCAGGGCCTAGCTGGGAAATACAGGTACTACACCCAACATACAACAGCGCTGGAGTTAGTGCTCCACCTAAAAATTAGAGCATCTCTTCAGAGAGGTGCTGTTCTGTCCATTACAAATGGAACTTACCTGCTGAGAAGTGCTGGTACTGTCAATTGGAAGGTGGGCATTACTGATGAGAAGTGGAGGTCCTGTCCATTGCAAGTACAACATCTCAACTGAGAAGTGCCAGTCCTGTCCATTGCAAGTACAGCATCCCTGACAAAAAGTGCTGGTGCTGTCCACTGCAAGGAGACCAACCCTGCTGAGAAGTTCTTGTACTGTCTATTGCAAGTATAGCGCCCCAATTAGAAGTGCTGGTACTGTCTATTGTATGTGCAATATCGCTGCTGAGAAGTGCTGGTACTGTCCATTGCAAGAAGGGCATCCCTGCTGAGAAGTGCTGGTGCTGTCCAATGCAAGAAGGGCATCCCTGCTGAGAAGTGCTGGTACTGTCCTTTGCAAGTAGAGCATCCCTGCTGAGAAGTTCTTGTACTGTCTATTGCAAGTACAATACCTCTGCTGAGACGTGCTGGCACTGTGCATTGCAAGTATAGCATCCCTAATGAGAAGTGCTGGTACTGTCTATTGCAAGTACAATATATCTGCTGAGAATTGCTGGTACTGTCAAATGCATGAAGGGCATCCCTGCTGAGAAGTGCTGGTACTGTCTATTGTAAGTACAATATCTCTGCTGAGAAGTGCTTGTATGGTCCGATGCAAGAAGGGCATCCCTTCTGATAAGTGCTGGTACTGTCCTTTGCAAGTAGAGCATCCCTGCTGAGAAGGGCTGGTACTGCCCTTTGCAAGTAAAGCAACCCTGCTGAGAAGTTCTTGTACTGTCTATTGTAAGTACAATACCTCTGCTGAGAAGTGCTGGCACTGTGCATTGCAAGTATAGCACCCCCGATGAGAAGTGCTGGTACTGTCTATTGCAAGTACAATATCTCTGCTGAGGAGTGCTGGTACTGTCCAAGGCAAGAGGGGCATCCCTGCTCAGAAGTGCTGGTACTGTCCAATGCAAGAAGGGCATCCCTGCTGAGAAGGGCTGGTACTGTGTATTGTAAGCACAATATCTCTGCTGAGAAGAGCTCATACTACTCTTCAGCAGCAATACTAATTTAGCAGGTTGCTGAATTCCGGTAGTGTTCATTTGAAATATAGCAGTCAGCCACTGGTACTGTCCATTGACAATGCATCAGTTTCACTCAAAGATGCCAGTAATGTAACATTTAAGTTTGGCAGTCGTGTTGAGAAGTACAAATGCTAATACGATGATGTATATATTTGTTATAGATATAGCCAGGGCTTTAAGTGGGCCGGGTCCTGCCGGTGCTGAGCACCGGCCTTTCTTAAAAGCAGGTGCTTAGACGGGTTCCTATCGGGCTCTCTATTTTTGCCCTCAGAGTGAAGAAAAATCTTAACTCTGCAGCAGTGCCACCCTTCACTGCCTTTGAGGTAACTTCAAAGAGCTCGTTTTAGTTCTTTCAGTTTTATTTCAGAACTGAAGCATGTTTAATATTCTATACAAAAAGCCATAGTTGTTGCTTATTTATCTTATGCAACTAACAACCATTGACAAAGCCAATAGCCCTGGCTTGTTGTAGGGATCATGTTACTTGTTGTATCATATATCTGGATGCAATGACAGAAACAGCAAAATACCAGTCGAGGGCACACTATGCTAAGTACAGATTTTCAGCGTAAATGTTTTTAAGCCACGCCCTTAATATACATCGGCCACGCCCTTTGGAGAGACCCCCAGGTTTTTTATCCCACTTAATGACCTGGATATAGCGCAAACCTAGCCAAAAAACAGAGGGATGATGTACAGGGTCGAAGACAAGCATACAGTCAGAGTGATGACGTAATGAGGTGCTGAAGCACATGTCATCTAGGTGGCCTGTCACAATTGTATTATGTTGCTGATTTTTGCATAGTGCTTTTCAATCCTTTGTCGGGGCCAATGACCTATTTGCCCCACCCTTGAGCCCATCCATAGCTTTGCCAGAGTACATTGTTTTCATTTCCGGTTTCACACCTCTTGACTTCATTAGCACCTTGAAGCTACACATATGATCATTGGTGCCGGAGGTATGGACAGTCCGTTTATGGGACCCTACAATACCAGAACGTTCCATATCTGAATACCTTGTTACTGATCCTGAACTTTCCTTTCAACAATTCATTCAAATGAAGCAATCAAGGACCACAACTCCCAGAATGCACTAATCTATTTAATGATGCTTGCCAACATTAAGCAACATGGCAAATTCAACCGGATAGGTGCACAATAGGCTGAGGACTCTGGCTTTGGTGCCAGGTCCTGGGTGGAGCAGGTCTTTCCTGCCTTCCAGCCATTTCACGACTGCATCCCTCGGTGAAGTAGCAGCAGAAAATGGCCACTGCCACTTTAATAGGAAGCCCAGTGTGTGCAAAAGGCTCCTTCATATTCGACAATTGCTGCACGAACCGCAGAGCAAGGGACCGGGTTACAAGAACACCATGGGGCTGATTTACGCCGCCGGTGCATCACGTTGCGTGACGCACCGATGGCGCAGCCTGCTAAGTGATATTTACAAGAACAGGTAAAGTCACCCTGCGTGACTTAACCTGTGCTTGTAAATATCGCCCCTGTTCACGCAACACTTTGCATGTTAGGGGCGTGACATGGGTGTTGCTGTGGGTGTTCCCACGCAACACCCATGTCCACTGATGCATTGCCAGATTTACGAGAATTCATAAATCTGGAAATGCGTCAGAATGCTACGCCACCGTGGCGTAGCGAGGTGCAACGAGGAGAAATGTTTTCATTTCTCCTCGTTTTTCCTCTTTCAATGCGTGCTGCATTCTACAGCACACATTGGAAGAGGAAATCACTCAATTGATTGTTTTTGTGCAGGAAGGTGCCCCTTCCTGCACAAAAACAATCTCCCCACGACGCAGGCATCCTTGCACCATGGTGCAAAGGTGCCGGCGCATGGCAGCAGTTTGTGCGCCAATGCAGGGGGAAGCACAGAGATGCGACATATTGTTGTAAATATGTTGCATCCCTGTGCTTTGAAACTAACGCAGCGCGGCGCAGCAAAATGACTTACGGCAACGTGCTGCGTTAGTTTCTTGTAGATCTGCCCCCATGTAATTGGCAGCCCTAGTTTCTTGGCCTCGCTTTTCATTTAACATGCCAGTGCCTTCTGTGAGTTGTAATCTTGACTCACCTGAAATTATGTATTTGGATTTACACACTATGGTATGATGAACAAGAAAATCGTGGTAAATTCAAAAGTTGTGCTCCAGCAACATGAAACCACCTGTTACTGAGCAGCAGAGGGCCGGCCTGTTTAGTCAGGGCTTCTGGGCACTTTTTTTTCCTGATTGTGTCCACCGTCACGGGAAAATAAACCAATGGCCCCCATGCGCAGACAGAAAACTTCTTGTGCATCAGGCTCGTTGTATTTTTTTTTTTCTGAAACTAACTCCAGCTTTAGGAATGTCTTTCAGAAAAACGAAAAAGAATTTTCAGCACAGTCAAATAAACAGAGAACCTGCTCGAGCCTCCATTACACCTGAGAGGTATTTAAACATGGCACGCGCTCCCCTGACAGGCTGCCTGCCAAACCACAGCTGAGACCCTGCGTGTGCACTGGAATATTCCGTGAACACAAGCTCGAGAACTTACCTTCCTGTTTCAAAAATTCCGTGACCACTGACCACATCCATAGCACAAAAATTGGGCGCTGCACATGCGAGCCTTTTACATGTTTAGGAAATTCAGGGGCAGATTTACAAGCCCCTTGCGACAACTTTACGCCGTCGTTGCATCACTTCTGTGACGCAGCGGCGTCGTAAACAATGCGCCACGTTGGGACATATTTACAACGTGACGCATTTAGGGATATGCGTCACATTATAAAGCCCTGCGCTACATTATACCTGCGTCAGGTATAATGTATGCAGGGTGGGCGTTCCCAAGCAGGAAAGCCTCGTAAAAGTGACGCAGTGAAATCTACAAGATTTCACTGAGTCACTTTTACGACGCCACTGCGTCAAAACCTTGCGCCTGCTTGAAGCAGGCGTACGGAGGGACGCAGCATGTTAGGAATAGGCATTCCAAGCATTGCTGGAGTTGCGTCGTGCTTGCGACACGACTCCAGCAATGCGCTGCTTTTACGTCAAACAGATGCGTCACGCATCTACTTGCGCCAGGGTGCGCCGCATTGTAAATGCGGCGCATCAATGGTGGCGCAAGGGTTTTTTTACGTGTCGCAAATGAACTGGCGCATCCCTGCTAATATGCAGGGATGCACCAGTTCTTATAAATCTGCCCCTCAGTGCTTAAGTGGGGCGGAAGCTGCAGGGTATCCGAGCCAGTAGTAATTAAAAATGGACATTAAAGCAGGTACTTTTGGCCCTATATTCATTTCCTTAACTTTAACAGACAAAAACGCATGTTAATTTATGAACAATAACTGTAAATCCTTTATCGTGATTCACGTCGGTGATGCAGTCCCTATTGTCGTTTCACGTTTTGCTTTATCTCGCATAAGCCAAGAGTATTTGATTTTTGCATGTAAGGTAGGACTCTTGTATAGCGCCTACTGTGAATTGAGTTGCCTGCAGGTGTCTGTGACAGTTCAGGTTGAGGGTATTTCTGACTGGACACGGTTGAGCGCTCTTGAGCTCATACTGAAGGCAGTGCAGGTTTCTCACAGTGCCTGTCAGGGGGTCATAAAGGTGTTCAGACTACATGCACATTCGATCTTTGGCCTCTTTGCAGAGCACACAGTGCGAAGGCCACACATATGATTTATGGAGAAGGAGGTACACTGCTGTTGGGACATAGACAGTGCCAAAGGAAAAGAAAATGTATTGCTTATAGGCAGTGCTTTAAATGGGCCGGTACAGTATGCTCCAGAGTACCAGCACTTTTTTTTTTTTTTAAGAGGGAGAGTACTGGCACTTCTCAAGAGAACTGCAATACTTTTAATTGGAGAGTACCAGCACTTCTCAGAAACAAGCAACACTTTTATTTTTCCATTTCAAGCACTGCTTATAGGTGAGTGAGTGGGATGTGTCTTGTGTGAGGGGGTGGGGTGGAGAGCTGGTTAAGTGGAGGAGATGCAAGACTTACGTGCAAAAGGAGAGAGTGAAAAACAATGCTGAAAAGGAGAGAGATGACCAGTGAGGTGTGCAGACGTAGGATTTCAGAATGATCTGGGGAGATAAAGGGGCTTAAGTGTCTCAAAGTGAGAGACTGCACAAGAAAGTCGTGTGAAGGGGAGAGTGGGAGTGATTGAGATACTCTTAAGATCACTATCCCTTCCACAGATCTTTGTAACATTTAATTCACAGTCTCATATTTTCAGAATTGAAACATTTTCGAGCCTAATTTTAGTTTACCTGTTTTACGCCACACCTTTAACTACATAGGCCGGACCTCTTGGAAAAGATTAGTATCTACGCTTCTTTGGGTGTGCTTCTATTAGAGAGCCCCCCCCCCCCCTTCATACAACTTAAATCGATTAGTAAATTGTTATCCTTTATGTTGCTCTGCTTTGAACAAGGTGTTGAACAAACTCAGGCTTGTAGTTTCCAGTTCTGTGCTTTTATTTAACCACTCAGAGCATTCTGGGAGTTGTAGTCTTGGTTTATTGAATGGAACCACTCAGACTCGCACACCTAAAGCACATGATTTGTGAAAGGAAAACTTGTGTTTCCGGGACATGGAGACATTTGGTAACCAGAAATAGGGACTTGTGGTGTTGGAAGTGTGGATGCGGGTAAGGCATTCGTGGAAGTGTGACAGAAAAGCATTGGATAAAAGAGACATAACTGTCTAGTCATGCCTGAGGCCATCAAAGCCCCACTTTGTGTCAAGTCTAACAGGGGAAAGAGAGGGAAGGAAGAGGAAAGACAAAGGAAATGGAGAGGGGAGAAATAAAGGAAGAGATAAGATGAGAAATAAAGGAAAAGGGGAGAGAGACAGGAACAGAGGAAAGGCGGGAGAAGGGAAGGAAGACGAGGGAAGATAGAGTAAGAAGAAGGAAAAACAGAGAAAGCAAGCAAGGAAAGATAATGGAGAGAATGTTAGAGGAAAAAAGAGAGGCAAATGAAAAGATGGAGACGGAAGGTATGGAGTTATATGAGAGAAAAGGGGGAGTGAGAGGACTGGAAAGGGGGATGCAGGGAAAAGAGAAGGAACAAGAGGGGGAGAGAGACGGAAAAGGGGATTTATATGGGAAGGTAAGAGAGTGAGCAGGAAAAGGGAGGGAGGAAATGATCAGTAGATAGGGGAAAAGTGAAGGGAAAGAGAGTAGGGAGGGAAGGTGATTAAGAAGAAAGAGGGCAAGGGGAATGTGAGTGAGAAGAAGGGAAAGTTAGCTGGAAAGAGTGAGAAGGAAAGAGAGGAAAGCCAGGTACAGAGAGGGAAGGAAGAGGAGACAGAAAGTCGAAGGAGAAACGGGAAAGGGAGCGAAGGAGGAGATAGTGGAAGGAAAGATGGGAGAGGAAAACACACAGACAGGGAAGGAAGAGGGTGTATGAAAGACAAAGGAAAGTGCGAGGAAATAAAAAGTGGATGCAGGGAGGGGTGACAGAAGAAAGTGAGAGAAAGGACAGGTTGGTCAAAAGGAAAGAAAATGGAGAGGAAAAAAACTGAGAGGGAGAGAGAAACCGCAGTGCTGCGAACCTCTCCCTGATTTTTAGGTGAAATGGTGGGCGGGTTGCCGTGGCAACGCATGATGTCCTTTCTACAAAGATAAAGCTTGTTACGTCCTCCCCTTCTCCCCCCTCCGAGTCTTCTCGCTTTTTTCTTTTTAAAACCTAATTTATTGAAACGAGAAAAAAAATCGAAGGAAAAAGAACATGTTTAGCGAAGATATAACTTTCTAGAAGGGCGGACAAATCAGATCACAATGGTTGTGATTTCGCGAATCTCTCACCACCCCCTCGGAGCCCAAACTATTCTCCTCACCAAGGAGAAGGCCTTCCCTGTGCCTGAACCAAACTCCACTCCCTGGTCGCTATTCAATATCCATCTGTCGTTTGCAGCCAGAGGAACCTAGGCCTGCACGGATTTGGCATCTGCCCATTCATCCATGGGGTCTCCGGAATCTCGGTAGGGCTGGGACGGAGTCAGTCACATGTTGAGGGATCCCCAGTTCTTTCTCCCTTAGCACAAAATACCTCCACATAAGCTTAAAAAACCAGGTCTCAGTGTATTTCAAGAAGGTGACCAGGGAGTAGCGAGGCTAGCGTGCCAAGGGCCCTAGTACAAAGAAGGAAAAGAACCCCTTGGCTACTGTCCGAATTATAAAATACAGCAATAATCAGGGTTCAGTGGGCCCCTCAGGCATCTCTGGACTGGCACTGCGCCTGCTGCACCAATGGAAGAAGAGGCCACGATGAGCCGCCTACAGAGAGAGGCCTTATAAAATTCATAATGTTGCTGATAGTGCACCCTGTACCTTGTACAGACTACCAAACAGCACCAAATATGTAGGAATTACCCTGCGGGGGATTCTGACAAGGAACACCATAACCCAGTTTAGTGAAGATGAGCAATCTAGACATTTAAACTTGTTCCATGTTAAATATCACAGACCTTGTTTCATGTGGAAGTAACAAACAGACTTTACTCATTGCCAACAAGCATTGGTGTACCAGATGTTGCCCCAATGCTTGTTGTCTGTTTCAAGACATTAGCATCACACAACTGCTGAACTGAGGTCATTTTTGTCAAAAACAGCGGTTAAAGCCTCCAAAGGAAACGTGTAGGGGAAACGATGGGTTCGGCAGAGAGACCCTGGTGGCCATCAGGCCTTTTATTCCACAGGCATTTCTCCGGTGGGCTGGATCCCTTGGAGGCCGGATTTTAGGATCAAATCTTTTTTATTGGCAAACCAGAAAGCAAGTCACATGCACAGCAAGCCGCCTACAACCCGTGATGGGCCGAGTGCGAACTTCAATTGCTTACCAATGTGCAGGCCCACACACGTCAAGCTAGTAACTACAAAGGGCGCGTCGTAATACACAGCATGTCGCCTACAACCCAGAATGGGCCGGCCGCCTATGGGAAACATGAGACCGTTCAAGCTTAATAAAAAAATGCATAGGTAATCATAATCAATTTTTTATAGCAATGGTCTTAGCACAGTATCGCTGAATCCGGTACAATACTTTGCCTGCCAAGAAAACAGAGAAACAAAGACAGAAATAACTCAGAATTTGAACAAGCCCTAACCCACCCCTACTGGAGGCCGGTTTTGAAAGCCTCAGGAGTCTCCAAACATGTTTTGGCAGATATTTTTTTTTTTTTTTTTTTAAATTGCGGTATTCATATAAATTGGTGATTGAATGTTATTATTTTTGCTGTTGTCTTTATTTGGTATGTGATGTGTTAGGACAAGTTGGATGATAAGAGACGGTAAGGAGGAGAATATCTCTTAATGCGATAATGAATGCAAACATGGAAGCGTGATGTATACATTCGGTTTTTAATTGCTCTAATACACTGTATTCTTGAAAATTGTTTATTGATTCTTTTAATGTGATTTTTTTTTAAATTGATCACTGTATTTAAACTTGGATTATAACAATAAAAATGTATGGAATAAAAAAAAAAACACAAGGAGGCAGAGGAAGCAACAATCAGATCAAACAAGAAAAATAAATCAAACAGGACTATGTGCACACGTAATGCCGCGCAGGCCTGAACTCCGAGGACATAGGCGCCCTCACAAGATGGCAAAAAGACAAGATGTTGTACCTCCGTAGAGGAGGACGTGGAAAACATCAAATGTGGCCCAATAACAGGCAACACTTGGAGCAGTCATTAATATCAACTATGACTCCAGTCAAAAATAAAAATGATATCAGAGATTATCTGACCTCAACATGTAAGAAACCACAAGAATGAACGCCTCCAGATCACTCCCCCAGAAATAAAGAGCCCAACAGGCACACACAAACCAGGGAGGGGCAAATAGGGCCACCAATACCATTAAAGAATAATTGCAGGAATACGGTTAACAATAACGTCGGCCACAGCCATGCTGGTAGAGGTACTAGGAAGGAAGAGATTGAAGAAGCCCCAATTCGGGCCAGGGACTGCCTTAAGAAGGAGAACATAAAGGACACACATCAGGGCCAGATGACTCTAGGGTCCCAGATAACACATCTGCCACCAATATTTGTTTCCTCAACCAGCTCGACGGGCAGCATTAAGGAGGTAAAAATAAAAAGGGCCTCTCTGGGATTAACCCCTCTAGAGAACCGGCCCAGCCTGAGGTCAAGATCAGCTGCATGACCATCGGACGTTCATATCCACTATGATAATAAAATAGAGGAGGAGTCAAACCAGGGTCAAAACTGGGTCAACGAGAAGAACACCTCAAATCATGATTACAATTTAGCATCTCTCAAAAATAACATAGAAGACGACAGTAAATCAACTACGCGTCAAGTTAAGGAACAAAATAGGGAACAAGGAGAAAGATGCTCATTGGCAAGCTGGTGCTCAAACTTTTCGAGCTCGTGTTTCATCACTCACGATAGTGAAGCCCTCAACACTGAAACAGCTAGGGAAAGAGGACCCCGCTCTGCTTCCTTTCTCAATTAAGGAACCCCTAATATCCATCAACAATTCTCTGAGTACAAGGGCCAATGCAGCCTGCCTGCATGCAGATAAACTGGATGTTCAAATAAATATACTCCACACAGTGGCCAGCCTAATCATGGGAATTGATAGTAAACTGGATCAATTGAATGACTTGATACGCAGAGCCCAAGATTCAGTAGAGCTGACCCAAAAGTACAAGATTCAGTAGAGCTGACCCAAAAGTACGAGGCATGTCACTGTAGCCCAATTCTGAAGAAACTAGAAGCATTACCGGACATTATGAACTACTTAATTGAGGACTTGAAGAAGGAAGTAAGAGGACAAGTGAATAGAAGCGACCCTGTCGAACAATAAAATCAAAATGTACCAAAGCCAGAAAAAAGGCGCCCACCCGTGATGGTAGGAGGTTGTGCTGAAAGATCAGGAAAAAAAAAAGGTCTGCAACTACCCAAGTGAAACATTTTCTCAAAAGTTTAAAGACAATACAGAGGCTCCTGAGGGGGAGAATCAGCATGGCCTCAAACAAGGAATGGACAGCAAACAAAAAACAGACCACAAACAAGACACAAATTCTAAGCAAAAAAGGGTCCGTCCCACCCCTACACTCAATCCAGAAACTACAGAAGCAATTAGCAGGCCAAAAGGATCCGCTACGGAATGCTTGCCCCTATCTATGAAAAACAAGAAAAATTTGAAAAAGTTGGATACGTGCAAGAAAGGTAGAGAAGGACCCCCGCTGCACTGGTTGCAGAATGAAGGCAACGAATTTAAAGAGAAAAGGGATACAAGAATAGTGCAACTAAAGAGCCCAGCTAGCACAATCCCCAAGGGAAGAGAGATAGATCGAGCCGGTTAGAACCACAAGTGTACAACTAAAGAACCATATATAAGTACAAATAGAGGATGGGAGGTAAACCGGACTACTGAAGAACCCCACCAGAAGGAAAAAGACACAGATCAAGACCCACCAGAATTATTTAATACTGGAAAAGGGAGCAAAAAAAATCTAAATGGGGACCCAAGCAGTAGCAGTCCAAGTAAAACCAAGTGATCTAACTTTAATAACTCAACAACATAGGGAACACAACACCTCTTGGCAAATTGATGAAAGTGCACCACAAGTCCGAAACATCATAGAGGCCGTGAAGTTGACCCCACAAGCTCTCCCCCAGGAACAACTACGGGAAGAAGTGATCAATCCTAGATCTCATGCCCTAGGTCGCAGGGAGGGAGCAAAGGGCACCCGGTCAGACGACTCACCCAGGAAGACATGGTGAGTCAAAACGGGGAGACATCAATGATACAGCAAGAACTTAAGGAAGGTGATATTATACCTCAAGTAAATTTCACAAGGGAAATGGGACACTCTTAATAGGGGGAATGTTTTGAAGCTGCTCCCAGTTGCCTGCCCTAGAAAAAATCAGCACGACTGACATTGATGGTGTGGCCTTTCAACCCCCTGACGCCGGTGATAGAAACAAGACTATGGAAATAACTTTCTTCAGCTCAGAAGTGGCAATTGCCCTGAGAAGGAACAAAAAACAACTGGGAAGCTGGGGAATCCATTCCATTCATTAACTTTATTTCGGCCTCATGGGCCATAAAAGCACAATATACAATAAAACATGACACATAAGATAAAAAAAAATTCAACAGCTCATAACTATCTTTTTTACACAGAAGTGTCAACTTACACAACAGTGAATGCAGATCTCGCTAGGGGTATAAAATTGTGCAAAATATTTTTCAAACCTTAAAAACACAATAAAAACAACCCTCGCATACTAAGCTGCAATCTTAAAAGAAAAGATTATTCACAAGATTAAAAAATGTATAAACAAAAATAATAATCCCCTAGGCTCAACTACACATTTACTCTATCTGTATAAGTCGAGCACACTGATTCCCCGAGGGGAAGCTACTTTAAAAAGGCCCGCCGAGTGTGCCACATGGAGTTTAAAAAACGCGATACAGCGAAAACAATAGATGGATGGGTGTCATACTTTAGGACTCTAAACGCTTCTACACAGCGGACAAAACCTAAATTCTTGCATACTTGGACTAACCAATACTTGTGTGCTGGCAGGTAAGCTGGACAAAATAGCACTACATGTAGGTCAGTCTCTTCTTTGTACTTGCAAGCAGGACATTCACCCGAGTACTCTTTGCCCCATTTGCTAGTGTATGCCTGTAATGGTAAAGTCCCTATTCGCAATTGCATATACAATTTTCTAGCCATGGGGGGATAGATGAAGTCCAGGAAATTTTCCTTGCTGTATAGATCTTTAATTTGCAGGAACTCTGTGGTTAGGCGACCACGAGAGGAACTTTCGTGTATAGCCATCAGGTTGGTCTTTCTGTAGTGATTAACTAGCTCCAACCTGGAGACCCTGACGCACACTACCTCAGGAGTCCTCCACAGGTCCACTCTACCTAGCTTGAGGGCGGAATCCCTTATGTGGCAGAGCCACGGAATTTTCTGGGTAGCACAGTTAGATAAAAGCTCTTTCAACTCGTCCCTCAAGACTGACAATTCCGGAGTCACCCATAGTCGTCTCCAGTATGTAATGGGTCTCAGGGCAATTTCTTCATCTATGGGCCTAATACCCAAATCCATCCTGAGGGGAATAAGGGGGGTACTACAGGGTAGGCCTATTAGCTGCCTCATAAAGTTATTCTCAACCATCTTCAAATTGGTAACAACAGTGTGCCCCCAGAGCTCTGCCCCATATAAGGTGGCGCTCCTTGCTTGTACTTTGTAGATTTCCACCACAGGGGCCGCTGGTTTATAGGTCGAGGATCTATGTAGTTTCATCATACCTCCGACTGTCTGAATTAGCCTAAGTTTCGCTTTGGCCACCTGCGGCCCCCATTCAAACCTCTCTGACAAGGTCACACCCAAATACTCAAAGATCTTCACTCTCTCTAAAGGTGTCTCGTGTAATGAGGGATTTGGGCGAGTTGAATTGGGTGGGTTAAAAACCATATATTTAGTTTTTTCCAAGTTGATTTCCAACCCACGCGCTTCACAAAAATTGGCGAAGCCATCAAGAACGCGCTGGATACCCATTGAAGTTTTCGAAAGTAACAGGGTATCATCAGCGAACATTAGCGCTGGGACCTTGCCAGAGGCTAACTTGGGGGCATCATTATCCTTGATTTGTCTGAGGTGGTCAATAAGTCCATTAATAAAAAGACAGAATAGGGTAGGGGCTAGGACACATCCCTGCCGTACCCCCTTATGAACTGGGAAACGTGCAGTAAGTGCTCCATATTTTCCACATCGTACCTGGGCAAAATTTTGTGTATGGAGCCTCACTATGACATTAAGAAGATAAGGTGGGATCCCGAGGTCGCTGAGCACTTTCCATAATTTTGTCCGGGGAACAAGGTCGAAAGCCGACTTTAAGTCAACGAATATTAAATAAAGACTGCCCCCCTCAACAGTCACCGTTTTCCAGTATAATAGTTGTAATCGAAATATCTGGTCCACGGTTGACATGTTGGCTCTAAACCCAGCCTGATAGGGACTTAGGATATGCTCTTCTTCCATCCATCCCTTTTTTTTTTGTCTTTTTGTTTTTTTTGTGGTTTTTTTCTCGAAAGTAACAGGGTATCATCAGCGAACATTAGCGCTGGGACCTTGCCAGAGGCTAACTTGGGGCACCCCGGTCAGACGACTCACCCAGGAAGACATGGTGAGTCAAAACCGGGAGACATCAATTATACAGCAAGAACTTAAGGAAGGTGATATTATACCTCAAGTAAATTTCACAAGGGAAATGGGACACTCTTAATAGGGGGAATGTTTTGAAGCTGCTCCCAGTTGCCTGCCCTAGAAAAAATCAGCACGACTGACATTGATGGTGTGGCCTTTCAACCCCCTGACGCCGGTGATAGAAACAAGACTACGGAAATAACTTTCTTGTAAGTCCGTTTTTTGTATAGCGCACCTACTCACCCTTACGGGTCTCAATGCGCTGGGGGCCGTCGTGGAAATTAAGTGAGCTATTGCCCAGAGTCACATGGTGCTGAGCTGAGCTGCCGCCGGAGCCGGGGATCGAACCGTGAACCATGTGCTCCGAAGTCAGCTGCGATGGCCGCTGCACCACACCTCTCCACTCTTCAGCTCAGAAGTGGCAATTGCCCTGAGAAGGAACAAAAAACAACTGGGAAGCTGGGGAATCCAGATTTGAGAAGTAGTAAGACCAAAATACCCAGCAATTTTAAGAGAAAAGATAGATGAAATATTTAAGAATAAGCATCAAACTGTGAGTAGCAACAAGACAATTGCAGCAGCCAATTCTATCTTATGGGGCACTAGAGAAGGGCCCAGAATCATGCTGCCCAAAGAATGAATCTTTCAAATTACAACAAGAAAAGGAGGGGGCACCCACCAATGAACTAGGCAACAACAGAATTCATCAGACTGGACATGGCTCCCAAATGCCCTTAGATCACAATTTTAGCACTTAAGTACGAAACAACACAAAAAAAGTATCAATCCCAAATCTAAAAATTTGCGCTTGGAATATACGTGGGTTAAACAACAGCGTAGCTAAAATGTCACTCATAAGTAAATTAGGGAGTTTCGATCTTATCGCATTACAAGAAATCTGGGCCCTGTAATCAACACTCTGACCTGACTTCACAGCTTATGAAGCAATGGCAACAACTTCCGAAGCAGGAGGCCACCTTTGGGGGGAGGGGGGATGACAATTTATGCGAAAAACAACTTGGCAGCGCAAGTCAAAATACTGTACAAAGGGCAAGGCGAGTACATTTTCCTTAAAATGTCGCTTACTAACCTTGTCAAAGTAAGATCTGAGATTACAACAGTCATTCTAGGCTGCATCTATCTCCACCCAGCCAGGGTAAAACAGGAGGTTACGACAAGTACCCTGCTCCCAGCCATGAGGAAACTCTCATCACTCTACCTGGGTGACATGTGGATAGTAATGGGAGATTTCAATGCAAATCTCATGACTATAGGTACAAACACCACTTTCGTGACCTTAGATGATCAAGTTTGGGCTGTACCCAAGATAAGGAGGCAATACCGAAGGGTAGACACGCATGGAGTAAAGGTGGCATCTTTTTTTAAACCTATTATGCCTACGAGTATTAAATGGGAGATCACAGACCAACTCACCAGTGGTCTATACTCATGTCTCATGCTTTAGAGTGGCCACACTGGACTACATATGTGTGTCAATTGCCCATTTTCAAACAGTCCAAAATTTTGCCGTAACACCATCCGTGTCAAGCGACCATGCAATTAATTCTCAGCCCTACAATACGCCTGCCCAAAAACAAGTCCTATTGTCTTCGATGCGCAATTAGAAACAGTAAAAAAAAGTTACGTGGCTCATGAACAACCAATTGAAATACGAAGAAATGGTGGATTGGTTTTTGGATGAGTTACAACACGAAAGCAACAACCCAATGACAGTAAATTTATGGGAGCTAGTAGTGGATGACCTGAGGAAAAATCTAATTATAGCTGCAAAGTCTGGAACAGATAAAGTATCATTGAAATTCCATCGATTAACTGAAAGCAAGCAGGAACACGTTATCTTAAAGAGCAATCTAAATAACACAATGTGCAGGTTTAGCAAAGATAAAAATGAAAATGCACAACTACGCACAAAGGTTAATGTAATTCGCCAGGAATTTAGAAAAGCCAGATATGCTCTCAAGAGGAAAAATGGAGACTGGAGCTGGAAAAACACATATGAAATTCTAAAATCAAAGGATCAGAGAAAATTCTAGATATGGATGAACAAATGCTTCAAGCCTAATCATTCGACAAACACCACAAATATTGCACCTCCAGCCTGGGAAACTTATATTCAAGCTCTCCATGTCGAGTCCACTGACGACAAATGGCTACGAAGTGACAGGAGAAAAAGAAACAATGGGTCATTGAATATATGGTCCAAAAGGGCGTTAGAGGATCTCTGGAGCTAGCTGAAGTGGTAATCCCCAAAATAACATCAACTCAAGTAGCACAAATTATAAAGCGAATTTGATCAGGTGGTGTACCTGGTCCAAATGGCATGTCAGCAGTGGTATATAAGGGGGGAAAACAGAGATGGGCAACAGTGATGGCACCCGATTGGGAGGAAGAATTCAGGAGACATGGAGAGGTTCACTCCTAAACCCAATCCACAAAAAAGGCTTGCGAGCAAATCCTGAGAATTATCGATTGATCACCCTGCTAGCCAGCATATTACTTCAAGAGCTGCTCAGCTGGGTGGAAGAAAGAAAGCTGATCCCCATGTCTCAAACTGGCTTCTAAAAAGGTTGTTATATTGAAGATAACCTCATTTGCATTGCCCCATGATAGAAGACACTTTAGCAGGAAAAGGGAGGGCTTTGTACTTAGGATACATTGACTTTCAAACTGCATGTGACAGTGTATCGCGCCCAAGACTGTGGGAAAAATTAAACAACTGGGGCATCCCCCAAATCTTACTGAAAGCAATTATTGTCCTTTACTCAGGCACTTGGGTGAAAATAAGAGTCACCTCTGGATGGGCAACTACAAATAAAATTGAAACCAACAAAGGATTAAAGCAAGGGTGCATTCGGGCACCCATACTCTTTAACTTGTATCTGGCAGACCTGCAGAGCACCTAGCACGTGAGAGGTCATTTCCACCTAAGCTTGCAGGAATCAAAATCCAATCACCACAACAGGCAGACGACACAGTGTTGTTAGATCAAACACCGGTGGGTCTACAGAGGCTTTTTATGGCACTGGCCTCTTACTGCAAGGCAAACTGCCTGAACGTAAACATAGGAAAAACCATGGTGATGATAGTTACCAGGCAGCGTGCAAGAAAAGGATCATGGTTCATTGGGGGGAAAGCCGTTGAAGTGGTAACCACATACAAGTACCTCGGAGTCTGGCTTGACCATAGAGGCTGCTTGGTCGCTGACATCTCCCCAACAAGGGGTAGCAAATTCCCTAGAGGATGCCTTCTGCAAGGTTGAACAAATCTATGAGTACACCAGACTTGTCACCTCTTCTTAAAGTAATAGGCAGCAAATTTTTACCTACAGTGGCCTATGGAGCGATGATATTTAGAGATGAAATGGCAACATGGCTTTATAAAGCACAATCAGCTTGCTACCGCAGAGTGTTTGTGCTGCCGAATTGCACCTCTCACGCTCAAATCTGTTTGGAATTTAAGTTTACATCACAGCAATGGCTACTAAAAGCCAGGTTTGTAGCCTATTGCTTGAAAGCCAAACAGGCAAAGGGGTGTACATTAAAAAGTCACATTTGATTATTAATAAGCAATCCTGCAACAAATTGGCACAAGTTTTTAGTGCACTCTGTGAAGACCTTAGGCGCACAAACAGTTTGGGCAAGCGGCTTGGTGGCCAAGCTACTGACAAAGCAAGCGAAGCTATAATCGGCAGAACACGATGCTCTATCAGTGGAAAACTTGGCTGGGCTGCAAACCTTTATGACCCTAGGGCCTTGCAACACTATCTTTACTCACCTCTCAATCTAATAAGGAAGAGCCAGTTAATGGGTTTGCTCTTTGGTTTAGTCCAGCTGAAGGAATACTGGTATGGACGGAGGAACTATAAGGAGAAGGACAAGCAATGTCACCTCTGCTTCATTGGGGAGGAATCTTTGATCCATATGCTCTGCATCTGCAAGGAACAAAATTAATTGAGAAAGTTTTGGCTCCGGACAATGTTGAGTATCTTAAATGTCCGAACCTGCCAAGCAGCACTATAGGAGTGCTTGAGAGGGGACTCTGTGCAGTTACAGCTCATTTTATGAAATTTATGACAGCGATAACAACCTTGCTGAAGTCTGAACACTATCAAGAGTCATAGATATAAACAAATTAAAACTTTTGTGCCGACACTATATTTGAACCTTTGACAGATATTTAAAAAAATTTTTTTATTATTGATGAGGTATTTAAGAATCGCCTCACCTTTTTTAACACAAATTACTGTTTATAATGGTTTCTTTTGTAATGTTTGAAATGGTTTTAAGTAATTGTGCAACAAATAAAAACTTCAACTTCCTTTCATCACACTCAGTCCATTTCGGCCCTCATGTGCCATATCCATAATTTTAGCACTTAAACTTTTAGACACAACTAATAATGCGCTCCTCCATCTTGATATGAGCATTCTACCTCCACATTCTTTTTTTTTTTTTTTAACTTTATTTCTTATTTGTATACATACATGTTCCTGTGGATCATTAGATTACATACAGCAGCAGCCGAAGAAAAGAAATAACATCTTGACATTGACAGCAGAGTCAGTACCATCATCTTACATTGTAATCTGAGGAGGCATTACCCTTATGCATTGGTTCTTATACATTGCAATTTTAACAATGAGAGGGTGCATCCCAATTCTCAGCGGCAACCTGGCTTAAAACAATACAATATGTGGCAACTCTGGCAGGGTTACATCTCAGTCTATTTGCGCCCCCACTAATTTAACCAATCCCCGCTCTATCCTGTTCTTCTCCTGCTTCTTCCGCCGTAGCATGGCGCGCTAAATATGTCTGGTATGGATCCCAAATGTTCTTTGGTTTACAACGTGTGGGCATGAGAGCGTTAACATTTTCTGAGTGTGTATTGTAATAAGACAAGTCGGCACACCATTCTTTTATTGTGGGCGTGGGTCCCCTCATCCATCGCAAAGCAATCCTTCGCTTTGCTATTAGAATGCCTAATGCTAATAACTTGCGCATACTTTTAGGGAACCCCCTGGTGTAGCCCAATAGAGCCTCCAACGGGGTCAGGGTCAGACTTACTCCAGCTATATCGTGTAACGCTTCATGTACCGCTCCCAAAACCTCTGTGTCCCAGGGCAGCCCCATGCAAGATGTGTGATGTTTGCCTCAACCGCCCCACACCTCGCGCATCTATCGTCTTCTCTGAGTCCGCACTTGTATAAGGGAGCTGGGGTGTAATACACTCTCTGCAAAAACTTAAAATGTATCAGGCGATGTCTGCCAGTTTGTAAGATAGACTTCGTATCGGTGCAGCAGTATGTCCATTGTTCATCTGTGATATCTGTCTGTAATTCTGCGCGCCATTCCTGCAATGCTTTCATGTTTAGGGGGCCAGTCTCCGCATTGGAGAGCGTATACAGTATTGATATCATGTGTTGTGGGGATTGAGCGCGTAATAAGTACGTTAGGGGAGTATATTCCCGAGGTTCTAACATGTCCTCCCCCATGTTGCATAAAGTGCGTGTCTTGCGCGAAAGAAATGAAATTTAGCGAGCATTGAGGCATCTAATGAGTCTGTTTGCAGCATATCCCATTGCTTGACCGACCCTTCTAGGAAGCAATCGCCCATGGTGTTAATGCCCAGTGAGTGCATAGCTAAAATAAATTCTCTCTCCCTCCTCATTGGCAACCACATGCACAATTCCAATGGCAGTGTCGGGGAGTAGAGTAGGGTAATTTCCTGCATGCCAGCAGCCCTCCGGAGTAGGCTCCTCGTGCACCCAACTGGGTCTATCGCGTGATAGCACCTGCGTGGTGTCCCAAAAACGTACTGTGGTAGCGACAGGGGCTCCACCGCCGCCCTTTCGATGAATAATTGTGGGTTGTCTGGAGCTCCATGTAACCAGTGAAATGTGTGCATCTGTTGCGCAGTGCAATAGTGCAATTCGAAGCCTGGAGCCTACCTCCACATTCTTACAACTCAATTCCTTGTTATTCAAAAGTTCTTTCTTCTGTCACACCTTCTCTAAATATTGAATAGCCTTCTTCATTACTTTGTCTTTTGGACCTGTTCCTTCCACTACAGTTGCGATATCCACCTAACTGTGGCTTCGCACACCATAGCAACCACACATTCTTCCTCCAAATATTTCTCTTCATAACACTCAAAGTTAACCAAGATAACCAACCTTCAGTTTTATTATTATCTCCAAGCATGCACTCTACATTCAAGTCTTATTCTTGCAATCTAAGAAGCCATCTAGCGGTACAGGGAGTTGCTCTCCTGCTCCTTTAGATGTAAAAAGGTCTACGAAAGGTTTGTAGTTTGTCCTTACTGTAAATTGCATTCTAAACACATAATGCCTAAAATATTCAATTCTCCACATGCATGCCGATGTCTCAATTTTAATGACAGCATATATGCCTTCTGCCAACCTCAAAGATTTGATGCATAAGTTACAACAACTTCACATTCTTCTTTAACCTGTACCAGAACCGCACCTATTCCATAACTACTGGCATCTGTTACAATTATTGAATGCCCTCTCGTATCAAAAGGTTTTGTATATGGATTTGCATATCTAGTTTTCAAGTGTATCAAATTCTTCCTTACACTCTTCATGCCACTGAAAGCTTGCATCTTTTCTTCAATTTTCTCATACAATTAGTTCTGTTGGCAAAATTGGCTGTACATCTAGCATAGTATTTTGCAAAGCCCACAATTGAACATAATTGTTTTTTGTTTTGTAAAATGGGAGCTTTTTGGATTGCTGCAGCCAACCTTGATTAAGGTTGTATTCCATTACAATCTATTTGAGGACCAAAGTAGTCCAGTCCTGTTACTCCTATATTACATTTTTCCCTCTTTGTGGTCAAGCCACATTCCTTTAATATGTTCAACACTTGCATTAAAATGTCATCATGTTCTTTCTTATCCCTCCCATACACTAGAATATCGTCCTGAAAATACATTACATTTTTGACCTTGCCAAATAATTGTTGCATAGCACTCTGGAAGACTGCAGAGGCAGAATCTAGCCCAAATGGCATTCTACAAAATCTGCATGCTACGTCTGGTGTTATGAAGGATACTAAGGATTTGGATCTTTCTTCTAGAGCTACTGATGATATGCTGATAAAAGGTCCAGCGTTGAGAACATTTTTTCCCCCTTTTGAGTCCCAAGAATCTTGTTTATATTGGACAACGGAAGGTGATATATCCAAATGCACTTATTTAAGTCTCTTAGGTTGAGGCACATTCAAATTTTTCCTCACGGTTTTCTCGTTAAAACAATCGGGTATAACCATTTGGATGCTTCAAAGGCTACTATGATCAGCTCCTTTTTTTTCGGAGTTTTATATAGCGTGAACTTGACCCAAATGTATTGGGTATCAGAGCGCTTTACATAAGCACCAGTTGCTTACACAAGGACACATTCATTTTTGTTAGGCACGGGGAGATTAAGTGATTTGCCCAGAATCACAGGATGTTGAGTGTCATTGCCAAGACTCGAACCCGGTTCCCCAGATTCGAGATCGACCGCCCTAGCCGTTAGGCTACATCCTATCCCCTTACATAACTTTTCAAATTCCAAATTTAGTTCTGTTCTCACAGCTAGTGGGGCTTGTTTGACCTTCTGTACTTTTGGTCTAGCCCCTTCACATTAGATAATTCAATACTTGAATCCTTTTAAGAAACCAAAACTTTCAGACAACACTTCAAGGTATCTCATCTCCTAGTTATCACATACTGTTTCTCCCTCTAATTTGTGCACACAGAAAACCTTTTCAGGATGATTTGGATCAAGAGCAGCTATCCCAGAACCAAACCTCCATCCTTGGTCAGATACACTTAAGATCTTCAAAAAATGTCAAAAATATTTGGGAGAGGCACTCCTCAGGTAGTAACTACATGCTGCTCCCATATTTATTTTAAAGTTCTTGCGACATTTGATGTTTTTGGAACGGTTAGCCCAGGCAGTGGGGCACCTGCAATGTGGAACAACTTGGAGTGCAGCGACATATACCACAAATGTTCTTTTTGAATTGGATACACTTAAAATATTATCAACCTACCCTTGAACTGAATGCAAGGATCAATACAGCCAATTTACATCAACTGTTGTATATCGTGAGATATGTATTCAAATCTCTTTGCAATTTCGATAATTCTCTGGGTTTAAATCCTTTGTCATCAGCAATTTTTCCTGAAAATGTTTACTGGCTATCTTATGCACTATCTGATCTCTTAACAAATCATCTAAAAGTGTTCTGTAATTACACGCTGCAGCCAATGTCCTTAGTGCTGCTACAAAGTCATCTTCAGACTCTACTGGCATCTGACCTTTGCCAAGAAACCTGTGTCTTAACCTTCATTCTTTTCTTCCCTCACTTTTTATATAATTTCAGTAATGCCTCTTCATACTCATCTAACTCATCCCTACTACCTTCTTCTTTAGTACCCAATAGTGATAGAAGATGTTTTAGTATTTCTCTGCCCTTAGCTTCTACATAATGTTTGAGAATGGTTAATTTTCCTTTTGCCATAAAAATACCTCCCCCCCAACAGCCTTCCAAACAGGATTCCAACCCTTCATCCATTTGTTCTAGCGGGAAAGGCCGATATTGACGGTTCACTCACTCCCTTTATGTATTAAAACAAAATCTTCTCTCTTTCCTATTTGAAGTAAAGATTACACAACAAATCATCTCTCTTTGTTGAAATATAGATCACAGTTATAGTTATTATATGATTGGTGTGCTTGGCACCATTGGCTGATGCATGCTGTTGTCTTTCTGACACTTCTTATACTGGTTTTTCTTTATATGTTGTATTATGTATGCATATGGCGTGTGCATCACCGTGATGACGTGCTGATTAGTTTATGTTATTGTTGATAATATGGTGTGTGCATCATCCTGAAGATGCACTGATTTATTTGTGGTGTGCATGTTACCAAGGCAACACACAATGTTGACTCGAGCTTCCAAATACTCTTGTGGCGGTTCTTCCTTTAAGGTGCATGGTACCGACTCTTTCCTTTAATGAGCACAGTCCACGGTTTAATATATGTCCAGTCGTGTCTCTGGTGAGATTCTGCTCCTGAGTCAGTCGTGCTTGTGTTCCTGCATGCGCTCGATCGCTCATGCTCAAGTTACTGCACACATTTGTGAGTGCTGCCATTTCTCTCCTGCAATCTTCATTTTTATTTTTTTGTTACATTTCACATGGTCAGCACCTGCTGAGAGTAAGGCTATGGCGGAAGCTGGATTTGAAAGTCCACAGACTAAGAGGTCTAGGCTGGATGATAATGCTGAGGATCCCAAAGGAAGATGCATACAAGCACAGCAATTGGGAGAAGTGCTTAGACATATAAGGAACACGTTGGGTTTCGAGAAAAAGGTTTAAGACCAGGAGGATTTTTTTGCATTATATGATACAACAGATTCCAATGTTCTCACACTTCATGATGTTATTAAAACAGTGATGCTGAAGGAGTGGAAAGATATAGACACGGCGGCCATATTCAGATTTCTTCATAAGAAATATTTGCTTGAAAAGTTTGAAGAAAATAAATACAATTCTAGCATCAATGGTTTCTACTTCCACATTGGCCTCAAAGGATTCTACAATGTCAGGCCCTAAGGATAAAAAGGAGGAAGCATAGATGAAACGATGTTATGCAGTGGCCAGTTATGCTTCCAGGGTGAATTCTTATGCAGCATATTCTGCGCCTGTTCTCTTGAAAGATATCCGTGCATTGTCTGAGTGTTTGCAGGCTAAAGATGACCCTGCATCTTCATTGGCCAGTATGTAAATACTGACTCAGTTCCTTTCCGATACTACTATGAAAGTATACGGGCTTTTCATCTCTACCAGGGTCGTCAAAAGCCAGAAGACTAGCTTTGTGGCTGAAATCCTGCAAAATTGTAGTCCAGTCAACATGCCTTGCTATACAGGTTATCTTTCTTTGGCCAGAAACCTTTTGGACCCTAGCTGAGTGAACTGGTTCAGAAAGCTGCTGGAAGAAAAACACCTTTCAAATCTTTTCCTACTAAAAAGGCTTTTTTACAAAAGAAGTCTGCATGTACTCCGCAAGAGACCCTTTCGAGGACGGGCCCAAGGTTGGGGTGCTCCGTTATTTAACAAAACTCGACCACCTGCACTGTGAAATCAAGACAACGGTCAGGTGGCGTGGCCAGGCCGAGGACCAAGATGGCCGCTCGGACCTGAAGCTCCAAAGCATGCACCGACAGCAAGCGGCCTAATTTCGGCACACCCGCACTTTCAGTGCAATAGAGCTGTGGGGATTGATCCTGGACCACTAGCGACTCTTTGTGCTTAAGTGCAGGTCACGGGGCACCGTACATAGCGCAGATGCAGCCACTGGCAGCTGCGGCCTGATGCGGCCCTCTGAGGCCCTGCGGCGACAGGGTCATGGGTGAGCCTGAGGGCGGGGCTCTGCACTGCTCGGCGGCTGCACCTTAATCTGGTCCCGCTGCCCTTGAGGCCTGCTCCTATGGTCCGGGAGCCTGCTGCGCGCCTGCGACCCGCAGCAAGCAGGCGCCTCATCGTGGCTGGAACTGTCTCCTGGCCACTGATGGGACTCCCAGGACCCAATGGTAGGCATTTCTGATCATACTTATGGCGCTACCCTGCAACAGCTTTGATAACTGCCCGCTGCGGAGTGCACACAGACCGACTTCATAACACCGCATGTGAGCACAATGTTATTCAATGCACTACATGGCGAGAGGGGGCTACTGACGGCAAACTGGCTTGCGGGCCTGCATGGGGGAATTGATGAACGTTCCTGCTGGTGCCCGGGAAGTGGGTGTTACAGCACCGGAGGGGACTGCGGCCGTCCTTGCACAATTAAAGGCTGGATTCAGTGCAGTAGATGCTCAACTTGATGGTATTGCCTCAAAATTAGAAACCATGCATGAACAACTTGATCAATAGGAGGCGCGTATCTCCACTGCAGAACAACGTATTTCGGACATCGAGGATGCACACTCCACCAACACTCAACGGATTTACAAGCTCGAAAAATTACTCAAGCAAAGAGCCACCAAGACGGAGGACTTGGAAGCAGGATCCCGCTGAAACAACATACGTATTGCAGGAATCCCCGAATCCACGAACACAGGTCGCATGTGCAGCTATGTTGAGTGCCTTCTCACTGAACTCTTTGGCAGGGAGGCCTTCTTTGCTTTGTTTGCAGTTGAGAGGGTCCATAGATCCCTTGGACCCCAGCCTGTCCCCGGAGCACCACCTAGATTGATCATAGCCAAGCCTATCAACTATCAAGACCGGGATTCAGTGCTACGACTCGCCCACGAGAAAGGCTCACTGCAATACCAGGACATGATGCCAGCATTCTACCTTGACTATACCCTGATAGTGCAGGACGCGCAATGAAAATTCATGGAGGTAAAGCAAACTCTTTGTGACGCCAATGTTAAATACTCGATGCTATATCCAGCAAGACTTCGTGTTCACTTTAGTGACAAGACATATATTTTTAAAACAGCGGATAAAGCCACTCAATTTTGTAAGCACCACCGTGCAGAACTCCATTCTGCAGCTATGGCGCCTGGCACTGTGTCTCCGGCACACCTATCCTCTGTGTGACGCTGTACTGTTTCTGATGAATGCCGAGAGAGGAGTATGACCCAGTTTTTGCGCTATTAACTTCAACGGTGGTAGCAGTTTTTAAAGCATATATTAGAGGGGTCTGTACAGCGAAATACTCTGAAGTCCTCCGCTCCATTCGCAGAGAATTGACACAGGTGGAACAAGCACTAAAAACACTCGACACCGAGGCGCCCACGGAAGACCATGCTGCACACTTACGGAGGAGATCGGCACTTATTCAAGAATTTCAAGACTTGGTCCACCGCGAGGTCAAGTTACTAAGCAAATATGCCAGAGCAAGAATGTACGGCAAGGGGGAGAGACCTGGTCACATGTTAGCCAATAATTTGCGCACCCCTATATCAAGCGACCATGATCCCCTCCCTCCACCTCGATGACAGCTCCGTAATAACATTGTCAGAGGATATAACGCACACATTTCTCCAATACTACACCAACCTATACGCCTCTAAAATCAATGCAAATACAGACATCATTGTAGACTAACTTGCTAAAATCGCTATGGTCTGGATGGAGAAGGGAAGGGCACAGTTCTCAGCGGCGCCTATTACCTGCAAGGAGGTTGCACAAGCCATTGAAGACCTTAACGGTATGCGTGCCCCGGGTCTAGATGGCTTTACCGGTGCTTTACAAAACATACAAAGATGAATTAACCCCATACCTACTTGAGGTGCATGTGGAAGCCTTGTCTTGTGGGGTTCTCCCCCAGACAATGCGAGAGGCTTCTATTGAAGAGCAGTAAACCACCTGAACACTGCTCATCCTACTGTCCGTTATCTCTATTAAACCACAATAATAACATTTCGGCCAAGGTGCTGGCTACCCACCTACCTCTTCTCATTGGCCCAATAATTTGCCCGTTACAGACAGGGTTAGTTGCTAACCGATCCACATCAGTAAATTTGCGAACAGTGTTTGCAGTGCTTAATCAAATTAATCCGGACCTCCTGGCTGCGGCAGTCCTATTGGATGCTGAAAAAGCATTTGATTCCCTAGAATGGCCATTCCTATTTGCTACACTGAGCAAACTTGGTTGCCCTAAAGGCTTTTGTGACCTTATTCGTCTATTATATGCAGCCCCAACAGCGCGCCTTAAAGTGAATGGCAGTATCACAGATCCGTTCTCACTGTCCCGAGGAACACGGCAGGGGTGCCCCCTGCCGCCTTTACTGTTCATAGTGACGGTGGAACCTCTTGTTCAACATCTGCAGGTGCATCACCTGGCGAGAGGGCTGCAGTTCCAGCGTGGCCAGTTATTGGCGTCATTGTACGCTGATGATATTATGCTATTCCTCAGAAACACTGCGACAAACCTATCTCCAGTGTTGAGAGAAGTGGCCCGTTTTGGAGTGCTGTCTGGACTCAAGATCAATTGGCCAAAATCTAAAATATTTCCATTGCTCAGACACTACAGTTCAGGTGCCTTTGGACTTCCCTCTCCGGTGGCGCTCAGACCCCCTCGATACCTTGGTATCCACTTACACCAACAAAGTTCTGAGGTACTAAGACAGCTACGTCCCGCGATAGATAACTTAAACACATTGACTGAAAAATGGATAAAACTCCCTCTATCCATGGCTGGCAGAATTGCAATAATAACAAGCATTTGCAATGCAATTGGTCTCGCCTTTGGGACCTTATATGTATTTAGCTATGCAGCACATTAGCCTGGGTGCTGAAACATCTACTGTTCTTCAACATGGAGGGAAAGTAAGCACCAAACTGCGTGACACGCCAGGTATGGGAACACATGGAGAGAAATATTGCCCTTCAGCAGGAAATGGTATAGTCCAAAGCTCTGTCTTTAATATAAAATCAGGGCCTTCGGTGGTCATATCACTGAAAATACAAAATTTTGAAAAAAAATTATTGTCTACGGGTGCTCGTGGAAGACAATTTCTATGGACTGGAATCTAGAGAATGCTAAAGTGATGCTGGTATTTTACTGACCTCTGCTGGTCGTTTTCTATCAAGAAAGTTAAATAGAGGCAGTTGCCAGAAAAATAAAAAAAAGAAAGTCCCTCAGCAGAAAGCCATTCTGGTATTTTACTGACTTCTGCTGGTCGTTTTCTATCAAGACAGTTAAATAGAGGCAGTTGAACAAGCAGAAAGCAATTCTGGTATTTTACTGACCTCTACTGGTCATTTTCTATTAAGACAGTTAAATAAAGGCAGTTGAACAGAAAAAAAAGTCCCTAAGCGGAAGCATACAAGTCCTAGGGCTGATCTCCAGAGCCCACAAAGTACATACACATATAAGTATATACTAAAGTATATACAAGAGGCCTCGAATGCTCGACCTAAAAATGGTGGTAATTCCCAGATACTATATCTGTTTTTAAATATTCCCATCGCGCTCACTAATGCCTTCTTTGATAGCCTCCGAAGCACTTTTATTCAGATAATGTAGGCAGGAAAACACCCCAGGATAGGCTGGAGTACCTTAATATTGCCATACGAGCGCGGAGGATTCGGAGTCCCTGATTTCTATCTTTACTATTTAGTTGCGCAAGTGCACTTCTCTTACCACTGGTACCATGCTGACGCACGGCTCCAATTCCTTAAGCCTGAGAGCGTGCAAATTCACCCCTACCCACTAAACACACTTTTACCACAGGGATTACCCAGAAATATCTCAGAAATTCAGACGATTGCAACAACATGCTGGGCATGGAAAATATTACAGCGGCATCTTGGTTTTGAGCACCTCTATACTCCGCATATTCCTCTACCGAATAACCCATGGTTATCGGTCACAACGGAAGCACTGAGCCAAAAAATGCTCCATACTTGTCATATACAAACAATTGACGACATGTTCAATGAAGCTGGTTTGCGCTCGGTCTCATCCCTTCATGAGGGAGGCAATGTCACACAGATTAACAGATTTAACCTATACAGGCTGCATAGTGCACTCTATTCGGTGATCTCCACTACCCCCCTTGAACCGCCTGATTTCCCTTAGTTAACACAGATAATCACAACGCCGACCGCACTCATTTAGTATCCACACTGTACCACGCAGCAATTAACATGAAACTCATCACTGACAGGGGATAGAGGGCGGCCTGGGAAAGAGACTTGAGTTTCCCTTTATCTGACAAAATGTGGTTTTACTGTTGCGAACAAACCAAATTCGTATCAAACAACCACCGACATAAATTATTACACTTTAGATATTTACACCGATCATATTACACTCCGCAACTTCTATTTAAACTCGACCCCACCAAGCCTCATAGTTGCCCTAGATGCTCTGCAAAGCATGCAGATTTCGTACATTTAGCTTGGAATTGTGCAACCATGCTGCAGTATTGGGAAGAGGTGTTCCGCATTTTAGCACTGATGACAGAAACTAATATTGAACCTTCACTAGTAGTCCTCCTGGGCTATGTCTTCCCATTGCCAAAGGGAGTCCGACGATACACTGCTATTGCGTTATTATTAGCCAAACGCCAGGTATCTATACACTGAGTGGCACCCGCCCATATCACAATCAAACACTGGATGCGAGATCTATCGACAGCGATACCACCAGCGACATATATGCCTCACTTCAACCCCCTGCCTCCAGACCCCAAAAAATATGGCAACCCCTGAGAGCATACTTACAAAAGTTTCCAATTGAAACCCCCCCCTCCCCCGGTGAAGGCGCTTCTAACAATGCGAGATGAATCCCCAACCTTCATTAGGAACACAAACTTCTAGTATGCATGAGGAGATGGCGCATCTACTGATCATCTCTGCTCCAACCATGCAGATGATAGCCCTGTACTCCTAGCACCACCTATCGCTATACTAATAGGATGGGATCGTATACTGGATTATATATCCAGCAGAGAGGTGAGCAGTAGTGTTAAGCTATATAGTAGAATGCAGTCATACATGTTCGTCACAAGCTATGTGGGATAAATGTCAATGTATTCTTTGTTTTGTGAGACCCTTTTTTTTTTACTTTGGTTGCTGATCAATAAACCAATAAAAATGTTCTTAAAAAAAAAAAAAAAAGATGACGGTCAGAAAAACTCACTATATGGTTGGAGGAAGGTTACAACAGTTTGATCACAGATGGGTTCAGACAGTCACAGACTCCTAAGTCCTTTCTGTAGTCCATCATATCTATCGGATTGTTTTCAAAGTAAGACCTGGGAACAGATTCAGGACTACCCCACTTCCAAAAGACAAGGTCAAGTGCCTGGCACTGATAACAGGAGTTCAAGCTCTCCTAGACAAAAGGGCAGTAGGCCCAGTCCCACACGAACAAAGAAATACAGGGTTTCACTCTATACTCTGTTTGGTTCCAAAGGCGAACGAGAGGTTCGGTGCAATGCTGGATCTAAAAGACTTGAACAGTTTTGTGGTGGTGGAACATTTTCAGATGGTGATTCTGCAATCTATTATTCCTTTGGTTGCCAAATATGACTATCTTACGACATTAGATCTGTCAACAATTCTGCAGGTTTGTTCTAGACGGGAGGCATTTCCAATTTCAAACTATCCCATTCAGATTGGCAACGTCTCTACGTGTCTTTACCAAGGCATTGGCCCCTGTTGTGCCTAATTTGCACGTTAAAGGTATAACTATTTTCTCATATCTAGATGACTGGTTACTATCTGCTTCTTCTCTTTTAAAGGCAGAGGAAGCTGTTGCTATGGTGAACATGTTGCTCCAAGAATCGAACCTACAGAAGTTACATCTTGTTCAATAGGAAGTCAGACAGTTCATTGGAACCCGTTTTGACACACGTGTGGGTGCTGTGTTTCTGGCAGCCGACAGAAGGTGGTTGATTAAGTCCAATGTCCACAGGCTGTCAGGACTGACTGAAGTGACAGCCAGGCCTTGGCTCAGGACACAAGGTCTCCTAGCAGCATCCACAGGGGTTGTTCCCTGGGGGCGCTTCCACATAAAACCAGTGGTCAATCACATTTTGGCTCATTGGTCCCTGAGCTGGTGGGTAAAGGAGAAGAATTTGGAGAAAGGGGGTTTCTTTCAGTATCCAGTTCCAGCAGAACTGACCACAGATGGCAGTCTTTGGGGTTGGGGTTTGGCCCTAGAGGGCCGAAAGAAGAAAACCTTGTGGTCTCCTTGGGAGAGGATTCAATCTTGCAAATGGAGAGAGTTGTTCACAACACTAACATCACTCTTATTCTTATAGAGTCAATTGAAAGCAGAAATGTATTAATCAGAAAAGACAGTCAGATGGCAAGATACTATTTGAATCATCAAGGGGGAATGAAATCTGAATCTCTAAATTAGTTGAAGACTCAGATCTTTGGGAAGAAGCCCATCTCCTGGCAGTGAGGGCAGTGTACATCAAAGAGATGTTGAATAATAGGGAAGACAGTCAGAGTCGCAATTTACCATCTTCAGTGAGTTGTCATCTGTCTGTCCAGAATTCCAACCTAATCTACCACAGGTTTGGAGTTCCATGATTGGAGCTGTTTGCTTCCCTGGACAACACAATGTGTCCGAAATTCTGCATGGAGGAGGTGTCTCCTCTGGCATGGGCAGTGGATGCTATGTCTGTCACATTGCCTCTGGGGTTGCTGTATGCATTCTCTCCATTCCCTTCCCACCACAGTTTCTGCAGAAGATCAGAGTGGAAGGGGCTAGGGTAATTCTAATAACCCCGTTCTGGCCAGTGCACCCTTGGTTCTCTTATCTTCTGACAATGTCCAAGGAGAAGTTCTTTCACCTCCAGTTCAATCCACCTTTATTACAATTTCCGTGCCTAACTCTTCAGCCGTACAATCATCTCAAACTAATGACTTGGTTGTTGAACCATTAGCTCTGCAAGGTTGGGTTGTTCTAAGGAAGGGTGCTTGAAATACAATCTTCTAGAAGAATACTGCCCTGTTGTCATATAATAAGTATTGGGGAGTGTTTGTAAAATGATGTAGAACGGTCTTGAGAACCTAATTGATATTGATCCCTTTCAAATTGTAAACTTTCGTAGGGATGGATTTTTGTCAGGTTTGGCCCGTTAAATGCCGATTGGGAAGCGATTAAGGCGTTTCACCAGTTTTCGGGTGACCTTTCACAGGCTCTTCATTAGTATCCAGACTCTTGAGAAGCTTTAGACTGAAGAAGCCTGCGGCTCATTCCCTTTTGACATCATGGGATTTATCTGTTGTTTTTAGGGGTTTGCAAAAGTCACCCTTTGAACCGTTGAAAACAGCTAGCCTTACATTGCTGTCAGCAAAGGCTGTCACCTCCGAATATACGACTTGGATGCGGATCGGGGTACCGACGGACAGAGCGGGCCTCATTTCCTGAGTTGTAACCAGGGGAGGGGAGGCTGTTTCCTTGTGCATTAGAGGTGTCATCATTGCACCATACTTCACAAGAGAACTTACGTCGGTTGGTAGGTTGTAATCGGTCCAACCGGCTGAGTTGTCATTCTGTATATGTTTGTTCACATATTTACGCAGTAGCATAATTTCACCTAGGTCCTGAGGAAGGCCAAGATTACACATAATCTAGGAGGCCGAAACATGTAGACCTTGTTTTGGACTTTTGCAGTTATTTTTTCAAACTGCTTTTGCACTGGTTTTTAATTTGGCTAGCAATGGATGCGGAATAAAGTTGTTCTCCTTTGCTGACCAATTTTAGCTGCAGATTATTGTTCACATATATTTTTCTGCACTGCGCCATCACTCTCAGAGTCTTTAGTTCTTCACATCTGTTGGATTGTAGCAAATCCTTGAGACTTCTCTTTTCAAAACATCCCTGAGCTCCCCCCACGTAGAGAGGGGGTTGTAGCCCTTGGTTGCACTAGGTTGCAACCAGGAGGAGATCCCAGATGATGAAGCATGTCACCACGGTGAGTGATGGGACTCCGGCCTTTTAAAAGGATTCCCCTAGAAAAAATTAGGTTGTCTTTTCTCCTTTCTTGTTCTTCTTCTTTTTCGGTCTAGTTTGTTGTGCCAGTAGCACTGAGCCTGTTTGTTGTGCTTATACAGACCCATGGACATTGTGTTTGATGTTTGCAAAAGTCCCCCTTTGAACCGTTGAAAACAGCTAGCCTTACATTGCTGTCAGCAAAGACTGTTTACTTGTCACCATTATCTCGGCCTGTAGACTGGGTGAGTTGGGAGCTTTGCTCATTTATCACCCCATCTTCGTTTTTTCCTGATTGGGTAGTGGTGAGAATGGACCCTAAGTTTATCCTCAAGGTCCCGTCCTCTCTTCATTTGTCACAGGAAGAGGTATTGCAAGTTTTGCAGGATGAGTTTGCCAGTTCTATTACTTCAGCCTTTGATGCTAAGAGTGCTTTGATTATTTATTTGGACCGTACAAAGTCTTTATGAGCTTCAAATTCTCTATTTGTGGCTCATGGTCCAGTGGCAAAGAGTAAAGGGGTTTCCACGGCTACCCTGAGCAGGTGGATTCACCAGGCAATCACTCAAACATATTCTATTGAGGGACAGCCTTTTCCAGGTAACATTCAGGGTTGATCTACTAGAGTAGTATTCACCTCTTGGGGAGAAGTTGGAGGTGTCTCTTTGTTGGAAATAAGTAGGGCTGCAACTTGGACATTGTATCACACTTTCATAAAGCACTATTGTAGTGATTTGTCTGGGTCAGCAAATGACAATTTTGGATCTGCTGTACTCTCTTCAGCAATGAAATAATTGTTGAACAGATTTCTGTATTCAAATGGTGGTGCTAGTTTATTTTGCTTGTGAGATCCTCATAGCTTAGGGCTGGGACGAGGAGGACTTCATGAGGGTGTAATGAACCATTTACTTATTGATAATCTTAGTTACCTTGAAGTCCTCCTCATCCCAGTCCTATTCTCCTCCCTCCCTTTGTTGCTCCTCCATTGGTTTCAACTTGTTAACGCGACAGGAGGAGGGTTTGGAGGAGGGACTATTTATGTCATCATATGATAGACATAGAGACAGGACTGCTTGAGAATCCGATGTCTCTTTAAAATTTGTAATAATAAACGTGTGCATGGGCTGTCAGGGAGGCAGGAATCCTCATAGCTTAGGACTGGGATGAGGAGGACTCCTAATCAGGGCAAGATGATGCAAGGGCTATGCAATCCTTAAGTCAGATTTGCCAAGCCACATTAGGACACCCTGCTTTGTTTGTCAAATCTGGAGTAACGCAAAGCAGTGCAAGATGCTGCCTAACGTTACTCTGCACTGGGAAGGCGATACATGGGTGGAGTGTGTGCAGGGCCGGACTGGGAACCGAAACCGGCCCTGGCAAACTGCTCGGCTGGCGCCCATGGGGGGGGGGGCAGCCGGGCTGTTTGCTAGGGCCTCTTTCGGCCGATTTTGTTACTGGGGGCCGATATTGCAGGCTCCCAGTAACAAAAACGGCCCCCCATGGGTCCAAAACCGGCCCCCACCCTCGTGGGCCACAGGGGAAGCGCCCAATGCCCGCTACGGCCAGTCCTGCCCTGAGTGTGTGTGTGTTCCGATGCACCCACCTATGCGTTTTGGCGTATTCCCAGATTTACCAAGACCAAGGCTGGTATCATTGTTTTTTCTTTCTAAGTGTGCTTCATTCTGGAGCATGCTTAGAAAGGGGGAAAGTCCCCTAAGGATTGTTTTTGTGCAGGTGTCCTTTCATGTGCAAAAACAATTCTGCCTGCAACACAGGTACCCTTGCACCATTGCACAAGAGTGCCTGCATTTGTGCTAGGCAGCACATAGTGCCCCAGCGCAGTGAAAGAACAGGAATGTGCCCAGTGCTTAATTTGTAAAATTTGAAGTGCAGGTGCTCAAATCTTTGTCGGAGGCCACACCTACTTTTCTTTGGCTCCACCCACTTCCTCTATTAGCTCCACCCACATCCTCAGCTGGCACTGTGAAAAGTCAGATGAATTTCAGCAAGGGAGCCTGCCTTCCTCATAAGTAAGGTTTTGATCATGCAGATGACCATGACCCTCATCTCGTGTACCAATCTTCGCAGCAGCAGGCTGTATAGACCCCGAGCTTGGCCAGCTATCATCAGTAGCAGCAGTCTCTCTCGGCGCATTGCAACCTGGGGTTTCACTTCCAGCACGTTTTCAGTAAAAAACCTGTGTGTACTACAGTCAGTGTACCTGTGTATGGCCGGCGGTGGCTAGTACTAGTCAGCCGCCGGTCAGTGCATCTCATCATCAGTACTGCTCATCATTCCATTCATGCTACTACACTACCACACGGTGACCGGGTGACGTGACCTGCTGCGACCGTCACGCCACCACCACGCTACACACTTCGCAAAAGGTTACTAAGTTCGCTTCATTTCATTCTAAAATAAACACACAATGTTCTCTCTTCTGTTACGAGAGAAGTTACTTCTTTTGACCTTGAAGGGCGCGTTGATTCCAGGCAGTCAGTCACATGAAGCAAGCAACCCAGAGAAATGGAGCTGCCTGCAGGCATCTTGTCCTGACCTGGCTGCACCGGGCACCCCCGTATAAGATTAAATCCCACGTTCACACTTCACACAGGAGTTTATTCAGGGTCAGGGTCAGGGTCAGGGTCTGTGTTTTGTCTGATGGATGAGGCACGCTCGCCTCGCTCCCAAACAAAAAGCAGCGTTGGTTGGTTTGGCATGGGCGGGCCACGCACGCCACTCACTGCACCGGCGGCATATTCATGATCATGGTGGCATGGATTGGCATGGCCAGTACTGGGCATGGCGGCTACGCTACTTAACTAATTTAACTTCTTCAAAAAATCAGTACTGTTTTGTTTTCTTAAGTTACTGTTACTGGGTTGGTTCGTTCGTGGTGGGCCGGGACACACTGCAGTGCACTGCACTGCCATAGGCTGTTGCGCAGCAGTTTCACTGATTAGGCCTGCCAGGCCCTGCCTCAAGTCACCTGGTGCTGACTGTTGCATTGCATCAGTGATGCCACTAGTACTCACTGGCAGTGTGTGGCAGCGGCTACTTGCCAATGCAACGTCGTCTAGGTCGCAGTGAGGGCAGGCACTCTCGGTTCTTGAACCGTTGAACGGCCATTTGAACCACGATGACTCAGTGGTGGGGTGCGACTGTGCGCGGGTATGCTGGGGCGTGGCAATGCAGCGAATGCAGAATCTGAAAAAAATCAACGCACGCTGCCTGCTGCCGCGCACAGCCCCAACCCAACCCCCCGCCCCCCCCCCCCCGGGCCACACACATTTGTAGAATCCTTCCAACCTGAGCCCGGGCCTGCAACACCGAACTAACGGCCGCCACGCCATCAATGATCAACATAGATATCAGTCAGAAAAATGAAAGAATATATTGAGATTTGACGATGTTCATGAATCCTCTTGGCTCAGCCAGGACAGGTCAGGCTGAGGCTCACAAGCGAGGGGCGCCCGCAACACACTTCGCGCTGGGAGTGGACTGGATGGGATGGGAAGGGGACAGACCAGTACATTGAGTGGGACGTGTCACGTGGCCGTGGGACTCGGGACTCTGTGCACTGCCGGCTGCTGCGCAGCTTTATTAACTGATTGCAGTATTAGGCCTGCCTGGAGATTCATTCATCATTCATGAATCTCTGTCTCCTCTTGGCTCAGCCAGGGCACAGGTCAGGATGAGGCTCACAGGCGCGCCCGCAACACACTTCGCGCTGGGAGTGGATGGGATGGGGACAGCAGTGACGGGGACAGACCAGTACATTGAGTGGGACGTGTCACGTGGCCGTGGGACTCGGGACTGGGACTCTCTCTGTGCACTGCCGGCTGCTGCGCAGCTTTATTAACAGTCTGATTGATTAGGGCTTAGGGCTGCCAGGAGGCCCTGTCTCACCTGGTGCAGCTGTTGCCTCAACGCCGGCCAAAGTCGTCCGGCCTGGTCGCGTCGCTCAGTACTTAATTGAGCCAGTGAGTACTGTGAACGGCCGTTGAACGAACCTCAACCACGATGACTAGGTGCTGCCGTGGTGCGGGTATGCTGGGGCGTGGCAATGAGGCGAATGCGTGCGCAATCCACAATCTGAAAAAATCTGCGCACGCTGCCGCGCACAGCCCCAACCTCCGCAGAGAACCAAAATCCAGCCCTGCCCAACTCAGTGTCCCGCCCACTGGTCCGGCGGCGACACTGCTCTGCATCAACATTCGATCCGCGAGCAGTCTGTGAGATCAGAAAGAATCTGATCATTGAGAACTTAAAGAAGTGAAGTAAGTCATACTGGCAGACAGTGTCTCCAGACGAGAAGTAGTTGTTGAACACTTGAGTTCAACAGTAACACTGTGCCACTGCCATGTCCCGTAGCGATAGCGAAGCAAATAAATTACTATAAATCAATTACGTGCACCAGCGTGTGTAGACCTGGCCCTGATAATTAGGTGTCGGTGCTAAGCACCGGAAAGCACCGGCACAAATTAAGCACTGAATGTGCCATATCTTGGTAAATATGGGTCATTCCTGTCCTCTCCATTTGACGCAGCGCAGCAAGTTGTCTTACTGCATTGCGCTGAGGCATATAATAGTTAATCTGGCCGTTTATGTTTTTTTTTAAAACCTACCCTTTTTGCATAGTTTCAGAACATTTAAACATATTTTTAAAATCCAGTTTGATACTATTTTTTTGAAAAATATTTTTATTTGGTTTTGTAACATTTAGAACAGTTGCAACAGGGCAAGTTGTTTTCAAATACATTTACTAGAATCTCATTATGCAGGTAAACAGAGACATACTGACAGTAGACAGTGGTACATAGAATGCATCAGGACTTCCATAATTCATATGTGGCATGCTGTGTCAAAGGTTCTGCCTGCACCCTGTCACAGTGCTGCTAACCAGGGGAGGAATATAAGCTGGGAGGGGAAGTGGGCGGAGTACCGTATAGGTGGCGGCAGGTTGTGATCAGTAAGTGGAGTACTAGGGCATGGGTAATTGCGTATCTAAAGGTGTCGCTGAATAAGCTATGGGGCGTCAGTTATGGGAGGGTAGGTCATCGGGGCAGGGGTGCAGGGAGGGAATGGGAGAGAAATCTCCTGGGGGTTGTTTCATGTCACACAAGTTAGGAGGGAGGCTTCGGGCAGCGTATCAGGTATGGGTTACCTCATGGAGGGAGATCATCATTGCCTATTCCATGCAGGAATTCTGTACGGAGGGTGGCCCACCAAGGGGAGATAGGGTGCCTATGGAGGTGGCAAATCTTCTTGCAATGGAGGGATTCTTCCTCCGCATTACCCCATTTGTGCATCACCCCATGCCAAGCCGCAGCTGGTGGGGCTGTGTTGAACATGGCCCTTCTTAGAGGAAATTACCCCAAAACTTTACACCTTTTCCTCCTAGTCTTTGCCGACTCTCTCAGCATCACCTTTGCAATCTGGGTATCTTCCCCCTGTACTGCACATGGAGGGGGCGCGTGCCTACCTCACCTGAATAGGGTGCGCACACAATGGGTTTAGGTGCCGGACCTCTGTGTGCCCCGTAAACAAGTACACCACATACCCGGGGAGGGTACGGCACTGGCTAGTAGTGGGATGTAGTACTGAGTGTGCCACCCACCAGATAGCCTGCCAACCCTGTATCAGGCCTGTCATTGCAGGCCGGTCGGGCGCCATTACGCCCCTGCCTAGGTTGGCATCACTTTCGCCTCATCCGACCCTGAGTGGGTCTTTCCATATCATGAGGGCACCCCCCTGGGAAGCCCTGAAGGGCACAGGGGGGATGGTAGGATGCAGGCCGGGCGGGTACATATGGATTTCCCCTGCCCCAGTAGTGAGGAACCCCCAGACGGGGGCTTCCCCTGCCTTGGAGCTTGGCTCTTCCCTTGGGATACTTCTGGGGAGTTGCTGAGTCTCTTGTGTGGCCTTAGGGCTCTGCACACGTCCTCACTGTCAAGGCAGTGGGAGGTGCGTGCACTTTTCCTACACCATCTAGGAAAAGGCGCTGAGATGGTGTTCAGAAACATGGGCCCGTCAGCCAACGCAGACCAGGGAGTGCGCACTTGTACCTGCGGGCTGTTAACAATGCACCCAGACTGCTATTCCAGGCCAGGGTGTGCGCAATGGCCCATAAGCTGTTTCAAATAGCAGGCCGGAGGATGCACCCTGGAACCTATGTCATTGTGGATATGTGCCCAGTCTGCCATTGCCAGTCTAACATCCGGGTCAGGCCTCCCGGGGGAGGCCTGTGTCTGAGCGCTTGCACCAATGATGCTAATGGCAAGGTGCCCGGCCTGCCGTCGCAGGCCGGGTGTACGCAATCGCACCATAAGGGGGTCAACCCGAGTCCAGCTGGCCCGGGCAGGGTGGTGAGCGCGCACTCGCACCTAAAGTGCCAGGGCCTGGGTAAGGCCATGGCCCAGTCGGCTATCATCGACCAGTGTGTGCGCACTAGCAGCTATTGTGATTAAACTCAAGACCAGCCTGCCAGAGCAGAGCATCCGCACCTATGTTGCCCGAGATTGCTTGTGCCGGCTGCCATCGCAGGCTCATGCGTAAGCACTGACACACATATTAATTAAACCCATCTCCATTTGTTGTTGCAGACTGGGCCAGGTGCACATACACCTCTGATGCTGGGGACTATGTGTCCAACCTGCCATAGCAGGTCGGTATGCACACCAGCGCACGTGCGCCCAGGTAGTGAGGAATACCTGTGTGTGTTTTCACTACCTATGCTGCTTGCTCTTCCCATAGGTTAACATGGGGACGTTTGTTGACATCACTTCGGGCTACAATAGTGGACTGCAGTGGAGCCTCATGATGTTTCCTATCAATGTATTCGCCATGCCAAATTCTTTCCAATGGTAAAGGGGGTTTTGGATAACTCGCTTAGAAATGCCGCTTATAGAATATGGACATTTTTATGCTCTAAGAGTCTTGTGTACCATGGTGCCTGACTCTAGTAGACACCAGGGGAACACATCTGTGCATTCCCCAGCAACCGTCATAAACCATGGGCATCCCACTAGAGTGACAAGACCTCTGCCATTTGAGGGCCGGATTGATAGATTGGAGAGAGAGGTTTTGACACTCAGCCTCTCTGGGCCAGATCATGGCCCCACTAAAGATTAAGATCTGCATTCCACAGCCACATGGCAGACAGGCCTGCAATTTAGGGCAGACATCTGTGGTTCAAAAGGAAACCCCTTGAACCACCCCTAACTTCAAAGACACATGACAGTATAACTACGCGTGCCATCCTTCAGCAAGGGGTGAGAAATGCTTGCGGGCATGAAGGACTGGAGAACCCGGACTGCGTGGTGCACATTGTCAGAGGACTCTGTCGTGCACATGGAGGATAACTGCCCATGAAGGGGACAGCATGCCATTTCTGAATAGTGGCTGGCCTGGGCCGAGGACCTGCTGAAGAGTGGTGCCCTGAAGTGTGCTCTCCAAGGGTCCATCTGCTGGCCTCCTGTTCTCCTGGAGATCTCAGGGACATCAAAGATCTACCGCGAAGGAACTACACCATCTACCTGTGACATCAGGAGAGCAGTGCCCTCTCAAGTGCCCACATCGGCTACAGAATCCCATTGGGTAGCGGGGTGTAAGCCTGGAACTAAGACTTGTGTCTGGAGACCGGATTGTCTAGTGAGAACCCCCAGAAATCGTGGCCGCATCTAAGGCATGTGGATCCTGTACTGCAGGGACACTGATACTCATAAGCGTCTGGTTGGTGGTGAGCAGATTCACTGGTTACGGGACCCTGCATGGCCTGTTTTAATCGTTTGTGCCGCATCGCTCTCGTGCGACACACAGACTGCATGCTCATTTCATTCAGCGTCCGATACATAGGGTGCGACCCTCAGAGGTGAGGGTGTACCCATAGTAGTGCCTCATTCTATCTCATGTGGCATTGCTGAGCTTGCGCCTGCATGTGTAACCGGACTGGTCTTGTGCAATCTGTATCATCGTGCACCGGACATTGTGCTTCCTTTCCCAAGAGGTACTGAATTTGCAACACTTCATTGTGTGACCGGAATAACCTGGTTTAATACATCTCAACATGCACCGGTCGTAGTGCCTAATTTCCAGGAAGGTAGGGAATTTGCAACTCTTTGTGTTGAAGACCTGAAGTGTCTGGTGCGACTCATACCAACTTGCACCAGACGCTGTGCCCGGATTGCCTGGGCACGACCCCGATCATCATGTACTGCTCAGGGTGCCTCCTACTATCAAGAAGTTCCCCTGTGTTACTCCCTATTCATCGGTTGTCACCTTTTGACCCTCATCACGGTGGACCAACTGCACTCTCCACACCTGGCCCCTCCCGAAGATATCTTGGCTCCAGGTAGTAGTGAGAGAGATTGACTGGGTTGAAGGAATGCTTCCGAGACAGTTCGGAAGCAGGTAAGGAGATTGTGTGACTCCATTATGTTTCGAGACCTGTTGGTAAACTTTCTGAGTGGCTGCTAAACTTCTCTTGTTTATGTCTACCTCCTAACTAAAACTTGCTACATATCTCCACCTCCTTCCTGAGGACCTAATCTAAGTGTGACTTCGGACGCGTGTGGCTTATTATCTGGGAGGCAGGGCTGATTACTTCCATCCGGGGGTATAGGACTATCTTGGTGAACCAGAGGTTGGAGGGTGGCTGGGGCCATGGAGTCTGCAGGGTATTATCTATTGACCTGCTGGGTACCAGTAGCATCGCATTAGGGTGCTGAGTGTGTATGTGTACGAGAGTGTTCCGTACAGACTGGGATGGTAGCTGCCGCATCGTGTAGTGGTGTGGAGTGAGTGTGTGAGTGGAAGTGATAGTGCGGACCGCCTGTGATTCACAACACTGGCCAGTGGTGCCGCTCTATACATTGATTTCATGCCAAAAGCACAATACATGTGACATTGGGTTTACCCGTGTTGCTCCGGCCCTCGGTGCTGCTAAAACGTATTCTCATTTCATGTATGTGCATATCTTTGATATTGTGGTGACCCAGGGTGTACCCTATAACTGTGCAGGACTGTATTATCAGGATTGCTTGAGTGGGCCTGGGAGTGGACAGTGTGTCGCTCCTCATACGGTTGCTCTCTCTCTCTCTGTGGGGGGGTAGATTAGGAATTGTCCACAGTGTGCATACTATTGATATCATAACAATACGAGTGGACCTAGTACTGCTAGTAATATTTCCAAATGTGTATTATGCCCGAAAGTATATGATGATCAAGTTATAATGATTGAATATGTGTGTTGAATATAAACATTATTTGCATACATCCTGTGTGAAGTCTGTTTTGTGACGCTCAGTGTATTTATCGTGAGTGACTGCTGTGCCTTTGCTTTACACATTGCCCAGGAGGAAAGCCTGACTGCTCAGTGCCAAGGTACCCAAGGGTGAGAACAGGTTATACAGCAAGTGTAATCACCTGCCCTTGACGGGAACAGTAGGCTCTGCCTGGCTGGGGGCATCGTTTCAGCCAATAGAAAGTGCTGGTTCCAACAGGCTGTTGGTGAGCGCCATTGGAGTGTGAGTGCGCGCTTGTGAGGAGGAGTGCCAGGGCTGCAAAGCGGGTCTGGACCTTGTGTTTCTTTCTGCGTCTAAAGATGCCCAGGGCACATGCCTTCCACGTGTGCAGGTCAGTAAGTTCCGTGACCTCTTGCAGGGTGGTGTATGGATTGCCAGTAATCCCGTAAAGCTGTGCAAGACCATAGTATATGCTTGAGATCTGCGCCTGGGGCATAACAGAGGGCAACTAATGTGTGCGTCAGGGTAATAACGGTTCAGTTGAAAAGGGGTAAGGTACGCCCTGTGTAGCATAAAGTACTGAATGTTTTTGAACCAGGAGTTCCAGGGTACCTGTTGTCCTTCCGTCTGCTTCTCAATGTGGTGCGAGGAATATCCATAAGTTCGAGGATGGTCTTTTACAGTCACGTGATAATATGGCGCCCATCATGAGTATGGCTCTACCACCAGAGTGCCCCCAGAGGGTGCGACAGGTGTTGTGGAGTTGCAGTTTGATATTGTTATACGAATGGCTTGTGTATTTCCATTTCCAAGATAACTTTTCATAACATTTAAGGTAATTATCTTGGTGTTGTGGGTAAAACTTGTGGGCCAATACTCGAATGTGAACTGTTCTTAATGTATATTTTCTGGGTGATTCTGCCCTAGGTGATAGATAGTTCATCTGTGCCACATGCATTTAATTGACTTTTGTTTTCTTCTCTCTCCATGTGGCATTTTTCATGCTAGGTAAGTGTGAGTTATTTGTTTTTTAGTTTCTGTTTTGAGCAGCCCTTATAGATTATCACTTCTTTTCAAAATGTGTATATTTTACTGCTGTCTGACCTATTTAGTATTCTTGATCCTGGTAAATTCTGAAGGCAAGCTTTGCTTTTTGAGCTGGTGTTAGGAGCCGCTGACATGATTAATTTGCTAATACATAAGAAAATACATAAGAAAATAACATTCCTAGGCAACAATGGACTAAGTGAATATCAAGTCCTAAACATGACACATTGTGAATCAAATGGACTCAGTGTACTAACAAAAAGTAAAAATATTGATCATTTTATTCATATAAGTTAAAAATTTGGATATACAAATCCATACCTACATATAACAAACACCACATACGAATATCATATAAACATAAATTCTAAAGTTGAGGACAAACCAAAATACACAAAACAGATAACCTAAATGACATGATGTGCAACAACATTCAAAGTGGCTAAAAAAAAAATTTATAATTTTTTTGTAGACAGATGGTAGTTTTCTACGCGCGTTTCGGCGTACTGGACGCCTTCTTCAGGAAATGCCACATAAATTCCTATACAACAAAGAAAAAGACAATAAAATATATATATATCTCAACACACAATAATAATACGCGTACACTGAGGCTATACATGATAATAGGCTGTCCCAAACACCAAACCTACAACATACAACATAGATACAAAAATTGGCTCTCTTTAGATGAAAACTAAATGAAAACTAAATGAAAACTAAATGAAATAAACCATAACAAAACACCGTGCTTACAGAGAAACAAATGTGAAAAGATAATATCCCAATTATACCCATTTTACAATCCTACCAAAATTTCTCAAAACGGACCACTAAATGATATGGTTCTACAGACAAATGAGGGAAACCTACTTGGGAGTTAATAGGATGCAAACTCCAGCTATTGAGAACGTAGGCTGATATGAAGGAAAGGACCCTTGAGAGAGATCGCCCTAAAGAAATATATCAAAATTATTTTTAGAAAATGTAACTCGAGGGTTCATTTAATTAGAATTCAAATCTGATCTCATATGACGCCATTTACCTGAAAATTGGCTGGCAGAGATGATAATTCAAAGCTTGAGGTCTGATCAAGAAACTGTGATCGTGTCAAATATAGCTACAAAATTTAAATGGAGAACATATCATGTTTAAGGAGGGATATATGCCTCTACTCGCGTGCAGTTAAATGATATAGCTAGTACTGATAATTACCTAAAATTTCTTCAAGTCAATGTTCGTGATAAAATCGAACATGAAGGGTGCTTGAGTTCAAGTCACCAACAGAAGGCAATCTATGCTAGCAAGAACCACGTATATGTTCTGAAAGGAATATAGATAAAAAATAAATCATAATCAAAACAAAAATAATATTGAGACAAACTCCAAGGGTAAAATCAAAATCAGACATCTAAATATCAAGCCTGATGAGACCAACTATAAGATTGAATCAGTAGGAAAACCTCAAGTATATGAACACAAAACCCCAGTAGATTTAGGGTGCAGTGTATATGAAAGTAATATATTTCATAGAAGTTGGTAATTGGAATTACAATTAAATGTGCACCAAATGGGACACATAAAGAGCTGAAACATTTACCTGTAGCTGTATTGAATCGTGTCCGGATATCCAATACAGGTCTTGGATACTGGATGTGAAGAATAATAAACTAAAATGCCCAAAAAGATAATGGATGTAAGTTAATTACATGATATCTAAAAAAGTGCCGTTTTCGAAAAAACGCGATACAAAAGGGGATGATGGACGGAACGTTTGAGCCAATCAAACACTCACCCCCAGTCAACTGATCTGGGTTTAATCCATCATCATTCTTTAGCTCACTCCACCACCCCAGTTCAGACATGGCCATATGCAAATCAGTCTGACCCTGTGCCTCATGGGAACAGTCCAGCCCGAACTGCCAAGCCATGTCTTCCCTGGACCGGAAACAAGCATCCTAGGACCGGTTTCTGGCATTCCAGCCGTCATCAGCCAGGCTTGCTTGAATCCAGTGGCAAAGTGAGCAAGGGACCCACGTCTGGGCATACCCCCGCCAACTTAGGGCAAACAAAGCGATACAAAAGGGGATGATGGACGGAACGTTTGAGCCAATCAAACACTCACCCCCAGTCAACTGATCTGGGTTTAATCCATCATCATTCTTTAGCTCACTCCACCACCCCAGTTCAGACATGGCCATATGCAAATCAGTCTGACCCTGTGCCTCATGGGAACAGTCCAGCCCGAACTGCCAAGCCATGTCTTCCCTGGACCGGAAACAAGCATCCTAGGACCGGTTTCTGGCATTCCAGCCGTCATCAGCCAGGCTTGCTTGAATCCAGTGGCAAAGTGAGCAAGGGACCCACGTCTGGGCATACCCCCGCCAACTTAGGGCAAACAAAGCGATACAAAAGGGGATGATGGACGGAACGTTTGAGCCAATCAAACACTCACCCCCAGTCAACTGATCTGGGTTTAATCCATCATCATTCTTTAGCTCACTCCACCACCCCAGTTCAGACATGGCCATATGCAAATCAGTCTGACCCTGTGCCTCATGGGAACAGTCCAGCCCGAACTGCCAAGCCATGTCTTCCCTGGACCGGAAACAAGCATCCTAGGACCGGTTTCTGGCATTCCAGCCGTCATCAGCCAGGCTTGCTTGAATCCAGTGGCAAAGTGAGCAAGGGACCCACGTCTGGGCATACCCCCGCCAACTTAGGGCAAACAAAGCGATACAAAAGGGGATGATGGACGGAACGCTTGAGCCAATCAAACACTCACCCCCAGTCAACTGATCTGGGTTTAATCCATCATCATTCTTTAGCTCACTCCACCACCCCAGTTCAGACATGGCCATATGCAAATCAGTCTGACCCTGTGCCTCATGGGAACAGTCCAGCCCGAACTGCCAAGCCATGTCTTCCCTGGACCGGAAACAAGCATCCTAGGACCGGTTTCTGGCATTCCAGCCGTCATCAGCCAGGCTTGCTTGAATCCAGTGGCAAAGTGAGCAAGGGACCCACGTCTGGGCATACCCCCGCCAACTTAGGGCAAACAAGCTGATACAAAAGGGGATGATGGACGGAACGTTTGAGCCAATCAAACACTCACCCCCAGTCAACTGATCTGGGTTTAATCCATCATCATTCTTTAGCTCACTCCACCACCCCAGTTCAGACATGGCCATATGCAAATCAGTCTGACCCTGTGCCTCATGGGAACAGTCCAGCCCGAACTGCCAAGCCATGTCTTCCCTGGACCGGAAACAAGCATCCTAGGACCGGTTTCTGGCATTCCAGCCGTCATCAGCCAGGCTTGCTTGAATCCAGTGGCAAAGTGAGCAAGGGACCCACGTCTGGGCATACCCCGCCAACTTAGGGCAAACAAAGCGATACAAAAGGGGATGATGGACGGAACGTTTGAGCCAATCAAACACTCACCCCCAGTCAACTGATCTGGGTTTAATCCATCATCATTCTTTAGCTCACTCCACCACCCCAGTTCAGACATGGCCATATGCAAATCAGTCTGACCCTGTGGCTGATGACGGCTGGAATGCCAGAAACCGGTCCTAGGATGCTTGTTTCCGGTCCAGGAAAGACATGGCTTGGCAGTTCGTGCTGGACTGTTCCCATGAGGCACAGGGTCAGACTGATTTGCATATGGCCATGTCTGAACTGGGGTGGTGGAGTGAGCTAAAGAATGATGATGGATTAAACCCAGATCAGTTGACTGGGGGTGAGTGTTTGATTGGCTCAAACGTTCCGTCCATCATCCCCTTTTGTATCGCTTTGTTCGCCCTAAGTTGGCGGGGGTATGCCCAGACGTGGGTCCCTTGCTCACTTTGCCACTGGATTCAAGCAAGCCTGGCTGATGACGGCTGGAATGCCAGAAACCGGTCCTAGGATGCTTGTTTCCGGTCCAGGGAAGACATGGCTTGGCAGTTCGTGCTGGACTGTTCCCATGAGGCACAGGGTCAGACTGATTTGCATATGGCCATGTCTGAACTGGGGTGGTGGAGTGAGCTAAAGAATGATGATGGATTAAACCCAGATCAGTTGACTGGGGGTGAGTGTTTGATTGGCTCAAACGTTCCGTCCATCATCCCCTTTTGTATCGCTTTGTTCGCCCTAAGTTGGCGGGGGTATGCCCAGACGTGGGTCCCTTGCTCACTTTGCCACTGGATTCAAGCAAGCCTGGCTGATGACGGCTGGAATGCCAGAAACCGGTCCTAGGATGCTTGTTTCCGGTCCAGGGAAGACATGGCTTGGCAGTTCGTGCTGGACTGTTCCCATGAGGCACAGGGTCAGACTGATTTGCATATGGCCATGTCTGAACTGGGGTGGTGGAGTGAGCTAAAGAATGATGATGGATTAAACCCAGATCAGTTGACTGGGGGTGAGTGTTTGATTGGCTCAAACGTTCCGTCCATCATCCCCTTTTGTATCGTTTTCGAAAAAACGGCAGCTTTCGACATCGCGCAAAAAGACATATGCCAATATATTTTATTTAAAGAGTATAACCGCTATATAGAGCAGTCAACAAAGATTTACTACCGAGGAAGGTAGTTAGATATTTAGACTAAAGTTTTACCTCGATTACACAGTTCTACTACATAGCCCTTACTCCCGTGAAAAGCGCTGTGCGCCCCTCTCTCCTCCAAGGTTCAGGGAAACTGATTTACGCAAGGAAACATATGCCGATGTATTTTATTTAAGAAAAGAATAACCACTGTATAGAGCAACCAACACAGATTAACTCCCGGACGAGGTGGTTAGATATTGAGGCTACAATTTTCCTTCAATTACACAGTTCTACTACATAGCCCTTACTTCTGTGAAAAGCGCCGTACGACCCTCTCTCCTCCAAGGTTCAGGGAAGCTGATGTGTGCAGTGTGCCTGCTATTTAAAATGGAGTCGGCGTATGACGTAAATAATTATAGATGCTTGTTTGACGTGCTTCATAGCCATAGGGTCAAATGGATCACGTGCATCAGTACCATAGAGCTGAATAGGTCTGAGTCAAGCCGGATGTCTATGGTTTCACCATAACGGGCAACAACTAGAATGTTCACTGGTGACATATTTGTATACTAGAAGCTGCCGATCTCAAAAATACAAAGCAGCCAACCCGGATCTTTACAAAAAACGATCTATGCATCTAAAACTGCCGAAAAAATAAAGGCAATAAAACAAAAGGTAATAATGTAAACGAGGACTAGCTTGTATATCGTAATATCTCAATGGTTATGTCTCTCAATATAAAGTGAAAATACATCTTTCTGCTCCAAAGTGATGTTTAAAAATTCACATGTAGAACAATATGCATAGATAAAATTGCAATTGAATCACATGTAGCAAACCAAATCAAATAGAACAAGATACAGAGTCATGTAGTAACTATTTGTAGACTGGCTAAATAAAACACCTTCTATGTAGAATTATAGCGAATCGCGTTTTCCCAAGGGATTTCGCTATTTAATCCTTTTTTATATGTGTCAAGAGTAAATATCCCAAAAACTTCGCGTTTTTTGCGAACTTCGTCAGCTCTTATGGCATCTGGTATATCCAATTTCTCAATAATAAACCAGCGAAGATCGTTAGATGAATGTTTATATTCGACAAAGTGTTTAACTAAAGGGGCACTTATTTTGGATGTATGTATAGCTGATCGATGTTCAGTATAGCGGGTACAGAAAGTGCGAGATGTCTCGCCCACATATCCCAGATTGCATGGGCATATCAGCAAATAAATAACATTCTTGCTCTTACAATTAGAGAAACTACGTGGTGTAATGAGGTAACCATGGTAATTATGAGTAGCTCCCACTATAGCAGTATCACAAGCTTTACAGCTCGAGCATCTATAGGTGCCTTTGACTGGGGCTGATCCATCAATTGTCTTTTGGATGAAAGGTATGCTTTCCACAAAGCGGGAACGTGTTACAAGATCTTTAAGGTTCCTATTCCTACGATGTGCAAAAAGGGGTTTTGGAAGTTTTTCTGTGAGGTCGGGATTGCTATTCAAGATGTGCCAATTTGCATTGATAATTTGTCTGACTTTATTATTCATAGTAGAATGCTTAATAATGCAGACCAGTGGATTTTTAGTCAAAGGGGCTTTAGATGTCAAAAGGCAGTCACGATCGAAAAATCGAGCACGTTTAAAAGACTCACGGATCAATCTATGAGGGTAGCCTCTGGCAAGGAATTTCGCTTTCAAGATTGTAGCTTGTGTATCAAAGTCCTGGATATTGGAGCAATTCCATCGCAAACGGAGGAACTGCCCAAAAGGGATACTCTGTTTCTGGGCACGTGGATGATAGCTGTCAAAATGCAGCAACGTATTACGTGCTGTATGTTTGACAAACAAATCCACTTCTAACTTGTTACTATTATTCCTAATAATAACATCAAGGAACTCCACTTGGGTTTTGCTACTATGTGATGTAAATCGAAGGTTACCATCACAGAGGTTGAGCCATGTAAGAAATTCTGATAAACTCTCCTCGCAGTCAGTCCATATAAAAAAGATGTCGTCAATATACCGGGACCAATGTGTCACAGATTCGAAAAAGGGGGCTATTTCATTGTGTATAAATTTAAGTTCAAAATAGGCCATGTAGATATTCGCCACAGATGGGGCTACAGAAGCCCCCATACTGACGCCCTTGATTTGCCTGTATAAGGTGTTCCCGAACTCAAAAGTGTTCTCTGTGAGTACTATTTCTAAACATTGTAGGAGAAATGTTTTAGGACCTACAATATTATATTTGTCAATAAACCATGAAACTGCATCAATAGCTTCACACTGGGGGATGTTACTGTACAAAGATTCAATATCAAGAGTGACAAGCATATGTCTAGCTTGATTAAATGAAAGGTTTTCAACCTTATTGATAATAGCCCTAGTGTCCATAACATACGATGGTATATTGACAATATGTGGTCTCAAAATGTTGTCACAATATTTCGAGAGAGGTTCTGAAACTGAACCTATGGTGGAGACAATCGGACGATATGTAGGATCCGAAAGATCTTTATGGATTTTTGGAATGCCATAAATACATGGCATTTGAGGTTCCATTCGATTCAAATAATCATGTTCCTTTGGACAAATGAGCCCATTGTCCAAGGCCTGTCTAGTTAAATCCATCTTCTTATCCATCACTTGTTTTTTTGAGTGTTGAGAATAATTGGAGAATTGCTCTGTTTAATTGCACATTTGGGGACATATTTACAACCCCTAGCGCCACCGGAGCGTCACTTATTTTAATGCTCCGGTGGTGCTGTGTGTTGGTCCATATTTATTTACAAGGCCTCGCAAACCCACTGTGCATGGCTTTACACGGCCTTGTAAATATGGCCCTCTTTCACGCAGTACTCTACGTTAAAGGGGCGTGTCATGGGTGTTGCTGTGGGTGTTCCCATGCAACACCCATGGCTTTTTGACACTGCCTCAGATTTACAAGGATTGGTAAATCTGAGGCAGCTCCAAAAACGAACGCCTTTCCAGGGAAGGAATTAAAGTGGCACAAGGAGGAGAAATACTTTTATTTCTCTTCATTTTTTACACTTTCTATGTGTGCTGGAGAAGCAAAACGCCATTAATGATTGTTTTTGTGCAGGAAGGTGTCCCTTCCTGCACAAACACAATCTTCCCTGCAACACACGCACCCTTGCACCACGGTGCAAGGGTGCCTGCGTTGGTGCACGGCTGCTGTTTGCGCACAGGAGAGAGCTCAGGGGTGTGACGTATTCTTGTAAATACTGCACATCCCTGCGTTTTTTAAATGACGCCACTCAGCGCAGCAAAATTACTTGCGGAGCCACGCCACATCATTTTATTGTAAATATGCGCCTCAGTTTTAATGAGCCTTGCGTAATTAACACCTTTTTTTTCAGAGGAAAAATTATCCATATAACTTTCCTTTTTAAGTGTTAGCCAGAATACATACATTTTATTTCTGATTCTTTGAATAGTCATTGTCATATTTTTTTAAATAAATTGGACAGGTCATTTTTGTTTTGAATTTATTTTAAAAATGAATGGGGTTATGGGGGGGCTCTAATACAGCACTGGCCACTGTTTGACTGACAACGGTATCTAGAATTAACAGTGTTAGTTTTGAGAACAGTATACTGCAGAGTGCAATAGGGTGTTCAATTTTAAAGAGCCGTATGAAGGTAATATAGTTTATTTGAAGAAAAAGGTGTACCATGACAACTTTTTGTTTAGGTGTTAGTAAGGATAATCGCTAGTATCCATTCGCCAATGTTTTAGAAGTGACAGGAATATTTTTCATGTACCTGTTTCTTCAGAAACTCAAAATATTCTTCTGCCATTTTTCCCAATCCAAACAAAAGGAACTTCTTTACATATCTCATTCAATTCCAAGACGTCATTCTTGAACTTCTTTGGATCTTCATAGTTTTAGATGATTCTCCACCTCACGCTCCATGCCTTTAAATGAAATCTCCCTAATCCCTTATTCCACTTGCGTAATACTGTTCAAAACAGTCACGCAATTGCCTCATCACTTGTGTGAAGCTCTTCAACATTCCATACAGAATTGGTCTTGCACACTTCAAAGGTTTTCACGGATTCCATTTATCTCTGGCTTTTTGGATACTGCCTAGCTATTTCACAACCTCACCGGAAATAGCTAATCTGATGAAGTATTGTTCATCCCACAAACCAGCATCACTCGCACACAATTTTCAATAACATCTATTACATGAAGGAAGCATTCATGGAGTCTGGACTGTGGTTTCGCCAATCATGGTTCTGTCATCGGTGGAGGGCATAGAGTGAATTCTCACGGAGTGCTTACCTTTCCACCCTAATGGCAATTCCCACCAAGATACCAAGAACGTTCTGGGAGTGAAGACCAAGTTCTCTTTTCCATTGGTCAAAGTACCCCATTCACTCAGAGGATGGAATGCCTAGTTTGTGTGGGGGGAGCAAAATATAGCACTTTAAAAAGACTCACTAGAGACAGACAAAGGACTTGAATTTTCCTGCTCTCAAACCTGAAAAACAACAAACAGCACATGAGAATAACTCAAAGCAAATGTTGCTAGTCATCAAAAAACACCTTTGTCTCTTTATGCCACGCATGCTCCGGGGATTGGTTTCACAGCAGGCTCTAAAAGAGGTAGAGAAAGTGGGAAGACCGATTAGACCTTTCGCATTGTCCATACAGTGCGTGAACAATACCCGCGCATCCGCTGGGACACAATAGCCCTGCTCCGAGGAGCAGGGAAGCATCACAGTTGGCTTCCTGTTTTTTGTGTCTAAACTGCTGCTTAATAGAACTGTATAATGTTTTCTGAAGCAGAGGCAGGCGGTAAGGAAGTAACCTGCTTTGTTGTCAGTTTTCCACACTAAGATCCTCTCGCTAGCCTGCACTGCAAGGGGAGGTTGACAGTTGCGCCAAAAAGAGTGGACACAATACCAATGCAATAAGCAGGAAATTATGCATTCTGGGAAAAGGGGGACATGGGGAAAGATATGGAGAAAATTCAAGTGTTGGAACTAGAGTGAAATTGAGCACAGTAGTCTTTTGAATAGGAGTGTTAGGCTGTGGGCGAGACAGACCACAGTGTTGATGTTATATAAGACTATGGGCCAGATGTACAAAGCTTTTTTGCAGTCGCAAGCGGCCCGATTCACAGAATTAGGCCGTTTGTGACCACAAAAAAGCTTTTTACAATGTACTAAAGGAAAATTGTGATTCAGTATCTTGTTACAGAATCGCAATTTGCATTTGCTACCAAATACCGATTCAGTATTTGGAAGGGGCATCCCTTCCTAATGCCGAATCAGAATGGTATGTATTCATGTTTTATGACCAAATTCCAGTCTCAAAACTGTAATACTTTGCCACTAGTTTAAAACTGGTGGTAACCCACTCACAAAAGGGAAGGAAACCCTTTGAGAATGTTAAAAAAATATTCTTTAAGAGCAGGCAATGGTCCCACAGACAACTGCATACTCTTAAAAAATGAAACTGCAAAGATTAAAAAAGATTGCTTTATTAAAAAGCAATCACAGACCTGGTGGTCTGCTGACCTCAGCAGACCGCCATCCCTTTGATGATTGCGATTCCTAATGGGTTCCAAAGTGAGACCTACCTCATTAATATGCCAGAGGTAGGTCTATTTGCGACCCACTAGGAATTGCTACTGAAACTCAAAAGAGTTTTATACGCTAAGAATACTGATTTCCTAACTGCAATTCGAAGAGAATCACAATTAGGAAATCGATAGTTCTAATGTTTGTACATCTGGCCTAAGCTCCTAAAAGACACAAATAATCGGACCCAAAAAGATAAACTGGTGTCTGGCAAGAATTCCTGGCTTACCTTTGTTAAATTAGCTTTGCTCAAGTGGCTACCAGGTCTTCCTAAGTGAAAATGTATGTGGTATGTTGTCGGCGGTTAGCCAAAAAACATTACAGTTTAGAAGTATAAGAACAAAAAACAAAATTCCAAATCAAATCACTTAAAAACAAAAAGCACTAATAAAAGTGTCACAAAAATGAAGAAAATTGGATGCATGAGCAATTGTTTAAAAACCAAGGTGTACGTGCTGTCAGAGGGATTCATTCCTTTGCTCCAAGCCTACATGCCGGACATTGTTCTGTGCATGGCTCCTCAATTTACTTGACCCACCAACACATTCCAATTGAATTGGTTTTTGAATTATTGCTCATGCAAACTGGCGGGCTACAAATCTCATCTCCCAACAAGAGATACTTCACAAAGTGAGCACGGAATGGGGGTGAATAGTTATTCTGACTGCCAAGTTTTTAATGGTATGCAGAATTCTGGTGAGTTTTTTGTTGATCCCTACAGGGTCTACCTGTAGTCCAGCCTGCTTGTGACCAGAGCATGCGTGATAGTTTTCAGGGTGCTTATTGGGAACCATTTGAAAATCTTCCTCAGCATCTTCAGGGTATGGAAGCATGAAGTAGTGAGAGTGTTGACTTGGGCGGTCATGTCAAGTTTTCTATTGTTCACGATCCCGAGATTTTTGGCGTGGGTGGTGGGTGTCAGTCGTAGCTCTTTTAGCCACCAGATGGAGTCCCACGGTGAAGTACTCTTCCCAAAGATCACAATTGCAGTCTTGGTGTTCAGCTTTAGACAGTTAGGCATCATCCAGTGGGCAATTTTAATCATTCAGGAATTGGACTTGGTTCAGGAGCTGGGCATTTTGTCCATAAAGGAGAGAATGAGTTGTGTGTCATCAGTGTAGGAGAGGATGTTGATGTAGAGAAAGCAGATGATGCTGGCTAGAGGGATCATGGATTTGCTGAAGAGGGTCGGGTTCAGGGAGGATCTATGCAGGAATCCTCAGATGAGGTAACGGGTGCTCAGGGTGTACTGTGCCAGGCTGACTGACTGAGTCCTTCCACCTTTGGATGCCAATATCGTGTAGGCATTGAATGATGATGGGGTTGGGAGACCATATCAAACGCTGCAGAGAGGTCCAGGAGGGCCAGAGTCATGCAGATGTCATCCGTGGTGGTGATGAGGGCAGTTTCGGTGCTGTGGTTGGGTCTGAAACCAGACTGAGTGGTGTTGAGGAGTTGTTGATTGTTGAAGTATTAGGTGTGCCGTCTGTTGATGATTTTCTCTAAGACCCACAGCAGAAATTATAGCAGGATGATCTGCATGTAGTTGGCGAGCGTTGAAGGGTCCATGGATGGTTTCTTCACTAACAGGAGGGCAGTTGCATGCATCCAAGCATGTAGAAAGGTCACAGAAGAGGTGGAGGCATTGGGAATGGGTGTGAGCATGGCACAGATGGGTTGCAGTCCTCTGGAGTAGGGATGGTGGGGGCAAGGGTCCGATGGAGCTCCTGAGTGAATGGACTGCATGCTGGCAGTGGTTTCTAATGTGGTGAGGATGGGCCATGTGGCTAGCATTGATCCTTTGCATAAGATTGGGAGGTGTTTGGCAAAGTCTATTAGGTCCAGTTGTGGGTTGAATTTGCTGTAAATGGTGGTGATTTTGTTGCTGAAGAATTGAGACGGATTGTTTCAGAGGTTCTGCGAGGGGGGATGGAGTTGAGGTGATGGTTGGTGAGGAGAAATCCTTCACAATGGTGAAGATTTCTTTGCTTCTGTTGGTGCTGGCATTGATGCGGTCTGCCACAGTGGTTCACTTGGTTGTGCGGATCATTTGGTGGTAGTGTTTCAGGGCATATTTGAATGTGCTCCTGTCTGTATTCTCCTTGTTCATTCTCCATTTCGCTCCAGTTGTTTACAGTGGCATTTCATCAAGTCTGAGTTCTTCCATGTGCCAATTGGCCTGAGGTCTAGATCTTGCTGTATTATGATGTTTGAGGGGGTACAGAGAGTTGGCTCAGGAGGTGCTCTAATTGTTGAAATTCTTGATGGCTTCCTCGACTCTGTTGTTGTTGAAGATGGTGAATATAGGGCCCAGGAGGTGTCCACGATGTTGATAGGTCCCTTTACTCAATGAATGAGGCCCAGGCTTCCAAGGTCTTTGATGAGTGATTCTGAGTTGGGGTCGGCGTGGTGTTTCAGATGGAAGTTAGGGTCTCTGAGTAGTGATGTAATTGCTAGTGTTGAGGGTGAGTGATGTGACGAAGTCCGTGATGGAGTCAGTGAAGTTGGTGCGCAGTCCCAGTGGTCTTTGGATGAGAATGCAGCTTAGGCTGAAGTTGGCTGTGATGTGGAGCTTGAATGACAGGTGTTACATGATGGAGGATGACATGTGCATGGAGGTGGTACAGCTGATGGTGTTCTTGTGGATGATGGTGATTCCTCCTCCAGGCTTGTGAATTCTATCTTGCCTGGCAGACAGGAGGAATGGCTGTGGCGTTGTCGAGTGCCGATGCATGGTTCAGCCAGGTTTCTGTAAGGAAAAGTTGGTCCGGGGTGTTGTTGTGTAAAAGGTTCAAGATCTCTGTGGCATGTTTGGTGAGGGAACTGGTGTTAAGAAAGATGTATGCGAGTGTGGAGTATTGTGTGATTGGTTGTGGGACAGTGTGAGTGTAAGAGACTGTGATGTTGGATGCTGTTGGTGCGGGAGCAATGAGGTTTGAGTGTGTGTAAGTGCAGGAAAATTTGCAAGAAGCGCAGGAGAATGCTTCCTCGGCGCTGTGTGGTGTGGTGAGGCAGCAGCATGCGAAGTGGCAAGCAGGGGTTAGGGCACAGAGGGTCGCAGTGGGGTAGTGTGAGGATGGAGGAGGACCAGGGTTCCTAGAGCTGGGTGAGGTCCAGGCATGGATGGGCGCAGACAGACTTGACTTTGGAACTCCCGATACATGCATCTGCTGCATTCACATGCTGTGGCCTCCATTAAGTAGGTCCTGGGAGGTGGGGAGGAATGATGTCAGTTTCTGTGCACATGGGTGATCGGAAATCCAGTGATGTCACCTCCTGTGCACATGGATGACTGGTAATCCTGTGTAGATGGAGGCTAGAAATTTAGAGTTCAAAAGTGAGAAATGAAGGTTCAAAATGTATGTATATATCATGCTGTATATGATACACAGAGATGAAAGATCTCCAGAAAAGATCTGATTGGCTGCCACCACATCAAGAAAGATCTGGCGGCAGTCATCTTAGAACTCAGGGACTCAGTCCCCTGTCATAGACTAAAGTGATAAAAAAATATAGGGGGCAGGGCAGAAATACTCTTCCCCCCTCGGACTGGTGGAGGTCCCAAAGGGACCACCCTGGGGCCAAAAACTGAAATTTGTTTATCAGTGCAGCTGACACACAGAGGGTTCACAGATCCCATAGAAAAAAATGGTGGTCTCCTGTCTCTTATTCAAAATAAACCCAGGGTGGGCCAGGACCTGGGGGGCAGTGCACTTATATTTTGTGGGTAGTAGGGAACACTCTCAAATCTCCAGAGGCCCCGGGGACCCCACCCCACTGGAACTACAGTCCCCAGCCATAACCGAACGATACCTGTAAGTCTATTATCTCAGACAGTTTCCAGGAAACCAGCCCCCAGCCTTGACACAGAATTTTCTGAACATGCAGCAGGAGGGAAACAGTGTTCACTGCATTCAACAAGGATTTCAGGGTCAGAGACCAGTACGTAAACAAGCACAGTTCTAGTTATTGGCAGCTATTAAAAGCAGTGGAATGAGAAGTAAAGCAGGGGCAAGGGCTGGTCATACCACAGAGTCATGCTTTTCAGACACTATTTATAGAAAGATACATTGGAATATTTATATTCCTACACCAGTGCGAGAGAAACTGTATTGTCCTCATCAACACAGGCAATCGTTATGAAGCTTGCCTATTATTGCACACATAATGGCATAAGTCCTCCATCTAGACAAAACAAATGTCAAAAACAAACAAGGATTGCAAAACTAATAAAAAAAAGCATGCTCCATGCAATTTGTGAAGGGTGTGCAGGGTGGATAAACAAAGTGGGGCAGCCAAAATTGGTCCATGAATGGCAGACAGTATACTAAATTTGTAATAAAAATAACAACAGTGGCCCAAAGTTTTTTTTAAAGTCCACCAGCTGTGCTGCTGAATTCCAGTGTTGCAGAATATATAGGTTACCTAATCTTGATTCCACCTCATGGCCCTTTCTTCCACTTCACTTTTGCAGGTTCTTTTCGATTGCTGCTTTCCCTAATTGTCACTGGCATCCCATCTCAACATAGTTAATCATCTCTCCCTCAGACATGCCTGGCAGTCTCGGATGGGATTCACCAGGAATGTCCTTCACTGGTTCGCCTCCTGCCTTCCCAACTCACACCAGTTTGCACCTCCAGGTTCCAAAGGAGCCCTATCACCTGCAGAGTCCCCTAGGGTTCCACTCTGACCCCTGTCATCTTTGACCTCTGTATGGAGTTGCTTGGTGCTCTTTTCACAGATCTTGGTGCTCTTTTCACAGATAACTTCATCAAGATTCATCAACATGCGATGATACTCAACCCTACCTGAAAGTGTCCTCTGCACCAGATATCCAATGCCTCAAACATTGTCTGTACCTCATCCAGACCTAGATATCCACATACCTGAAGCTAGGACAACATTCCTGTTATTTGCCAAGAACAACAATCAAGAAACAGTAGAAACCTTACTCAAAGACATGAACCTTGACAGCTTTGAGCCCCCACTTTTCCCAAATGCCAAGTTGGTTGAAATCACCCAGGACACCAACCTCACCCTTAAGAAACATATTGCCAAAAAGAAAGACAGCCTGGTATCAGCTCTGGATTCTAAAGAAAGTGAAACTGTTTATTTCAAAAAGATACTCCAGAACTGCTATTCAAGCCCTCATACTCTTGCATCTGGATGGTGGTCACGCCCTGTTCCACGGCCTCTCAGACCCCCCACACTTGAACTCCTTAACGGCATCCTACATAACGCAGCACTTCTAATCCAGGTCCTTAAGAAATATGATCACCTTCATCCTGATGGAACTCCATTGGCTCACGTTGCCAGCACCATCTTTAAAACCAGCTGCATCACTTACAAAACCGCAGCGACCAGCACCGCCTCTTATCTTACAGTCGAGCTCACCATCTCTGGTGCTCCTTGGCACATCCGCAACCTGCACACCATCAGACTGCAGACCAAAAACTATAAAAAAAGAAAACAAAAGGCAGAAGGCCTTTTCCATCTGTGCACCCAGGATCTGGAACAGCATCCAAGTAACCACCAGAACCTCCCCAACAATGCTCGAATTTAGGAAAATGTTGCAGAAGCACTCCTTTAAAGATCACTACATCACGATGCAATAACTGTTCACAGACCAGCTACCTCTCCTATCCCTCGTTGACTTTATGCCTGTTTTTGACCTCGTACAGTGCTCCACTGCCTTTTGACTAGGTTTGTGCAGTAGGAATACTGCATACAAACATACGTACATTTACTCTTCCTCCTTGTAGCTCCCTTTCCTACAATCTCCCTATTGTTCTGGAAAAAAAAGTTTGCATCACAAAATATGTGTGCTGATGCCCATCACCAACAACCACTCTCACAAATTAAGCCACACTGGTGCCTTACTAGATTGACAAGATAAACATTGACTATGCTAATGATTTATATATATGCTACTATACTATGTGGATATCCTACAAATCTGGTATGACTCTATGTTGACACACTTGGCAACTCAATAAGAGAGGCAATAGAATAAGTGGGCAAACAGTGGTTAGTGGTGTTCTTGTCCAATGACAGAGGTGGGCCTGTCCAGTGCTCTGAGTGGGCCAGTGCCTGACAGGGCTGAGCCGCAGCAAAGGAAAACAACTGGCACTTAAACTGGAACTCATGGCCTCTTCTACTTGCACGCAAACTGGCAAAATTGAATGCTAGTTGCTTCTGAAATTTGATGTGTCATTTTCTCACTTTTTAACTTTAGAACTATTTTCCATGTGACTTTTAAACTGGATGGCTAATGGCAATCTTTTTTTTCTCTCGAAACAATGTAATAGGGGCACTAGAGTTCCAAGTTTAACATGATAACCCACAAGCATAAAACTATAAAAACTATGGACAATAATAGTGTCATTTGCAAACATTACAGGAAATTCGAAATAGAAAACTCTGCAGAGATCTAGTCACAATTTAAAGAGCAGTTGTGTAGGTTTGTATTAACCGCAATCCCTTTCCCTCTTTCTTTCACCTTCATGGACAAACCATTGTTATTAAAGGTTGATAAACAGTCAACCGCGGTTCGACGACGCTTGTAATGTGGCCTTAGCAAAGTGCACATTCACACTCCCACAGCAAAGCACGTGGTTTGGTGGCCAATCACACCCTGCTACTGCTCATACAGGAGCATTCCAAAGGTTGAGGAGTGGCCTATTCTCAGTAGTATTCCTCAGGTGTTGTGCTCTCGCCCACCATCTATGGTCACCTCTGTCTCCTAGCTTGTCACCTGAACTTGAATATTTTTTCTTAATTTGTGTATATGTATTGTTACATTTCCCAATTACACTTTAGAGTACATAAATGGCTCTTCCATTTGGGTGGGGTAGTTGTAGCACACCATTGAAAAGAATGTGGAGGATCTTTACTTCTACTAACTTTTGGGAACTTTTGAAACTCACAACAGCTCCATCTGAAGGGACCTTCTGAGAGATCCCTGAATGACGGATAATGTGCATGGCTAAATCTGGATCTTCTATCCAGAAACAAAGATGAAAAAAATTAAGGGGAAGATTCTGGGCGACTTACAATGTAGAAATGTAGTATCAGTAGTCATCTGAGTTTATTTCATTTAACACCTCAAACGTCAGTACAACAGCTATCACTTTACTGTCTGAGGATGAACTAACTTTTTCTAATTTCTCATTTCCATCTCTGATTTGAACACATTCCAAAACTGTAATCCTTCAAACGTCCAGCACATCACTTCTTTACAACATCCTTATAACTTTACAAAGAAAAGCAAAAATGTACTGAGCCAAATGTTTTGGCTTTGATGTTGTAAAAATAGTCAAACACGCTGACCTAGGGCATAGCACAGGTATAGTTTGGGCAATCTTCTATAATGGTGAGGTTTCCTTACCTTAAAAGGGCACTGCCTCTAGCAGAGGTAGTACGAAGTACTCCTGAAGCTTCATGTTACAACTGCTGCCTGGCCTCCTGTCCCACAGCAGACCTTGACACACACCTCTAGTGCAGCACCAGGTCTCGTCCACCCACTTCTTCTTCAGTGTATCTCCAGTTTCACATACTGATGACACATTGAAGGGTCACACACACAGCTCCGACAGAACATGTGGGTGCTCAGGGTCCTGTCACAAGCTGGGGTTGGACCTAGCTCACTTATCTCTTCTTGGTCTCACAGTTGGACCTCTGCAGCCAACTGGGATGGACCATCCTGCATCTTCTACAAAATGGCCTCTTTCACTATCCTACTCACCAGAGGCCAAAACATGAACTCCTGTGAAGCCTTAACATTATCCCAAGCCATGTGCAAGAATAAAGCCAAATATTAGACACAACTCATTCCCCCAGTCCCGGGGATGCTGGTGGGCCACCATGAAGTACCGCTCTGGTCATGTCACAGGGGTAGGCCAGAGTCACACCAGACCATCCCAAACAACTCCACTGTTATATTCCATATAGGTACCCTATATAGGCGCAGGTAACATTGCAACCTTTCACCTATATTCTTCCCTACATTACATACATAACGGTTCTTAGGGACTGACCTTTTACCTAGATACGACACTGCATTCAGAACGCGGGCTTTTCTCTAGTTCGAATCTCATACATTATGCATGAGGCTTCTTGGAAGCACAGCAGGACTAACATCTCCTGTATAATATCTCTGTATAAAGTTCAGGCCCGACGTCATCCTTTTAGCCGACACAGTAACACAGCAAGGTAGGACCCCTGGGGAGACCTAAGGGTATATATACATCACATCTTGCTTAGAAGGACAGAGGAGACCAAGACTTCCCGGCTGACACACTGACCAGAGACGCTGAGGTTCCTGCATGCAGACGCTCCAGCTCGCAGTGGTCTAACATCCCTCGCAGGGTGTCCAACTCGAGACCAGGACGGGGTCCCATATTCTCTCATTCTCAGGTAATGGGGTTGACTAGGTCCTAGAGGGATTCTTGGCATAACACCTACACCTACACAGATGCTAGGTACATCTAGGTACATCTAGTTAGGGAGGCATCGTAGGAGTACGCACTTTTTATCATGTGTTTTATGTACTTGTATATATTCATGATTACTGCAAGATGGTAGAACTTTACCATCCCTTTACTTTTGTAGTACTTCTAATCATACATCTCTGCTACTGTCTAATGGTTGTTGCAGCTCATCTATTCTACACTAGAATAACAACTGTTCAATAAATTCTCATTGAAAACGCCCAGCCTTTTTATTCTGTGTATCCCTCTGAGACAAACTAAGGGGCTGATTACGATGGCGGGCGGAAAACCATCCCAACCGCCGTGTTAGCGGAAATTAACCCTCCGCATGTACCGCGGGAAAACCGGCGGCCAGATTAGGATGAACCGCCAGAAAATTCCGACCGTGGCGGACGGATTCCACGAAAGACCGCCGGGAGCGTGCGGAGCAGGTGAAAATCCGTCCGCGGTGGTCGGATTTGTTGTGGAAAGACCCAAAACCGCTGCACGGCCAGCGGATTGACCGCACGTTAAATTAGGATACCATTGTGGTGACAGCGGAACGATCCGCTGTATCCGACCACCGCGATCGCAACTATATATGAATGGGAGAGCCGGCGGAAGGGCTGTTGTATTCCGACCACCGCAGTCGCTCCAGAACAGTAATGGCGGTCGACAAAAAAAACACACAACAAGGCTACCAAGTGTACCCATTAACCTGGCTCAGCCTCAAAAAACACCTAACACACCCCAATGACACAACCCCATGGCGAGTAAAAAAATACAAATCCCAGGTCAACCCACACTACTCCATTTAGACACACCCACATAGCTGAGTATAAAACCAGCCCCTTCCCTGAACATAATCCTTTGCTCAACTCCACTACTGAAGGAACCAACCCCACAGCACAAAGGAGAGGCAAATCACCACACATCTCACCAGCACAACCACACACACACACACCACACACATCACCACCACCACCTTCACAACTGCACCTTTCACACATTTGCACAACATGTCACAGAAGAAAATGCCCAAATTCACTGACAATGAGTTGTCAGTGATGGTAGATGAGGTAATCCGAGTAGAACCACATTTGTTTGGAAACCTGGTAGAACAGACACCATTAGCCACCAGAACGCAAATGTGGGCAAGGATAGTCAGCAAGGTCAATGCAGTAGGGACCATCCCGCGCTCCAAGAAGGAGATCATGAAGCGGTGGCATGACCTCAAGAGCAAGGTGAAAGAGAAGAACAACAAGAACCGTGAGCTGGCTCAGAGGACTGGCGGTGGCCCTCCCATTCCACCACGAACATTCACCGTATGGGAGGAGAAGGTGCTTGGCATACTGCATCCAGAGAGTCTCACAGGAATACCCGGGGGAGTGGAGGCTGGTAAGTACCAACAAGTGTCTACCATTACAATGCCATGTACTGTCTTGCACAACTACAAAGCGACACCTCCTAGGCCCAAATGCATTCATGTGCACCACACTCTCCCCAACAGTTGTCTCACAGATCCAACATTCACTCCCTCTGATTCCCCCCAAAGGTAGCTAGCAACATTCCCATGGGGGCATGTGTACAGGCAGCCAGCACTACAACTCCCACCAGGCCCCCCTGTCCCAAAGCTGAGCCGGATGGTACACTCCACCCCACACCCACAACCATGTAGCAGACGTATTTCACTCATCAAACTTACAGGTAGGTAGCCATCTCATGCTCTCTTGTCCCACCGCTGAGCAGGATGGAACACTCCCCCATCCAAGAGCCATGTGTAGCCATTCCCTTCCTCTGTTCCACTTCACAGGGAGGCAGCCATCTCAACAGGGAGGGGGGTTTGTGGATAGGCAGCCAGCACTATAATTCCCACCAGGCACCCTTGTCCCACAGCCCAGCAGGATGGAACACTCCCCCCCCCAACCATGTGGCAGCCATTGCATTTCACTCATCAAACTTACAGGTAGGTAGACATCTTAACAGGGAGGGGGGTTGCTCACAACAAACTCACATGGAAGCAGCCATCTTAACAGGGAGGGGGTATGTGGGTAGGAAGCCAGCACTACAACTCCCACCAGGCACCCTTGTCCCACAGCCCAGCAGGATGGAACACTCCCCCCCCAACCGTGTGGCAGCCATTGCATTTCACTCATCAAACTAACAGATAGGTAGCCATCTTATGCTCTCTTGTCCCACCCCTGAGCAGGATGGAACATTCCCCCATACAAGAGCCATGTGTAGCCATTCCCTTCCTCTGTTCCACTTCACAGGTAGGTAGCCATCTCAACAGGGAGGGGTGTTTGTGGATAGGCAGCCAGCACCACAACTCCCACCAGGCACCCTTGTCCCACAGCCCAGCAGGATGGAACACTCCCCCCCCAACCGTGTGGCAGCCATTGCATTTCACTCATCAAACTAACAGGTAGGTAGCCATCTCAACAGGGAGGTCAGTTTGCTCACAACAAACTTACAGGTAGGTAGACATCTTGACAGGGAGGGGGGATTGCTCACAACAAACTCACAGGGAGGCAGCCATCTTAACAGGGAGGGTGGTTTGTGCTTTGGAAGCCAGCACTACAACTCCCACCAGGCCCTCTTGTCCCACAGCAGAGCAGTATGGAACACCCCCCCCAAACATGTGGCAGCAATTCCCCTCAACTGTGTCACAGAACAGGTAGGTAGACAGTGCATGCACCCTGCCATTACTCTCGAAAAGCATGAAGCAAATTACCACACTAGCCCTCACATGTCAGCCAACTTGGCATAGATCCAATAGCCCCTTCCAGTGTACAGACAGAAATGTGTATGTAACTGTCACAGAAATTTCAGTTTGATTCACCAAATCACATGTTGAAGAAATTCAGGGCACAATCATGCACAGCACTGATTGCTATGTGTAAGTGCCATGGGGGCAGAGCATCAAGGCACATATAAACACAAAACATGCATGGTCAGTTGTAAAAGAAAGTAAAGTACATGCAATGACAAAGGTATGCTTTAGATTACAATGGCTAGTTCATGCTCAGATGTAACGTCTTCCATGCAGAGCAAACCGAAAAGACGCTTCACATAAAGTTGTTGTGCTTCTAGTTGTCAGATGAGGACATGTCATCTGACAACTAGAAGCAATCTGTACTTGGAACATGGGATCTATTGACATGTCACACCATGGACAAGTAATGTATGTACATCAACATCATGTCATGATGCTCAGTATCTTTCAGCCATACCACGTGATTGCAATGTAAACTGTGTGGTGTATCACATGTAACATCCAACCGTCTAACACCCAGTGTGTGGGGTGCCCTTCAATGACCATTTCACCTCTGTTCAACAGGAGATCAACAATTGACAGCTGCAGATGACAACACCGACCTGCAGAGCCAGTCTCCCCCCCCGGAACATGGACCCTCGGATGCAGACTCACCAAGTTCATCGGATGCGGAGGCCGAACCTGGCCCATCAGGACTGCCAGGGCGCACCACGTCCCAGGCCCCCACTGTCCCCACCACCACCACCTCAGCAACAACAACCACGCTGACCCCTGCTGCAACAACCTGTGCCGCCTCAACCACCACCACCAGTGCTGCCTACAACACTCTCCCTGCCTCAGAGGATTCCAACAACACCCCACAATCAGAGGAGGGCAGGGAGAGTCTGCAGGTGCGTCGAGTGGTAACGCCACAGGTCCGGGACAGCGGTGCAGGTGGGAGGTCAACTGGGGGACAAAATCGACAGGACACTGGGACCGAATCCATGGCCATCATCGCCAGAGTAATTGGGGCATATGAACAAAACCAGGGATACATGGGCCAGGGTCTGGAAGATCTGCATGAGCTCCGCCTGCTGGTGAGGTCCTTGGACACACGCATGGGCCAAATTGTGGACCTCATGGGCCAGCTTGTGGCGGTTCTGAGGGACAGTCTTGTGGCCCAAAAGACAGCTCAACCTCCCTCCAGTGGTCCGCAAGTTGATACTCCCACCACCTCATCTGCGGCCACAGAGAGGGGTGAGCTGGAACTGGATGACTCCTCAGACCCCGCTGAGCCCGCAGCAGAGGCCCCTCCTGGAAAAGGCAAAAGGGGCCATCCGAGAAACACCACGGGAGGATCCCGTGGCAAACCACCAGCCAAACGCAGGTCAAAGAGACAGCCATGATGGCACCTCTCTTCACCTTGACATTGACTATGTGGACTATCCTTACCCACACTGCCATGTTGATGGCTGCTGTCTGTTGGACTGTGTCACCTCATCAAGGTGGTGACTACTCTTTTGTCTCGTTTACCATCACTGACAACTCATTAATTCACCTAGCACCATTTTCTCATACATCACTTGTCTGTCACAAACACCCTTTGTAAATAAACACTCCTTACACACCTATGTCTTTGTGTCAGCTCCATGTTTATCACAGGATGTACAATGTTGACTCTGATTCCACTGTACCAGAAGCTCTGATTGTGACGAGGCATTGAGAGGGTGAAGGGACCTAGAAAGACACAAGGGAACAACATTTACTTGTCAGGTGATGCCATAAATGTAAAAAAATAAATGTAAATCCGTATTTGTAAAGCGCGAACTACTCACCCTTACGGGTCTCAAGGCGCTGGGGGCCGTCGTGGAAATTAAGTGAGCTATTGCCCAGAGTCACATGGTGCTGAGCTGAGCTGCCGCCGGAGATCGAACCGTGAGCCCTGTGCTCCGAAGTCAGCTGCCCTGGCCGCTGCACCACACCTCTCCACCACATGCCATCACAGCCAGTACACAACACTAGTCATCAAGCTACACAACCCAGCACACATTACAATGAGAAACAACACCAACATAGACGTCATGTGGCTGGTCATGACTACGCTGTGCCACAAACACCAGCCATCAGCACAGAGCCAACAACAGGCAGCAGTTAAAAAGGTCCCCTAGGCATTTTCACTACCATCAAAGACAGCAGACAATGGCACTGTTGTACAATGTCACTCACACTCAAGGGAAGTAGCGGTTGATGAGCTGTTGACGCAGGTCGACACCTTCCTCCTCTCCACTATCCTCCTCACTGGACATGTGTGGGTTTGCAGGCGGGGGCATCTGCTGCTCATCATCGTCCAGGATCAGGGGGATCTCCTTGCGCAATGCCAGGTTGTGGAGCATGCAGCATGCAACTACGATCTGACACACCTTTTGGGGAGAGTACATCAGTACCCCTCCGGTCCTGTCCAGGCACCAAAATCGAGACTTCAGAAGCCCAAAAGTACACTCCACCACACGACGTGTCCTCCCATGGGCCTTATTGTAGCGGACTTCACCCGGGGTCCTGGGATTCCTCAGTGGGCACAGCAACCAAGGCCGGTTGGGATATGCAGAGTCACCTAGGTGTGAGATACACAGACCAACTTAGTAATACAACTGTGGCAGAGGACAGCATGTCACACATACAGCACGCTACTTGACTCTGCGTAGTCACCCACAATCCACGCATGCTCCGGATGCAGATTTGCCATCAGCTGTAGTACGATGCTATTACGCAGGATGTAGGAGTCATGGGCTGATCCTGGGAATTTGGCACAGACATGGGAGATAATCATATCCTCCTGGCATACCACTTGCACATTGATGGAATGGGAATGCTTCCTGTTCCTGTAGATGTGCTCACGTGCCTGTGGTGGAACCAGGCCAACATGTGTGCAGTCAATGGCACCAAAGACATTAGGGATGTGGGCAAGGTCATAAAAATCCCCCTTCACAGCTGCCAATTCATGTCTCCTGGGGAAACGGATGTAGCTGTCCTTGTAGGTCATCATAGCGGACAGGACATCACGTAGCAGCATGCTGAACATTGGTTGAGACATCCCACCTGCGCTGGTCACCGTGTACTGGAATGAACCAGTTGCAAAAAAATGCAGGGCCGCCATCACCTTACATGTTGGTGTCAAAGCAGTTGGATAGGTTCTGCGAGGCCTCAGATGGGGCTCCAACTGAGCACATAGGTCCTGAAGGGTAGGCCGATCCAAACGGAATTTCCGTATAATGTCCACATCCTCCATGTCCGCAAGCAATGTGAATGGACGATACACATTTGGTCGCCTCCTAGGTAGGATGAAAGGGGACACATGTCAATTCAATTCCCCTCTGAGATGCGTCCAACATCTTACGTTTTGACTGACACAGCGCCAACAATGAATGGCCTGAAACTACAGCTTACAGCACAACTCACATGTAGAGACACCTTGATCTAAAGTAGTTGTACATGTGTCCAGTATTTACACAGTGAGTACCCCAAAACAGATTCAGACTATGTGAATGCCAAAAGGTACATTCCTACATCTTGTGTCACCAGCCCTGAGAGTAGTTGACACAGCACATGTCTGCAACAGCAACACTGCTGGCTTCTACGTAGCTGCTGTACCTGCCACACCTTCTTGCGTAAGTCGGACAGGGCACACATTACCAACACAATGAGCACAGTGTGTGCATAAAGATCAGGTATCAACATGGGTTCAGCCATCTACACAGTGAAATATGCACATTATGTAGTCAGTCCTTCATTACTGTGGGTTGCTTCGCCATCTCACACATTGACATGTGTACATATTTGAGAGTCCATCACACAACAGATCTGTGTACATGCACAACAACATCGTAAGTGACATGTGAGGGAGTACATGCCAATGCTTGTAATCCTGTGCACTGTCATGGCATGTGTAGTCATCAGTGAGTTAAATGTCACACTAGCATTGAATTACACTATCTGGTGGCATGATTCATAGTAAGTGTCTACTGTTCAATGCTGAGAACTGGCCATTGCCATTGCTACAGCATGATGTGTCCATAGGTGCCGTAAGAGTGCACCGCCACCGCAATCACGGCCATAGGCACCAAGGTAAAGATGCCTAATCGCGGCAGCAACCGGGGGCGGAGCTTGGCTCGCGATGGTAATGGCCGCTTGAGCCCTGAGCTCCAAAGCACAGCACAACAATCCTGCAACTATCCTCCCTCATTCCACCGTAAACGCCGCTACAGATAGCCCCGCCGCAGTCGGAAGGTCGGAGCATCACTGGCCATCAACTCCGGTCCTTGCAGCCCTTCCCTGCACAGAGTTCGAGGTTCCGTCTGAGCCGGGAAGAAGGGCTGCCGATCCCCGCGCTGCAGTAGGGCGTGGGGCGGAGCGACGTAATAGTGCGTGCGGCACAGAGGGCCGCGGAAAGACCGGTCTCGTTGCATCCTGTGGGCCGGCCTCGAGCGGAAGGCAATCAGGACCCACGGCGGGCTTGGGAACATAGGTACGGGACAAGAGAGAGCGTCTGAGCCGGCCATCGAGGGTGAGCTGAGGGCAAATTACTGGCGGCATCGGAGTGCTTGTCCCTCCCCCCCACAAAAAACTTGGCAGGATTATGAAAGTGCTGCAGGATAAAACGTAGGACCTCGAAGCCCGTTCGAGACGCTGCAACTTACGCATCACGGGCCTGCCGGAGACGACCCAAACTGGAAACATGGAACGCTTTGTGGAGAAGCTTCTGACCGACCTGCTGGGAGCAGAGGTGTTCTCGAACATGTTCGTGGTGGAAAGAGCTCACCGCTCCTTGGGTCCCCGACCCCAGCCATGTGCCCCGCCACGCCCAATCATCGCAAAATTATTGAACTATCGGGATAGAGACGCAGCTCTGCGTGTGGCGAGGGACAAACAAACGTTGCTGTACGAGGGGTCGAACATCTCACTCTACCCGGATTTCACCGCTCGAGTACAGGAGGCACGCCGACAATTCGTCCCCATGAAGAGGCAGTTGAGGGAGTTGGGGCTAGACTATGCAATGCTATACCCGGCCAAGCTGCGGGTGAACAGGCAAGGAAGATCACACATCTTCATAGACCCGAAGGCTCTGCAGAAGGCACTTAAAGACTGGAACAGGGAGCAGCGGCAGGACCCGGAGCGGCAGCTTCTGGACGAGGCAACTGGGGGATCATTGGAGGAACAAGACTGAGATCGATGCAGTGGCAGACACTTGATAAGTACTCTGTGTGCTGGGGGGGCGGGGAGGAGACGGGTAGTATGATGGTAATGTGTATATAATGCTGTGCTGAGGCGGACATACACAGCCACACCACTAAACAGGTCTCCCTCTAAACTGCATTTGGTTATTAGGTATATTGTGGTAGGAAAGTATTCGGAAGTCTCTTGTATAGCGTAAGCAAGGGCCACGGGGAGTGCCCGCCGGGAGGCCTGAGACTAGCTGATATGTGACACTGGGCTGCGAAATCACACGCTGACACGTCTTGCAATGGATGGCGGATTGGTGGTGGGGGCGATACTGGAAGGCTGTGCTGGGAGGTCAGGGAGGGGGACAAACTTGCACCGAAATTGAAGTAGGGAATAGAGCGACCTTCGCCCGCAAGTGATAACCACCACTACAGATAACTAAGTTGGGGGTGGGTGGCGGGAGGTGTGGGAAGTCCCTACACGGGATGCAGCGCGACCGAGTTGGGGGTGGTCCGCAGTGGGGGGAGAGGGGGGCTGGATCAGGTTTTCTTTTTGTTGTTAGGAGTTTAGTGAGGTCAGTATTAATGTCGGATATTACACAGCACACAAGTCACTCGCAGGACACACGATACTATGTTACACATGACAGACAGTATGTTAACGGCTAGAGAGGCAGCTGAGCAGAGACCACTAGAATCCCTTAGAGCATTAACGTGGAATCTGAGGGGCCTTAATGACCACCGCAAATTGCGCAAAGTGCTGAACTACCTTACCAGACACAAAGTAGACATTGCCTTCCTTCATGAGACGCACCTCCCACTGCAGAGTCCAATGATGCATTCTAGAGGCCTTGTGGGGAATGTCAACGCAGCAGGCTTCACGACTCATGCAAGGGGAGTTATGACATGGGCCAACCCCAGATCCGACTATAAGCTGCAACTATTGACGGCAGATACAGGCGGCAGGTTTGTAATTTCCCGTTGTCAGGGTAGGGGACTAGATTTGCTACTGGTCAATGTGTATGGCCCCAACTATGACTGCCCTGAGTTCTTCAACACACTAGCTACCACAGTGAGCAGACACGGGGCGGCACACGTGCTATGGGGTGGTGACTTCAACCTGGTCAGGAACCCGAGCTTAGACAGGTCGGGAGGGCCGCCGAGAAAGCCGGCGTCAGCAGTCAGAGCTGTAGAAAGGGCCATGATCAGCAAGGACCTCATAGATGTATGGAGAGAACTTCACCCTGTGGAGGGCGGTTTCACACACTACTATGCTTACTACAATCTACATACACGTATTGATTATTGGCTCGTATCATCACCTCTCATGTCCCAGATATGCACCTGTCAGGTTCTACCGCGAACTCTGTCGGATCACTCCCCGGTCCTGCTGATTTTGCCCACCCTTAGGAAGACTATTCCCCCATTTACATGGCGCTTCCCCCCCTTACTCTCTGTTGGACCCACTGTTTAAAGAAGCGATAGCAGAGGCGATAGAAATTTTTTTTGCTATTAATATAGGGTCAGTGGACAATTTTCAGACTGTATGGGAGGCGTTTAAGGTGTACATTAGGGGGGTGGCCATGTCTAAGCACTCCGGGGTGCTACGGGACATCAGACAGAGACTATCGACTCTGGAGCAAAAATGAGGTGATCTGGAGGCCAGTCAGCAAGCAGGAATAGATGGGGAATCCGCAGAGGTAATGAAGACACTGCTAGAGGAATATCATGAGGTGGCGGACAGCGAAGTGCAGCACTTGGGAAAATATGCCACAGCGCGCGCGTACGGGGAGGGAGATAGGCCGGGATCAGTGCTAGCTAACATCCTAAAAGCCAGACGGGATAGGACCTCCGTTACCGCGATTCGCTCGGAAGAGGGTGACTTACTCACTGAGGAGGCAGATATCGCTAACAGGTTTAAACGATATTACTCGGGCCTCTATGCTTCACACTTGTCAGGTATGGATGAGGAAATACTAACTTACCTGGAGCACATTAAGTTACCCTTTTTATCCAACACACATTGGGAGTTCCTATCTCTCCCCATAGAAAGAGATGAGATTTTAGAAGCACTGGCAGGAATGAAGGCAAACAGTGCCCCAGGGTCAGACGGACTCACAGTGAATTTTTATAAGGCTTTTATAGACCCTCTGCTCCCGCATATAAAGGAATTGTTCGACGATATGTGTGTAACAGGACAGATGCCACAAACAATGAGAGAAGCCATATTGGTGGCCATTCCCAAGCCAGGTAAACACCCGGAGGAATGTGGATCTTACCGTCCGCTTTCCTTGCTGAGCGTGGACACTAAACTGTTTGCGAAAATCTTGGCTACTCGGCTGGCCCTTTTGACCCCCGAACTAGTAGCCCCGGAACAGGCCAGGTTTGTCCCCGACAGAAACCTCACGTATAATTTGCGTACGATCTTTGGCACAATGCAACATGTCCGGCAGGACACAAAAGCAATTGCAGTCTTCTTGGACATGGAGAAGGCTTTCGATTCGGTGGAGTGGCCCTTTATGCGACAAGTGCTAACTAGAATGGGACTTGGTCCTGTCTTTTTGCAAATGATTGGGGTGTTATACAACGCTCTTAATGCACGGATCCGGCTCGGGGACCTGGTTACAGACGTAATCCCCATCACAAGGGGGACACGCCAGGGCTGCCCTTTGTCACCGACGCTATATGCATTGATTGCTGAACCCCTGGCGTGTGCGCTCAGGGAATATCATAGCCACAGGGGAGTCAGATTTCCCACCTACGAAATTGTAGTCTCCACGTATGCAGACGACACCTTGCTATATGTGAGAGATCCCGAAAACAACCTAGCCCCGGTCCTGCGAGAGGTGGTACACTTTGGGGCACTTTCGGGGTTAAAGGTCAATTGGGCTAAGTCCATAGCTTTTCCGCTTACTCAGTCCACTTCCCCATTCGAGATGGAGTTTCCACTGCAATGGTCAGATGACTCGGTTAGATATCTCGGCGTCAGGTTACACACAGATTCGGAAATTGTTTTTAGAGAAAATTATGGGACAGCAGTAGACAAACTGGAGGACGATGTCGAAACATGGATTGGGCTCCCACTATCACTAATCGGCAGGGTATCTATTTTGAAGATGGTAATGCTACCTAGATTCCTCTTTCTGTTTGCAAACATCCCGATAGTGCTTCCGAGCTCCTTTTTCGCCAGACTTAAGAAAGCGCTGGTGAAGCTGGCATGGGCGGGCAAGCAGGCTTGTGTCCAATGGCGAGTTCTCACGCTGCCTTATCATCTAGGGGGGCTGGGAGCACCTGACCTAGAACTGTATTATAGGGTGGCACAGGGGGCGCAGGCACACAGCTGGATTCACGGCGCGGATAACATACCATATCTCAAGCTGGAGAGGCTGTTCGCAGACCCTCTCCCTCTACCGGCCGTCATCTTTGAGCCGATCGACCACAGGACTGGCATTTTAGACTCCCTTAACTCGACTCGGCACGCATGGCATTGCTTATTGCAGCAAACGGCGGGGGCACTACTATATTCCCCGGAAATGCCTACAGAATGGGCGGCCTGGTTGGCCCCCTGCAGGTGGTACAGGCGCTTCGTGCGCTGGGCATCCACAAAATAGGAGACCTATTCTCAGATGGTGTTGCTAAAATGTGGGACGCAGTCACATCCACTGCAGTAACTCCTACTCCTCTGCAGCGTTTTCAGTACAACAGAGTGCACAGCGCATTGAAGCAGCAACTCGGGGATGACATGGACGAACCACCTGAGATCCGAGAACTATCGTATCTCATTAAAACGAAATCCCCACGCAAGTTAGTCTCCAATTTATATAAATTGGCCATGTCCCAGAGAGCCAACCAATACACCAAAGCAAGACTAGCCTGGCAGCGAGACTTGGACATCTCCATTGACGACGACATGTGGTCATATTGCTGCGCCAACACGAAGCGCATCTCTCTGCATGGCAAACATAGACTGATACATTTTAAATATATTAACAGAGTGTATTACACCCCGGAGAGATTGCATAGGTATGGCCTGCGAGAGGATGCAGCTTGCGAACGATGTAGCTACCCAACGGCGGACTTCATACATTTAGCGTGGGATTGCCCTGGTGTTTTTAAATTCTGGGGAAATATATTCCGAGAGATAAGTACCATTGCGGAGCTGGAGATCCCCCCTGACCCGTCGGTGGCGCTTCTGGGCTATTCTAGGAAGTTGCCGAAAGCTGCTCGCAGACTGGTAGATATGGGACTGTTGATGGTGAAACGTAGAGTAGCGATGTGCTGGCTGAGGGGACCTTTACCCACTGTACCACAATGGTCGCGCGACGTCCTTTACTGCTGCACACAATCAGAAAATTTTAGCGACCTACTACCACCGAGGTGCAGACCTAAGAATTTTTGGGGTCTATATACCACGTATCTAAGGGGCGGGGGAGGGGTGCGGCAGGAGAGACAGAGACAGGCGCAGAGGTGGGTGTCAGCACTTCAGCCTTATAGAGGTGTATGCAATTCTTGAGGGGCGGGGCGGGCCTTTCGGGTAGAGGGCCTTGCTGTGTCCAGATTAATAGGGGGACTGGAATGAAAAGTGCACATAGGTGGAGTACAAAGAGGATATCAGGAGGGATCTGGAGGGTATTGGCGACAGATTTAGAGCCTCATAGTCGTGCTAGTCCACAAGTTCTGGTGTCTCGACGCAAGTGACTGATCTGACACCTCACTGTGTGTTTGTTTTCTTTTTTTTTTCATAACAAAAGTGTTTTTGAGTTGTATACAATATTATTGACGCGCAGCGAACTTGCTTTGTAAATTGAGTGACAATGTTAATGGTACGCACAGCGCTGGCCGGCCCCAGGGATGTGGGAAGCGTTGCTTCGATCAGTGCCTTTAAGTACCAGTGTAGCCGGCCCCAGGGTTGTAGGCGTACTGCTGTGTATGTCAAAGAGAACTGGTCTAATAATAAAAATTAAAAAAAAAAAAATCGCGGCAGCAACCGCCTGGCCCCTGCGGTGTGGCACCGTCAATGCCCATGCCCCTACAGCCAATGGGAACCGCAATCGCGGTAAACAAATGCATTTTCAAAAATCATTGGATGCAATTGAAAGATGAACGATCGCGGTAGCAACCGCCTGGCCCCTGCCGTGTGGCACCGCCAATGCCCATGCCATTTCAGCCAATGGGAACCGCAATCGCGGTAGTGAAATGCACTTTTGAAACCCGCGGTAGGCGTGCACCACCACCGCAATCACGGCCATTGGCACCAATGTAAAGATGACAATTCGCGGTAGCAACCGCATGGCCCCTGCGGTGTGGCACCGCCAATGCCCATGCCCCTACAGCCAATGGGAACCGCAATCGCGGTAGACAAATACATTTTCGAAAATCGCGGTAGGCGTGCTCCGCTACCGCGGGGCCGGTCATTGGATGCAATTGAAAAATGCACGATCGCGGTAGCAACCGCCTGGCCCCTGCGGTGTGGCACCGCCAATGCCCATGCCCCTACAGCCAATGGGACCCGCAATCGCGGTAGACAAATGCATTTTTGAAAATCACGGTAGGCGTGCTCCGCTACCGCGGGACCGGTCATTGGATGCAATTGAAAGATGCACGATTGCGGTAGCGACCGCCTGGGCCCCGCGGTGTGACACCGCCAATGCCCATGCCCATTCAGCCAATGGGAACCGCATTCGCGGTAGTGAAATACAATTTCGAAAAGCACGGTAGACGTGCTCCGCTACCGCGGGGCCGGTCATTGGTTACATTTGGAAAAAGCTGATCTGGAACACCAATTGCAGCATCTGACTACCACTGAAACAACCCCAGGGGGCTATATATGTCTGTGAGAGAGCCACACATTTCCACTGCATCCAGACACTGCTGCCTGCCATTCTTCATCCCCAACTGCTGCTGTTCCTGTCTCTTGGACCCAGTGATGGCGAGAACTGAGAACATCAGGGCCCGTCCCTTCACCACAGAGGAGCTGGAGGTCCTGGTGGACGAGGTGCTTTCACAGTATGGGAGGCTATATGGTGCTCCTGATGTAATGGTAAGTGTTTCAGAGTGAAAGATGGCGAGTGCAAAGAGTGCACACATGAAGTTGATCTGCTGTAGTATGTGCCTGTGAGTGCAAGTTTGTGTGATACACTGCCAAGCATGCTGACTTCATGTCAATGTATTTTGTAGCCTATTTTCCATAGAGCCATGGCTGCATTTCAGGATGGGAGGGACATGCAGTGTTTTTGCAGCCATACAGTCACACTGCTGGTTTGGAAAGTGGAAGTCAGAACAGACATTGCCTGTGCTAATGGATGTCAGAGTCCATGAGCTTTTCACATGTTCATTTGTGACATTACAAATGTGTTTCGTCCACAGGGTATTGAAGGATGTGTGTCCATTTTTAATATTGCCACCATGGATATGTCAGCATCATGCACAAGATTGAAATGCCTGAGGGTGACACTCTTGGTGGAAATGCACCTATGACACATCATATTAATGTACTCCTGAAACATCCTCCTTCCCTTGTTTTCATTATGTGTACTGACTCGCATGTGTAGGCACTGTTTTCCCTCTCATATTGTACATGCATGTGAATGTTCTGATGGTCCACATTTAACCTCAGTGTGAGTCCCCCTGGCCTGCACAGATACTGCCCAATTTGCCTGGGACACATCAGTAAATGGATAGAGTGAGACATATGTGTTGTCTGCCACCCTATTCATCAATGTTCTGTCTTAGGCCTGTGGATTGCACAAGACAGACCTCATGAGAAGGGTGTGAGAATGTAAGATCATGTCCCTAAATGTGACCTCCATGACACAGTGATCTGAACACATCTGTATAGCTCTGCTAAGTTTGTGCATACTCCTGTACTGAGACATAGTGGTACATAACCCAGTGACACTGAAACTTCCTCTTCTTGTCTCCCATGCCTGCAGCTTAAAGTCCACCAGCGTAAGGCCTTATGGAGGGCCATTGCACGCATGGTGCGGGCTCTGGGTGTCTCCAAACGACGGCACACACACTGTCACAAGAGGTGGGATGACATCTGCCGGCTGAGCAAAAACGTGGCAGAGATGACGCTGGGGCTGCTCCCTCGGACTGGCAGGTTGGCACGCAGGAGCATGACACCACTAATGGCCCGCATCTTGGCAGTGACACAGCCAGAGCTGGATGGATGTTTGAGGGCCCATCAGCAGCAAGTTGCGGGTGAGTATTCTGCGAAGGGTGACTTTGGGTGTGAGTGACTGCATGTATCCCAACCCTGAGCCAGTGCGGAGCTCTGTGATGTTTCTAGTGTGATGCAATGGCTTGTAGGTGGCCTCTGTGTTGAGTGCAGCTGTCATGCATTTTTGCTACGTGTACTTTCTCATGTGTTTTGGATAATGGCCCTTGTCATTGCAAGATGAGATGTGGCCTTCTGACATCTGCTGCATTATGGGTGTAATAGACATCATTGGGAAGTGTACAGCAGTGTGCCTCATCTTACTGTGCTTTCTTCGATGTGTGCAGTGCCTGACTTCGAAATTGTGAGGACTACACATCTGACACCAATGTGCAACGGTCGTTGTGCTTCAAGGCACAACATGGTGGACATCTGTAGCTCATGGCCATAGTATGAGGACATTCTTGAGTCAGTATCTGTGTTGGCCCCTTAAAGTGACTCCGTATGTGACTGTGACAACATGTTGAGATGTACATCTATCTCACCTACAGACACATAGGTATGCTTACAGTAATCAGTATGTCAGGTTACCAGGAGGCCCGGGCCAGCTTTTTGGCTGTGTGAACATCACCTGGGTCATTGATGCCAACTATGCATGTTTCCATGCATCTTCTGAGTTTTGCATTAAGGTTGCACCTGCAGACTGCACAGGGTGGTGTGCAACATGGGGGTATCATGTTCCAGTTTTGTGCTTTGCTTGCATGTGATGTTTGTGAGTATGGCACCATACTGAACCTACGTCTCTGTCTTTTGCAGCATCTACCGAGGGCACAGAAGGACAGGGGACACACACCAGTGGTGAGGCACCTGGCACGACTGCTACACATGAGCACACTGACACTGATGTGACCAGCGCCTCGGAGGGGACAGGAGTGCCCTTGAAGAATCACGCCCAGAAACACCTACCTCAACATCATCTGACTCCAGCGGTGACTCCTCGATGTTGGCGGACCCAGGAAGTGGGAAATCTGCATCTTCTTCCACCACACATCGTCCAGTGCCCACCCTCCCGGCTACTACCACTAGTGCTGCCCGTGCCCGCAGCATTAAGAAGGGTAGAGTGTCCTTCACCCCAGGCACCGCTGCCCCTGCCCCTGTCTCCCCTGCTGCCCTCCGTGTTGAGGCGGTGGACCATTTGCGCCAGCTGTGTGTGGGTCAGACTACTCTCCTGAATGCATTGCAGGATCATGACAAGAACTTGGCACAGGTTGTTGCCTTCATGGAGGGGATTCATTCTGACGTGGGTGGGCTACACAGAACTGTCCAGTCTTTGTCCTCCACAGTGACGGCAACCATTCAGTTGTCACAGGCTCAGAGTCCAGCTCCAGTCCCTTCAGCAACCACCCTGCCAGTGGCAACATCTGACGAGAGTGACCACACACCACAGCCCTCAGGCTCCAAGTACTCAACACGCAGCACACAACAGCAGCACTCCAAGCAGACCAGAGCACAGACACCATCCCCAAAACAAAAACCAGGCACACAGGAGCGCAAAGGCAAAAGCCCTTCAGGTGACACTCCGGGCCATCAGGCCAAGAAGCAGGCCTCAGGCTCACATGCATCCAAATCAGCCCCATCCAAGGATACTCCCGTCCCCAAACCTGCTCCCAAAGACAAACACACAGTTGCCCTGCCTGCTGTGAAGCTGGTGCCTGCAAAGAGTCCACAGAAACAGATCTCCAAGGCAGATTCACCCACAACCTCAACTCCCACCCACACCCCTGTGAAGCTGGGACAGGAGAGCAATGTTGGGGGTTCACCTGGTCAACAGGAGATGGAGGGGAAAAGGCAATGCCAGCCCAAGCGTAACACCAGATCCAGCAAATCCCCACAGGGAGAGCCACCTGCACGTGATGCACCTTTGGTGGGGAGTGAGTCTGTTGTGCCCGCCCCACTTCCCACTCCTACCAAGACAATTCTTACCTATCAAATCCCCAAGAAGTGGAAAGGCAGCCCTCCACATTCTCCCTCACACACTGTGTCTCACGGCAGCATGTCTCCACCTCCCCGTGCCACCATGCCACCCGGTCCAAGCAGCCCTCCAGCTCACAAAGCCACTGATGCCTCTACCTCAGCTGCTCCTCCCTCTCCCAGGTCCAGTCCTCCAACTGGCCCCGACAAGCAGCCACCTCCCAGTTCAACTGACAGCCAGGTCTGAGGCAAAGTCCCCCTCCCAAACCCATCTCTCCCACAGCGGTGCCTGGACTGCCCATTTGTGACCCCCGAGCTGTGGTGAGTTCCATGGCAGTGTATGGTGTTACCCATTCCCTGTGCAGGTTCTCATGCACACATGTACATACTTTGAACTATGGACTGGCCACTGGCCTTGCTGTTTGTCACTTTGGATGCCCATTCCCTGTGCAGGTTCTCATGCACACATGTACATACTTTGTACACTGGCCTTGCTGTTTTATAATTTTGATGCCTATCTGGGTAATATGTAATAAAGACAGTTACTCCTGTTGTCTGCTTTGTCAGTGTCCTTGCTAAATGAAATGTGTTCTGGATGGGTATGGTTGCATGTGACACATGATCTGTATGCCACTTTAACATTGCAAATTGCTTGTTTTACTTTTTCTGAGTTTGCCAGAGGTGACAGGCACTTTTGTTCTTGTTGACTCTGAGGATTGAGGGTGCAATGATGGGTGTTTGTGATGATCTACTGTTATCCTAATCATTCTAGGGTCATGTTTGCTAAATCATACACATGTCATGTTATGCTGCAATACCACAACAGAGGTGAATCCTATCCACAGGATTACTTGCGAGGTGGCCAGGGTCCATCATATCAGTGTGATCTTTCTTGATGTGTGTACAGCAGTGTTGATGTGTGGTCATCTTGTGTAGGCCTGTCTTCCTAGTCACATGGCTACATTTGGATATGTGAACTTGAGTGGTCATACAGTGTGGATGGGCTGTCATTGTCAGTAGTGTTGATATGTGTGTGCCCCTGCTATGCCAATTGCACACATGTATGATCCAGGTAATGAGTGTCTGCTTGTTTCAATTGTCTACCATGTGCTTCAGATTGTGGGCACATGTAGGAGTTGTAGTTTGGGCACTGTGCCGTGTGTTGGTGTGTCCTTGCACTCCTGGGGGACACCTACTTGTAGTTGCTGTCAGTTATGAGTATACAGAGTGTGTGACTGCCAAGTATGTGTTGTGTTTTGTTGATCAGCCATGTGTCTTGTTACTGTTTGTGCTCACTGTGCAGACCTGCTCAGTCACACTGACATTATTTGTGAGTTTTATCATGCATTGCTGTCACTTGACCCATTTTTGGCTCCATGATGGTATGTGGTATGTGGAGTCATGCCATCCCCTATATGTGCTTCTGATGCCTACACATTGTGGGTAACTCCTCTATGTGTTTGTGTTCTGTGCACTCCTCACCTGTCCACTACTGACGTACACACCACTTCAATCTCATGTCTTCTACCCCATGGCTTGCCAGTGTGTGAGCCTCCCCACCACTTCATAGTGTGACACTATGCTGTGTGAGGCTGAACTGTGTACAGGACCAATGTGACACTCAGGACAGTTTCCAAATTGGTTGTGTGCCATTTTCTTCTACTGATTTGCTGTCATGGTTGCTCATGTGCAGTGCATATGTTTGAGCAGCACAGTCCTCTAGTCATGTTGTTTGCATCTGGGTTTCCCTGAGTTGTGCATCTGTGGGTGATGGGTAAGCTGTATGTGTGTTTGCTGAGGTTCTGCTACCCTTCCTGAGTGTGATGTTATGTTTGTGCTGTGATGATTTGTGTTGTGGGAGTTCATGGTGTGGCACTCAGATATGTGTGCTACTGGTTTGGTTGTTGTGCACACACTGCTTGGTGTGCATGCAGTGCTGTCAGTGTATGTTGCCTTGTACTTGCCTGGTGTGCATCCCCGTGATGTCCAGCTGAGTTTGCAATGTGATGGATTGGTCTGTGCATCTGTTGTGTGTTTGTTGTGGATGTATGCAGTGTTTGGCCTGTGTTGGCTCTTTATACTGGCAGATGCTATGTGTGTGTGAGGTTCTATTTGCATGACATTGTGTGTAAGTAGTTGTTGTTGCTGTGTGATACATTCAGATGTGTGTTGCAGGTGTAGTGCGCATTACTTGTGTGTCTGTCACATGTAGCAAGGTGGATTCTTGTTCCTGAGCTTGTTTGGAGTGCACACTAGTGGTTTGTCCTCCTATTTTGGGCCGGTCACTTGTCAGGATTGTGCATGTGCATGCTTGTGGTACACTGTGGCACCATGTTCACTGGATGAGTGATGTGGTGCCTCTGTCTGTGTTAGCTGATTGTCCCATTGATCCCAGTTGGTGTTCATGTGTGTTTTTTGATGATGCAATTCTTGTTTGTGTTGGGGTAGGGTGTCTGTGCATTGGCCCTGAGTGGCAATGTTGTGTACTCCTGTTCTGTCTAGGGTCACATTGCCTTTTCACTGTTTGGCTGCACATGTCTGGGCTTGTTGGACTGCTGTGGATGTTGTTTGTGTGCTTTGTGTTTGACAGTTGTTTTTGTGTCAGCATTGGTTCAGGCATCCCTGAGTGTGAGTGTGATGTTTGTGGATGCAGCACAGGGTGTGTGATTGGTTGTCAGTGAACTCACAGGACCTTATTTGCACCATTTTATGTGTTTCTCACAGGTGTGGAGTGTTGCAGGTGTGAGGTGCTTGGGTGAGGGGCATGTGTGAAGGTCCTACTTGTGTTTGACAGTCAGGGAGTGTGACAATGAGCCATGTGTGTTGTGCTGATGACATACACATGTCAAGTAAGTTGACACAGATGTGTGTCTGGTCACTGTATGACTTCAGACACTTTCTATCATTCCAGTGCCTGTGCATGGCTTGCCTTGATGTATCCCTGAGTTGTTGCACAGAGGTCATTTTGGTTAAATTTCACTCACTGTGCCACCCATGTCTGATTTGTTGGCCTAAGGGTGGTGTGATATGTTCCTTCTCTTGCATGTGATGTACAGATGCTATGTGGCTTGCTCCATGGTTTTCCAGCACTAAACACTTCCCTTTTGGCTGGGCCATTTCTGGTCCTCCATTGCTGCTGACCTCTGGTATGAGTATGTGGCTGGGTGTCAGTGTTGGATGCCAATATCGTGTAGGCATTGAATGATGATGGGGTTGGGAGACCATATCAAACGCTGCAGAGAGGTCCAGGAGGGCCAGAGTCATGCAGATGTCATCCGTGGTGGTGATGAGGGCAGTTTCAGTGCTGTGGTTGGGTCTGAAACCAGACTGAGTGGTGTTGAGGAGTTGTTGATTGTTGAAGTATTAGGTGTGCCGTCTGTTGATGATTTTCTCTAAGACCCACAGCAGAAATTATAGGAGGATGATCTGCATGTAGTTGGCGAGCGTTGAAGGGTCCATGGAAGGTTTCTTCACTAACAGGAGGGCAGTTGCATGCATCCAAGCATGTAGAAAGGTCACAGAAGAGGTGGAGGCATTGGGAATGGGTGTGAGCATGGCACAGATGGGTTGCAGTCCTCTGGAGTAGGGATGGTGGGGGCAAGGGTCCGATGGAGCTCCTGAGTGAATGGACTGCATGCTGGCAGTGGTTTCTAATGTGGTGAGGATGGGCCATGTGGCTAGCATTGATCCTTTGCATAAGATTGGGAGGTGTTTGGCAAAGTCTATTGGGTCCAGTTGTGGGTTGAATTTGCTGTAAATGGTGGTGATTTTGTTGCTGAAGAATTGAGACGGATTGTTTCAGAGGTTCTGCGAGGGGGGATGGAGTTGAGGTGATGGTTGGTGAGGAGAAATCCTTCACAATGGTGAAGATTTCTTTGCTTCTGTTGGTGCTGGCATTGATGCGGTCTGCCACAGTGGTTCATTTGGTTGTGCGGATCATTTGGTGGTAGTGTTTCAGGGCATATTTGAATGTGCTCCTGTCTGTATTCTCCTTGCTCATTCTCCATTTCGCTCCAGTTGTTTACAGTGGCATTTCATCAAGTCTGAGTTCTTCCATGTGCCAATTGGCCTGAGGTCTAGATCTTGCTGTATTAAGATGTTTGAGGGGGTACAGAGAGTTGGCTCAGGAGGTGCTCTAATTGTTGAAATTCTTGATGGCTTCCTCGACTCTGTTGTTGTTGAAGGTGGTGAATATAGGGCCCAGGAGGTGTCCACGATGTTGATAGGTCCCTTTACTCATTGAATGAGGTCCAGGCTTCCAAGGTCTTTGATGAGTGATTCTGAGTTGGGGTCGGAGTGGTGTTTCAGATGGAAGTTAGGGTCTCTGAGTAGGATGTAATTGCTAGTGTTGAGGGTGAGTGATGTGACGAAGTCCGTGATGGAGTCAGTGAAGTTGGTGCGCAGTCCCAGTGGTCTTTGGATGAGAATGCAGCTTAGGCTGAAGTTGGCTGTGACGTGGAGCTTGAATGACAGGTGTTACATGATGGAGGATGACATGTGCATGGAGGTGGTACAGCTGATGGTGTTCTTGTGGATGATGGTGATGGTGATTCCTCCTCCAGGCTTGTGAATTCTATCTTGCCTGGCAGACAGGAGGAATGGCTGTGGCGTTGTCGAGTGCCGATGCATGGTTCAGCCAGGTTTCTGTAAGGAAAAGTTGGTCCGGGGTGTTGTTGTGTAACAGGTTCAAGATCTCTGTGGCATGTTTGGTGAGGGAACCGGTGTTAAGAAGGATGTATGCGAGTGTGGAGTATTGTGTGATTGGTTGTGGGACAGTGTGAGTGCAAGAGACTGTGATGTTGGATGCTGTTGGTGCGGGAGAATGCTTCCTCGGCGCTGTGTGGTGTGGTGAGGCAGCAGCATGCGAAGTGGCAAGCAGGGGTTAGGGCACAGAGGGTCGCAGTGGGGTAGTGTGAGGATGGAGGAGGACCAGGGTTCCTAGAGCTGGGCGAGGTCCAGGCATGGATGGGCGCAGACAGACTTGACTTTGGAACGCCCGATACATGCATCTGCTACATTCACATGCTGTGGCCTCCATTAAGTAGGTCCTGGGAGGTGGGGAGGACTGATGTCAGTTTCTGTGCACATGGATGATCGGAAATCCAGTGATGTCACCTCCTGTGCACATGGATGATTGGTAATCCTGTGTAGATGGAGGCTAGAAATTTAGAGTTCAAAAGTGAGAAATGAAGGTTCAAAATGTATGTATATATCATGCCGTATAGGATACACAGAGCTGAAAGGTCTCTAGAAAAGATCTGATTGGCTGCCACCACATCAAGAAAGATCTGGCGGCAGTCATCTTAGAACTCAGGGACTCAGTCCCCTGTCATAGACTAAAGTGATAAAAAAATATAGGGGGCAGGGCAGAAATACTCTTCCCCCCTCGGACTGGTGGAGGTCCCAAAGGGTCCACCCTGGGGCCAAAAACTGAAATTTGTTTATCAGTGCAGCTGACACACAGAGGGTTCACAGATCCCATAGAAAAAAATGGTGGTCTCCTGTCTCTTATTCAAAATAAACCCAGGGTGGGCCAGGACCTGGGGGGCAGTGCACTTATATTTTGTGGGTAGTAGGGAACACTCTCAAACCTCCAGAGGCCCCGGGGACCCCACCCCACTGGAACTACAGTCCCCAGCCATAACCGAACGATACCTGTAAGTCTATTATCTCAGACAGTTTCCAGGAAACCAGCCCCCAGCCTTGGCACAGAATTTTCTGAACATGCAGCAGGAGGGAAACAGTGTTCACTGCATTCAACAAGGATTTCAGGGTCAGAGACCAGTACGTAAACAAGCACAGTTCTAGTTATTGGCAGCTATTAAAAGCAGTGGAATGAAAAGTAAAGCAGGGGCAAGGGCTGGTCATACCACAGAGTCATGCTTTTCAGACACTATTTATAGAAAGATACATTGGAATATTTATATTCCTACACCAGTGCGCGAGAAACTGTATTGTCCTCATCAACACAGGCAATCGTTATGAAGCTTGCCTATTATTGCACACATAATGGCATAAGTCCTCCATCTAGACAAAACAAATGTCAAAAACAAACAAGGATTGCAAAACTAATTAAAAAAAGCATGCTCCATGCAATTTGTGAAGGGTGTGCAGGGTGGATAAACAAAGTGGGGCAGCCAAAATTGGTCCATGAATGGCAGACAGTATACTAAATTTGTAATAAAAATAACAACAGTGGCCCAAAGTTTTTTTAAAGTCCACCAGCTGTGCTGCTGAATTCCAGTGTTGCAGAATATATAGGTTACCTAATCTTGATTCCACCTCATGGCCCTTTCTTCCACTTCACTTTTGCAGGTTCTTTTCGATTGCTGCTTTCCCTAATTGTCACTGGCATCCCATCTCAACATAGTTAATCATCTCTCCCTCAGACATGCCTGGCAGTCTCGGATGGGATTCACCAGGAATGTCCTTCACTGGTTCGCCTCATGCCTTCCCAACTCACACTAGTTTGCACCTCCAGGTTCCAAAGGAGCCCTATCACCTGCAGAGTCCCCTAGGGTTCCACTCTGACCCCTGTCATCTTTGACCTCTGTATGGAGTTGCTTGGTGCTCTTTTCACAGATCTTGGTGCTCTTTTCACAGATAACTTCATCAAGATTCATCAACATGCGATGATACTCAACCCTACCTGAAAGTGTCCTCTGCACCAGATATCCAACGCCTCAAACATTGTCTGTACCTCATCCAGACCTAGATATCCACATACCTGAAGCTAGGACAACATTCCTGTTATTTGCCAAGAACAACAATCAAGAAACAGTAGAAACCTTACTCAAAGACATGAACCTTGACAGCTTTGAGCCCCCACTTTTCCCAAATGCCAAGTTGGTTGAAATCACCCAGGACACCAACCTCACCCTTCTCAGACCCCCCACACTTGAACTCCTTAACGGCATCCTACATAACGCAGCACTTCTAATCCAGGTCCTTAAGAAATATGATCACCTTCATCCTGATGGAACTCCATTGGCTCACATTGCCAGCACCATCTTTAAAACCAGCTGCATCACTTACAAAACTGTAGCGACCAGCACCGCCTCTTATCTTACAGTCAAGCTCACCATCTCTGGTGCTCCTTGGCACATCCGCAACCTGCACACCATCAGACTGCAGACCAAAAACTATAAAAAAAGAAAACAAAAGGCAGAAGGCCTTTTCTATCTGTGCACCCAGGATCTGGACCAGCATCCAAGTAACCACCAGAACCTCCCCAACAATGCTCGAATTTAGGAAAATGTTGCAGAAGCACTCCTTTAAAGATCAATACATCACGATGCAATAACTGTTCACAGACCAGCTACCTCTTCTATCCCTCGTTGACTTTATGCCTGTTTTTGACCTCGTACAGTGCTCCACTGCCTTTTGACTAGGTTCGTGCAGTAGGAATACTGCATACAAACATACATACATTTACTCTTCCTCCTTGTAGCTCCCATTCCTACAATCTCCCTATTGTTCTGGAAAAAAAAGTTTGCATCACAAAATATGTGTGCTGATGCCCATCACCAACAACCACTGTGTTGTATTCTCTCCCTTAGCTTTCTTCATGCTGTGGCCTTATGCTGCAGCCTAATGTTCTAATGCTTCTGAGAATGTTCTACTGTTGCCTGGTTGCTTTGTTGTTGGGTTTTGCCTTATTCAAAAAGGCTTGTAGGGCGGTTGAAGCTGGATGCAGATCTTCCTATGTCTCCTGTCTGCCGTGTAGCTGTTCACCAATAAACTCATCGAAATCTACAACACTGTGCCTGGTTCATCACTACACGCTGTCACAAATTAAGCCGCACTGGGGCCTTACCAGATTGACAAGATAAACATTGACTATGCTAATGATTCATATATATGCTACTATACTATGTGGATATCCTACAAATCTGGTATGACTCCATGTTGACACAGTTGGCAACTCAATAAGAGAGGCAACAGAATAAGTGGGCAAACAGTGGTTAGTGGTGTTCTTGTCCAATGACAGAAGTGGGCCTGTCCAGTGCTCTGAGTGGGCCAGTGCCTGACAGGGCTGAGCCGCAGCAAAGGAAAACAACTGGCACTTAAACTGGAACTCATGGCCTCTTCTATTTCCACGCAAACTGGCAAAATTGAATGCTAGTTGCTTCTGAAATTTGATGTGTCATTTTCTCACTTTTTAACTTTAGAACTATTTTCCATGTGACTTTTAAACTGGATGGCTATTGGCAATCTTGGTTTTTTTCTCGAAACAATGTAATAGGGGCACTAGAGTTCCAAGTTTAACATAACCCACAAGCAGAAAACTATAAAAACTATGGACAATAATAGTGTCATTTGCAAACATTACAGGAAATTCGAAATAGAAAACTCTGCAGAGATCTAGTCACAATTTAAAGAGCAGTTGTGTAGGTTTGTATTAACCGCAATCCCTTTCCCTCTTTTCTTTCACCTTCATGGACAAACCATTGTTATTAAAGGTTGATGAACAGTCAACCGCGGTTCGATGACGCTTGTAATGTGGCCTTAGCAAAGTGCACATTCACACTCCCACAGCAAAGCACGTGGTTTGGTGGCCAATCAAACCCTGCTACTGCTCATGCAGGAGCATTCCAAAAGTTGAGGAGTGGCCTATTCTCAGTAGTATTCCTCAGGTGTTGTGCTCTCGCCCACCATCTATGGTCACCTCTGTCTCCTAGCTTGTCACCTGAACTTGAATATTTTTTCTTAATTTGTGTATATGTATTGTTACATTTCCCAATTACACTTTAGAGTACATAAATGGCTCTTCCATTTGGGTGGGGGTAGTTGTAGTACACCATTGAAAAGAATGTGGAGGATCTTTACTTCTACAAACTTTTAGGAACTTTTGAAACTCACAACAGCTCCATCTGAAGGGACCTTCTGAGAGATCCCTGAATGACCGATAATGTGCATGGCCAAATCTGGATCTTCTATCCAGGAACAAAGATGAAAAAAATTAAGGGGAAGATTCTGGGCGACTTACAATGTAGAATTGTAGTATCAGTAGTCATCTGAATTTATTTCATTTAACACCTCAAACGTCAGTACAACAGCTATCACTTTACTGTCTGAGGATGAACTAACTTTTTCTAATTTCTCATTTCCATCTCTGATTTGTACACATTCCAGAACTGTAATCCTTCAAACGTCCAGCACATCACTTCTTTACAACATCCTTATAACTTTACAAAGAAAAGCAAAAATGTACGGAGCCAAATATTTTGGCTTTGATGTTGTAAAAATAGTCAAACACGCTGACCTAGGGCATAGCACAGGTATAGTTTGGGCAATCTTCTATAATGGTGAGGTTTCCTTACCTTAAAAGGGCACTGTCTCTAGCAGAGGTAGTACGAAGTACCCCTAAAGCTTCATGTTACAACTGCTGCCTGGCCTCCTGTCCCACAGCAGAACTTGACACACACCTCCAGTGCGGCACCAGGTCTCGTCCACCCACTTCTTCTTCAGTGTATCCCCAGTTTCACATACTGATGACACATTGAAGGGTCACACACACAGCTCCGACAGAACATGTGGGTGCTCAGGGTCCTGTCACAAGCTGGGGTTGGACCTAGCTCACTTATCTCTTCTTGGTCTCACAGTTGGACCTCTGGAGCCAACTGGGATGGACCATCCTGCATCTTCTACAAAATGGCCTCTTTCACTATCCTACTCACCAGAGGCCTAAACATGAACTCCTGTGAAGCCTTAACATTGTCCCAAGCCATGTGCAAGAATAAAGCCAAATATTAGACACAACTCATTCCCCCAGTCCCGGGGATGCTGGTGGGCCACCATGAAGTACCGCTCTGGTCATGTCACAGGGGTAGGCCAGAGTCACACCAGACCATCCCAAACAACTCCACTGTTATATTCCATATAGGTACCCTATATAGGCTCAGGTAACATTGCAACCTTTCACCTATATTCTTCCCTACATTACATACATAACGGTTCTTAGGGACTGACCTTTTACCTAGATACGACACTGCATTCAGAACGCGGGCTTTTCCCTAGTTCGAATCTCATACATTATGCATGAGGCTTCTTGGAAGCACAGCAGGACTAATATCTCCTGTATAATATCTCTGTATAAAGTTCAGGCCCGATGTCATCCTTTAGGCCGACACAGTAACACAGCAAGGTAGGACCCCTGGGGAGACCTAAGGGTATATATACATCACATCTTGCTCAGAAGGACAGAGGAGACCGAGACTTCCCGGCTGACACACTGACCAAAGACGCTGAGGTTCCTGCATGCAGACGCTCCAGCTCGCAGTGGTCTAACATCCCTCGCGGGGTGTCCAACTCGAGACCAGGACGGGGTCCCATATTCTCTCATTCTCAGGTAATGGGGTTGACTATATCCTAGAGGGATTCTTGGCATAACACCTACACCTACACAGATGCTAGGTACATTTAGGTACATCTGGTTAGGGAGGCATCGTAGGAGTACGCACTCTTTATCATGTGTTTTATGTACTTGTATATATTCATGATTACTGCAAGACGGTAGAACTTTACCATCCCTTTACTTTCGTAGTACTTCTAATCATATATCTCTGCTACTGTCTAATGGTTGTTGCAGCTCATCTATTCTACACTAGAATAACAACTGTTCAATAAATTCTTATTGAAAACGCCCAGCCTTTTTATTCTGTGTATCCCTCTGAGACAAACTAAGGGGCTGATTACGATGGCGGGCGGAAAACCATCCCAACCGCCGTGTTAGCGGAAATTAACCGTCCGCATGTACAGCGGGAAAACCGGCGGCCAGATTAGGATGAACCGCCAGAAAACTCCGACCGCGGCGGACGGATTCCACGAAAGACCGCCGGGAGCGTGCGGAGCAGGTGAAAATCCGTCCACGGCGGTCGGATTTGTTGCGGAAAGACCCAAAACCGCCACACGGCCAGCGGATTGACCGCACGTTAAATTAGGATACCATTGCGGTGACAGCGGAACGATCCGCTGCATCCGACCGCCGCAATCGCAACTATATATGAATGGGAGAGCCGGCGGAAGGGCTGTTGTATTCCGATCACCGCGGTCGCTCCAGAACAGTAATGGCGGTCGACAAAAAAAACACACAACAGGGCTACCAAGTGTACCCATTAACCTGGCTCAGCCTCAAAAAACACCTAACACACCCCAATGACACATCCCCATGGCAAGTAAAAAAATACAAATCCCAGGTCAACTCACACTACACACCTGACATCAATACTCCATTTAGACACACCCACATAGCTGAGTATAAAACCAGCCCCTTCCCTGACCATAATCCTTTGCTCAACTCCACTACTGAAGGAACCAACCCCACAGCACAAAGGAGAGGCAAATCACCACACATCTCACCAGCACAACCACACACACACACACACCACACACATCACCACCACCACCTTCACAACTGCACCTTTCACACATTTGCACAACATGTCACAGAAGAAAATGCCCAAATTCACTGACAATGAGTTGTCAGTGATGGTAGATGAGGTAATCCGAGTAGAACCACATTTGTTTGGAAACCTGGTCCAACAGACACCATTAGCCACCAGAACGCAAATGTGGGCAAGGATAGTCAGCAAGGTCAATGCAGTAGGGACCATCCCGCGCTCCAAGAAGGAGATCATGAAGCGGTGGCATGACCTCAAGAGCAAGGTGAAAGAGAAGAACAACAAGAACCGTGAGCTGGCTCAGAGGACTGGTGGTGGCCCTCCCATTCCACCACGAACATTCACTGTATGGGAGGAGAAGGTGCTTGGCATACTGCATCCAGAGAGTCTCACAGGAATACCTGGGGGAGTGGAGGCTGGTAAGTACCAACAAGTGTCTACCATTACAATGCCATGTACTGTCTTGCACAACTACAAAGCGACACCTCCTAGGCCCAAATGCATTCATGTGCACCACACTCTCCCCAACAGTTGTCTCACAGATCCAACATTCACTCCCTCTGATTCCCCCCAAAGGTAGCTAGCAACATTCCCATGGGGGCATGTGTACAGGCAGCCAGCACTACAACTCCCACCAGGCCCCCCTGTCCCAAAGCTGAGCCGGATGGTACACTCCACCCCACACCCTCAACCATGTGGCAGACATTGTATTTCACTCATCAAACTTACAGGTAGGTAGCCATCTCATGCTCTCTTGTCCCACCGCTGAGCAGGATGGAACACTCCCCCATCCAAGAGCCATGTGTAGCCATTCCCTTCCTCTGTTCCACTTCACAGGGAGGCAGCCATCTCAACAGGGAGGGGGGTTTGTGGATAGGCAGCCAGCACTATAATTCCCACCAGACATCCTTGTCCCACAGCCCAGCAGGATGGAACACTCCCCCCCAACCATGTGGCAGCCATTGCATTTCACTCATCAAACTTAGAGGTAGGTAGACATCTTAACAGGGAGGGGGGTTGCTCACAACAAACTCACAGGGAGGCAGCCATCTTAACGGAGGGGGTATGTGGGTAGGAAGCCAGCACTACAACTCCCACCAGGCCCCCCTGTCCCACAGCTGAGCAGGATGGAGCACTCCCCACACCCACAACCATGTGGCAGCCATTGCATTACTGTTACTTGTAGTGACCCCTGACGAAGGGCCCCAGTAGCCCGAAATGCATTGGGTTTTAATAAACACTGCTTTTGGATGAACAAATGCGTCTGTACGTGTTCTTGAAGAGAGGTCCGGATGGGCACATCAAGAATATGAGAAACCTTTGAAAAATGGCATCACCCTGCGTGTGGAATAAAATGGATTTAAGTGAAAAGATTGAATAAGAGAATGATTACACGGAATGAAATTGGAGAAACATGGTTAATGATAAAAGAAAGAAGCAGCAGAAAGCTGTGCCTTTGGGTTGGGGCGAAAATGTCACCCCAAAAAGATAGCCACTGCATAGCCCCATCAAACTCACAGGTAGGTAGCCATCTTATGCTCTCCTGTCCCACACCTGACCAGGATGGAACACTCCCCCATCCAAGAGCCATGTGCAGCCATTCCCTTCCTCTGCTCCACTTCACAGGGAGGCAGACATCTCAACAGGGAGGGGGTTTGTGGGTGGGAAGCCTGCACTACAACACCCACCAGGCACCCTTGTCCCACAGCTGAGCAAGATGGAGCACTCCACACACCCACAACCATGTGCCAGACATTGCATTGCTCTCTTCAAACTTACAGATAGGTAGCCATCTCAACAGGGAGGGGGGTTTGCACACAACAAACTAACAAGTAGGTAGCAATCTCAACAGGGAGTAGGGTTTGCACACAACAAACTAACAGGTAGGTAGCCATCTCAAGAGGGAGGGGTGTTTGTGGATAGGCAGCCAGCACTACAACTCCCACCAGGCACCCTTGTCCCACAGCCCTGCAGGCTGGAACACTCCACCCCCAACCATGTGGCAGCCATTGCATTTCACTCATCAAACTAACAGGTAGGTAGCCATCTTATGCTCTCTTGTCCCACTCCTGAGCAGGATGAAACACTCCCCCATCCAAGAGCCATGTGTAGCCATTCCCTTCCTCTGTTCCACTTCACAGGTAGGCAGCCATCTCAACAGGGAGGGGTGTTTATGGATAGGCAGCCAGCACTACAACTCCCACCAGGCACCCTTGTCCCACAGCCCAGCAGGATGGAACACTCCCCCCCCAACCATGTGGCAGCCATTGCATTTCACTCATCAAACTAACAGGTAGGTAGCCATCTTATGCTCTCTTGTCCCACACCTGAGCAGGATGGAACACTCCCCCATCCAAGAGCCATGTGTAGCCATTCCCTTCCTCTGTTCCACTTCACAGGTAGGCAGCCATCTCAACAGGGGGGGTGTTTGTGGATAGGCAGCCAGCACTACAACTCCCACCAGGCACCCTTGTCCAACAGCCCAGCAGGATGGAACACTCCCCCCCCAACCATGTGGCAGCCATTGCATTTCACTCATCAAACTAACAGGTAGGTAGCCATCTTATGCTCTCTTGTCCCACCCCTGAGCAGGATGGAACACTCCCCCATCCAAGAGCCATGTGTAGCCATTCCCTTCCTCTGTTCCACTTCACAGGTAGGCAGCCATCTCAACAGGGAGGGGTGTTTGTGGATAGGCAGCCAGCACCACAACTCCCACCAGGCACCCATGTCCCACAGCCCAGCAGGATGGAACACTCCCCCCCAACCATGTGGCAGCCATTGCATTTCACTCATCAAACTAACAGGTAGGTAGCCATCTCAACAGGGAGGTCAGTTTGCTCACAACAAACTTACAGGTAGGTAGACATCTTGACAGGGTGGGGGGTTGCTCACAACAAACACACAGGGAGGCAGCCATCTTAACAGGGAGGGTGGTTTGTGCTTTGGAAGCCAGCACTACAACTCCCACCAGGCCCTCTTGTCCCACAGCAGAGCATTATGGAACAACCCCCCCAAACATGTGGCAGCAATTCCCCTCAACTGTGTCACAGAGCAGGTAGGTAGACAGTGCATGCACCCTGCCATTACTCTCGAAAAGCATGGAGCAAATTACCACACTAGCCCTCACATGTCAGCCAACTTGGCATAGATCCAATAGCCACTTCCTTTTTTTTTTTTTTTCAATTCAGAAAAGCAGTAAGTTCAATTCATCCAAAACTCAACACATAATGACCAGGTACAATTCATCGGTTATCCATCTATACAATACACTCATATATAATTATTCAGCCATAATTTGCTTCCTGTCAGTTTATCCTACCTATTATACACAGGGAAGGGAGGCAAGGAAAGAAAACAACAAGAAGAAAAAAAAGGGGAAGAAATGAATGTTTAAATACAGAGATATACACAAGGCTAACTAAAAACGAAAACACCTTTCAGCTAAGCTTATTAGTTCTATTTTCCTAATTCCCATCTTACTCCATCAGAAGGCCCCATACTTGGCGACCCCTTTTCTTCGCTCTCCTCCCTTTACATTTATACAATGCCTTCTCCAGATTGTACACATGATAAAGTCAAGCATACCACTCCTGGAATGTCGGCGGATCTACATCTTTCCATTTTGTTGCGATCATTATACGAAGAATGGCCGTTACCATAAAACAGAAATATACTTGGGTCAGTTCCATCTGCAAGCTTTCATCAAAGCCAAGTAGCACCATTGTTGAAGTTAATGGGACTGGCCGCCCTGTAAATTGATTCAAGAAGGTTTCTATCCCCTGTTTCAAAACAATCAGTTTGCTGCAACCGGAAAACATGTGAACCATATCAGCCGGACCTTGACGACAATGTTAGTCTCCTGCCAGGATTGGGGCGGACTCCTGCACCGCCAGGAACAGGTCCAGCAACAGGGGAGCCAGCTCCATCTGTAGAGCTTTATAGATCTCCATTGGGATCCCATCTGGGCCGGCTGCCTTACCATACGCCGTTGCCTGGAGTGCCTCAATAACCTCATTCAATGAGATGTCTTCTTCCAATTCTTGGATAATTGGGGGCATGATATTGGTTCCCATACCTACTGTTGTTAACAAGTTGTCCCTGGAGCTATACAAGTCCTCGTAAAATTCAGCGAATGTTTTTACAATATCTTGGGGCTCTGTCACGATTTTACCATCCTTCCTCTTTAATCTTGAAATATTGTTTACTGCCGCCCTCTGTTTCAATCGGAGTGCCAAATGTTTCCCTGTCATCTCCCCATATTCATAATTATCCCTGGCCCGAGTTTGAAATATTTCAGCAATTTTTTTGTTGTAAATTCCGTTAATTTTAGCCTTAGTACTTATAACTTTTAGTTCTAATTGATTTTGTAATTCCTCCTGCCTTCTACCAATAGATGCCATATGCTCTTCCTCATATTTAGAAAGCTCCACCGTAAGTTGCTGTAGTACCTCTCTCTGTTCCTTCCTATGATGCCCCCCGTAGCTAATGATTTCCCCCCTAAGCCCAGCTTTGAACGCGTCCCAAACAATTTCTCTCAAGGTGCTGAATCTGTTCATATCATAAAATTGCCTAGTCCACCCCCTGTGTTCTATAAATCCCTCAGTGACCAAAAGTTTTCTAGCAAAAGACCGTTTTGTGAAAGATCTCTCGTGCCCCTGAACCTCAATTTCCAACATCAGTGGGTTGTGATCCGACAGGACCTTAGGTAATTTCCTTATATTAGCTCCCTCTTTAAGAGAGGCGGAGACAAAAAAATAGTCAAGACTGACATACTTCCTATGTGGGCATGAAAAATAGGTATACCCTGTGTCCCCAGTTTTTTTATAAGCCCTGATGGAGCAGGGTAAATGAAAAAATGTTTAACCTCCTAATATTTTCGTAAAATAATTAATAACCATGTTCGTTTAAGTAAATAACCAACAATGTATGTTACATGTTAAGGGTTAAAGGTAACACGCTATTCCGTGTGCAAAATAATCAACTTATAATTGTTTACGTGTCTAACATAACATAATATTTGCGTACTAATTAAATAATAAATGCATGATCCGTGCTTTTAAATAAAACGTGTAGTTGCAAAATAAAGCGATGGTAAGTAAGGGACAGCTTTATATGTTGCTTTTTGCTAGGTAATACCTCATTAGGGTACGTAGAAAGACGGGAGGGAAACGAAAGGGTTTATATTTCTTTGTTTTAACAATATTTTGTTTATCTTTGAAAATAGTGCGCTTAGGCCTGTTGAGCAGAAATATAAAATGGCACTGTTGAATCTAAAATGTAGCAGAAAAAGATACAAATTGGACTGATCGAAACGGATGAGCAATGACATAAACTGTGGGAAACGATGCAAGCATGGACATTCCACAAGGAACTGGTTAAGACCAGGAAGTTTGATTAAAATGTATATGGGCCTGAGTTTTGACCAATGAGAAAGAATCACGCCATGAAGATGCAACATTTGATTCAGTAAGCTAGAATTAGGGTATAAGAAGACCTACTCTTGGTGGGAGGGTTAGATGCTGGAGAGTTGCTGGAGAGTTAGTTGCTGGAGAGCAGATGCTGGAGAAGTTAGATGCTGTAGATGGGTGAAGTTGCGGTTGCTGATGCTGACGAGCTGATGCTGCTGCTGCTATTTTTTATTTTCCAGTTGAGTATAAGATGCTGCTTTAGGAGAATTTTCCTGATAGATTTTTCATTTAGAACTATTAGAGTTTTTCCAAGACAGATAGATTGATCTTTTAGAGTTCTAATATGATAACCTTATTTTTCCATCTAATAGATATGTATTGCAATTTCAATTTATTCTTATATTGATGATAAATGTAATGATCTGAATAATAAGCTTAACCTCATTTCTTGCATCAAAACTTTATATAAATTTTATTATTCTTTAAACAAATGACTCAGTGATTCTTTAGCCCAATGATTAAAATGAAATGTTAAAGAGTTTATTGTGATTGAGCTGGTCTTAATCACCATCAACTGATTCCTACTAGTTGGTCCATCGACCAATGAGCGGAATACCTTAAAGCAAATGAGAAACATTATGTCATGTTAAAAGAGGTATCCCGTCTCCTTCCAGCGGATCGTTTTTCTCCTAGGTTATTGACGGAGGAAATCCAGGGAATAAATGAGTAAGTGAATGTATATGCGGTGTTATGGGCCCCACCGTCATATGGATATAGTGTGTGTGTTGAAGGAGTAATTGCACCTGGATGACCGAAGTATATAGGAGAATAATTTTTATTGTTAGCGCTGGATCAGATTTCTTGGTAGCAGAGTTATGGTTACTATAGATTAGTTTGGTGATTATTGATTATTGATTATTGATAAGTTCATGTCTAACACTTCTTGTTGAGTCGCGTTATGTTATATGTAAGTTTTCACGCTTCCGGGAAGTAGGAAGTGGAACACGTGTGGCAAGAGAAGTCACATGGAATTGTGCATTGTCTGAGTTCATTTTAGTGATAACACAGGTTGTGTTATGATAGGGACATTTTCCGTATAAAAGGTGTGTAAATGAAAAAGTGATCGGTTTTCTTGTGAAACTTTGGCCTTAATTCTCAGGAGCAGTATAGTCTCCACATGTGTTTTATCCGCAGAGAAACGGGTTTACCGCTTGCTTGAAAGAAGGGTAAGGTAGAGGGAAGTGCTACTTTATCGGCGAAAAAGAAAATTCTGTGGTAGGGTAGAGGTAAGCGCTGCCTACTGGAAAATACAGAGTTCTTGTGTAAATGTCCAAAGCTATCTCTTTGGTTTAGCGAATCAGACAATGGAAATGTGTTTTAAATGTTGTAACTAACGAAGAATTGTTGAAAAAGAAATTGCCGATAAATTTTGTAAAGGAGGGGTCAAGAGCAGAAGTGACGTAGACAAGAGTCGCACTGGGATTGGACAGTGCGTTAGTCACATGGAAACAGGAGCAGAACTGACGTAGACAAAAGCCGCGCTGGGATTGGACAGTGCGCCGTAGACAGAAATCGCTCTGATTGGAGCTTTGGTGTGAGTCGCACTAGTATTGGTTGGAATAACGCATTAGAGAACAGTGTTGAATTGCGGATCATTTAAGGAGAAAAGAGGTTGTGGATCATGTCGTACTATGAGTATGGTAGAGAGAAAACGTCATGGATAACGAAAGTTAAGAATTTCTTTAAGAAAGACAAAAAGGTAGTGACTAGAGAGGGACAAATTATTCCTCCGCCGAAATCACCAGCTTCGCATATGATGCTGAAATATGGATATCATACATGCATATGGTTAGAAAATTGGACAAAATATACCAAGAATGATGGAGCATTGGCTTTCCATGAGAATGGTTCAATTAATGTAGCTGTACTACGGAACTTGAGAGAAAAGATGGCAATGTTAGAACCTAGACTTAGACCGACACAGTTTGAAGCTTTAACGGAATGGGAAGATGAGATGTATGAGCGAGAGAGATTCAGAGGATTAAAGAATCATGAGTTTGTGCCTGGAAGGTTATGGGGAGTAAATCATGAGGACAGAATAAAGCGTTGGAGATATGCTAACATGACAGGAGGTTTGTTTCCAGCTTTTACAGTTGAGGAAGAAGCAAAGAGAAAGTGTACAGAGAAAAAGAAACATTTAATGGTAGAAAAGTATGTGTATGGTGGTAGTGAAACGGATGACGAATTGCTGGAAGATATTTTAAACAGAAACCCACCTCCATACCAACAGACTTCTGCGGTGGTGACACCTAATGCACCGCCAATGGAAACTGGGAGGAATAAAAATCCCGAACGAAGAGATGAGACAAATAGGTCACAAGATCAATTAAAAACTTCACAAAATGAAGAGATAGAAAGGGACAATGCAACTGAATTAGCAAAAACGACAAGAGAATTGACTGAGAAAATAAGAGAATTGACAAAGAATATGGAAGCTGTAACTGTACCAGTAACGATAGGTCCAGTAATGCCAATTTTTGAGAATCAGAAAATTGATGAACGTTCTTTAGTGATTCCCATGAATTCACATTTGCAAAGAAAAAGAGAAGGGATGGAGCTGAATAATGAAGGTGCACACAATTTGGCTAGTACCTATAGACCAAGCCCACCTACTAATTTGACGATAAATGAGAATGAGATTAGGAGAATGCCTATGGTGACGGAGTCTGCATCAGGGACACCAGAAAGAAGTAGCAATTGGATAGAATTAAATAGTACGCCTGTAGGTCCGACTCCAGATGAGTTAAATGAATGGATGAAAGCGCTAAAAACAAAAGAAACGGAAGAGAAACCATTAGATGTAATTAGGTTGAAAATAGACATGGAAGAATTGATTTTAGGAACAATTGGTACAGAAAAATTAAAAAATTATCAGGATGATGAGATTATGTTTTTGTGCAAAAGTCTTACATGGAGAGCTAGAAATTTACATGACAAATTGGAAGAGACAGCGAGTGAACTGGGAGTAGAGTTTGTAAAAGTGAGAACATTGCAGAAAGAATACAGAGTAGATTTTTGTGAGAAAGATATAGAGAATTTGAACACATCAGGAAGACTGACTCAAATAAAAGAGTTAATTGTTTTATTGAGAAAATGGGGTGATGTGGATAGATGGAGAAATAGATGGTCGAAAAGGAATGAGAAAACAACAGATAAAGCATCTTTGGCTTTTGCAGTGACAGATAAGGAACCAGTTGTAAGGGAGTACCCGATGAGAGAAACTCCAGGTGGTAGTTATGTGCATGTTCCATGGACCAGACAGGATATACTGTCATTTACAAATGACTTCCCAAAGTTGAGAGAGAAGCCAGTAGAATGGTACAGACAAGTGGAAAGATTTGTGAAGGTTTCAAAGGTGTTGTGGATAGATCTGGATGGATTGTTTGATATAGTAGTGCCAGCTGATTTGTGGACAGAATGTAAGATTACTATTGATTGGCCAACTGTAGAATATCCAAGGGACGCTAAAACAGGAGCGCCAGGACCAGAAGTGATGAGGAAGTACGACCAAGTAATTACCTTTTTGAAGAATAAGATTCCACCTAAAGAAACTGATTGGGTAAAAATAGACAGAACAACTCAGGAAAGTAAAGAATCAGTGCACGCTTACTACGAGAGATTGTTGTTGGTTTTCAAACAGTACAGTGGTTATGAGACACTGAATGAGAAGGATATGAGTCATTTTGTATATATAGGTTTGTGTATGGATTGAAACCAGAAATAAGTGAAATGATTAAGCAGCATATGATTTGTTGGCAGAATAGCACAGTGGATGAGGTTTTGAGATATGCTAAGTATTGCAGTGATGATATTGAGAGTAGACAGTGTAAATTGAAAGAAAAGGCCATGTGGGTGCAGGTGAAAGTTGCAGAGAAGCAAGAAGCTCAATTGAGTAATACTGGTAATGAAACAGGACAGGTTAGATCCCGACCTAATATAGGTAAAGGAAAAGGACAAATGAGCATAGATGAGGCAAAGAAAAAGTGGCCATGTCACAACTGCGGAAAGCTAGGACATTGGAGAAACGAGTGTAAATTTCCTCCAAAACCTAATGTGGAAAATCAATCATTAAATTCACAGGTGCAGAGTGAGGTAGTTACTCAACAAGGTCAGGTGCCACAACCACCACTTCCCAAGAGTGTTAACCAACAGAAATACAGTGCAGAAACAGGATTCTACGGAGGAGAACAGGTAACACAGTTGCCGCGTGCAGCTGCAATTTCTCAATATTGGTTACGACAGGATGAGGATGACACGGATGAAAGTTTCTGACGGTGCCTAGGAGAGGGGAAGAGTGTGTGCTTGGCGCAACTCTAGAGGTAGATCAGTCTGGTCCATTTGTGGATGGAGAAGTGAATGGTGCAAATGTAACATTCCTTGTTGACACTGGAGCTACCCGTTCTACTGTTAGGTCAGTGGAAATTCCAAACCTTCCTCTCTCAGGTGAACATATCCAAGTAGTTGGAGTTTCAAATCAGCAAATTAAAACGCCTCTTACTAAATTAGTGGAGGTAAGAATTGGTCCATTTAGCGAAATGCACCGATTTGTGGTATGCGATTGTAGTCCCGTGAACCTATTAGGACGCGATTTATTGTGCAAGATGAATTGCACTATCTATTGTACCCCAGATGGAATTGCATTTCAGACTCCAGATGAGGATGTGCTGTATAAAATGACAATGGTGAATTTAGAACCAGAAGTAACTGATTTGTTTCCTGTATTTGATGCAGAGAAAATCCCAATTGAATTGAAAAAGACAGTGAAAGAAGAAGTGTGGGACTTTACAGGAGAGGATGTAGGATTAATGAAAGGAGTAGATCCCGTTAAAATAACAGTGAAAGAGGGAACGAGTTACCCAAATACGCCCCAGTATAAATTGACACCAGAAATAATTGAAGGAATAACGCCAGTAATAAATAAAATGATTGAACAAGGGATTCTAAAAGAAATCATGAGCAGTCCATGTTATTCGCCAATAATGGGACTGAAAAAGCCAAACGGAGCATATAGAATTGTACAGGATTTGAGGAAGGTAAACAAAATTGTTGTGCCTTGTTGCCCAATAGTACCGAACCCTGCTGTGATTCTATACCAGATTCCACGTGAAGCAGAATGGTACACAGTAATTGATTTATGTCATGCATTTTTCTCTATTCCATTGCATTCAGAAAGCCAGCCATTATTTGCGTTTAGGTTTGGAGAGCGTATTTTGGCATGGTGCCGAATTCCTCAGGGGTACACAGAAAATCCCTCAATCTTTAATCAGATTCTAAAGAAATCGTTGGAAGATTTAAAAATGCCAGAAAAGTCGGTGATGGTTCAGTATATTGATGACCTACTGGTGGCATCAAAAACGAAAGAAGCATGTGTCAATGATACAATTGCTTTGCTGAACCATTTAGCAAAAAGAGGACATAAAGTGTCCCCTTCAAAATTGCAGTTTTGTCAACAAGAAGTCCAGTATTTAGGGCATAAAATTGAGAAAGGAGTGCGAAAAGTGACGACTGAAAGAATAAAAATGATTCAAGGAATGAGAGCTCCAATGACACAAAGAGAGGTAAGAATGTTTTTGGGAATGGTTGGATATTGTCGACAATGGATAAGCGGTTTTTCACTGATTGCTAAACCATTGCAAAAACTGACAAAAAAGGATGTTAAAGATCCTTTTGAAATGAATGATGAAGAAATGAAAGCATTCAGAGAGCTGAAAAAGAAATTATGTGAGGCTCCAGCATTAGGAATGCCTGACTATGAGAAAGATTTTGAGCTGTATTGCAGTGAAAGAGATGGATGTGCATTTTCAGTTTTGGTACAGAGACATGGAACTATGAAAAGACCCATTGCATATTTTTCAGCTGTTTTAGACCCTGTAGCGAAAGCGTTGCCTGGATGCTTGAAAGCAGTTGCTGCTACTTGTGTGAGTCTGGAACAGAGTGAAGGCATAGTGATGGGATATCCACTGAGAGTGTATGTTCCCCATTCTGTGGAAATTCTCTTGACAAGAACGAAAACCCAATACATGACACATAGTCGGCTGACTAGGTATGAAAAAGTAATTTTGAGGGCAGATAATGTGACCATTGACAGATGTATGAATGTGAATCCTTCGACATCATTGCCAGATGAAGAAAGTGTGATTGAAATGGATGAAGTAGATCACAATTGTCTGAATGTGCTTGAATACTGTACAAAACCAAGGTCTGACATACGAGATGAGCCTTTGAAAGAATCAGATTATATTCTGTTTGTGGATGGCTCATGTTTGAGAACGAGTGATGGAGTTCTAAGTGCAGCATATTCAGTTTGCACAGTAGCAACTGTAATGGAAGCATCTTGTCTGAAAGGGGTACGGTCTGCCCAAGTCGCAGAATTAGTAGCTCTGATTCAAGCATGCAAGTTGGGAAGAAATGTACGGGTTACGATTGTGACAGATAGCCAGTACGGCTTTGGGGTGGTGCACGACTTTGGTCAGATTTGGTCACAAAGGGGTTTCTTGACGTCTGCAGGAACGCCAATTAGAAATGGAGATTTTGTGAAAAAACTGCTTGAGGCGATACAGCTGCCTAAACAGATTGCTGTTGTGAAGTGCAATGCACATAAAAATGGGGAAGACTACATAACTGTTGGTAATAAATATGCTGACGAGATGGCACAGTACTGTGCAAAGAATGTGGTTTCATTAAATAAAAGTCGGGAAAGAGAGCATATTTCTTGTCCTTTGCTTTTTACTAACTCTATTGAGACATGGGATGAGGTGAGACAGTTACAAGAAGCTGCAGATGATGAGGAAAAAGATACATGGATAAAAGCAGGATGTAGAAAACATGAAGAAAATGATGTTTGGGTTTACAGAGATGAGAGACCAGTTATGCCTGATAGCATGATTTCTGACATGGCACGGATGTACCATGGACAATCCCATATTGGGAGAGATTCAATGATCAGACTTTTTAGACAAACATGGTATAATCCAAAATTCAGAGCCATAGCTGAGAGTCTTTGTCAGAGATGTCTTATTTGCCAACAGTTAAATCCAGGAAGGAAGACAGTAGTGAGTCTAGGAACAATAGGACGAGAAGGAGGTCCTTTCACTAGAATGCAAATGGATTTTGTTGAAATGCCACCTTGCAACAGACTAAGGTATGTCCTAGTGGTCGTCTGTTTGTTTTCCCGTTGGGTGGAAGCATACCCAACAAGAAGGAATGATGGAATAACGGTAGCAAAACTTATGCTGCGAGAATTCATTCCGAGGTATGGTTTTCCAGTCACGATTGAAACAGATAGAGGAACACATTTCCAAAATGAATTAATTAAACTAATTTGTGAAGCACTTAGCATTAAACAGAAACTGCATTGTGCATACAGACCAGAGGCTTCTGGAATCGTAGAGCAAGTGAATGGAACAATCAAGAACAGGTTAGGAAAAATGTGTCAAGCTACAGGACTCAAATGGCCAGATGCCTTGCCATTAGTTTTAATGACAATCAGAAGTATTCCGGAAAGGAAAACTGGACTCAGTCCCCATGAAATAATTATGGGACGATCAATGAGACAAGCACAAGTACCTGTCAACAAACTACTGACTATAACTGATGATCTAGTGCTGGATTATTTCAAAGGATTGGCTGATGTGGTGCGTTCTGTGTTTCATCAGGTTGGACCGGATGCGACCACTCTTGAAAGAAAACCAGCTCACGACTTGAATCCAGGAGATTGGGTCCGCATAAAAGTCCACAGGAGAAGAAACTGTTTGGTTCCTCGCTGGGACGAACCACGACAAGTGATCCTGGTGACAACCACTGCAGTCAAGTGTGCAGGAGTGAAACACTGGGTGCATGCCAGTCACACCATCAGAGTTCCAGAACCTGAAGATCGACATGTGAGTCGACATCTGGAAGTATTGGATAACAGTTCAGCATCAGAAGCAGAAGAAGAAACAGACAGGGTGCCAGAACCTGAAGATCGACCTGCAAGTCGACATCTGGAAGACCCAACTACAAGTGCAACAACAGAAGAAGTAGAGGAAATAGCTGAAGTTCCAGAACTTGAAGATCGACCTGTAAGTCGACATCTGGAAATATCAGATACCAGTTCAGAATCTGATACAGATCATTCGGATTGTGAAGAAATTCTAAAAAGAAATTGGAATTTTGAGAGCATAAGAGAAGAAACTGAGCCAGAAGATAGTGACAGTGAGCAACCAAGTACAAGTTGTGGTGAAAATCCTTCGGAGATAATATTAATAGATGAAGAAGGGAGAGTTTCAAACAAAAAGCTAGAAAAATCGGAAGATCCCCAAGGAGCAATAGGGACAAATAGTCAAACACGAGAACAGGGAAATTTAAAAGCAGAAAGGAAAACTGACACAAATTCGGAAGAACCTCGAGGAGGGACAGAAATAGGTGAACGAAGGAAGATAAGAAAAGAACCACAAGTAGAGGAAGAAAATGACATTATAAGTTTCAAAATAAGAGGCAATAACGAAAGAATTGAAACAGAGTCTGAAGAAAGTGGAGAAGAAAGAAACCAAAAACTAGAGTCAAGAAAAAGAAATTGGAAAACAGAAAGAGAGGAAAAAGGAAGTGAGGCAAAAAGGCCAAGAAAAGGAGACAATTGGCCCAACGAAGTAAGAAAATTAAGATACAGAATCATAAGGTTGGATGGGAAAAGTGCTGAACAAGTGAATGAAATAACAAGTCAGAGAGAACAAGAAAAACAAGGTGGAAAACACTTGCAGAAAACGAAAAGACGTAAAGAAGGTAAATACGAAGTATAGATCGCCTGAATGGTTGTATCTTGCTTTGACTAGTAACAAAGAAGAAAAGAACACTCACAAGAACCCAGAACAAAGAAACCTGATGGGAGAAAGTGAAGTGCAACAAAACTAAAGAAGTTTAAATAGTTTCTACCGGATTTGACAAAACACTGGATCTGACGAATTTTACTGGATATGACAAAGAAAGAATTCTGAGAAAGAATTAAAAGAAAGTACCAAGCAAAGACAAAACATTGGAGTACAGAGTGGCAAATAAGTCATTTCTGAGGTGTAGTGACACAATTTTCTGGAAAACAAATAAATAAGGTTATAAAACAAAATGGAGAATACTAGAGATAGAAAATGTAAATGTGAGTTTTTAAGTAGATGGTGCAAGATGTGCTGCTTTTGTACAGGATTATTAATGACAGTATGGGTGGTTTTAGCAATCACTATTCCAATTAGTTTAGCTGTAGTAGAAACGTCTAATAACACTGAGAAAGAAAAAGGAGCTAAAACTCAAGAACCAGTTATTTTAAAGAGTTGTGCAGAATTACACAAGGACAAATCAATAACAGATTTTTCTAAAAATGTTTTTACTAAATTATTATATGAGTATGTAGAAACAATGGATGTAAGAGATTGCTATGTTTGTATGCAGTTGCCGGCATCTGTAGCAGAGGGTGTGACTTATCATCACCTCCCTTTGACGTATGGAATAACATGTAGTGTCTTAGCAAGTTTATTTTATAAAACTGGTAGATTAGAATATTATTACACTGACATAAATAAGATTTTTGCGAAAGTTTCTGTAGTTCCCGAGCTAAACAAAATAAAAGAGGGAAAAATATTTGGTGAATATTTTCTAGAGGATAAGATTTTAACATTAGATAGTATAATTAGGTACAACCTTACCTGTGAGTTAAAGAAGGAAGAAAAAGTATTTTTAGAGATGGTTGAAGAGAGAAGAGTGAAATTTCAAAGAAAAGTGATAGAAGAGACAAAAACACCTCTTTGGGCGTTTGAGGAAGACAATCATGACAAGAAAAAGACAAATGCAGCTATGACTCTGGATTGGCCCCAACAGGGAAGGTTGTGCATTAGAAGAAATAAGACAAGATATGACAATTATTTTGTGGGTTCCAGTATTTGCCATGACAATTATCAAATTTTAGGCGGATGGGGATTCAAAGGGGGAAAAGATCCAATATTTCCAGGGATCTATTATGTTTGCGGAAATAGGGCTTATTATAGGTTACCGGACCATTGGTATGGGTCATGTTACTTAGGCCTGGTCTTTCCAAAGATTTTTCATATGGATAGAAAAGAAAAAGGAACACATAAAATGATAAATACCTTTACACGTAGAAAAAGGGAAAGTTTTTCAGAAATAGTAGGTGATATTTTTGGTGCATTGATACCAGCAGTGGGAATATCTTTGAATGCATTTAGAATTCGGAAATTATCCACAGTGGTAGATCGTTTATCTACAGATACTGCTGGAGGGTTCTTGATGGTAAATACCGAGATGGTTGCCATGAGAGCTATGGTGATGCAAAATCGACTTGCCCTTGACATTCTTTTGGCAAAAGAGGGCGGAGTCTGTGGAATGCTGAAAGTCCAACATTGTTGCACTTACATTCCAGATAAAAGCGAAAATATACAGAAGTATATAACAAATATTACAAGTTTGCACAAAGAACTTGTTCCACTGGAGGTTGAAAGTGCTTTTGGAAAACTTGGTAAAGGGTTTTCTTCAGTAATAAATTGGTTGACAAGAATGAGTGGATTAATAATAGGGAAAGTTATAATAATAGCAACCGTGATAATAATAATAATATTAGTACTGAAGCTTGCAATAACATGTATAAAGAGAAGAAGAAGACAGAATAAAATAGAAAAAGAAAACATGATAAACAAGGAGAGAGAGAGAAATGGGTGAAATAGAGTTAGAAGAAATAAAAGAGAACATGTACAGGAAAACGAAGAGACAAGTTGAAAGGGATACAGTTGTGTAAATTAACAAAAGCAAACGGATAAAAGATATATGCTGTCTGAGAAAATTGTATAACTTGGGTTTTGTGGTGATATTAAAAATCACCAAAGGGGGGAGTTGATGGAGCAGGGTAAATGAAAATTTTTTAACCTCCTAATATTTTCGTAAAATAATTAATAACCATGTTCGTTTAAGTAAATAACCAACAATGTATGTTACATGTTAAGGGTTAAAGGTAACACGCTATTCCGTGTGCAAAATAATCAACTTATAATTGTTTACGTGTCTAACATAACATAATATTTGCGTACTAATTAAATAATAAATGCATGATCCGTGCTTTTAAATAAAACGTGTAGTTGCAAAATAAAGCGATGGTAAGTAAGGGACAGCTTTATATGTTGCTTTTTGCTAGGTAATACCTCATTAGGGTACGTAGAAAGACGGGAGGGAAACGAAAGGGTTTATATTTCTTTGTTTTAACAATATTTTGTTTATCTTTGAAAATAGTGCGCTTAGGCCTGTTGAGCAGAAATATAAAATGGCCGCCAGATGCTAGAGTACGCATGAGCAGGAAACCATGTGATAGAGGAGAGAGGCTGTGGAAAGGGATGATCACGTGCTGGTGCTGAGAGGCTAAGATGGAAGTATGGTCAAGGCTATTGTGACCTTTCTGAGCAGATGTGTGCCAAGATGATCAGCAAGAAGCGTGAGAAGTCCAACTGAATCAATGGACGGAACTGTTGAATCTAAAATGTAGCAGAAAAAGATACAAATTGGACTGATCGAAACGGATGAGCAATGACATAAACTGTGGGAAACGATGCAAGCATGGACATTCCACAAGGAACTGGTTAAGACCAGGAAGTTTGATTAAAATGTATATGGGCCTGAGTTTTGACCAATGAGAAAGAATCACGCCATGAAGATGCAACATTTGATTCAGTAAGCTAGAATTAGGGTATAAGAAGACCTACTCTTGGTGGGAGGGGTTAGATGCTGGAGAGTTGCTGGAGAGTTAGTTGCTGGAGAGCAGATGCTGGAGAAGTTAGATGCTGTAGATGGGTGAAGTTGCGGTTGCTGATGCTGACGAGCTGATGCTGCTGCTGCTGCTATTTTTATTTTCCAGTTGAGTATAAGATGCTGCTTTAGGAGAATTTTCCTGATAGATTTTTCATTTAGAACTATTAGAGTTTTTCCAAGACAGATAGATTGATCTTTTAGAGTTCTAATATGATAACCTTATTTTTCCGTCTAATAGATATGTATTGCAATTTCAATTTATTCTTATATTGATGATAAATGTAATGATCTGAATAATAAGCTTAACCTCATTTCTTGCATCAAAACTTTATATAAATTGTATTATTCTTTAAACAAATGACTCAGTGATTCTTTAGCTCAATGATTAAAATGAAATGTTAAAGAGTTTATTGTGATTGAGCTGGTCTTAATCACCATCAACTGATTCCTACTAGTTGGTCCATCGACCAATGAGCGGAATACCTTAAAGCAAATGAGAAACATTATGTCATGTTAAAAGAGGTATCCCGTCTCCTTCCAGCGGATCGTTTTTCTCCTAGGTTATTGACGGAGGAAATCCAGGGAATAAATGAGTAAGTGAATGTATATGCGGTGTTATGGGCCCCACCGTCATATGGATATAGTGTGTGTGTTGAAGGAGTAATTGCACCTGGATGACCGAAGTATATAGGAGAATAATTTTTATTGTTAGCGCTGGATCAGCCCACATATCCACTAATCCATGACTGTCCACTAGAGCTTTTAAAGCTTTAAAAACTTGTGGCTTCCTCCCCTGATACCCTCCCCATGGGGTGTCGTGTGTCTCTAAATGGATATTAAAATCACCACTAATTATAAGCGGGGATGGCCAAGAAGCTAGTTCAAGCTCTAGCTCTGACAGCAAGTCTGGGTCATCAAAATTCAACCCATAGATCGTACATAATGTTATTCCACTAGATAATGATATAATCGCCCACCTTCCCCACTTATCCGCTAGAGTTTGCTCAACTGGTAGTATCCGATTAGAGATATGTATTGCGACTCCTCTAGTCGTGGTAGTTTGTAATGAACTAATTACCTGGGTATACCCTGGGATAGCATTAAGCCCTCTCTTTTGCCATGGAATATGGGTTTCTTGTTGACATATAATATCAGCACCCAATGTTCGTAACACCTCTGCTGACCTATCTCTCTTACCACTGTCATTCAAGCCCCCAATATTTAATGAACAGATGCTCAGCCTACCCATCTCTATAGTTTGTTTGATACCTCGGTTGCCCCTTAAACCATTCCTTCATCTTAGTGTCAATCAAGCTACAGCTTACCTCTGCTTTTTCTGAATTTTTTGCCCCCTCCTCCTCCCCCCTCCCTCTCCTCCCCCTCCTCCCCCCTCCCTCTCACCCCCCCGCCCTCCCTCCCTGCTTTGTGAAGCAACAGACCTACCTAGGTCTGTGGTTGATGATCGGTGATACCCTCCCGATGGTGACGTGTGTGTAAGATGTGTGTGTGATGCATATGTATGCCCTTCTAAACCCCCTCAGCCCTTGATGTCGCCTCACTCAAAAGAAAGGGAAAAGATACAAAAAAGGACACCCAAAATGTAAAAACCAACAAAGAAAAACAGCTACTTATTGCTATATACTTAGAGCCCTATCTAATCTAATCTGGGATCCTCTTGAACCCCTTTGGGTAATTTTTATGCCTTAGACACCCTTGACGGGAAAGAGGAAGAGAAAGAAGGCCCCATCAGAAAGAAAAGTCATCTCCCCCTGCGTCTAAAAACTCCTTCGCCTTGATCTCCGATGTGAAGAATCTAGTTTGATTATTCCAGATTATTTTTAGTCGAGCCGGGTTTAGAAGGAAGGCCTGTGCACCTTTGTCCTGAAAATACTTAATCATCTGACGCAGACGCCAGCGTCGTTCCACGGTAATATGGCAAAAGTCTGGACTGGTGAAGAATGAGAACCCATCCACAGTACGTTGTGCTTCTGGTCTTGCCTTTTCAAACACATTTTGCCTCAATAAATAATTTCCAAAATAAACCAGAAATGCCCTTGGTTTAGCATCTGGGCGAACTGGCAGTCGGATAGTAAACGGTACTCGATGCGCCCTTTGTATTTCCTGCTGCCAGTTCCAGCCTTCCAATTCTGGAAAGGATTTCTGCAGCATCTGGACCATGTATGACCGTGCATCCGACCCCTCCTTTCCCTCCGGAATACCCAAAAAACACAAATTATTCCTCCTTTGATGATTTTCGCTCTCTTCCAGCTTCCACTGGATGTCCACGAGTTGTGCTTCATGGGCTTCTACTTGTCCCTTTGATCCTGCTACCTCTGTCTCCAAAGAGGCCGTTCTTGACTCTATCTCAGTCATCCGGTCGCTTATATCCTTACAGGTTCTTGCGACCTTCCTTATCGCCCCTTGTAGTTTACGGGAAGCATTCTGAGATCTTTTACTCTCCAAACGAGATTCATCTCGGTGTGCTACCACACACTGCAGAATGGATTCCAGAGTTGGGGGTGCCACAGAAAGTTCTTCACTGGGAGATTTATTGCTATCCCCCATCAATTGATCTCCAAGGGAGTAATCCCATCTCAGATCCTTCTGCCTTTGGTTATCGATTCTACCCACTCTGGAGTGTGTCTTCCGTGTCGTTGCGATAGTGCCCTTGCCTCCTGTGCCCATGCCAGGTGCGCCGCTCTCCTCACTTGATTCTGTGTTAGACCCAGAATCTGACCCCAAGCCTGACCATGTGGCATCCGATAATGAGAAATAGTCGTTTGCCTCTGAGTCGATATCTCTTTCCCTACGATCCTGCGGGGTTCTATGGATCCTAGAGAGACCCTCGGGTTTTAACTTCCCCCTAGGCACTTGTAAGGGGGGGTTCCGTTCAGCTGTCCCCGATAGATCTGTCAGGCCCATTTTGAGCCCCTTTTTTCCCCCAAAGGTCTTAGGTTTCTTGGTAGGATTTTCTTCTCTTGACCAAACCGCCAGCTGGCCTATTCCCTCCGGGCCTGTCAAGGGGAGCCCTGTGTCTTGGCCATTTCCCTCAATATCTGTATTGCCGGGAGGATCTTCAATCTGCACTACCACCCCTACTGCCTGATCCCGGCCCGTCCCTTCCACCTGCTGTAGATGCTCATTGTTCGAATTCCCACTTCCAGCTTCCATCCGCCCTTGGATATGGTTGTCCAGTGTCTCCGCCTCCACAGACCCCTCCCCGACATCCCCTGGATCCTTACCGGCCGGCGTTGGGACCTGCTCACTTACTTCACCGATAGTCTCAGTCTGCTCACTCCCCTGTTCCACTCCTTGAGCTATGGAGCAGCTCCCTGCTCCTCTGAGCAACTCGATGACTGAGACGGCGGTGCGATGCGGCTGGGGCTGCGCGCCGGCGCCCCTCCCCTTCCTGTCAGAGGGTTTCTCCTCTCTGATCCTCTGTCTGCGTCCCTGGGCTGTGACGGGAACCGGCTCGGTTTCCACCGCGCTTCTTTGGGGGGATTCCTGGGGGCCGATATGAAGCGCTGCACCTCTGCCTTTTACGCCCGCTTTTGGACCCATGCTTCCTGAACAAGTTGAGGATCCCCTGCACCACGTCGGGATTTGGGTCAGTTCCCGCTCGAAGCCTCTACAGCCGGCGATCAGCTGCTCCGCGACCTCCACCAGCACCGCAACCCAGCGCTGCAAGTCAGGTAAAGTTCGGCCGGTTTCGGCACAGCCGCTTACTCTTAAGCTTCCTGCTTGGGGGTTCAACATTCGTTTTTTTTTTTTAGCCTCTCATCGTATGTCTCCTAGTCAGCTTCCACCATCACATCGGGAGACACCTACGGCCGACTCAACTCACTCGGCCGCCATCTTGCTTCCTGCAGTCGGAGATGTAGTCCAATAGCCACTTCCAGTGTGCAGACAGAAATGTGTATGTAACTGTCACAGAAATTTCAGTTTGACTCACCAAATCACATGTTGAAGAAATTCAGGGCACAATCATGCACAGCACTGATTGCTATGTGTAAGTGCCATGGGGGCAGAGCATCAAGGCACATATGAACACAAAACATGCATGGTCAGTTTTAAAAAGAAAGTAAAGTACATGCAATGACAAGGGTATGCTTTAAATTACAATGGCTATTTCATGCTCAGATGTAACGTCTTCCATGCAGAGCAAACCGAAAGGACGCTTCACATAAAGTTGTTGTCCTTCTAGTTGTCAGATGAGGACATGTCCTTGTAATGACACAATCTGTACTTGGAACATGGGATATATTGACATGTCTCACCATGGACAAGTAATGTATGTACATCAACATCATGTTATGATGCTCAGTATCTTGCAGCCATACCACGTGATTGCAATGTAAACTGTGTGGTGTATCACATGTAACATCCAACCGTCTAACACCCAGTGTGTGGGGTGCCCTTCAATGACCATTTCACCTCTGTTCAACAGGAGATCAACAATTGACAGCTGCAGATGACAACACCGACCTGCAGAGCCAGTCTCCGCCCCCCCCGGAACATGGACCCTCGGATGCAGACTCACCAAGTTCATCGGATGCGGAGGCCGAATGCTGAACCTGGGCCATCAGGACTGCCAGGGCGCACCACGTCCCAGGCCCCCACTGTCCCCACCACTACCACCTCAGCAACAACAACCCCTGCTGCAACAACCTGTGCCGCCTCAACCACCACCACCACGAACACCAGTGATGCCTGCAACACTCTCCCTGCCTCAGAGGATTCCAACACCACCCCAGGAGGGCAGGGAGAGTCTGCGGGTGTCTAGTGGTAACGCCACAGGTCCGGGACAGCAGGGCAGGTGGGAGGTCAACTGGGGGACAAAATCGACAGGACACTGGGACCGAAGCCATGTCCAACATCGCCAGAGTCCTTGGGGTATATGAACAAACCCAGGGATACATGGGCCAGGGTCTGGAAGATCTGCATGAGCTCCGCCTGTGGGTGAGGTCCTTGGACACACGCATGGGCCAAATTGTGGACCTCATGGGCCAGCTTGTGGGGGTTCTGAGGGACAGTCTTGTGGCCCAAAGGACAGCTCAACCTCCCTCCAGTGGCCTGCAAGTTGATACTCCCACCACCTCATCTGCGGCCACAGAGAGGGGTGAGCTGGAACTGGATGACTCCTCAGACCCCGCTGAGCCCGCAGCAGAGGCCCCTCCTGGAAAAGGAAAAAGGGGCCGTCCGAGAAACACCACAGGAGAATCCCGTGGCAAATCACCAGCCAAACGCAGGTCAAAGAGACAGCCATGATGGCACCTCTCTTCACCTTGACATTGACTATGTGGACTATCCTTACCCACACTGCCATGTTGATGGCAGCTGTCTGTTGGACTGTGTCACCTCATCAATGTGGTGACTACTCTTTTGTCTCGTTTACCATCACTGACAACTCATTAATTCACCTAGCACCATTTTCTCATACATCACTTGTCTGTCACAAACACCCTTTGTAAATAAACACTCCTTACACACCTATGTCTTTGTGTCAGCTCCATGTTTATCACAGGATGTACAATGTTCACTCTGATTCCAATGTACCAGAAGCTCTGATTGTGATGAGGCATTGAGAGGGTGAAGGGACCTAGAAAGACACAAGAGAACAACATTTACTTGTCAGGTGATGCCATCACAGCCAGTACACAACACTAATCATCAAGCTACACAACCCAGCACACATTACAATGAGAAACAACACCAACATAGACGACATGTGGCTGGTCATGATAACGCTGTGCCACAAACACCAGCCATCAGCACAGAGCCAACAACAGGCAGCAGTTAAAAAGGTCCCCTAGGCATTTTCACTACCATCAAAGACAGCAGACAATGGCACTGTTGTACAATGTCACTCACACTCAAGGGAAGTAGCGGTTGATGAGCTGTTGACGCAGGTCGACACCTTCCTCCTCTCCACTATCCTCCTCACTGGACATGTGTGGGTTTGCAGGCGGGGGCATCTGCTGCTCATCATCGTCCAGGATCAGGGGGATCTCCTTGCGCAATGCCAGGTTGTGGAGCATGTAACTACGATCTGACTCACCTTTTGGGGAGAGTACATCAGTGCCCCTCCGGTCCTGTCCAGGCACCGAAATCGAGACTTCAGAAGCCCAAAAGTACACTCCACCACACGACGTGTCCTCCCATGGGCCTCATTGTAGCAGACTTCACCCGGGGTCCTGGGATTCCTCAGTGGGCTCATCACCCAAGGCCGGTTGGGATATGCAGTCTCACCTAGGTGTGATATACACAGACCAACTTAGTAATATAACTGTGGCAGAGGACAGCATGTCACACATACAGCACGCTACTTGACTCTGTGTACTCACCCACAATCCACGCATGCTCCGGATGCAGATTTGCCATCAGCTGTAGTACGATGCTGTTACGCAGGATGTAGGAGTCATGGGCTGATCCTGGGAATTTGGCACAGACATGGGAGATAATCATATCCGCCTGGCATACCACTTGCACATTGATGGAATGGGAATGCTTCCTGTTCCTGTAGATGTGCTCACATGCCTGTGGTGGAACCAGGCCAACATGTGTGCAGTCAATGGCACCAACAACATTAGGGATGTGGGCAAGGTCATAAAAATCCCCCTTCACAGCTGCCAATTCATGTCTCCTGGGGAAACGGATGTAGCTGTCCTTGTAGGTCATCATAGCGGACAGGACATCACGTAGCACCATGCTGAACATTGGTTGAGACATCCCACCTGCGCTGGCCACTGTGTACTGGAATGAACCAGTTGCAAAAAAATGCAGGGCCGCCATCACCTTACATGTTGGTGTCAAAGCAGTTGGATAGGTTCTGCGAGGCCTCAGATGGGGCTCCAACTGAGCACATAGGTCCTGAAGGGTAGGTCAATCCAAACGGAATTTCCGTATGATGTCCACATCCTCCATATCCGCAAGCAATGTGAATGGACGATGCACATTTGGTCGCCTCCTAGGTAGGATGAAAGGGGACACATGTCAATTTAATTCCCCCTCTGAGATGCGTCCAACATCTTACGTTTTGACTGACACAGCGCCAACAATGAATGGCCTGAAACTACAGCTTACAGCACAAGCCACATGTAGAGACACCTTGATCTAAAGTAGTTGTACACGTGTCCAGTATTTACACAGTGAGTACCCCCAAAACAGATTCAGACTATGTGAAAGCCAAAAGGTACATTCCTACATCTTGTGTCACCAGCCCTGAGAGTAGTTGACACAGCACATGTCTGCAACAGCAACACTGCTGGCTTCTACGTAGCTGCTGTACCTGCCACACCTTCTTGCGTAAGTCAGACAGGGCACACATTACCAACACAATGAGCACAGTGTGTGCATAAAGTTGGGGTATCAACATGAGTTCATCAATCTACAAAGTGAAATATGCACATTATGTAGTCAGTCCTTCATTACTGTGGGTTGCTTAGCCATCTCACACATTGACATGTGTACATATTTGAGAGTTCATCACACAACAGATCTGTGTACATGCACAACAACATCATAAGTGACATGTGAGGGAGTACATGCCAATGCTTGTAATCCTGTGCACTGTCATGGCATGTGTAGCCATCAGTGAGTTAAATGTCACACTAGCATTGAATTACACTATCTGGTGGCATGATTCATAGTAAGTGTCTACTGTCCAATGCTGAGAACTGGCCATTGCCATTGCTACATCATGATGTGTCCATAGGTGCCGTAAGCGTGCATCGCCACCGCAATCACGGCCATAGGCACCAAGGTAAAGATGCCAAATCGCGGCAGCAACCGCCTGGCCCCTGAGGTGTGGCACCGTCAATGCCCATGCCCCTACAGCCAATGGGAACCGCAATCGCGGTAGACAAATGCATTTTCAAAAATCGCGGTAGGCGTGCTCCGCTACCGCGGGGCTGGTCATTGGATGCAATTGAAAGTTGCACGATCACGGTAGCAACCGCCTGGCCCCTGCCGTGTGGCACCGCCAATGCCCATGCCCTTTCAGCCAATGGGAACCGCAATCGTGGTAGTGAAATGCACTTTTGAAACCCGCGGTAGGCGTGAACCGCCACCACAATCACGGCCATTGGCACCAATGTAAAGATGACAATTCGCGGTAGCAACCGCCTGGCCCCTGCGGTGTGGCACCGCCAATGCCCACGCCCCTACAGCCAATGGGAACCGCAATCGCGGTAGACAAATGCATTTTCGAAAATCACGGTAGGCGTGCTCCGCTACCACGGGGCCGTTCATTGGATGCAATTGAAAGATGCACGATCGCGGTAGCAACTGCCTGGCCCCTGCGGTGTGGCACGGCCAATGCCCATGCCCCTACAGCCAATGGGAACCGCAATCGCGGTAGACAAATGCATTTTCGAAAATCGCGGTAGGCGTGCTCCGCTACCGCGGGGCCGGTCACTGGATGCAATTGAAAGATGCACGATCTCGGTAGCAACCGCCTGGCCCCTGCGGTGTGGCACCGCCAATGCCCATGCCCTTTCAGCCAATGGGACCCGCAATCGCGGTAGACAAATGCATTTTTGAAAATCGCGGTAGGCGTGCTCCGCTACCGCGGGGCCGGTCATTGGATGCAATTGAAAGATGCACGATTGCGGTAGCGACCGCCTGGGTCCCGCGGTGTGACACAACCAATGCCCATGCCCATTCAGCCAATGGGAACCGCATTCGCAGTAGTGAAATACAATTTCGAAAATCACGGTAGGCGTGCTCCGCTACCGCGGGGCCGGTCATTGGTTACATTTGGAAAAAGCTGATCTGGAACACCAATTGCAGCATCTGACTACCACTGAAACAACCCCAGGGGGCTATATATGTCTGTGAGAGAGCCACACATTTCCACTGCATCCAGACACTGCTGCCTGCCATTCTTCATCCCCAACTGCTGCTGTTCCTGTCTCTTGTACCCAGTCATGGCGAGAACTGAGAACATCAGGGCCCGTCCCTCCACCACAGAGGAGCTAGGGTCCTGGTGGACGAGGTGCTTTCACAGTATGGGAGGCTATATGGTGCTCCTGATGTAATGGTAAGTGTTTCAGAGTGAAAGTTGGCGAGTGCAAAGAGTGCACACATGAAGTTGATCTGCTGTAGTATGTGCCTGTGAGTGCAAGTTTGTGTGATACACTGCCAAGCATGCTGACTTCATGTCAATGTATTTTGTAGCCTATTTTCCACAGATCCATGGCTGCATTTCAGAATGGGAGGGACATGCAGTGTTTTTGCAGCCATACAGTCACACTGCTGGTTTGGAAAGTGGAAGTCAGAACAGACATTGCCTGTGCTAATGGATGTCAGAGTCCATGAGCTTTTCACATGTTCATTTGTGACATTACAAATGTGTTTCGTCCAGAGGGTACTGAAGGATGTGTGTCCATTTTTAATATTGCCACCATGGATATGTCAGCATCATGCACAAGATTGAAATGCCTGAGGGTGACACTCTTGGTGGAAATGCACCTATGACACATCATATTAATGTACTCCTGAAACATCCTCCTTCCCTTGTTTTCATTATGTGTACTGACTCGCATGTGTAGGCACTGTTTGCCCTCTCATATTGTACATGCATGTGAATGTTCTGATGGCCCACGTTTAACCTCAGTGTGAGTCCCCCTGGCCTGCACAGATACTGCCCAATTTGCCTGGGACACATCAGTAAATGGACAGAGTGAGACATATGTGTTGTCTGCCACCCTATTCATCAATGTTCTGTCTTAGGCCTGTGGATTGCACAAGACAGACGTCATGAGAAGGGTGTGAGAATGTAAGATCATGTCCCTAAATGCGACCTCCATGACACAGTGATCTGAACACATCTGTATAGCTCTGCTAAGTTTGTGCATGCTCCTGTACTGAGACACAGTGGTACATAACCCAGTGACACTGAAACTTCCTCTTCTTGTCTCCCATGCCTGCAGCTTAAAGTCCGCCAGCGTAAGGCCTTATGGAGGGCCATTGCACGCAAGGTGCGGGCTCTGGGTGTCTCCAACCGACGGCACACACACTGTCACAAGAGGTGGGATGACATCTGCCGGCTGAGCAAAAACGTGGCAGAGATGACGCTGGGGCTGCTCCTTCGGACTGGCAGGTTGGCGCGCAGGACCATGACACCACTAATGGCCCGCATCTTGGCAGTGACACAGCCAGAGCTGAATGGACGTTTGAGGGCCCATCAGCAGCAAGTTGGGGGTGAGTATTCTGCGAAGGGTGACTTTGGGTGTGAGTGACTGCATGTATCCCAACCCTGAGCCAGTGCAGAGCTCTGTGATGTTTCTAGTGTGATGCAATGGCTTGTAAGTGGCCTCTGTTTTGAGTGTAGCTGTCATGCATTTTTGCTACGTGTACTTTCTCATGTGTTTTGGATAATGGCCCTTGTCATTGCAAGATGAGATGTGGCCTTCTGACATCTGCTGCATTATGGGTGTCATAGACATCACCGGGAAGTGTACAGCAGTGTGCCTCATCTTACTGTGCTTTCTTCGATGTGTGCAGTGCCTGACTTCGGAATTGTGAGGACTACACATCTGACACCAATGTGCAACAGTCGTTGTGCTTCAAGGCACAACATGCTGGACATCTGTAGCTCATGGCCATAGTATGAGGACATTCTTGAGTCAGTATCTGTGTTGGCCCCTTAAAGTGACTCTGTATGCGACTGTGACAACATGTTGAGATGTACATCTATCTCACCTACAGACACGTAGGTATGCTTACAGTAATCAGTATGTCAGGTTACCAGGAGGCACGGGCCAGCTATTTGGCTGTGTGAATATCACCTGGGTCACTGATGCCAACTATGCATGTTTCCATGCATCTTCTGAGGTTCGCATGAAGGTTGTACTTGCAGACTGCACAGGGTGGTGTGCAACATGGGGGTATCATGTTCTAGTTTTGTGCTTTGTTTGCATGTGATGTTTGTGAGTATGGCACCATACTGAACCTACGTCTCTGTCTTTTGCAGCATCTACCGAGGGCACAGAAGGACAGGGGACAGACACCAGTGGTGAGGCATCTGGCTTGACTGCTACACACGAGCACACTGACACTGATGTGACCAGCGCCTCGGAGGGGGACAGGAGTGCCCTTGAAGAATCACGCCCAGAAACACCTACCTCAAAATCATCTGACTCCAGCGGTGACTCCTCGATGTTGGCGGACAGAGGGAGTGGGAAATCTGCCTCTTCTTCCACCACACATCATCCAGTGCCCACCCTCCCGGCTACTACCACTAGTGCTGCCCATGCCCGCAGCAGTAATAAGGGTAGTGTCCCCCCAGGCACCGCTGCACCTGCCCCTGTCTCCCCTGCTGCCCTCAGTGTTGAGGCGTTGGACCTTTTGCGCCAGCTGTGTGTGGGTCAGACTACTCTCCTGAATGCATTCCAGGATCATGACAAGAAGTTGGCACAGGTATTTGCCTTCATGGAGGGGATTCATTCTGACGTGGGTGGACTACACAGAACTGTCCAGTCTTTGTCCTCCACAGTGACGGCAGTCATTCAGTTGTCACAGGCTCAGAGTCCAGCTCCAGTCCCTTCGGCAACCACCCTGCCAGTGGCAACATCTGATGAGAGTGACCACACACCACAGCCCTCAGTCTCCAAGTACTCAACACGCAGCACTCCAAGCGGACCAGAGCACAGACACCATCCCCAAAACAAAAACCAGGCACACAGGAGTGCAAAGGCAAAAGCCCTTCAGGTGACACTCCAGGCCATCAGGCCAAGAAGCAGGCCTCAGGCTCACATGCATCCAAATCAGCCCCATCCAAGGACTCTCCCATCCCCAACCCTGCTCCCAAAGACAAACACACAGTTGCCCTGCCTGCTGTGAAGCTGGTGCCTGCAAAGAGTTCGCAGAAACAGATCTCCAAGGCAGATTCACCCACAACCTCAACTCCCACCCATACCCCTGTGAAGCTGGGACAGGAGAGCAATGTTGGGGGTTCACCTGGTCAACAGGAGATGGAGGGGAAAAGGCAAGGCCAGCCCAAGCATAACACCAGATCTAGCAAATCCCCACAGGGAGAGCCACCTGCACGTGATGCACCTTTGGTGGGGAGTGAGTCTGTTGTGCCCGCCCCACTTCCCACTCCTACAAAGACAATTCTTACCTATCGAATTCCTAAGAAGTGGAAAGGCAGCCCTCCACATTCTCTCTCACACACCGTGTCTCACGGCAGCATGTCTACGCCTCCCCGTGCCACCATGCCACCCGGTCCAAGCAGCCCTCCAGCTCACAAAGCCACTGTTGCCTCTACCTCAGCTGCTCCTCCCTCTCCCAGGTCCAGTCCTCCAACTGGCCCCGACAATCAGCCGCCTCCCAGTTCAACTGACAGCCAGGTCTGAGGCAAAGTCCCCCTTCCAAACCCATCTCTCCCACAGCGGTGCCTGGACTGCCCATTTGTGTCCCCCGAGCTGTGGTGAGTTCCATGGCAGTGTACGGTGTTACCCATTCCCTGTGCAGGTTCTCATGCACACATGTACATACTTTGAACTATGGACTGGCCACTGGCCTTGCTGTTTTATAATTTTGATGCCTATCTGGGTAATATGTAATAAAGACAGTTACTCCTGTTGTCTGCTTTGTCAGTGTCCTTGCTAAATGAAATGTGTTCTGGATGGGTATGGTTGCATGTGACACATGCTCTGTATGCTCTGTATGCCACTTTAACATTGCAAATTGTTTGTTTTACTTTTTCTGAATTTGCCAGAGGTGACAGGCACTTTTGTTCTTGTTGACTCTGAGGATTGAGGGTGCAATGATGGGTGTTTGTGATGATCTACTGTTATCCTAATCATTCTAGGGTCATGTTTGCTAAATCATACACGTCATGTTATGCTGCAATACCACAACAGAGGTGAATCCTATCCACAGGATTACTTGCGGGGTGGCCAGGGTCCATCATATCAGTGTGATCTTTCTTGATGTGTGTACAGCAGTGTTGATGTGTGGTCATCTTGTGTAGGCCTGTCTTCCTAGTCACATGGCTACATTTGGATATGTGAACTTGAGTGGTCATACAGTGTGGATGGGCTGTCATTGTCAGTAGTGTTGATATGTGTGTGCCCCTGCTATGCCAATTGCACACATGTATGATCCAGGTAATGAGTGTCTGTTTGTTTCAATTGTCTGCCATGTGCTTCAGATTGTGGGCACATGAAGGAGTTGTAGTTTGGGCACTGTGCCGTGTGTTGGTGTGTCCTTGCACTCCTGGCGGACACCTACTTGTTGTTGCTGCCAGTTATGAGTATGCAGAGTGTGTGACTTCCAAGTATGTGTTGTGTTTTGTTGATCAGCCATGTGTCTTGTTACTGTTTGTGCTCACTGTGCAGACCTGCTCAGCCACACTGATATTATTTGTGAGTTTTCTCATGCATTGCTGTCACATGACCCATTTTTGGCTCCATGATGGTATGTGGTATGTGGAGTCATGCCATCCCCTATATGTGCTTCTGATGCCTCACATTGTGGGTAACTCCTCTATGTGTTTGTGTTCTGTGCACTCCTCACCTGTCCACTGCTGACGTACACACCACTTCAATCTCATGTCTTCCACCCCATGGCTTGCCAGTGTGTGAGCCTCCCCACCACTTCATAGTGTGACACTATGCTGTGTGAGGTTGAACTGTGTACAGGACCAATGTGACACTCAGGACAGTTTCCAAATTGGTTGTGTGCCATTTTCTTCTACTGATTTGCTGTCATGGTTGCTCATGTGCAGTGCATATGTTTGAGCAGCACAGTCCTCTAGTCATGTTGTTTGCATCTGGGTTTCCTGAGTTGTGCATCTGTGGGTGATGGGTAAGCTGTATGTGTGTTTGCTGAGGTTCTGCTACCCTTCCTGAGTGTGATGTTATGTTTGTGCTGTGATGATTTGTGTTGTGGGAGTTCATGGTGTGGCACTCAGATATGTGTGCTACTGGTTTGGTTGTTGTGCACACACTGCTTGGTGTGCATGCAGTGCTGTCAGTGTATGTTGCCTTGTACTTGCCTGGTGTGCATCCCCCTGATGTCCCGCTGAGTTTGCAATGTGATGGAGTGGTCTGTGCATCTGTTGTGTGTTTGTTGTGGATGTATGCAGTGTTGGGCCAGTGTTGGCTCTTTCTACTGGCAGATGCTATGTGTGTGTGAGGTTCTATTTGCATGACATTGTGTGTAAGTGTAGGAGAGTAGGATCTGCTTCACATGGGTACCCCCACTTTTTGCTGATGCTTCACTGTTTTTCGACTTTAGTCTGGCTGGGGCCCTGCTAATCAGAACCCCAGCCTAGCTGCTTCCTCTCTAAAATGGTTTCCATGTACCTTAGGTACATCTCTGATTGGAATCTGGAGTGCCCTTATAAGTCCCTAGTATATGGTATACTATGTACCCAGGGCATAGGTACCCCAGAGGCCTGCCAGGGGCTGAAGCATGTATTATGCCACCCCTGGAAGGCCAGCCAAAATGACACCACAGGTCTGCTACTGCAGCCTGGGTAAGGTGGTGCATGCACCCTTACTGTGATATAGGTTACCTATATCCCTACATATATACACACATATAAACCTATAAGTCACTCCTATGGCAGGCCTTATCAATCCTGAAGGCAGAGTGCTTGGTTCTTATGTGAGAGGGTGCCCCTGCATGAGCAGAGCCCCTCTGCAGCATTCGGAGACCCTTCTCTGATGCTGTTTGTAGTGCAGCCTGACCATATACTCTTAAGTGCATTATAACCTCGCGTTAAATGCTAACTTTGGGATGGCTGCACAGAAACATGTCGTGTTTGGTGTCAAACATCTTGGAATACTACCCCCCTGCCAGTTCTGGCGGCGGGGGTAGCATTCCACCCTTCTAGAGGGAGAGACATGTACACACCGGCCTACCCGGTAACTTCTTTCCAGAGCCCTGGCATCACAAAATGGATGCCGCTGCCACAGACACGGGTATGGCCTCCTGATGCTGACTGAAACTCCGGCAGGGGAGGCCTGGACAATAGGTTTCCTGTCCAAGGGAGGTGTAACCACCTCCCCAGACAGGATAATGTGTATTGGGGCTGGGCGGGAGCACCCTCTGGTGCTTTGAAGTCCTGCACTGGGGCACATTTGGTGTCCCTGTGCATATGCCAGTTCAAACCGGTTGCAGGGGCTACCTGCCCCTGCTCTGGCGTGAAACTGGACAAAGGGAATGGGTGTAACCACCCCTCTTCCCTGACCCTCCCATAGGTGGGTCCCCAGAGTATGTCCAACCCCTAACTTAGTATAAGTAAGGGACCCCAGTCCTTAGGACTTTAGATTACCCTGGACGAAACTCTGACACTGAATCCTGGACCTTCGACGCTCTACTTGAAGATTAGAGGACTGAAGAATCTCCCTTGGGGTCAAGGAGTGACTCCCCTGCTTGGCAGGCACCTAAGAAGCAATTGTCCGGTCTGCATCGCTGAAGCTCCTGCCGGACGCCGAAGTCTTTGCATCACCAGAGGTGGATTTCCAGACTTCACCGAGGCTGCCCTGAGTCCCCAGCAAAGCTGAGGCCCGTAGCTGTCGTGGGTAACGTGGAACCGTGACCCCTGGACACCGAGAACTTTTGCAGGTGCATCCTCTTCCTGGTCTCCCATGAAGTTGTGCTTTGGGCTCCGAGTAGCCCTCACCTCCAGCACCGACTGCACCGAAGATCACTGGCCTCCACTCCACGAGTGTCCTGTGAGCCAGCTCCAAGTGCGTCCACTCGAGTCTCCTTCGCGGTCGCTAGTCCGTTGGCTAGTGGGCCCTCCCGAAGGCAACTCTTCTTCTGCTTGGGCTTTCCTGGTTGCTCCAGATGTGCCCTGACTTACCCTCGCTGGGTGAGTCCCTCAGACCTTGCTGGTCTGCATCAACGTCCTTTCTTTATTTCCACGAGACTTGCCGTTGCCAAGGCTTGTTGGGTCCAATCCAGTCGCCAACACCTCAGCAATCGACAGACGTCATGGGACAGCTCGAATCCAGCTCCTGGTCATCGTCAACGCCTCCTGGACCTCGTGGCTGAAGAGTCAAGACGACCGTCAACCTACCTGAAGCACCCAACATCGGTGGGCATCTGCTCATCGCCTTCCTGGTCACTGGCTAGTGACCCAGACTCTGTCCCCTCTGCTTTCAGGTTCTTCAGATCTTCGATCCAACCTTGGATCCACCTGAACACTTTCGACTTGGTCGCAGCAGCACTTTGCAGCAGATCGCCATTGAAAACGACGACGAAACCCGACCCCGAAAGACACCTATGCACCCGGCTCCCCTGGGTGAGGTAACTCGAGTACTCCGGTGCTCCCATGGGTATAGACTCTAGAACAACCTAGTTCTAAAGGGGTTTGCTCCAAGTCCTCCTCTAAGTGTCCTTTTTCTTTAAAACTCCAACCGCGACATTCCCCATAGAAGTCAACGGCGGCTCGCGGCTGTGTTCTCACACTGCACGCGTCCCCGTGGGTCCCCTGTGTCACTACCTTGGGTGGTTCCTTGAGGGCCAAGCACTTCTACAGGCTCTAGGCCTTGTGTCTAGCTCAGTCGTGGTTCTTATACCACTTTATTGGTATATGGTTTGGTACGCCCCTAGGGCTCAAACGTGTATTTGTGCTATTACTGTTGATAACTGACTTGTAACTTATGTACTTCGAACTCTAGCCTCATAACGAGACTAGAGGGGTGTGTTTAAGACTAAATACATATATTTTAAATATATACCTGGTGTGGTCCTCTTTCATTTGGTCACTCAAGAGATTATAGACTGGTAAAACAAGCTGCTTTACATTCCTTCAAGACTTAGCCTGAAGGCTGCTCTCCATAGCTACCACTAGGATAGCTTTCAATAAAGGTTGTCTTTAACCTATCTCCAATAAGGGGTTGTTTGGACTGGTGCAAGGTGCCCACTATAATTCAGATGTGTGTTGCAGGTGTAGTGTGCATTACTTGTGTGTCTGTCACATGTAGCAAGGTGGATTCTTGTTCCTGAGCTTGTTTGGAGTGCACACTAGTGGTTTGTCCTCCTATTTTGGGCCGGTCACTTGTCAGGATTGTGCATGTGCTTGCTTGTGGTACACTGTGACACCATGTTCACTGGATGAGTGGTGTGGTGTCTCTGTCTGTGTTAGCTGATTGTCCCATTGATCCCAGTTGGTGTTCATGTGTGTTTTTTGATGATGCAATTCTTGTTTGTGTTGGGGTAGGGTGTCTGTGCATTGGCCCTGAGTGGCAATGTTGTGTACTCCTGTTCTGTCTAGGGTCACATTGCCTTTCCACTGTTTGGCTGCACATGTCTGGGCTTGTTGGACTGCTGTGGATGTTGTTTGTGTGCTTTGTGTTTGACAGTTGTTTTTGTGTCAGCATTGGTTCAGGCATCCCTGAGTGTGAGTGTGAGTGTGATGTTTGTGGATGCAGCACAGGGTGTATGATTGGTTGTCAGTGAACTCACAGGACCTTATTTGCACCATTTTGTGTGTTTCTCACAGGTGTGGAGTGTTTCAGGTGTGAGGTGCTTGGGTGAGGGGCATGTGTGAAGGTCCTACTTGTGTTTGACAGTCAGGGAGTGTGACAATGAGCCATGTGTGTTGTGCTGATGACATACACATGTCAAGTAAGTTGACACAGATGTGTGGCTGGTCACTGTATGACTTCAGACACTTCCTATCATTCCTGTGCCTGTGCATGGCTTGCCTTGATGTATCCCTGATTTGTTGCACAGAGGTCACTTTGGTTTAATTTCACTCACTGTGCCACCCATGTCTGATTTGTTGGCCTAAGGGTGGTGTGATATGTTCCTTCTCTTGCATGTGATGTACAGATGATATGTGGCTTGCTCCATGGTTTTCCAGCACTAAACACTCCCCTTTTGGCTGGGTCATTTCTGGTCCTCCATTGCTGCTGACCTATGGTATGAGTATGTTGCTGGGTGTCAGTGTTGGGTGTTTGTGTTTGACTTGACAGGCAGTGTGGACAGTTCAGTGGATGTTCATAGGCAGTGTGAGTCTTCATTTTGTGATCATGCTCAGTTTGCTACACATGAGTGGGAGGTGGGTGTGAGGAGGAGGGTTGTCCAGCCCCTGAGCTTCTGTGCAGGGTGTTCCTCTTCACCCCCACCTTCCAAGTCAGGCTCCCTTGTCCTTTGGTGTCTGGGCTGCAAGGTCTGGCTACACCTGGCAGATTGATTGTGCAGGGGGGGCACAGGAGGAGCACACAGCATGTTCACAGATGGTTGTGGGAGGCCTAGTGTGGGTAGGGTGATGGTGGAGCCCTGGAAACCTGACCAGACTGCCCATGTGTGGCACCGGCCCTGCCTACTACATTGTGCGCATGTTTTCCCGCGTCTTCACCGCTGCGGTGACGTGACCGGGACATTGCAGTGATTTCGCAGTTGATGGGTGACCCAGATGTGGAGGGGTGAGTTTCTATTAGGTGGGACATGTGTTTGTACACTGGGGGATATGTTCCTGTCCCCACCAGAGTGTCTGATGTGGACAGGAACCGTATGTCAGCACAGGAGTTGTGTGTTGTGGTTGTGTGCGGAGTTGTGTATTTGCGTACCTGCGGCGTTGTCCGCGACGGTGCATTATTTGCTGGTAGTGGATGAGGTACAGCGCCGGAAAGGCATGTAGAGCTGGATTCATTGTGGTCAGGACCGGGTGGAGGGGACCGGGAGTCTAGTTTCGCGCTCCGCTGTCGTGCTTCTGCCGTCTCTGGGTCGGTGGATTCTCCGCTGCTGTGTGATGGGCTGTTTGCGGCATCGCAATTTGTACGGCGGACGAGACGTTATTCCACATGGCGGTGTGTCTCTATTGGCTGCCTCCGCCGCGGTGGCGGGCACAAATTTCTGGCGGTTCGCGTCACTCCGAAGCGGACGGAAAATAGGCTATGTTTGCCCATCGTAATATGGCGGGCGCGAGGACCACTGCTGGTGTGCGGAAAAAGGCATTTGCCGCCACCGCCAGCACCCGGTTGTGCCTCCACCCGCCATCGTAATGAGCCCCTAAGTGAGCACGAGTGACTGAGCGAAAAGTAGTACATTGTTTCCACGATTCTGAGGGATCAGGGTTGTCATGTTCTGAGGTTGCCAGAATCTATTCTCTCCTTGGTAAGAGGCGATTATAGTGGCACTGTGAGCTAGCTGATACAGACAGGCTAACATACCCGGTGGGGGTGCACGGAATCAGTCTGCCACCAATCCCACAGTTTATGTTATCTAAACGCGCAGATCCTGTATAGGTTATATAGGAACTACACGACATGGCGCCGCCAACGTTGGTTGGGTACTTATTTAATAGTAGAATCTGAGTAGTTCAGTCGTGCTATTCTCACAGCTGAGTAGGCTAAAAATCCTATTTATTGGCTGTTGGTTAATCAAGCTTGAAGGACACAGTGTTCCTAAAATTGTGCAAAAACACCTTATCTTAGTTTCCTTGAAAAACTTCTTCCTCTAAAAAAATGACTGAAGACGTTGATAACGCGGGAGGAGTTATGCATAGTTTGCACCTCTAAGATGAAGAAGAGAATGCAGATGCAATTCCGATTGCAGAACATTTTAGAAATACAGTCACCCTGAAACTGCTTGCGCATGGTGTAACGGCCGGGGGTGGCATAGTAACTTTCGTGATTGAGGCACACGAATCCTACAGAACAGAGGTATTTTCGTGGGTTACATTCCCAGCAGCAAATGCAAGAACAAAAACATTTCACTCCTACACAGAATGAGACGCACCAGCAGAATATTGTCCGTTTGAGGACATTGAGGTTCCGCTCACGTACCAGGAATACTTATACTGGTTTAAAGGCGCCCTACCCCACATAAGAAGAAGAGTGAGACTCGGCCTGCTAGGAAGAGAAGGGGCAACATGGCCAATAGTAGCGGCCTACACACCACATCCTGACATTGAAACAATGCCACCAGGAGACTTACTCACACAACACAAAGAATTGATAAAAATGTATAGAAACTTGACGCAATTCGTCATGAGGACACTTACAGTCCAACCTGCAATGGTTGCAATAAATGGAACTCAAACTCAGAGTACAGCAACTAAAATTACACCACAAACATTACACGCGGTGATGGGTAAAATGCCCACAAAACGTGAGCAAATGCCATTCTGGGTAGCTCAGGAAATAACACAGCTGGAGGCAGTATTTCCGAATACTACCCCGTATGAGAAACACAGAATGTTAACAATCTGCTTGCCCATGGTGATAACACCACAAATAGAGGATTGTACCACTTGGGGTACAGTCTTTGCTGCCATTTATACCAGAACTCATGGTATCCCATCATTTGCAGTAGTACCAGACGTATTGAGACAAATACAGAACGAGTACGGAGCAGAGCCTGCTCTGAACTTAGGGATGAAGTAACTAGGTAACTATGCCCAGGTATCAGCCATAATATTAGCTAATATTAAAGGGGAAGCAGCTTCAGTGGCTATCCGCCAACGCCTAAGGGAGTTCAGTCCTTTAGAACAGGAACACGAACTACCAAAAATATTTGAAACTGCATATGCAGAATTAGGCAGAGACAGTTTGGGTGGGAAAGCTTTAAAACCACAACTGATGGGCAGTCCTGAAAAGGACACTTCCAAGCAGATACCTGCTTCAAAAAAGAAGAAGTGGGACAATAAAAAACAACAAAACTTTAAAGGAAAAAGATCTCAATCCAGAGGTAGATCTCCTCCACAGGAGCACTCCGAAAAGAGGTATAACCTTAGGAATAGGGATAATATTAGGAAACCTGACAAGTATCAGGATACTGATACACGTTCCTCTCGTTCCTTTCAGGGTTCATCGAAAAACTCCGAGAGGGAAGGACGGTCAGACAGACAAGAAGAGCGTACAAAGTCCAGAGACAAGCAGCACGCTCAAGATTACACTTTTAAAAAAGAAGAGAAACCAAAGCAAAAGCCACAGTTCAAAAAGAAGAAGGTTGCAGGTCTAGAGATCAGACATGCCCAGAATTCTGAGGACTCGACTACTGAACAGGGAATGGGCTCTGACGATGCTAGACAGTGTGGCAGAAGTAACAATAGCTCGACAGAACCTGATGGAATTTCTGGTGACAGCGGACTTGAATGATTATATCACGGTAGAGACACCCGATACTAGGGTAAGTGTCCTACATAAGTTATATGAAATAACACTCCAAATGGAGGGGGGCAAATTTAGGACAGTTAGAGGTCTCTTTTGGGAGAATCTGCCGTTTGGCTATGACATTTTGTTAGCTGAACAAGATTGGCCACCAGCGTTCGTCATAGATTGCCCTAAAGGAGAAACGGTAATTTTACCGGCATTCTCAGACCATATTCCCATGGACCTAAAACACACATATGCGCAGGAATGGGCAGTAGCCCAAGCCCCTGCAATATACAAAAACCATGTAGGATGGGATGAGGATTCAACCCACCACATAATTCCTTTAAAAAATACTCCACTGCACAGAGGCAGTATCCAATAAAGCAAGAAGCTAAAAAACAGGTCAGGGAGATCTTAGATCAACTTGAATACCAAGGGGTGATCGAAAATTGCACCTCATCAATGAATAATCCTTTGTTTCCGGTCATGAAACCTGACAATTCACATCGTTTAGTTTTAGATTATAGACATTTAAACACTTGCACTAAGAAATTTCCAGTCCAAAATGCACACAGTGCCGCATTAATGAATAACATTGTGCGAAAAAAATATAAAACACAACTTGATATCTCAAATGGATTTTTCTGCCAAAATATAGCACCTGAAAGCAGGTATCTAACAGCATCCTCAGCGCTAGGGTCCCAGCGTCAATTTTGTCGACTCCCACAGGGGTATAAGAACAGCCCGGGGTTGTTTTCGGCCAGAGTAACTGAGTTACTTCAAAATTTGGATGAAGAAGCATTGTCCTATGTGGATGATATTTATCTAACTGACGATGACCTAGAGGAGCACTTGAATAGAGTGAATACCATAATTTTGGGGTTTGCATCTGAGGGCTACACATTCAACTTTAAAAATCAAGAATTGCCCACCTCAGTGTCCTGTTTTTAGGATATGAGCTTTCAAGTGAAGGGAAAAGCCTGGCAGGCACTTTTTAGAAAAATGCGCACTGCTCCAACCTCCAAAATCATTAAAAAAAATTACAATCAATCCTGGGATTCCTAAATTTTGGTAGAACATACATTTTGATGACGCAGAAAGAGTAAAACTTTTCTACAATTTAATAAAACCTGATTTTTCAGTAAGACAATGGACACAGGAACACACAGATATCCTTCGGTCCCTACAAGCTGACATGATAGCTTCCAAACACTTACAGACACGCGTAAACGTACGCAACCTGGTGATCGGTATAGTTGCGGGTCAATCTGGGTACACCTATCTAACATATAATGAAGGTAAAACAGTACCAATTGCATACAAATCACATTTGTACACAAATGCTGAGATGCGCTTCGCATCTACAGAAAAGATTCTGACAGCAGTACAAACTGCTGTAGTAAGAGAAAGAGCACTGGCACAGGGGAAACGAATAATAGTAGTGACTCCGGTTACAGCCTTAGAGGCTGCGACAAAGGCGAGCGTTCCAAACGCTAAAGCCTTACATCCGAGATGGATACAATGGGCTAATTGTCTCACTGCAACAGATGTAGAATACAGGTACAACCCAAATTTAAAGACACAAGCATTTCTGCAATACCAACAAGAATATCCTCTACCAAACGAAATAATGCCTCCAGATCAGTATGAATATATAATTTACACTGACGGATCAGCTCAACCGGCCATAGGAAGTAAGCAACAATGTAGCACGGCATGCGCAATCGTTAAAGGTCATATGCGGGATGGAAAGTTCCACCCAAGTTGCACAAAAACACAATCTCTAGGAGATTGCACTGCACATCTGGCAGAGTTAAAAGCCTTGATACTGGCACTGGTAACTACGGATCGAGAATTCCCCACACTAATTGTGTGCGATTCATTTTACTGTGTACAGTCATATAATGAATATTTGCAGCACTGGGTTCAAAACGGGTTCAAAGATGCAAAAGGTGGCACAATTAAGCATAAAATGCTATGGGAACAGGTAGTGGAGTTGAAAACCGAACTACTGAGAGCTCACGTGATACATACACAGAGTCATCAGCGTGATGGCGTTCACGTTGAAGGGCATTCATTGGCTGATGAAGCCGCCAAGGGAGCTGTACGCACAGCTTCCGTAGCTGCAATCACTCGTTCTAAAACGAGAATATACGGTGAGATTATGGTGGCTGTCATTGCTTCACGCAAAAACAGCAAAGCAGTACCAAAAAGGTTTCCACTCAAGTACTCCTACAAGTTAGATGCCAATAACATTCCATTTGCTCAGATTCCTGGAGTGGGGGATAGAGTAATTCCATCATGGATCGTAGGTTAGGTTTAATTCTAGCAGCACACAAAGGGATAGGTTCTGCACATGCAGGAGTTGTGGCGACTGTTTCTTTATTGAAACAACGCTATTGGTGGCCTGGGTTAACAAAGCAGACTAAAGACTATGTCTTGAAATGCGACATCTGCCAGCAGATGAAAGGTTCTACCGTAACACGTCCAGCACAGACACCATTATTGATATCTGACAAACCACTAGCGTGTGTTTACTTGGACCACTGTGGCCCCTTACAAAGAGATGGGGCTTACAGGTATATCATGGTTGCAGTGGATTCCTGCTCAAGATTCCTATGGGTGTGGCCCAACGCTCGGCTGTCCCTCAAACTGTTATAAAAGATTTGCGAGTCTTTATAGGGACATACGCAATTGGCACATTACATTCTGATCAGGGCCCTGCGTATAGCTCTCGGGCTTACAAGGAGGCCAGGCGAGGATTGGGTGCAGCATTGCGGTACTCCTCTCCATACCATCCTGAGGGAAATTTGGTCGTGGAGAGGAAAAACCGAGACTTAAAGCAGTCTTTAACAGCTAGAGTATTAGGCATGGGTGAGAGTTGGGTAAAACATCTGTATGGAGTGCAGCGAGCATTGAATAACATGCCAAGAAGTTCTCTAGGGGGGTCACTCCATATGAGGTCCTATTTGGAACAAGAATGTGGGTACCTGATCTTGATTGTGAAGGCGCAGTGGCGGATGAAAAGCCATTTGACATCTATGATCGTTTGGCTGTTTTACAGGATATAAATGAATCCAGGACACAACAAAGTAATGTCCATATGAAGCAGACCGCCACTGGGGAAGTCAAACCAGTCATGGCAAGACCTGTCTGGATCCCAAAAGTTGGGGATCTGGTCAGAGAGAAAATAGCGGACAAGAAAGAATTTGGGCCATCATACAGAAAGCCTGTACAGGTCCTAGCAATCGAAGGAACAAGAACTGTACTTCTACCGCCTCTTGCCGGAAAAAAGGAGAAAAGATTTGTCTCAATCGACCTAATCAAACCACACTATGTGGCCGATACTGAGTAGTAGGCCACGTGGACTCCAAAGTAGCAGACTCCCTCCTCTTGCTACAATTCAAGAAGTTCAAACGGAAAGACTCATCACGTTCGAAGAGTCGCCTGCACGGAATGATGGACTATGCAATAATGCTATGGAACTCATTCCTCTTGAACCTGAAGTTCAAATTTAGAATAAAAATGAAAGACAAATTTCAATTCGACCAAATACAGATGTCTACATCAACATGCCTATACAAGAGCAAACTACGATTTCCACAAATCCTGATGCAATACCAACAATTGATCAAACTGCTTCTGGCTACTTCATAAACTTTGATACGTTTTCTTTGGATCCAAGTAAACCTGAAACGATGCCAGCCCAACAATCACGCAAGCAGCAAGTTAAAGACTTTCTGAACTTTCTTAAAAAGACTTACCTGGTGTCACCTTGGGTAGAACTATGGGTAATCACCGGGATACTTTTCTTTCTTTTCTGGTTAGGCTTAGTAATAGTTTTTAGCATGCTTGTTAAGGGAAAATACCTTCGACAAAGCTCTGCAGCCCAAAAGGTGAATTTAATTAAAAAAACCACACTAATCATCTCATTGAGAACAAAGAGACTTATCATCAGTGAACATTACAGCAGTTCCTATACCTGATGGTATAGTTTGGGACAAGGTTGATTTCGATATATTTGGTCCGACCGAACTTTTAAGAATTCCTCATTTATTTAAAATATCATTGAGTGATATCATTACCTCAAGTACATTTTCCGATGATTGAGACTTTGAAACTGTAAATAATATGTTGTCTGACTTGGAAAAATCTGCTACATTTTCTAATAGTGAAACATTGGAAAGCACATCAGATTTCGAAACAATGTATTGTTATCAACACTATGGTCATCATTTTCTGCATAAATCTGCTAATCCTAGAAATGTGTTCACATACCACCAGTGGGAACATTGTCCAACCCTGCCGAAGGCAGTTCAAAAACATTTACACAAAAGTTTCCATATTTTTCAGGGTTTAATATGTCTGGCCCAGCCTCATATTATTATAAGGTTGCACCAACATCAGCACAGAAAAATACGTTAACAAACACCAAACAGATTTACTCTGCTTCCTTTATTGCCCAGTTGTCTGAACAAGGTTTCGACTTATGGAAAGACACCATAGACTTAAAATCAGTCTGGGGTACTAGAGAATGGCAAGTTCAGGGAACGGAAGCTTTGTTCAGAGCATGCCTTATCCCTCAACAGATCATGTTCTTGAATGAGACAGTGCAACAGACGTCTTGCCTTGGACTAGCCAAGAACAAAGATTTGAACACACCTCGGCTGCCAACTCCATCACACACCAAGGGTAACATAACATCACAGAAAGAGAATACAGTGGATGACATTATACAATACAACAGATCAGACCCCGATTGGAAGAAATGGTTGATTTGGCCCACAGACACCAATAGTTGTCAGGCGAGATTCATGGGTAAAACCAAAGGGTTCGCTATCCATAGGCCAGATCCACGTTTTGTACAGAGAGAACATCCAGGGGTAGTGGCATCCTACAGTGTTGGGAAGTTGTGCCTTGATTGGCTAAAAACCTCAACACTCACAAAGGTGAAACAACACTTATCCTTACTGTCACAGGATTTGGATCTCAGGGATTTTTTACTAGGTCCCAGGAAACCACGTCAGAGACGTTTCATTTATGCTGTCTACAATGAAATATGGAAAATATCCCAACAAGAGGCCGGAGAGAGATTACGTGAACTAGACCGTATAAATCTAGAAAAATCTCTAGCAGTGGTGGACAATGGGTTAACTACATTGACCTCCCGGATATATTCCTTAGGCAACATTGTATCTTCTGCGATAGACATACTAGAACAAGATTTGGCCATATTACAACACGGGCAATCTCAATTATGTTCTATTATGTTATTAAGATGGACACTGCAATCATTGCGTGCAGGCTATGTGCCTTGGCGTTATATTAACAGTACATCTCTGTTCTCTGAATACAATCTAACAGATAAACAGATAGAAATGGCACAAAGGGGAGCAAAATATACAATGCTGCGTATCGAAAAACTGGATAGATTAGCATTTACAGTGGCAGAATTACCGTCCACAGAATGGCTAATCCATGGCCACATAACTCTACTGGTCACTACTTTTCAGTTTCAGTATTGCCTTGAACAAAAGCAGGCAGGCAGATATGAAGAAATGGGTAAGGAATACATTAAGGAATCATGGGTATTACCATACAGATTTTGATGCCGGAGTGGGGATCGAGAAGTGTTTCTAAGCGGTACAAACTGTGAGAACACTTTAAGTGGATCACTCATATGCCAGGATATAAAATGCTGCATGGGGCTTGTAATGGTTCTGTGGCAAACTTGTCCTGCCATCTGAGGGGTGCCCCAGCTGCAGTGATTACTCCAGCATTCAGGCTACTTTCAAATGGGAGTTACTTGATGCTCAACAGTCAAGGCTGCTGCGGAATGCTCCCGGGCATCGCATATCTGGTAACCGTGAGCTCCAGGGTTACTTGTGGTATGCAAGTATTGTTTCCACCGACACATACAGTCAGGGAGGCGCCGTTATGGCCTTCACTGAATTTTTCTTTAATACGGTTTGATACTCTAAGCAGAAAGAAAGCCATGCTTTTACAGAATTCTGTGCTCTTAACCTCCGCTCGAGAGACTTTTGATCTCCAGATCGCAAGGTCTTCGGCAGAGATACAGGCGCTTATCCATACCAACTGCCCTTTCCATGTCGCAGAAATGGAAAATTGTATCTTTAACATGTCTGATACGACAGGCATAGTCCACCTATTTAAGAACATAGGTTCTGGACTGCTGGGCCCCTTTCAGACGGTACTTGGAGTTATACCAAACTTCATACACTCCGTATTCGGAAGCATCTTTGGAGGACTTCCGCTCATCCTGTTTCTAGTAGCAGGTATCCTGATTGTTTTCCATCTGCTACGCAATGGACGTCCCAGTCACCAAGGAGATGGACAAAGCACTCCTGGAGCGTAAATACCGTGACCGCATGGCACAACATCTAGGCACACCTCGCCTAAGAGAACTAAGTGCATCTTGGTTCTTGTCATTTCGACCAGTCTGGATGGACTGCATCTTACATGTCCTCCGATGCCTGTTTTGCAGAGAAGAATGCGTGTTAGACCTTTGTTTGACACTCCCATCATGTGCGCAACCGGACGTGAATGCTTTACTGGACCAGATAACGGCCCATGTTCTGCAGTGTCCTCAGCGTATTCCGATGTTGATGGCGGCATTCCTTGAGCCCTAGTAATTCTTAACACCTCGTACTACAACAACCAAGTAGAAAGCCATTTAGCGGATCAAAACACGTACATGAAACTACATACAAACCCAACAGAACAATTCTCAGGAGTGCTTAACACCATAGTACAAAAAGCATTTGAACAAGGAACCATAAATGAAAAGACCAGGAAATTCTTTACACCTACTCACCCTAAGAGCCCAACCATGTACATGGTACCGAAAATTCACAAAGACCCGACCAATCCACCCCTACGCCCAATCGTCTCTACGAAGGGGAGCATACACGAACCTTTGGGTAAATTCATAGATCGATACCTACAACCATCAGTGCAAAAAATGAAAACTTTCATTAAAGACACCACAGACTTTCTCAATAAAATCAGTCGAACAGAAATCACAGAAAGTGACAACATCGTCATGTGCACAATAGATGTCAAATCACTATACACATCAATCCCCCATCAACCAGGGCTAGAAGCCACAGAATGAGCATTGTTGAATACGGAATATGATGATGACCTAAAGGTGTTTCTAATGGAGTTATTGCAATTCACACTCATGCATAGTTATTTTAAATGGCAAAACGAATGGTACCTGCAAAAGACTGGAACATCGATGGGCAATTGCGCGGCACCAGCGTATGCCAATATTTTTATGAATGGCTTCGAGGAAGAAAATATATTGACGTCCACCGCGTGGAAATCCCAAGTCAAACTTTTTCTCAGATTCATAGACGACATTTTCGTCCTTTGGAATGGCACAAGCACGGAACTCCTAAAGGAACTTGATAAATTAAACCTTATCGATGAGAGAATACAATTCACATACGAGATCCAAGAGCAAACCATCACATTCTTGGATGTAAGAATCACTAAAACGAACACAGGATTTGTAACGGACTTGTTCAGAAAAAGCACTGACAGAAACAACTTGTTGCATTATGGTAGCTTTCATCAACCAGCACTAAAACAACATTTACCATTCTCTCAACTACTAAGAGTTAAGAGAACCGTATCCGACCCCATCAAAAGCATTGAACGCATCGAGGAAACACTATTACGTTTCAAAGCAAGACAATATCCGAACGAAGTACTAAGCCAAGCAAAACAAAGGACTCAAACCATCACCAGGGAAGAACTACTGACACCACAAGAAAAACCCCTACACAACCGCATGACAGTCATATCTAAATTCTCTACAAAAAGTACCACATACAAAAGAATCATCAATAAACACTGGCCAATCTTGGTCTTAGAACCGGACTTCAACCATATTTTCGATGAAAAACCGATATTCGCATACACAAAGGGAAAAAACCTAGGGGAGTTCATCAAACCCAACAGAATAGAAGCACAGACCACTACATACAAGGGAACAATCCCATGCTGGAACTGCAACAATTGTCATAACGTGATTAAGAGCTCTCAAATAACACATCCCATGAAGGGCCATAAAATCAAATTAAAAGTTAACGCCACGTGTGACACGAACAATCTTATCTACATGTTGAAGTGCCCTTGTGGCAAAGTGTATGTTGGCCAAACCGAACGTAAACTCAAAATTAGAGTCAATGAACACAAAAGTAACATCAGAACAAAATCATTAAAATCGACAGTAGCAAGCCACTTCGTGGAAGCACATCACAACGTTAGCCAGTTAAAGTTTTGCGCTCTTGAAGTCGTGGATCAACAAGAGGGAAGAAACAACCGGAATCACTTATTATAGCGAGAAAATTACTGGATACGACTTCTTAATTCATTAAAACCACATGGATTAAATGACAGAATGGAATTTCAATGTTATTTATGACTACAAGGATGATCACCATTATTTGTTGACCAGTGATGAGAACTGAATACCATATTCTGACTTGGTCTCCTATATCACACATTTGATATCCGCAGTTCAACCTTTTTGTTTTTATCATTATTTTTTGGTTTATTCATTAATTTTTTTAATTTCCTTAACTTTACCCCTTTTAGTCATAGTATTTTTACTTTCATTATAACTTTTTCAAGCCACCACAACAGACCGCAGAGTCTGTTGTCTATTTCACCAGTAGTTCACGGAAACGGCCCTCGTCACGTGAGAGTCCGTAAATAACGCGCATGTCTGCCGGTTCACTTTTGCAGCAGAACGTGAAATCTCGGGCTCACATTAACAACCTCCATGAGTAAGTACTAAGCGGACACACGCTCATTTAATGTCGTTTTAAAGTAATACCTGAGCACTTTGACATTGAAATGATTTCATCGGGCATCGCCCTCTGTATAGGGGATGTAACGGTTGTAACTTTATTCCACACGTGTTTTTCATTTCATTTATTCCGGGCACGTAACGGCCGCTTATCGTACCTGTGTTGTGGAGTAATGGCACCGATAGAATTGTTCCGAGCACTTATCACTTCAGTAAACACGCGTCTTTTGTTTCTTTTTGTTTCTTAAAGGCACGTAACGGCATTTCATTGAACTGGTGTCACCCACCCCAATCCTTTACTTCATTGAGCCGAGGAATGCAAACGGCATCCATAGAATTCACTCGAGCACTCGATTTATTTGTTAACTTCACACCACGCAAGCATGTTTCACACATATAACAGTAAGAGTTGTGCTATATTCTTCATGTATTGGTGATTGAGAGATGCATATTTTATTATTTCACAGATAGTCCCCAGATGAAGGCCTCATAAGCCGAAATGCATTGGGACCAATTGAATGTAATTGATTTCACGCCTATGAACGTAATGATGATTGAATTACATTCAGGGAAATAAAAATGAATCAAACGAACAGTATGATGGAATAATTACTACTTATTATTTTACTTCAACCAGTTACTGGAAAAAAAACTGTGGTATTTAACCGATTAACCCCCAGGAGGGGGGCCAAATACTGTGCCCTGGAGACACTCCTCACAGCCGTGGGAGTGCATCCATGTTCGGCATTCCTTGAGCCCCCACAGGTAGTAAAAGCACCTGTTGGCATGGACACCGGCTCCTCCTCTGACACCCAGGCTTTGGACGGCGCACGGGCTGCCCCAGCACCGGCTGCGGACAGTGTGGAACATCATCTGTGCTCAATTGATGTACTCTGCGAGGTGCTACAGGGGCCGTCTACTGCAGAAGCAAGCAACGAAAATGTCGCGTCTACCAGCCAGGACACATAAACATCTGACTCATTGGGCTCGTCGTGTGCAGGAGGAAATTCGCCCTTTTTTAAACAAGCTCAAATTTGGAACTCAAAAACGAAATTGACATTCCGTTCATTTATTGGGCATACATGGCTTTCTAATGCTTATAGTGGTTCGGACTATGACTACGGACACTTTAGAGCTACGGCTTGCAAACATTTTTTTGTTACTTTTTAAATTTTGTTTTAGAAATTTTTAGAAGTTTTAAACATTTTAGCAAAACAAATGTTTTATAAACTTTGTGCGTACCAATATCTAGTTAGACTAGTAGTACAGTGATAAGTTACATATGTCGTCCAGTCGGAAGAGGAGTGGGTGTTATATTCCATATAGGTACCCTATATAGGCGCAGGTAACATTGCAACCTGTCACCTATATTCTTCCCTACATTACATACATAACGGTTCTTAGGGACTGACCTTTTACCTAGATACGACACTGCATTCAGAACGCGGGCTTTTCCATAGTTCGAATCTCATACATTATGCATGAGGCTTCTTGGAAGCACAGCAGGACTAACATCTCCTGTATAATAGCTCTGTATAAAGATCAGGCCCAACGTCATCCTTTAGGCCGACACAGTAACACAGCAAGGTAGGACCCCTGGGGAGACCTAAGGGTATATATACATCACATCTTGCTTAGAAGGACAGAGGAGACCGAGACTTCCCGGCTGACACACTGACCAGAGACGCTGAGGTTCCTGCATGCAGACGCTCCAGCTCGTAGTGGTCTAACATCCCTTGCGGGGTGTCCAACTCGAGACCAGGATGGGGTCCCATATTCTCTCATTCTCAGGTAATGGGGTTGACTAGATCCTAGAGGGATTCTTGGCATAACACCTACACAGATGCTAGGTACATTTAGGTACATATAGTCAGGGAGGCATCATAGGAGTACACACATTTTATCATGTGTTTTATGTACTTGTATATATTCATGATTACTGGAAGATGGTAGAACTTTACCATCCCTTTACTTTTATAGTACTTCTAATCATATATCTCTGCTACTGTCTAATGGTTGTTGCAGCTCATCTATTCTACACTAGAATAACAACTGTTCAATAAATTCTTATTGAAAACGCCCAGCCTGTTTATTCTGTGTATCTCTCTGAGACAAACTAAGTGGGCACGAGTGACTGAGCGAAAAGTAGTACATTGTTTCCATGATTCTGAGGGATCAGGGTTGTCATGTTCTGAGGTTGACAGAATCTATTCTCTCCTTGGTAAGAGGAGATTATAGTGGCACTGTGAGCTAGCTGATGCAGACAGGCTAACATACCCGGTGGGGGTGCACGGAATAAGTCTGCCACCAATCCCACAGTTTATGTTATCCAAACGCGCAGATCCTGTATAGGTTATATAGGAACTACACGACACCACATGGAGCACTGTATACTCCCAGCATGACCTCACATGAATATATTGAGGTGGAGAAGACTTTGGTTATTAGACCCCACGGCCCCAAATCAGGACACCCAGTGATTTGTTCCCTGATCTTGGGTAGGCCTGGGGGATTTACCGATGCATCCTTACTACAGGACATGCTAGGTAGGGTTAGAACTTTGGTTGCGCCAAAGGAATGACGGAACGTAGCAGCTCACCGGGGCAGGCACCTGTAATTGTCTCACGAATTTAGTCATTGGCTCAAACCTAGTTTGAGTCAGGGGTGTGGCTCAGGTAGGGTATGCGGTACAATTAAGCACTCTCATGGGTAAAGAAAGGGGACAGGATCCAGACCCCAAGTGTTTCCAGAAGTCAGGTGTTGTGGGGGAACTCATCACGACAGACCGGGGGGGGGGGGTATGGTCTCTTTCTGTCAAAATTACAGCACAGATTGGCTGCAAGTCTTTTTCACGCTTAGGAATTGCATATATGGAGTTTCAGGTCACCTGAGATGGAGAGGCAATATTAAGACTCCTGTGGCAGGGTTGTGAATGCAGTCTGCTGAGGAGAGGCCTGGCCACTGATCCTGTCACTGTCACATGTTGTGAAAGAAGGAGAATGAACCCACAAGTCTAAAACATGGACTTAGTTAGAGCAGAAAGAGTGGAACAAAAATAGTAAGAAAAAATAAACTGTCAGGGCATTATTTTAAAACGTCAAAATCTTTACCCTACTGGTACCTTTTATGAGGTCGTTGGCATTGGGGCAAGAGGCTATAAAGAGTGGGATCTAGACAAAAATGCCAATGACGTGGGAGAAGAGGCAAAGAGAATGAGTTATTGTCATTTAAGTGGGCGGGTGAGAAAGGAATCTAGGAAAATGTTCACATTGGAGCTCCTTCTTCCCATATACGTCTTTACCGCAGACTCTGCAGTAGCTTTCCCTCTCCGCAGTTGACAATGACAAGAGTTCCTGGTGATTTTCATTCAGAAAAGTTATTATGGACCCTCTCCAGCCCTCTGAGGACACGAAGGCAAATGGAAGTTTGTCCAACTTCAATGGAGCTAGAACTAGGAGTGTAGAAGGTGCTGCGGCACCCCCAGATGCCCATAAACAAGGCCAACAGAACAATAAGGTATTTAAAAGAAAACCTTTCATGCTGCAGGCAGAAGCCTCAGAAGAGTAAAAGCAGGTACTCCTACAAACTACTGTTGATTTTGGCATTGTGTAGCTCTGTGTTTACATTTATCTTTTTGTAAACTTTGGGCCATCTATAAAGTGACCTTATTGACACTTGTGTTTGAGTTCAAGAGGGGAAGAAGAGAGAATGCTAGGCTATGTGTATAAGAGGTATTCTTTCAACCATAAAAACTTCTTACAGTGTACAAACGGTTAAAAATATTTGACTAGCATTGCACACAAAAGGTTCATTTCCTCTTCTAGCAGAAGCATCCAGGTAGAGTCAAAAATGATGAAATCAAAGTGCCTTTAATTGGAAGTAAGAAGGCAAACAACACTCTTTTCAAATTCAGACGTTTTCTAGTATTATAAGTTGTCACCCCTCTTTATTTTGATTTCTATGGCCAACATCCCCTACTCTGAAAACTACTATAGCACTACTAGAATAAGACTGGATTTTGAGGTCTTCTTGACGGTACAATAAGTATCCACGAGTGAGTGATGGAAGGCTTCAAAAAAGGATTTTGCTACAGGGGGTGGTTAGTAGCAACAAAATTGATATTTGCCCACACCCTCCCCTCCTACCCAGACATAAAAGGGACAACACAGTGCAGATATCTAATTACAGCACTGTATGTCCAAGGATAGGCAGTGTTCACTTTTCCACAATCTACACCCATGTATTTTTATTCTACTGAAGTAATCTTGTACTGAGTCCTCCTGACGCCTCCTGAGACTTGAGGGGTTCATAAATAATGCTTACATTAGTAAGAAACTCAACACTATGTTGCTAATTGTTGTTTTATCACGCCAGTCTCAGTCTTGGGTTTTCCACTTATTCTGCTTTTTGTAGTCTAGTTGGTGGCTATGGTGCTCTAGTTCACCTCACCAGGTTCATATACAATGTCCTGTTGCAATCCCTATGATGTTTTCTCTGTTAGCGCCTTTTGTCTACTGCAAGAAGCATTAAGAAGGCCCTTTGGAAAACCCTGCATTAAGGTATGGATCGATTATAGGAGAGGTAGCAGACATAGCTTTATCTACTCAAATAAGAAAAGAAGCTCCCGGAAAGCAGGGATTGTTGTTTTTGTTTATGTTGACTGACTCCATTAGTGGCCACTAGTTACAGAGGGTAGGGCAACGGCAGTAGTAATATCCACGTATTTCTGATGCTGCTCAGCCTCATCAAGCAAGGATGGGATGGTTGTGCATTGTCAGGTCACTCATATTCTGTTTTAAACATTGTTTGCAAGGGGGTTCTGGACTGGATGAGGTAAAGTAAGTAGAGTAGTTAACAACACATTGAAAGAGAGATTGAGTAGGGAAATATTAAGAACTTGAAAGAAAAAGGTGATGGACTTTACTTGGGATCTTATAATCAATGTTGAGGATTGCTAATGGCCTGTAAGACGAAAGAGCAAAAGAATCTATACCCGACTTGGATATAGATACAAATGGGGATTCCTGAAGAGAGGGAGGCAACCTGTTCCCCACAGCTGCAGTTTTATATAGCTCAGCTAGCTCCAGGAACAGTTAGTCAGCGCAAGCTTGGTAGAACTCCAACATGAGTCCATCAGGGCCAGGAGTTTTACCAATTGTCAGAGCATGTATTGCCTCACCTATTTTGTTAGCGGCAATTGGACACCTTGTCGCAATTCATGGGGGACTTGAGATAGTGGTGTTTCATATATAAATTCATCTACATCACTGACAGAGCTGGGTGGTACTGTATAATGTTTTGTAATACTTGTAGAATTTCCTGTGTACTTCAGGCTGGATGTATACAGTGGTTTCTGGTGCTACATAAATGGATGAGATTGGGGTATGTTTGTGTTCTTGTCTAATAAGCCATGCCTACAATGTGCTAGCCTTGTCTCCCTCTGTATGGGTGCTGACTGCGTGGGCAGCATTGTTGATGCACCAAAGTTGTTTGAACGGGGAGGCGTATTTTGAGTGTGCTGTTTTCAGAGTGCCTTAATGGGTGCGATAAGTTGTTGTTCTATTCTCCAGCAGCAGTAATGAGTTTTGGATTGCCTGTAATTCTTTGTCAATATATTTTGGGCACCTAACACCGCATGGATATAGTGGCCTCTGATCATTACCCTAAATACTTCCCATCCCATCTATAGGGAGGAAGCTGCACTTTGGTTGATTCCAAAATAGTCAATAATTCTCTCACATTGTGTAGCTCAAAATGCTGCATCCTCGAGGATAGATCTTTACAATCACCCTGTTGGAATGGGAAAGTGCACCTTTCCCCAGCTAAACCCCACCTGCAATGGATTTCTGGTTGCAAACAGTACAGCCTTGGTAATCTACTTATAGATGTGGAAGATACAGTTCAATCTAGCCTTACATGTAGGTCATGTCAGGGCAAATAAAAAGAGTAGATGTTGCTTCCCTCCAGGTAGATTGGCTCCATATGTCGGTCATATACCAGTGTTTCAGCCAGTGAGATAGATTCTTAGCATTGAGCGAAGTGGGTGGTTGAGGGATTTGGGCGAATGCCCTATCAAGAGAAACATCCAGAATACAATTAAAATCTTCTCCCAATATCCAGAGTATATCAGCCCGCTATGTGAGTTGGCCCAATAAAAAAGGAGCCTGTTTGGTTTTGGGATATATATGTTTTATAGCACATCTGCATTACCATCAAGTCGACCCTCAAATAAAACACATCTGCCCTCCTTGTCCAATAATGTAGTGTAAGTCTGAAATGGTATTCCAGTCTTTTGTCCAGTTTAGGTTTTCACAAGCATACTTGGAGTAGATTGTGAAGAAAATCTGCCTTTTTCAATGCTTCCAAAGCCTTAATGCATATATCTCTGTGTGGTGGCAATGTGTGCCCTTCTATCTTTGATGTACGAGAGTATGGGGCATCTCTTGCTTTTGGTGTTAATGCCTCTAATGTTCCATGTGATGAGGTTGAGATTCGTCAGTGGTGTCATTGTTATGGTGGTTTGGAGGTGTTGCTCTATTACATAGACACTCACAAACATTTTCAGAGGGGTAGCAAAGTATGGTCTGTGGTGAGCCAGAGGGCCGCAATGATGCTAGCAGGATGGGAGTGGGGTTTTGTGGGTGGTTAAATGTTGCAGGATACTTTATTAAATTATTTTACTTTACTTCAGTTAGTTTTTAAATAGAAGCTTCCCCATATAGTTAACATCTTTCTGAATGTTAGTGCTCTCGGAAAGTAAATAACAGCCCAGTGCTTCTGTTAACCCGGGGGCCGCATGTGAAGGTCAGGAGGGCTGCCAGACTGTACTTTGAGTATCACTGCTCTATTAGAGCTTTTTGCCTGCTTGATTGTATTATCATGCTGAGGAGGGTAGGCACCAAAATCAAAGTAGTGGCCCAGGTGAAGGATTAGACCCGACCTGTAGAACCAGCAGAAAAACTGTAATTCCTGTGGTAGAGGGTTCAACAGCCCCGTCCAAACTCATTTAGACCAGTTGTTCTCAATTTTTCTTTTTAGACCCACGACTGACATTTTAGAACGACAAACTTTTGCGACCCACCTACCTTCAATGGACATAAGGAGTGGTGGTTTTTTAATGTAACTAAAGCATTGTGTGGTACTGCAATGTCATTTACACACAACACATTTTCCATTGAAATGGCCACTAATATTACACAGACATACAGTTGTACTGATAAAACTATACAGTACACAAATGATGTGTGGAAATTGGGTTTCTGTGAATATTTATCATTTGTGCATTACCAAGTAAAGTGTCTTGATTTGTTTTGATCCTATTAAAATCTCTGTTTTTAGCACACCATAGAATTACAATAAAAATGTGCCTCATTTTTTCTTTCCTAACTGCTGAATGCGTACAGTTCATTTACAGGTATTTACATGTTTTTGTGTGTTGCAAAAAAATGACATCCTTCCGCCTTTCCTTTCACACTCTCTATACTTCAGCAAGATTGTCACATAATTCACTTCAAAAACTCGCCGCACTTTGTAGTCAGAGAAAGAAAAGTAAACACCAATCCCCATGTTAAAAGAATAAGCAGCAATTTGTCAGACATAACCGGACATTTGACCTCTGACTTTGAAGCCATGACAAATGTAACAAGAAAAACAAAGAATTAAGGCATCTTTATCTATTGCTCGGACTTTCACGATCCACCAAAAATTGTCTCGAGACACACCAGTGGGCCCCGATGTACAGTTAGGGAAACGCTGATTTATACGGTGATATAACATCGTTTGGGGTATGAACTATGTTTGGCGCTGACTCGTGTCCTGTCAGCGGCCACAAAATCTGAGTGGGATCTACTGTGTGAGTAGGGGGCCACCCACATCCTGAGTGACAGGCACTAAGGATAGAGTCGAATTATGGGTGTAGGAGGTTAGGTGCTGCCTGTCAAGAGGAAGTACAACTCAGCAGCACCAATCAGCAGCAGCTCAACAATAGAAAGAAGCCAGATGTATGGGTCTTTAGAGTAATTTGTCTGCCGTCTGTGGCATCACTACTGGAGTAGGTATTGGCCCATGGAGGGATATCTGGGAAGAAGAAGTTCCTTCATCCCTTGAGGAGTCACACTGTTCAGATGTAGTGGCCATGGTACAGTCTCAGAATGACACTGCCATCTCTAAAGCCAAGCATCTCCCATCTTCTTCTTGTTCCTCAGACTGAGTCATGATGTGCTTCACATGTGTAGATTTCTTTTTGCATCTTCTGCGCATGCATTTTCGTGCCCATTGTTCCAAGTTCCTGAGGGCGTCTGCTTGGGTGAAGTTCCAAGTCACTCGGCGCAAACTCAACCCTCTGCCGGATCAACGGAAAAATGTGATTGTGCTCATTTATGATACTGAGTTTCGCAGGGAACAACAGGGAGTATTTCAGCACCATTTCGCGTAGTTTAAGCTTTACCCCAGTGAATGATGCAGGCTGGTGTTATACTGCCAGGGTCATCAAGAGACGCTTGTAGTCTTTTTCAATGTGAGTAGCTTGTCTATCTACATGTAGGATTTCATCTGTCTTTGAAGTTTAGCAGCAATCGGTCGACCCTCCCACCTGGGAAGGCGGTGCTCCTTTGACATCTGGGTGGTCTCCCAACAAAGAAAACTAAGGGGCAGGGCCCGTTGTCGCACTGTCCATGGTAATCAAATGTGGCAGGCTAGTCAGATGATGCAGCGTGGGCTTTCACCGGTGTTCCACCGAGACACAACATGGCCGCGCAGCAGGCCGCACCACAGTCTGCAGGCCTTACTATATTTGTGGTCTCTGTGCATATCCATCATGACTGTTAATATGACACTCAGGTGTGTCGCGTCAGCACGTTCAAGGCTACCAGCAGTCTTCACAGGGAGTAGCCTCAGGACCCTTCTCAGCGCCCCATTGCGGCTCGGGAGAGAGTTGCAGCCCGCGCCGAGACCCACAGGCCTTCTGCCACTTTTGGGTTCCACATAGGCTGCAGGTAGCAGCAGCTCACTCCAGTAGGCCCAGTCAGTGGTCGCTGTCAGTGTCTGTTCTCCTACGGGCCCCAGTGGTAACAGATGAGCATGGTGTGCAGGCTGCTCCCCGGGGGCTCTGCTGGTGCCAAGGCGGTCACTGCAGTTTGCCCAACCACTTGTTCTCTCACAGCAGCCGCGGAAGGGCCCAGGACCCAGCCGCTCCCACAAGGGTCACACGAAACAGCACTCACAAGGGGGCACACACCACTCTTTCAGGCTCGGTCCAATAGTTGCCCCCAAGCACCAGGCTGTTACTATGGTGCGGGAGGTCTAGGATGGTGTCGCTTGAGATGATAATTGTGGATGGTGGAGACGATAGCCTGGGAGCTCCTGGCTCAGGGGACCGCCATCTTGGCTGCGAAAGCCGTGACTCTCGCTAAGATCTCTGGGTTACCAGGCAATGCCCATCACAATACAAATGTAATATAGGAGCTCAGATACTGTTCCATGGTGAAGATTGGCCTGTTAGGGAAGAGAATGTATTCTCCAGCCCACCAGACATCTACAGAAAACTTTGAGGCTAATCCCCAGACACGGCAACATGGTGGTTATCATGGTCAGATGGAATGACAAAGACAACCTGAAGGTCAACCACCATTTACAGCTGCATTCACTGTAATCTTCATGGTGGATACAGTGTCCACACACACTTTCATACTACATACAGCAAACCACACTCCGTGACGAAGTAAGGATCCCAGTTAAGTGGGGCTGCATGGATTTTCCATGGAATAGCCAGTATGCCTTCTCACCCTACCCCAATCTTTGGGTTCAGGTAAAAAGGCCTGTGACCTTACATTAGAATCCGGTGCCACTAGCTTCAGTACCCCTATAATCTGTTATTAAGGAGAAGTAGCAATACTCCAACATTATTGCTCTCTGCCAAGGGGTAGCCTTTCATTAAAGGCCCTCAACCCACAGTATCGGCTTGGGCCGATGCCTTATGCCTATAATATGCGATAGAGCCCAGGCAGAAGGGCTATGATGCTATTAAAACGTTTCACAAACTGAGGATAGAATGTTTTGAATTAAAGGGGCAGAAGCAATAAGGCAAACATTGGTATGTTGCAGGAGAAGGTCTGTACCAGCCAATATTAGCCCTCTGCCACTTTATTGCCCACAGTGGCTCCCAACATTCCAATGTTCTAATCTAAGAGAGGTCGTAGGTAAACTTTAGATGCACCCTCACTAAATCATGAGGTACATCAAGTAGACTCATAGATGGCTGAATTCAGTGGGGGGAAATCAGAGGGCTGAATAGAAAAATCAAACACGGGCAAGGAGGCATAGCTTTCTGTGTTATATCATGACTTCTGTTTCTATGCTATGGTCAGATAGTCCCCTCACCTTCAGATGATTATAATGTCATCCTCGTCAGGGCTTTAAGTGGGATGAAAAAACTGGGGGGTCTCTCACAGGGGCATGGCCAAAGCAATTAAGGGCGTGGCTTAAAACACGTAAGCTAAAAATCTGTGCTTAGCATAGTGTGCCGCCCGACTTGTATTTTGCTGTTTCTGTCATTGCATCCAGATACATGATACAACAAGTCAGGACTATTGGCTTTGTCAATGGTTGTTAGTTGCATAAGATAAATAAGCAGCAACTATGGCTTATATATAATATTGAAAAAGCTTCCACTTAAAGCCCTGGTGACACCACCACAATGTTGCTGCTCCCGAGTTTCAAAAAGAGAAGGGAAATCCAGAGAGAAAATTACTCTCTTTAAAGGATTTCCCTTCCCCTACAACACTCACCTGGCATGACATCATGCCGTAACTTCTCCACTAGTGAGAAGTGAGCAGTGTGAGCACGCGCACATTGATGTGCCTGCTGTCACCGCCAGTCAGGAAAAAAAAGGACCGCCTGTGTCAGGGCACAAAACAGAGCCGGATAGAGACCCGTTTCAAGGCCCCCTTTAAAAAACTGCCAGTGCTCAGCACCGGTGAGACCCGGCCCACTTAAAGCCCAGCTCCAGAAGCCCGTAACACGAAGTCTCATGTCTCATCCCATCTACTTGAGGCTCACTGGCCATGAAGCCTGGGTAGAAATTAAGTAAGTGATGCCATCAATTAGTATCCTGGTGCCATCTTTTTCTAAAGTCAGTGTGGGGTACAGCAGTTTTTGAGCTGTTTTTGAGCTAGCAGTGGAATTTTATGCACTCAGAGCAAGGAAGTGAGCGGAAGTATGTAATCAACCATAAATGTGCAAGACGCACGTTAAAAGGCCTCACACTTTCCTTGTCAAGCCTCCTACGCCTCAGCACCGCAATTGTCAGCCAGTGTGGCATACACTGAAGCAGATAGAGGAGAAACATGAAGCAGAGGGAGACAAAGAAGAGTGAGAAAGTGGCAGACGAAAAAGACACGGAAGAGGGAAAGAAGAGTGTGAAGATAGAGCAGTGTTGTGAACAGGAGAGTCAGAAGAAAGAAAATGAAAGAGGTTGAGCTCTACAGTAGAGGAGGAGTGGAGAAAGAGAAGTGGGAGAGGCAGGCGAGAAAGAGATCGAGAGAGAGAGAGAGAGAGAGAGAGAGAGAGAGAGAATTGAGAGAGAGGATTGGAAGTTTTGAAATCACTGGAACCATGTAGAGTAGGTCAAAGTGGTTTACTAGTTAGGCAGAACAACCCCATAGATCCCCCTTCATCAGCAACTGCCTGCTCTCTAACCCCTGGACTCCACATTCCAGAATCCAGCGGAGATAGCAACCAGATGCTGGTGTTGCTAGGAAACAACATGCATAGCTACAACAGGAAGAAGAGAGAGAGAGACACCAGAGAAAAGGACAGAGAAGAGAGAGATAAGGACTTATGTTAGAGGGAGAAAGGGGAAGGATGTGGGAGAAAAAAAGGGAGGGAAAAAGAGACATACGTTTGTCAGTAGGAGGAACTGCAACGAGTGTAAAAGAAACAGAAAAAGATCAGAGAGCAAGAGAGAGTAAAGAGAGCTGTACAGAGACTGTCTGAATAGTGTAAGAGATGGATGAAAAGAGCAAGAACGAAAACGCAGAATGAACAGAGAAAGAGCAAGAGATGGCAGGTGCAGCGACTAAGCGGGTAGGAAGAAAGAAAATAGGAAGGAAGAGGTTTGGAGAGCAATCTGTGGTGAAAGAGAGAAGAAGGAGCAAGAGAGGTTTGAAGCAGAGAGGGAGGAAAGAGACTTACTAGGATGAGAGGGTTTTGGGGAGCAATTCTACATGCAAGAAGGAAGAGCAACATGACAGACGGAGAAGGGTGCAGAGCGCTCACGATAAGGTTACTGATTAGCTTGTAATGCTCCGTCTTCGTTGTGCGATATTCACAAACCACAGACACAGTTTCACATAATATAAAAGGCTACTTTATTAGGACAGGATAGTATTACTGAATTCATGAAACATAATACCCGAAAAATATCAGCCTTGCTAATACAATTTCTTTCCTGACACCCCCCTCCCCCCTTAAACTCCCCCACAATGTAAACATTCCCCAAACAACTCATCTTTCCGAAAAACATCCTTTCTTGCTGTTCTTTCTCAGCTCTTCCCTTCCCTTCTACAATCTCCCACCCATGCCCTACAAATCCAAGGACAAGAACGTACAATTCTTTACCTATTACAACACCACACCAAGGTTTTTTAATTCCACAATTTGGCCATTAAATCTCTTAATTCAAACATATAGTAAACATTGCTAAAGTTGGATACATTAAAACCATCTCCGTCCTCCTTGATGTTGCTGTGTTGCAAACCTTCAATATAAGATGCCTTACAAAAAACTCTCATTGCCCCGTTCAGTTTCCTTTATCAATCATTATATGTTTGTGAACTCCACTCCATTGTATCCTGAAGGGAAATTCTGTCCACATCAAAGATGCCCCTGCCCATTTCTGTGTCAGTAATGTTAAGTCATCTTTCATCGTCTTTAGCAAAGCTAGCCCTGAAGGTTGTGTAATATATTTTTCTCCCAAACATATAATTAATAGGTCTGGACACCCTTTGCCTGACACTAGATAGGCTAAAAAACACAGGGAACAATTTGCCCCATTGAATTCACCTTTTTTCCCACCACATCACCCCATGTTTGTTACTGAGCAATCTCTATGATAGTTCGTACATTTCTTCTTCTGCATACTTCACTGCCCATCGCACAATAGTGTCCAATAATCCGTGTACATGCTTTTTACACCAAAGTGCACAAAACACAACATAAAAAACGTTACAACAAAGAATGGGAAATTTGCAAATTAAGCCTAAATATTCCATTTGATAATTTCCGAATGTATCTTTCAGAACGTTTTGATTTCCATCTACTTACAGTCTTAATAACATTTTCTTTCATTCCTAGCTGGGCTGCTTCAGTTCCTGCTTCAATTCTAAAAGAGTGTGTCCTGTAGCTTTCTGGTTAAAAACCTGGCTTCTTCAAAGCTTGTCTGAATGCTCCTAATAAATTAGAAGCTGAGATCTTAATGCCTTCTTTATGGCAGAATAGTTAGTCAAACCATACACAAGGCCACCCTACAAATGTTTTCTAGGTTAAAGCAGGGCAACATTTTGGCTTTGCACTTCTATTCAAACACCCCCATTTTCCGCTACCGATCTGATGAGTTTTTTTGTCCTCTTCAACCAAATGTGAAAATTATTATCAGGCATGTGAACATCTTCTCTCTTTAAACCTTTTTAAACCTAATAATTTAAACACTCTAAATGCCCCTCAAAACTTCCATAACATGCATATCTTGAAAAACCTTGCCTCAAATCTGTCATAACTAGGTCTGGATGTAATTTTAATTACTCTGGTGTAATTTGATAATTCCGGGTTACCCTTTTGACATGGAATTCCCGATTGTTACATCATGACGCCGTCGTGTAACCGATTCTCCTGCTCGGGGTAAATCGGACCACTGGGAGATGGATTAAAACAACACGAAAGCACAAATGTTATTGTTTGTCTTTAGCGATCGCGATCAAAATGATCAGTAGTCATTTCGAGAACGCGCGCGGCAGTACCTTTAACGCAAGCGAGCGGGGGCAGCAGTTTGAGTGGATTTTCTACTCGAGTGGCTGGAAAATCAACTCAAAAAGCATTTTAGGGTTGAAATCATACCCCACCAGACTGTTTGGGTATTTTTTCAGTGGGAAATGCACTTCTTTTTTTTTAACAGGAATTAAGGGGCTCATTACGATGGCGGGCGGAGGCACAACCGCAGTGCTGGCGGTGGTGGAAAATGCCTTTTTCCGCACACCAGCAGCGGTCCTCGTGCCCGCCATATTACGATGGGCAAACATAGCCCATTTTCCATCCGCTGCGGAGTGACGCGAACCGCCAGGAATTTGCGCCTGCCACCACGGCGGAGGCAGCCAATAGAGACACACCGCCGTGAGGAATGACGTCCCGTCCACCGTACAAATTACGATGCCGCAAACAGCCCATCACACCGCAGCGGAGAATCTACCCACCCAGAGACGGCGGAAGCACGACAGCGGAGCGCGAAACCAGACTCCCGGTCCCCTCCACCCGGTCCTGACCGCAAGAATCCAGCTCTACAAGCCTTTCCGGCGCTGAACCTCATCCACTACCAGCAAATAATGCACTGTCGCAGACAACGCAGCAAGTACGCAAATACACAACTCCGCACACAACCACAACACACAGCTCCTGTGCTGACATACGGTTCCTGTCCACATCAGACACTCTGGTGGGTACAGGAACATATCCCCCAGTGTACACACACATGTCCCACCTGATAGAAACTCACCCCTCCGCATCCGGGTCACCCATCAACCGCGAAATCACTGCAATGTCCCGGTCACGTCACCGCAGCGGTGAATACGCGGGAAAACCTGCGCACAATGTAGTAGGCAGGGCCGGCGCCAGGCATGGGCAGTCTGGGCAGGTTTCCAGGGCTCCACCTTCACCCTACCCACACTAGGCCTCCCACAACCATCTGTGAACATGCTGTGTGCTCCTCCTGTGCCCCCCTGCACAATCAATCTGCCAGGTGTAGCCAGACCTTGCAGCCCACACACCAAAGGACAAGGGAGCCTGACTTGGAAGGTGGGGGTGAAGAGGAACACCCTGCACAGAAGCTCAGGGGCTGGACAACCCTCCTCCTCACACCCACCTCCCACTCATATGTAGCAAACTGAGCATGATCACAAAATGAAGACTCACACTGCCTATGAACATCCACTGAACTGTCCACACTGCCTGTCAAGTCACACACAAACACCCAACACTGACACCCAGCCACATACTCAATCCATAGGTCAGCAGCAATGGAGGACCAGAAATGGCCCAGCCAAAAGGGAAGTGTTTAGTGCTGGAAAACCATGGAGCAAGCCACATAGCATCAGTACATCACATGCAAGAGAAGGAACATATCACACCACCCTTAGGCCAACAAATCAGACATGGGTGGCACAGTGAGTGAAATTAAACCAAAGTGACCGCATGGGAACAACTCAGGGATACATCAAGGCAAGCCATGCACTGGCACAGGAATGATAGGAAGTGTCTGAAGTCATACAGTGACCAGCCACACATCGGTGTCAACTTACTTGGCATGTGTATGTCATCAGCACAACACACATGGCTCCTTGTCACACTCCCTGACTGTCAAACACAAGTAGGACCTTCACACATGCCCCTCATCCAAGCACCTCACACCTGCAACACTCCACACCTGTGAGAACCACACATAATGGTGCAAATAAGGTCCTGTGAGTTCACTGACAACCAATCACACACCCTGTGCTGCATCCACAAACATCACACTCACACTCAGGGATGCCTGAACCAATGCTGACACAAAAACAACTGTCAAACACAAAGCTCACAAACAACATCCACAGCAGTCCAACAAGCCCAGACATGTGCAGCCAAACAGTGGAAAGGCAATGTGACCCTAGACAGAACAGGAGTATACAACATTGCCACTCAGGGCCAATGCACAGACACCATACCCCAACACAAACAAGAATTGCATCATCAAAAAACACACATGAACACCAACTGGGATCAATGGGACAATCAGCTAACACAGACAGAGACACCAAACCACACATCCAGTGAACATGGTGTCACAGTTTACCACAAGCATGCACATGCACAATCCTGACAAGTGACAGGCCCAAAATAGGAGGACAAACCACTAGTGTGCACTCCAAACAAGCTCAGGAACAAGAATCCACCTTGCTACATGTGACAGACACACAAGTAATGCACACTACACCTGCAACACACATCTGAATGTATCACACAGCAACAACTACTTACACACAATGTCATGCAAATAGAACCTCACACACACATAGCATCTGCCAGTAGAAAAAGCCAACACAGGCCAAACACTGCATACATCCACAACAAACACACAACAGATGCACAGACCAATCCATCACATTGCAAACTCAGCTGGACATCAGGGGATGCACACCAGGCAAGTACAAGGCAACATACACTGACAGCACTGCATGCACACCAAGCAGTGTGTGCACAACAACCAAACCAGTAGCACACATATCTGAGTGCCACACCATGAACTCCCACAACACAAATCATCACAGCACAAACATAACATCACACTCAGGAAGGGTAGCAGAACCTCAGCAAACACACATACAGCTTACCCATCACCCACAGATGCACAACTCAGGGAAACCCAGATGCAAACAACATGACTAGAGGACTGTGCTGCTCAAACATATGCACTGCACATGAGCAACCATGACAGCAAACCAGTAGAAGAAAATGGCACATAACTAATTTGGAAACTGTCCTGAGTGTCACATTGGTCCTGTACACAGTTCAGCCTCACACAGCATAGTGTCACACTATGAAGTGGTGGGGAGAGCTCACACACTGGCAAGCAATGGGGTGGAAGACATGAGATTGAAGTGGTGTGTACGTCAGTAGTGGACAGGTGAGGAGTGCACAGAACACAAACACATAGAGGAGTTACCCACAATATGTAGGCATCAGAAGCACATATAGGGGATGGCATGACTCCACATACCACATACCATCATGGAGCCAAAAATGGGTCAAGTGACATCAATGCATGAGAAAACTCACAAATAATGTCAGTGTGGCTGAGCAGGTCTGCACAGTGAGCACAAACAGTAACAAGACACATGGCTGATCAACAAAACACAACACATACTTGGCAGTCACACACTCTGCATACTCACAACTGCAGCAACAACAAGTAGGTGTCCCCCAGGAGTGCAAGGACACACCAGCACACGGCACAGTGCCCAAACTACAACTCCTACATGTGCCCACAATCTGAAGCACATGGCAGACAATTGAAACAAACAGACACTCATTACCTGAATCATACATGTGTGCAGTTGGCATAGCAGGGGCACACACATATCAACACTACTGACAATGACAGCCCATCCACACTGTATGACCACTCAAGTTCACATATCCAAATGTAGCCATGTGACTAGGAAGACAGGCCTACACAAGATGACCACACATCAACACTGCTGTACACACATCAAGAAAGATCACACTGATATGATGGACCCTGGCCACCCACAAGTAATCCTGTGGATAGGATTCACCTCTGTTGTGGTATTGCAGCATAACATGACGTGTATGATTTAGCAAACATGACCCTAGAATGCGATACAAAAGGGGATGATGGACGGAACGTTTGAGCCAATCAAACACTCACCCCCAGTCAACTGATCTGGGTTTAATCCATCATCATTCTTTAGCTCACTCCACCACCCCAGTTCAGACATGGCCATATGCAAATCAGTCTGACCCTGTGCCTCATGGGAACAGTCCACCCCGAACTGCCAAGCCATGTCTTCCCTGGACCGGAAACAAGCATCCTAGGACCGGTTTCTGGCATTCCAGCCGTCATCAGCCAGGCTTGCTTGAATCCAGTGGCAAAGTGAGCAAGGGACCCACGTCTGGGCATACCCCCGCCAACTTAGGGCGAACAAAGCGATACAAAAGGGGATGATGGACGGAACGTTTGAGCCAATCAAACACTCACCCCCAGTCAACTGATCTGGGTTTAATCCATCATCATTCTTTAGCTCACTCCACCACCCCAGTTCAGACATGGCCATATGCAAATCAGTCTGACCCTGTGCCTCATGGGAACAGTCCAGCCCGAACTGCCAAGCCATGTCTTCCCTGGACCGGAAACAAGCATCCTAGGACCGGTTTCTGGCATTCCAGCTGTCATCAGCCAGGCTTGCTTGAATCCAGTGGCAAAGTGAGCAAGGGACCCACGTCTGGGCATACCCCCGCCAACTTAGGGCGAACAAAGCGATACAAAAGGGGATGATGGACCGGAACGTTTGAGCCAATCAAACACTCACCCCCAGTCAACTGATCTGGGTTTAATCCATCATCATTCTTTAGCTCACTCCACCACCCCAGTTCAGACATGGCCATATGCAAATCAGTCTGACCCTGTGCCTCTTGGGAACAGTCCAGCCCGAACTGCCAAGCCATGTCTTCCCTGGACCGGAAAGAAGCATCCTAGGACCGGTTTCTGGCATTCCAGCCGTCATCAGCCAGGCTTGCTTGAATCCAGTGGCAAAGTGAGCAAGGGACCCACGTCTGGGCATACCCCCGCCAACTTAGGGCAAACAAAGCGATACAAAGGGGATGATGGACGGAACGTTTGAGCCAATCAAACACTCACCCCCAGTCAACTGATCTGGGTTTAATCCATCATCATTCTTTAGCTCACTCCACCACCCCAGTTCAGACATGGCCATATGCAAATCAGTCTGACCCTGTGCCTCATGGGAACAGTCCAGCCCGAACTGCCAAGCCATGTCTTCCCTGGACCGGAAACAAGCATCCTAGGACCGGTTTCTGGCATTCCAGCCGTCATCAGCCAGGCTTGCTTGAATCCAGTGGCAAAGTGAGCAAGGGACCCACGTCTGGGCATACCCCGCCAACTTAGGGCGAACAAATCGATACAAAGGGGATGATGGACGGAGCGTTTGAGCCAATCAAACACTCACCCCCAGTCAACTGATCTGGGTTTAATCCATCATCATTCTTTAGCTCACTCCACCACCCCAGTTCAGACATGGCCATATGCAAATCAGTCTGACCCTGTGCCTCATGGGAACAGTCCAGCCCGAACTGCCAAGCCATGTCTTCCCTGGACCGGAAAGAAGCATCCTAGGACCGGTTTCTGGCATTCCAGCCGTCATCAGCCAGGCTTGCTTGAATCCAGTGGCAAAGTGAGCAAGGGACCCACGTCTGGGCATACCCCCGCCAACTTAGGGCGAACAAATCGATACAAAAGGGGATGATGGACGGAACGTTTGGGCCAATCAAACACTCACCCCCAGTCAACTGATCTGGGTTTAATCCATCATCATTCTTTAGCTCACTCCACCACCCCAGTTCAGACATGGCCATATGCAAATCAGTCTGACCCTGTGCCTCATGGGAACAGTCCAGCCCGAACTGCCAAGCCATGTCTTCCCTGGACCGGAAAGAAGCATCCTAGGACCGGTTTCTGGCATTCCAGCCGTCATCAGCCAGGCTTGCTTGAATCCAGTGGCAAAGTGAGCAAGGGACCCACGTCTGGGCATACCCCCGCCAACTTAGGGCGAACAAAGCGATACAAAAGGAAAATGGACGGAACGTTTGAGCCAATCAAACACTCACCCCCAGTCAACTGATCTGGGTTTAATCCATCATCATTCTTTAGCTCACTCCACCACCCCAGTTCAGACATGGCCATATGCAAATCAGTCTGACCCTGTGCCTCATGGGAACAGTCCAGCCCGAACTGCCAAGCCATATCTTCCCTGGACCGGAAACAAGCATCCTAGGACCGGTTTCTGGCATTCCAGCCGTCATCAGCCAGGCTTGCTTGAATCCAGTGGCAAAGTGAGCAAGGGACCCACGTCTGGGCATACCCCCGCCAACTTAGGGCGAACAAAGCGATACAAAAGGGGATGATGGACGGAACGTTTGAGCCAATCAAACACTCACCCCCAGTCAACTGATCTGGGTTTAATCCATCATCATTCTTTAGCTCACTCCACCACCCCAGTTCAGACATGGCCATATGCAAATCAGTCTGACCCTGTGCCTCATGGGAACAGTCCAGCCCGAACTGCCAAGCCATGTCTTCCCTGGACCGGAAACAAGCATCCTAGGACCGGTTTCTGGCATTCCAGCCGTCATCAGCCAGGCTTGCTTGAATCCAGTGGCAAAGTGAGCAAGGGACCCACGTCTGGGCATACCCCGCCAACTTAGGGCGAACAAAGCGATACAAAAGGGGATGATGGACGGAGCGTTTGAGCCAATCAAACACTCACCCCCAGTCAACTGATCTGGGTTTAATCCATCATCATTCTTTAGCTCACTCCACCACCCCAGTTCAGACATGGCCATATGCAAATCAGTCTGACCCTGTGCCTCATGGGAACAGTCCAGCCCGAACTAAATGATCAGGATAACAGTAGATCATCACAAACACCCATCATTGCACCCTCAATCCTCAGAGTCAACAAGAACAAAAGTGCCTGTCACCTCTGGCAAATTCAGAAAAAGTAAAACAAACAATTTGCAATGTTAAAGTGGCATACAGAGCATACAGAGCATGTGTCACATGCAACCATACCCATCCAGAACACATTTCATTTAGCAAGGACACTGACAAAGCAGACAACAGGAGTAACTGTCTTTATTACATATTACCCAGATAGGCATCAAAATTATAAAACAGCAAGGCCAGTCCATAGTTCAAAGTATGTACATGTGTGCACGAGAACCTGCACAGGGAATGGGCATCCAAAGTGACAAACAGCAAGGCCAGTGGCCAGTCCATAGTTCAAAGTATGTACATGTGTGCATGAGAACCTGCACAGGGAATGGGCATCCAAAGTGACAAACAGCAAGGCCAGTGGCCAGTCCATAGTTGAAAGTATGTACACGTGTGCATGAGAACCTGCACAGGGAATGGGCATCCAAAGTGACAAACAGCAAGGCCAGTGGCCAGTCCATAGTTCAAAGTATGTACATGTGTGCATGAGAACCTGCACAGGGAATGGGTATCCAAAGTGACAAACAGCAAGGCCAGTGGCCAGTCCATAGTTCAATGTATGTACATGTGTGCATAAAAACCTGCACAGGGAATGGGCATCCAAAGTGACAAACAGCAAGGCCAGTGGCCAGTCCATAGTTCAAAGTATGTACATGTGTGCATGAGAACCTGCACAGGGAATGGGTATCCAAAGTGACAAACAGCAAGGCCAGTGGCCAGTCCATAGTTCAATGTATGTACATGTGTGCATGAAAACCTGCACAGGGAATGGGCATCCAAAGTGACAAACAGCAAGGCCATTGGCCAGTCCATAGTTCAATGTATGTACATGTGGGCATGAGAACCTGCACAGGGAATGGGCATCCAAAGTGACAAACAGCAAGGCCAGTGGCTAGTCCATAGTTCAAAGTATGTACATGTGTGCATGAGAACCTGCACAGGGAATGGGTAACACCGTACACTGCCATGGGACTCACCACAGCTCGGGGGACACAAATGGGCAGTCCAGGCACCGCTGTGGGAGAGATGGGTTTGGGAGGGGGACTTTGCCTCAGACCTGGCTGTCAGTTGAACTGGGAGGTTACTGATTGTCGGGGCCAGTTGGAGGACTGGACCTGGGAGAGAGAGGAGCAGCGGAGGTAGAGGCATCAGTGGCTTTGTGAGCTGGAGGGCTGCTTGGACCGGGTGGCATGGTGGCACGGGGAGGCGGAGACATGCTGCCGTGAGACACAGTGTGTGAGGGAGAATGTGGAGGGCTGCCTTTCCACTTCTTGGGGATTTGATAGGTAAGAATTGTCTTGGTAGGAGTGGGAAGTGGGGCGGGCACAACAGACTCACTCCCCACCAAAGGTGCATCACGTGCAGGTGGCGCTCCCTGTGGGGATTTGCTGGATCTGGTGTTACGCTTGGGCTGGCCTTGCCTTTTCCCCTCCATCTCCTGTTGACCAGGTGAACCCCCAACATTGCTCTCCTGTCCCAGCTTCACAGGGGTGTGGGTGGGAGTTGAGGTTGTGGGTGAATCTGCCTTTGAGATCTGTTTCTGCAGACTCTTTGCAGGCACCAGCTTCACAGCAGGCAGGGCAACTGTGTGTTTGTCTTTGGGAGCAGGTTTGGGGACGGGAGTGTCCTTCGATGGGGCTGATTTGGATGCATGTGAGCCTGAGGCCTGCTTCTTGGCCTGATGGCCCGGAGTGTCACCTGAAGGGCTTTTGCCTTTGCGCTCCTGTGTGCCTGGTTTTTGTTTTGGGGATGGTGTCTGTGCCCTGGTCCGCTTGGAGTGCTGCTGTTGTGTGCTGCGTGTTGAGTACTTGGAGCCTGAGGGCTGTGGTGTGTGGTCACTCTCGTCAGATGTTGCCACTGGCAGGGTGGTTGCCGAAGGGACTGGAGCTGGACTCTGAGCCTGTGACAACTGAATGGCTGCCGTCACTGTGGAGGACAAAGACTGGACAGTTCTGTGTAGTCCACCCACGTCAGAATGAATCCCCTCCATGAAGGCAACTACCTGTGCCAACTTCTTGTCATGATCCTGGAATGCATTCAGGAAAGTAGTCTGACCCACACACAGCTGGCACAAAAGGTCCACCGCCTCAACACTGAGGGCAGCAGGGGAGACAGAGGCAGGGGCAGTGGTGCCTGGGGGGAAGGACACTCTACCCTTCTTACTGCTGCGAACACGGGCAGCACTAGTGGTAGTAGCCGGGAGGGTGGGCACTGGACGATGTGTGGTGGAAGAAGAGGGCGATTTCCCACTCCCTGTGTCCGCCAACATCGAGGAGTCACCGCTGGAGTCAGATGGTGTTGAGGTTTGTGTTTCTGGGCGTAATTCTTCAAGGGCACTCCTGTCCCCCTCCGAGGCGCTGGTCACATCAGTGTCAGTGTGCTCATGTGTAGCAGTCGTGCCAGATGCCTCACCACTGGTGTCTGTCCCCTGTCCTTCTGTGCCCTCGGTAGATGCTGCAAAAGATAGAGACGTAGGTTCAGTATGGTGCCATACTCACAAACATCACATGCAAGCAAAGCACAAAACTAGAACATGATACCCCATGTTGCACACCACCCTGTGCAGTCTGCAGGTGCAACCTTAATGCAAAACTCAGAAGATGCATGGAAACATGCATAGTTGGCATCAATGACCCAGGTGACGTTCACACAGCCAAATAGCTGGCCGTGTGCCTCCTGGTAACCTGACATACTGATTACTGTAAGCATACCTACGTGTCTGTAGGTGAGATAGATGTACATCTCAACATGTTGTCACAGTCACATACGGAGTCACTTTAAGGGGCCAACACAGATACTGACTCAAGAATGTCCTCATACTATGGCCATGAGCTACAGATGTCCACCATGTTGTGCCTTGAAGCACAACGACCGTTGCACATTGGTGTCAGATGTGTAGTCCTCACAATTTCGAAGTCAGGCACTGCACACATCGAAGAAAGCACACTAAGATGAGGCACACTGCTGTGCACTTCCCGGTGATGTCTATGACACCCATAACGCAGCAGATGTCAGAAGGCCACATCTCATCTTGTAATGACAAGGGCCATTATCCAAAACACATGAGAAAGTACACGTAGCAAAAATGCCTGACAGCTGCACTCAACACAGAGGCCACTTACAAGCCATTGCATCACACTAGAAACATCACAGAGCTCCGCACTGACTCAGGGTTGGGATACATGCAGTCACTCACACCCACCCAAAGTCACCCTTCGCAGAATACTCACCCCCAACTTGCTGCTGATGGGCCCTCAAACATCCATCCAGCTCTGGCTGTGTCACTGCCAAGATGCGGGCCATTAGTGGTGTCATGCTCCTGTGCGCCAACCTGCCAGTCCGAGGGAGCAGCCCCAGCGTCATCTCTGCTACGTTTTTGCTCAGCCGGCAGATGTCATCCCACCTCTTGTGACAGTGTGTGTGCCGTCGGTTGGAGACACCCAGAGCCCGCACCTTGCGTGCAATGGCCCTCCATAAGGCCTTACGCTGGTGGACTTTAAGCTGCAGGCATGGGAGACAAGGAGAGGCAGTTTCAGTGTCACTGGGTTATGTACCACTGTGTCTCAGTACAGGAGCATGCACAAACTTAGCAGAGCTATACAGATGTGATCAGATCACTGTGTCATGGAGGTCACATTTAGGGACATGATCTTACATTCTCACACCCTTCTCATAAGGTCTGTCTTGTGCAATCCACAGGCCTAAGACAGAACATTGATGAATAGGGTGGCAGACAACACATATGTCTCACTCTGTCCATTTACTGATGTGTCCCAGGCAAATTGGGCAGTATCTGTGCAGGCCAGGGGGACTCACACTGAGGTTAAACGTGGGCCATCAGAACATTCACATGCATGTACAATATGAGAAGGCAAACAGTGCCTACACATGCGAGTCAGTACACATAATGAAAACAAGGGAAGGAGGATGTTTCAGGAGTACATTAATATGATATGTCATAGGTGCATTTCCACCAAGAGTGTCTCCCTCAGGCATTTCAATCTTGTGCATGATGCTGACATATCCATGGTGGCAATATTAAAAATGGACACACATCCTTCAGTACCCTCTGGACGAAACACATTTGTAATGTCACAAATTAACATGTGAAAAGCTCATCGACTCTGACATCCATTAGCACAGGAAATGTCTGTTCTGACTTCCACTTTCCAAACCAGCAGTGTGACTGTATGGCTGCAAAACCACTGCATGTCCCTCCCATCCTGAAATGCAGCCATGGATCTGTGGAAAATAGGCTACAAAATACATTGACATGAAGTCAGCATGCTTGGCAGTGTATCACACAAACTTGCACTCACAGGCACATACTACATCAGATCAACTTCATGTGTGCACTCTTTGCACTCGCCAACTTTCACTCTGAAACACTTACCATTACATCAGGTGCACCATATAGCCTCCCATACTGTGAAAGCACCTCCTCCACCAGGACCTACAGCTCCTCTGTGGTGAAGGGAAGGGCCCTGATGTTCTCAGTTCTCGCCATCACTGGGTCCAGGAGACAGGAACAGCAGCAGTTGGGGATGAAGAATGGCAGGTAGCAGTGTCTGGATGCAGTGGAAATGGGTGGCTCTCTCACAGACATATATAGCCCCCTGGGGTTGTTTCAGTGGTAGTCAGATGCTGCAATTGGTGTTCCAGATCAGCTTTTTCCAAATGTAACCAATGACCTGCCCCGCGGTAGCGGAGCATGCCTACCGCGATTTTCGAAATTGTATTTCACTACCGCGAATGCGGTTCCCATTGGCTGAATGGGCATGGGCATTGGCGGTGTCACACCGCGGGGCCCAGGCGGTCGCTACCGCAATCGTGCATCTTTCAATTGCATCCAATGACCAGCTGCGCGGTAGGGGAGCACGCCTAACGCGATTTTCGAAATGGTATTTCACTACCGCGAATGCGGTTCCCATTGGCTGAATGGGCATAGGCATTGGCGGTGTGACACCGCGGGGACCAGGCGGTCGCTACCACAATCGTGCATCTTTCAATTGCATCCAATGACCGGCCCCGCAATAGCGGAGCATGCCTACCGCGATTTTCAAAAATGCATTTGTCTACCGCGATTGCAGTTTCCATTGGCTGTAGGGGCATGGGCATTGGCGGTGCCACACCGCAGGGGCCAGGCGGTTTCTACCGCGAATTGTCATCTTTACATTGGTGCCAATGGCCGTGATTGCGGTGGCGGTGCATGCTTACGGCACCTATGGACACATCATGCTGTAGCAATGGCAATGGCCAGTTCTCAGCATTGAACAGTAGACACTATGAATCATGCCACCAGATAGTGTAGTTCAATGCTATTGTGACATTTAATTCACTGATGACTACACATGCCATGACAGTGCACAGGATTACAAGCATTGGCATGTACTCCCTCACATGTCACTTATGATGTTGTTGTGCATGTACACAGATCTGTTGTGTGATGGACTCTCAAATATGTACACATGTCAATGTGTGAGATGGCTAAGCAACCCACAGTAATGAAGGACTGACTACATAATGTGCCTATTTTACTGGGTAGATTGCTGAACTCATGTTGATACTTGATCTTTATGCATACACTGTGCTCATTGTGTTGGAATGTCCTTTTTGGCATTCACATAGTCTGAATCTGTTTTGGGGGTACTCACTGTGTAAATACTGGACATGTGTACAACTACTTTAGATCAAGGTGTCTCTACATGTGACTTGTGCTGTAAGCTGTAGTTTCAGGCCATTCATTGTTGGCGCTGTGTCAGTCAAAACATAAGATGTTGGACGCATCTCAGAGGGGAATTGAATTGACATGTGTCCCCTTTCATCCTACCTAGGAGGCGACCAAATGTGCATCGTCCATTCACATTGCTTGCGGACATGGAGGATGAGGACATCATACGGAAATTCCATTTGGATCGACCTACCCTTCAGGACCTATGTGCTCAGTTGGAGCCCCATCTGAGGCCTCGCAGAACCTATCCAACTGCTTTGACACCAACATGTAAGGTGATGGCGGCCCTACATTTTTTTGCAACTGGTTCATTCCAGTACACGGTGGCCAGCGCAGGAGGGATGTCTCAACCAATGTTCAGCATGGTGCTACGTGATGTCCTGTCCACTATGATGACCTACAAGAACAGCTACATCCGTTTCCCCAGGAGACATGAATTGGCAGCTGTGAAGGGGGATTTGTATGACCTTGCCCACATCCCTAATGTTGTTGGTGCCATTGACTGCACACATGTTGGCCTGGTTCCACCAGAGGCACGTGAGCACATCTACAGGAACAGGAAGCATTCCCATTCCATCAATGTGCAAGTGGTATGCCAGGCGGATATGATAATCTCCCATGTCTGTGCCAAATTCCCGGGATCAGCCCATGACTCCTACATCCTGCGTAACAGCATCGTACCACAGCTGATGGCAAATCTGCATCCGGAGCGTGCGTGGATTGTGGGTGAGTACGCAGAGTCAAGTAGAATGCTGTATGTGTGACATGCTGTCGTCTGCCACAGTTATATTACTAAGTTGGTCTGTGTATCTCACACCTAGGTGACTCTGCATATCCCAACCGGCCTTGGTTGCTGAGCCCACTGAGGAATCCCAGGACCCCGGGTGAAGTCCGCTACAATGAGGCCCATGGGAGGACACGTCGTGTGGTGGAGCGTACTTTTGGGCTTCTGAAGTCTCGATTCCGGTGCCTGAACAGGACCGGAGGGGCACTGATGTACTCTCCCCAAAAGGTGTGTCAGATCGTAGTTGCATGCTGCATGCTCCACAACCTGGCATTGCGCAAGGAGATCCCCCGATCCTGGACGATGATGAGCAGCAGATGCCCCCGCCTGCAAACCCACACATGTACAGTGAGGAGGATAGTGGAGAGGAGGAAGGTGTCGACCTGCATCAACAGCTCATCAACCGCTACTTCCCTTGAGTGTGAGTGACATTGTACAGCAGTGCCATTGTCTGCTGTCTTTGATGGTAGTGAAAATGCCTAGGGGACCTTTTTAACTGCTGCCTGTTGTTGGCTCTGTGCTGATGGCTGATGTTTGTGGCACAGCGTAGTCATGACCAGCCACATGACGTCTATGTTGGTGTTGTTTCTCATTGTAATGTGTGCTGGGTTGTGTAGCTTGATTACTAGTGTTGTGTACTGGCTGTGATGGCATCACCTGACAAGTAAATGGCGTTCTCTTGTGTCTTTCTAGGTCCCTTCACCCTCTCAATGCCTCGTCACAATCAGAGCTTCTGGTACATTGGAATCAGAGTCAACATTGTACATCCTGTGATAAACATGGAGCTGACACAAAGACATAGGTGTGTAAGGAGTGTTTATTTACAAAGGGTGTTTGTGACAGACAAGTGATGTATGAGAAAATGGTGCTAGGTGAATTAATGAGTTGTCAGTGATGGTAAACGAGACAAAAGAGTAGTCACCACATTGATGAGGTGACACAGTCCAACAGACACCTGCCACCAACATGGCAGTGTGGGTAAGGATAGTCCACATAGTCAATGTCAAGGTGAAGAGAGGTGCCATCATGGCTGTCTCTTTGACCTGCGTTTGGCTGGTGGTCTGCCACGGGATCCTCCTGTGGTGTTTCTTGGACGGCCCCTTTTGCCTTTTCCAGGAGGGGCCTCTGCTGCGGGCCCAGCGGGGTCTGAGGAGTCATCCAGTTCCAGCTCACCCCTCTCTGTGGCCGCAGATGAGGTGGTGGGAGTATCAACCTGCGGGCCACTGGAGGGAGGTTGAGCGGTCCTTTGGGCCACAAGACTGTGGGCAAAAGAACGATGGATTTAACCCAGATCTTTTGACTGGGGGAGAATGTTTGCATTGTCAGCATTCCGTCCATCATTTGTTTGCTGTAACACTTTTCGCCCTAAGTGGGATGGGTATGCCCAGACGTGGGTCCCTTGCTCACTGTGCCACTGGATTCAAGCTAGCCTGGCTGAAGAAGGGTGACATACCCTGAAACCAGTCCCAGGATGCTTGTTTCCGGTCCACGGAGGACCTGGCCTGGCAGTTCGGTCTGGACTGTTCCCATGGGGCACAGGGTCAAGACTGATTTGCATATGGCTGGGTCCAAACTGGGGTGGTGTAGTGGGCAAAAGAACGATGGATTTAACCCAGTTCTTTTGACTGGGGGAGAATGTTTGCATTGTCAGCATTCCGTCCATCATTTGTTTGCTGTAACACTTTTCGCCCTAAGTGGGATGGGTATGCCCAGACGTGGGTCCCTTGCTCACTGTGCCACTGGATTCAAGCTAGCCTGGCTGAAGAAGGGTGACATACCCTGAAACCGGTCCCAGGATGCTTGTTTCCGGTCCAGGGAGGACCTGGCCTGGCAGTTCGGTCTGGACTGTTCCCATGGGGCACAGGGTTAAGACTGATTTGCATATGGCTGGGTCCAAACTGGGGTGGTGTAGTGGGCAAAAGAACGATGGATTTAACCCAGATCTTTTGACTGGGGGAGAATGTTTGCATTGTCAGCATTCCGTCCATCATTTGTTTGCTGTAACACTTTTCGCCCTAAGTGGGATGGGTATGCCCAGACGTGGGTCCCTTGCTCACTGTGCCACTGGATTCAAGCTAGCCTGGCTGAAGAAGGGTGACATACCCTGAAACCGACCCAGGATGCTTGTTTCCGGTCCAGGGAGGACCTGGCCTGGCAGTTCGGTCTGGACTGTTCCCATGGGGCACAGGGTCAAGACTGATTTGCATATGGCTGGGTCCAAACTGGGGTGGTGTAGTGGGCAAAAGAACGATGGATTTAACCCAGATCTTTTGACTGGGGGAGAATGTTTGCATTGTCAGCATTCCGTCCATCATTTGTTTGCTGTAACACTTTTCGCCCTAAGTGGGATGGGTATGCCCAGACGTGGGTCCCTTGCTCACTGTGCTACTGGATTCAAGCTAGCCTGGCTGAAGAAGGGTGACATACCCTGAAACCGGTCCCAGGATGCTTGTTTCCAGTCCAGGGAGGACCTGGCCTGGCAGTTCGGTCTGGACTGTTCCCATGGGGCACAGGGTCAAGACTGATTTGCATATGGCTGGGTCCAAACTGGGGTGGTGTAGTGGGCAAAAGAACGATGGATTTAACCCAGATCTTTTGACTGGGGGAGAATGTTTGCATTGTCAGCATTCCGTCCATCATTTGTTTGCTGTAACACTTTTCAGCCCTAAGTGGGATGGGTATGCCCAGACGTGGGTCCCTTGCTCACTGTGCCACTGGATTCAAGCTAGCCTGGCTGAAGAAGGGTGACATACCCTGAAACCGGTCCCAGGATGCTTGTTTCCGGTCCAGGGAGGACCTGGCCTGGCAGTTCGGTCTGGACTGTTCCCATGGGGCACAGGGTCAAGACTGATTTGCATATGGCTGGGTCCAAACTGGGGTGGTGTAGTGGGCAAAAGAACGATGGATTTAACCCAGATCTTTTGACTGGGGGAGAATGTTTGCATTGTCAGCATTCCGTCCATCATTTGTTTGCTGTAACACTTTTCGCCTAAGTGGGATGGGTATGCCCAGACGTGGGTCCCTTGCTCACTGTGCCACTGGATTCAAGCTAGCCTGGCTGAAGAAGGGTGACATACCCTGAAACCGGTCCCAGGATGCTTGTTTCCGGTCCAGGGAGGACCTGGCCTGGCAGTTCGGTCTGGACTGTTCCCATGGGGCACAGGGTCAAGACTGATTTGCATATGGCTGGGTCCAAACTGGGGTGGTGTAGTGGGCAAAAGAACGATGGATTTAACCCAGATCCTTTGACTGGGGGAGAATGTTTGCATTGTCAGCATTCCGTCCATCATTTGTTTGCTGTAACACTTTTCGCCCTAAGTGGGATGGGTATGCCCAGACGTGGGTCCCTTGCTCCCTGTGCCACTGGATTCAAGCTAGCCTGGCTGAAGAAGGGTGACATAACCTGAAACCAGTCCCAGGATGCTTGTTTCCGGTCCAGGGAGGACCTGGCCTGGCAGTTCGGTCTGGACTGTTCCCATGGGGCACAGGGTCAAGACTGATTTGCATATGGCTGGGTCCAAACTGGGGTGGTGTAGTGGGCAAAAGAACGATGGATTTAACCCAGATCTTTTGACTGGGGGAGAATGTTTGCATTGTCAGCATTCCGTCCATCATTTGTTTGCTGTAACACTTTTCGCCCTAAGTGGGATGGGTATGCCCAGACGTGGGTCCCTTGCTCACTGTGCCACTGGATTCAAGCTAGCCTGGCTGAAGAAGGGTGACATACCCTGAAACCGGTCCCAGGATGCTTGTTTCCGGTCCAGGGAGGACCTGGCCTGGCAGTTCGGTCTGGACTGTTCCCATGGGGCACAGGGTCAAGACTGATTTGCATATGGCTGGGTCCAAACTGGGGTGGTGTAGTGGGCAAAAGAACGATGGATTTAACCCAGATCTTTTGACTGGGGGAGAATGTTTGCATTGTCAGCATTCCGTTCATCATTTGTTTGCTGTAACACTTTTCGCCCTAAGTGGGATGGGTATGCCCAGACGTGGGTCCCTTGCTCACTGTGCCACTGGATTCAAGCTAGCCTGGCTGAAGAAGGGTGACATACCCTGAAACCGGTCCCAGGATGCTTGTTTCTGGTCCAGGGAGGACCTGGCCTGGCAGTTCGGTCTGGACTGTTCCCATGGGGCACAGGGTCAAGACTGATTTGCATATGGCTGGGTCCAAACTGGGGTGGTGTAGTGGGCAAAAGAATGATGGATTTAACCCAGATCTTTTGACTGGGGAGAATGTTTGCATTGTCAGCATTCCGTCCATCATTTGTTTGCTGTAACACTGGTTCCACCACAGGCACGTGAGCACATCTACAGGAACAGGAAGCATTCCCATTCCATCAATGTGCAAGTGGTATGCCAGGCGGATATGATAATCTCCCATGTCTGTGCCAAATTCCCGGGATCAGCCCATGACTCCTACATCCTGCGTAACAGCATCGTACCACAGCTGATGGCAAATCTGCATCCGGAGCGTGCGTGGATTGTGGGTGAGTACGCAGAGTCAAGTAGAATGCTGTATGTGTGACATGCTGTCGTCTGCCACAGTTATATTACTAAGTTGGTCTGTGTATCTCACACCTAGGTGACTCTGCATATCCCAACCGGCCTTGGTTGCTGAGCCCACTGAGGAATCCCAGGACCCCGGGTGAAGTCCGCTACAATGAGGCCCATGGGAGGACACGTCGTGTGGTGGAGCGTACTTTTGGGCTTCTGAAGTCTCGATTCCGGTGCCTGAACAGGACCGGAGGGGCACTGATGTACTCTCCCCAAAAGGTGTGTCAGATCGTAGTTGCATGCTGCATGCTCCACAACCTGGCATTGCGCAAGGAGATCCCCCGATCCTGGACGATGATGAGCAGCAGATGCCCCCGCCTGCAAACCCACACATGTACAGTGAGGAGGATAGTGGAGAGGAGGAAGGTGTCGACCTGCATCAACAGCTCATCAACCGCTACTTCCCTTGAGTGTGAGTGACATTGTACAGCAGTGCCATTGTCTGCTGTCTTTGATGGTAGTGAAAATGCCTAGGGGACCTTTTTAACTGCTGCCTGTTGTTGGCTCTGTGCTGATGGCTGATGTTTGTGGCACAGCGTAGTCATGACCAGCCACATGACGTCTATGTTGGTGTTGTTTCTCATTGTAATGTGTGCTGGGTTGTGTAGCTTGATTACTAGTGTTGTGTACTGGCTGTGATGGCATCACCTGACAAGTAAATGGCGTTCTCTTGTGTCTTTCTAGGTCCCTTCACCCTCTCAATGCCTCGTCACAATCAGAGCTTCTGGTACATTGGAATCAGAGTCAACATTGTACATCCTGTGATAAACATGGAGCTGACACAAAGACATAGGTGTGTAAGGAGTGTTTATTTACAAAGGGTGTTTGTGACAGACAAGTGATGTATGAGAAAATGGTGCTAGGTGAATTAATGAGTTGTCAGTGATGGTAAACGAGACAAAAGAGTAGTCACCACATTGATGAGGTGACACAGTCCAACAGACACCTGCCACCAACATGGCAGTGTGGGTAAGGATAGTCCACATAGTCAATGTCAAGGTGAAGAGAGGTGCCATCATGGCTGTCTCTTTGACCTGGGTTTGGCTGGTGGTCTGCCACGGGATCCTCCTGTGGTGTTTCTTGGACGGCCCCTTTTGCCTTTTCCAGGAGGGGCCTCTGCTGCGGGCTCAGCGGGGTCTGAGGAGTCATCCAGTTCCAGCTCACCCTTCTCTGTGGCCGCAGATGAGGTGGTGGGAGTATCAACCTGAGGGCCACTGGAGGGAGGTTGAGCGGTCCTTTGGGCCACAAGACTGTGGGCAAAAGAACGATGGATTTAACCCAGATCTTTTGACTGGGGGAGAATGTTTGCATTGTCAGCATTCCGTCCATCATTTGTTTGCTGTAACACTTTTCGCCCTAAGTGGGATGGGTATGCCCAGACGTGGGTCCCTTGCTCACTGTGCCACTGGATTCAAGCTAGCCTGGCTGAAGAAGGGTGACATACCCTGAAACCGGTCCCAGGATGCTTGTTTCCGGTCCACGGAGGACCTGGCCTGGCAGTTCGGTCTGGACTGTTCCCATGGGGCACAGGGTCAAGACTGATTTGCATATGGCTGGGTCCAAACTGGGGTGGTGTAGTGGGCAAAAGAACAATGGATTTAACCCAGATCTTTTGACTGGGGGAGAATGTTTGCATTGTCAGCATTCCGTCCATCATTTGTTTGCTGTAACACTTTTCGCCCTAAGTGGGATGGGTATGCCCAGACGTGGGTCCCTTGCTCACTGTGCCACTGGATTCAAGCTAGCCTGGCTGAAGAAGGGTGACATACCCTGAAACCGGTCCCAGGATGCTTGTTTCCGGTCCAGGGAGGACCTGGCCTGGCAGTTCGGTCTGGACTGTTCCCATGGGGCACAGGGTCAAGACTGATTTGCATATGGCTGGGTCCAAACTGGGGTGGTGTAGTGGGCAAAAGAACGATGGATTTAACCCAGATCTTTTGACTGGGGGAGAATGTTTGCATTGTCAGCATTCCGTCCATCATTTGTTTGCTGTAACACTTTTCGCCCTAAGTGGGATGGGTATGCCCAGACGTGGGTCCCTTGCTCACTGTGCCACTGGATTCAAGCTAGCCTGGCTGAAGAAGGGTGACATACCCTGAAACCGGTCCCAGGATGCTTGTTTCCGGTCCAGGGAGGACCTGGCCTGGCAGTTCGGTCTGGACTGTTCCCATGGGGCACAGGGTTAAGACTGATTTGCATATGGCTGGGTCCAAACTGGGGTGGTGTAGTGGGCAAAAGAACGATGGATTTAACCCAGATCTTTTGACTGGGGAGAATGTTTGCATTGTCAGCATTCCGTCCATCATTTGTTTGCTGTAACACTTTTCGCCCTAAGTGGGATGGGTATGCCCAGACGTGGGTCCCTTGCTCACTGTGCCACTGGATTCAAGCTAGCCTGGCTGAAGAAGGGTGACATACCCTGAAACCGACCCAGGATGCTTGTTTCCGGTCCAGGGAGGACCTGGCCTGGCAGTTCGGTCTGGACTGTTCCCATGGGGCACAGGGTCAAGACTGATTTGCATATGGCTGGGTCCAAACTGGGGTGGTGTAGTGGGCAAAAGAACGATGGATTTAACCCAGATCTTTTGACTGGGGAGAATGTTTGCATTGTCAGCATTCCGTCCATCATTTGTTTGCTGTAACACTTTTCGCCCTAAGTGGGATGGGTATGCCCAGACGTGGGTCCCTTGCTCACTGTGCCACTGGATTCAAGCTAGCCTGGCTGAAGAAGGGTGACATACCCTGAAACCGGTCCCAGGATGCTTGTTTCCAGTCCAGGGAGGACCTGGCCTGGCAGTTCGGTCTGGACTGTTCCCATGGGGCACAGGGTCAAGACTGATTTGCATATGGCTGGGTCCAAACTGGGGTGGTGTAGTGGGCAAAAGAACGATGGATTTAACCCAGATCTTTTGACTGGGGAGAATGTTTGCATTGTCAGCATTCCGTCCATCATTTGTTTGCTGTAACACTTTTCGCCCTAAGTGGGATGGGTATGCCCAGACGTGGGTCCCTTGCTCACTGTGCCACTGGATTCAAGCTAGCCTGGCTGAAGAAGGGTGACATACCCTGAAACCGGTCCCAGGATGCTTGTTTCCGGTCCAGGAGGACCTGGCCTGGCAGTTCGGTCTGGACTGTTCCCATGGGGCACAGGGTCAAGACTGATTTGCATATGGCTGGGTCCAAACTGGGGTGGTGTAGTGGGCAAAAGAACGATGGATTTAACCCAGATCTTTTGACTGGGGAGAATGTTTGCATTGTCAGCATTCCGTCCATCATTTGTTTGCTGTAACACTTTTCGCCCTAAGTGGGATGGGTATGCCCAGACGTGGGTCCCTTGCTCACTGTGCCACTGGATTCAAGCTAGCCTGGCTGAAGAAGGGTGACATACCCTGAAACCGGTCCCAGGATGCTTGTTTCCGGTCCAGGGAGGACCTGGCCTGGCAGTTCGGTCTGGACTGTTCCCATGGGGCACAGGGTCAAGACTGATTTGCATATGGCTGGGTCCAAACTGGGGTGGTGTAGTGGGCAAAAGAACGATGGATTTAACCCAGATCCTTTGACTGGGGGAGAATGTTTGCATTGTCAGCATTCCGTCCATCATTTGTTTGCTGTAACACTTTTCGCCCTAAGTGGGATGGGTATGCCCAGACGTGGGTCCCTTGCTCCCTGTGCCACTGGATTCAAGCTAGCCTGGCTGAAGAAGGGTGAAATAACCTGAAACCAGTCCCAGGATGCTTGTTTCCGGTCCAGGGAGGACCTGGCCTGGCAGTTCGGTCTGGACTGTTCCCATGGGGCACAGGGTCAAGACTGATTTGCATATGGCTGGGTCCAAACTGGGGTGGTGTAGTGGGCAAAAGAACGATGGATTTAACCCAGATCTTTTGACTGGGGGAGAATGTTTGCATTGTCAGCATTCCGTCCATCATTTGTTTGCTGTAACACTTTTCGCCCTAAGTGGGATGGGTATGCCCAGACGTGGGTCCCTTGCTCACTGTGCCACTGGATTCAAGCTAGCCTGGCTGAAGAAGGGTGACATACCCTGAAACCGGTCCCAGGATGCTTGTTTCCGGTCCAGGGAGGACCTGGCCTGGCAGTTCGGTCTGGACTGTTCCCATGGGGCACAGGGTCAAGACTGATTTGCATATGGCTGGGTCCAAACTGGGGTGGTGTAGTGGGCAAAAGAACGATGGATTTAACCCAGATCTTTTGACTGGGGGAGAATGTTTGCATTGTCAGCATTCCGTCCATCATTTGTTTGCTGTAACACTTTTCGCCCTAAGTGGGATGGGTATGCCCAGACGTGGGTCCCATGCTCACTGTGCCACTGGATTCAAGCTAGCCTGGCTGAAGAAGGGTGACATACCCTGAAACCGGTCCCAGGATGCTTGTTTCTGGTCCAGGGAGGACCTGGCCTGGCAGTTCGGTCTGGACTGTTCCCATGGGGCACAGGGTCAAGACTGATTTGCATATGGCTGGGTCCAAACTGGGGTGGTGTAGTGGGCAAAAGAATGATGGATTTAACCCAGATCTTTTGACTGGGGGAGAATGTTTGCATTGTCAGCATTCCGTCCATCATTTGTTTGCTGTAACACTGGTTCCACCACAGGCACGTGAGCACATCTACAGGAACAGGAAGCATTCCCATTCCATCAATGTGCAAGTGGTATGCCAGGCGGATATGATAATCTCCCATGTCTGTGCCAAATTCCCGGGATCAGCCCATGACTCCTACATCCTGCGTAACAGCATCGTACCACAGCTGATGGCAAATCTGCATCCGGAGCGTGCGTGGATTGTGGGTGAGTACGCAGAGTCAAGTAGAATGCTGTATGTGTGACATGCTGTCGTCTGCCACAGTTATATTACTAAGTTGGTCTGTGTATCTCACACCTAGGTGACTCTGCATATCCCAACCGGCCTTGTTGCTGAGCCCACTGAGGAATCCCAGGACCCCGGGTGAAGTCCGCTACAATGAGGCCCATGGGAGGACACGTCGTGTGGTGGAGCGTACTTTTGGGCTTCTGAAGTCTCGATTCCGGTGCCTGAACAGGACCGGAGGGGCACTGATGTACTCTCCCCAAAAGGTGTGTCAGATCGTAGTTGCATGCTGCATGCTCCACAACCTGGCATTGCGCAAGGAGATCCCCCGATCCTGGACGATGATGAGCAGCAGACGCCCCCGCCTGCAAACCCACACATGTACAGTGAGGAGGATAGTGGAGAGGAGGAAGGTGTCGACCTGCGTCAACAGCTCATCAACCGCTACTTCCCTTGAGTGTGAGTGACATTGTACAACAGTGCCATTGTCTGCTGTCTTTGATGGTAGTGAAAATGCCTAGGGGACCTTTTTAACTGCTGCCTGTTGTTGGCTCTGTGCTGATGGCTGATGTTTGTGGCACAGCGTAGTCATGACCAGCCACATGACGTCTATGTTGGTGTTGTTTCTCATTGTAATGTGTGCTGGGTTGTGTAGCTTGATTACTAGTGTTGTGTACTGGCTGTGATGGCATCACCTGACAAGTAAATGGCGTTCTCTTGTGTCTTTCTAGGTCCCTTCACCCTCTCAATGCCTCGTCACAATCAGAGCTTCTGGTACATTGGAATCAGAGTCAACATTGTACATCCTGTGATAAACATGGAGCTGACACAAAGACATAGGTGTGTAAGGAGTGTTTATTTACAAAGGGTGTTTGTGACAGACAAGTGATGTATGAGAAAATGGTGCTAGGTGAATTAATGAGTTGTCAGTGATGGTAAACGAGACAAAGAGTAGTCACCACATTGATGAGGTGACACAGTCCAACAGACACCTGCCACCAACATGGCAGTGTGGGTAAGGATAGTCCACATAGTCAATGTCAAGGTGAAGAGAGGTGCCATCATGGCTGTCTCTTTGACCTGCGTTTGGCTGGTGGTCTGCCACGGGATCCTCCCGTGGTGTTTCTCGGACGGCCCCTTTTGCCTTTTCCAGGAGGGGCCTCTGCTGCGGGCTCAGCGGGGTCTGAGGAGTCATCCAGTTCTAGCTCACCCCTCTCTGTGGCCGCAGATGAGGTGGTGGGAGTATCAACCTGCGGGCCACTGGAGGGAGGTTGAGCGGTCCTTTGGGCCACAAGACTGTCCCTCAGAACCCCCACAAGCTGGCCCATGAGGTCCACTATTTGGCTCATATGTGTGTCCAAGGGCCTCACCAGCAGGCGGAGCTCATGCAGATCTTCCAGACCCTGGCCCATGGATCCCTGGGTTTGTTCATAGGCCCCAAGGACTCTGGCGATGTTGGCCATGGCTTAGGTCCCAGTGTCCTGTCGATGTTGTCCCCCAGTTGACCTACCACCTGCCCTGCTGTCCCGGACCTGTGGCGTTACCACTCGACGCACCCACAGACTCTCCCTGCCCTCCTCTGATTGTGGGGTGGTGTTGGTATCCTCTGAGGCAGGGAGAGTGTTGCAGGCAGCACTGGTGGTGGTTTAGGCGGCACAGGTTGTTGCAGCAGGGGTCAGCGTGGTTGTTGTTGCTGAGGTGGTGGGGACAGTGGGGGCCTGGGACGTGGTGCGCCCTGGCAGTCCTGATAGGCCAGGTTCGGCGTCTGCATCTGATGAACTTGGTGAGTCTGCATCCGAGGGTCCATGTTCCGGGGGAGAGACTGGCTCTGTAGGTCGGTGTTGTCATCTGCAGCTGTCAATTGTTGATCTCCTGTTGAACAGAGGTGAAATGGTCATTGAAGGGCACCCCATACACTGGGTGTCAGACGTTTGGATGTTACATGTGATACACCACACAGTTTACATTGCAATCACGTGGTATGGCTGCAAGATACTGAGCATCATGACATGATGTTGATGTACATACATTACTTGTCCATGGTGTGACATGTCAATAGATCCCATGTTCCAAGTACAGATTGTGTCATTACGAGGACATGTCCTCATCTGACAACTAGAAGCACAACAACTTTATGTGAAGCGTCTTTTCGGTTTGCTCTGCATGGAAGACGTTACATCTGAGCATGAACTAACCATTGTAATCTAAAGCATACCTCTGTCATTGCATGTACTTTGCTTTCTTTTTACAACTGACCAGGCATGTTTTGTGTTCATATGTGCCTTGATGCTCTGCCCCCATGGCACTTACACATAGCATTCAGTGCTGTGCATGATTGTGCCCTGAATTTCTTCAACATGTGATTTGGTGAGTCAAACTGGAATTTCTGTGACAGTTACATACACATTTCTGTCTGCACACTGGAAGTGGCTATTGGATCTATGCCAAGTTGGCTGACATGTGAGGGCTAGTGTGGAAATTTGCTCCATGCTTTTTGAGAGTAATGGCAGGGTGCATGCACTGTCTACCTACCTGTTCTGTGACACAGTTGAGGGGAATTGCTGCCACATGTTGGGGGGGGGGTTCCATACTGCTCTGCTGTGGGACAAGAGGGCCTGGTGGGAGTTGTAGTGCTGGCTGCCTATCCACATACACCCCTCCCTGTTAAGATGGCTGCCTCCCTGTGAGTTTGTTGTGAGCAACCCCCCCTCCCTGTTTGAGATGGCTTTGATAAGTTTGATGAGTGAAATACAATGGCTGCCACATGGTTGTGGGTGTGGGGTGGAGTGTACCATCCGGCTCAGCTTTGGGACAGGGGGGCCTGGTGGGAGTTGTAGTGCTGGGTGCCTGTACACATGCCCCCATGGTAATGTTGCTAGCTACCTTTGGGGTGAATCAGAGGGAGTGAATGTTGGATCTGTGAGACAACTGTTGGGGAGAGTGTGGTGCACATGTATGCATTTGGGCCTAGGAGGTGTCGCTTTGTAGTTGTGCAAGACAGTACATGGCGTTGCAATGGTAGACACTTGTTGGTACTTACCAGCCTCCACTCCCCCGGGTATTCCTGTGAGACTCTCTGGATGCAGTATGCCAAGCACCTTCTCCTCCCATACGGTGAATGTTCGTGGTGGAATGGGAGGGCCACCGCCAGTCCTCTGAGCCAGCTCACGGTTCTTGTTGTTCTTCTTTTTCACCTTGCTCTTGAGGTCATGCCACCGCTTCATGATCTCCTTCTTGGAGCGCGGGATGGTCCCTACTGCATTGACCTTGCTGACTATCCTTGCCCACATTTGCGTTCTGGTGGCTAATGGTGTCTGTTGGACCAGGTTTCCAAACAAATGTGGTTCTACTCGGATTACCTCATCTACCATCACTGACAACTCATTGTCAGTGAATTTGGGCATTTTCTTTTGTGACATGGTGTGCAAATGTGTGAAAGGTGTAGTTATGAAGGTGGTGGTGGTGATGTGTGTGGTGTGTTTGTGTGTGGTTGTGCTGGTGAGATATGTGGTGATTTGCCTCTCCTTTGTGCTGTGGGGTTGGTTCCTTCAGTAGTGGAGTTGAGCAAAGGATTCTGGTCAGGGAAGGGGCTGGTGTTATACTCAGCTATGTGGGTGTGTCTAAATGGAGTATTGATGTCAGGTGTGTAGTGTGGGTTGACATGGGATTTGTATTTTTTTACTTGCCTTGGGGATGTGTCATTGGGGTGTGTTAGGTGTTTTTTGAGGCTGAGCCAGGTTAATGGGTACACTTGGTAGCCTTGTTGTGTGTGTTTTTTTTGTTGACCGCCATTACTGTTCCGGAGTGACCGCGGCGGTCGGAATACAACAGCCCTTCCGCCGGCTCTCCCATTCATATATAGTTGCAATCACGGCGGTCGGATACAGCGGATCGTTCCGCTGTCACCGCAATGGTATCCTAATTTAACGTGCGGTCAATCCGCTGGCCGTGCGGCGGTTTTGGGTCTTTCCACAGCAAATCCAAATGGCACGGACGGATTTTCGCCTGCTCCGCACGCTTCTGGTAGTCTTTCGTGGAATCCGTCCGCCGCGGTCTGAGTTTTCTGGCGGTTCATCCTAATCTGGCCGCCGGTTTTCCCGTGGTCCATGCGGACGGTTAATTTCCGCTAACACGGCGGTTGGGATGGTTTCCCGCCCGCCATCGTAATCAGCCCCTAAGTGCTATAGAGACTGGAAGGCTAAAGTAAAAGCAGTAGCAGGTTCCTCTTCCTGTCCTGAAGACTCCTCCCTCTGCTTTGTCCAGCCCTTGGTCACTTTTGTTTTTAATTTTGGAGAGAAAGCATTACTCTCACTCTTTCTGTAAACACTGCTGTAGCCACACCACTGGTCTCAAGTAAGTTCAACGCAGCACTTTGGAAAAAAAGTTTGATGGTGGAGGAAGCGTGCGTGGATTGTGTTTTTTGTTCTTTTTTTTGTTTTGTTTTTCGTATCTTTGTTGGTGAGTGGCCTGGGGTTTGGGCTGGAGTAAGGGGAGGCTCATATACGATTAAATGTTTTTAGGGGGAAATAGAAATGTTTGCACTTTTTTATGTTGAATGTCTAGGGTTAAATTAAATATATTTTTTCCCTATTTTTTGTGTCTCTTTTAAAAAAATTGTACAGATTTGTTTACCATTTTATAGTGTTGTTGTTTTACTGTTTGGGGACTAGTCTGCCCTGCAAAAGGCCCTGGGTGTATTTTTGATATATGTTATGTTCTACATTCTCACTGCTATTGTGATATGTGCTTTTGAAAAACATTTAGAGAGTTGTGGGTAGCTGTGGATTAAATTCAAAAAGTAGGTTATTTCATTTTTTTGTCTGCATATGCCTCTTGCTAATAATATCTTTGCAATATTTTCCCTGCAATGCTACAAGATGTTTTTTTCTGAGGAGGGAAGGTGCACCGGGCAGGACAGGGCAACTGTCTTCTTCGTTCTCTATGCCTTTTTCTTTGCTGGCCATGTGGCGTAGGCTATTTTGTGTAGCCGGTGTGTGTGTTTGCTATAGACTGCCTTGTGTTCTTTGTTCTCCACATCCTTTCTTTGCTGGCCATGCAGCGGTGGCCATTTTGAGTAGCCACTTTTAAAAGCCATTTCCTAGGACCATTGAGACACAAGGCCTATGACATTTTAGTTCATTTTTTTCTTTTTTCCTGATATTTATTTGTACTTGTGGCTAATTGTAGTACAGTGTGTTGTTGGTTTTTAATCATTTTTTGTTTTTTTGTTTTGCCTGCCTCCTGCTGCCTCCCATAGTGTCTTCTTGGGTCCTAGCGCCTGGTTGGGCACCAGCAATTATCATATGTATTTTTACATGCCTCCCCGTGCCTCCCTAGAATCCCATGGGTCCTAGGGCCTGGTGGGGCAACAGCAGTTATTTAATGTATTTTGTTCCAATTTCGCCTGCCTCCCATAGAGTCTCCATAGGCCTTGATGGGTGCACCAGCTATTATTTGATGTATTGTTTTGATTTTTTTTGCCAGTGTGTGTGCTTACCAATGCATTAGGTAAACATGTGTTCTTTGTTTATCATGCCCTTTCTTTGCTAGCCATGCAGTAGTGGCCATTTTGTGTAGCTAGTGTGTGTGTGTGTGTGTGTGTGGTCATGGGAGTCATTTTGTCTTTGTTCTCTATGCCTCCTTCTTTGCTGGGCATGTGGCGACCGTCATTTTGTGGAGTCAGTGTGTGTGTGTTTGGTGTGCTTTTTATTTTTGTCCTTCATGCCTTCTTCTTCAGTGGCAATGTGTTAGATGAGGTAGCTTCCACCATTTTGTGCAGCCAGTGTATGCCTCAATCCCTTTATTCCACTTTCTAAAGCCATTTCCTAGGACCATCGATAAGAAGAAGCCTCTGACTTTTTTTCATTTTTGTCTTTTTTCCCGATATGTTTATTTGTGCTTGTGGCTGATTGTAGTATAATGTGTTGAGTTTTTTAAAATTATTTTTTGATATTAGTTTTTTGCCTGCCTCCCACTACCTCCCATAGAGCCCCACTGGGCCCTAGGGCCTGGTAGGACACTAGCAATTATTTAATGTATTTATTCCCTGCATCTCCTTCCTCCTATAGAGTTCCAGGTCCCACAATGGCTCTGGAGGGACACAAACTAATCTTTTCTGTGTAATGTTGTTGTCATGTAAAAAAATAGTTTATGCATGTTTTGGGTATACTACTGTTAAGAATTTAGAATGATGATGATGATGACAATTCCACTTGTGTTACATTGGCTAGATTCTTCTTATTGCCCACGTTTCGTGAATTTATTTTTGTTGTTTTGCATGCAGGTGCTGCAGAAGACATCACACACAGTACTGAAGTTCCTGAAGGAATCAGCTGGCAGTGACACCAGAGTCCTCCACTGCTAAGTGCTTCGGTTCCCAGTGTTAAGTAGATGGCCCCAAAGAAGGAGGTACCGGCCAAGAAAGTGAGCAGTGGAGAAAAGAAGTAAGTCACCAGTACCACCACTGGCATTAATAATTTATCCTTTTTCAGTAAACGTGACATACCTGCTGCTGCCTCTTCTATGCAGCAGAAAGAGGCTGTGATTCCTGCATCAACGGTATGACCAGCACTAAAACCTAAGGCCATGTCTCTCAGCGCTGCAGTTATATAGAGCAGTGACTCTTGAATTGCAATTGTCTCACACACAAACCGCATCATCACAGAAAGTGGATAACAGGAGCTGCAGCCAACAACAGATCTTCTAGAAGCAGGAGCAGAACAGGAGGTTGAGAAGGTTACTTTTCCTCCCATCAGCTTCACAATCTCCATCAAGGAGAAGTATGAATACTCCCCCATCTTCTCCAAGCCCCCCTGCTGATGAACTGGACATGGATTGGACCATGGCCGAGTCCGAGAGACTAGGGAAAAGGAAGCTTCCTCAAAGTCTTGCAAATGAAGAAGGTGGTGATGATGACGAGGAGCCAGTGATCATCAGTGTGGAGAGTGGCACTGAGGATGTACACATCACCTATATTCAACCTGCTCAGATTCATGTGGTTCCAGCAACACCACCCGTTCCCATATTTGAAAGACCCCAGAAACCTTCAGGTACTACCACCAACATTCCTACCACAGCTGTAGCACGCCAAACATCAACGGCACAACCACCTTGCTTCACCTTTCAGTTCTTCAAGCTTTGGCACAACAAGAAATCTCTCCTCCCCAGTTTAGGGCTTCTTCGTACTTAGACCACATGAGGATAAAATTGTAATATGCTCCATTTGCCACAAGAAAGTTTGTCATGGTAAGCCAGGTGGGTGGTACCGGTACCTGAGGCCAACTGTCCCATTTGAAAAAGCTATACAAAATCATGTGGGTAGAGAACGTTAAAAGCATAGCTGCTGGGAGTGAGTGAAAACAAGCAGCTGAAGTGATGGAAGAAGGCGGTGAAGAAGAGGCATTCAGCAGTATGCAACAGTTGTGATGTTCACCATGGAGAAATCGCATACAGCTACCAACATCCTAGAAGAGTTTGATAACAAGATCTACAAATGGCTTAAATCCAGAGCTCTCACAATTGGCCACTGACAATTGCAATAATATAGTGAAAGCAATGGCTGATCGTGGATATTTCTGTTCTGTGTTTAGAGCATTGCATCAATCTAATTCCGCAGGGCTTTCTAAAAAAAATAATAGGTAGTCAGCAACATACAGGACACCTGCCAAAGAATATGCTCCCATTTCAGTCATTCATTCAAAGTCCATAAGCAGTTGAGTATCCTTCAGTGTGCTAAGAAATTACCTGTAAAAGCCCTCGTACAGGAGGTGCCAACAGTTGGAACTCAACCTACTGCATGTTGGAATGCCAGTTTGAGCAGTACAAATCTATCAACAATTACGTAATTCAAATTAGAGGGGATGCAACTGCCAAAGTGATAACAATGGGGATGGGCAAATGGGGGCTACTGAAGTGCCTGATACAAATGCTATTTCCTTTTGAGATTATGACACAGGAAGTCAGCAAAGAAGGTAGTTCCATGAGCCAAGCAATCCCATTGTTGCATCTGCTACAGGAGCAATTGAAAAAGATGGAACACACGTTCACCAGTGTCGATGAAGAAGCAGCTTCTTTGGTGGTAGTTTAATCCTTTGCTTGAAAACTAATTAAAGGCTGCAAAAAGAGATTCTGTCCTCCAAAGACTACATCTGTGCCACAATACTGGATCCACAATACAAAAAAGCACTGGTCTCTTTCATTCCTTTTACTGAAACGGATCTCTTAGTTTACATGATGTGGATCGTCAGTAAAGCTACTGATCTCAAAGAAGAACAACAGCATATTAGAGGCTGGGGCAGAAGTTTAGAAGTGCAGCTTCAACCTTAACACAGGGAAGTGCTGTTGGCTCACATTCTCTGTAACAGCAGTCAGCATCATCGCCAGCTACTCCAAAACCCACAGCAACAAGTTCACAGCCAACTTCTGAAATGGGTTGGTTTTATTCAGAAAGAGGCTGTGATTCCTGCATCAACGGTATGACTAGCACTAAAACCTAAGGCCATGTCTCTCAGCGCTGCAGTGACTGCAGTTATATAGAGCAGTGACTCTGAATTGCAGTTGCAACAGTCAGAAGGACCAATCTCTCACCTCAAAATGTGGAGAGACTGATGATGATTAAAATGAACAAACACTTAATTCCCAAGGATTATAGTGCTCCTAAAACAATGGAGGATGACAAGGGCAATTGGTCTGAAATCTCAGTCAGTAACATCTGGATGACCCCCCTGAGTTTGAGGATGAACTCTACTTTACAGATTAATACATCAGAAGATAAATAGGAGGATTTCTTACAAATATATATATGTTTATAGATATATAAATGGTGTGAAGCTTATTTACACAGACAGCCTATTGTAAATAATAAAATGAAATAGAGTGGGCCTGTGTGCATGGCACAGATATTCAATCAAGGAGAACACAGCAATCATTGGGCCCGGGCTGGCTGAGCAGTGAGAGTTGAGAAAGGCTAATTTAACGTTCAGTTGAACTGTTGATTTTGAAATTAGCAAACGGTGACAGTCTGCTGAAATAGAAAGCCTCAGTTTCCTAACAAGAAGTTAAAGAACAAGATGATTGTCTCCCATGCCTAGCCATCCTTTCATTCCCTTACTTCTATGGAGAAGGAAGAGACATAGGGACACAACATACTTGGAACAAATGCCCTACTTGCACTAATGAGTATTACCAAATAAAAGATTCATGATGTTGTTGTGGATGGGAGGGTCTGGTAAACTACACCTGATAATGTATTGTTTGGTGGATCGTTCTGCATTGTTGCTTGTCTCTCACATAGTGGGATATACTTTCATTTTCCTATCATTAACCTAAGTCCATCATCTCTGTGTTCTTCTGAGACTAGTGAGTTTATTTACCAATACTTAACTAAAACTACTAATCCCCAAATTATTTTTATTTTCTTATCAACATTACAGGCCTATCGCTTTCAGCTGAAATAAATTCTAAACACCGTTGACAATGACCTGAAGAAGACCATTGCCTAGAAACTGCTTCAGTGGGAAACATGAGGACTCAAAGGGCCCTCAAAGGGGCTCACCCTTGTGGACTTAAGAGATGCGTTGGTTAGGAAAATCCAGAGTAGTGGCTCATATGGAAAACTCTAATTAAGTGATCGACTCATGGTCTGCTTTACTGCACAAAGCAAAATGTTGGTATTATTAGGGTGATAAGCCAAGTACATGAAACTAGCTGTCAGTGATTGGTGGTATGAGATTAGTTCTTCTCACTTCTTAGTTAATGGCACACTCCACTCTACCAGCCTATGCCCTCTTGTTCTTAAGGCACCATCTCATTTGTAAGAAGATTGCTCCATAGTGCTCCAGCTTTGTGGTTCAGATCTGCACCCAAGACGGACAATGGCAGAAGAACGCAGATACACCATCCATTTGTATACAGTACAGAGCTATTTTTGAACTGTGTGTACCCCCTATTTTGCATTTTTCAAGCCATAGATAACAAATTGATTAGACAACATGGGAGTCTGGGGGCTGATGGACTGTTTTGCTTTTGGCAACTGAACTGTCATCTTACTTCCACAACAGATGTGAGGGGGTCATCGACTTGATGAATGTTGTTTCTATCTATCTCACCTTTCCCTAATTCCCCCTACCCATCCATTCATTAGAAAAACCATAACCCACTTTCCACAGGTTGTGTAATCAGTTGAGTTGTATGTTAATCTCCATCATCAACTGATCTTACACTTAGTGGGGTGGATGTGGTTAAAGCAACACCAGCTGTTACAGGAGGTGGTTAGTAGCACCAAAATTGATATTTGCCCACACCCTCCCCTCCTACCAAGACATAAAAGGGACATCATAGTGCAGGGATCTATTTACAGCACTGTATGTCCAAGAATAGGTGCTGTGCACTTTTCCACAATCTACGCCCATGTATTTGTATTCTACTGAAGTAACCTTGTACTGAGTCCTTCTGACTCCTCATGAGACTTGTGGGGTTCATAAATAATGCTCAGATTAGTAAGTAACTCAATACTATGTTGCTAATTATTGTTTTATCGGGGTAGTCTCAGTCTTGGATTTTCCACTCATTCTATTTTCTTTTAGTCTGGTTGGTGGCTGCGATGCACTAGTTCACCTCACCAGGTTCATTGCCAATGTCCTGTTGCCATCCCTATGATGTCCTTCCTGTTAAAGCCTTTTTTCCACTGCCACTAGCCTTAAGAAGGCTCTTTGGAAAACCCTGCATTAAGGTATGGATTGATTGGTAAATAGACATAAAATCGAAAAAAATATATAGAATGGACAGAATATCGAATTCAAAATATAGAATGGACATAATATCGAATGGACATAATATAGTGGTTAATAATATCGAAATAAAGGTAAGTAATATCGATTTTCAAAATATAGAAGTACATAATATAGGCATTAAAAAATATCGAATTTTTAATAATATCGAATTTTTGTAAGTGTTTAGTATGTTAGTATATGAGTTAAAAATGTATATTATTTTTGTAATGTATGTTTAATATTTTTTAAAGTTACGAAATTGATGAAAAATTATTTTTGCGTAATTTAATTCTGTAGCGGGTTGTGGGTTTATAGGGGAATAGGGTGGGAAGTAATTTAATTATAGTAAATTAAATATTAATTTTTAGGAATTATTAATTATTTTTAATTTAATTTTGCGTTTTAGTTCTGTAGCAGGTTGTGGGTTCATAGGGGAATAGGGTGGGAAGTAATTTAATTGTAATTAAGGAAATATTTATTTTTATTTATTGGTATTGATAATTAATGTATTGTTAATTAATTATTAATTGGTAATTAATTTTTATTAATTGATTAATTGATAATTATGTTAATTGTATTAATTTATTATTCGGAGCGGGTTGTGGGTTTATAGGGGAATAGGGTGGGAAGTAATTTAATTGTAATTAAGAAAATATTTATTTTTATTTATTGGTATTGATAATTAATTTATTGTTAATTAATTATTAATTGTTAATTAATTTTTATTAATTGGTAATTAATTTTTATTAATTGATTAATTGATAATTATGTTAATTGTATTAATTTATTATTCGGAGCGGGTTGTGGGTTTACAGGGGAATAGGGTGGGAAGTAATTTAATTGTAATTAAGTAATTATTGAAATTCTTTTTGTGTATTGATTAATTTATTGTTAATTAATTATTAATTGGTAATTTTTTTATTACTTATGACATTTTTGGTATTGAAAATTAATTGGTTGTTGATTAATTATTAATAAGTAATTAATTTTTAATAAATAATATTTATTGGTATTTATAATTAAGTAATTATTAAATATTTTGTAATTGGTAATTAATTTTAATTAATTTTTATTGGTATTGATAATTAATTTATTTTTATTTAAATATTAAATCATTACTTTCCCTACTGTTGCACTCACTGGAGTGGGAATAGTAATTTTTACCCCTACGCTATCCAACGCTTTCCCTACTGTTGCAGTCACTGGAGTGGGAATAGTAATTTTTACCCCTACGCTATCCAACGCTTTCCTTACTGTTGCACTCTCTGGAGTGGGAATAGTAATTTTACCCCTACGCTATCCAACGCTTTCCCTACTGTTGCACTCACTGGAGTCGGAATAGTAATTTTTACCCCTACGCTATCCAACGCTTTCCCTACTGTTGCACTCTCTGGAGTGGGAATAGTATTTTTACCCGTACGCTATCCAATGCTTTCCCTACTGTTGCACTTACTGGAGTGGGAATAGTAATTTTTACCCTCCCGCTATCCAACGCTTTCCCTACTGTTGCACTCACTGGAGTGGGAATAGTAATTTTTACCCTCCCGCTATCCAACGCTTTCCCTACTGTTGCACTCACTGGAGTGGGAATAGTAATTTTTACCCTCCCGCTATCCAACGCTTTCCCTACTGTTGCACGCTCTGGAGTGGGAAAAGTAATTTTTACCCCTTCGCTATCCAACGCTGTCCCTACTGTTGCACTCACTGGAGTAGGAATAGTAATTTTTACCCCTCCGCTATCCAACGCTTTCCTTACTGTTGCACTCTCTGGAGTGGGAATAGTAATTTTTACCCCTACGCTATCCAACGCTTTCCCTACTGTTGCACTCACTGGAGTGGAAATAGTAATTTTTACCCTCCCGCTATCCTACGCTAAAAATATTGAATATTTTTTATTAATATTAAGTTAATATATATATGTATTAAAAAATAAAAATGTATGTTTGTTTTTTTATAACTTACATTAATTATTTATTAATTTTAAGGTCATTTAAGTATTTTTAAGTATGTTTCAGTTAATTATATTTATTATTTTATTAATTTTAGATTACTTTTAATACATTTAAAAAATTCGATATTTTAACAAACTATGGGGCACATTACGATGGCGGGCGGAAGCACCACCGCCGTGCTGGCGGATGCAAAAACCACCAGTTACCGCCGGCACGCAGCAGTCCACACGCCCGTCCAATTACGATGCGAAAAGTAGGCCAAACACCGCCGGCAAGCCAGCAACACCGTCCGCCATCAAAGTGCGCCCGTACATGTAGCGGCGCAGCTAACTGACACACACCGTCCGACGAAACACGTCCCGCCCGGCGCATAAATTACGATGCCGCAAACAAACGGCTCCCACGGCCAAGAGATACCGTACGCCAAACCGAAGCGGTAACACGGATGCCGAGCACGGACAACGAAGAAGCGGCTCCCCGAGCATGAATCCAGCACTGCAGGCACTCCCCATACTTCTGCTGATGCACCACCAAGGACGCAACGTACCGCGGAGACGCAGGTAGGCACACACACAACAAGTGCACGCAAACAGCGCACACAGTGCAAGGGCGGAAAAAGCGGACAACCCCCACCAGCGTGTGTACACTACACATCCACCATCGCATCCACATATGACACACAGGCCAAATCGTAACATCGCAGAACACATGTGTACACACCACCTGGGACTAGTAACCAACCACCCCGTCACGGCCCAAAAGCGCCGATGACGCCGCCACACATGCGCACAACGCAGAGGCCAACCGCAGCGCCATGCATGCGTCGCACACAGACACAGGGACACAACCAAGCAGCACACACATCAGCCCCACCCCGAACGCACATGACACGTGACAGGCCGGCCACAGACATGTCCCCAACGCCCAATTCACGGACAACACCCAACGCCACACAACCGACGCACACATGTCAGTGAAGACACGCAACAGCAGGACACACCCCAGTGTAACAAACATGGCGTAGCACACAGCGGCGGCAACACCAACTAGGAGAAGCAGGGCCCCTTCGGGAAGAGGAACGCCAGTACCTCACAGAAACACCCATACCACCCTGCACATATGAACAAGACATATAAAACGGAACACCAAAGAGCCCGGGGACCGACAACAGGTGGCCCAAGAATAACATCCACACACAAGGCCCAACGCAGAGCGGAAAGGCAGCCTGCCGCCCACACAAGGGAGAGCAGACAGCACTGAATGACCTTCCATTCCAACTCCGAAACCACAGCCCTACGACAGAAGCCGGTGAATACAGCCATTGTCCAAGAATAGACCAACACAGGCATGCCGAGGAGACCGACCACAGGGCAGATAGCGCATATCACAGAAGCACACAACGGACGGGGAAGAAAGAAGAAAACACTCCCCCATGTCGGCCACATGCAAGTTAATTGGAAGGAGTCACACAGCACTGACCTTGAACTGTCTGAGAAGCATGTGGGAAGAGGGCCCGTGTCCTCCAAACAAGCCAACAGAACACAAGTCCTGTCTCCCCACGACTACACAGAGCTCACAGCAACCCCGGAGCGTGCACATTGCAGACTGCACACACAGCCGGAGCACGCCACCTCAACGAACCGCTGCGAAATGGCAACCGCAACACACCTACCCAACTACGCCGAACAGCTCAAGCTGTACAAAACCAACCTGTGCCATACATTGGGATGCGATCTCCTGTCCCTGCTGAACGTAAGTTACCGACTGACTTACCGCATCACATTGTTCAGCTGCGTCATGCCCGTCTTCTACTGTCGGAGGTGTCCCTACCAGCATCCCGTCGAGATATGCCTCTCCAACCCGGCATGTCTGAAGGCGGACCTGCTACCACTACTCCTCCCTCTGGACGCACACGACAGGGCCTGCTCTGCCTATGGGGGCATGGCGTATGTGGCCAACATCGCACCCGCACTGAAATGGGACCACTGTGCCTCCACACGACGGATCATCGAGAACAGCTACATCGAATGTCACCCAGCATGCCCCATCATGGTCCTCCAAGGGACAACTTACGAACAACACCTTGACAGCCACCATCCGCTACATTGGCTGGCAAACATGTACACCACCAATGACATGGAAGCCCTGCTGGGCGGCATCGCATACCTGACAACCTGTAAATACGTCGGACCACAACGCAGGTTCCCCGAGTGACCTATGATGTCCAACCCCGCACCCATGCTTAGCTTCCGCACGGACTGGCCAGTCACCACCACAACAGCCATACCAAACGACCGGCAACTGTAACCACACCATCAACGACATCGCCATGACATCGGATATGACCGGGACATGCACACTGTTCCCCATCACATCCAGGAACACTGCATGCATCGTGGGAGGCAGTGGCATGGGCTCTGTGTATCGCACCCACATGGACGGAACTGCACGAACAACCAGGACACGACATGGATCCAGCGCACATGGACACACACACCGCTCAGTGGACATGAATAGGTCGCCTGGAGTCTGTGGGTGCTGCACCCCTCCCACCCCCGCCCCGGGAATCCCATACCAGGACCTTTGCATGGACGACAAGTGCATACAACAACAACACGACCCCAGTGACTGTGACATGTCCAGTAACCACCACAGTGCAACAACAAGTGGCACGCCGCTGCATGCACGCAAGCACATGCCCTGATGTCAACTCACATGCACGCGTGCATGAGGAACAACCGCAGCAAACCTGTCACATGGAACTGAGATGGACTGTGCCCATGATGCCAAGCGGTCTGGTAGGCTACATGTATACCGTCTGTGTCAAAGTCCGCAGCTCCGCAGCTATACGTAAATGTACATTAGCACAGCCTTGGCCAAGCAGATGTCACTCTGAAGCCCACATCCCACATGCAACAGCCAATCACATGTAACCCCACACCCTATCCCATTTGCAATCATGCTCAGTATATCCTCAACATGTATTCCGCTGCCAGTAGTGTCCACTATACTGCATCACAGAGGACAGAAGACTCAATATAATGTTTGAAACCAAAACTGTCTCCGCTGACTCATTTCACAAGTATGAATGAGAGAGGATGAGAGTATGTGAAGTACACGGCAGTCGTGACATGACCATGTAGTCCACTGGTATTGGATGTCAACGCAAATGAGTAGCACCACTGTGGAAGACACACATGTGTCGTGTGAAGTCGTATGGACGCAGTGCTCAGGTGGGTGGGTGCGACGGGTAGATGCGCACATGCCAAGTTGGAGCACGCCGTGTTGGGAGGGGTCATGAACAGTACACCACCGCTTCCCTGGGCATTGTGAGAGGACACCTGTCGGGGGGAGTGAACACGTGTGTGCACAGCAGCCGGGCACACGTACAAAGCGGTACCAGGCGCACCTCAGCCCACCCTCTGTGGACAAGCTGGATCCTGTTGTGCGCCCGCCATGCCCCTTGACAAGGCACACACAGCCCCAGTCGACCAGGTGTAACCCCAACATAGTCAATCCGCACAGGCGATACAGGGCACGGGATGGCAGTGGAGCATGGTGTGTGAGAGGTCTCCTCGCGCTCCTCCTGGTCATATCACGCAGGCAATAGAACCTCAACGTCTAGCATGGCACAAGTCACATGGAAGTGTAGGGGGACGCACCACAGCACGAGCAGCACTGACGTCACGGGAGGTGGCTCGCACCATCCCATCCATTGCCCATCATACCAACCACGCCACATGCCATTGCGACTAAGTGCAAGCGCGTGCGCCACCACCCCCGAGCCCTCCCCAGAGAGGCCAAAGAGTGAATGTGTGGGCCATCAGCCACAGACGGACGCGGCCTGGCCGCAAGGGCAGCCACAGCCACTGGGTGTCGCAGGTGGCGGATCCGGAAGGCGAAGACTGTGATGCATAGTCCATGCAGGCCGGGTCTCCATTTGGGGCACCACGCAGGTGGACGGCGTCCCGCAACACATCATACCCTGAGACAGCCCACTCGTGCAACTGGACCCACACATACACTCCTTGCCCTCTCTGGTGCGAGCTTGGGGCTGCCTGTGCAAGCGCTAGCCTCGCAGGTGAGCATGCATATTGGGGGAGCGAGGGGAGGACATGAGGGCTGGGGCGAAGATGACTGTATCACTGTCAGTTAGTACAAGGGATGACCCAGATGTGGAAAGGAAGAGACGTGTCCCGTGTGTACTGCAACTAGTCGCCAATCCAACTACCCCCATGTCCGGAATGTAAGCCCGCACCTAGGCCCGCCCATCCGCCACATCGAACATACCACCAGCACGACAACCTTCCCATTCGAAACACTGACTGGGGGTGGCGACCAGTGTACAATCATGTGTAGCCTACCCACGCGTACATGTGGGCCCTCCATGATCCATGTCACCTGCGGCAAAGTCATGACATGCGCAATGAGGGAAGTGAGGAGAGCTGCCCGCCCCACGCGCAGAAGGTGCATCAGCTCCACAGACCCAGCAGCGAGTCCAGCAGGGGTCACATGTGCAGGAGCAGCTGTGCCTGGTGTGAAGGCACATGCATATAGACAGCACATCGACCAATGTGTAGTCTGCCCACATCTACAGTCCATCATCATGCGGACATAGGAATTGAACACAGGGCAACACATCTCAGTGGGTGCACCCACCGTGACCAACAATGCGCAATCATCGACGTACCCGCCCTGTGCATGGCCCCCCACCCAACGGAGGCACATCCAGTGCCACCATCCCACACACACAAGCCTTCCACGGAACATGCTGTGTCCAATGGTCAGTACAGAGTCAGCGCCCATCTGGTGGATCCTGAACAGGAGACACATGCACACACATGCCAGCTCCCACTATGTACGACTGCCACCTGGCACGTGCAATGTAACCTCTCACCTGTGACGTGTGACTGCAAGCACACAGCCGTCTTGGCATGGGGCTGTCAATGTGGACACCTGTCAATGTTTCGGGAGGTGTGATCCGTACAGTGCTGTACATAGGGTGCAGTGCTGACACCTACTACTGTCTCATATCCCCTCGTGCCACAGGTCCCACTTGTTTTGGCCGCTCAGCCTGTGCCCACATCGTCGTCGTCGTGTGCCATACTCATCCAGCCGCGGAAGCAGTTCCATGCTCAGCAGACATTCATGTTGCCGTGGCGTTGCCGCTTGACGGATATGCAGTCAGTCCCCATCAGCACGCCCCGCAAGTCATTGGGGCCTAGATCCCCATGTGCATGCACATGGCAGTGGTTTGTATCACTAGCCATTGCCATTGTTGGGAGACCTGTGTAAGTGTATTGTGGCCGTGCCGTCCCAGCTTGACAGCTGGGCTGTGGCTCATGTGCTTGCTCAGTCATGTCAGTGATGTGTATGCAAAATTGCTATGTGTCGTGTTGCTTTGACATGTGTCCTCTGCCATTGTCCCTAGGCGGAGACCGAACATTGACCGCCCATACCAATTGCTGGCAGACATGGAGGATACGGAGGTCATTAGGAAGTTTCGGCTGGACAGGCCAACCCTGCATCGACTGTGTGCCATGTTAGAACCCCATCTCCGTCCCCGCAGGGTGTATCCGACTGCTGTCACCCCCACGGCTAAGGTGATGGCCGCCATGCATTTCTTCGCCACTGGGTCATTCCAGCACACAGTGGGCAGTGGAGGAGGGATGTCCCAGCCCATGTTCAGCAAGGTGCTGAGGGATGTACTGGCAGCCATGATGCTGTACCGGAACAGGTACATCCGCTTCCCCAGGGCTCGTGAATTGGCGGCAGTGAAGGGTGCATTCTATGCCCTTGGCAGAATCCCACACGTCGTTGGAGCCATTGACTGCACACATGTCGGCCTTGTTCCACCACAGGCCACTGAGCACCTGTACCGCAACAGGAAGCACACGCACTCCCTGAATGTGCAAGTGGTGTGCCTTGCGGACATGGTGATCACCCACGTGTGTGCAAAGTTCCCAGGCTCGGCCCATGACGCACACATAATGCGCAACAGCATCTTGCCACGACTGATGTTCAATATGCAACAGGATCGTGCCTGTTTTGTCGGTGAGTATGTGGAGTGGTGTAGCGTGCTGGCTGTGCGATGCTGTCCCCTGTCCAGTTGGATTAGCAACGGTTCTCTGTGTCCCTCACACCCAGGTGACTCTGCGTATCCGAATGGGGCATGGCTGCTCAGTCCATTGAGGAATCCTCGCACCCCAGCAGACGATCGCTACAATGAGGCACATGGGAGGACCAGACGTGTGGTCGAGCGTACCTTTGGCCTCCTCAAGTCCAGGTTCAGGTGCCTGGACCGCACCGAGGGTGCGCTGGCGTACTCCCCACAGAAGGTGTGCCGGATAGTGGTGGCGTGCTGCATGCTGCACAATCTGGCCATTCGGAAGCAGATCCCCCTCATCGTGGATGACGGAGATCAACCAGGGCCCCAGCCCGCAGACCAGGACAGCTCGAGTGAGGAGGACAGCGGAGAGGAGGAAGCTGGTAATGTGCGGCAGCAGCTCATCGCCCGCTACTTCACTTGACGGTGAGTGTCCATGTACGACGGCTGATGTGGCTGTATCTGTGCAGGTGTGTGTGTGCTGTGTCAGGATGGCCATTTGTTCACTGCGTGCTGTGTGTCAACGCTCCATGGCCAGGGTAGTATGCCACTGTTGGTGGCTGTGGCATTGTGCCCTATTGCTCTGTGCGATGTGTGTACATTGCTTGTAGTTGTTGACATGTACTGTGTGATGGGTGTGTGACACACTCATTGAATGTGCTCCTGTTCTGTCTCCCACGCCTAGGTCCCTACAGGCCCTCCGGATTCAAATGCCATGCCACGCATCAGGTGCCTTTCCGCCCAAGGTGGCCGTTGTATTCCGTACAAATAAGACACAGGGCACAAACAGCAGTTAGTGAAAAAGGTGCATTTATTACAAACTGTGACATGTGATTGTGTGTAAGGTGATGACAAAAGTGGTGCGTGCAGTGACAATGAGCTGTCGGTCATGGCTGCGTGATGATCAGGGTGTACCCACTGGTTCTATGTCCATAGTCCAACACACACATGCCATCCAGATGGCTGTGTGGAGTGGGATCGTAGTCCAAGTCAATGCAGTGGCTGGTCAAGGAAGGCTGGCGGAAGGCTGGCTGGCTGCCTCACTTGCGACTGGAGCGTGCGAAGTCCTCCCGGGAGATCTGTTTCCTCTTCGGACGGCCCCTTCCACGTTTGCGAGGGGGGTGCCTGCTTGCGACATGCTGGTGGTTGAGGTGTGATCACTGGCTGTGGACGCAGGGGAACTGGACACTGCTGCTCCACCCTGCGCCCCGGCAGGTGGTGGCGGAGGGGAGCTGCTGTCCCTGGCTGTGACCTCACCGCCACCACCAGCTGTCCCATGAGGTCCACGATTTGGCCCATACGGGCGTCCATGGACCTCAGCACCCCCAGCACCTCACGCGTGTCTGAAGCAGACCGGACCCATTGTCCTTGGGCCTCTTCATAGGCCCCAAGGACTCTGGCCATGTGAGGCAGGGCATGGCTCCCAGGGGAGGCTGGCGTTTCCCTGACCCTGCTCCTCCTACCAGTCCTGCTGCCACCGGCCTGCCCACTAGCCACATTGCTCACCACGGTCCTCGCTGTGGCTCCCAGGGTGGATCCAGTCGTCCGGGCCACCACCTGCGCTGGGGCTGGTGCCAGCGAAGACGTGGCGGTGGTGGCGGCGGTGGTGGTCGGTGCGGCTATGGTGGCGGTTGCGGCAGTGGTAGTGGCCACAATGACCGTGGGTGTGGCCGCAACGACAGTGGCAGCAGGGGGCTGTGAATGTTCAGCAGCCCTGGATGATGGGTTGGTGGGTAGGAGGGGTCCTGGGGAGCGGCTGGGCCCTGCCACACCAGATGGGCCTGCTTGGTTGTCCGTGTCCGAAGAGGAGGACAGATCCTCCAGATCCGTGTGTCCTCGTTGGGGGCTTGTAGGCTGGCTGTGCTGGCTGCTGGCTCCATCCCCAGCATCCAGCAGTTCGTCACCTGTGGAGAGAATGAGATTTGTTATTGTGTTGCACCTGGCGAAGTATGTATTTGTCGTCTGACATTGACAGTTCGTGCAATCTCGTACATGGGTTTCCCGGAGGCGTGTGTGTGGCTGTAGCATCTGTAGTTGTGTGTGCTTGGCAATGGGACTGTGTGCTGTGCACATGTGGCATGGGACGGATTGGCCATGCCGATGGGTGTGTTGCTGTGCCCCTACTTATTGTGACTCTGGTGTATGCGGGCTCCTTGCCCATCCTGGGTCTGGTTTGTACTTTGCTTTTGGTGTTCAGATGGGACGCTTAGGAACGCATATGGCAACATGGGGGCCATGCCCCAGATTCGCATTTGGGAGGGAATATGCTTTTGGGGTTCAAATGGAACGCTTAGGAACGCATATGGCAACATGGGGGCCATGCCCCAGATTCGCATTTGGGAGGGAATATGCTTTTGGGGTTCAAATGGAACGCTTAGGAACGCATATGGCAACATGGGGGCCATGCCCCAGATTCGCATTTGGGAGGGAATATGCTTTTGGGGTTCAAATGGAACGCTTAGGAACGCATATGGCAACATGGGGGCCATGCCCCAGATTCGCATTTGGGAGGGAATATGCTTTTGGGGTACATGCTGTGAGCCATGGGTGCCGAACGTGACATGTGTTGTGGCAGCATGACAGTGCATGGTTTGAGGTGTGTGCATGCTTGACATGGCCTGCATATTTGCTGTCTGTTGTGATTACTGGACATGGCATTGGACGCATCGTTATGAGTGAGTGATGGTTGTGTGCCAGCCAACGTATTGCAGTTGTCCCATCTCCTTGGTGTGCGTGCTGCCCTGTGCCATGTGCATCACTGCAGTGCTCGGGGGGTGTGGCCCATGTTGTGTGTTGTTGCTTACAGTGTGTCGTGCGCTTCATTGACTTCTGGCACATGGTTGGTCATGGGCATGTATCTTAGCGTGACTGCTGTATGTGTGGCAGCTGTGCGGATGACATGCCTTTCATGAGACTGGGGCTGACGGATGGGATGGATGGTATGTTGTATGTGCATGGTGTGTCTGTGTGTTTGATGGGTTCAGTGGTGTTCGTGTGCATTTATGTTGTTCCGCTCTGTTGCGTCTAGTGTTGTTTGTCTTACATAGGCGTAGTTGTGGGGTGTGTGGTTGACAGGCAGTAGGGGCTACATGGACAGGACTTCAATGGTGTTTCGGTTGTGTGTGATGAGTTGCACAGTGGCTGCCGTGTGGTACTATATTCAGTGTGGCTTGTGCATGCAGACGTGGCTCCTTGGGTGTTGCTATGTCTGTGATGGGTCATGTGGGGTGTGAGTCTGTTGTTCATGTCCGTGTGCACATTGTTCACTTGTTCGTGACGGTGGGCGGTGCTGCGTGTTCGTCTGCTACGTGACATGTCCCATGTGTTGGTCGTGTTATGGTCCTCATGCCTCCAGTAATCCAGCCCTGTCCAGTTTCCCACCTGCAAGTTGTTCGTGCGTGCACTGTACTGGATGCCACATGGCTCTAAGCGGGGGGTGCTCCATGTTGCAGGTCTGTGGGGGTGGGGGGTGTTGTGGGTCGTGGGGGTGGCTGGACACCCACTGACACCGATTGCTGTGGACCGTGATGTCTGCCTTTCGGCTGTCGTTGTGCACTGCAGTGGCTGACACGTGGCTGTGGGGTGTGGGGGATGCTCCTCCTTGCTGTGCTGTGGGACTGGGGCCTGGTGTGTGTTGTACTTGGGCTGTCCACCGTCCCACCCACTGCACTTTGTGTTCCTGCCACTTACCTGTTACTTGTCGGTTAGTGCAGCTGTGGCGGACACATGGGTGTGGTGGGTGCTCGTTGTGGCGCTTCTGGCATATTTGGGGACCTGTTGGTGGTTACGTGGCTGGCTTAGTGTACACATGTCCCCACGCATCTTACAGTTGTTCGGTTTGGGCTGTGTGTGGTAGTGTCTGTTGCATGTGTGTGTGATGTGTTGTGTATTGTGTGCTGGACATGGGGGTGTTTGTCCCTGGGAGCTGTGGCATGGTGGTAGTGCATGTGAGTACATAGCGGTGTGCTGGTATACATTAGTTTGTACTTACCAGCCTCCACTCCCCCTGTTAATCCGGCGAGGATCTCCGGATGGATTACGACTCGCACCTTCTCCTCCCACGCTTTGAAGGTCTTAAAGAGCGCGGGATTCCCTCCGCCAGTGACGGCAGCCAGCTCTCTGTTTTTGCCCTCCTTCTTCTTGACCAGGCTCTTTACGTCATTCCAACGTTTGTTAATCTCGACTCTGTTCCTGGGCAGGGTCCCGACTGCATTGACCTGGTCTACGATCCGGTTCCACATTCTGTTTCTGGTGGCTAGTGGTGTGTGCTGGACCATGTTCCCATAGATTTGTGGGTACACCTTGATGATCTCGTCGACCATGACCGTCAGCTCCATGGGCGTGAACTTGGGCATTCTTTGTGGTGCCATGGTGTTTGTGGTGCTGGTGCGGTGTGTGTTGTGTAATGTGCAGGGGGTTTGTGGTGCCGGTGTTTGGTGGTGGTGGTGGTGGTGGTGGTGGTGTTTGGTGGTGGTGGTGGTGGTGGTGGTGGTTGTGATGTGTGCGTTTCTGTGGTGTGCTGCTGTCCTTGCTGTGTCACTGTGTCCTCTCCTCTCCTCTCTGGTTTGCAATGTAGCAAGGGGTTGTGGTCTGTGGGAGTGCTGCTTTTGTACTCACCTATGTGGGTGTGTCCTCATGGTCTGTTGTTTTCAGGTGTGTTGTGTCTGGGGTTCTGGCCTTTGTATTTTTTGTTTGTCCGGGGGGTGTTTTCGGGATGTGTACTGTGCTTGTGTATTTGTGCGTGCCTTGCTGTGTGGACTTGTTGGCCATGTTGTGTGCTATTGGTTTTGTGTGCGGATGGTTTCTGTGCAGGTACGTTGGCGCCATGGCTTCTGCCGTGTCGATTCTCATCGGCGTTGTTTGCGCTGGCGGGCGGTATATTTGTTGTTTTTCCGCGCTCATGTCGGTGCGATCGTAATTTCACGTGCGGTGTGTCGGCCGTGAGGGCGGGCGGTTTTGTGTTGTCGTGCGTGTTTCCGTCCGTGGCGGGCGGTTTGACTCCGACTCGGACGTTGGCGGGCGGTATTTTGTGTGCTTTTTCCGCCGATGGCGGTTTTCGGTTTGTGTAATCGTAATGGCGTGGTCGGTGTTCAGGCGGTGTGTGCGGGCGGATTTTTACCGCTTCCATGCCTGGCGGATTTATTTACGCCGGGTATCGTAATGGGCCCCTATATTATTTGTAGATAGGAATTCGATATTTTGGCATTCTATATTTTATCCATATATATTTTTGCAGGTCGATATTTTGGCATTCTATATTCTGTCAGTGATCCGATCGATTATAGGAGAAGTAGCAGACATCACTTTATCTACTCAGATAAGAAAAGAAGCTCCCGGAAAGGAGGTATTATTGTTTTTTTGTTTATGTTGACTGATCCTATTAGTTGCCACTAGTTACAGAGGGTAGGGCAAGGGCAGTAGTAGTAGACTCATATTTCTGACACTGGGAGGGTGGGTGCTGCTTAGCCATATCAAGCAAGGATGGGAAGGTTGTGTATGGTCAGGTCACTCATATTCTGTTCGGAACATTGTTTGAAGGGGAATCTGGACTGGATGAGGTAAAGTAAGTAGAGTAGTTAACACATGGAAAGAGAGATCGGGTAGGGAAATATTAAGAACTTGAAAGATAAAGGGGATGGACACTGTCCGACAAGGGATTTGCAATAGGACAAGTGTGGAGAATAACAGCCTCTCTCGTCACTGAGTTGGTATCGCTTCCTCTTTAACTGTGTGTAACTGTACTCTAACTAATGCAAAGACATATACTCACTATAAACAGACCCCATTGGTTTAATTAAACAAAAATGAAATGTATAAATGTCCGACCCTGTCCTCCCGCAACAGGCCCACCCCCTCACTCAAACCAAACATACCCCAAAAACATCTTGAACCAACTGACCTTCCCACCATCTCCTCTCACACCAGGCCCACTCCTTCACTCAAACTCAACATACCCCAAAAACACCCTGATCCCCTTCTCACCTTTAACTCCCACAAGTCCCACCACTCATAAGAAAATAGGCCTCCAAAGCCTCTACCCGACACTAAAGGTCCTGCTGGCCTCGCTTTAACTCATCCAAGTCGTGCTTGTTGAGGATGGCAGAGCCGGTGGTGGTGTTTGGGGGGGTGGATTGGGTGGCTGCAGGCCTCAGCTGCCAGCGGTGGTGGCAATGTCAAAGGCAATTGGAATTTTTTAGATGTGATTCTTTCTCAGTACAGAGGACACATTCTTCCCATACATACTTCCCACAATGCAGTAGCAGTGGTGGTATGAGTTAATCCATGGTTATTGGATCTTCACCATAATCACAAATAGATATTTGTATTAAAAAGGATGAAAAGTTAAAGCGATTTTATGTGGTGCAACCTCCAATATGCGTTTAATGTGTGGTAATTAATGAATGAGCATCCAAATAAGTTATAGTGAGTGGACACTGGGCACCACATCTTTTCTTTTAACAACTGAATGATAGGGAGGATGAGACAGAAGCATAGGAGGCTGGATAATTTATAAAAGGATTGCTGCGTGGGCTTGGAAGAAAGGGAGGAATACCTCAACAAATGCAGTAGCTGTCATTGAGAAAGAAAAGTGACTTACCACTTGTTCCAGCAGCCACTCCTCCCCCCTCCACTGGGTGGTGGTCTCTGCTATCCTCCGCAGGAGCCTGGAGTACTCCTGGTCCTAGACAAAAACATAACACACATATTTAGATACTTGCTGTAAGTAACCATCACATTATTTTGCGCAAGTTACAAAAGCAATATATCACTAATGTTGGTTTATCTATCTTAACTATTAACCAAAAGTATCATTTTGAAAGGTTTAATAGACCAAGTATGTAGTCAACCATGCAACGCTATATAATATTTTTTTTCATAATGTTAGGACATGGCTTCGAAAGGATCAAAAAAACAAATAATGACGGGGTTGAAGGGAATGGAAAGGACATATTGTTGAATGTATCCTGCCATTTTGCGATGTCATGACTCATGATGTCATGGAACTTTGTATGACATGACATCCTGTTGGGGTCCGTGATAACCATCTCTGATCTGTACCTATACAATGGACTGTTTGTGCAATAAAGCCTTCTGTCAACCTACATGGTTTGTGAATAGTATACTTAGGCCTGTGTTCCTCTATACGTTACCAACAATCTTTTGTTAACATAAGACATGCAAAAGAAGGGTGAGAGAAAGGTTACTAAAAAGGGCTGTAAAAAAAAGCAACAGACAGAAGGACAGCAGAGGAAACTGGGGGAGTAAAAAAAACACAAGGAGGCAGGTTTGCATGATTAAAGTGGACACTAAAATAAATACGGGGAATTTAGAGAAAATACAGAAGACCCCAACGCATACTAGCTTAGTGGCAGAAAATATTCAACATGACTTACCAGCAGCACCAGCAGGAATAGCAAGGTTGCAGGCTGCTTTGGTCCTATGGGGCAAGTAGGGGTCGACTGTGGTTGACTATCCTGAAACGAGGAAAAAAGGAGTGGGTACTGTTTTCAAAAAAGGGCATTTCAAAGGCAAACAAATCTAGTGCCTGACTAAGCAGTCCCTTAATTCACTTCTGTTCAACCGTAACCATAAAATAGTAAATTGCAACTCCACCTTGCTTTAAACAGTTTTGAAATTTTGACACGCTGAAAGCAATGGGCAGAGTCAGTCTCCCTTCAGGTACTGCACCACACAGAGATGGAGCATAGATATGTACAAGAGGGGTGAGGTAAAGGTTTCTGTCACCATAACAGTGGGTGGGGGGAACAAAGCTACAGACAGGTGAAAGTCAACTGCTGAAACAGGGGAAAATACAAGAAAATATGTGGGCATAACAAACATTAAAAGAGACCAAGGGAAATTGGGAAACTGAAAAAAACAAGACTAGGTAGGAATAGTTAAAGTAAGAAATAAATGAAAAACAATACTTACCAACAGCAGTAGGAACACCTTCTGTGGCCGGGGCATCACCAGCTCCATTGCCTGCTTCCTAGGGCTACAGGCTAGCAGCCTTCCCTTTCTTGCCCCATTTGGCTGCCTTTGGTTCTTCTGAAAAGAGGAAAGATAAAGAGGACAATGATAAGTAGTCTCTACAAAGGGGCATTCAAGCATTGTACTGTCTGACTAACCAATGCTATTCCTCCCTTCAAACCCCTCCCTAAATCAGTTCTCTTTCCCATACATTGTTTGCTTTCTACAATTATATTGCTACTCCACTCATGCAACAAATTGTTTCTGTTGCTGGCCAAGTATTCCTTCGTGTACAGCACCTTATGGGGATGGAAACTGTATTAGCAACATAAAGTCACAGAGGATGCATTGCCAACACACCTGATATCAGACTGTCTTAGTAACTAGCATCCCTTAAAACCTAAGTATATCTATATATCTATATATCTATATATATATATATATATATATATATATATTCACTGAAAAAAACCATAGGTTTCAGGCACGTTATAGTTAGAAATTAGCATTTAAAAAACCTTAGAAATTCACTGAAAAAACCATAGGTTTCAGGGACGTTATAGTTAGTTGGACATTTCACTCGTACAAAACCATAGAAATTCGGCCGTTATAGTTAGTTCAGCTAACTATAACTCGTGCCCCCGCAATGCACTGCTGATGACGTCATATATTACATCTTTCATGACATGGTCAGTGACATCACTGATGACATCTCAAATGACATCACTGATGACATCATCCAGTGACTGTGTGTTTCTTTAAATTTTAAATATGTATTATATATATGCCAAGGTGTATTGAAGAATGAGTGGGTGTATAAGTGTCTGGATGGAGGATTTAGTAGGTGCGTGACTGACTGTTTAAGTGAGTGATTACATGTGTCTTACTGAATGCATGGGTTAGTGACTAAACTGTGTGAATGTCTGTATCAGTCTGTCTGTTGTTGTATAAGCTGCTGCATGGGTTGGTCAGTAGCTACATGCGTGTCTATATGGGTTATCGATTGGTTGCCTGAGTATTTTTATGGGTGCCTGAGTGTGTGTGTGAGTGGGTGGGAGGTGTGTGACTCTGTGCATAGATGTTTGAGTGGTTGATTCACTGGGTGTATGGGCTCAAGAGTGCATGTGGAAGCAGCTGTATTGGTGGGTGAGTGTGTGTATGGGTGTGTTGGTGAGTGAATGGATGTCTCAGTGGTACATGTCCAAGTAACTACATATGTAAAAGGCAGTGTATGTGAGAGTTGGAGTATATAAATGACTATACGTGAGAGTCAGTGATTGTGAGAGTGGCTGTATGGATGAGTGTGTGATTGTATAAGAGAGTAAGTATGCATTTGTTTCTGTTTGAATAAGTGATGTGGTGTGTGTATAACTGTATAGGTCAGTAAATGGAAGTGTGATTGATTCTTTGCATGACTGACTAGGTGTGTTAGTAACTCTGGATGAGTGGTGGTGTGTGAGTGTCTGTATAGGTGTATGAGTGCATATGATAGTGTTGTATTGATGAGTGACTACATGTATGAGTGATTGTATGGGTGAATGAGTAGATGTGTGTGTGGACCTAGGAATCAGTGAGTGCGTATGTAGTAACTGGTATTGGTGTGTCGATGGTTTTGAAAATGGTAGTCTGTATTTTACAGTGGGTGTATCAAAGGCTATATTAGAGTGTGAGGAGGTGCATCAGATTTTCACGTGGATGATGTCATCAGTGATGTCATTTGAGATGTCATCAGTGATGTCACTGACCATGTCATGAATGATGTAATATGTGACGTCATCAGCAATGCATTGCGGGGGCGCGAGTTATAGTTAGCTGAACTAACTATAACGGCCGAATTTCTATGGTTTTGTACGAGTGAAATGTCCAACTAACTATAACATCCCTGAAACCTGTGGTTTTTCAGTGAATTTCTAAGGTTTTTAAATGCTAATTTCTAACTATAACGTGCCTGAAACCTATGGTTTTTCAGTGAATTTCAATGGTTTTTTAAATGCTAATTTCTAGCTATAACGTCCCTGAAACCTATGGTTTTTTCAGTGAATTTCAAAGGTTTTTAAATGCTAATTTCTAACTATAACATAGCAGACTCGTTTTCAGAGTGGTGGAGAAAGGTGAGCGTGGCCTCCAAACACCTTTTAGCAATCCCACTGTGTGGGATTTACTGGAGGTAACAGGAGGGTAGTTAGCCCCCAACGTCAACCTTGGGGGCCAACTACCCCTTTATTACCTCCAGTAAGTCCCACACAGCAAGATTGCTAACTTGTTATATCAGGCCCGCCCCTCCTGTACCACTGTGCAAACGCGCCCCCTGGCGCGTTGTAAATTGGGGATTAAGTCCCCTTGAATCCTGAGGTCCCTGGGGGCCACCTAGCCCACCAGGTACCTCCATTAAGCGCCACAGAGCTGCGTTGCAGAGAGGTGTTCCGAGGCCACGCCCTTTTACACCACGCTGCAAACGCGGCTTCTGGCACACTGCTGCTCGGAGGATGAAGTCCATTTGTGTCCTGAGCTCCTCAGGACACAAGAGGACCTCATCGCCCCACCAGCAGTGCACCAGAAGCCGCGTTTCCAGAGTGGTGTAAAAAGGGGCGAGGCCTCGGACCCTCTCTGCAACGCAGCTCTGTGGCGCTACTGGAGGTACCTGGTGGGCTACTTGGCCCCAGGGACCTCAGGATTCAAGGGGACTTAATCCCAATTTGCAACGCGCCAGGGGTGTGTTTGCACACTTGTAATATCAGGCCCCGCCCCCTCCCTGCACCACTGTGCAAACGCGCCCCCTGGCACGTTGTAAGTTGGGGGATTAAGTCCCCTTGAATCCTGAGGGTCCCTGGGGGCCAACTAGCCCACCAGGTACCTCTAGAAAGCGCCACAGAGTTGCGTTGCAGAGAGGTGTAAAAAGGGGCGTGGCCTCAGACCACCTCTCTGCAACACAGCTCCCTGGCGCATACTGGAGGTACCTGGTGGGCTAGTTGGCCCCCAGGGACCCTCAGTATTCAAGGGGAATTAATTCCCCAACTTACAACGCGCCAGGGGGGTGCGTTTGCAGAGTGCTGCAGGGGGGCGGGCCTCCGGCGCGATGCCAGCTTTTTTTTTTCTTTTTTCAGAAGGGGGGCTGTGTGGCCCCCTTTCTTTTCCCATTTTTGGGGCCCTGGGGACCCCATCCCCCAGGGCCTTACCCCTATTTAAAAAAATAATAATAAATAAACGGGAAGGGGGCCGCGTGGCAACCTATCCCGAGGCCAATTCGGCCCCGGGGACCCCATCACCCGGGGCATGGCCAAATATTTTTTTATTTTTATTATTATTTTAAGGAGGGGGATGCGTGGCCCCCCTCCTGAGGCCTCTATTAGCCCCGGGGACCCCATCCCCGGGCTCTGCCTCTTTTTTTAAAAATGTTTATTCTTTTTATTGATGGAGGGGGGCCGCGTGGCCCCCCTCACGGCCCACTTCTGGCCCCGGGGACCCCATCCCTCGGTGCCGGTCCTTTCCGTTGGGGACCGTGGGGGAGCCCCAATGCCCCCACAGTCCCTGCCGGCTCCCGCCTGCGGGAGCCGGCATTGCTTTTCCACAAGGGGAGCTGCTGACATGCAGCTGCCCTTGTGGAAAAGCAATCCTGCTGCTTCATTGAAGCGAGAGCAGGTTTCCTGCTCTCGCTTCAATGAAGCAAAGCAGCGTTCGCAATGACAGGGGGAGCCGCACGGCTCCGCCCCTGTCATTGCAACAGCAGTGTCCCGGGGTGGGCACCCGGGACACTGCAGGAGCCGGCCCTGGGGGTGGCGGTCCCCAGGGCCATCTAGGGCTACAGGAGGGGGCCGCGCAGCCCCTCCCTTTGTCAAATAAGCCCCGGGGAGGTGGTGGTCTCCGGGGCTTGTGGTCCACTACGGACCCCCAAATTTAAATAAGTATGTGCCCCAGGGAGGTGGTGGTCCCTGGGGCATGTGGGGGGGCTCTTTCCCCCCCACACATCTATTTTTTTTTTTAAAACAAGAGCCCCGGGGAGGTGGCAGTTTCCGGGGCAGCATGGGGGGGTTGGGACCCCCCTACGCATTCATTTAGCAAGAAGGGGAGGTGGCAGTCCCCGGGGCTGCGATAATTACCATAGCCCAGGGGAGGTGGCGGTCCCCGGGGCTGCGGGGGCCCCCGCGGGACCCCGCTATTATTTTTTAACAATGCCCCCGGGACCTGGCCCACCCGGGGGCCTCATTAAAATGAAACGCGGGAGCCCACGCTTCATTTTTTAAAAAATTTCAGCGGGATTCGCGATCCCCACGCGAATTCCGCCGAAATTATTTTTAAAAATGCTTTTTTGGGCCCTGGGGGTCCTTGTGGGACCCCCTGAGCAGGCCTAGGGGGTCAGGGTGTTTATACCCTGCCCCCTTTTCTTGTTTTTTATATTTGTTTTACTGTTTTCTTGTGACTCGGTTCTACCGAGTCACAAGATGGCTGCCAACACTTCCTGGTTTGGAGTGTTGGCAGCCAATCAGAGTGAAGCTCGTGCCTGGGAGGGTTCGCAAACCCTCCTCGGTGCTCAGATATCAAAACTTTTTCTTTTTCTAATTTCTCAGGAACTACTGAACGGATTTGCACCATTTAAAAAAAAGGACTCTTTCTGAACCAAGGGCTACCTTTTTGCCAAATTTGGTGTAATTCCGTTCAGCAGTTCGGGCTGTAGCTTTGTCTAAAGTTTCCTATAAAAATTAACATGGGGAAAACGCGTTTTGGGACCCCCTTTTTCTCGGCCCCTGCTTGACGAATCACCCTGAAACTTTCAAGACAGGAGCTGACCGGAGCGGGCCACTAATTTTGAAACTTTCACAAAGATTCGTCAACCGGCGCCAAAGTTATTGGGAAAAGAATAAACACTTTTCCTATGGAAACGAGGTCCTAACTATAACTATCTACTGGCGACTGCCAGTAGGTAATAAATATATATATATATATATATATATATATATATATATATATATATATATATTCTCTTAAGAAAAAACAAAGGTTACAGGGATGCTATAGTTAGGCTCAGATTTCACCTGTACAAAACCATAGAAATTCAGCAGTCAGTTACCTGAGCTAACTATAACTTACGCCCCCGCAATGCACATCACTCATGACATGGTCAGTGACATCACTGATGACATCACTGATGACATCTCAGATTACATCACTGATGACATCTTCCCATGAGGGTAAGTGTTTTGTAAATATATCTGAGACTTAAAGATATATACTAAGCTACAGTATAAGTTAAATTACTATTCCTTCTGTACTAGTAATTAGTCATTCTATTTCTAACATATCTCATTTGAGTGGCTGTGTCGACTGTCTGTATCAGTGTGTGAGTGGGTGTGTGAGTGGCTGTACGGATGTGTTAGTGGGTCTGTGAGTAGCTGTATGGGTGAGTGAGTGAGTGGCTGTGTGAGTGACTGTATTGGAGAGTGAGTGGCTGTGTGAGTGGCTGTATGGGTGAGGGAGTGTGTGTCAGTGGATTTATGGGTGAGTGAGTAGCTGTTTGAGTGTGTATATAGGTAAGTGAGTGGGTGAGAGTGGCTGTATTGGAGAATGAATGTCTGTGTGAATGGCTGTAAGGGTGAGTGAGTGGGTGTGCAAGTGGTTCTATGGATGTGTGAATGGGTATGTAAGTGGTTCTCTTGGTGTGTGAGTGGTTGTATGGGTGTCTGAGTGGCTATATGGGTGATTGAGTGGCTGTATGGGTGAGGGAGTGGGTGTGTTAGTGGCTTTATGGATGAGTGAGTAGCTGTTTGAGTGTGTGTATAGGTACGTGAGTGGGTGTTAGTGGCTATATTGGATAGTGAATGTCTGTGTGATTGGCTGTAGGGGTGAGTGAGTGGGTATGCGAGTGGTTGTATGGATATGTGAATGGGTATGTAAGTGGTTCTCTTGGTGTGTTAGTAGGTGTGTGAGTGGTTGTATGGGTGAGTGAGATAGCAGTGTGATTGTCTGTATATGTGAGTGTGTGGGTATGTGAGTACCTGTATGGGTGAGTAAGTGGCTGTGTGAGTTTCTGTATGGGTGATTGAGTGGCTGTGTGAGGGGCTGTAAGGGTGTATGAGTGGGTTTGTAAGTGTCTGTATGTCTGTATGACTGGATGTGTGAGTGGCTTTATTGGTGAGTGGGTACATGAGTAGCTGTATGGGTGACTGGATGTGTGAGTGGTTGTGTGAGTACTAGTATGGGTATGTGATGGGTTGTGTGGCAATGGTAGTGGGTGTATGAGAGGTTCTATGGGGGTGTGAGTGGGTGTCTGAGTGGTTCTGTGGATAATATCATCAGTAATGTCACCAGTGTTGTCATTTGAGATGGCATCAGTTATGTCACTGACCATGTCATGAGTGATGTCATATATGAGGTCATAAGCAGTGCATTGTGGGGGCGTAAGTTGAGTGATTGGTTGTGTGAGTACTGGTATGGGTATGTGACGGGTTATGTGGCAATGGGAGTGGGTGTATGATAGGTTCCATGGGGGTGTGGTGGGTGTCTGAGTGGTTATGTGGATGATATCATCAGTTATGTCACCAGTGATGTCATTTGAGATGTCATCAGTGATGTCACTGACCATGTCATGAGTGATGTAATATATGAGGTCATAAGCAGTGCATTGTGGGGGCATAAGTTATAGTTAGTTCAGGTAACTATAACTGTTAAATTTCTATGGTTTGTATGAGTGAAATCTGAGCCTAACTATAACATCTCTGTAACCTTTGTTTTTTTCAGTGTATTTTCAAGTATTTTTTAAATTCTATTTCCTAACTATAATGTCCCTGTAACCTTTGGTTTTTTCAGTGAATTTCTAAGGTTTTCAAAATTCTATTTCCTAACTATAACATCCCTGAAACCTTTCGTTTTATAATAGGCCTAGGCGTAAAATTCTGTTAACTTACTAGAAATAACTCTAACTGTAACAGCTGAATATTTATGGTTTTGTGCGTGTAAATTCAGAACTTAATTATAACATCCCTGTAACCTTTATTCTAAGGTTTTTAAAGTGCTAATTCATAACTATAACATCGGTGTAACCTTTGTATTTTTCAGTGAATTTCTATTTTTTATAACGCAGCGTGGGGTTGGACGCAGGGCCCGTACCCAACCCCCATGTGCAGCCATGTTCGGCCGTGCACAGCTGGGGGTTGGCCACAGGGCCTAGCCTGCGGCCAAGCCCTGCGACCTACCCCCGCATGCATCCAGTCCCAAAAAAGCGCACACTATAGTTGGGTGAGTTGGTGTGTGTAATTTCTTTTTCCATTCAGCTCTGAATCCGCAGCTCCATCACAGATTTACACGGGGGTCGTGCTGAGGACCACTGTGGATCCATGGTTCCACCGAACGGCCCAAAAAAAACATTGCAGGCAATTTTTGGACCATGAAGGGTCCCTCTGGGACCCCTCCATCTGTCCTATGGGGTCAGGATACCTCTATCCTGAACGTTTATATCACCTTTCACTTTTATTTCCCCCCCACACCGAGCAGATAAAAAAGACGGCGGCTGCAACTTTTTCTCTCAGGTTGCGGCCAGCCAATAAGGACCTTGCTTTGGTGCGTGGATCCGCGGATGCCCCAACGGCAGATCTGCAAAGGATTCACGTCCTTAGATATCTATATTTCTTTTTCCTTTAATAACTCCAAGACTACTGAACAGATTTACATCAAATCACAAATAGGGCTGGGGGCGTGGCTTCACCGCGTTGCAAGATGGCCGCATAGTGCGCGAGCTCTGCCGGCCGAGCTCAAAATCCTGCAGAATCCAGCGAAAATGGAGCCCATCTGGCCACAGCACTGAAAGCGGGGCGCACTCTGCACAACAGCAGTGCGGAGAAACGGCGAGGGCCCCCGCAGCAGAGCTACATTGGGTACACAGAACCGAGTGAAGAGCAGGGGTGGCGATTGGGGCCTACCGGCACCTCTCAGCTGGGGACTATCCTCGGCATAGCAGAGACAGTGGCGGGCCCGCATCAGGGCTCCACTAAGGAACAGGCCCGGGGGGCCTCCCGGCTGGCAAGGGGCTGACTGAACTGGTGAGCCCCCTTGCCTGCTCTGGCACTGGAGACTCACTCCAGCTCCGTCCAGAGCTATCCTGTGGGGGACTCTCCCGAAGGCCCGGCGTCCATCCTCGGCCGGGACCCATCCGGCTGCGAAGTTGGTAGCGGAGCGCCCTGTGAGGAACAACGAAGCGGGACAAAGTGCAGACCCTGTGGCAGGATCTGCCCTGGGTACATAGTCCCGAGAGGAGTGGGGCACCTGGGTGCGGATTGAGGCCTGTCGGGGCAGCCTGCCCGGCGTGGGTGCCACAGGACTGGACCACGGTGGCCAAGCGGAAGGAAGAGCGGCTGCTTGCGGAGCCGAGGTGCGTCCGCCCGGGGGTGCCCGAACCACAGCGGAGATAACAGCGGGCCTGTATCGAGGCCCAACTTAAAAACAACCTGGGGAACCGCCCGGAAACACCGCCTGGAGACACCTATTGGGGCCTCACGGCTTACACAGAGCAAGCGGACCCGGCAAATTCAACCATCTGACGTGGCACTGATGGTGCAATTCAAGGGCAGCCCGGCGGCTCCCTACGACCAGAGCCCGTGGTAAGAAACAACGGGCGGGTTGCGGCGGGCCATCACTCTGGTGGTCGCAGCGCATGCAGCTGGGTCGCACCCCCCTCCCGATCCTCAACCATTACCCGCACTGCACTGCCTTCGTGGGGGGAACTCAATCTGTTTCTGGCCCGGGTGGTTGAGGGCCCTGGCATCGCCGGAAGTGGGGGCCAGCGGCAGTAGTGTGGCCTGGCGGGCCACTGCCCCCCCGGCGTGAATTTTAATTCCTGGGCACTAGAGTCTTCCGTTTGAGCCCAGCTGCCCCCTGCGCACCAGCCGACCCACACCCACCCATGACCATGGGTAAGCCGGAGGGCAGACAATCTAAATTCTCTCGAAAAGAAGCGCCGCGTCAGGCAGGCGGACTCTGAGGTGGAAAAGGGCACCGCATCACACTCCCTCGAGGTCGCCGAAGAGCAGGAGCTAGACCTGAAAGAAATCATGCTGGAGGTAAAGTCCAGCTTGAAGAACATCGATGCTAAGCTGGACCTACTCACCTCATGCCTAGATAGGGAAAAAAACAGAGTTGATGCTCACGACTCCCGGCTGGACCACATAGAAACACGCGTGAGCAAACGGAAGACAATCATACTGCTACCTCCGAACCCCTATTACACATGGACAAGGTTCTGGATTTTCTCAAACAAATGAATGAAGACCTCAAGGCCCGATCGAGGCGCAACAACATCCGGGTCACGGGGGTACCAGAATCGACAGCGATCTCCAAAATGGAAAACTTTATGGAAACTATGCTACGGGACCTCTTTGGCCCAGAACGGTCCCAGGTCTTCATTGTTGAGAGAGCCCACAGGTCCCTGGGGCCCCACCCCACCCCGCCCGATAGTGGCCCATTTGCTGAACTACAAAGACCGAGACATGGTCCTTCGACTAGCAGGAGAACGGGGAAGTCCAGTATAAAGGCGACAACCTGTCCTTTTTTCCGGACTTCACCATGGCGGTGCAGATGGCCCTCCAGGATTTCCAGCTGGCCAAGCGCCTCTTGCAACAGGCCAATATAAAATATGCCATGTTATATCCCTCCAAGCTCAGAATAACTCAGGACGGGAAAACGCACCACTTCACTGACTCAAAACACGCCCTCAAGTTTGCCAAGCAACAGGTGAAGTCCAAGCGCCCACAGGGGGCCCCGACTCAGGCCTCTACCGAAACGCAGCTGAGCGACAACGATTAATCACGACCCACCGTCGTTCTGGCCTGGAACCGAAGCTGACAGTGCTGATCTGTTGGTGAGAGGGGCTAATGCCTATGGGACACTGACAATTTTCTGATTCCTTCCTTCAGGTTTTTTCTTGAACTGCGTCCCACTGGGTTGTCAATTTTACTTTGCTGTAGTGGTGGGTCGCGGGATTGATCTGGATATGCGAGATTGCGCTGCAATGATCTCTGCGGCGGAAGGCTCTGCTCTCTATAATCTACGCTCGGCCGCCCAGCCTTTTTTGTTGGGTTAGCTCACGCGGAGACTCCACTGCCCCCAGGGATAATTCCCAGATGTTACAGTTATGGGTAAGGGTGTCTCAACCTAATCGGGGGTTTGGAGTGGGAGGGGGGAGGGCTGAGAGGGAGGGGGGTTTAGTTGATCAGTTTATTGAGTTTTGTTTAATGCATATCAAAAATGTTGGCTTTATGACATGCACACGCATCTTTCCCATCATCGCACATACCGGCGGGAACACAGCTCACGATACCACTCATACACTGCAGTGCCCCGCCATAGCGGATTGCCACTGCCTCATGGGACAAAGATGGACAGGGTAGCCTCAGTTAAGCTTGTAACATGGAACATCAGAGGTCTAAATGATGGCAGAAAGGTCCGCCTAGTACATGCTTACTTGAATAGGCACAAGATCGACATCTGCCTACTTCAAGAGACCCACCTTGTTAGCCACACTCTCCCTCCACTGTTCACCAGGGGCTGGGGCACATCCTACTCAGCTACATACTCCAATTATGCAAGGGGCATCTGCATTCTTATCCGTAAGGGCCTGGCCTGGACTACTAAACATTGCATCTGTGACAGTGATGGATGGTACATTATCCTGACAGACACACTCTATAACCACCCCGTAACCCTTGCTACAGTCTACGGCCACAACGTGGATGATCCGGACTTTTTCACCAAGGTCTGGCATTTGACTGCCAGTACCGAACCACGGACAACAATCTGGTGCGGCGACTTTAATGTCCCACTAAAGATAAACTGGACAGGGCAGGCAGCTCCAGACAACCTCATCCCCAAGCCGCCTCAACTCTAGCCACGATTATTGCTGACAATCACCTCATGGACATTTGGCGAGACACACATCATACCGCGTGCGAGGGCACATGTTTTTCCCTACAACACGGAGCGTGGTCCAGAATAGATTACTGGCTAGCCACCAGGGACATGCTCCCGTGGCGACCCACAGTCACTCATTTGCCTCACACTCTCTTGGATCACGCCCCGGTGCAGTTGACCCTTCAACCCCCCAACGCGTTCTCATGGCGCTTGCCCCCAGGCGCTCTCAGAGACTCTGTCTTCAGGGACGAGATATGCGTAGCCATTCAAGATTACTTTGAGAACAATACTGGGTCGGTTAGCTCTCCCGCCATACTCTGGGACGCCTTTAAGGCGGTTATCCGAGGCGCGGGCTTAGCCAAACAACACAGTATTCTTAAATCTATCCGCTGAACGATCACAGCGCTTGAAACTGACTTCTCCGCACTCGAAGCCAGGTTTTCAGCTCCGGCGACCCTGATGTCCTGGCCAGCATACGCGAAAAGATGTCAGCATATCAGGAGGAGGCGCTGCGAGAGGTTCTGTTTTTGGGCAAGGAGACCCAGGCGTGCAGATATGGGGAAGGGATTCGCCCTGGCAAAACTTTAGCCCAACTGCTCCAAAAACCGCATGCTGCGTCTTACATCTCTGATCTCATCGACCCAGATGCCCAACACCATTCCTCCACCCCAGAATTATTGCGAATCATGGTCGACTTTTTCGTGCGCCTCTACTCCACCGTCCAGACAACGACACCCCCAGATCTCCAGGCCTTCTTTGACGCCATCGAGTTGGTATGGCTATCAGACTCTCATCAGGAGTTCCTGGACTCCCCTATCCCAGTTGAGGAAGTCCAGCAGGCAATCGCTGGGCTCAACCCAGACAAAGCCCCTGGATTAGACGGGCTCACAGCTGCTTTCTATAAAGAATACTCAGATATCCTAGCTCCCAGGCTTCTAGGCGTCTATCATGATGTGCTGGAAGCAGGTTTACTCCCTCCTTCGATGCGAGAGGCGGTCATCTTTACACTCCTCAAACTAGATAAACCTGCTCATTATTGTGACTCCTACCGACCCCTATCGCTCATCAACATCGACAACAAAATATTCACAAAGGTATTAGCAAACAGGCTGCAACTCCTGCTCCCGGTAATGATTAGACCTGATCAGTCAGGATTTAAACCGGGAAGATCCACAACCCACAATCTTCGGACCATGTTCGCAGTTATGCATTACCTGCATCCTCAAACCCCTGCGGTGGCCGCTCTGCTCGATGTCACCAAAGCCTTCGACACTCTGGAGTGGAACTATATGCTCCGCTGTTGGGCAGAATGGACCTCGGCCTTACCTTCCTTGCACAGATCCGCCTCCTTTATACCTTGCCCACTGCCCGAGTGCGCCTTAACTGACAGATATTGGATCCCTTCCAGGTCGGTAGGGGCACGCGGCAGGGGTGTCCGCTCTCCCCCCTACTCTTCGCAATTGCGATGGAGCCCCTAGCTGCGCAGATTCGGCAACACCACGTGAATTGGGGGATAGGATTTTCCACTCGTGGGCTCGTTGTGTCCCTTTACGCGGACGACATCACCCCGAGGACAATCTCTCACCACTTATTCGTGAAATTATACACTTTGGGGGCATGTCCGGAATTCAAATCAATTGGGCCAAATCTGTGCTACTTTCCCTAACAGAGGCCACAGCTCCATTTCCCATGGAATATCCACTGCAATGGGCCACTGATCCTGTCAAATACCTGGGGATCTTTGTGTGCAGAGACACAGAGGACATATGGAAGGCCAATTTTGGTAAAGCCATGGATTGGTTTGAGGACCGAATCCCCATGTGGACTAAACTCCCGCTCTCGATAGCAGGGCGAATCGCCATTGCAAAAATGGTGGTTCTACCTAAATTTCTTTATTTGTTCGTGAATATTCCCATACCAATTGCGCAGACATTTTTCAAACGACTGCGATCTAACCTTATCGCACTGGTCTGGGCAGGACAACAACCTCGCGTAAAATATGAACTCCTAACGCTACCACAATCACAAGGCGGGATGGGTGCACCAGGCATACAGCTATACGCGCTACGCACCCAGGCACACTTCTTACATTACTGGACACACCCTACACCCTTCCAGCCACATGTTGCAGTAGAAATAGACAAAGTCTCCCCATGGCCATTATCAACAGCATTATTTCTTCCATACAAACGCCCTGGCCTGGAGATAGACACCCCACAGTGCCTGCGATGGGCATGGTCTGGGATGGCGCATCGCGCAGGGCACACGCATCTTTATGCCCCATCTGTCCCACTAGCGAAACACCCCATGTTGCCGCCTTTGCGTGACGGAGGCGCCTGCACTCATGCCAGCAAGCTTAACATCCACACCTTTGCAGACCTTTACCCGAACGACCACTTTCTTGACCCTCCAGCCCAGGATACCGCCACATGCACACCCCTGGAAACCTTCCTGTATTATCAACTGCGTGCGACCTACCAGACATTATATGATACATTTCCAGTCCCCCGCAAACACTTACAGCATTGGAATATACATATGCGACCAGCTCATCCCACAAGTTAATAACGTCCTTATACAAGCACATGCAATGCTCTGCACCCACGGCAGACACACCTGCCCAGGAAGCGGGGGGAAGAGACCTCCCCATTCCCCTCACAGACGAGCAGTGGACATTCTGCTATGGTCAGCTTGAGCTCCTATCCCCCAACTACAGATTACGCCTCATCCACTTCAAATTCCTGCACCGCATATATCGGACCCCTATCCAAACACACCGAATGGGGCTATCTCCAGACTCTCATTGCCCGTGGTGGACTTCCTCCACCTTGCTTGGCAGTGCCCTACTATTGCCACATACTGGGGGGAGGTCTTCAGCACCACAGGGAAAGTCATAGATACTCCACTATCCCCCTCTCCACTGCTGGGATTACTGGGCTATGTGGCGGATGTGGCCCGTGACACCCGCAAACTCACTGCTCTAATGTTTCTCCTTGCAAAACGCAGAGTCGCAATGAATTGGGCGGCGCACAGGCACCGCAAGCCCAAGACTGGCTCAGGGACATTACATACTGTCACGAACAATTAGCCAACTATTGGGGTCTGATCCCTCTGAAATCCCCACCCTGGGACATTTGGGAGCCCTTCACTGCCTACCTCTGGCTATCGGAGCCCTCCCCTTTGGCCCCTGATGGGCAGACTGTGGAGCCTTCCTCTTAGTACATATGTTCCACCATGATTCTTGTGTGATGTGTTGGTGCTTTCTGCCACCCTCTCCAGAAGCTCTTCACCATCAACTACACTATGTTCCAGATGGGGTGCCGGGGAGGTGCCAAGTGGGGACGCAGAGGAGGGAAGTGAGAGATCCTTCCTAAGGTCCCATTGATGCTTCCCGCTGTGTCATTAAGCTCTAACTGTGCTCTTGATGTATGACTATGTCAATCAGGTCATTGTTAAACATCATGTCTGTATCATTGCCAAGCAGTTTAAATAAAGGTTACAAAAAATCACAAATATGGCTCTTTCTGGACCAAGAGCTAGCTTTCTGCCAAATTTGGTGTAACTCCGTCTAGTGGTTTGGGCTGTAGTTGTATATAATTTCCTTTTTGAAAATTGCATGAGAAAAAGCGTTTTGGAACTCTCCTTTTTCTCAGCCCCCCCTTCATGAATCACCCCGAAAATTTCAACATAGCAACTGAACTAATTTTGAACATTTCGTGAAGATTCGATCAAACAGTGCCAAAGTTATTGGCAAAACAAAAACGCTTTTTCTATGGAAACTAGGTCCTAACTATCTACTGGAGAGCAGCAGTAGGTTATATATAATATATATATATATATATATATATATATATATATATATATATATATATATATATATATATATATATATATATATATATATATATATATATATATATATATATGTACTCCAATGGCCACTTGCTGCTGCCGAACACTTCACGAAACAGGTGCTTCCTCTAGTGAAAGAGGCTTTCACAATGTCATTTTTTAAGGCAAAGATAGGAGCACTCACGGGTCTTTCTTACTTGATTTATTGAAGCCAACAGACGAGTTTCAGCACACTCCCTTGTTTCAATGTTGGTATCATCAATTGAAGACACATGACCGAGTTTTTAAATACATCCTGGTTGTTTGCTATTGGACAGCTGCTTTTGTAAGCATGGATAGAAAGTTCGCATTATTTTATCAGCATGCATGAATCTCCTTGCTCGTAAAAGTCTCAGTCGTCTGGTAATTATTTTCATTCTAGTAATTTACGAGCACAACACCTTTTGAGAAATTGTCATGTCTTTGTCAATCAAAATCCAATTACCCTCGTTTTTGCCAATATTTCCATTTTGCACATAACAAACCTGCTGGCATCGGTACAAGTTACCTTTCGCTCCTCATTTAGGGGCCCATTACGATAACCGGCGGTAAAAATACCGCCAACCGCCATAGCCTGAAAAGACCGCCCGCCTGCAACATGGGAATACCGACCGAGCAATTATGATGACGCGAAGCAACCGCCGCCCGCAGCGGAAAAAAAACACAGAATACCGCCCGTCCATGTCAGAGTCCAAGACAATCCATCCGCCATGGACGCAATACCGCCCGAAAAAGCCAAACACGACCGCGCGGACGGACTACACACCGCCCGTCAAATTATGATCCCCCCCGACATGAGGGCGGGAAAGCAACACATTTCCCGCCCGCAACGGTGAACAACAGAAATGAATAACTGACAAGGCGGAAGGCCTGGCGGCCACGTCTGTGCACAGTAATCAGTGGCGGCACAAACAAATACACACAACACGGCCAACAAGTCCACACAGTCAACAACGCCAAAATACCCAGACACAGAACCCATCCCAAAGACACATCCCCCTGCCAAAATAAAATTAGAATAAATAACAGGACACCACGCCCAACACACCTGAAAACGACAGACCATCATGACACACCCACATAGGTGAGTACAAAAGCAGCCCCCTCACAGACCACAAACCCTTGCACCACGACAAAGCCAACACCACAGCAGAGAACACGGAGAGCCACAGAGGAAAGCAGTATACCACACGCACACACACATCACATCCATCACCACAACCACCACCGCCACCTAAACACCGGCACCACAAACCCCCTGCACATCACACACCAAACACACCACACCAGCACCACAAAAGCTACACTACGCACCATGGCAACACAACGAATGCCCAAGTTCACTGCCACAGAGTTGACGGTCATGGTCGACGAGGTCATCAAGGTGCACCCACAAATCTATGGGAACCAGGTCCAACAGACAACAGTAGCCACCAGAAACAGGATGTGGAAAAGGATCGTAGACCAGGTGAATGCAGTTGGGAACGTGCCACGCAACCGGGGGAAATAACCAAGAGGTGGCAGGACCTGAAAAGCGTGGTCAGGAAAAAGGAGGCCAAGAACCGTGAGCTGGCTGACAGGACTGGCAGCGGAACTCCCGCGCCATTCAAGACCTTCAAGGCGTGGGAGGAGAAGGTGCGAGGCATACTACATCCAGAGAGTCTCATCGGAATACCAGGGGGAGTGGAGGCTGGTAAGTACAAACAAATGTATACCAGCACACCGCCATGTACAGTCATGCACTTACACAATGCCCTAGCTCCGAGGGCCGAACACCCCCATGTCCAGTACACAATTCACAAGACATCCCTCACATATCCAACAGACACTCACACACACTCAGCCCATAGGCACCAACAAAGAAAACCATGGGGGCATGTGTACAGTCAGCCAGCACCACAACTCCCACCAGCTCCCCTTGTACCCCAGATGCGCCGGAAGGAGCGCTCCCCACACCCACACCCATGTGGCAGCCATTGTAGTGCACACCCACACCCGACAGGTAGATATGTTACCCTACATGGAGGGCTGTCTGTGGATGGGAAACCATCACCACGACCCACAACACGGCCCCCACACCCACAGACCAGCAAGATGGAGCACCCCTCCCTCTCATAACCATGTGGTAGCCATTGCATTTCACCCTCAAAACCAACAATTAGGTAGACTACTGTACAGGGGGTGGTGTCTGTAGGCATGAGGACTGTACTACGACTAACATGTGGGACATGTCACTTAGCAGAGGAACAGGTAGCACTGCTCCCTGTCACAAACATGTGACCAATGTGCACCCGGACATCAATTACAGAGTCATAGCCCACATGAGCCATCTCAAATGCAGTAACACGTAACGAGTCACGTCTGCATGCACAAGTCTAACTGGAGTACTGACCCACATGGCGTGCACTGTGCAAGTCCTCACACACATCAGCAACACCATCCAAGTCTTGTCCATGTAGTCGTGTCTGCTTCTACCCTTGACATAGTACAACATCACCCATGTAAGTCTATCTTGTCCAAATGAAACATAGTGGAACCCCAGTAATGTCACATACACCACTGGACCCATGAACCACACAGCTACACAATGCACATTCTAAATCTCATCCATCTCATCATCCAGCCCCAGTGTCATGAAAGGTATATCATCTAAACAGTTGCCCCATAGACAGTAGTACAGCAAAGAGTCCTGCCGATGACCAATAATGTGTCTGCTGTGTCTGAAGCGCTCGTCACACTGTGAGTAACAACATACAAAATGTAGTCAACACCCCAAGAGCACTGCATTGCTGCACATGGGTGAGAGTAGCACGCACACCAAGGAATTGTACCATCTGCAATATGTCGTGTGGCATACAACCATTACTCACACACTACAATGCTTGCTGTGGAATGCCCTTAAATGACAACAGTGAGCAGATATGCTGGCTAAGTCAGACATACACACACCTTTGTCTCTGTAGTGTCGTGTGGCCAAAACACATGTCCCCTTCTGCACCCATATGTCACAGTATGTACCACAGTATCATATTACAACACCAAAGCGTTCATGGGGCAATACCCCTTTTGCCATCTGCGTTTCCAAGCGTTGCATTTGAACCCCAAAAACATATATCATCTCAAAAGCGTCAATGGGGCTGTACCCCTTTTGCCATCTGCGTTTCTAAGCGTTTCATTTGAACCCCAAAAACATATATCATCTCAAAAGCGTCCATGGGGCTGTACCCCTTTTGCCATCTGCGTTTCTAAACGTTTCATTTGAACCCCAAAACATATTACATCCCAAAAGCGTTCATGGGGCTGTACCCCGTGCCCACCAAAGCCACAAAATGTAGGGGTACTGCAACACACACCGATTGGCATTCCAAATCCGTCCCATGCTATATGCACCCATCACACTATTCCATTGCCTTGATCACGCACACACATTGTAGAGCCATACACACGCATCTGGGAAATCAGTGCACAACTGTGCACAAACTGTGCATGTCAGACATCTAACACAAACCTTGCAAGGTGCAACACAATAACTTTTTGTCTCCGCCCCTCAGGTGACGAACAGCATGATGCTGCGGATGGAGACACCAGCCATCACAGCCAGTCCACAAGCCCCCCACACGGACTCACGGATGTGGAAAGCCTGGACACCTCTACGGACGAGGACTCCCAACCTGGCACATCTGGCGTGGCAGGGCGCAACAGCACCCCAGGACCCCTCCTACCCACCAACCCATCTCCCAGGGCTGGTGACCAGTCCCAGGCCCCTGCTGCCACGGTCATTGCGGCCAACACCACCGCCGCAACCACCACCACCACCACCATCACCACCACCAGGGCCTCCCTGACCAATCAGCCATCCCAAGGGGTGGCACAAACCTCCACATCTACCCTGGGAGCCAGGAGGAGGCCCCGGGTGACCAATGTGGCGAGTGGGCAGGTCGGTGGCAGCAGTCCAGGTGGGAGGAGCAGGGTCAGGCCAAGGCCAACAGAGCCTGGGAGCCAAGCCCTGCCGCAAATAGCCAGAGTCCTTGGGGCCTAAGAAGAGGCCCAGGGACAATGGGCCAGGTCAGCTTCCGACACGAGGGAAGTCCTTGGGGTGTTGAGGTCCATGGACGCCCACATGGGCCAACTTGTGGACCTCATGGGCCAGCTAGTGGTGGAGGTGAGGGCCCACTCAAGGCCAACCACAACACCTACGCCACCACCTGCTGGGGCGCAGGGACGTGCAACATCCAGTTCCCCTGCGTCCACAGCGAGTGGGCAATCCTCAGCCACCACCAGCAGCCCACAAACACAACCCCTCCCCTCAAATGTGGAAGGGGCCATCCGAAGAGGAAACAGATGTCCAGGGAGGACTTCGCATGCTCCAAACGCCAGTGAGTCAGCCAGCCATGGTGGCCACCCCCTGCATTCACTTGGACTACCATCCCACCCCACACTGCCAGTCGAGTGGCAAATGTCTGTTGGACTGCGGACCCAGGACAACATGGGTACACCTTGACCATCATGCGGACAGGACCGTCAACTCATTGTACAGCATGCACCACCTTCTTGATCACCTTTCCCACAATCACATGTCACCTTTAAAATAAATACAAAGAAAAAAATTGGGTGGTTTGATACACAATGTACCAAGGCAAATCAATCTTTAAAAAATGCCTTAAAAAGTAAGCCTAGAGATAACGAACTTATTAAAAGATGGAGACTTTTGTATAAACAATCACTAGCAAAAAGAAAACAAGATATTCAGATAGATGCTTGGGAGAAGCTTATTTTGGCTGCAAATACAAAAGATACCTCTTTATTTTGGAAAACTGTAAATCACCCCTTTTTTAAAGAAAACTGTGCAACTAAAGTTGAGAGTCTTGTGCAGCCAGAAGAATGGATTTGCCATTTTAGTAACGTTTTTAATGAAGAAAATGAAACGCCCTCTTTCATAGGACAAATTAATATCGAAGGGGTTACGGAATTATCCAAAAATCAAACTTTTATCACTTTTAATTCACCAAAACTATCTTATATCACATTAGATGAAGTGACTCTTTCATTAGCGCGTTGTGCAAATGGGAAGGCACCGGGTGTAGACGGGGTCCCAATAGACTTTTTAAATAGGACTCCAGCCTCTGGGCCCCCGTTTTACAAAATGTTTTTAATGCGGTTGGTCGAGGTACAATACCCAAATCATGGACAGAGAGTATTATTGTACCAATTTTTAAAAAGGGTAATAGAACTGATGCTAAGTGCTATCGCCCTATTTCCCTTCTTGATACCACCTCAAAACTAATGGGAAGAATACTGCTAGAAAGATTGGAAATTTGGGCGGAAGAAAAAAGATCCTTACAGAATCGCAGTTTGGGTTCAGGAGGGAAATAGGTACGATAGAACAATGCATCAACCTACATTTATTGATCAGTAAATATACGCTTATAAAAAGGGGCATCTACACTTATGTTTTATTGATTTAACTAGTGCTTTTGATTTGGTAAACCACAAGAAATTATGGCAGACATTAACTAAAATGGGCGCCCCGGAAGATATTATTATATATCTTTCACAGATATATAGTCATTTGACTACAAGGGTCCGCTATGGGCCAGACGGGGAATGCACTGCCAGTTTTAGAGTGAAACGAGGAATTAGGCAAGGGTGCGTACTCGCGCCACTATTATTTTCACTAATTATTACCGGTGTGGATGAAGAACTACAGAAGCTAAATGCGGATGCCCCTATAGTGGCTAAACGTGTCGTCCCGACCTTACTTTATGCGGACGACGCTGTGTTATTATCAAGAACGGTGAATGGGCTACAAACTTTGATCGATAGATTTGCTAAATATATGCAGGATAAGGATTTATTAATTAATTTAAAAAAGACTTTCACAATGGTCTGTGGACAAGGGAAAGCCAAAACCAAGAATCATCATATCGATAATGTCCCTATTAGTAGAACAAATTCTTTTGTATATTTAGGTTTGACTTTTTTCGATAAGGGGGCTGGAAAGCCCATATTGAGAACAGTAAGTTAAAGTTTATGAGAATAACGGAGTCAATCTTCAGGTTCTCAAAAAAAATGGGAAATAAGCCCGTTAGGGAAATAATGACCCTTTATAAAAGTAAGTGCCTTAGTGGAACTTGTTATGGGGCTACATTGTGGGGAGGAGAAAATTGTAACATTCTTTACATACAAGAAAATAAATTTTTGCGAAGATTGTTAGCAGTCCCGAGTTCAACCCCGGTGTTTAGTGTCCATAAAGAATTAGATGCCCCTTATATACATGATTTTATAGGCACAACAAGCGTAAATGTTTGGCATGGTATCTGGAGCAAAGAAGGCACCAAATTTACCCAGGATATTATTAAAGATTGTATCGCACATGAATATGGAACTAAAATACCGTGGTTACTCTATATCAAAAATTTACTAGATGAATGTGACCAAAATCCTGATTTTAAAAATCCCCATCAAATAGCTAGTCATTGTAAAAAAGACCTGAAGAATAAATTACTGGAAAAACGGAAATTGTTTAGGGACTTAGAAGCAGACCAGCAACCGATAACTAAAGCTTACATGGACCGGACGTTTGGCCTTGGAATACCTACATATTTATTACAGGTCACCAATATAAGGCACAGATTTTATTTAACTAGATTGAGGATGGGACTTCTGCACTTTTTAATTGCTTTCCCGATAAAGAGAAGATGGAGTCGAAATCTTCCTAAGTGTCCATGTAATGGTTTTTCACAACAGACAACTTTGCACTTTATGTTATTTTGTGGTTTTTATAAGAATCCTAGGAAATGCTTTTTACGACCGCTGTTTTTAAAGGAGAAACTTTTTTCTTATAAGGTAGCATTTGAGTATATTTGTAGTCTTGCAAATATAAGAATCTGTAATGCAGTGGTGACTTACATCAAGACGTCAATTATGATACGTAATAATAACTCTCATCTTGAGGCTTTGAGTTATGAGAACGAAGTTTGTAGCCTGAAATGAATTTGCTTATACCTGAAATAGAATGCATTATGAATTAAGAAAATGGACTTTTTTAAATTATTTTTATTTTTGATATCCTTACAAATATCTAATAACTGTTTATTATGTCTAAAGGTTTTAATGGAATTAATTATTTGATATATTGGGTCTTTCTTTTATCTCGAAAAGATTCCTGAAATATTGAAACTTGTGTTTTTTCAAGGTGGTATTACGGCTTGTTTTGTGTGGGGTTTCTTTTCTTCATCCTTTTCTCTCTTTTTAATGAATTTGGATATTCCTTTTAGAGTTTGTGATATATGCAGCAATGTATGATGTATTTTAGATTGCTTTTATGGTTTGTGTATTATCTAACCGAATAAAGCTGATTTGAATTTGAATTTGAAATACACCTGTATCACATCCTATGTCATCTGCTATGTTTATTATCAATGGTGCACAAACGTCTGCATGTTCAGAAATTCATCTGTAGTGTGTTCTGTCGATAGGCCAGGAGAGGCAGTAGGGACCTAGGGGTGACAAACAGAACAAGAGTCCATTGACTGTGTGTGTCACACACTCATCACACAGTACTTGTCATCAGGCCTAAGCAATGTACACACATTTCACAGAGCAACAGGGCACAATGTCACAGCCACTCTCAGTGGCATACTACCCTGGACATGGACCATTGCCACACAGCACTCAGTCAACAATAGGCCGCCCTGACAATGCACACATACACCTACACAACTACAGCGACATCAGCCGTCGTACATGGTCACTCACCGTCAAGTGAAGTAGCGGGCGATGAGCTGCTGACGCTCATTCACTGCTTCCTCCTCTCCACTGTCCTCGTCACTGGACACGGCTTGGCCTGCAGGCGGGGGCCCTGGCTGATCACCGTCATCCACTATCAGGGGGATCTGCCTGCGAATCGCAAGATTGTGCAGCATGCAGCAGCCACAACTATCTGGCACACCTTCTGTGGGGAGTATGCCAGTGCACCCCCGGTGCGGTCCAGGCATCTAAATCTGGACTTCAGGAGTCCAAAAGTCCGCTCCACCACACGTCTGGTCCTCCCATGTGCCTCATTGTATCTGACATCAGCTGGTCTACGAGGATTGCGGAGTGGACTTAACAGCCAAGGCCCATTAGGATATGCAGAGTCACCAACAATCCATGCACGGTCCGGTTGCAGATTGGTCATCAGAAGTGGGAGGATGCTGTGGCGCATGATGTGCGAGTCATGGGTGGAACCGTGAAACTTCGCACACACGTGTGTGATTATCATGTCCGCCAGGCACACCACTTGCACATTCAGGGAGTGGAAATGTTTCCGGTTCCTGTAGATGTGCTCCATGGCCTGTGGTGCAACAAGGCCAACATGGGTGCAATCAATTGCACCAACAACCTGGGGGATGCGTCCAAGTGCATGAAAGCACCCTTCACCGCAGGCAAATCACGAGCCCTGGGGAATCGGATGTACCGGTTCCTGTACAGCATCATAGCTGACAGGACATCCCGTAGCACCTTGCTGAACATGGGCTGGGACATCCCACCTCCACTGCCCACCGTGTGTTGGAATGAACCGGTTGCGAAGAAATGCAGTGCAGCCATCACCTTAGCCGTGGGGGTGAATGCTGTAGGATACACCCTGCGAGGACGAAGGTGGGGTTCCAACATGGCACATAGGCGATGCAGGGTGGGCCGGTCCAGACGGAACTTCCTTATGACCTCCACATCCTCCATGTCTGCCAGCAATTGGTAGGGGCGATGTATGTTTGGTCTCCTCCTAGGACAGATGGAAGTGGACACATGTCAATGCAACACACCACATGGTATTTACACATACACAATACAAAGATCACTGACAAAGCAATAGTATCACCGAACAGCTGACAAGTAGGGACAGCACAGCAACATTACTCTTACACAGGTCCCCTTACCAATAGCAAGGACCACTGACACATACCATTGCTATGAGCATGCACATGGGGATTAAGGCCATATTAGCTTGATATTTATACATATAGGGGTAGACCCATTGGTACTGGGACCTGGGTAGTTAACGGTACAATATAGAATGATCCCAGTAAACTAGAACTAGCTGGACATAATGTAAGCATTATAATCACATTAAAATAACATACAAAACGAAAATACGTAGCAATTGTTATTTAATCACACTGCTGCATAGAATTTTTTATATACATATATCAAAATTCAAATCAATACACAAATTGGTGCCCAAAGGACAGGGAAAGATAAGTGATTCTCGTGAAGGTAAAGATTGTGAAGGAAGTATGGAAGTCGTGAATGCATAAAATGCCCAATTCAATTAAATTCTGGCCTAAATATTTTGCCAGTAATACATGAATTATTCACTGATTCAAGTAGCTAGACCACATTTGTGAAACACAATTGAATATTCTCTGTTGTTTCTGGGGGCTGGCACAAAGGAAAGAGTGTCGACGTTTCGACCCCAAGGTATATCGTAGGCCAATTAACACCTTACACGGGGGTCTTCCTCAGGACTGTGACGAAGGGAGGGCACCATAGTGAGTCCTACAATGAGGGCTCCAATGTAAGAGAAACGGGCACACTGGCTCCAAAATGTGTAGAGCGACATCAACACACAAAACGCGGAAACTTCCAGCGTATCCCTTCCAAACAGCAAAATTAATGAAATAATTGAATTCATGCCCCAAATATAACAGCTGCCGGCGTGTAGTGATAAGTCTGCTGAATTGTTCCTAGCTGTTATATTTGGGGCAGGAATTCAATTATTTCATTAATTTTTCTGTTTGGAAGGGATACGCTGGAAGTTTCCGCGTTTTGTGTGTTGATGTCGCTCTACACATTTTGGAGCCAGTGTGCCCGTTTTTCTTACATTGGAGCCCTCATTGTAGGACTCACTATGGTGCCCTCCCTTCGTCACAGTCCTGAGGAAGACCCCCGTGTAAGGTGTTAATTGGCCTATGATATACCTTGGGGTCGACACTCTTTCCTTTGTGCCAGCCCCCAGAAACAACAGAGAATATTCAATTGTGTTTCACAAATGTGGTCTAGCTACTTGAATCAGTGAATAATTCATGTATTACTGGCAAAATATTTAGGCCAGAATTTAATTGAATTGGGCATTTTATGCATTCACGACTTCCATACTTCCTTCACAATCTTTTACCTTCACGAGAATCACTTATCTTTCCCTGTCCTTTTGGGCACCTATTTGTGTATTGATTTGAATTTTGATATATGTATATAAAAAATTCTATGCAGCAGTGTGATTAAATAACAATTGCTACGTATTTTCGTTTTGTATGTTATTTTAATGTGATTATAATGTTTTACATTATGTCCAGCTAGTTCTAGTTTACTGGGATCATTCTATATTGTACCGTATATTAGCTTGATAGGCATGATGATGGATTCAGACTGCACATGTGGGTAGCGGCAACACCACAGCAATATACCTAGCTGCTGTGCCTGACACCGCTTCCGAGGCTGGGTGAGTATGGCACACACCAACAACACAACGTACACAGGCCGAGCGGTACACCAATCGCAGCAGCTTGGACACGCAGAAACAGCCCCAAGGGGGCTATATCAGTGTGGGAGGGTGACAGGCATTACCACAGCTTCCAGGGACTGCTGACTGCCACCCCTCAACAACACCTGCTGCTGCTGCCACCTGTCCACCTTAATGTCGACGACTCTGATGATATGTCCAGGTCCACTCACCAGCGAGGAGCTGCAGTTCCTGGATTCCGAGCTCCACGCACACTGCCCAAGGCGAATACCGGCAAAAGTCATGTGTGTGTAAGACAACTACAGTGTGTGTGGGAGTGCATGTGGGGACACACATGTCGTTCATCCGCAGCACTATGAGTCTGAGCCTGTGGGGTTCCAACATGCACTGCTTACCATGCTAACTACAGGTGGAAGGGGTATGTAGGCTCTCTGGTGTTTCCCCATGCATGTCCCTCCCGAGTGGTGGTACATGGCATTTTCATGTCAGACACCCAGTGACGCAGACACTTGGCAATGCATGATTCTGGGCAGCTATTGCTTGTGTGAATGGCTGGCTGGCTCCCTGCTGGCCTTCTCAGTCTCGGCAGACCTGGGCTGCACATTGACCGCCCAATCCTAGAAGGAAACTACACTGACTGTACAGTGGGTTACATGTGTCATTATTTCACAACTCTCAGGAAATGCGCTAACTCAGCCCTGTCGATTGAACACTCCAGGCCTTGTGATAGGGATGTGTGTGAGAGATGGTGGCACTGAATGTGACCTCCATTGCGGGGTGAGCCATTCACAGGGCGAGTACGTTGAGGGCTGTGCAGTGTTGGACACAGTGAGTCCACCCACAAAGTTGTGTAGCCGTGTGAGCTATGTGTCGGTCTACCTGACAATGGACAGTAGATGTGGGCAGACTACACATTGCTCAAAGTGCTGGCATCCTGAATTGAATGGGATGGACAGGTACTGTGTACACACTCCCACCAGCATGCATTCACGTGTGGTGTACACATGCTGTTATGCCATGTCCCATACCGTCTTGGCTCTGTTACACGTCTCTGATCATTTAGGATGGGTCAGCATCATGCCACTGTTATTGGTGGATGTGGGTGATGCTGAGAAGAGTATGTGTGATATTCCAACCCTCATGTGTACCATCCCTGCAGTTGGAAGTCCACCAGCCCAAGGCCTTGTGATGAGCCATTGGATCCAAGTTGATGCTTCTGTGTGCGTGTAACCGACAGTGCAGCCAATCCCACGAAGAGGGTGACGTCATCTGCCGGATGTGTGACCATGTTGCGGCGACTAATCGGGGATGCTCCTCGTATTGTCAGGTTGGCACGGTGCTGCATTTCACCACTAATGGTCTGCTATTGACAGTCACACAGCCTGTTGCGGATGCACGTTTGTAGGGGCATCAGCAGCAGGCAGGTGTACAGTACTGTGGGATTGTGTCTTTTGCTGCGAGAGGCAGCATGTGTCCACAGCCTACCCATGTTCTGGGTAATGTGATGTTAGTTGTGTCATGCTGTGGGTTGTGAGTGTACTCTGTGCTGGGTGCATCTTACATGCATATGCGATTCCTGAGGGTCAAGATGTTATTTGGGCACTCTGCATAGTCAATGCGTTCAGAGTCGTAGGCCTCAGGAACAGCCTGTAGTCAGCTGGAGTGGCAATTCACATGTATGTTTGTGGCACTGTGCATACTCTGATTTCGTCCTAAACACATGTGTGCGATGCCTCACCTCATATTCCTGATACTCACACATCCGGCACACTGTGCAACAGTAGTTGTGCTCGTGCGATGGACAGTTGTCTGGCATGGGCTCATAACCATTGTGGACTGTCATGTTGCTGTCAGTGTGTGTGGTGACACATTCTGCTCCATGCAGGTATGTCCTTGGCCTAATTATGTAGTAGCCATCCTTAACACCATCAGGAGAGTGGGTGTGTACACAGCGATGAGTGGCTATGGCTGCAGGGTGACAGTCCGGGTGTTGTTCCATGTGCACAACACATGTGTCACTTATTGGCGGGTTCATTACCTGTACGCCAGCCATCACGTGTTGATTGTGGTTGCTGTATACATTTGCACAGGTATCATGCAACATGTGCACTTGGGGACGTTCTGTGCTGGCTCCCTTGCACATGTCTGTGGATCTGATGCCAAATGAGTGAGGCCACCTCGCTCTCCCTCATGTGTCATCTACCATGTGTGCTGAGGGACAGGGGACGGTCAACAGTGGTGCGGCATCGGATGGTGCAGCTGCACAGGAGCTGGGTGAGACTAATGTGACCGGCGCATCGGAGGGGGCAGACGTGTGCTGGATGAATCACAGGCCCATACGACAATTGCTGCATCATCTGAGTACAGAGGTCATGTATCCATGTTTGCTAGCACAGGGGACGTGCACTCTAGCTCCTCTGCAGCCACGCGGAGGCCAATGCCTGCCCTCCCGACTACTTCCACTGGTGCAACACATGTCGGCACAGGGATGAAGGATAGAGTGTCTTTCACACCAGGCACAGCTGCCCCTGCGACCCCTGCTGCACTCAGTGCCGGGTCTGTTGAGCATGTGCGGCATCTGTGCGTGGGTCAGACAGCTCTCCTTAATGACTTCATTGCCCATGCCAATACCTTTCCAGTTGACATAGTTCATGGAGGGCCTACATTAACGTGTGGGTGGGCTACACCAGTCTGTCCAATAGTTTTCCCCCCAGTCAAGGTGGTCCTTGAACTGGGCCACTGTCAGGCTGACATTCCTGACCTTCCCCACCCCCGGAAAGTGGCGCATCTGACAACAGCAGGGCACGAGTACTGACAGAAGAGGTGGTGGCACGCAGACGTCATGACAGGTAGTGACGTCACGGAAGATGGCTTGCACCATCAGACTCATTGCCTCCCTCGCTCACCCCACTGATGCGATTGCATCATGGGAGCACGCGCGTGTGCAGCAGCTCCAATCTCTCCCCAGAGAGGCCAAATAGTGTATGTGTGGCTCCATTCGCTCCAGTCATCGAGCTCACGGTAAAATAGGTGGGGGACGCCGTACAGCCGCATGGTACCCCGACTCGTGCCCTGGACAACAGTGACAAAGCATGGCTGTCTCCGGAGTCCGGATACACCACATGCAACACACAGTAGCTGTAGCTGCCCTAGCGGCCCATGCCGCAAACACCATCCCAGACGACATGTAGACACACCCCGGCGCGCAATGTCATAGCATCCGCTGCCATTGGCAAGGGACCCATGGTGTGTGATATGGGCCTCATGGTGGAGAGCCTCCGAGCCATCCACCGCCAACGGGTGTCATGCAACTCACACACTTCGCAACTACATTAGGTAGCTTTGCCTGCACACCAGGGCTCGAGTCCGGGTACCATGCGGGTGTACGGCGTCCCAACACTTATTTTACCGTGAGCTCGGAGACTGGAGCGAATGGAGCCACACATTCACTCTTTGGCCTCTCTGGGGTGAGATTGGAGCTGCTGCTCACGCGCGTGCTCCTATGATGCTATCGCATCAGTGGGGTGAGCGAGGGGAGGCAATGAGTCTGATGGTGCAAGCCATCTTCCGTGACGTCACTACCTGTCATGACGTCTGCGTGCCACCACGTCTTGTTCGGGACTTGTGCCCTGCTGCACACTGAGAATGTATTGTCTGCGAGATGTGACCAGGAGCAGGGTGCCATGACCTCCCACCCACCAAGCTCCACTGCCATCCCATGCCCTGGGTAGCCTGTGCAGGTGGACGATGTAGGGGGTACACCTGAAGGCCAGGGGTGTGAATGTCTCGGCAAGGGCCTGGCTGACGCACAGCTGTATCCAGCATGTCCCCAGAGGGAGGGCCAACGTCCACACCTGATGCAGCATAGGTTGTGTGCCTGCCTGTTGTGCACACACTAGTCCACATTCATCCCCAGACAGCTGGTCTTTCCACATACCCAGAACAGTGGTATTCTACCCCGCCGTGTTCGTCCCCACAGTCTGTATCGACACTGCATGTGTGCACCCACCCGTGCCACAGACCCACCTGTGCCAAGAAGCCCTCCCGCTTCACATGCCACATGTGTGTATTCCACAGTTGTGCTTCTCTCTCAGGTGCTGACTTCCAATTGTCCCGTAGCATACAGACTGCACCCAGTCGGACTGGCATCCTGTTTGAATGTTAGGCACCCTCACACAACTACCTGTGCCACAGTGGTGGCTGTGCTGGCTATCGTGACTGCCATGGCAGTGTTGCTGTCCATGTCAGGGTACACTCACACACAATGCATACGTAGCTTTTCGTATCAGTACTCTGCACATCGGACTGGCCACTGTCCCTGGTGTTGTACATTGTTGACGCCTGTCTATGTATTCTGTGACTGGATGCTGTTGTTCCTGTAGTGGGTTGTGTCTGTGTAGTTGCTGTTTGCAGTTGTTACTGTGTGTGCATGTTTAAGTGAGGCACATGCCGTGAATGGTACCTCAACAATTGCAATGTCTGGTCTCACATTCCTATGTGTATAATACGTGGCTGGGACTTCACTTCTTTCAGACTCTACTACTTGTGTGTGTGATGAAGACGTGTGTCTGTAACACGGATTGTCTGCATGTATTTGGTGGTATTTCTGTGTTAATGTATACGTGTCATGTTTGTGTGCATGCAAAGCACAGGGTGTGTGTCTAGCCACAGGATGACAGGTAGCATGTGCAGAGTGTGCGGGTATGTGTGAGCTTACTTTCTGGCTGGCCAGCAGTGTAGGTGTATGTGTATCTTGTGATGAACATCGAGCCTGGGCACATGGCTTACTTTCAATGTGTGCATGTGGGAGGTGTAGGTGTGTGTGGTGTGTGTGGTGTGACTTTGGGGTAGTGTTGGTGTGTGCGTGTGCGCTCTGGCAATGTCGACTACACACGTGTCACCCAGGGGCATGGTCGCTGTTTGTATCCTTGTTCGGGTCTGTTAATGTGAGCACATGTGTGTATTGTCTGTTGCACAGTGTGTGGGTGTGTCCTTGCAGTTCAGGATGACTCCTACTTGATATGTATTGGCCATTGTGGGCAGCAGGTTGTGTGAATGTGAAGATTGTGCCTTGTTCAATTGAGCATGTATGTGCATTTCGGCGGTTCGTACTCACTGTGCAGCCCTGCCCACCCACACTGATATTGTGTGTGTTTTGGCATGCATTGATGTGGCGTGCAACTGGCATGGCTCCTATATTTGCTTGTTGAGTGTGATGTCAGACTGTGAAGGTGATTGTAAACATATGTAGGACTGTGCTTTGTAGTGACCAGGCCGTCAGTGTTGATGTGATGATCTGTTGGGCCACGTCAGACTGTGACATGCCAAGGCCCACGACCTGTAGTATTTTACTGGGTCCATAGTGGCAGCAACTCATGTGCATTGACATCCAATGTCACTTGACTACATGGTAATCTCACGAGTCCCGTGTACTTCACACACTCTCATCCTCTCTCATTCGTACTTGTCTACGATCAATAATTCTCCAGAGTCAGATATTAGCTTTAAGGCATGTATTGGAGCTTACTTCCTCTGTGATGCAGGATGTGGACACTACTGGCAGCGTAATGCATGGGGAGGATATACTTAGCATGATTACACATACAAAAGGGGGTACAGGTAGATGTGATAAGTCGTTAATTGTAGAAATAAGGCTTCAGAGTTAAGAATGCCCTGCCCTTGCTATGCTACAGTACATTAGCTCATTACTGAGGTGCCCTAGGCTGTGACACAGACAGTATTGGTTTACCCTACCAGACAGCTTGACATCATAAGCACAGTACATCTAAGTCCCATGGTACAGGTTTACGACAATAGTGACTCCGACACACCTGCGTCAGAGGTGACATCAGAGCATGAGCCTACATGCATGCAGCATAGTCTCACATGTTGTTGCGATATGGTGGCTACTGAACATGACTCAATGCCCGGGGACATGTTGTAGGGTGATGCATTTGTTGTACATGCAAATGTCCTGGCACGGAAGTTCAGAAGAAGGTGAGATGACAGTTCTCAAGTTATTCAGCAGACAGATAAGCGTGCACTTACAGGAGCATGTGTTCAGGTGCGCGGCATGCATATTGTAGCATTGTGGTTCGTGCAATGTTGGCCATGTGGTCACTGTACACAGGTCCCATTCCTCAGCCTCCCCGTGTTCATGCAGGGACACGGGATATGGTGATGGACAAGGTGCATGTCCCGGAAATGTCAGGTGTCATGACGGTGGAGTTGATGGTAAGGTGTTTGTTTCCGAGTGCATGGTATAGTTGTTGCACAGCTAACTGGCCACTGCGTGCGGACGCCAAGCATAGGTACGGTGTTGCACATGAATGTTCAATTGTGGGTATTGATTTGGGGACCCATGAATTGACAGGTTGTCAGGTATGCGATACCTTCCTGCAGAGCATCCCTCGCATTGGTGGTATTTGTGGTTGACATCCAATGAAGCAGATGGTGGGTTGCAACGTGTTCCTCGTAAGTTGTCCCTTGTAGAATCCTGATGGGACATGTCGGGTGACATTCGATGAAATTGTAATCCAGCATACGTTGTGCGGAGGCACACTGGTCCCATTGCAGTGTGTGTCCTATTGCAGCCACAAACGCCATGCCCCCATACACTGAACAGTTCCTGTCGTGGGCGTCCAGGGGTGAGAACAGGTGTACCAGGTCCCCAATTGGACATGCCGGGTTGGAGAGACATAAATCCACAGGCCAGTGGTACGGGCCCCTCCGACAGTAGAAAACGGGGATGACGCAGCTGAACATTTCAATGCGGTAAGTTACTCGATAACTTACATTCAGCATAGCCAGATTTGCACAGCCCACTATCTGTAGCAAGCTATTGCTGTACAGCTGCATCTGTCTGGCGTAGGTGTATAGTACTGGGGCACCGTCCATTTTGCTGCAGGGTGCTGTGATGGCGTGCTCCAGCTGCCTGGGCTGTCTGCTGAGTGCAACCTCCGTCGCTGCTGTGTGTTCTTGAATGGATGTTAGGCGGCAGGACTTTGGGTATGGCTTGGGAGGCGGACACAGGCCCTCATCCCACATGCTCCTATGAATGGTCAAGGCCAGTGGTGTCTGACTCTTTCCTGATTACTTGCATTTGACCCACAGGGAGCAGTGGTTTAATTGTATTTTGTGGTTTTATCTTTCTTTCATGTTCGGCGTTATCTGCCAGTGGGAGGTTGACTCAGCATGGCTATGTTTGGGTTGTGGTTGTTCCAATGGCTCCATTCTCCTGCAGGATATGTTGCAATGTGATTTGGGTGTGGGAATGGAAGGACATTCACTGCTATCTGCTCTCCCGTGTGTGGGTGGGTCACTTCTTTTCCGCTGTACATTGGGACTTGTGTGTGGGCGTAGTGATTGTGAACACCTGTTCTCAGGCTGCAGGGTTTCTCTGTTTTGTACATTGCATGGCTTGTTATTGCGTGCAGGATGGTATAGGTATTGTTTGTTGTGACTGGCGTGCCTTTTGCGATCAATGTCCATTGTTTGTGCTGTTCTGTAGCAGCTGCCGTGTGCTTCTCCATGCTTTGCACACAGGTGTGTGTCCTCTTTCGACGTCACTTTGCTCCCCTGTTCAGCACACTTGTGTGACTACGTTTTGGCAACTGTGAGTTGTCGGTTGTGGTCATAATTTACGCAGGGGGACCACGTGACATGTGCCTTCAGGGTGGGGCTGGTGTGTGTGGTGTGTTGTTGTGACCCTGTGGTGTTTGTGTGCAGCCCATGCGTGGCGCTGTCGTTGCCCTCTGCGTTGTGCGCATGTGCGCCATCGCCGGGGTGCTGCGGTGCCGTGACGGGGACGTCTCCTCCTGGTCCGGGGTAGTGGGTGCCCTGGATGTTGCGGGTTGATTATATTTTACAGGTGGGATATGTGTGGGTACAGTGTTGGATGTGTCCTGTCCCCACAGGGGTGTCTAGGGGGCCCATGTACAGTTTTTCCTCCCTTGCATTGTGTGCGGTGTTTGCATGCCCTTGTTGTGTGTCTGCCTACCTGCGTCGTCGTTGCGCGTTCACTCCTAGGTGCTGCATCATGTACAGCATTGGGATGGCCTGGAGAGCAGGATTCATGTCAGAGTAGGCCGGGTTGGTGTTTCTGTGGTCAACAATGTGGTTTCCGCCTCCTGTTCTCGTGCGGTGTCTCTTTGCCGGTGAGGCTGTTTGGTTGTGTCATCGTAATTTGTACGCCGGGCGGTACGTCATTTCGTCGGACGGTGTGCCTCCGTTGGCTGGCGCCGCTACGTAAACGGGCGCACTTTGATGGCGGGCGGCGTCGCAGGTTTGCGGGCGGTATTTGCCTGGCTTTTCACATCCTAATTTTGCGGGAGGGCGGGCAGTTGCTGGCGGACGGTAACTAGCGGTTTTTACCTCCGACGGCACGGCGGTAGTGTTTCCGCCCGCCATCGTAATGGGCCCCTTAGTAATGAAAACCTCGGTGTTTGGCTGGTTTGTTAAGCTTTCAGGATAAGGCGGTTCTGACAGTCAAAATTAAACATGTATTCCAATGGCCACTTGCTGCTGCCAAATACTTCACGAAACGGGTGCCTCCTCTAGTGAAAGTGGCTTTCACAATGTCATTTTTTAAGGCAAAGATAGGAGCACTCACGGGTCTTTCATACTTGATTTATTGAAGCCAACAGACGTGTTTCAGCACACTCGCTTTTTTCAATGTTGGTTGCATCAATTGAAGACACATGAGCGAGTTTTTAAATACATCCTGGTTGTTTGCTATTGGACAGCTGCGGGAATACCGTCAAGCAGCAGGCGAGAAAGATGGGCACAGCAATCGAATGTGATAAAAATCCAAGGGAGTGACTGTAGAGGCGGCAAAACAAGATTGGCAATAGGAAAAGGGCAATTTTTTACCATATACCAATTTTGGGAGAAGAATACATTTGATGAACATAATGCATTGTGGGACATTGATGCCTTTCCTGTGTGCTGCCTCCATTTTCTATATTGAACATACCGCCCTTTGATTCGTCACTGCCCCACCAATAGGAAACACATTGGAGTATTTAAAGATCGTAAGCTGTGCTGAATTTAGAATGATTTATATGCACTGAAGAAGGCTCACGCTGAAATAGATTTGCACAAGACTAATACTTCCGAGAGTGCTCCGATTTTTGTAGTTATTATGGAACAGAAGCGGACTCACCCCCATCTACGGAGGCACCCGCCGTGTGTTCAACTGCCTGGGTGAAGCGAGATAATTGTTTTATGTTGGCGTGTTAGAACCGCTGCCACTGGAGCCCGTCGACCGAGGAGGACGTGGACTATACAAGTCCAAGGTGCCCTGCCATAAGAGGGACACCTGCTGGAATACCATCAAGCAGCAGGCGAGGAAGATGGGCACAGCGATCGAATGTGATGAAAATCCAAGGGAGTGACTGTAGAGGCGGCAAAACAAGATTGGCAATAGGAAAAGGGCAATTTTTTGCCATATACCAATTTTGGGAGAAGAATACATTTGAAGAACATAATGCATTGTGGGACATTGATGCCTTTCCTGTTTGCTGCATCCATTTTCTATATTGAACATACCGCCCTTTGATTTGTCACTGCCCCACCAATAGGAAACACATTGGAGTATTTAAAGATGGTAAACTGTGCTGAATTTAGAATGATTTATACGCACTGCAGAAGGCTCACGCTGAAATGCATTTGCACAAATAAATCAGACCAATACTTCAGAGTTTGCTCCGATTTTTGTAGTTGTTGTGGAACAGAGGCGGACTCACCCCCGTCTGCGGAGGTACCCGCCGTGTGTTCAACTGCCTGGGTGAAGCAAGATAATATATATATATATATATATATATATCCAACCAACCAACCAGTCTTCCTCCAGGTAAGGACAAAGTGCGAGACAGCTCCGGGATAGGTTTCAAACTGACTTTAATAAATTAAGGCGCTCTTGTGTGCAACAACCTTGAAATGCACTGCAGACGCGTTTTGCTTAATTAGCTTCATCAGTGCCCATTTCAAATGTAAAACAATGTCCTGGGGGTCTGGTGGAATATAGCTGTTACTATGGCCCCTCCCAGTCAGGTGATTACTTGCCCCTCCTCCGCTTCTGAGGTTGCAGGACATCTCACGCTCCACTCCCCAGGCCGCTGCATTCTGGGAGTAGAAGTCCTCCATGAGTGCCCATACAGTGAGGGGCCTCTCAGACATCAAGTGATACCCCAATCCTTGTTGGTTGGTGAACCCCACTCCTGCGCAGCTACCTCGGGGGGTACAAGTCAGTTTGAGTCTCCCTTTTCAGGCATAAAATTCTTCCTCCTCTCTCCCCATGTGCCAATAACCTCCAAATGGAAATGCGTAGCACCGGGGGGGCGTCGCGTTGTAGACAATACTTCAACGAAAAGTTGCAAGTGTCCCGCGTAGCTCCAGACCGAGAGGGCGTCCCGCCAGGCCAGCACCTGCAAGCTGGCCAACACAACCAACCAGGCTTCCTCCAGGTAAGGACAAAGTGCGAGACAGCTCTGGGATAGGCTTCAAACTGACTTTAATGAATTAAGGCGCTTTTGTGTGCAACAACCTTGAAACGCACGGCAGACGAGTTTCGCTTAATTAGCTTCATCAGTGCCCGTTTCAAAGGTAAAACAATGTCCTGGGGGTCTGGTGGAATATAGCTGTTACTATGGCCCCTCCCAGTCAGGTGATTACTTGCCCCTCCTCCTCTTCTGAGGTTGCAGGACATCTCGCGCTCCACTCCCCAGGCCGCTGCATTCTGGGAGTAGAAGTCCTCCATGAGTGCCCATACAGTGAGGGGCCTCTCAGACATCAAGTGATGCCCCAATCCTTGTTGGTTGGTGAACCCCACTCCTGCGCAGCTACCGCGGGGGTACAAGTCAGTTCGAGTCTCCCTTTTCAGGCATAAAATTCTGCCTCCTCTCTCCCCATGTGCCAATAACCTCCAAATGGAAATGCGTAGCACCGGGGGGGCGACGGGTTGTAGACAATACTTCAACCAAAAGTTGCAGGTGTCCCGCGTAGCTCCAGACCAAGAGGGAGTCCCGCCAGGCCAGCACCTGCAAGCTGGCCAACACAACCAACCACTCTTCCTCCAGGTAAGGACAAAGTGCGAGACAGCTCCGGGATAGGCTTCAAATTGACTTTAATGAATTAAGGCGCTCTTGTGTGCAACATCCTTGAAACGCACGGCAGACGCGTTTCGCTTAATTAGCTTCATCAGTGCCCGTTTCAAAGGTAAAACAATGTCCTGGGGGTCTGGTGGAATATAGCTGTTACTATGGCCCCTCCCAGTCAGGTGATTACTTGCCCCTCCTCCGCTTCTGAGGTTGCAGGACATCTCGCGCTCCACTCCCCAGGCCGCTGCATTCTGGGAGTAGAAGTCCTCCATGAGTGCCCATACAGTGAGGGGCCTCTCAGACATCAAGTGATGCCCCAATCCTTGTTGGTTGGTGAACCCCACTTCTGCGCAGCTACCTCGGGGGGTACAAGTCAGTTCGAGTCTCCCTTTTCAGGCATAAAATTCTGCCTCCTCTCTCCCCATGTGCCAATATATATATATATATGTAATGAGAAGGAAAAGCCCCTTGTAGTCAATATGTCTTCAACTGTATCGAAATTCAATCATGAAAGATTACTTAGGGGCCTATTACGATGGCGGGCGGACTATGTCCGCCCACCACCGTAATGGAAAACGGGACCGACCGCCAGAGGTGCGGCGGTCCCGCGAGGCCAATTAGGATGTGCCCGCCACACTGCCGGGCGCATTCTGGACTCTAACATTGCGGCGGGCGGTGCTGTAAGCAGCACCCGCCGCAATGTTAAAGTGGCATGTTGTGCATTGCCATGCACAACGTGACAGGCACCGCGTGGTGCCTGCCACCTTGTGCGTGGCAATGAAGGGGGGTACCATAGGTACCCCCCAAGTGCAGCCACCCACCCCCCCACCCCGGGGCCCGCAACGGGCCCCCAATGTGATTTACCGTATGCCTTTCCATGGCGGAGCCTCCGCCATGGAAAGGCATACCCACCGCACACATCATAATATGGATGGCGGTGCCTGCGATGCACCGCCACCATGATGTGGGCCATTTCCGCCCGGCCGGCAATCGTGACGATTGCCGACCGGCGGAAAAGCGGCGAACGGTCTTTCCGTCTGCGGCGGTACCCCCCGCCATAGTAATATGGTGGGGGTGAATTGTGGTATGATGGCGGGAGGATCGCCACCGCCGGCCGGGCGGTGGCGATCCGCCCGCCATCATAATAGGCCCCTTAATCTGGGATTAACATTTTTTCTTTTGGCGCGCTCTGATTTTACGGATTCAAGAACTGAATTGTATAAATATGCTAGAAAACTAAAGCTTTACAAATATCATCAGATGAAACCTAAAAAATTCAACAGTGAGGTGCCAGCACAATCTAAACCCTCCTCATTCAAAATTTTAGATGTCCCTGAGCTTAGCAACATTCATGATTTGAATATGGAGGATTCGATGGATGTCCCAAATAATAATGGAAGAACTCCAGCCAACAGGAATGATGACCTGGGAGTACAAGAATTGAAAGAGAAAACACACGGGAACACCTTGAGAAGGTGCACAGACAGAATATCGAGTTGTGATTATCGAACTACCATAATATTGAGTTGCAAATATCGTGATACAAGAATATCGACTGCAAGTATATCGTGGTCCAGAATATCGACAGTAAGGTAAGAAATATCGTTTTTTTTTATATCGAAGTCAGTAATATCGTTTGTAAAAATATTGTTGTTTATAATATCGATTTTTATATTAGTGTGATGTATTTTAGTATGTATTTTAAAAGTATGTGATCACATTTTTTTGTATAAGTATAGCTTTTTTTAATGTATGGGTAAAATTTTTAGAAGTGAATAATTTTATGTTAATAAAATTTTGCGTTTTTTAGTTCTGTAGCGGGTTGTGGGTTTATAGAGGAATAGGGTGGGAAGTAATTTAATTATAATAAGGTAATTAATATGTTTTATTTATAAGTATTTATAAATAATTTTTTAATAATGAATTATTAATCGGTTATTAATTTTTATTAATTAATTAATTGATAATTATTTTAATTGTGTTACTTTTTTAGGAGCAGGTTGTGGGTTTATAGGGGAATAGGGTGGGAAGTAATTTAATTATAATAAAGTAATTAATAATTTTTATTTATTAGTCTTTATAATTAATTTTATTTTAGTTAATTATTATTTGGTTATTAATTTTTATTAATTAATTAATTAATTGATAATTAAGTTAATTGTGTTATTTTTTGGGGAGCGGGTTGTGGGTTTATCGGGAAAAGGTTGGGAAGTAATTTAATTATAATAAGATAATACGTTTTATTTATTAGTATTTATAATTAATTTTGTATTAATTAATTATTAATTGGTTATTATTTTTATTAATTAATTATTTGATCATTATGTTAATTGTGTTAATTTTTTAGGAGCGGGTTGTGGGCTGATAGGGGAATAGGGTGGGAAGTAATTTCATTTTAATAAAGTAATTAAAAAAATATATTTATTAGTATTTATTTAATTTTTATTTTATAGTGTTGTTTGTGGTAGTTCATTAATTATTAATTAATTATTAATTGTTTGATAATTATTAATAATTAATTGGTAATTATGTTAATTGTGTCAATGATGTAGGAGTTGTTTGTGGGTTTATAGGGGAATAGGGTGTGAAGTAATTTATTTAAAATTAATTAATAATTGTTGATTAATGGTAATTAATTAATTAAAAATTAAATATGGAAATTGTGTAATTAATTAGAGATGTGAGTTGTGGGGTTTATAGTAGTAAAGGGAGGGAATTAAATTAATTTCAATTAATTAATAAGTTGTTGTTAATTGATAATAATTTAATAATGTTAAATTAGTTTTGGAAATTGTATAATTATTTTTATGTGTGTGTTGTGGGGTTTGTTGGGGTAGAGGGTGGAAATTATTTAAAGTTTTATTAAGTAATAAATATTTGCTAATTATTATTGATTTATTAATTGATACATTTTTATGGTAAATGTTTACTTTTATTTTGTGTGGGGATTTTGAATTTATAGGGGTAATGTTTGGTGAGTAAATTAATTTTTATATGCTTAAAATTGATTTTTAATTAATAATAATTGTTTATTTGATAATTAATTATATTAATTATGTAGGTACACTTTTATAGAAATTTAGATGTGTGTTATGAAAGGTGTAGGGTTATAGGGTAGGAAATAAAAAGTATTGTTTTTGTGTAATAATTAATGTTCTTGATTATAATTAATTTATATTAAATATAGTTATTTGTAAAATGTTTTTTAATTTTTTATAAATTAATGTTTGTAGTTAATTTGTAGTATTTTTTAACATTATATGTTTCTATCTTTTGTAATTTTTTATATTTTTATATATTTTTTATTTTTGTGTTATTGACAATTTTTGTATTGTAGTTGATATTTTGTTTCTTTTATGTAGAATTTATTGTTTTGAAATATACATTTTAACTCTCTGCTATCCAACATTTTCCCTAATGTTGCACTCTCTGGAGTGGGAATACTAATTTTTACTCTTCGCTATCCAACACTTTCCCTACTGTTGCACTCTCTGGATTGGGAATAGTAATTTGAACCCCTCCGCTGTCCAACACTTTCCCTACTGTTGCACTCTCTGGAGTGGGAATAGTAATTGTTACCCTTCGCTATCCAACACTTTCCCTACTGTTGCACTCACTGGAGTGGGAATAGTAATTTTTTCACTTATGCTATCCAACACTTTCCCTACTGTTGCACTCTCTGGAGTGGGAATAATAATTTTTACGCTTCGCTATCCAACACTTTCCCTACTGTTGCACTCACTGGAGTGGGAATAGTAATTTTTACTCCTCCGCTATCCAACACTTTCCCTACTGTTGCACTCACTGGAGTGGGAATAGTAATTTTTACCTCAACGCTATCCAACACTTTCCCTACTGTTGCACTCTCTGGAGTGGGAATAGTAATTTTACCCTTCGCTATCCAACACTTTCCCTACTGTTGCACTCACTGGAGTGGGAATAGTAATTTTTACTCCTCCGCTATCCAACACTTTCCCTACTGTTGCACTCACTGGAGTGGGAATAGTAATTTTTACCCCAACGCTATCCAACACTTTCCCTACTGTTGCACTCTCTGGAGTGGGAATAGTAATTTTTACCCCTACGCTATCCAACACTTTCCCTACTGTTGCACTCTCTGGAGTGGGAATAGTAATTTTTACCATTCGCTATCCAACACTTTCCCTACTGTTGCACTCACTGGAGTGGGAATAGTAATTTTTACCTCTCTGCTATCCAACACTTTCTCTACTGTTGCACTCACTGGAGTGGTAATAGTAATTTTTTCCCCTACGCTATCCAACACTTTCCCTACTATTGCACTCACTGGAGTGGGAATAGTAATTTTTACTCCTCCGCTATCCAACACTTTCCCTACTGTTGAACTCACTGGAGTGGGAATAGTAATTTTTATTTTTCTGCTATCCAACATTTTCCCTACTGTTGCACTCACTGGAGTGGGAATAGTAATTTTTTCCCCTCCGCTATCCAACACTTTCCCTACTGTTGCACTCACTGGAGTGGGAATAGTAATTTTTCCCCTCCGCTATCCAACACTGTCCTTACTGTTGCACTCACTGGAGTGGGAATAGTAATTTTTACCCCTACGCTATCCAACAATTTTCCTACTGTTGCACTCACTGGAGTGAGAATAGTAATTTTTACCCCTACGCTATCCAACAATTTTCCTACTGTTGCACTCAATGGAGTGCAAAATGTAAGTTTAAAAATGTATAAATATTTTAACAATTTATTTTATAATATAATGTTTTTATTATTAGATTTTGTGTTATAGGTGTATGTATATATATATATATTTGATAGTTAATTTTTATATATTTATAATATTAAAAAAAAAATAAAGGGGCCCATTAGGATGGCGGGCGGAAGCACCACCGCCGTGCTGGCGGATGCAAAAACCACCAGTTACCGCCCGCATGCCGCAGCCCACACGCCCGCCAAATTACGATGTGAAAAGGCAGCCAAACACCGCCGGCAAGCCAGCGACGCCGTCCGCCATCAAAGTGCGCCCGCTCACGTAGCGGCGCAGCCAATGGAGCCACCGCCAGACGAAATCACGTACCGCCCGGCGTACAAATTACGATGCCGCAAACAAACAGCTCCCACGGCTAAGAGACACCGCACGTGAAAGTGAGGCGGAAACCCGAACGCCGAGCACAGACACCGAAGAGGCGACCCCCCGAGCATGAATCCAGCACTGCAGGCCCTCCCCATGCTATACCTGATGCACCACCAAGGAGGCAACGTACCGCGGAGGCGCAGGTAGGCACACACACAACAAGGGCACGCAAACAGCGCACACAGTGCAAGTGCGGAAAAGGAGGACATGGCACCCCCCCCAACACCCCTGCGTGGACAAGACACATCCACCACTGCACCCACAAATGTAACACAGGGCAAATTGCAACATCTCGCAACTATCATGGGCACACCACCTGGGACCAGGAACTAACGACCCCGTCACGGCACCGCAGCACAGCGGCGATGACGCAGCCACACATGCGCACAACTCAGCGCCCAACCATAACGCCATGTATGCGTCGCACACAAACAACACAGGGACACAACCAAGCACCACACACACCAGCCACACCCAGAACGCACATGACACGTGACAGGCCTGCCACAGTCATGTCCCCAACGCCCAATTCACGGACAACACCCAACGTCACACAACCGACGCCCACATGTCAGTGAAGTCACGCAACATCAGGACACACCCCTGTGTGACAAACATGGCGAAGCACACAGCGGCGGCAACACCACCCAGCAGAACATGGGCCCCGTCGGGAAGAGGTACGCCAGTACCACACAGAAACACCCATACCACCCTGCACCCATGAACCAGACATACAAAACGGAACACCAAAGAGCCCGGGGACCGACAACAGGTGGACCCAAGAATGACACCCACACACAAGGCCCAACGCATAGCGGAAACACAGCCTGCCGCCCACACACGGGAGAGCAGACAGCACTGAATGACCTTCCATTCCAACTCCGAAACCACAACCCGACTAAACAAGCCGGAGAATACAGCCATTGTCCCAAAAAAAGACCAACACAGGCATGCAGAGGAAACCGACCACAGGGCAGATAGCGCATATCACCTAAGAACATACCGAACGGGAAAGAAAAAATATAAAACTCCCCCATGCCGTTCCCATGCAAGTTATCTGGAAGGAGTCACACACCACTGACCTTGAACATTCAGAGAAGCACGTGGGATGAGGGCCCGTGTCCTCCGCACAAGCTAACAGAACACAAGTCCTGCCCCCTACGACCATCACAGACCTCACAGCAACCTCGGAGCTTGCACACTGCAGACTGCACACACAGCCGGAGCACGCCACCACATCGCCCCGCAGCAAAATGGCACCTACAACACACCTACCCAACTACGCCAGACAGGTCAAGCTGTACAAACACAACCTGATACAGATGTTGGGATGCGAACCCCTATCCCTGCTGAACGTAAGTTACCGACTGACTTACCGCATCGCATTGTTCAGCTGCGTCATACCCGTCTTCTACTGTCGGAGGTGTCCCTTCCACCATCCTGTGGAGTTGTGCCTCTCCAACCCGGCATGTCCAAGGGCGGACCTGCTACCACTATTCCACCCTCTGGACGCACACGACAGGGTCTGTTCAGCCTATGGGGGCATGACGTATGTGGCGAACATCGGACCCACACTGCAATGGGACCACTGTGCCTCCACACGACGGATCATGGATCACAGCTACATCGAATGTCACCCAGCATGCCCCATCATGCTCCTACAAGGGACAACTTACGAACAACACCGTGACAGCCACCATCCGCTACATTGGCTGGCAAACATGTATACCACCAATGAAATGGAAGCCCTGCAGGAAGCCATCGCATACCTGTCAACCTGTCAATTCGTAGGACCCCGACGCAATCCCCCAAGTGAGCCATGATGTCCGACACTGTACCCATGCTTAGCTTCCGCACGGACTGGCCAGTAACCACTACAACAGCCATACCAAACGACCTGCAACTGATACCACACCATCAACGACACTGCCATGACATCGGATGTGTCCGGGACATGCACTCTGTTCCCCATCACATCCAGGAACTCTGCATGTATCGGGGGAGGCAGTGGCATGGGATATGTGTATCGCACCCACATGGACAGAACTGCACGTACAACTATGCCATGACATGGATCCTGCGCCCATGGACATATGCACCGCACAGTGGACAGGAATCGCCCGGCTGGAGTATGTGAGAGCTGCACCCCTTCTCCCCCTCCCCGGAAATCCTGTAACAGGACCTTTGCATGGACGACAAGTGCATACAACAACAACACGACCCCAGTGACTGTGACATGTCCAGTAGCCACCATATGGCAACAACAAGTGGGACGCCGTTGCATGCACGTAAGCCCATGCCCTGATGTCAACTCACACGCACGCGTGCATGAGTAACAACAGCAGCACACCTGTCACATGGAACTGAGATGGACTGTGCCCATGATGCCAAGCGGTCTGGTAGGCTAAATGTATACCGTCTGTGTCAAAGTCCGCAGCACCGCAGCTATTTGCAAATGAACATTAGCACAGCAACGGCCAAGCAGATGTAACTCTGAAGCCCACATCCCACATGCAACAGCTAATCACATGTACCCCTACACCCTTAGCTATGTGTAATCATGCTCAGTATATCCTCCACATGCATTCCGCTGCCAGTAGTGTCCACTATACTGCATCACAGAGGACATAAGTCACAATACATGGTTTGAAGAAAGAAACTGTCTCTGCTGATTCCTTTCACAAGTACGAATGTGAGATGATGAGAGTGTGTGATGTACACGGCAGTCGTGACATGACTATGTAGTCCACTGTCATTGGATGTCAACGCAAATGAGTAGCACAACTGTGGAAGACACACATGTGTCGTGTGAAGCGGGAGTGACGCTTCGCTCAGGTGGGTGGGTGTGACGGGTAGATGCGCACATGCAAAGTTGAAACACGCTGTGTCGGGAGGGGTCCGGAACTGCACATTACCGCTTCCCTGGGCAATGTTAAAGGCCACCTGTCGGGGGGGATGTGAACACGTGTGTGCACAGCAGCCGGGCACACGAACAATGCGGTATCAGGCGTACACGTCAGCCCACCCTCTGTGGACAAGCTGGATCCTGTTGTGCGCCCGCCAGGCCCTTGACAAGGCACACACAGCCCCTGCCGACCAGGTGTATCCCCAACATTGTCAACCTGCACAGGCAATCCAGGGCACGGGATGGCAGTGGAGCATGGTGGGGGAGAGGACTCGGCGCGCTCCTCCGGGACACATCACGCAGGCAAAACATCCTCAATGTGTAGCATGGCTCAAGTCATATGGAAGTATTGGGGGACGCACACGTCACGAGCAGGAGTGACGTCACGGAAGGTGGCTCGCACCATCCCACCCATTGCCTACATCTCCACACACGTCACATGCCGTTGCAACAGAGAAGCCAGCGCGTGCGCAAGCACCTCCGAGCCCGCCCCAGTGAGGCAAAAGAGTGAATGTGTGGGTCCATCAGCCCCAGATGGACGCGGCATGGGCCGCTAGGGCAGCTACAGCCTCTGTGTGTCGCAGGTGGTGTATCCGGACTGCGGAGACTGCTATGCATTGTCTATGTTGCCCGGGTCTCGAGTCGGGGCACCACGCAGGTGGACGGCGTCCCGCCACACATCATGCCGTGAGACAGACCACTCGTTCAACTGGACCCACACATACACTCCTTGGCCTCTCCGGGGCGAGCTTGGGGCTGCATCTGCATGCGCTAGCCCCACAGGTGCAAATGCATATTGGGGGAGCGAGGGGAGGCCATGAGGACAGGGACAAAGACGACTGTAGTACTGTCAGTGAGTTCAAGGAATGACCCTGATGTGGACAGGAAAAGACGTGCCCCGTGTGTATTGCAACTAGTCGCTAATCCGATCACCCTCCCATGTCCTGCATGTAAGCCCGCACCTAGCCCCGCCCACCCGCCACACTGAAATTAGCACCAGCACAACATCATTCACATTCGAAGCACTGACTGGGGGTGACAACCATTGGACACACTTGTTGAGGCCACCCACGCGTACATGTGGGCCCTCCATGATCCATGTCACCTGCGGCAAAGTGATGACATGCGCAATGACGGAAGTGAGGAGAGCTGTCCGCCCCACGCACAGATGGTGCATCAGCTCCACAGACCCAGCAGCGAGTGCAGCAGGGGTCACATGTGCAGGGGCAGCTGTGCCTGGTGTGAAGGCACATTCAAATTGACAGCACATCGACCAATGTGTAGTCTGCCCACATCTACAGTCCATTATCATGCGGACATAGAAAATGAACATAGGGCAACACATCTGTGTGGGTGCACCCACTGTGACCAACACTGCGCAATCATCGACGTACTCGCCCTGTGCATGGCCCACCACGCAACGGAGGTCACATTCAGTGCCACCATCCCACACACACATCCCTATCACGAGACATGGTGTGTCCAATAGTCAGTACTGAGTTAGCGCCCATCTGGAGGGTCCAGAACAGGAGACACATGCAACCCACTAGGCAGTCGGTGCTGTCACCTACTGGCATTGTGCAGTCAATGTGCAGGCCAGGCCTGCTGGGACTGAGAGGGGCAGCATGGCCCAGCCTGACATTCACACGAGCAACAAGTGCACTGAGACCTGCATTGGCAATTGCAGACGTTGGCCTGCACCCAGCTGGCCCGGGACGCCTACCTCCATAGTGGAACACGCAGGGTGCAACCGCGAGGGTCATCGGAGTTGGCCGTAATGGCCTGGCCCATGTTGGTGACAGTCCGCTGATGCCATGTGCACCACACAGTATGATGTGCGCACTGCATCTGCAGGTGTGGCCATGATGTGCGTGTGGGTGCAGGTGCACAATGGACGGGGCCACAACATGCCGTGTGCATAGGCAGGGACGGCCAGTGGCCGGCCCCCACATGTCTGTTAGCATGTCATCATCTGCACATTGGCATGGGTGCATGGTATACGCATATGCACACGCATGTCATCTCTCACTATGTACATCTGCCACTTGGCACGTGCAAGGTTACGTGTCACATGTGATGTGTATTTGCAAGCACACAGCCGTGTTGGCATGGGGCTGTCAATGTGTACACCTGACAATGCTTCTGGAGGTGTGATCCGTACAGTGCTGCACATAGGGTGCAGTGGTGACACCAATGACTGTCTCATATCCCCTCGTGCCACAGGTCCCACTTGTCTTGGCCGCTCAGCCTGTGCCCACATCGTCGTTGGTGTGTGCCATACTCATCCAGCCTCGGAAGCAGTGTGATGCACAGCAGCCAGTCATGTTGCCGTGGTGTTGCCGCTTGCCGAATATGCAGTCAGTCCCCATCAGCACGCCTCACAGGTCATTGAGGCCTGGATCCCCATGTGCATGCACATAGCAATGGTTTGTGTCACTGCCCATTGCTATTGGTGGGAGACCTGTGTAAGTGTATTGTGGCTGTGCTGTCCCTGCATGACAGCTGTTCTGTGACTCTAGTTCTTGCTCTGTCATATCAGTTATGTGTATGTGCAAATGCCATGTGGCGTGTTGCTTTGACATGTGTCCACTTCCATCTTTCCTAGGCGGAGACCAAACATTTACCGCCCTTACCAATTGTTGGCGGACATGGAGGATTCTGAGGTCACCCGGAAATTTCGCCTGGACCGACCAACCCTGCACCGACTGTGTGCCATGTTGGAACCCCACCTCCGTCCTCGCAGGGTGTATCCGACAGCATTCACCCCCACGGCTAAGGTGATGGCTGCACTGCATTTTTTCGCCACTGGGTCATTCCAGCACACAGTGGGCAGTGGAGGTGGGATGTCCCAGCCCATGTTCAGCATGGTGCTGAGGGATGTACTGGCAGCCATGATGCTGTACAGGAACAGGTACATCAGATTCCCCAGGGCACGTGAGTTGGCGGCAGTGAAGGGTGCATTCTATGCCCTTGGACGGATCCCACACGTCGTTGGTGCCATAGACTGCACCCATGTTGGCCTTGTCCCACCACAGGCCACTGAGCAGCTCTTCCGCAACCGGAAGCACACGCACTCCCTGAATGTGCAAGTGGTGTGCCTTGCGGACATGGTCATTTCCCACGTGTGTGCAAAGTTCCCAGGCTCGGCCCATGACGCGCACATCATGCGCAACAGCATATTACCACGACTGATGACCAATCTGCAACAGGACCGTGGCTGGATTGTCGGTGAGTATGTGGAGTTGTGTAGCGTGCTGGCTTAAGGATGCTGTCTACTGTCCTGTTTGAATTGCAACGGTTCTCTGTGTCCCTCACGCCCAGGTGACTCGGCTTACCCGAATGGGCCCTGGCTGCTCAGTCCATTGCGACATCCTCGGAGCCCAGCAGATGACCGCTACAATGAGGCACATGGGAGGACCAGACGTGTGGTCGAGCGTACCTTTGGCCTCCTCAAGTCCAGGTTCAGATGCCTGGACCGCACCGAGGGTGCGCTGGCGTACTCCCCACAGAAGGTGTGCCAGATAGTGGTGGCGTGCTGCATGCTGCACAATCTGGCCATTCGAAAGCAGATCCCCCTAATTGTGGATGACGGGGATCAACCAGGGCCCCAGCCTGCACACCAGGACAGCTCCAGTGAAGAGGACAGTGGAGAGGATGAAGCTGTGAATGTGCGTCAGCAGCTCATCGCCCGCTACTTCACTTGACGGTGAGTGACCATGTACGACGGCTGATGTAGCTGTAGTTGTGCAGGTGTATGTGTGCTCTGTTACTGGGGCCTTTTGTTCACTGAGTGCTGTGTGTCAATGGTCCATGTCCAGGTTGGTATGCCACTGTCAGTGGCTGTAGCATTGTGCCCTGTTGCTCTCTGAGATGTGTGTGCATTGCTTGTAGTTGGTGACAAGTACTGTGTGATGAGTGTGTGACACACTCATTGAATGTACTCTTGTTCTGTTTTTCACCCCTAGGTCCCTGCAGCCTCTCCTGTCCCATCGACATGCCACACAGCAGATGCTATTCTGCTCATGGTGGCGATTGCACATCGTGGAATAAACCCAGGACACATTAAGCCGATTGTGATCAAGGTGTATTTATTAACAGCGGTGACATGTGATTGTGTGCAAGGTGATGACAAATGTGGTGCAAGCTGTGACAATGAGTTGACGGTCATGGCTGCGTGATGGTCAAGGTGTACCCATGGAGTTCTATGTCCACAGTCCAACAGACACATGCCATTCACATGGCAGTGTGGGGTAGGATCGTATTACAAGTCAATGCAGTAGGTGGTCAAGGTGGCTGGCTGACTCACTGGCGTTTGGTGCGGGCGAAGTCCTCTCTGGACACCTGTTTCCTCTTCGGACGGCCCCTTCCACGTTTGGTAGGGGGTGTTGATGTTCCGCTGGTGGTGGTTGAGGAGTGCTCACTCGCTGTGGACGCAGGGGAACGCGATGCTGCACGAACCTGCGCCACAGCAGGTGGTGGCGGAGGTGGTGTTGCTGGCCTTGCTTGTGCCCTCCCCCCCACCACCAGCTGGCCCATGAGGTCCGCGATTTTGGGCCATGTGGGCGTCCATGGACCTCAACACCGCAAGGACCTCCTGCGTGTCGCTTGCCGACCTGGCCCATTCGCCTTGGGCCTCTTCATAGGCCCCAAGGACTCTGTCGATTGGCGGCAGGGCTTGGCTCCCAGGCACAGTTGGCGTTGGCCTGGCCCTGCTCCTCCTACCAGTACTGCTGCCACCGACCTGCCCACTAGCCACATTGCTCACCACGGTCCTCGCTGTGGCTCCCAGGGTGGACCCAGTCGGCCGGACCACCACTTGCGCTGGGGCTGGGGCCAGTGATGACGTGGTGGTGGTCGCGGCGGTGGTGGTGGTTGCGGCAGTGGGAGTGGCCGCAACGACCGTGGGAGTGGCCGCCACAACAGTGGTAGTGGCCGCTACGACAGTGGCAGCAGGGGGCTGTGAGTGGTCATCAGCCCTGGATGATGGGTTGGTGGGTAGGAGGGTGCCTGGGGTGCGGTTGGGCCCTGCCACACCAGATGGGCCTGCTGGGTGGTCCGTGTCCGAATAGGAGGACAGATCCTCCACATCCGTGAGTCCTTGTTGGGGGCTTGCAGGCTGGCTGTGCTGGCTGCTGTCTCCATCTCCAGCATCCAGCAGTTCGTCACCTGTGGGGGGAATGAGATATGTTATTGTGTTGCACATGACAAAGTATGTATAGGTTGTCTGACATCCACAGTTCGTGCACAGTCGTGCACAGGTTTCCCGGAGCCGTGTGTGTGGCTGTGCTATTTGTTGTTGTGTGGGCATGCCAATGGGACTGTGTGCTGTGGACATGTGGCATGGGACGGATTGGCAATGCCGATGGGTGTGTTGCTGTGCTCCTGCTTTTTGTGGCTCTGGTGTATGCGGACTCCAGACCCATCGTGGAGGTTGGTTTGTACTATGCTCTTGGGGTTCAAATGTAACGCTTAGAAACGCAGATGGCATAATGGGGGTCAGCCCCTGAAACGCATTTGAGATGAACTATGCTTTGGGGGTTCATATGGAACGCTTAGAAACGCAGATGGCATAATGGGGGTCAGCCCCTGAAACGCATTTGAGATGAACTATGCTTTGGGGGTTCATATGGAACGCTTAGAAACGCAGATGGCATAATGGGGGTCAGCCCCTGAAACGCATTTGAGATGAACTATGCTTTGGGGGTACATACTGTGAGCCATGGGTGCAGAACGTGACATGTGTTGTGGCAACATGACAGTGCATGGTCTGAGGTGTGTGTATGTCTGACATACCCTGCATATTTGCTGTCTGTTGTGATTTCTGGCCATGTAATTGGACGCATTGTTATGAGTGAGTGATGGTTGTGTGCCACACGACGTATTGCAGATGGTCCAATTCCTTGGTGTGCGTGCTGCCCTGTGCCATGTGCATCAATGCAGTGCTCGGGGGGTGTGGCCCATGTTATGTGTGTTGTTGCTCACAGTGTGACGTGCGCTTCATTCACTTCTGGCACATGATTTGTCATGGGCATGTTTCTTTGCGTGACTACTGTATGTGGACCAGCTGTTCGGATGACATACCTTTCATGTGACTGGGGCTGACGGATGAGATGGATGGTATGTTGTATGTGCATTGTGTGTCTGTGTGTTTGATGGGTCCAGTGGTGTTCGTGTGCATTTATGTTGTTCCACGCTGTTGCGTCTAGTGTGGTATGTCTTACATGGGCGTAGTTGTGGGATGTGTGGTTGACAGGCAGTAGGGGCTACATGGACAGGACTTCGATGGTGTTGCAGTTGTGTGTGATGGGTTGCACTGTGCCTGCCGTGTGGTTCTGTAATCAGTGTGACTTGTGCATGCAGACGTGGCTCCTTGGGTGTTGCTGTGTCTGTGATGGGTCATGTGGGGTGTGACTCTGTGGTTCATGTCCGTGTGCACATTGTTCACATGGTTGTGACAGGGAGCAGTGCTGCGTGTTCCTCTGCTACTTGACATGTCCCATGTGTTAGTCGTAATTCAGTCCTCATGCCTCCAGTCACCCCGCCCTGTCCAGTTTCCCACCTGCAGGTTGTTTTTGAGCGTGCACTGGACTGGATGCAACATGGTTATGGGCGGGGGTGCTCCATGTTGCAGGTCTGTGGGGGTGGGGGCGGTGTTATGGGTCGTGGTGATGGCTGGACGCCCACTGACACCGTTTGTCCTGGGGCGGGATGTCTACCTGTCGGCTGCCGGTGTGCACTGCAGTGGCTGCTACGTGGGTGTGGGGTGTGGGCTGTGCTCCTCCTTGCTGTGCTGTGGGACTAGGGGCCTGGTGTGTGTTGTACTTCAGCTGTCCCCCTCCCACCCACTGCACTTTGTGTTGCTGCAACTTACCTGTTACTTGTCGGTTAGTGCAGCTACGGCTGCCACATGGGTGTGGGGGGTGCTCCGCCTTGCTGTGCTGTAGGACTAGGGGCCTGGTGGGTGTTGTACTTCAGCTGTCCCCCTCCCACCCACTGCCTTTGTGTTGCGGCTACTTACCTGTTACTTGTCGGTTGGTGCAGCTACGGCTGCCACATGGGTGTGGGGGTGCTCGTTGTGGCGCTTCTGGAGTACTAGGGGACCTGTTGGTAGTTACGTGGCTGGCTGTGTGTACACATGCCCCCATGGTTTTGTTAGTTGATATGTTTGGGCTGTGTGTGTGGTGGTGCCTGTTGCATGTGTGAGTGATGTGTTGTGTATTGTGTACTGGACATGGGGGTGTTTGTCCCTTGGCAGCTATGGCATGGTGGTAGTGCATGTGAGTACATAGCGGTGTGCTGGCATACATTTGTTTGTACTTACCAGCCTCCACTCCCCTGGTAATCCGGTGAGGATCTCCGGATGGATGATGACTCGCACCTTCTCCTCCCACGCTTTGAAGGTCTTGTAATGCGCGGGATTCCCTCCGCCAGTCGTGGCAGCCAGCTCTCGATTTTTGCTCTCCTTCTTCTTGACCAGGCTTTTGATGTCGTTCCACCGTTTGTTTATCTCTCCTCTGTTTCTGGGTACGGTCCCGACTGCATTGACCTGGTCTACAATTCTGTTCCACATTCTGTTTCTGGTGGCTAGTGGTGTGTGCTGGACCTGGTTGCCATAGATTTGTGTGTGCACCTTGACGATCTCGTCGACCATGACCGTCAGCTCAGTGGAAGTGAACTTGGGCATTCTGTGTGATGCCATGGTGTTTGTGGTGCTGGTGCGGTGTGTGATGTGTGATGTGCAGGGGGTTTGTGGTGCCGGTGTTTGGTGGTGGTGGTGGTGGTGGGTGTGATGTGTGCGTATCTGTGGTGTGCTGCTGTCCTTGCTGTGTCACTGTGTCCTCTCCTCTCTCTCTGCTTTGCAATGTTGCAAGGGGTTGTGGTCTGTGGAGGGGCTGCTTTTGTACTTACCTGTTTGGGTGTGTCCTGATGGTCTGTTGTTTTCAGGTGTGTTGTGGCTGGTGTTCTGGGCTTTGTAGTTTATTTGTTTGTCCAGGGGTGGTGTGTTTTCGGGATGTGTACTTTGTCTGTGTATTTGTGCGTGGGTTGCTGTGTGGACTTGTTTGCCATGTTGTGTGTGTTTGTTTGAGTCCGCGGCTGTTTCTGTGCAGGGACGTGGCCGCCATGGCTTCTGCCGTGTCCATTTTCTTCAGTGTTGTTTACGCTGGCGGGCGGTGTATTTGTTGTTTTTCCGCGCTCATGTCGGTGCGATCGTAATTTCACGTGCGGTGTCTCGACCGTGAGGGCGGGCGGTTTTGTGTTGTCGTGCGTCTTTCCGTCCGTGGCGGGCGGTTTGACTCCGACTCGGGCAAGGGCGGGCGGTATTTTGTGTTTTTTTACCGCCGCTGGCGGTTTTCGGTTCGAGGCATCATGATTGCTGGGTCGGTATTCAGACGGTGTAGGCGGGCGGATTTTTGCCGCTTTCATGGGTGGCGGATTTTTTTACGCCCGGTATCGTAATGGGCCTTACAGTTATTAGTTTATTAATTGTTTTAAAGTAAATAATCATTTATATATTACATTTTATATATGTATGTTTAAAGTTTTTAAATTAAATTTGTTTATTATATTTTTTAAATGTATATTACATCTAAGTAATTTTTTTAAAGTTAATTTTATTCATTAATTTATTTAACATAATTTTTCATATATAAAAAAATGATATTTTTACATCGATATTTTTACATCTATATTATTTTTTCGATATTTTAGTAATTTACATTATAAGGATAGGATGTCGATATTTTGACTATCGATATTTTTGCATCAATATTTGTGTAGGTAGATATTTTTGTGTTCGATATTATGTCAGTGATTCCCTTGAGAGACATGGGTTTTGAAACTGACCATCAGGTGGGAAGTGGTTTAAAACCGCAGAGTAGATTTTGTCCAAAACTACTCCCTGGGAACTGGATTGATCTGTCCCAAGAATTGGTTGTAGAGGATTTAATTGGCTCCGAAAAAATGGCAGAATAATCCAAATAAGAGCAATTTTCCCCAAAAGGATTGGAAAGATATTAATGAACTAAGAAATAATCCTTCATTGATTATAAAGCACTCAGATAAGGGGGAAATATTGTTTTGATGGATCGGTAAGCCTATCTGTCAAAGGTTAGAAGGCAATTGAGCACCCTTGCCCATTATACTTGCCGTAATGGAAATCCTATGAACAGACTGGAGAATGAGTATCATTTGAAATTGAAATCATGGCATGACTCAAATCTCTTAGAATACCAGTATCTTAAAGTGGAAAATGCTAAATCTGCCACCATCTACCTTCTGCCAAAAATACATAAGTGTATTTTGAACCCACTAGGGAGACTTATAGTGATCTCAGTTGGATCTCTATTGGAAAACAGCTATAGATACTTGGATTTGTTTTTGCAGGAATATATGTAACCATCCTTCCATCATATCTAAAAGATATCACAGATTTTTTAAGAAAGCTGGATCGTATCCCATGGAAACAGGAATATATAGTGGTGACGTTAGACGTAGTCTCATTATATACTTCCATTGAACACAGTAAAGGAATTCAGGCATGTGAGCACTTTCTGAGGGATCAACCAGTAGAATGGTTTGACCATACACAAATGTTATTGGAAATGTTGAGATACTGCCTGACCCACAATTTTTTATATTTGATGACAAATTTTATCTACAACAGCAAGGTACAAACAGCCATGGGTACCTCCTTTGCCCCCACTTACATGAATTTATTCATGGGGTGGTGGGAGAAGGAGGTGGCCTGGACTGAACAAAATGAGGAATTCACCAGGAGAATTGCATTGTGGACCCGGTTCATAGACAACTTGTTTATTTTGTGGGAAAGAAAGGAAGATGAATTAAATGTTTTTTTAGAAAAACTCAACTACAATGATCTCAACTTACGATTTACACATATGCAGAGCCGTTTACACTGTAACTTCTTGGATGTGGAATTGGAAGTAGCTGGTGATTCATTAACAACAAGGATCCACAGAAAACAACTCCTTAATACATGCGAATAGTGGCCATCCGGATGCTTTAAAATGGAGCATACCATAAAGCCAAATGCTAAGAGAATACGCTCCACGGAAGAGTTGTACAACAAAGAGGTATGTGGTATGGCCAAGCATTTTCTTAAAAGAGGATATCCTAGAAATATATTAGAAGATGCCAAGAAAAGAGCCAGTGAGAAAACAAGGAGCAATTATTGTACTCACAGAATAATAGCTCAAACGAAAAAAGTCACAAGGAGAAAAGATTATTTTTGGAATACAATATGGTGAAATCAATTATTAAGAGGATCTTGCATAAGAACTGGCATATTCTGAAGAAGAATGAGCATCGGCTGTGTAGATGCGATTTGCTCAGCTGGAGTCATTTTGTATCGGGCGCTCAGCCCCGATCATATATTAAAAAAAGTGTTTGTAAAAGAGAGACACGCGCCCCGACGCGAGAGAGTCGAGTGCGGAGTTCGGAGCCCGGAGCAAGCCATGTGTGTACTGCGTGGTGCGTAGGGGTGGAGCCTCAAGCAGTAGCAGTAGCGGTAGCAGAGGCAGCGGACCGCTTGGCTGGTTGTAGCGCCGGCTGGTAGTGTTGGCGGCTTGTGGCGGCTTGTGGCGGCTTGTGGCGGCTTGTGGCGGCTGTGGCGCTGTGGAGGGTGCAGAGGAAATCGTTTGGTGTGGAGGCGGCGGCGGCGGGAAATGCTGTAGGGGTTCCCGTGATCTTTCTGCGGACTTCCGCGAAGGGAGTTGGTGAGGCTTGCCAAGGTGAGTCTTCTGATTTTCTGATTTTCTGGGACCCCCAGTAGCTCCCTCTCGTGGGTTTAGTCCCCCGCCGCTCTCCCCGGAGACCTATGGAGATCCATGGTGTCTCAGGACTCTAACTCCCATCCACCAGCATAATACCAGCATAACACCAGCTTGCAGCGCCGTGCCTGTCGTGCCGCCTCCTCTGGACCGTGTCACTTACGGTGCCTGGTCCGTGGACAGTGGATAGTGTGGCTGCGCTATCTTGCACTGTATTGAACCGCAGCTGCCAAACCTGCTAGCCCAGCCCTGTCCGGTCTGGCTCGGTTGGCTCCGGCCCTGGTCACCCCACTTCTGCCCCCTGCTGCTTGATCTGCCTCGTCCGGCTCGCCCGGTTTCGCTCCCCCTGCCCCGTCACCCATCCGACATCCCAGCCTACATTTTTACACTGACCTTACTGGCTTCTTGTTGGGACTCTTGTATATACCCCATACTCGTAACACACCACCTCAGTTCCATTTTTATAGAACTGATCGAGGTGGCAGGGCTACAAGGGCCACAAGGGTCGTAAGGCAGGTTATTGTGGGCAGGGAGGAGGATGGGGGTGGAAGAAAGGGGGGGTGTCTAAGAAGCAGCGCCTGTAGCCACCAGTCACGTGAACCCACTGTAAAACCTGTAGAAGTGGAACCAGCGTTTCATTGGCAACGCAGTCAAATCAAATAGAGCGATGAGATCTGGGAGAACAAGGAAGGTGTTTTCATCACCAAAAAAAATTAAAACAACTGGCAGCAGTGGTAGAGGGAGCCGCAGCGAAGGCTTCTAACCAGCCGATGCCCACGTTCTCATCGGACTCGTTGAATCCCTCCCCCTATGGACGAGACCCTGTTGGTAATAGAGACCGCATTTCTTCGTTATGCCACAAGACTATGCAACCCCTTTCGATTCTGGAATATTTTTTAAAAACACCTGGAACAGTCAAGCCTCTCTCCCCTCTACAAATTTTGGAGGAGCCTAAGGCTAGCAATTTCCAACAAACAACAGAGGCAACCATCCATATGTCACCAATTAGTAAAACCACACCATCATTGGTTACCCCCAGCGCTAACCCCAGCGTCAGGTTATCTGAGGACGATTCGAAAACGCCCCCAGCGCTTCCCATGGCAACCTTTCCGATCACTCAGCAGTCTTCATTTTTTCACTCATCTTCACCCCAGGAAAGTCGCATGTTATTCGCTTTAAAAAAATCACTCTTGGACTGAAACAATTGGACTAAAATCTAATGCTGTGCTACAACAATCAGATATTCTCACGTCTATGTCACCACAACAATTGTGTTCAAGCCCTTTACTTGCACAAAACAACCAAGCTTCAAGCTTCGGAATACCTAGTCCCACCGTAGTCCAACAGGAAAGGTCTCCGAAGGAGAATGTCACACCGTTTCTGCTGCAAACGCTCTCAAACGTAGCTGCAACTACAGTAGCAGTCACAGCCACGGCTACAGCTGCAGCCACAGTTTCCACAAAGTTCGAACAAAAGATCTAAATGACCAGTCGCTACTGGATCTATCTTTCTTTCTCAAAGATTCAGATAAATTATCCGACCTGAAATTAGAGTCTGATTCACAAGCTGCTCCTCTGACATCTATGTCAAACATTTGGCCACAACTGCTGCAAACTTTTCTATCTACAGTTACGGCATTAAATTATCATTCTGATAAATTGGATATGCAAGTCGACCTTTTGAACACCCTAGCCTTGTTTACAGCAGGTATCGACAATAAGTTAGAGAATTTAAACAATCTAATAATAAGGGCTCAATCATCTTCAAACTTGGTCCAGTCAGTCTGCTGTTGTTCACCCATCATTGACAGCCTCTCAGCACTCCCAGCTTTTCTAAACTGTGTTTTAGGTAAAATCAAACAACTATCAGGAGGCAGTGTCAGCAAGGGCCAGGTTTAGGACAGTGTACAGACCCCGTCAAAATAAATGATAAGACATTGATATCAGGGGTTGACGGGATCCTAGAAAGCAAAGAGGCGAAATTTTCTGCAGCATCTAAGTCGCACCATACAGCTCAAGGGTTGACAATGCCAGCTAAGCCGATACCACCCCTGTTGTTGAGCCCCCAAACTGCGAGCGGTTCAACAAAAGGAGTTGATCCTCCTAACGCAGATCTGGATCCTAAGCCATCCACCTTGGCTTCACCCCCCTTTAAGACAATCTCTCAATCGTCCCATCCTCTTAGCAAGAGGGAAAAAAACGTCAACGCAAATAAAGAAATAAACTAATAACAAAATCTGCGGTCGCATCCCCTAAATTGTTTCCATTGTTTAAGAACTCAGATAACAAACGAGCTCTGAGCCTTATTCCATCAAACCAGGACCAGCTGACTATAATAGCCCCTCCAACATTAAAACGTCCAGCAGTTCATTCCTGCACACCACCAGGCTCAAACAGACTCTCCCTCCGGTCGAAGAAGCCCCGTACCAAATCCTCATGAAGTTGCGGCCGTTGAAAAACCAAAAGAGTTTCCAACTGGCATGGACCAAGCAACTGGTCAATTACAAGCAGTAAACATAAACTTGCCTATTGAAATGACTACTCAAATTCAATCTACTCTTTATTCCCGTATTCAAACTGTTCCATCAAGCGCTGGAGGTTATCATCCAAAAGTAACCTTTAAGAACACTTTAAAGCCACCCGAGGACTTTTTGACAACTCCGGAAGGGCTTCGAAATAATCCTTTGTCTAATCCTGGAATAGCTCCCGACCCTTTAATCGGAAAAAATATCTTAAATGACAAGGGTCATTGTCAATTAAGTGCCGTCAGTGATTCCCAGTGCTTCAAAATCCTTCTCGTCCCTGAATATAAATCAAAAGGCTATCCACAGCGTCCTCAATAGAGCAAACATCATCAAATTATTGAAAGGAGTCCCGGGTCTCGACACATTGGCATCTGAAGACATTGAATATATAGAATTTCTTCCGCCAAGAGGGTCGCAACCCTCTGAAGTAACCTTGGTGACATTTAAATCTGCTACTTGGGCTCGAGCTCTTCTAGCTTGCAAAGATACCTTTCGGTCATGGGGAATCAAAATCTATCCCCACTTCAACCCAGGTTACCCCATGGCATTAGCCAAGCAACCGGCCATTCAGACAAGTGTGTGTCGGACTTTGAACAGTGACAGAAGTAAACCATATTCAATCTTAAAAAATGCAGTAGGAGACGCATCTCTAACAGGAAGTCCATGGTCCGCACTCCCGAATTGCCATGAAACCCAAGACTGGGGGTGGCTATCAGCAGCTTTGTCTCGTAAAAACTTAGCCTGACCATTCGGACAAATTTTGCCAAAATTGAACCCTTTGGAGGCCGTTAAATTTAGCACTCCCCAGCCTCAATCTATAAACCCCATAAATCATCAGCTGCAGCCTCGCCTCTCCCTGTGTTCATGGAACATTAGTGGCCTTCACCTCAAAATGTCCTCTCTAGAGACCCGAAATTTTACTTTTAGTCATGATCTAATTGCCGTTCAGGAAACATGGGCTACTCGCAATTGTCCTATCGATGGATTTATTGAATATTGGAAACCAGCCGTCAGAGACAGCAACCATGGCCGTCCCAAGGGAGGATTGTCCATTTACATCTCATGCAGCTTAAAGGGCCCAACAGAGTTATTAAACTTCGATGAGGACTGGTTGCTTGGAGTTAAAGTTAGCTCGTGGAGACAACAGCGATCCCTGTTGCTGCTTAATGTTTACATCAATCCAAGTGTACGGACAAAAAGGGCTCATTTAAATCGTTTGCTTAAAATTTTGTGCAACCTGGTTGTGGCCTTTCCTTATGCCGACTGTCTGCTCACCGGGGATTTCAATACTAACTTGTTTCAGGGAAATCCGTCGGATTGGGGAGGTCCTCCCTCATTGTTTTTGTCGGCATTGAAGTCTCAGTCCAAACCCCGCAAATCAATCACACTGCGCTTTGGGGGAGCTCTGCGTGTTGCAACTTTTTAGTGCAGGTTTCATCGTAATGAACGGTAGGCTCACACAGGATACTCCTCCAAATTGGTCATGGACAAATGGTCGAAAGTTCTCTTTTTTTAGACTATACCATCTGTAACCTAGCCCTGTTTTCTCACTTGGAAAACTATTGCATTAAAGCTCGATCAGAGAGCGATCACCGCCCACAAGTCGTTATCATCAACACTAATCCAGCTTATCACAAGTCCGCCCCAACAACCCACAAGGGAGTCCACTCAGAAAATTTAAAACGTTTAAGATGGAACGACGAAATTAGTATTAACATCATGAAGGAATGTCTGTCTTTTACATTAGGTGGCCCCTCTTCTACAGCTTCTCACATCGCTGATTGGTCAAATTTTTGCTACCATCTGTTAAATCTCTTTCCATCGTATTCGCTCTCTCATATGACTATTTGCAGTTCCCAGTTTCCTATTTCAAGCCAAACCATGAAATTAAAGAAGATCAGAAACATCGCCTTGCGGGCAACCAGGAAGCATCCAGAATCTAATGATCGCCTGAACGACTACAAAATTGCTCAAAAAAACTACAGACAGGCACACCAAAAAGATAAACAACTTCATCTTGATCAATTTTGGTGCAAACTTCTCTGGGAAAGTAAAAACCGCAACTCAAGAAAATTTTGGGCACTATTGAATAGACAAATTAATGGAACAACCAGACAGGGGAGTGCAAACATTGCAGAGGCAGAATGGGTCACATTCTTGACTGATCATTTTAAGGCCATTGGAGGTGCAGACTCTCTAGCAACAAACACCTCCACATTGATTAAAGATGGGCCTTTGGAGCGCCAGGACAGCTCCCACGAGTTGACGCAGCCCCAATGCGAGACGATCTCTATTACTCAAGCAAGGCTGGCCAAAATATTATCAAAAGCGAGACCAGACGGAGCGCCAGGTCCAAATGGTTTGCCACAGGCCCTGTTTAAAGCAAATGTTCCCTATTGGACACAACAATTAGCAATCCTCTTTAGATCCGTATTGAGTAGTTCAACCATACCGGACTCATGGCGAGGTGCAGTAATTCACCCAATATACAAGTCCGGCGCCCATTCGTCCCCAAACAACTACAGGTTGATAGCCTTACTGGACAATGAGGCAAAGCACTTTGCGAGTATCCTACTTGAAGAACTGAGCTCCTGGGCTGACCAGAAAGGTCTGATTCCAAAAAACCAAACGGGCTTTACTGCAAACTCAGGCACAACGTCCAATTTACTGGCATTATCAATAATTATTAATAAATCGCTTATTTCATCTAAGGTGGTCTTTTGTTGTTTCGTTGACTTTAAAGCTGCCTTTGACCGGGTCCCTAGGGTAGCACTCTGGGCAAAGTTAACAAAATGGGGAATCCCGGTCAAATTACTGGAGGCCATTGTTCAATTACATACCAACACCTGGATACAAGTTAAACTTGGTACTGGCACACATCTGTCTCGAAAAATTTCAACAACAAGAGGAGTGAAACAGGGGTGTGTGCTTGCCCCATTGCTCTTTAACCTGTTTATTGCCGACCTCTCAGCCGAACTGGATGAGATAAATAGCCATTCCCCTAAGATTGGTGGTGTGCAGTTAAGTAACCTTCTGTATGCCGATGACCTTGTTCTCTTCAGTCTTACCCGAGTAGGGCTGCAACGATTGTTAAATAAACTATATAGTTACACTGTTATGAACAGCTTAGAGGTTAACTTAAAGAAAACTCAAGTAGTTATATTCGGCAGAAAACGTTACGGAGGTGGTGGCTGGACGTACAACAATTCTGGTCTCGCTGTAGGAAAATCCTATAAATACCTGGGGGTTAACTTTGACACCAGGGGCACCTTCGCCAAACACCGTAGCGACATTTCAATGAAAGCCATAGCCCTCTGACTAAACTTCTCAAAACTTTCAAAAAAACTGATGGGTCCGAGTCTAACCCCAATGATGGAAGTCATGAAAGCCAAAGTTGGCCCCACGCTGTTATACGGTATTGAAATTTTCAGGGGAAAAATTAGCACAACACTAAATCAACATGTGACTAAGATCTATAAAAGTGTTTTTCACATGCCAAAATCTGCCTCCGCCGCACAGATTCGATTAGAACTGGGCCTTTTTAATTATGAAATTTCCAGCTTAGGTGCCTATTTAAATCTGTGCCATAAGCTAAGGCAGGCTGAAGCTGGGTCCCTCGAGTCAATGTTGTGGTTGGACATTAGCTTTAATAATCCAAGTGGGACCTTCAGTAAGTTCTTCCATGAATGTGTACAGCAACTCTCAGCAAGCGACCTCTGGAACTTAAATCCCAGTCAAACAGCTTTTAAAACTAGCATCAAGAAGCGCATTCGCATGCTGTCCCATACCACCGACAAAGCTCTTCTTGCCGAACGCAAGCATGCATGGGCAGTAATTAATTCTTATCAGTTGGCTTCACCGTCATCATATCTGCCCTGCACATATTCTTTGTATCTAAAATTGCGATTCATGGCGCTTAGACTGGGGGAATGGCACCTGCTGAAACATTTACCTATTTGGCGTCGCACGTCAGACAATCAACAGTGCAGGGGCTGTGGGGCCCCGGTGGAATCTATGGAGCATGTTGTATGCCTCTGCCCTGCACTGTTGACTCAGCGCAGATTAAAATTGAGGCCAGAATGGAATAGACTGGGAGTTCGGTCCTGTAGGCAGGCAATCATTGCGGCTTTGAACCCAGAGAACACAGCCTTAAACATAAGTTTTACAATTTTTATTCACTATGTATATCGTAAATTTAACCAGCAAATTGTAGGCCCGGTAGCAATTTTAAAGCGGGCTACAGGTGACTAAAACAAAACTGTAGACCCACAAAGCTTTACTTTGGTCTCCTCTGTGTTTTTTGTGCCTGCAACACTAGGGTATGTGAATACGATGATCCTTCATCGATATCGACATTTGACAGCTGTTTTAATGAAATGTTTACACTCTCTGGGTTTCTTTGTAATTTTGGGTCTTCTTCATAGACTCTGATAGTAACACTTACTTTTTTGTTACATTATCAATCCTTTAAAAAATATTTTGCTGCTACTTAGTTTTAAAACTCACATTTTTATATCACCTTGGTCATTTTAACTACTTATTCTGTATATGTATGGTATGTATGTCCTGCTTTTATGATTACATTTTTAATCAAATAAAGTACTTATTCCAGATGAGCATCTCATGTGTCCGCAGATAACCTCTAAAAAAGTAAGGTCTCTGTGGGATATTTTAACATCCAGGGATATGACCCTAAGAAAGAACGGAAGAATTGGCTCTCTGTAAACATGGGAGGGTTTATCAAACGCAGCTCTTGTAAGGCATGTAAGTATGGATTAAGTTGCAGGAGTTATCGGACCTTTGAACACCATATGGTGCTAATCAATGATAGAATTACTTGCAATACGGACTACGTCATTTATGTCCTCAAATGTGGCTGTGATAAGTTATACGAGGCAGTACCATTAACAAGTTGAAGTTAAAAATTTTACAACATATAAGAGCCATAAAAAATGGTGATAAGAATTACCTCATGGCCTGTCACTTTGAGCAGTATTACAAACGATTGTTGGCAACATTTAGTTACTGTGGCAGTAAACGTATTCGAGCCCACCCAAGGGGAGGTGATCGAGAAAAAGAACTGAGGAAGCAAAAATCACGTCTAATATTATCATTAGGAACAGTGATATTTTAGGGGAATAATAATGAAGATGCTGAACTGTATGTCCATCTGTGGTTATGAGTTTGAGTGGAACTCCTGCTTTTTAGCTCTGAACAAGAGACTGTGATATATGAGAAGAATCTTGTTACAATGAAATGGTTTTAAGTACTCTGTCTTCTGCTTAGGCATACTGTTATATCTCAATAGCCTTCCTTCCTCCTTCCAGTCCTCCTCTCCCCATGTGTACATTTGTTGAATACTGTATAATTACTATTCTTGAGGAATACTATGACGATCCAGGATTAATATGGGGTGATGCCTCTATGATGGCCTCTGCAGTATCCAAGCATACAATGGGTACAATGGAAAGCTCCTCTAAAAGCGGTTTGGGACATTATGCACGATTTGTTTATTAGGTCTGAGAAATTATCTTTAGTCAAGTACAGTATATTTGGTTGATTTTATGCACTTTATAAATATTATGCACTTTGTATAGAATTGGACTGTACGATTTGATGCCATGTGGTAAACATCGTTACAACGCATGCCATTACTCCGCAAGTCGGAACAACAACTTGCTCTAGGGGTCAGAAGGTGTTGGATTCAAAATCCAACACCTTCCCTACTGTTGCACAGACTGGAGTTGGAATAGTAAATTATACTATTCCAACATCCAGCGCCCCCCCTAGAGCAAGTCGTTGTTCCGACTTGCGGAGTAATGGCATGCGTTGTTACGCGCGTTGTAATTGCATGCGGAAAAAAACATGCGTGGTAAGTTGGCATATTCATGCCATGCACTTTATGGATGGTCAACATTCCTTGCTGGACTCTATGGGCCTGGTTCACAAAAGTAATCTGAGACAAAATCCTAACTTTACAACTTTCTGTATTCACAAAAGGCATTTCGGAGTAGTAAAGTTAAGATTCCTAACTTTACTACTCCTAAACTGAGACAAAATCCTAACTTTATGACTTTCGGTATTCACAAAGGGTATTTAGGAGTAGTAAAGTTAGGAATCCTAACTTTACTACTCCTAAATGCCTTTTGTGAATAGCAAAAGTCGTAAAGTGAATCAGGCCCAATATTCCAATCTATCATATTGTACCCTGTAGCACTTTGAAAGATCTAGAATTGTAAAAATTGTTACGATCATATACTGTGCACTTTATGAACACAATGCACTTTAAGGGGCCGATTCCGATTCGGGCCGGAAATCTCTCCGACCGAGCCGGACCCGGAGAGAATTCCGACCGAATCGGACCCTAGCAGTCCGACCGAACGAGTACGATGCATTCGCATGCTATCGGACTCGATTCGGTCGGACTCCCATTGAAGTCAATGGGAGCCGTTCGTACAACGCGTACGCGGGCTCCCATTGACTCAATGGGTGCGAGGCGAACAAGGGCGCCCCCTATAGCGGGTACGCATCAAAGCGGGTCGCGCCGTACACGCACAGGTAGGGGGGACCCATGGGTCCCCCCTGTGTGCGACTCGTGTGCCTACGCGTACAGGGGGGTCCGACGCGGACCCCCAAAGTCCGGCTCCGACAGCTTTTTTGAGCCGGACGGCACGAGTCGGTCGGACTGCTCGCGGCGCGCATCGTACTTACCCGGCCGGGAAACGTCTCCATAGCGCGGTGCGAGTCGTGTCCATGCGAGTCGGTCGGAGCGTGTTGTAGCCGCGTTCGAGTCGGTCGGCGATTTCGCGGGTGCTTGCATCGTACTCGCTCGGCCGGACCCGCGTACGATTCGGTCGGGAAACAGGGCTCCGACTCGGATCCGGTGAATCCGAATCCGATTCGGAGCACTACCGGCCGAGATCGGAATCGGCCCCTTAAGTATTTATATCATATCATGATGCATCATGAACTTTATAGCACCTTGAAGTGCGAAAAAATTATACATCAAATGCTCTTGTTTTGAATTACATGGTACCCCAAAACATTTGGGGGGATCTGGTATTGTAACATACCTTTGTGATTATGCACTGTGCGCTTTACGAGCAGTATGCACTTTAAATATTTGATTCGTATTATGATTCATCTGGCGCTTTAGATTAGTTTTTGGTGCGCTAGAATCTTACAATAATTGCTATTAGTATATGGGGCATGCTACAAAATGGAGGACTTGGTATGGAGTTACGGCTCTAGTTGAACATTTTATGTACCTTGTGTACAAATACTTAAATAGCGGATTGTGTGTCTTAAAAAGGATCCGATATTTAAATGTATATCATGAATTTGTGACACAATTGGAATTAGGGAAATCCTTGAGGATAATTTTATCTCAACTTACGACCAAATGCGCTTTATGATGAAGAAGTATTGAACTTATTGAGTGAAATTATAATAGTTTGTTACAAAAAAAGATTTTTTTTTGGTCTAATAAAGAGAAATGAGTTACAAAATTGAACCATTCATCAATTGTGTAACATGAAGTGCCTCAGTAGCTATGTTGGGATAGAAAACCTGGGGGATAAACAGATATTGGAGGTACTTAAAATTGAATATGCATTGACATAAAAATGGAGGACATAACTTGCCAGTATAGGATAGGTAGGATTGTCACTCTAGTGTTTAAGAGTCATCAAGGTGGAGAAAGGAGTAGTAATAAAATGCTATGCACTGCGATGTCTGCAAGACCCAGTTGAAGGCGTCAGTCGAAACGCGTCTGTCGTTTTATTTTAATTATTCTGTGTCATGGTAATATTTGGTGTTCACATAATAAAATAGAATTTGCACAAATATCTCCTGGATGCCGAAAATCTGCCATCACATGTACAACTCCCTTAGGTGTAGCATGCATGTGTTACGTATTACATTGACCCTATACCATACACTTCAATGGTAGCCTAGTTCGCATTAACAATCAATCACAGATATAGGGAAACCCTCATTACACATGGCGTTTAATATGTTTAGAACTGTTCAGAGAAAGCCAAGTTACTCAAGATACTCGTCTGTTCCAAAATTAATGCCCTACTATGGAGAGCTTTGATCTGTATCAAAATCCTCAAAGTCACCAAAACTATGAAGCTGATATGAGCAGAAAAGTGGATTCTGTAAACAGTGTTTAGTCTATGGAGCGAGTTAACTCTGTACCACACTGTTTGCAGACAGTGAAACTCTCACAGAAATACATCAAAGAGTATTAAAACATATATACTAAGAAAAGTGTACAATCTATGCAACATTTGTCAAAAAAATCACTAGTCACTTAAAATAACCAGGGTCTGAAAGTGCTAACCATTATACTACCTGCAACCTTCCTACTGTGGTGAAACCTTTACAGATAGCCCATCTTCTGAAGCAAAAGATGCACATGTACATAGGTTAGTACCTGGTGCACACAGTCTTCTATGTTATGTTGAAATTGTCATGCTGTGACGATTCTGTCTAATAACTCAAGGCTGCTTACAATACTTAGTATATAGTACATAAACATATGTGGAACATGCTGAACACAAGTTGTCAACTGTCACCTGCACACAGAGTTACGCTTTAATGCAAAGATTTATAAAGTGTTCCATACCTCTACACACCTATGATGCATTAGGAGCACATGTATTTTGTAAACAGTTACACCCATTAGCTGGACACAGGCTGTACAAAATCAGGTAGAAAAGTAACATGGTAGCTACTGATCACTATCTAAACTATAAAACAAAGCAACAAACTCATTGGATGATGTCATCAGTAATATCATCAATGGTGTCATGTGAGATGTCATCAATGATGTCATAAATTATGTCATAGAACATGTCATGAGTGATGTATTATGTGAAGTCCTAAGCAGTGCATGGTGGGCGCAAGTTATAGTTAGCTCTGCTAACTATACCTAGTGAATTTCTGTGGGTTTTATATATATATATTACCTACTGGCGGTCGCCAGTAGGTAGTTATAGTTAGGACCTAGTTTCCATAGGAAAAGCATTTTTTGGTTTGCCTATAACTTTGGTGTCATTTGACCAATCTTCACTAAAGTAGGTTCTGTGTGTCATGGAAAGTTTGGGAGTGATCTGTGCAATGGGGACCGAGAAATTGGGGTGAGAAAAAAGGGTGCGTTTGTAATGTTAATTCCCATAAGAACGCTTTGTCGAACTTACAGCCCGAACTGCTGGATGGAATTACACCAAATTTGGCAGAAAGGTAGATGTTGCTACGCATATTGCACAATTATAGATCTATCTCTGGCCGTGGATATTTCGTGGTGGTTTTGCTATTACTCGCGAATGCGCGTGCCAAATGAAATGCTCTGATTGGCTGGACGCAACCTGAACAGAAAGTTGCAGCCACCATTTTATCATTCGGGAAGGGTTCCCGGGGCTGAAAAATTGTGAGAAAGCTAACATAAGGGTTCAAGATGGAGGCACTCTGACCCCATGTTTGAGAAATGGGTGTGTTGGTGACCCAAGTTATGTGTCCAAAATTGATTTTTTAAATTGCGTGCAATATTTGTGATGACGCCACGATCGACGGCCCCCATGTACCGTCACGGGGACATCGCTACTATCGCGAACATTAGTGAAAATATATAAAAATATATATATTTGTACAGACTTGCCGGTTACTGTCACACACTCATGTACACACTCACAAAGTCACTCAGACACTTATATACCCATTCACATACCCACTCACACACTTATACATCCAGTCACATACCCACTCAGATACTCATGTACTCACTCACATACTCTTTCAGGTACTTATGCACCCACTTACAGACTCACTCAGAGAGTGACGCACCCATGTACAGACTCACTCAGAGTGACGCACCCATGTACAGACTCACTCAGAGACTCATGTACCTACTTAGAGACTCAGCCATAGACTCATGCTTGCAGTCTCATACCTACTCACAGACTCTTACTGCCACTCACAGACCCACCTGGGCACTCATGCACCCATTCACAGACCCACTGAGATACTCACGCACCCACTTACAGACTCACTCGGAGAGTCACACACCCATGTACACCCATGTACAGATGCACTCAGAGAGTCATGCACCTACTTAGAGACCCACCCATAGACTCATGCATACAGTCTTATACTAACATAGAGACTCTGACACCTACTCACAGACCCACCTGGCCCTCATGCACCCACTCACAGACCCATCTCAGATACTCATGCACCCACTTATAGACTCACCCGGAGTCACGCATCCATGTACAGATCCACTCAGATACTCATACACCCACTTACAATACCCAATATCCAACACTCGGTCACAGACTCTCTGAGAGACTTATGGACTCAGCCAGTCACTCATACACTCTGAAACTCACACAACCACTCACAAACAGTCAGATATACATGCACCCACTCACCCAGTCAAAACTCATGCATCCACTCACAGACCCACCCAGACACTCGCCCTCCCAGTCACAGACCCACTCAGATACTCATGCATGCACCAATTCACTCACCCACTCAGACTTATGCTCTCACTCACAGACCCATTGCGACACTCATACACCGACTCACAGATTCACTCAGACACTCATACATCCACTCACGGACCCACTTAGGCCTACACCCATACAGTCACTCATACAGCCACTCATAGACCCACTCAGAGGCTTACGCACCATGTCAGTTATACACTCAGAGACTCATGTACCCACTGACAAAATCACTCAGACATGGATGCTGCCAGTCATAGACCCACTGAGAGACTCATGCACTCACTCACAGATCCACTCAGACAGTCATATACTTACTTACAAATGCACAAAGGCACTCATGCACCTACTCACAGATTGAGTGAGAGACTTACGCAACTAATCACAGACCCATTGTGACACTGATGCACTCACTCATAGATGTACTGAGGCAGTCACACATTTCGTTACAGAAGTATTGATAGACTGATGCACCGACTCACAGATCCTGTCAAACAATTATAAATGAATGAGAGACTTAGTTATAAAGTGATGCATGCAGTCATAGATTACACTGAAAAAGTTATGCACTGGGTTATGGAGATATTAAGGGAATTGTACATGCTATTATACAGTCATTTAGATAGTAATGTGTTTAGTGTGTTGGTTGTAATCCATTTTGCAGGTCTAAGTTTTGAATGTGGTGGTGGCTATTGAATGTCTGCATTTGATTTGTCATTTCGCGACGTATTCATGGTGACTGCAGCTACCGATATCATTGCGACGCCCGGCGTCACTGCAAAAACGGAAAATCGATTTAAATGGTTGTTTTTATACAAACTCACTACAAAAATATGCCTTTAAACAGTGCAGAAATAAACCCCTAGTGTCTAAAATACTGTAAAATATGTGCATATATGTGTTTTGCACCCCCTAAAAAAGGTGCGATCGTCGCAGTTACCGGAGTCATCGCGACTCTGTGAAATTGTGAAAACGGGAAGTAGGGTTTAAACAGTTTTTTAAAAAACTTACTAGAAAAATATGTGAACAAATATGTTTTAAAAGCAGTGATGTGGTTAGTAATGTGTTTATTGAAATAGTTAGAATTAATTTTTTAAGTTAACATTTTTTAATGTGGTGGCAGTCCTTGAATGTCTGCTTTTGTTTTGCAATTTTGTACTCATGATCAAGTTCAAAAATTCTTTTAAAAAAATTATTTAACAAGAACATGAACAATATTTTGGGCTCTTGGGTGTCTCTGACAAGAGCCTTTGTGTTGAGAGTGTGTATAAGACAGTTACAGATAAGACTATACAGAGTTACAGATTGCTTAGAAACACCCTGGTCTCTTTGTCTGTAAAGTGAACGCTAGCACTTCTATTCCATGCATGTCAAAACTCAGAGTGTTGTTATAGATAAAGCCCATATTATGGTATCTGATGAAAGTAGAAACAGTTTTATTAACATGTTTCCTGGCTTTGTCAATCTGTGGACAGAATTGATTTAACCAAGTCCCTTTCTGTCTTTAGCATATATTAGAGTACCCTAAGACAGTGTGAGGAAAAGAGAGATCAGTTCTGCAAAGGTATTCTTCATTAGGATTTCTAGCCCTACCACAGTCAATGTGCCTAGGTCATTGCCACCACAGTGCACATTCATAAGGTGAGGAGCTTGGAAATCCACAATGGTTTCAGCCAAAGGCAGTAGCTGATGAAACTTTAACCCTCTCTGGATAAACAAACTAATCACCACATTTGGCAAACCCAAGTCCCCTGTCAATACCTTTGTTTTTTGCAGCCTCTTTAGCCAATAGACATAGCTGTGGCCCACAATCTACACTCTCGTCGCGATGACCGGCGTCACAGCAAAAACGGAAAATAGTCTTTGAAGATGAGTTTTCTGGAAACTCACTACAAAAATACGAGTTTGAAAAGTACACTAATAAAGCTCTACTGTTAAATATACTGTAGAAAGTGTCTATATATATGTTTTACATTTTGTACAAACCATGCACTCTTCGCAACTACCGACGTCACCGCGACGACATTGGTAGTCACGAATAAATGTTTTTTTTTGTAAAGGTGGTTTTCGCCAAAATTGATCACAGAAAGAAAAGTTAAAGCAATATCTTACTAAATATTTAGACTTAAACTTTATTCAAAAAATGTCTTTAAGTGTATTTTTCAGTATGTGAAAGACATTTGCTGATCACAGATTCTCCACAGTAAATGTGACAATGTTGTGCAGACTCAAAAAATTCTTACAAATAAAACTAGTTATTAATGTACTTTCTGATAAACACATACCAAATCAAAAAATGAGTGGTATACAATATAAATATAATATCAATATCCAATTATAGAAAGAAAATACGAAAATCTTAGCTGCTCACTTAAAAAAATGGACATTGCAATTTTAAAAAACCTCAGAAATTCACTGAACAAATCAAAGGTTACAGAGACGTTATAGTTAGGAAATGGAATAAAAAAACGTAGAAATTGACTGAAAAAACCAAAGGTTACAGAAACGTTATAGTTAGGCTCAAGTTTCACTCGTACAAAACCAGCAGTTATAGTTAGCTGAGCTAACTTTAACTCCGACCCCGCGATGCACTGCTTATGACCTCAAATATTACATCACTCATGACATGTCAGTGACATCCCTGATAACATCACTGATGACATCTCAAATGACATCACAGATGACATCATCCACAGAATCTCTGACTCATCCACTCCACCCCAATATAACCTTTCATACACCCACTCCAACTTCCACACTACCATTCTCAAAACCATTGACACACCCATACCAGTACTTACACACCCACTCACTGATTCATAGGTCTACACACACATCCACTCAGTCACCCATACAGCCAATCGTACACTGACTCACCAACACAGCCACTGATATATCCCCTCATACAGTCACTCACATACTGTCCATCACTCATAGAGCTCAATCAGACAGCCACGTACTCACCTATACAGTTATACACACACCCACTCACTTATTCATACAGATACTAACACATACGCAGTCGCCCATACAGCTCCCACACATGCACTCACTAACCCATACAGCCACTATCACAATCCCTCACTCACATACACAGTCACTCATATACTCCAACACTAACCTATACTGCCTTTCACATATCCACTTACTCACCCATATACTTTTGACACATCTATTCACCTACTGACACAGCAATACACACACTCAATCCCTTATACAGCCCTTCTCTTACACACTCACTAACTCATACACCCACTAACTCACCCACTCACTCATCCATGCAGGCAGTCACACACCCTCTCACCCACCCACACAGATACTCATACAGCCATACAGGTACTCAGACAACCAATCAATCACCCATACGCCCACTCATGTACCCACTCACCAACCCATACAGCTACTTAGACACCATCTCACAGACTGATAAAGACATTCAGACAACCTAGTCAGTGACCGATATATTCACTGAGACACCTATTCAATCACTTATACAGCTAGTCACGCACTTACTGGATCATCGATACAGGCACTCATACACCCACTGATTCATCAATACACATTTGTATATATATTAAACACGCTTTTTCAGTGAATTTCTACCATTTTTTAATTCTATTTGCTAACTATAATGTCCCTGTAACCTTTGTTTTTATATGTGAATTTCTAAGGTTTTTTTAATGTTAGTTGCTAACTATAATGCCCTCGTAACCTTTGGTTTTGTTAGTGAATTTCTACGGTTTTTAATGTTATTTCCGAATTATAGCGTCCCCGTAACCATTGTTTTTTTAGGTTTGTCTAAGTTTTTATAATTGTATTTCCTAACTGTAACCTTTGAGAATGAGTGTGTGAGTGAGTGTGTGAGTGGCTCAGTGTGTGTGTGTGTCTCAATGAGTGTGTGAGTGAGTGTGTAAGTGGATCTGGAAGTGGCTGCACAAGTATCTCACTGGGTGTGTGAGTGGATGCGTGAGTGTCTGAGTGGGCCTGTGAGTGGGGTCATGAGTATCTGAGTGGGTGGGAGAGTAACTGTGTGGGTTTGTGTGGGCCTCCATGAGTGTCTGAGTCCATCTATGAGTGAGTGCATGAGTGTTGGAGTGGGTCTGTGAGTGGGTGCATGGGTCTCTGAGTAGGTCAGTGAGTGGGTGTGTGAGTCTCTGAGTCAGTCTCTAAGTGGGTGTCAGAGAGTATGAGTGGTTCTGTAAGTAGGGGCATGAGTGTCTGAGTGGGTCTGTGACTGGGTATATGTGTCTGAGTGGGTCTGTGAGTGGGTGCATGAGTGTCTGAATGGGTCTGTGAGTGGCTGTGAGAGTGTCTGAGTGATTCTGCAAGTGGGTGCATTAGTGTCCAAGTGGGCTTGTGAGTGGGTGTGAGAGTGTCTGAGTATATCTGTGAGTTGGTCTATGAGTGCATGAGTGTCTGAGTAGGTCTGTGGGTGGGTGTGTGAGTGTCTGAGTGTATCTGTGAGTGGGTGTATCAATGTCTGAATGAGTCTGTCAGTGGGTATGTGAGTGCCTGAGTGTTTAAGTGGGTGTCTAAGTGTCTGTGGGGGTATGTCAGTAGCTGTGTTAGTGACTGGGCCCCAATGGAACCGCACCTGCCACATTATCCCAAGAGATTCCACAGTTTTGCACAAAATATCTACTCAACTGGAGTACTTTCTACTGGTTAATCATTAAATGCTACCCCCTTGAGTAAATGCCAGTACGTATTCTACACTACGGCTGCATAATGGAGCATGAGGTGTGCATGTAATTTTGGCAATTTGATTGTTCCTCGAGCGTCTTCATCCACAAATCTGTGATAACGTGAATCCTCGTCAAGAGAAGATGACAACGCTACAAAGAGGTGAATCTTCACCAAACAGGGGTTCTTCCCATTAACTAAATGAAGTAAGTGCTTCTTCGTTTGGTGGAGATGTCCTCATATTCCTCTGCATAGAGAACGCGTCATCAAAATCATTGGGAAATGCACTCAAGGGCCTTTTGGTAAGCTGTCCATCTATGGTGGGAAGACATTTACATACTACTAAAAAAAACGGGGCGTGGCCAAACGAGTGGAGCTTGCAGATGATTTTGGGCATTTGCATACTCAGGATAATTAAAAGGGAGAATCATGGACTATTCTCTCACCAGGAGACAAAGAAAATGAAATCAGTCGTCGCAGTCACCCAAGATCAGAATGCGCTCCAATAGATCAACAATGGAGTAACCTCCATTAAGGATTTCAGATAGTTTTTCAACGTGAAATATGAGGAAGCACACTTGCATTGCCTTCTCCAATGACCAAGAAGTTAGGATAATTTGTGCTTTACTGACGTGGAGCTTCAACTGGGGCACCTGCTATGTTTATATTTGTAAGTGCTTCCAGAGGTTTAATTTCTGTGAAATGAGCACCAGGGTCAGAATGGAACCTCAGTTTATTATTTTCCAAGAGGAGGGGGCCCATGTGGTACCCCTCCCGGGGCCATTTTCAGCTCTGGGAACTCCATCACCTGGGGCCCGGCTGAAATTGAAGGGAGAAGGGGGGCCATGCAGCCCCCTTCTGGGCTGATATCGGCCCTGGGGACCCCATCCCTGGGGCCCAGCCATGTCCATGTGGGTGGCCTGGGTGGGTGTGGTTTGATGGGTACTGTGGGGGAGCATTAATGCTCCCGCGGTCCCAGCCGGCTCCACATCTCCAGTGGGAGCCGGCATTGCTCCTGCATGCAGGGAACTGCAAAATATGCAGACCCCTCTGTGTGGCAGCAATTCTCTGGAGAAAACTCCACTCCAAGAAAGCGGGAGCAGTTTGACAGTTCCCACTTGCTGGGAGCAGAGTTCTTCAAAAGCTAACTGCTATCTCCCGAGGGTGGGCACCTTGAGAGATAGCAGCTAGCTCGGGGGGAGTGATGGTCCCCAGGGCCATTAGTGGCTCTAGGAGGGAGGTAGTGTGGCCTCCTCCTTATATTTTCAAGGGTCTGACCCGGGGAGGTGGTGGTACCCAGGGCCGAGCAGCTCCTCTCCCTCTACAATAGACATGGCCCCGGGGAAGGTGTGGTCCCTGGCGCCCTTTCATGCAATGGAGGCAGTCTGCGCGGCCCCCCTCATGTTTTTTATAAAGCCCTGGGGAGGTGGTGGTCCCCGGAGCTTTTACATCCTCAGGAGGAGGGCTGCACAGCCCTACTCCACTTTGTTTGAAGACTTGGCCAGCCGGGGGAAGTGGCGGTCCCCTAGGCCAAGATTGGACTTGGGGAGGGGGGCTGGGTGCACCCCCCTCACCAAAATATACTACAAATCATATCCACAGGACCTGGCCCACCCGGGGTCTTTAATAGAAACAAGCACAGGAGACCGTGCTTGTTTTTTTTTTTATTTTGCTGCGATTCACGACTCCATTGTGATTTCATGGCAAAAAAAAATAAAAACATTTTTTGCCTTGGCAGGGTCCCTAAGAGACCCCAGGACCAGGGCTAAGGGGTCAGGGTATTTCTACCGTGCCCCCTTTTCTTTATTTGTATGGTTTTTTCGGGACTCAGCTGAGGCTGAGTCCCAAGATGGCTGTCAACACTTACTGGTTCAAGTGTTGGCAGTCAATCAGGTTTCAGCATGGGGACTTTTGGATCCTTGGGAGATACGCGTCCCTAAATATACAAATTTGGATTTCTTTTAATAAGTCTGAAACTACTGAACAGATTTACACCAAATAACAGAAAGGGCGTTTCCTGGACCAAGAGCTACCTTTTTGCCAAATTTGGTGTAATTCCGTCCAGCGGTTCGGGCTGTAGTCGTGTTCAAAATCCCAGTGGGAATTAGCATTTGAAAAACACTTTTTTTGATCCCCCTTTTTTCTTGGCCCCCGCTTGAGGGATCACCCCAAAACATTCCATTCCCAACTACAATCGTTGAGGCACTTTTTTGGGATAAGTTCGTGAAAATTCGTCAAACGGCACCAAAGAAATAGGCAAGCCAATAAATGCATTTCCTAGGGAAACTAGGTCCTAACTATAACAACCTACTGGCAACCGCCAGTAGGATGGATAGATAGATAGATAGATAGATAGATAGATAGATAGATAGATAGATATTGTAATTATTTATCTATGTGTGCATATATATTATGCAAGCGTCTAACTTACATGGCAGACAAAGCCACAATTAATTATTCATTATATAATATATCATACATTTAATCATATATATATATATATATATATATATATATATATATATATATATATATATATATACATATATATATATACATATATATATATGAATGATATATATATATACATATATATATATGAATGATATATATATTGTGAATAGCACATTCATATTTATATTAAATATAAAATATATTAGAAATCTATATATTGAGGATAACATGCGCACTCATTATTTATAAAATATTTTTCTAATGAATAAAATAAACAAATATATATTATCTACTGGCGGTCGCCAGTAGATAGTTATAGTTAGGACCTATTATCCATAGGAAATCCGCGACATTCTATTTGAAATAACTCTTGCGCCGGTTGACGAATCTTCGCGAAAGCTTCCAACTTGTTGGGGCGCTCCGCTCCGCTCCTACCCTGAAAGTCTCGGGTTGATTCATCAAGCGGGGGCCGAGAAAAAAGGGGGGTCCCAAAACGCGTTTTCCCCATTCATTTTTCCATAGGAACCTTTAGTCGCAGCTACAGCCCGAACTGCTGAACGGAATTACACCAAATTTGGCAAAGAGGTAGCCCTTGGTTCAGTGTCGTGCCTTTTGCTTAAATGATGTAAATCCGTTCAGTAGTTCCTGAGAAAATCAAAAGTAAAGTCACATATATATCTATGGGCGAGTAGGGTCCGCGTATCCTGAGCGCACCCTGCGCGCACCATCCCGATCACGAGCTGCATGCTAATTGGCTGTCAAGTGGCTGTCAACACTCCAAATCAGGAAGTGTTGGCAGCCATTTTGTCCCTCGGTAGAACCGAGGGACAGAAACAAGTGCGCAAAGCGCAAAAGGGGGCAGGGTAGAAACACCCTGACCCCTAGGTCTGCTCAGGGGGTCCCACAAGGACCCCTGGGCAGAAAAAGCATTTTTTTTGTTTTTAAACGGCGGGATGCGCTTAGGGTGCGCGGATCCCGCTGATTAAAAAAAAGCACAAGAAACAAGTGCGCAAAACGCACAAAGGGGGCAGGGTAGAAACACCCTGACCCCTAGGTCTGCTCAGGGGTCCCACAAGGACACCCTGGGCAGAAAAGAATTATTTTTTTTTCAAAATCGGCTGGATGCGCTTAGGGTGCGCGGATCCCACTGATTAAAAAAAAACACAAGAAACAAGTGTGCAAAACGCACAAAGGGGGCAGGGTAGAAACACCCTGACCCCTAGGTCTGCTCAGGGGTCCCACAAGGACCCCTGGGCAGAAAAAAGCAACAAAAAAAAAAAAAGACCGGCATCGTGCCGAGGCCCCGCCCCTCCCTGCAGCAGTCTGCAAACGCGCCCCCTGGCGTGTTTTAAGAAGGGAAGTAATTCCCCTTGAATACTGGGGGTCCCTGGGGGCCAACTAGCCCACCAGGAACCTCCGGTATGCGCCAGGGGCTGCGTTGCAGAGAGGTGTACAGAGGCCACGCCCTTTTACACCTCTCTGCAACGCAGCTCTGTGGCGCTTTTTGGAGGTACATGGTGGGCTAGTTGGACTCCAGGGACCCTCAGTATTCAAGGGGACTTAATCCCCCAACTTAAAACGCGCCACAGGGCACGTTTGCACAGTGGTGAAGGGAGGGAGCGGGCTTCAGGTGACATGTGTGCAAACAGGCCCCGTGATGCATTTTAAGATGGGGAATTAAATCCCCTTCAATCCTGAGGGTCCCTGGGGCGAACTAGCCCACCAGGTACGTCCAGAAAGCGCCACAGAGCTGCGTTGCAGAGAGGTGCAAAAGGGGCATGGCCTCTAAACACCTCTCTGCAACGGAGCTTCCTGGCGCATACTGGAGGTACAGGGTGGGCTAGTTGGACCCCAGGGACCCTCATGATTCAAGGGGACTTAATCCCCAACTTAAAACGCGCCACGGGGCGCGTTTGCACAGATGTCACCTCAGGCCCCGCCCCCTCCCTTCACCATTGTGCAAATATTCCTCTAAAATCAGCCGAACTACGAATTCCGATTTACTCACCTGTTATCAGGAGAGACCTCAGCCCTGCATCTTTCAGCCCAGTACTGATCCTGAAAAGTAATTTTAACCGTACTTACCAGTAACTTGAATTTCCTTCCATAGGATATCATTGACTGGTTTCACTTGGAAATTCTTCTAAGTGTGGAGTTTTGGAACTTTATAATATTCCTCTAAAATCAGCCGAAATACGAATTCCGATTTACTCACCTGTTATCAGGAGAGACCTCAGTGCTGCATCTTTCAGCCCAGTACTGATCCTGAAAAGTAATTTTAACCGTACTTACCAGTAACTTGAATTTCCTTCCATAGGATATCATTGTCTGCTTTTTGCTGAAAAAGTTTCTAAGTGTCGATTTTTGAAACATACAAATATTCCTCTAAAATCAGCCGAACTCACGAATTCCGATTTACTCACCTGTAATCAGGAGAGACCTCAGTGCTGCATCTTTCAGCCCAGTACTGATCCTGAAAAGTAATTTTAACCGTACTTACCAGTAACTTATATTTCCTTCCGTATGAATCCATTGTCTGGTTTTCAGCAGAAAAGTTTCAAAGTGTTGATTTTCACAAACTACAAATATTCCTTAAAAATCGCCTGTATGACTTAAACGCATTCTTTCAACTGTTTACAGGAGATGCACCAGTGCTGGATCCAGGATCCACCACTGAGTAAGAAAAAGTAACGATAACACTACTTACCTGCTAAGTGAATTTCCTCCCATAGGATAACATTGGTGATTCTATGTGAAAAAGTTTCTAAGTGTCAACTTTTAAAATACAATAATATTCCTTAAAAATCACTACTGTAACCAAAACGCTTTTACTCAACTGTTTACAGGAGATGTCCCAGGACTGAATCTAGGATCCAGTCCTGTGGTTAGAAAAGTAATCCATAAAGTAACTAATTGCATTTAGCTAGAAATTCACATTGAGCTCAATGTTGCATTGCGTTTGAAATTGTGTTGCCCATTGCAACAACTGTAACTACTGTACTTAAAAGTCTATTGCCTATTTGCAAAGTATTTAAACTAAAGTAATTCATTCTGAGAAAGTATATTTTGTAATGTAATGTATAATGTAATTACAATGTAATTTAAAAAATAAAACATCTAAAAATAAATAGTTTAAAAAAATGTAGTAAATCAGTATAAAAAAAAATAAATATAACAATTAATACATTTAAAAATTGTCATTTACAAAACCTTTGAAATTCACTGAAAAAAACCATAGGTTTCAGACATGTTATAGTTAGGAATTAGCATTTAAAAAAACTTTGAAATTCACTGAAAAAACCATAGGTTTCAGGCACGTTATAGTTAGAAATTAGCATTTAAAAAACCTTACAAATTCACTGAAAAAACCATAGGTTTTAGGGACAGTTATAGTTAGTTGGACATTGCACTCGTACAAAACCCGTGAAATTCCCCCGTTATAGTTAGTTCAGCTAACTATAACTCGCGCCCGCAATGCACTGCTGATGACGTCACATATTACATCACTCATGACATGGTCAGTGACATCACTGATGACATCACTGATGACATCTCAAATGACATCACTGATGACATCACTGATGACATCATCCACGTGATAATCTGATGCACCTCCTCACACCCTAATATAACCTTTGATACACCGACTCTAAATTACAGACTGCCATTCGCAAAACCATAGACACTCCAACACCAATAACTACATACCCACTCACTGATTCTTAGGTCTACACACACATCCACTCACTCACCCGTACAGTCACTCATACTTACGGTCACTCAGTACAGGACTATCATATGCACTCATACTCCTATATAGACACTCAAACACCGCCACTCATCCATAGAGGTACTCACACACCTAGTCAGTCATGCAAATAATTAAACACACTGCCATTTACTCACCTATACAGTTATACACACACCAGCTCATTTATTCATACAAATACTAGCACATTCTTACGCTCTTATACAATCACTGATACAAGCACACACTCATCCATACAGTCACTCTCACAATCACACACTCTCACTTATAGCTATTTATATACTCCAACACACATATATACTGCCTTTCACATATGTAGTTACTCACACATGTACCACTGGGACATACATTCACTCACTAACACACTCTTACACACACTTACCCACCCATACAGTCTATCACAGATGCACTCTTGAAACCATCCACCCAGTGAATCACCCACTCACACATCTATGCACAGAGTCGCACACACCCCACCCACACAAACACTCAGGCACCCATACAGATACTCAGACAACCAATCAATAACTCATATAGACACTCATGTAGCTATTCACAAACCCATGCAGCCACTTACACAGCAACAGACAGACGGATACAGACATTCACCCAGTTTAGTCACTAACCCATGCATTCAGTAAGATACGTTTAATCACTCACTTATAGAGTTAGTCACGTACCTACTAAATCATCCATACAGACACGTATACACCCACTCATTCTTCAATACGCCTTTCCCTATATATATTAAAAATATTTAAACTTTACAGAAACACACAGTCACTGGATGATGTCATCAGTGATGTCATTTGAGATGTCATCAGTGATGTCATCAGTGATGTCACTGACCATGTCATGAGTGATGTAATATGTGACGTCATCAGCAGTGCATTGCGGGGGCGCGAGTTATAGTTAGCTGAACTAACTATAACGGGGGAATTTCACGGGTTTTGTACGAGTGCAATGTCCAACTAACTATAACTGTCCCTAAAACCTATGGTTTTTTCAGTGAATATATATATATATATATTGTATTGTATTGTAATGTAATTGCATTTATATAGCGCTTACTACCCCTGACGAGGCGTCAAAGCGCTTTTTCGGCGAGTAGCACGCTACTCCGGGACCCATAGAAGATTAGTGTTGAATTAGTTTAGTGAAACATGCAAGTAGATTTTAAGTGGTGGATAGGTTAGTCAGTTATTCGGATTCGGAAGGATAGCAGAAGGATAGAAGAGGAAAAAAAGGTTTGTATTTATATAGCGCTTGTTACCCCTGATGGGGTGTTGAAGCACGCTACTCCGGAAACCCATAAAGGATTAGTGCTGAATTAGTATGGTGAAATATGAAAGTAATTTGAGTGGTGGATATTAGTCAGTTATTTGGAGTGAGAAGGGTAGCGGAGGGATAAAGGGAAGAAAGGTTTGCATTCATGTAGCACCTGTTACCCCTGATGGGTGTTGAAGCGCTTTTCTGGCGAGTAGGACGCTACTCCGGAACCCATAAAGGATTAGTGTTGAAAATTAGTATAGTGAGGTATGAAGTAATTTGAGTGGTGGATATGTTATTCAGTTATTTTGATAGAGAAGGGTAGGTTGCGGGATAGAAGAGGGAAAGAGGTTTGTATTTATATATATCGCTTGCTACCCATTGATGGGGCTTTGAGGCGCTTTGTTGGCGAGTAGCACGCTACTCTGGAACCCATAAGGATTACTGTTGAATTAGTATGGCAAAACATGAAAGTAATTTGAGTGGTGGATATGTTAGTCAGTTATTTGGATTGAGAAGGGTTGAGGAGGGGTAGAAAAGGGAAAAAGGTTTGCATTTATATAGCGCTGGTAACCCTGATGGGTGTTGAAACGCTTTATTGGCGAGTAGCACGCTACTCTGGAACCCATAAAGGATTAGTGGTGAATTAGTATAATGGAATATGGAATTTGAGAAGTGAACATGTTAGTCTGTTATTTTGATTGAAAAGGATAGTGGAGGGACAGAAGAGTAAGATTTTAAAAAAAATCTATTTTTTTAGGTCAATGCGATAGGAGGAGGCTTTTGGATGAGTAAAAAGGGGTTTTTGAGGGGAAGAGTCAGAGGGAAGAGTTTAGAAAGGTTTGTTTTGGGGGATCGGTATAGTAAAAAGAGGTTGATAATAAACAACGAGAGAGTGTGCCTTGTAATAACAAATAAAGCACAACAGAAGAAACCCAATAGGTTCTTAATAAAGCCCTCACTCACCAGCCTAGTTGGTGACATGCTTCATCATCGGGCCCCACCAGGAGCGGCCGAATGCCACCCCGGTGTGCTGCAACGCCAGAACTACTGCGGAGCTGGTTTAAAATGTCCAGTGTGAAGTGAAAGTGATAATTTAAAAATGGCTGACTGTGTCAAACAATAAATTTTATTAGAAGCCAATCAGACATGAATAAAAACGCGGACCATCGGGGTCCGCGTTTGAAGGGAATGCCTAGGTATACTGCGGGTGCCTAACAGTGCGGGCGGTGTGCCATTATTGCTACCACCCCCTCCCGAGACCCATGGTGTTATTAGTGATGACACCACATAATAAACTCGGTTCCTCTCAACACGAGGAATTTTAGAAGTATAGTTTTTACTTTTTCACACTTAAAACCTCAGGTTAGGGTGGGCCGTAGTGCGCTCACACCGCCGGGGTTTCACACGTCTCTTTTGGTCCTGACGAATGCCTGTTAAATAACCACACATAGGCAGAAACATGTTGACCACATCATAGTGGACCGTGCTGAACAATCTATTTGGCTTTGGTGTCCCACTCTTTGTTTTTATTCATGTCTGATTGGCTTCTAATAAAATTTATTGTTTGACACAGTCAGCCATTTTTAAATTATCACTTTCACTTCACACTGGACATTCTAAACCAGCTCCGCAGTAGTTCTGGCGTTGCAGCACACCGGGGTGGCATTCGGCCGCTCCTGGTGGGGCCCGATGATGAAGCATGTCACCAACTAGGCTGGTGAGTGAGGGCTTTATTAAGAACCTATTGGGTTTCTTCTGTTGTGCTTTATTTGTTATTACAAGGCACACTCTCTCGTTGTTTATTATCATATTTACCCCGGGGGATTGAGAGTGGTTCTTACTTTCGTATTCCCTCCCTCTCTTGTTGTTTTCAGCGTAGTAAAAAGAGGTGTCAGATGATGCAAGGAGGGGTAGAGTAGGAGAGAGTCTAGAAAGGGTTATTTTGGGGATCATAGTAGTGGTATGGGGTTTGGGATAAATGAGAGAGTGGATGTAGAGGATATATTGATAGATGTATAGGGTGAGAGATAGGGTAGTGCATTGGAAAGAGTAGTAGAAAGAAGTTTGAGATGAGTCAGAAGGTTGGGCCAGAGGATATATTGAGAGAAGTATAGGCTGAGAAAATAGGGTAGTGCATTTGAAATGCTAAATTTGAAGAAAGTGATAAATATATAGATCCATAAGTACATTGAAAGTATGTAGATGCATAAAGGAGGTAAGTATATATAGATTAAAGATATTGATAGAGGTACAGGATGAGAAATAGGGTAGTGCATTGGATATGCTTTTTCAGGAGAAAAATAACAGACACACAGATCCAAGTACATGGATGCACAATGGAAGTAAGTACATGTAGACCAAAGATGATTTTTATTTATTTATTTATTTACAACAACATAATTATTCTACATGTTTATACAAAGCAATACACAAAGATAGGTACATATCTATAGTGAAAATAAATGCTTATATACAGAGGAATATGCTGTAAATTTCTGTTTGCGTATGGTGCTTATGTGGGGAAGAGCCAATTCTTGAGTAGTTTTCTGAAGATAAGGTGGTTGTCGGTGGATCTTATGTTGGGGGGTAAAGAGTTCCATAGTTTGGCTGCTTGAACAGAGAAGGATGTGCCACCCATGGTTTTTTTCTTGTATCTTGGGATTTTGAGGCGAGATGCCCCTTTAGAGCGTAGGTTCCTTTGTTGAATGTGTTTGGTGATTTTATTCCTGATGAAGAGCGGTCCCATTCCATGTATTGCTTTGTGGGTGATACAAAGTAGCTTGAACGTGGATCTTCTGGCAACCGGTAACCAATGCAGGGCTTTCAAGGCAGGTGAAATGTGGTCTCGCGGTTTGATATGCAAGAGTAGTCTGGCAGCCGAGTTCTGAATCCGTTGTAGTCTTTTCATGGTCGTTAAAGGTGATCCGTGGTAGAGGCTATTGGCGTAATCGAGTTTGGACAGAACAAGGGAGATGGTAGCTTGGACCTTGTGTGGAAATCCCAAATGAGGGAAAATTCGTCGCAGCGTTTTTATAGTGACAAAGCTTGATCTTGCTAGTTTGTCCACTTGGGCATTCATCGACAGCTTGGAGTCCATGGTCATTCCGAGGTTTCTTACTTCCTTCGATACTTTAGGTGGTGATCCCAGTTCATCAGGCCAGGCGGCAAGCAGGTCGTAATGTTTCCAATCACCACACGTGAGTATTTCTGTTTTTGAAGCATTCAATTTGAGATGGCTCCAAGTCATCCACTGATCCACAGCCCTGAGACAACTGAAAATTGGGGATTTTTCAATGTCTTTGGGGCATTCCAGTTGAAGGAGTATTTGCGTGTCATCTGCATAGTTATAGCACGTGAGGTGAAACTGATTGATCAGTACCGGTAATGACTTCATGTAGATGTTGAAAAGCATGGGTGAGATGATAGAGCCTTGAGGGACCCCTGCTTTTGTGGAGTATGGTTTGGACGAGAAAGGTGGGGTATGGATGACATTAGTTCTGTTTTGAAGGTAGGACGCGATCCAGTCTAGAGCAGTTCCCTCTATGCCTGCTTCATAGAGTCTTTGTTTCAGAGTGTCATGGTCAACCGTGTCAAAGGCAGCTGAGAGGTCCAAGAGGAGTAGCGCAGCAACCCCGCTGCAGTCAACTGTATTCTTCAGGTCATCCCAGATGGCAAGGAGGGCAGATTCAGTGCCTCTTCCCGGACGGAATCCTGTTTGGAAGTCTGAGAGTACGTCATTCGCTTCAATGAATTGGGACATCTTGGCGAACGCTGCTCTTTCTATCAGTTTGCCCAGGAAAGGTCCATTTGTAATGGGTCTGTAGTTGTCAGGGTTCAGCGGGTCCAAGTTTGTTTTCTTCAGTAAAGGGCGTATGTGTGATTTTTTGAGTTCTTCTGGAAATATTCCGGTAGTTAAGGAATCGTTGATGATTCTTCTTACTGCAGTGGCAGCAGAGGTTGTTAAAAGAATTGTCTTGAACGTTTGTGGTGGACAGGGGTCAGAAGGGCTGCCGGCAGGCCTGCTTGCTTTGACCAGGTCCATAAATTCATTGTGTGAGATGTGTTGGGAGGAACGGAGAGGCTGGGTTAGAGTATTCTTGGATTGTTGTTTTGTACAGGGGTTAGTGCTGGTGCTTTGTTTCTGTTTTAAGTACGAGTCCAATGTGTCTGCTTTGTCTGTGTAATGATTTGCCAGTTTGTCTGTGAAATCTTGAGTAGCAGGATGAGTTCCTTCTAGGCAATTTGGTTTGCGAAATTCATTGAGTATTTTATAGAATTCTTTATTTGCACATTTAGCATTTTGAATTCTGTCTGAATAGTACCTTTTCTTAGCTTTTTTGATAGCTGACTTGTATAATCTGTTAATTTTTTGTAGGTGAAGTTTGTCTTGTTTGGCGTTTGTTTTGAGCCAGGTACGTTGCAGCTTTCTAATTTGTTGTTTTATGTCTTTTATTTCTATGTTTCTCCAAGGTGCTTTTTTTCTTTTGTGCTGTTGTGTGGTTTTGAGTGGTATCAGGATGTCAAAAGCTTCCTGTAGCCACTCATATAAATTTTGAACAGAAGTTATTGTTTCCAGATTTGTACTTGATGTTAGTTGTGTTTCTAAGTGTTCCAAATTGAGTTTGTTCCACGGCCGATAGGTGGATGGATGTAAGCTAGTTTTAGGTGAGTCCCTTAGTGTTGTTTTATGTTGGATAGCAAGCAAGTGGTGTTCTGACCATGTGACTGGAGTTATAGTTTGAAAGGTAACTAGTTCAGTATTAGCAAAAATGACATCTAGGATATGTCCAGCGATGTGTGTGGGTTTGTGGACAATCTGATGCAGGTTCAGTGCGTCTAGGCCAGTGATTATTGTTTTTGGATGGGTCATATTGGGTTTGTCAAACCAAATGTTGAGGTCACCCAGAATGCATAAGTTGAAGTGTATTGTTATCAGGTTTGAAACTGTGTCTAGAAGTGCGTCTGGGAATGTCGCCTTGCTAGGTGGAGGTCTGTAAAGGAGCAGGAAGTTACAGGATGAAGACGGTGTAGTATTGCATCTTGTTAGAAGAGCCTCACAATTCTTTATGGAGATGTCATCAACTTTAGTGATATGTAATGTTTGCCTGAACACAACAGCTAGACCACCTCCTTTTTTGCCTATACGATTTTGGGTGATCGTTTGATAGCCTAGAGGAATGGCTACATGCAGGACTGGAGCCATATCATCTCCCAACCATGATTCAGTTACGAATAGTATGTCTGGTTTTGCATCTGTGAGAAGGTCGTAGATGTGATGTTTGTTTTTAGAGCGGGATCGAGCATTTATTAGTAGACAGTTTAGAGAATGGACTTTGGTGATAGTGAGACTTTGTTTTGTAGAAGAGTGATCAGTATTGTGTGGGTTTGTAGCAGTTGTGTTTTTAGTGCTGGCATTAGCTGTATTAGGATAGCAATCGTGTACCTGTCCTGTATCATGTTCCTCATCCAGCATGCTAAGAAGGCATTTTGATGGGTCTGCGTGTGTATGTGGTGGAGTTGGTGTTTGAGAGTGAGTTGGTGTGCTGTGTTGTTTTTGTGGTTTAACATTGTTGTGCAGTAGACATGGGGAAGCAAAGTTGTGAGGTGTGGCACGCCGATTATGTTGTTTGCGTGTGTTTATGGCGGAAGGTGTATGAGTCAGGGGTGGTGGTGCAGCATGTGGGTCATGTAGTAAGGTTCTAAATTGTCCAATGGATGAGAGGCGGTTAGAAGAGAGTTGCTGTGTTGCCGTATCTGTGTTAGGTGTGGTGGAAGAGAGAAAGCTTGGCATTGGAGTTTGTTCCTTTGTGTGGTTTGAAAGGTGGGTGTATGTTTGTATTTTGTGATGGTAAGTATTTTGAGGTGTTGCGCTTTGAAGATCTTGTTGTGCTGGTGTGTGTGATATGTTTTATTTTTGAGGAGTAGTGAAAAGTGGTGCTGGTGTATTTGTTTCCTGCAATGGATTTGGTTGTATAGTATTGTTTGTGAGAGGAGGTTGTAAGGTAGAGGGGGTGGTGATGTGTTTATGAGTAGAGTGTATGTTGTGTGTAGGAGGGAATGAAGTAGAGGTAAGAGTGTTTGTCTTAGACTGGTTTGTTGCAAGAGTTAAAAAGTGTGGTGGTGTGCAGTGTGTGTGTTGTGTGTTAGTGTTATTATGGTAGTAGGGAGAGGAGGGTGTTGGTTGGACAAATGATGGAAGGATGAATATATGTTTGTTAGTGATAAAAAGTGGTCTGTTAGGAGTAATTAGAGCAGGGAGTGTGTGTCTGGATGGGATGTAGTTATGTATGGTGTTGAATGGGGTTGTGTTAGTGATGAGTGGATTGGTTAGTGGTATAGGATAGAGTTGTGTACTGTTTGTAGGTGATGGTGGGTATGTGTGGTAGTTGGGATAGAAGGGTGTATAGATGTGGTTTGGTTGGGTTTGTAGTGCATGCTGGTACATTGGTCCCTGCATAGGGTTGTGTGTGGTGTACATTTGGTGTGAATGTGTTACTATGTTTGTGGATGGTGTGGGGTGGCTCTTACTGAATGTGAACATGGGCAGCATTTCTGGCCCTACTCCCGACCAGTCTCGAACAGGCTCAAACAGGTAATTGCCCTTGTCCTCTCCGCCCTTAGCCTCGACGCCCGGGCTGAGATGCCCTAAGCCTCAGCCTTTTATAGCCCTAGTAATCAGGTGACCCCTTCAGCCAATGGGAACCCTAGCCCTAACCCTATTCAGTCACAACACTAGCCCTAAAATCTAGAACCAATAGGAGACCAGGACCTTACAGCCAATCTCAGCCCTAGTCCAAGCACCCAATAACTGTCAAAAACCCTGATCTCTACATCCAATAGAGGCCCTAGCCCTACCAGTAGTCCCAACCCAAGTCCAAGCAACCAATGGCACAGGAAGCCCTAGTCCCTACTTCCAATAGAAAGCCTAACCCTACTCTTAGTCCCACACCTAGTCCAGCAACCAATCACACCAGAAGCCCTAATTGCTACTTCCAATTAAAGGCCTAACCCTAGCCCTAGTCCCACCCTACTCCCAACAACAAATAACACAGGAAGCCCTAGTCCCTACTTCCAATAGAAATACTAACCCTAGCCCTAACCCTACATTGATTGAATCACAGACCCAGAAACCTATCAGAACCCTCAATATATATATATATATATATATATATATTACCTACTGGCAGTCGCCAGTAGGTAGCTATAGTTGGAACCTAGTTGCCATAGGAAAATAATTTTTTGACTTGCCTATAACTTTGGCGTCGTTTGACCAATCTGCATGAGATTTTCCACCAAAAAAGTGTCAAAGTAGGTTCTGTGTGTCATGGAAAGTTTGGAGGTGATCCATGCAGTGGGGACGGAGAAATAGGGGTGCAAAATTAGGATGCATTTGCAATGTTAATTCGAATAGGAACATGTTGTCAAACCTACGGCCCGAACCACTGGACGAAATTACACCAAATTTGGCAGAAAGGTAGATGTTGTTAAGTAGATGGAGCTTTTTATTATTTGGTGCAAATGAACATGACAACGGGAATGCTGTAATTGGCTGGACGCAAAGTGTCCAGAAAGTTGCGGCTGCCATTAAATTGATCGGGAACGGTTCCCGGGGCTGAAAATTTCTGTGAAAGCTAACATAAGGGGGTCAGGCTGAAGGTACTCTGACCCCATGTTTGAGAAACGGGGGTATTAGTGACACAAATTATTTGTCCAAAATGGATTTTATTAATCTAGCACCATATTTGCGACAACGACGCGATCGTCAGCGCAGCCCACCGTGTACCATTGTGAGGACATCGCAAATATCGCGGCGACATTGTAAATATTGGTGAAAAATCTAAAATATATATATTTATATACACTAGCCGGTCACTGTCCCATACTCATGTATGTACTCACATACTCACTCAGACACTTATACACATATACACCCATTCACAAATCCACGCACACACTTATACATTCAGTCACATACCCACTCAGATACTCATGCACCCACTCACATACCCATTCAAGTACTCATGCACCCACTTACAGACTCACTCAGAGAGTGAAACACCCATGTACAGACATACTCAGAGACTCACGCACCCACTTACAGACCCACTTACATACTCATGTATGTACTCACAGACCCACTGAGACACTCACACATCCACTGACAGACTCACTGAGACACTCATACACCTACTCATAAATCTACTCAGACACTCATACACCCATTCACACACCCATATAGTCACTCACACTCTTAGAGACGTCTGCACTCAGTCACTCACTCATACACTCAGATACTCACACACCCACTCACAGACTCACTCAGATATACATGCACCCACTCACTCATCAACTCAATTCAAAGACTCACGCTTCTACTCACAGACCCACCCAGATACTTGCTCTCCCATTCACTCGCCCACTCAAGCACTCATGGATGCACCCATTCACTCACCCACTCAGAGACTTATGCTCTCACTCACAGACCCATTGAGACACTCATACACCCACTCACAGACCCACTCATACACCCACTCACACACCCATACAGTCACTCAGACCCTCTCAGAGACTTATGCACTCAGTCACTCACTCATACACTCAAAGACTCATACATCCACTCACAGACCCACCCAGACACTGGCCCTCCCAGTCACAGACCCACTCAGACACTCAAACATTCACTCACCCACCCAGAGACTTATGCTTTCACTCTCAGATCCATTGAGACACTCATACACCCACCCACAGATCCACTCAGACACTCATACACCCACTCACAGACCCACTCAGACATGCACACACTGATACAGTCACTCACACACCCACTCACAGACTCACTCAGAGACTTATGCACCCAGGGGCACTTATACACTCAAAGACTCACACACCCACTCACAGTCCCACTCAGAGAACCATGCACCCACTGACAGAACCACTCAGACACTCATGCTCCCAGTCATAGACCTACTGAGAGACTCATTCACTTACTCACCGACCCACTCAGATACTCATGCACCCACTAACTCACCCACTCAGACATCGACTTAGACACTCGTGTATCCACTCACAGATCCAGTCAGACAGTCATATACATACTTACAAATGCGCAAAGGCACTCATGCACCAACTCACAGATCGACTGAGAGACTCATGCAACCAATCACAGACCCAGCGTGACACTGATGCACCCACTCATAAATGCACTGAGATAATCACGCAGTTTGTTACAGAACCATTGATAGACTGATGCACCATCTCACAGATCCACTGAAATACCTATACAGTGAATGAGAGACTGACTGATACAGTGATGCATGCAGTCACAGATTCCACTGAAAGAGTTATACACTTTGTTATAGAGATATTAAGGGAGTTATACATGCTAAAGTGGTGCACCATGCATAGGTAATGTTCAATATATAATTATAGAAAAAAATACAAGGACGTTATAGTTATGAAATAGAATAAAATAAACCTTAGAAATTCACCCAAAAAATACAAAGGTTACAGGGACGTTATAGTTAGGAAATATATTTTGAAAAACCATAGAAATTCACTGGAAAAAACAAAGGTTACAGGGACGTTATAGTTAGAAAATACAAATAAACCTTAGAAATTCACTGAAAAAAACAAATTTTACAGGGATGTTATAGTTAGACTGACATTTCACTCGTGCAAAACCAGAGTTATAGTTAGCTGATACAACAATAACTTGTGCCCCCGCTATGCACTGCTTATGACCTCACATATTCCATCTCAAATGAAATCACTCATTATATCACTCATGACATCATCCACAGAATCTCTGACGCATCTACTCACACCCCCATATAAACTTTCATACACCCACTCAAGCTTCCACACTACCATTCTCAAACCCATTCACACACCCATACCAGTACTTATACAGCTACTCACTGATTCATAGATCAATACACACATCCACTCACTCACCCATACAGCCACTCACACACTGAGTCAGTCATCCATAGAGTTACCCAAACACCTGCTCACTCACCCATGCAGTCAATCACACAGCCACTTACTCACCCATAGTTTCACACACACTCACTCACTAACTCATACAGATACTAACATGTACTCACTCACCAATACAGTCAGACACAAGCACACTCACCAGTACAGCCACTCTCACATTCACTCATTCACCCATATAGTCACTTACATGCCCCATCACTCACCTATACTACCTTTTACATACCCAGTTACTCACCCATATATCACTGACACATGCACTCAGTCACAGACACAGCCATACACATACTCACTCATCCATACAACCCTTCACACACACACACTCACTATCCCATAGAGCCACTGACTCACCCACTCACTCATCCATACAGACAGTCACACACCTCCTCACCCACACACACAGACAGCCATAGAGGTATTCAGACAACCAATCAATCACCCATACAGAAACTCACGTACTCACTAACACACCCATGCAACCACTTAGACACTGACTGACAGACTGATACAGAAATTCTCACAACCAGTCACTCACTGATACATTCACTAAAACACATAATCACTCCCTTATACAGTCAGTCCCACACCCACTGATTCATCCATACAGGCACTCATACACCCACTGATTCACCAATACACCTTGCTATATACATTTAAAACTCATAACTTTTTTTAAAACACTCACAGTCACCGGATGATGCCATCAGTGATATCATTTGAGATGTCATTAGTAATGTCATCACTGATGTCACTGACCATGTCATGAGTGATATAAGATGTGAGGTCATAAGCAGTGCATTGCGGGGCACAAGTTATAGTTATCTCAGCTTTCTGGTTTTGCACGAGTGAAATGTCAGTCTAACTATAAAGTCACTGTAACCTTTGTTTTTTTCAGTGAATATATATTATATATAGGTCATTGTGAAACAAAACACTAATGGGCGGGTGCCCTGGCCAATCCTATAATCAGACACAACAATCAGGCCCGAGTGTGTGTGACAGAAAAGCAAAAAGAGGGACCGTGGGGTGGGGCAAGGGTAGGAAGGCATAAAGAAACAAACACAAAGATGACCATGCATCCTAAAGAATATACAACCTCCAACATCAAGTGTAAACAATACTGGCTGCATCAAAACACAAAAGAAATTTTTAGCAATCCATATCACTGAATTAAGAACAAAAGAACAAAAAAACTCTCTCAATCTTATCTGTGTAGCGCTCAAACCACCCCAAACTGTGAAGGTGAAGAAAAGGGTTGGGGAACCTGTCCTGAACCCATACTCAAGAACCCCTTCCTTTCCTCTGTAATGAGAAAAAACAAAGGATTAATAAAAACATATTCACATAATAAGTCAACTTTTATAAGAAAGGGGAAGCAGCAGCTAAAAATTACAAAGAGTTATTCCTCATACAATACCTTGAGCTCCTCGTCAAGATTCAATCCTCCTGGACTCTTAGTATCAAGTTCTAATATATCTTGGACTCCCTCTTTCTCAGTCTAAGTATCCTATCACCGCCTCTGATATTGTGTAATATCTATTCAATGACAAAGAAAGTGAGTTTGTTGCGATTACTGAAATGTTTTTCCTTGAAATATCTGGCTACGGGGTAATGGGGGTCACAATTGTTGATGGCTCTGAGGTGTTCAAGGACACATTGTTTGACCATCTGTGTAGTACTCCCCACGTAGTTCAATTTGCAGGGACATACAAGAATTTAAACTACAAACTGGGAGCTGCAGTAACGAACTGACTAATTTTCTGGGTATTGTTCCCATTGGAAATCATGTATTCCTTCCTACTACCACTGTTCTTACAGGCTTTGCAGTGGCAACAAGGAAAGAAGCCTTGTAGGCTCATTTCAATCTGCCTTATTAGTGAGGGTGATATTGCTGTGTACCAACATATTCCTGACTGAACGACCCTTCCTGTACATGATCTTCGGTCTGTCACAGATCGTATGGCCCATTTTTGGATCACACTTAAAGATGTCCCAATTCTTGGTAAGTTGGATTGATCTGGAAGTCTTGTTGAAAGTCATCACTACTCTCAAATCAGTGGATTTGTTAGAGTCATTGGTCCTTTTGTTATCAAAGAGATTAGGTTTTCTCTCGATGTTCTTCATCTTATTAATTGCTTTATTAAGTACCCATTGGGGGTAGCCATGTTTCCTGATTCTTTTCATCATCACTATCTCTTCTTTCTTGCATGATTCATCAGTATTGCAGTTCCTTCTTGCCCTCAGTAGTTCACCGTAGGGGATACTCCATTTGAGGATATCAGGGTGACCACTGAGGGCATGAAAGAGAAAGTTGCCTGCTGTGGACTGCCTGAATAGACAGGTGTGTATCTCATTTTGGTTGATCTCAACCTTGATATCTAGAAACTCTACACCGGTGTGTGAGAAAACGAGTTTGTGGGCGTTGTTGTTCAGTTTGCTCATGAAATTCGTGGCTGATTCAATGATGTCCCTCCGCTCCACACTTAAAAAATCATAATGTCAAAAACAGAAATAAAAATAATAATTTTGGCATTATGATTTTTTAAGTGTATTACGAAGTTGGCATTTATTGCCAACAGTACAGCACAAATATTATTGTGAAGCTTTACATTAATTATTGTGAATAAGACAACACTGTTGGTTATTATTTTTTGCCAATAACGTTTGCCCACTTGGGTGTGATGTCAAGAACAGCAATTAGCTGTGTAATTATTACTGACTGTTCCTGGGAACACTTTCCAATGAATGGTGTATCTTTTATTAATACATAATGATATACACACTGTGTAATGTAACATTTGACCATTCTAAGACGGTGCAATACTTTTGAAATGCCAATTAGTCCATGGTCTATGTTTAGTAAACATTAAAAAAAGTTAAAAGAGACAAAGTAATGGTGGTTGGCATTGTGAAAAAGGCGAGGGTCACCGAAACCCGTTGACACACTTTGTGTATCTGCATGGAGTATGCCTCATGCTTGAATAAGTGAAATCCAATGCTCTTCTCATCCTGTGATGGTGGGAAGAAGAGTAGCAGATATTGGCATTCTGGCGCGAGCACCATAACAAGCACCCCTGACGATTTGGAAGCCGGCCGGCACACGTGTATGTATACACACACACATAAACTTACCTGTGAGGTCTAGACTGCTTACAAAAGGTTACTGGGTGGAGATACTCAGTTAAGGAGATACTTCTGGGACTCCTCCCTAGACCTAAAGGGAAAAAACGTACACAGAAATTTCTCCAGTTGGGGCTGGTACTGGCCAAACGGAGAATTGCAATCAGGTGGTTGAGCTTGGCGCCCCCTATGGTGAAGAGTTGGGCCAAAGACTTACGGGAATGGGCTACAGCGCAGCTAATCCGTACGAGGCGAGTTAGGAGGGATGAAAAGTTGGAAGATGATGCAAGGTCCTGGTATATCATGATCACAGAAGTTCTCATGAGAGGGGTCCTCACCTCACAAGAGATGGAGGGGACTCAAGCTGACCACGCTAGCTCAGGGGTGGTAGTACCGTCTGGGGGCACCCAAAGTCCGAGAATGTAATAGACACACCACAATTGCGAGAAGTAGTCCGACTTATGGTACATGGTATGGGGGGGAGTTTCCTTCATGCGACCCTGGGGGGAGGGGGGGCTGTTACGAGTTAACTGTTATGATATATTTCCTTGAGACAATGATGTTTATGTCCGGACACAGTAATATGTTACATTAATGCAAGGTTTCAGTTGTGAACACGTCCTATCCTTGAAAGGAATGTGCTGGCATTTTTGGGATAATCACCTTCGATGTGTAATTATTGTCATGATTTTATTGTGATTCTGGACAACCAATACATTTAAAAAAACTTTCTTTAAAAAAAAAAAAACTTACCTGTGAGGTAATGCTACCTGAAAAGACATAAATATAATATTAAATAAAAAATTTTTACAAAACATCACTCACCTAGCTGCCTTGCCCCGACACTTCCAATCCCAGATGGTGCAGCAAGTCCTGCTCCCGGTCCATTATGTCGGCTCAGCAGTACATCAATTGCTGCAGGGTGCGGGAGACCCCAGTCTGGTGGCGCATGCATTGCCACATTCTAACCCACATCAGCAGATGTCCTGCTAGGCCATAGCCCCTTTCGAGCCTGGCGCTTGCAGCCAGCATGAGGGGGAGGTGGCCTTGCACATAAAAAACTAGTGCTACCACATCTGCCTCGCTAAAAATGTGGCAGAGCATCACCCCCTCATGCCGGCGTCTGCCACAGGAGGTGCAGGACTCGGCAGCTCTGCCTGTCTCTGGCATAGCTAGGTGTTGGATGGGATGAGTACAAAAAAGAACACTAACCTGGGACACAAATGTAAAATATAAACACAGGGAGTAGGAAACTAATAAAAAAAGTGAAAATATATTTTTAAAAAGGGTGACAGGTGAAGCTGAATAGGGTGGATTGGGTTGGATGGGGCCCAAGGGAAGCACGAACATGAGGGGATAGCTAGACAGGAGCAGGCCTTAAAAGAAGCTCCTCTTTTATGTTCTCTTCATGTCCACCATGTTCTGAACCTCATTTTTTACAGTAATCTAAAAAGTCCTCAAATGCTTGCTTGTAACTTTTCCTAGTGCATACTGCTATGGAATTATGGACTGTTGAACCAATTCCACAATTTTCAATTGCCTGGAACCCCAATTTCCTCTGGCAATATTGTCTTTTGAAACACAAGGGATATGCAGTTCCTAAAGGTGCAGGGGAAAGGCAGGTCTTTCTAAAAAGTGCCCTCACACACCCCGAAGGATGTCATGCTTCATCATTGGGCCTGCTCCCCGTCGGGCCGGCGCTGCAATGCACGGCGGGCACCCGCGAAGGGGCTCTTTGGCGGAGATCTTTTGGTAATGAAGCCGTAGGGTCAGTGCAGGTGTGTGGGCTAGGTAGTGCGGTGAGTGTGATGATAAAATAGGTCTAGAGCATCCCTAACAAATGTATTTATTCCCAGGGAGCACAAGCCTAGCTAAAAATATTGAGCCCCGACTGGATGTAATGATCCTGTAGGGCTAGTGTGGTGCATAGGGTCGACATGTCTCATGCCAAAGTAGCCCCTAACGGGTCTGGTGGCACTTCATCAGGACCAAAAAGGGATTTTGTAGTACTCTAGCACTACCGCAGTGCTGGTTCATGGATTCTTGTAGTTAACTAGTAACCAGATGCAGTTAAGTGAACCGGGTCCAATTGACCCCGAGGAAGAAGACCCCTTGGTCAGTGGGGTTTTGCTGACGGGGGTTACAGAGCACTTCATTGCTCTGATGGAATGGCGGAGAGGCAACTAGCTTCAATCCTACCCTGGCTCCGGGCCCCGTTCTGCTTCTGTTCATCCTCTCCTGGAGCCAGCTTCCAGAACCCCTGTCACTTGAACGAGATAAAGAATAAGCAATATTACTTTTCGCGCCTGGAACATGCTGTGCTCTGAAAACAATGTTCTGTTGGAAACACTTCAACATGAACTTTCTAATAAATCGAAGCACTCACAAATCTCAAGCCTATTATTCATTTGCAAGGTTTACCACTGTCATGTTGTCCACGTTAAACATCACTTTTCTTTTAGACATCTCTTTTCACCATATTTCACCAGCAATGGATAAAACTCAAGAAAAGCTATGCTCCTTCCCCACTGTAACCACTCATTCGGCCATTTCTCAGCACACTAACAACCTCCTGAAAAAGACCAAAACCATGCCCTCCAGACTCATCTGAAAATATTTGTACTTGCCCAGCATATCTTTATTTTCAAAATGTATTGAAACACCATTGAAATAATCAGAGAAATTGTCTCCACATGTGCATATCTTCTTTTAACGACATTGACATTCTAAACCAGTGGTGTAATAGAAAGGGCAAATCCTAACCTCCTACAAAATGACCTTCCTAAATCCATCGCCCTACTTGCAAAGTTAAGGTAATCTAACCAAGTTTGCACTTTTCTAAGTTCTCCCCATCATTACATCATCCCAATTTTTTTTAAATTTCTCTTACTTTTTGCAATGGCAATCCCGCTATGATGTCACTCGTGTCCAGTTCTATTCCTGAAAAGGCTAATCTTTCACTTGGTTCTTTATTTTTTTCAAGAACCAGTGGGACACTAGGTTAATTTGCAAGTTCTTGAAACAAATTCTATACTTTCAGTCACCTGATTTATCTTAAACAATAAATGAAAAACAAAAAGTCATCTCAGTGATGTGTAAATAAGGCAGACCCTGTCTCCGACATTGCCCATTGCTACAGTGTGCTGAATAGCTGAATGCTTCGAATAGCGACAAGAGATAGCACATTCCATTGAGGAGACTCCATCCAAATAAATCGCTCGCTTTCGCACTGAATTATCAGTAATTAAAAATCTGAAGGATGCACAGACATTATTCTAAAAACAGAATTAATGTCACATTTTGCCAGTTCTGCACTTTGCCCAGCTATCATTACCAACCTGATAGCATCATCTTCTCTAACATATTTCACACATGAATCTTCCTGTGATATAAAACCATTAACAGAGAACACTTCAGGCTATGACAAATGATGTATTCATTGATATTCACCTTAAACTTTCTTGGGGGGAACCACCAATGCGGATGTTATTAAATCTTGTAAAGGCCACTCATAAATAGGTCTCACAATCCTTCTTTCTTTCACATCTTTCTCCAATTTTAAGAACACTATTGGGGATATTCTCAAGAACGTGTGATAATTATCGCAAAATTAGCTTAACGCAACTTTGCACATCGCAGTATATCGCGGGAAAATAACACTGTGTTAACGTTGTATTCTCAACCCGGCTGCACCATGCGATAGTCTCACGATAACGCGCCAAATGACCGTGTTAAAATTAACGCGACGCCGAAAAAATGCAAAGCACGAACGCGAAAAAAGTTGCGATGCCCCAAATCGTGATAAAAAATCAGCGATAACCAGCGACAGGTCTGTAATTCCCACGCGTCATGCGGGAAAATGCACTATAAAAGCAGGGGGAAAAAAAAGACCAAAAAAAATAAACTGCGTAGCACCATGGATGCACCCGGACCAAGTGCAGAGGACAACCTGAACCCCACAAGCCCCACAGACGACCAGCAAGGAACCTCGGGGTCGGGGAAGGGCAAGGAGAAGAGGAAGAGGAAGACGGGGTTCAGTCCGCAGGAAAACCGGATCATCGTCACAGAGGTGATAGAACACTACCAACAACTGTTCGTCACCTCCACTGTGTCATTGGCAATACAAACGGAAATATGGCAGTCGATCGTGAACAACGTGAATGCAGTCGGAGTGTTGAGGAGGTCAATGGAGGTCAAGAGGCGCTAGCATGATGTGAATAGCCAAACCAAGCAGAAACTCGCTGCCAACCGGAAGGCAGCAACGGCGACTGGAGGTGGGAGTCCTGCGCCGCTGGATGAGCTGGAGGAAATGGTGGCCACAGTCATCAGTTTGGAGACAGTGCAAGGAGTTGGGGGTCCGGACACAGCTCGATATGACCTGACCCAACAGCAACAGTGAGTAACGACCAGGGACTGGGGGGACGGGGGAGATGGGCACAATGGCACAGATGCACAATTATGTGTAGCACACTGCACACCCACAATGATTGTGGAACATGTCCCTGATACCCTTGGCAGACTGCAGCACACATAGAAACACCAAGTAGGCCCCCGTCCACTATGTGCACAAAGGGGCCCCCTCCCTATCACCAATCTCACAACCTACCCATGCACATGTGCTGAATCCAGCAAAGCAGCGGCTCTGTGAGCCACACTGACAATGCAAGTGACACTGCATGACCAATAGCATGGCTGCAGTCAAAATACATGACATGGTGCACGACACGACACTGAGGTGGCCCAGTGTGGATCACATCCTCAAAGGAGCAGGTCACACTCTGACACATCCACGTGCACATACAACCCCTGATGTCAACAACACATCTGCAGACAAACAATGCACAAGAGTACAAAAACCGTCCAAGAGCACAAATGACCCAAGTCGCCAACATCTCAGCACCTTAAAAGCACACAAGTCAAAGGTACACCGCCTCAAAGGGATAAGGGGCCGCTAAATCCGAGCTGCAGGGGCGACTCTCCCACAATGCAGCACACACACATAGCAATCACAGCACATCAACATTGACGACAATGTGGTACAAAGTGCAACACTTTCACTACAGAACAGGGGACACAACTGGTGCCGCTTGTGCGTAGAAACTGGCCAATCACATCTGGCATAGCAGGAAACTGTGAGATGATAATGTACGAGTACAACCTCACATCCGTCATGTAGTCGAAATGTCCACTGTCTCCCATCAAATAGCCAGCTCATCCAAAACAGTCACAATGTACATTGTCATGCAGTCTGTATGTAAACATGTACAATGCGTCAACATACATGGAACTCACTGTTAACCTGCATCTCCCCTTTACATTGCAGAGGGACAATCAACACCTCCTGCAGACCAGACATCTCTTCAGTGATGAGGAGGAGGACCCCCTGGCCATCTGCTCCGACACCCTCCAACGGCTCGTGGACAGCCTCCGCACCCCACCTCCAGGAGCAGGGCAGCCCAGCTGCATCGAGGTGACCCCACCCCCTGCACAGCCCACACAGCAGGAAGCACCCACCACCACGGCTAGCTCCCAGCACCTCACAGAAAGACACATGGCATCCCAACGCCGTGTGTTAGACTGCCAGAGGGGGCTGGCTGAACAGGTGCGGGTGGGTTTCGACCTCATGGCAGCCAAACTTGATGCCATTCGTGGGTGTATGAGTCCCATCAGGGACGACTTACAGTCCCTAACGGACACCCACAGTCCGTTCCATGCTCTACAACAATCCTTGGCTGACCTCGCTGGAGCCATTACTCGGATACAAGAACTGTCTAGTCAGACAGGCTCCAGCGATGACAGCACAGAGTTGGCACAGATGCGGAGGACAATGGAGAACATGGAGCGGATGCAGGCTGGAAGGATGGCTGCCACGGCTGTGCACCAGCGAGATGTAGCTGGGATCTTCCATGCCCTGCAGAACCTCATCTTGCCATTGCTGCCACAGAGCCTGTCCCAGATGACTGCTGCAGGAACTTCGACACACACATCTCCGCCCCCTGATGTGTCAGTGGCACACAGTGATGCAGCCATACGACCTCCGCCCCCTGATGTGTCAGTGGCACACAGTGATGCAGCCATACCACCTCCGCCACCTGATGTGTCAGTGGCACACAGTGATGCAGCCATACCACCTCCGCCACCTGATGTGTCAGTGGCACACAGTGATGCAGCCATAACACCACCACACACACCTGACACAGAAGACATATCAGAGGACTAATATGTGGATGGCAATGACTGTGTGAGAAAGGAGGTTGTAGCATTCATCCCCGCCATATGGCCTGTTCCTGCTTGGTTCAGCCCTCTGCATCATGCCCGGGAACAACACCTTCCACTGTCCCCCGAAACACTCTGCGACATTCACCTGGACCCCGACATGGACTGCCATATATGTTCTGGTTACCAATGACACAGCAATCAGGCTGCGGACTGAACTCTTCCTCTTCCGATTAAATTGTCATTCCCCAAAGGACTCTGGTTGTCCCTCCACTGGGCAACCATGTAATGTGGGGTTTGCATGGCCATGTACTGCTCCAGCTCCGACACTCCACAGAATGTGAATAAAACATTCCAAATCACACAGATGTGTCATGTCTATGTTCAATCAAGTATAAAAGTATGGATGAATGTAGGGACATTGATTGCACAAAAAGGTACACCCTGGGAAATGACATCAATGCGCATGTTTGACCCTGACCCACATGGCCAATTAGATGACTGTGAAGGTGTGAACTAGCTGTGGCCTCATTGCTCATGAACAACAATCTCGCAACCCCCCAACGTAGCCCCAAGTCCATGTATTAAATGGGGCTGTGTGTAAAAATGTCTAATTCGGTAGCAGGCCTAAAGTAGTGTCCCCCATCACATGTGACAACAGAACATCTCTGCATACCTACTCACACACAACTGTGTGGACACAGCCTGTTTTGATGGATCACATTGATCCACATGGCAAGAAGTTGGACACCATACTCACATTGCTGAAGACACGTAAGAGCACAGGTCTACCAGCAACTATCCCAACCACAATGTCTGGCTCACAGAGGTGGAGCTGGCAATAGGGACTCACCCCTAAGTGAAATGCGTCAGTCAGTTCCTCCCTGTGTACGGACAATGCTCATTGAGGCACACGATTTGTCATTCTAATCAACACTCATCACAGTTGAACACTAGTGAAGTGGCGTAGACTTTATTAGCATGTGCGTGTCAGTACGGGCAAGACAAGGGCCACAACATGCAGACCAATGCTTCAGACACTAACAGGCAGCATGGGAACATGTAGAGGTGCAAGAAATGGGGAGGCAAAAATGAACACCAATCATTACGGATGGCAACGGTCTCAGCCCACCTTGCCTTGCTGGACGAGTCATGTGATGTTTGGCGTATGCTCATTGCCCCGTGTCAGGGGACACGACTCACAGCCCATGGGATCTGCATAGTGCTGTACCACCGGACTGCGCAGACTGTCTGCTCTGCTGACAGTGAGCAGGTGAAAGGGTCCAACAAGGTCACATGTAGTACTACATTGCCATGTGTGTACTCTCCCTCCAGCAGTATGTCAGATTTAGGAACCTTGCCAAGCGACGCTGTGCAGCTCCGCCCATGGGACTCTCACCTTGCACAGGTGTGTGTCAACACGCGTAGGTGCACGCACATGCATTCTGAGTCCAGGCGAATGCAGCCATGTCCACTGTTGTGGTGGGATATGTGACCATTTCTCCAAGATGCAACAAGGTTTTGGGACCTGTGCTCTGGGTTACAAGCAGTTGTGGCTGCAGGAACGTAGTTACTCATCCATGAATGCGAGCGCAGCTTCCTGGGCAATCAGTTCCAAGAGTACGTCGTTGTCGACTTCAACGAGGGCGAGCCAATCCATTAACTGGTCCGGACAGATGTGCTCCGTCCACGCCGTTTCACCAATCCGCTACACAGCCCAATAGGGGAGCGCTTCGATGTGGTCACTGCACACGAGGACTTGTGCAATCTCCCATGCCCAACTGCCAGCACATACGCCAAATATCAAGGCATCCCATGACCGGGTATCACGGTTACACTCCTGGTCGTGGGCCAATAGGGGGCGCACGGTACATTTCCATGTGACAGGGGTTGTGCATGTGCCTGGGATGTTCTGCCATTGCGTTGGTGGCTCTCGTAGAACCGGCACTCTTCTGACCTGCGGCAGTTATGTGGATGATAAGCCACAGCTCGGAGCAATGAGTCGTATGTGTGTGCAACGTTTGGACGTATGGGTTGTTGTGTACGTAAGTGTCAAGGGCATTCCATGCAAGAGTACCTCGAGCAAGGACTTCTGTGTGTGGGGTGTGGATACGTTGGCCTTTCATTAGCGCTGTGCTTAGTGTGGGAGTCGTCGTCATCATCTGCTATGGTATCTCTCTCAGCGGGTGCCTGCCGCATGCAAGACCAAGGTCGGAGGTGCAGATGTCCTTCCGCCTTATGTATTGAGACAAAGGAGCTTTCATCCCTAATGTTAGTCTGACTACTGCTTGCATTCTGGAAATGTGATGTGGCTTTCACGCTGCATTTGGGGCTAGGCCTTAGGCTTATGGTGCACCAATAGCGATACACACACAACAGTTGGCATGTATGTGCCAAGAGCCTTCCTTTCACTGTCTCTCTCTCCCTCTCTTTCTCTCTCTCTCTCTTTCTTTCTCTTTCTCTCTCTCTCCCTCTCTTCCTTTCACTGTCTCTCTCTCTCTCTCTCCCTCTCTTTCTCTCTTTCTCTCTCCCTCTCCCTCTCTTTCTCTCCCTTTCTCTCTCTCTCGCCTCTCTTCCTTTCACTGTCTCTCTCTCTCCCTCTCTTTCTCTCTCTCACTCTCTTTCACTCTCTCTCTCTCTCCCTTTCTTTCTCGCTCTCTCTGTCCTTTGATGAGCGCATGACACACCTTCTTATCTTGAATTTTGTCTTGCAGGCTGTGATTTACAGATTGTCCAGGGATGACCCGCCATGACTCTTCCAAATAGTTGTTTTGAGTTAAATTTGAATAAAATGATTTGTTTGGAAATTCAGAGATGAATGAATGATTCTCCTTATTCGGACCACACATGAATGTTAATTGTTGTAATTGTGCGACATCAGGCGAATTGTTTTGTTCATGATTTCGTAAAGTTGGTGTAAAATATCTTTGTGGGGGGGTGGGGGTGCCCGGGGTAGGGCCCCGGGGGGGAGGGGTGGGGACCTGGGGGTGGTGGCGGTGGGTGTTGTGGCCCTCTTGGGTGTCCGAGCTGCATGATCAGTAGCTCCATGGCATCTGTTGTTCTTCTGGTGTGGCTGTGGGCTGGGCTCCCATTTCTGGTGCAGGTTATCGTCCGACTTAATACCAGGAAAGAGCAGGTGTTAATTCCCTGCTGCTAACGCGCCTTATCGCATGTTTTGTGATCTTATCGCCGATCTGGCTGGTCGTTGAGAATGTTGCGAAGTGGTGTTGTCGCGGCTTTTCGCACGGACACGCCTACTCTGCATCTCATTAGCGTTAGTTGCCGGTGTCATCCGTGGCAATGTTTTTTGCGGCTGCTATCGCAGGAAAACTGGCGATATCGGCTGTTAGCACCAGCTTGTGAATAGGGCGATAAATCTATCGCCACTTTGGCTGCGATAAAGTGCCGCTAACTCAGCGGTAAGTCCTTGAGAATATGCCCCTATCTGTTTTAGCTGTTTGGCTTGTTTCAAATTATCTTCCGATATTTCCTCCCTCGGTCCCAGATAACCCAAACAAAATCCTTCTGAAAAAAACCCATATCAGGTTTTTAGCAGCTTCTCTGTTTGGATATGTCAGCAGCCATCTCTTCAATATTTCACTATTAACTGGGATAGGAACTCTCTGGTAAAGGCTATACCTTGAAACCTTTCCCCCCTCCACTTTGATGCCAATAGCGCCATTGCAAAACACTGTGAGAGGGATTCCCCCAACCACATTTTGAACATTCGTGTTTGTACCTACACATGTAACATGAGCAAAGTTGTCTGTTATACCCCAATAAGTTCCTGAAGTCCCAACTGGAACCCTCTCTGGAATTGTCCCGCCCCTTGCATGGCAGGGTGTCCAAGAAAAGGCAGATAAAAAATAGATACGTCGCAAGCTGTATTTTTAACCAGTGTTGTTTTAGTATTTGCCATACATTGTACCCATAATTCTGAATTCACCTCCTTCCATGGCTTTTCTGTGTTAATACTAAGACATACTGTAAATTCCTTATCTTATGGAAACATGTGAACTGTCCAAAATCAAACTGTTGTTTTTTTATGACGTGCATATATTTAAATAAAGCTACCTGCTTGTCCTCATTATTCTCACAGTACACACTGACAGATATTAAAAATGCTGATGTTCAATTGTCACTGTTTACTGGAACTCTTAGACACCTAGCCAATTCCAATTAATACTCTATCAACCGTTCCTTAGATTGTATTTTTCTATTAAGTAATGTATAGACATCAATTAATTCACCTCTCTAAATTTTTTCTCTAGTCTTTTCTGCTCCATTTGAACCCAATGGCATTGTTATTCGCATATATGGCAATTTCTTTTTATTATCAATATTTTCACTCCCATTTTTAGTATTATCTTTATCATCGTTCTGTTTATTATCACCTTCGACAATTTGAACCTATTTATCATGTACCATTTTCTTTCAATTTTTTTACTTTCTACTGATTTTCTTTTACTTGACCCTTTTTCCCCTTTTCCTCCTTGACATCCATCTTTGGATTCATCAGTCAACTCGTCCCCAATACCAATAGATTTAAATTCTTTAAAATCTTCATTTTGTGAACCCAAATCCTACACTGATCACCACTTTTTCTTACCTTGTACTTCTCTGCATGCCAAATGACCCCCTTTTCTAACTTCCTATTCATGATGTTTTTTGACGAATCCGCTCCTAACTTTTGCAAAACACCATTACTTCTCTCTTCCCTTACTATTTATCTAGCCATGCCAATTTCTTCCACCTGCGAAACATTCTTCTCACTCAATACGCTCTTATTGTCATTTAATATTTATCATTTACCTTTCTTTTTTTGTCTGCAATAAATTTACAGATCATGCAAACCTCCTGTCCTGTATTTTTTTGTTTCTGCATCTCTCTTTTTTGTAAATATCACTAGTGCTGTTAAAACCATAGCCTGATCAAGATCACCTTTACCAAACTGCCCTGGAACAACAATATCTTTAATAACTTTATTGCATTCTTCACAGTCAAAACTGGCTGCCCAGCACTTCCTTTCACGGCCTCCAGGTTACTGACACTTTCCAAGGGCATGCTTCAATGTCAGTCAGCGCCCGCCTTGTTTTTGTGGAAAAACTTCCACCCCATTTCTGCTCTGTTACACTCGCTTTCTCTGAAACAAAGCCAGCCTTAACCCTCCCCAGTAAGGAAACCCCTCCTTTACTTTCCTCACTAGAGGGCATATTTACAAGGCCCCTGTGCCACAGGAGCATCACTTTTTTTGACGCTCCAGTGGCGCACAATGCTGAGCCATATTTACAAGGCCACACAAAGCCACCCTGGCCTTGTAAATATGGCCCCCTTTTACACATTACTATGCGTGAAAGGGGCATTCCATGGGTGTTGCTGTGGGTGTGCCCACACAACACCCATGGATTCTGATGCATTCCCAGATTTACAAGGTTTCGTAAACCTGGGAATCAGATTCTAACACCTCCCCAGGGTAGCATTAAAGTAGCGCAACAAGGAGAAATACCTGTAGTTCTCCTTGTTTTTTGCTTTTCCTATGCGTGCTGCATTCTACAGCACACATAGATGGAGGAAAACACCATCAATTAGTGTTTTTGTGGAGTAAGGTGTCCCTTCCTCCACAAAAACAATCATCCCTGCAATGCAGGCACACCCTTGCACCATGGTGCAAGGGTGCCTGCGTTGGCGCTAGGCAGCCAATTGTGCAGCACCACAGAAGAAAGCACAGGGATGGATCGTATTGCTGTAAATACGACACATCCCTGGCACTTTCCTAATGACGCAGTTCGCCGCAACACGATGGCTTGCAGCGCTGCACTGCATCATTTTCAAGTAAATATGCCCCTAGAAGTTGTTCTCTGTCGAGACTTGGCACACCAACAGCGCAATGGCTCTCTGCGGTAGTTTGTGATTTTCTACGTTTGTGTGGCATTTTTCCGAACAAACTGTGCCTCATTTACAATGAATTGGCATAGGGCAGCACCACAAGCCTTTTTGCTGTGCTGCCCTACACCAATTCAAAAGGGCAGGAATGCACCATATTTACAAGATACGGTGCATTTCTGTCCTTTCAGCCAGTGCACACTTTGGTGCCTAGTGCCAGTGAAGGCACCCTTGCACCATGGTGCAAGGGTGTCTGCGTTGTTGGCAGGATCGTTTTTGTGCAGTTAGGGACACCTTCCTGCACAAAAACAATCCATAGAGGCTTTTTTTTTCCCTTGCACACATAGAGAGAAAAAACCCAGGAGAAATAAAGATATTCTCCTTGGTATGCAGTTCTTGTAAATCTGGGAATGTGTCAAAACTCATGGGTGTTGCATGGGAAAACCCACTGCAACCCCCATGGAATGCCCCCCTGATGCAGTTAAAGGCAATGCAGCAACTTGCGCTGTGTTGCCTTATACCATATCTACGAGGCCATGAAAAGCCACGCAAAGTGGCTTTGCGTGGCCTCGTAGATATGGATCTTCAGTCTGCACTGCCAGAGCATCATAAAAAGTGACGCACCGGTGGTGCAAGGGGCTTGTAAATAAGCCCCGATGTGTGCAACGTGGGAACCAGCCTAAACCATGCAGTCAAAACCACACGTGGCTGAACAACGCAGGCGTAACCACGGATGTCTAATCCACGCATATGCCTTTACCACGCATATGCGTGGTTTAGACGTCCGTGGTAGTTAGCGTTCTAGTCTGCAGGTGGAGGAGATCCGGGGGGAGGGTCGGAAGTGAGCTCCTGCCTGGATGAGGAACTTGGTGAGTACGATTTTATTTAACTTTGGGACAGGGGATATTTTTACGGCTTAGGGTAGGTGGTCGCGGCTTGGTGGTGATTTTAGGGCTTAGGGCAGGGGGGCCTGGGGTGTTTTTCGTTATAGTTTGAAGGTTTTAGGGTTCAGGGCAGAGAGGGGGGTCAGGCTCGAGTTCTGGGGTTAAGGACTAGGGGCTTAGGGTCGGGGGGTCGCGGTTGGGGGTGGTTGTAGGGCTCAGAGCGGGGGCAGGGGTGTTTTTTAGTTATAGGGAGAAGATTTTAGGGCTCAGGGCAGAGGGGGGTCAGGGTTAAGTTCTGGGGTGAAGGATTTAGGGCTTAGGGGCAGGTCGTGTTGAATTCAGATATGGGGGCTGGATTTTAGGGCTCAGGGCGCGGAGGGGCAGGGGTGTTTTAAGGGCTGGGGTGGCCTTCATATTTAGGGCTGGGGGCCGCTTTTAGGATTTAGGGCAGGGGGGGCTGGGTGTTTTTAGGGCTGGGGTCGTTAGTCAGGACAGGTGGCTTGGTTTTAGGGCAAAGATTGGGGCTAGGGCAGAATCTTAACCACGCATATGCCTTTACCAAATATGTCATTACAACTAAATTCGTTGTAATGGCATGCGTGGTAAAAAACATATGTGGTTAAGACGCGGTCATTGTTAAAACTGTGTTGTTCAGCCACACGTGGTTGGGGATAGCGTGGTTGGAACATACAACTGTGCAACGCATTATGCACATCCTAATGTTCCCTGTTCCTTGTGGCCTGATACAAATGCACAAAGCTGCGGGGGAGGGGGTAGGGGGGAACCAACTTTGCCTTCACTCTCCCTGAGCACACTGTAAAATAAATAAGAAAATAATTGAACAGGATTCCACAGAACATGCACTACAACTAGTTCATGGAGTTCTCATTTATAATACCTTGGTTTCAGACACCTAAAGGCCATGTTTCAATGGCGTTTGGTTTTCCCTTTCAGTCTTATGTTATTGTTTAGTTTAAATTCCGATTAGCCCCGGCGTTAAAATGCCACCTTTGGGTTTGGGGGAAATTGTGTTCCTAACATACCAGTGCATCTGTCTTATAGTTACAATACAACATGGCTCATAAAGAAAAATACATATTTCTTCCAACTTGAATCACACTCAATTCTCACACACAATGTTATGACAGTTTTCTGTGAGAAGTGTCAAAAAAACTTGGTCATGCTTTTAGGTGGTCAAAAAGTTGTGTTATTATGGAAGTGGCTATATCTTTATCTCCTTCCCTTGATAGCAAACTGAATATTAACTCTAAACTCCATACCACTTGACTGTAATCTTCTCTTCTTTGACCCCTAAACAAATTAACAACCAACCGTAACCCCTAAAAGCCCTCCCAGAGCCCTTTCCCTCCCTATCCTATGCCTGTCTACATTTGTTTCCTCTTGTTTTTTAATTATTCTATGTTAATATTTTACTAAAAGCATAAACAGCAACATGCATTGTCAAGATAAACTAATAATTTTAGCACTACTAACATACTTGAAAATACAAAATTCTGCGTATTAATACAGAACATCCCACACATCACATACCCATGAATATCAGGCGAAACTTATAACAAAGCAAGGTGTAGTGTCCCCCCATCTTCAGGTGGCATAGGCCAAGTGGCTAAGATACGTGCCCAGGGCTGCAGGTCTGAGATTGTACATATTGTTAAAGAGGATCCGTATATTTCTAGATCTCAACCTGGCAGAGAAAAACGTTGTATACTTATTGCATGTGTCATTGCAAAAGATAAGGTCCTTTTTTATTCAATTTTAATTGTAAAACTGGGCACTTATCACTTAGGCTGTGTGAACAGTTGACAATGATCCCCTTCAAAAATATATATATAATTCATGTTAGACAAACAGTAGAATAAACATAGGGTAATGTTCGATCAAGAGATCCAGTCAAATTTCCATTAACGTAGACATAAATGTACAACATAAATCAGACGTGTTTACAGGAAAAAATAGAACAAAAATTACAATCCCAACTCCCCCCATCCTCTCTGATCAAGCACCATATGAAGACACCTGAAGTGGTCTGGCATCCGGGGAATCCTAGCATCCAGCCATGTTTGTGGATCCCCATCAGACATGGCTTGAACAGGAAAAGAACTAGAATTTTCCCAGTTTATTTTTAATCCCGATTCTTTCCCGAAGTCAGATAGGAGCAGCAAAGCACTGGGCAAACTCGTGTTTGGGTTGCGAAGATATAAAAGCGCATCATCCGCGTACAGAGAAATAATGTGCGGCACGTTGCCTACATGTAATGTCCTAGTCAACTGCACTGTCTCTGAATGTAGATGCTAATGGTTCTATTGTCAGTGTGAAAATCAACGTTGAAAGCGGGCATCCCTGGTGTGTACCTCTGTGAACATCCCAGGCCTCTGAAAATACTAGACCAGTTTTAACCCTGACAACAACAGACTTCTCATACAGCAATTTCACCCATTTCAGTAAGCCATCTCCCAGTTTAATCAGCCGTAGCACCGAAAACATAAAAGTCCACACCAATGTATCATACACCTTTTCTATGTCCAGGGGTTCTCCTCGTTGGTACTAACATTGAGTAGGGCAGTGACAAACCTAATTTACATGTCACCTGACTCCAGGCCCCAACAACGCACCACTGTCAATCGCTGGTCATGAAGTGCGAGGCCGGATGCAGGAGACCTTGACTCCAAAGTACGGGCAATCTCTTCCCGAAGACACCATGCCGACGGAGAGCCCTCCTGTCAGTGGATGCCAAAGGAAAGAAACCACTTCTGGTAGAGGAAAAGCGAATTGGCACCAAAACCTCCAAAGAGACGAATCTCCAGAAGGACAGGACTTAGCAGCGAGGATCAAAAACACTCCTGAAACAAAGCAGGAAAAGGAACTAGTTAGAAAATTGAAACTTAACTAGCAGCATGCCTGAATCCAAGAAACAATTGCGACGCACCATTCCTCCAATCTGTCACCCTTAAAACCCCTTACAAGACTTGGAAGGAAAGTAAATGGCTCAGGAAGTTATTGCTGCCATGATGGATTGGGAATACAAGGTAAGACAACACTGGCGGACTGTCATCTTGGATAGGCAAATGTTAGGGGTTCCCAAGATGGCACCCGCTACCTCAAAATGCCAAGGATACCTACAGGAGAAGGCAAGATATGTGCTGGACCCCGCTACTGAGGCTACCAGCCCACAAACATCTCGGGCAAGCCTTCCAACCCCGGTAAGTGCCTTGTCGAGCTCCGCATCCCGCGCTCCAAGCAAATACAGATATCGGAAAGCAGCACATGCGGGTCGCGAAGCTTCCGACAAAAACACCTTGTCCTTGCCCTCTAAATGCCTAGCTGGAAGCAGAGCAGTAGTCTTAAGGGTGCATCCTGCTGATGCCTCCATTTTGGCTGGAGAAGAGGAAGTCCACTGGGTGCATGGAACTGGATGAAGTTTGGACCTGCTAGATGGTTTATAAGGTCATCATCAAGACAACAACATGGACACCTAAGAACAGAGAGTGAATTAATATAATAAATATAAGAGAAAATCAAAATGAATGGCGAGGTTAGTCAAAAGTAAGGAGTCAAACAGTGGCGTCGTGAACCCTCCGCTTTCACAGCTTAAGCGGGGTGGTGTTGACAATTATAATTATTTAAGACCCTGTCCTGGCTTCAGCTTTGCAGACAAAAGCTATTAAAAAATCAAAAGTAAAGGAAAACGATAAACAACACAGTGATCAGGAGTGAACCACAGCAAAGAGAATAGGAGAGGGAATGAAAGAGAGAGTGGGAGAGAGGTTCGGGAGGAAGAGCAAAGTGAAGGACATATAAAAATATGGAATGAACTGTGGATGAAAGGATGAATGCAAGGATAAAAGGGCTGATGGATGGAAGGGAAAACAAGATTTACATGGGTGGGTGAAAGAAAGTGTAATGATGAAAGGCTGGATGAACGTGTGGATGGATGAATAGATGGCTGGATGGAAGGGTGAAAGCATGAATTGGTGGATTGATAAAAGGAGGGTGAATTGGTGGATGGATGAAAACTAATGGATCGATGAATTGGTAAAAGTATGGAGGAATGGTTGGGAGTGTGAATTGGAGGATGGATGCAAGACTGTAATGATGAGCGGGTGGATGGATGGATGTATGGGTGGAAACATGAAAAGATGGGTGGATGGATGCATGACCGGCTTAAAGGATGGTGAAATAAATGGACTGAAAGCTGGAATAAGAATCCTCATCTAGAGTGGCTAGATTTTACTTGCTTTGCTCACCTGATGGTGTTCACGGGATAGATCAAAGTGGGGGTATTTTAATTTTCTGGCCACTCCCTTGAAGTAAAACGTCACTTATGGACGTAATGGCGAAACAGTTCGGTAAGTAATGGAATGCCTGGGTTAAAGTGTCCTAAATTGTCTACAAGGTCGGAATTGCCTTAGAATAGCAATTTCCAAACAGCGATTTTTTCCGAATCACTATATGTTAATCACTATTCTAAATGTATGAAAGTTTTCTTTTAAATTAGCAATTCCTAGTGGGTCGAAAATCGACCTACCTAATGCATATTAAGGTAGTTTGCATCTTGCGACCTGCTAGGAATCGCCAGCATTACATGGATAGTGGCCTGCTTGGGCCAGCAGACCACCATTGCTGTGATTGCTTTTTAATAAAGCTATTTTTTTTTAAATGCTGCCCGTTTCCCTTAAAGGAAACAGAAATGAGTTTAAACAAAGGTTTTTTGGGGTTTTTTTTTGTTTAAGATGATGCAGTTGTTCCATGAACCACTGGCTCCTCTTTAATAAACCTTTCTTTTTTTACATTCACAAAGGGGAAGTAGTCCCAAGGGGACCCCATGCCATTTGCAAATGGGTTACCATCACATGCTCGTAGTCAATAAAGTATAAATGTTTTGCGACTGAAATGTGGTCGCAAAATCATTAATAAATACCATTTTGAACCGTTATTTGAAATAGACCCCCCTTCCAAATACCAACTAGTTTTTGGGTCGCCAGCCCAAATTGCAATTTGGTGATGTGTTACTGATTCACAGTCTGGGTTTCATGCGTACCAAAATGCTTTTTTGCGGTTGCAAACGGGCCGATTCACAGAATTGGCCCATTTGCAAATGAAAAAAAGCTTAATACATCTGGCACCAAGCTTTTTGAATAAACACAGATTTTAAATAAGTACATGCCCAATAGAGCTATCTGCATCACTTATCTTCCATGCCAACACTCCTGATTTAAGCAGGAAACTTTCAATTTTATAAGCCAAAAAATGTGTTATTTTAGCTTTCTCCATCTTAACCCTTCCTCTACTCCAATGAAAGTTAATGGGCACATTAAATTTGCCCATTTCCTCTAAATTCCCCTTTTACTTGTTTCCAAATGTTAGCATGAGTACTTATATCTCACAAATGAAGGCTGTATTAAGGCTAACACCCTTAGCTCAACCCCCATCCTACTCACAGCTTAAATAGATTGCAGCAATTTCAGTTGTTACCTATGGAGCAACCACCAACACTATTAAAACCTCCTAATTGTATTATGCATGTGTTGTGTAGAATGGATACTGAGGTGATTTGGGAGCATGCATACAAAGTCATTAGTGACCATCGGAAAAATGTACTCAGGGAACCTGCAATTCTTGCAGGCGTAACATGTGGTGATTGCGAGGGTGTGGGTCTGGTGGGGCGGGGTCACTGCCAGTTAGCCTGTCATCTGCTACAATATAAATGTTGTTATTGGAACCCAGTTCTGCAGGCTCCAAGGTCAAAATAAGCTAATTTATTTGGCAATAATTAAAATTGTTGTTTCTTGGAGTGGATGGTACCTGTTTCCCAGCTCCACTCTCCAACCACAGAAAAAAAATGGGACTTGTAAATTTCAGCAAAATGAAAATGTAAGATGCAAATACTTAAACAGGTGTTATATAGTTCGGAAAGTCAGAACTTTTTTGCTAAAAAAGTACTAATGGGAACAATGAGCACATATATTGATGACTCAAATAGCATTTCTTGCTTCCTAAAAAGATTTTAAAACAATAGGGATGTTATATATTTTTGTTCTGCTCTCCCACAACTCATTTCTCACATAAAGGTGCTTCAAACCATTACCACTTTTCCTACTCACCTCTTCAATCACGGCAATAATATTTTGTAATTTTATATTTGTGAACTTCTAAGTACTTGATGAAAAATAAGGAAGTGAAAAGGTCTCCTATCAGGACAGGAAGGTAATAATGAAGTAACAATTTAAAATCGGAAATGTAGCTCTACAGAAATTTGTTGCCTAGCTGCCCGCAATGTATTAACACATGTTAATCATTTCTTTTGTTTTCTCTTGCCTCGTGGGTGTGGGATTATTCAGAAATGAGTTATTGAAGGTCCAGGGAGATGAATTGGCATTTCAGGTACGGCTGATCATAGATAAAACTTGTATACACGACTACCAACTCTGAGTGCATAGACCTATGATAGATAGATAGACAGACAGGCAGGCAGGTAGACAGACAGATAGATGCACCCTTTGGTAAATACCTTGCAGCAGGATGAAGAATACAATGCAAGAACATTGCAACAACCTCAGGACTTTGCATCGATCTCCTTTACTGATGTTGGTTATAGCACACAAATGTCCCTGTGCTGAAATCAGGGCCTCAATGCACAGTTAAAATGTCAATTTCGCTGTTAAAAAGAGAAGCCCTTTTTGAAGCTGACCGCGAACATGGCAAAACTGGGTTTGGTGGGAGCAGACCTTTTCAGACACAAGATGGCCATTTGCAGTTTGACACTGATAAAAGCCCCTAGGAATACAGCAGGAGAGTGGGTAGATGGTAACACCCGTGATAATAACTTCTGGTACAAGAGCTGGCACTAGTGCATTGCTGCGGAGAAGTCAATTTAAGAATGTAAAGGTTCCCTATAAAGTGGGAAAAGATCTGAGAACCATGGAAAGACTGTGGATCTGATAACATTCTAGAGGTGCAATTTAGGCCCCTGTAGGCTCTGTGGTGTGAGGTGGCCCTTACCACCTTAAATGGCTCCCACTCAGCTAAAGGACTTGTAAATCTATGAGGCAGCAAAACTAACATTACAGAGCCCACACCAACCGTTTTGTGTTACTGTGCCAGGTGTCTGTCAGCGCTTAGGGATCTACCTAGCATTAGTTCAGCACATGCTATGGCACAGAGACCCAGAGATGTCACAGGCACACTGTGCCCCATATCTTTTATTAGCCATGCAGTGAACAGGTGCAGTGCTTAGCAGTCCTTATTTTGTATAAAAATGAATTCAAGGATCCAACTTCTTTTAGGAGCCTGCTACCGATGCTGAGCATGCCCAGATTGCCGAACTTTCTTGATTCCACGTCATGTATCTTTCTTCCACCCCTTTCTTTCTGTCTCTTTATCTCACACTTGCAGATTCTTTTTCATCCTTGTTTTCTCCATTTGTCACCGCTGTCCTATCATTTCTTTCTTTCGTTGCTGCCTTTCTCTCGCTTGTTCTGGTTCAAAGTCTTGTAATGAAAAACAAGGCCTAGTTCCAAAAAATGAATCTCAGCGCAATCACTACAAATTAACCATTAAGTGCCAATTTAATAGTTGTATTAGGGCCCATGGCACCACTGCAGGCCTACAATACAAATATCAAGGACCCCCTGCAGTAACTCTAGAACTCCTAGGGCAGGGCAATATTATAATTGTATGCAAAAACCCTAGGGTGTTTGCATACAATTACCACTGCAGGCCTACTACAGGCCACACCTATAATCCAGTACTTTTATCAGTCCACGGAATCCAACCACTTTGCCCACCATCAACACACGCGTGTGGTCACTATCCAGGGCTTTAAGTGGGCCGGGTCTCACCGGAGCTGAGCACCGGCAGTTTTTTAAAGGGGGCCTCCAAACGGGTCTCTATTGTGCTCTGTTTTGTGCCCTGGCACAGGCGGTCCGTTTTTTTCCGGACTGCAGTGACAGCAGGCACATCGATGTGCGCGTGCTCACACTGCTCACTTCTCAATAGTGGAGAAGCTACGACATGCCAGGTGAGTGTTGTAGGGGAAGGGAAATCCTTTAAAAAAGGTCATTTTCTCTCGTGATTTCCCTTCTCTTTTTGAAACTCAGGAGCAGCAACATTGTGGTGGTGTCACCAGGGCTTTAAGTGGAAGCTTTTCCAATATTATACTCAAGCCATAGTTGCTGCTTATTTATCTTATGCAACTAACAACCATTGATAGAGCCAATAGTCCTGACTTGTTGTAGGTATGATGTTACTTGTTGTATCATGTATCTGGAAGTAATGACAGAAACAGCAAAATAGAAGTCGGGCGGCACACTAAGCCACGCCCTTAATTACATTGGCCACAACCCTTTGGGAGACCCGCCAGTTTTTCATCCCACTTAAAGCCCTGTCACTAGCTGAAGAGATCTGCTGCTCACTGCTGGCCACCAGAGGACTCTCACATAGTCCACACCTAGAGGTCCCGGCTGGCCACATATTACCACCGCTACTTGACCTGATCTAATCCCTTTCACAGAGAGGATGACCGAAATACAGTATATTCTGGCAGATTTCTGACCTCTCCCACCCATGCCTGGTCGCATCCATCAGACCTCATAATGTGGCAACCATCAGGTGGTCTGTAACATACGAGAACACCATAAAGGGGCCTGAAGAGCCCAACAAGGCTGCCAGCCTACTACTCTCTCACGCCTCACCATCAATCACCCCGCTAAGCGCTGCATCCCATAACACGCTAACAGCATCTGTGATCAGTGACATGGAAAGTCTTCCCACATAGGATAAGGCCAACGCCCTCCACGGTATGGGGTGCTACCCATGCAAGAGCTTCAGCACCTCACATAGGGGAAGTAAGCACTATGTGATTTCACAACACAATTGTGACGCCACAACCCGGGCAATCGATGATCGCTTCACTCTGGAGAGGATTGCAAGGGTTAAAGGTTCGAAGAGCCGCTCAGGCTCCCCATCCCACCCAGGCTTGTGATTACAACTTGATGCGGAGAAGAAAGAACCCTCCAATAAACTTCGCAGCTCTGCAGAAAAATTAAGAAGTCGATGCAAGTATCACGTAACGGCAGAAATAATTCATTTCAAGTGCCTGCAGACACATTAGGAATTCCACGCATGAGCTTCGGAGGCAGGCCTGTCACGTGAGGAATGACGTCACCACGCACAGACTGCCCTGGGCTACAGACCAGAGCCAGCTATAATTAGAGCAGTTGGAGCACCCGGGGATGAAATGTGCCAGTGACGGTCCGGACTGCTGCTGTGCGGCCAAAATAGCATCACAGCTAAAAGCGGAAGAGAGGAATCCCTGACTGGCATTGGAATGAGAAGTCTGGCGGCCAGCCTATCGGCTGCCTGCCCTCCGCATCCCTCCCCGCCTCCGCATTTCACGCCCCCGTCTGCGGGCTTTCCTTGTCCAGCAGGCACATCTTTGCTTCATTCACTACGTTTCACAACCACAGAGGCACGCAGGGGTGTGTGCGGATAAAGCCAAACGAAGATTAACACATGCGAAGTCAATGCAAGTGCACAAAGACAGCAGATCCGCACGTGCTCTCTCTCTCCTTGCTTTTTGTATGGTGCTTCACACCATACTAAGGGAAGTAGCACAGGCCCCTGCAACTTCTGCGGCTCAAGGGGCCCCAAACCTTCCGGGAGGAGCGACGTCCTTCGAGAGAGAGGCCCATCAGCTCAAGGCCAAAGAATATCTGTGAGACATGGAAGAATCAGCCACGCCCCCCCCCCAGAACACCCCCCCTCCCACATTTGGCTGATAGGCCCCATAATTTTGTGTTACGCCACTGGCCACACTTCCGCTTTTTTCTAGTACCTGACTAGACAGTACAGGTGTTAGTATTAGCCAGTGTAAGGGTTCTCAATATACCAACTGTTTAAGGACAGAAGGCCAACTTGGCATGAACAGGCCTCGACCTTGCAGAGCACAGCAGATGTCAAAGGCAGGCCCCCAACGCCCATTGGGCTGACAGGGCTTTAGCCACGCCCCTGGTCTTAGCAGTAACCTCAGCTGTGTAGTACGCAGGGAGTTCTTGAGCTGTCCTGGGCTGGGCAAGGGCTCACATCTCATACTCAGGCTCATCAAAAGTAGTTTGCAGGTCTTCAAAAGACCATTTATCAGTTCACAAGTCTTTGTGTTTTCACTACTTCATACGCCCCCTTCTGTCACCACTCTTGTTAAGGACTGTTGCTGCCACAGTGCAGTGGCGGCTCCTCCGCTAAGACGGAGGAGCTTCGCCCCACTGCTTATGGTGACAGCTGCACTGTCAAGCCAGACCTAAAATGGTACAGCTCAGAAATATTGAAACACATCCAAAAATGTACTTAAAAACACCTCATAGCACTATACATTAACTTAAGTACATTAACGCTTCAAGAATAACTCATGGAGTTATGCCATGTGTTGTGGAGTACTGGTGATTATCCAAAAGTAGCAAAGTGGCTTTAATAACAGTATGTGTTTTAATAAAAATCACATTGCTTTCATTCTTTTCCTATAAATCCTTTAGTACAAACACTCTTGCACCATTCCTACCTGCAGCCATTGTGTTATCGACTCCCATTGGAAACTTAGTATTAAGTGAATGACGGTGACTTAAGTCACACACATTGTATAGTTGGCCACTCTGAATACATACCCTTTCTGGCATAGGCCATGTGTCAGATCCTGTATGAGAGGCATGGGGCAAGCAGGAGCTACTGGAGTGGTTTGGCTAAGATTTCCCAGAGTCCGCCCTACTGTTGATTCACAAATTGGACCAAGTACAACTCCTTCAGCACTGGACTCTCAGTGGTAGCACTGGTGAGCAGTCACAGGCTTCTCAGGAGGTAGTGTAGGGGAATGCAAACTCAGAACTCAGATCACTCAGCAGCGCAACATCTGTTTGTCCAACACAGTGCTTTACTTGGATAAGAAAAGTACTTTAATAGGCGTACTTAAAACGGTATACCACAGCAGGTACAATAATATGCACTGTCACTTGGGCTGCTGTACCTTGTGATACTGCCCTCCCCTTCTCTCTTTCCCATGAGTCCCTCTTCTTGTGATGGTAGGCAGATCCCTATTAGGTTAGTTTTGTGAAACATGAATCAATGCTCACATACAGGTACCCTAGTTCAATTATGGTTGGGCTCAATTTAGTACAGTCTCCTTGATACAGTCTCACCACAATGCTGGTGGTTTCATCTCTCATGGAAAGTTATTGGAAGGGAAAGGACCACATACTCTGGGCGCAGATAGGAAACCAGAAAAAGGAGCTCTATCTCCTGCCCTCTCTCTGGTAAAGCTGATGAACTAAAGGACTCCTAAAGGCTGAGAACACTGCTCACTGTCAAACTGGTGCGCTAGTGCACTGGTAAGAATGTGCACTTTCATGCCACTGCCCCACAGCATCAGAGTGACAAATCTGTTTCTCTACGGTATAAAATATAGCGGAACTCCCAGGTCTCACAATGTTTACCAAGAGGGAAAAATCTGGAATCAACTCTTTCAGGATCATATACCCTCCTAATCTCTCCAAATCCTCAGCAAAAAGATTTGAACACAACACCCTGAAAGATTTTCCAGACACACTATTGGCAGATAAATATCACAGTGACAGATATGGGAAGCTTAAAACAGACCTCATTTTCATGATACATAACACTACATCTTGGATCAACATCTTCTATGACAAACTCAGCATTACATCGCCTACTACCTTTCCTCATGGCTGCAAGCTCCAAATTTCCTGTCACCACTATTCAATGGAACCACCACTATCTCCATCTATGATAATGGTAAGGTCCTGGTTCATTCCACAGATTTGCACCTTTCACTATTTGACCACATCTTCCCAATCCGCCTCAATGCTGTACTGCAATGCTTCTCCAACACACCATTCAACACGTCACCTTACCCCACACAACCAAATCAAGCCCCCCCCCCAATTCCCCACCAACCTGCAACCAGTGGTCTTGACACCTACCCCAGCCCTTACCCGCCCATCCATACCTTCCAATGTTCACTGTACCCTCAAACATTTCCCCCATCTCCTACTACCTCCTCTTTCCCAATCATTTACTTACACTCAACTTGTCACAACTAGCAACCCCCCCAACCAGACCCCACTGGCCTAACCCCATCTAGCTGGATCACGAACAGACAAGCCCATCCTACCATACCTCATACACTCATGCCAATCTGCACTCCTACTCACCTTGCATTCATATACACAGAACACCTCTCATACAAAATGACAACCCTCCATCTACACCCCACTCACCTCCCACACTCATCACTGACACACCAAGGGCTAGTCCTCCCTCCCCCTTCAACATCATCACACCCCTCATCCACACTAGCTACATTACCTCTGTTGAATCACCTCATACGATGACTCCTGATCTCAACATACCTCGCACACACCCTATTACTTCACAAGAACTCTCCTCCCTTACCGAACTCACACACTTGCAACCACACTCCTGGATTTCCTCACAGTTGCCTGCTAACCGTAACCATCAACCTTACCTAAATCTACCTCTTCACGATTATGTACACATTCTATTTATTCACTCTGACTACACATCTCCCTCAATCACTCAAATGACATCAGCATATAGTAACTGGCAGCCAGTCCCACCTCACTTAATTACCACCACTAAGGCCACCCTTCACAACCCCGCTGAGAACACACGACATACCACACAACACAGTGATCCGCCTCTTTACACCTTACACCCCTCTCAGCCTCGACCACACAGCCTATTCTCCTCCCATGCACCAACACCACACCACACCCCTTGCCATCAAACCCCTCCCCCTTCCCCAGTCTCCCAAAGCCCATCCCTAGAGCACAAACTAGATCTCCTCAGCTCGAAACTTTCTCAGCTCAATGAGACTGTATTCAAGCTAAACTTCAGACTATCATCTCTCTTACACCATCTCCCCCCCCGCCAGCCAAAGATACACTATCCTCGGCGCTCAATATCTAGGAGTAGTCGTTGACTTCGCCCCACAAGATTCACACCCACTCTCTCCCAAGCTGACATTGCCAACCTACTTGCAAGTTACACCACCCAGCCACCCCAATCCCGTCCACTCCACTTCCTTCCTCCTATCACCACCCCAACCCTAGACAACTCCAACCAGCAGAGAATCCCAACTATCTCCCTTACCTGATTCAAACACAAGTCTCATCCAAAGCAGACGCCTGCTATCAGGAACAATATCTATATAACTAAAACCCCTGACACCCCTCACACCAAATCCATTCCTCATCTTTAAGTGCCATACTTCACAACTGTAGATCTGGTATGAAGCACACACTGGAAATCTCTGATACCATCTCTCAATACAATCTTGACCTCCTAATCCTGACTGAGATCTGGGTCAACAACACATCCCTCACTACCTTTGACCTTCTACTTCTCCAAACTACTCCATCATCCGAAAGGACCAAGTAGGCAGAGTCGGGGCGCTATCACAGTCATCTACAGAGATTCAGTTCAATGCAAGGAGATAGCAAATGGCCCCTTCTCTATGTTTCAATGCCTTACTCTAGACCTACATGCTCAACACAACTCTCCCTTCAAATAAATGCAATCTACCACCCACCAGGTAATAACATGGCCTTTGTCGAGGAATGCACTGACCTCATAACTGACCAAACCACCCAGTTTGATCAAGTGATCTTTCTGGAAGAACCCACCAAAGCAACTCTTCGATCTGGTCAAAACTGCCAACAACCCCTCCATGCTCACAACCATTAAATTTGAAGACCCACCATCAAAAGCAGAGGAGTTCATACAGTTCTTCGACTCCAAAGTTTAATGGCTACTACATCATGATGTCCACCTTACCTCTCCGCCGGTATGCAAATCCAAAGAGATTTGGCAACTATTTAATTCTGTTACAGAGGAAGACTTACTGAAGATTATCACAAAAAAAAACCCTCAAACCACTTCATAGACCCAATCCCTGGTGACATTGCAAAATACCTTTATACTCGCATGCTTCCCCACTGGACAAATCTGGTGAATCTCTCTCTCATCCAAGGAACATTTCCTGACTGCCTCAAAACTGGACAAGTCACCCCTCTCTTAAAAAAACTCTCTGCAGACACCAACGACCTCAACAACTATTGCCTGGTCTCCAACCTGCCTTTCCTCTAGAAAATCATAAAAGATATGTAGCGGAGCACCTCACCTAACAAATCAAAAACAATCTCCTAGACGAATTCCAATTTGGTTTCAATCAAGGTTTCAGCCCAGAAACCGCTCTATTTCAGGTGGTCGATGATGCTCTTTGAATTCTAGACACAGACAACCCTTGCCTCCTGATGCTTCTCAACCTCTCATCAGCCTTCAACACAGTCAAACACCACAAGCTCCTAGACAGGCTCAAAAATCAAATGGGCATTGATGGTATGAACCTGAAATGGTTCACTTCATTCCCAATGGGCAGGTCACAGCAAATAAAAATTGAAGGCCATCTCTCCTCACCGATTGCGTTGGGTCAAGGGTCTCCCAGGGGTCCATTCTTGCCCCAACCCTATTAAACCTATACCTCGAGCCACTCGGAGTTCTTCCTAAGAAGTCCGGGAGCTTGACTCACCAATACATAGACAACAAACAGCTGTATTTAAAGGTCTCCTCACAAAACAATATCTCACTGCTCGCTATCACCATAACCTATGTTCATGACTGGATGACCTCTCCTAGCTTACAGCCAAACCCTTTTAAAACTGAATTTCTACTAATCTTCCGTTCAAAATCATCACTGCTGCTACAGTCCTGGATAGACACACACAACATCCTCAACAGTAAACCCACCATTGTTGACAGTGTCTAGTCTCTGAGAGTCTGAGAGTCATCCTAGACAAAAGACTCAACCTACATTCTCAAAGCAGCACTATGGCCAAACCCACTCGCTGTCAACTACATCCATCTTCTGTGGGGAATCCACCGTTACATTCCAGAATAAGATCTTAAATTTCTTGCTCATACTCTGGTGGTCTCCAGAATAGACTATTGTAAATGTCTTCTGACCGGTCTCCCCAAAGCCCATCGGACAACCCTGAAAACGATTCTCCACTTGGCAGCACAGTTTGTCTACGGTGCCAAAAGAAATGACCACATTACCCTCATGCCGATCACTCTCCGATGGTTGCCAATTGAAGCAAGACTGGCTGCATCACCCATAAAGCCCTGCATACATCCACTCCCCGTTATCCCGTGGACAAACTCAAGCTATCAGGTGGCTCCAGACCATCGTGAAATGCCAAAGCAATGCTCCTTGAACCCCTGTCCTTTAAAATGGAACAACTGATGGGCAATCCTTCTCGGGAAGCGCAACCAGAATCTGGAATTCACCACCTCTAAATCTGTGCACAACTATCTCGCTGATTACTTTCAAAACGGACCTGAAACCTCTTCAAATTGTACTTTATCAAAAAAGCAGTAATCAACTCGTAGCACAGCCCCCTATACCACCACAACCTTTTTATGAATGTATACTAATTCAGCCTTTTAACTGCCATATATAACTTTACACACTCTGTATACTACCTCAACCTTTTTACTGCATTTGTACATTTTATGTAATGAACTACCTTGCTATATTTTCAACCTCGGTAATTACTTATAGTTGTATTGTCTATCTTAAACCATCTGTAACCTCCATGTAACAAAATATGTTTCCTGTAAAGTGCTTTGGCACCTTTGGATAATGTCTGCACCATATAATTATGCATTAATAAGTATAAATAAATAAATAATCATGCATCTCCGATCTCGCCTGCTTCTGGAATGAGACGACGTGGTTACAGGAGTGGCCCTCGATCTTAGTAGGCAGTAGCATGATGTGTGAATGCAGGAAACAGGTGTCGTATGGTTCATGGCAGGCATTGGACCAGCTTCTGGGCTTCTCGGCGGTGAGCAGCAGATGGGTCGCCACTTACAGCAGCACACTGGCAGTCGTAGGATGCACTTTGTAAATGTGGCAGTGGCAACCGCCATAGGCACATGTCTTGACTTCAGTGGCGACATCCACCACAGGCACAGTTCTTGACATTTTTGGCAAGGTCAACCATGATTATTCCTATTGCATAGTGGAGAGGTCAGCTGTCAGCCTGTGCTTCACTCTTGGAATCCTACTTTGGAGAGTCTGCACCCACACTTTTCGAACTTGCAGATTACTCTCTGCATTCTTTTTTCTCCGGTTGACCCTCTGCACTATAGTCTGGAGGTTTCTGGCACTCCCTGGACATTCACACCTCCTCCAGTCTTGACAGTCTCTTTCCCTCTCTCAGCAGGCAGGCTGGCTTCCAGACGCTTCCGATTAGGAGTACAGTGCTTCTAGTAAAAAAAACTCCAGGTGATGTACTCTCTCCTCTGGGAAGCTGGCTGTCACACAGACACCAGCTGTGGGTGCACAGCAGTCCTCAGAGTATGCTGCGGAATACTCACTTCCTTGGTGAAAGGACTTTGAACTGGTGGAACAAGGCTTTAAGTATCTCCCACTTTTATACAGTCAAAGGAGATAGGGAATGTGGATTCCCTGTCTGCAATCCCAGAGCAGGTTTGGGATGGTTCTTCTGTCAAGTCTCCTCTCTAGACTGTTCTCTAGACACAGCCTTTGTGTACAGCGATGCTCCTCAACAGAAGCACAATGAGGCGTGAACGTCTGCCACTGGCTTTACCTCAGCCACACTGAACAGTGATCAGGATAAAGACAAAAGGTTGACCTCACCTATACATCCTTCTCACCCTGAATAACAGAGATGAGAGTCCAACCCCAACCACCTAACAAATGACAGTACCACAGGAAGACTAATCAGCAGCTTCTCTCAGTACGAGCGTTTAAGTGACTGTCTAAAGGAGCCTTCTCTCCTCCCACCAACTTCAGGAATGTCAGCAGTACACTTACACTGACTGGTAAAATAACCTTACCCTCATCTTGTGTACAGGAGCAGGCGGCTAGGGGCTTCTAAAATGGGACCTGCAGGCCTCCATTACTCTGGCTCACTCATGTACATACTGCATGTGCTACACAAGCCACAAACACACAAAATCCTCTTGGGATGTTAGCACTAGGATCTGAATTAAACACTCAAGCAGAACTTTACACAAGTGGGGATGGCAACAAAGACAGAAGGTCCGGTCGTGACTGTGGATTCACAAAACACAGCATGTTGCCACCACCACTGTGCATGTCAAACCCTTGACAGAGGCGGCAGTCCACTCTCAGCAAAATGAGGGCACACTTGGTGCACCCCTCCAAGTCACAGGACAGTTCCAGGACCTTGCTCATGTCAAGGACAGGGCCTCAGTGCACATGTTATATTAGAGTGAGCCTGGGTCCAAAATCAAAAGCTGGGATACAAGATAGTTGCAGTCAGGCACTCAAAACATGAAAACATGACTGCACACCTCGCAGGGGACATTCTCAGCCCACAGCATGTTTAGGCCATATTATGTTTTTCCTAAATTAATATGGCTTATCTTCTCTTATTTTCACTACGTATACGTTTAGTTGACTCCTGTAAATCTGCTATTTTGTGGTAGTAAACAAGTTCATATTTGTATCTCAATTTATAATCATTGGTCGAAATATGAATTATTTCCAATCATTGCCCATGTCTAAATAGTGCACACATGCAGTAACAGCCACTCCTCACCCTGTAAATGGTGAGCAGCTTGGATGTTTCATTATGTTTTTCTTTTCTTCTCCAGACCTACGAGGTGGTTGCAAGGAATGCTGAAAGGAGCCAGTAAAGCTAACGATCCTTGAGACCTGATGTCTGCCTTGCTTAAATGAGACCTGCCTTATGTCCTGAAGAGCTTGCCTCCAGCCTGGAGAGCTGTGATTGGAAAAGAGCCCTGGCCTTATCATGGGACGGATGATTTGAATAGGGAGAGTTGTTGATGGACCTGCAGGCCTGATGAAAAGGCTTAAGGTCACGAACCTCAAGGTCAGGCTAGAAGATTTCAGAGGCAAAAGGGCCGCCAGCCACAACACCTGAAGTGGTAGTGCCTTAGGACTTCCTGATTTCTTGGCAGTACAGCAGAAGGCTACCTCACCACAGGCCCTTGCTGTTTGGAGGGCACACCTGCATTATTTCTCACCCACCAACTTCATTCTTCCTGCATCCTTTCCCACTGCTCAACCACAATTCCAGCAGCACTGTACACTTCACCAGATAACAAAACACAAAAATATCTGGTCACTCACCTTTAATCTCATCAAGTCTTGATCAATGCTGCAAATGCTTGTGGGCCACCAGCATCACTAGAAAACCATGTCCTCATGAATATCTCTGCATCCAATCCAGCTAGAATAGTTAACAACGCATTGAATATTGATATTTTCCCAAAGGTCTTAAATAAAACCCTCTCTAAACCAAACAGGCCCAGAGATCCTTCCAACATCTGGCCAATAACAGGCTGTTTTTAGTCAAAATGATAGAATGATTGAAAGATCTACCTCAAAACATACATCTACATTGGCTTCTCCAACGAGTAGTTCATGAGTTACTGGTAGCTCTCCAGGTACCTGTAAGTAGCTCTCCTGTGTGCAGGCCAGCCTCCTAAATTAGAAGCTTTTGCTTGGCTGCATTAATATATGTGTACCAAAATTGAAAAGTGTGTATTGTTCAGAACTCATGAGCTGACTTTTGGGAAAAATGGTGTAATTTCCAAAATATATTTAAACCTGATATTTCAGTAATAAGTCATGGGGCATTGGGGAGACTAATTACTTCTAGTGTCAGGGACATTACAGGTAAGGCTGATATGTGTTATCCATGTAGAGGCATTCCACATTGACAAAGCCTTTTTTGTTTTACATTACGGCTGGCAAATTGGTTGATGTATTGAGGTGATTGCTCATGATAATTTTGCATAGGGTGGCCACTAATGTAATTGCGTCTGATGTGGTCACTATTACCATTAATATTAGTAGCTCGGGATGATTTTACTGGAATAGAAGTATCTCTTGTCACAGAAATGGTTGGAGACCCCCTTCTACATCACTGTGTTTTCACTGTGTCCTAGTGCATGCACTTCGTGCAGCATATCTTCTTCCCCTTGCCCTTTTTCTCTCTGTCACAAACACACACACACATACACACACACACACTCTCCACACACCTGTAGAGATAGCATCTTCTTTTCTATTGCTGCTGTCAGTATTTCAAAAGCTAGGCATACCTCCTTCACACTCTTTCACGCACAAAGATAATTTCAACTGGCACATATGTGACCATCGCTCTGTGCGCTCTTCAGAGAGTCCAAGGGTTGAATGAGCAAATTGTCTGAACAATCATACCCCGTCATGAACACCTACTCACAACCTTAACTGACCAAGACACCTAAAAGCAACTGATTTCACACTTTGTACAATACAAGAGTTCTATGTCGCATAGCAAAGCCTACAGAAACACATCAGGAAAAAACAAATACTGTTAGGGTATGCAAGATGAAGTAAAATGCGAATTGTAAACAGGGACCGCATCACTGACAAGAATTACCTTAAAGATTTTTACAGTTATTGTAGCCTGTAAAGTTAAGGACATGGACATAGGGCCCGGTAGCGACTCGTATTAAATTCATTTTTTATATGCTACTGGGTCTGAGACATGAGGCCTCACTTAAAGTCATAAATAAGAAGACTTGAGTTCATCTTGGCAAGGGTGATAAAGGTCCTTGTGTCCTGAATGAGGCGGGAAAAAATCTGCTGTTGCGGGGGACAGAGGGAAGAACAGGATGTCAGTGGCTGAAGCAGTATCATTAAAGAAGTGTATTTAGAGTGCCTTGTGCGTCATTCTATTAGAGTCATCCTGGCAGAGAATGGCACGTCACGTCCTGGGTTAAACACTGCCTCAACAATTCTCCCTTCAGTGAATTAACAGCAACAAAAAATGACCTGATCATCACCAGGCCAACTGGGACCGCCATGACCTGAATCTTAGAAATTCTTAGGGGGTGTGTTCCACCCTACACACCCCTGTCTCTGCCTTCCAGCATACCTTCTTCCTATTCATTTCCTCCCTGTCTAGCCCTTTTACTCACCCCCGCCAGGGGTCTGCAGAGGTGTCTCTAGAAGGGGGCTGAATGAAGCCCATGCCCCAGCACTATTTGTCCTGGTCCCCCACCACCCTGTGCCCCACCACCACAGCTGCTCAATGTATCAGGAGGCAACACAGAAAAAACATTTGAACGCTGTACCGTGCCACATATTCATTTGTCCAACCACCTTTCATTGCAAAGCAGTGTTGTTTGCTTAAAATGTTTAAATGTGACTTTCTATATACATATCTATATCTAAATACACATGTATATTTCACAGTAATGGTCATCACTGTGTAGTTATAATTAGGACCTAGTTACTATGCGAAAAAACCTCTTGTTTTGCTACTAACGTCACCATTTGATGAATCTTCACAAAACTTTCCCAAAAAAGTTCATCCAGCTCTGGTCCTTCTTGGAAAATTTCAGGGTGATTCATCAGGCGGGGGCCAAGAAAAAAGGGAGGTTTCAAAGAGCAATTTCCCCATGAAATTTCCATAGGGATTTTTAACAACCCTGCAGCCAAAATAGACAAACAGAATGACACTAAATTTGGCAGAAAGCTCGATCTGCACCCAGAAAGGGTCCTTTTTACGATTTGGTGTAAATCTCTTCAATAGTTTTGATAAATGAAGGTTCAAAGTTTATAGATATCTGGACGGTTGGGTTCACTGGAAGCTTCCAGAAGTCCAGCGGGCCCGCAAAGTATAAACAGAGTGATCCAATTGGACGAGAGGGCTTTTCCCCCCGTTGGCCGTGTAACTCCCCTGCAGGAACGAGAGGCTCCTGCAAGTCCCATGGGAGCTGGTTCTCTGATTGGCTGGTCGCAACCTGAACAGAAATGTCGCGACTGCCATTACAAGACCTGGGCACTCAGTCCCCATGTCCTGAACATAAAATAAAATAAGGTATGGGGGCAGGGTAGAGGTACCCTGACGCCCTAGACCTTGTTTGGGGGCCCAGAAGAATCCCCCGGGATCAAATAAAAACAAAGAGAAGCCTGCAAGAGCCAGTGATGGCCCTAAACTACCATGAAAGTCCCTCGGGAACTAGTGCAGTCCACTGACTCCCACGAGAGTCTTGCAGGATCAGGAAACAATTTAAAAAGGGGGGGTTAGAGTCCATTGCTGTAGGGGGGGAGTTGGCACCCCTGGGGGCATGTCACTGATGACATATTCATGACACGTTCCATGGCGTCATAGGCGCCACTGATAACAACTGAAATTACATAATGGATGACATCACTGTGCATGGCTGGGACGCAAGTTATAGTTACTTGAGTTAACTATAACTGGTGAATTTCAGTGATTTTTTTAGGTGAAAATGTTGCATTTTAACAGACATATTCACTTAAATATAACATCACTTTAACCTTTGTTTTTTTCAGTAAATTTATGAGGATTTCTAAGGTAAAGTAAGATATTATTAATATACCTAACTATAACATCACTTTAACCTTTGTTTTTATCAGTGAATAAATATATGTAACCTTTGTAAGTGGGCTCCGAGTTTTATCCGTGGGCCAAAACATGTCCAGCAAAAATACACTTCTAGAAAAAAAAATTGTCTAATAATCCATCTGGTTCCAACAAACGAGCTGTAAGATCTAGAATCGCTGCCTCGTAATAAGTTCGAATTTTCGGCAATGCTAACCCACCCTGATTAATTTCTAGCTGTAGTATTGCTAGCTTGACCCTGGAAGCCTTTTTACTCCAGACAAATTCCCTAAACATTGACTCTAGCTCTTTAAAATAATTGGTATTGATTTTGATTTTCAACGGTACGTTTATAAAAAGAAACACGAGTAGGGGAAGTATGGACATTTTTATTAGGGCTACACGGCCTATTAATGTTAAGGGTAAGAGTGACCAGTTGTCCAATAATACTTTGATTTTATTCCGCATTGCTTGGTAGTTTAAATTAAATAACTGCTCATAGTGATTAGAGACAAATATTCCCAGATACCGTATTGGATCCGATTTCAAAGCCTGAGATTTAAGATTTAAGGGGAGAAAATCACAGTCGATATTTAAAGTTAAAATCTCGGTTTTGTTTTGATTTATTTTATAGCCCCCAATCAACTCAAATTGGCTAAATTCTGTTAATACCCGGTCCAGATTCAGGCTCTCAGGACTTAAATATAAAACAATATCATCCGCGAACAGCTTTAATTTCGCCATACCCAGTATTGGAGCTCTAATTTCCAAATTGTCACGGATTTTTATAGTCAGGGGCTCGATAAAGAAGGTAAACAGTAAAGGGGACAGCGGACACCCTTGTCTGGTCCCACGATTGATATGTACTGTCCCTATTTAATTTGCGTTTATCACCACCTGGGCCTGGGCACCCTGGTAGATGTTCCTCAACATATCTATGACCTGGGCAGGGACACCAAATTTACCCAGACCAAAAAAAAGTGTGTCCCAATTAACCAGGTCAAACGCCTTTTCAGCGTCCACCATCATGATGAGTGTTGGGGTGCCATTATTGTTAAAAAAGTCGAGAGCCTGAATTAAGAACCCGGTATTTGAGGACATTGACCTTCCAGCGACAAACCCGGACTGATCTCTATGAATCAGTTCCTGGGCTAGGGGAGTGAAACGTTGGGCCCAGACTTTCATTAGAATTTTATAATCGGCGTTTAGAAGACTAATCGGTCTGTAAGAATTAACATCTTTATGGTTTTCACCCTTCTTCACAAAGCTTACAATTATAGACTCTTTAAAACTTGAGGGGACACAACCCCCCATCTTAATATTATTGAACAACTTCGTCAAGAAGGGGATCAATTCCTTGGAAAATGCCTTATAAAATTCTATCGGCAACCCATCGTTTCCACAGGCTTTCGCCCCAGCGATAGATTTCAGAGCTGTTAAAATTTCCGTGTCTGATATGTCGAGTTGGATTTGTTCCACGAGCAAATCAGACAAGCTCGGAAGATTTACCCTTTCAAAGTATTCCTGAATTGAGTCCAGTCTAGCCACGTATTTAGTGGCGTACAGCTGTTGATAATGCTCCATGAAAACTTGGGCTATTCTATCCTTATCCGTTATCGTGTCTCTGGCCCTAGGATCTATGATCTCGGAAATTAGAGCTGCTTCCTGTTTGGTCTTAGTTAAACCGGCTAGCAATTTACCAACCATTTGGCTGTCTCGTATACACGTTGTTCAAAAGTCCTAGAGCTATTTATCTCTTCAATTAAGAAGAATTCCCTGAGCGCCTGTTTGGCCCTCTCGAGCTGACCCCCTGTTTCCCCCTCCCCCTGTGACGGGATATTTCTCTGGCTCAGGGCACTGTCAACAGCCTGCTGAAGTTCGGCAATTTCTGCATGCCGTTTTTTTGACTGGGCGGCAGAAAAAGCATTCATTTGCCCACGCAAAGCTGCCTTGAACCCCCCCAAACTGAAAATAATTCCGCCGTTCCTTCATTGATCCTAAAGTAATCCAGTATCCATTCTCTTATATCAGCTACCCATTGAGGATCCTGGAGGAGGAGACGATCCATCTGCTACCTAGATCTTGTCCTCCTTCCCTCCTCAATTTCCAGCTCTAATTTTACAAAGGAGTGGTCAGAGAATGAATTAGCTCCTATTTCAGTATCGATGTGGTTCAGCAATCGAGATATAAAAAAAAATCGATACGAGAAGCCGTTTGAAATTGGCGGGATTGTCTGGTTAATTTGGCGCCAGGGATCTATCAGATGATATTCCTGTTTTATGGCTTCTAGGACTTTTTTAGTTTTTGGCTTCGGTTGCTTCTTGTTTTTATTAGAGGTGTCTTTCTTCAGATCTTGGATAAAATTAAAATCCCCTCCTAGAATGATCTGCCCACGTGTCCCCCTAAGTAGCTCACTGACCCTCGATAGAGCTGAGGGATCGTCTATTACTGGGCCGTAGTAGTTTACAAAATTAAGTGTCGTCCCATTTAATTTGGCCACGACCCATATCCATCTTCCATGGGGGGTCTCTCCGGACTTGACCAAATTCCCAAGGCAAACCTCTACAGAAGTAAATAGCTACACCTCTTTTGGCCAACCCAGCAGATGCATAGAAAGCATTGGAAAATAATCTGGGGATTAAAAGCTTTGGAGAATTAGTTTTTAAATGGGTTTCTTGAAGAAATAACACTTGCGGCAAAAAAGAAGCCAGTCACCTAATGCGCCCTCCATACTTTTGTTTGTTTAGCATTCCATTCACATTAGCCGACATGATACAGCATTTACTAGTAATTTCTAAAATATTTCACACTGTAAAAAAGAAAGAAAAAACAAAAATCCTTTGATCTCAACATCCTGTTTCCCTTACCCCCTTTGCTACTGCTCTTTTTACTGCTATACCCTTCCCAAAAACAGCCCCACCACCCAGCAAGCCCCCTCCGGAAATGTGGACAACCACACTAGCCACATCTCGCCCCCCCTACTTCTCTGTTGGGTGTCATGGAACTACACCCTGGGTGACCCCCCCCCAGCAATAGAGAACTTCAACAATGCACTATATGTCGTTTCATTTTGAAGAAGAGATCTCCTTCAGAAGACCCTGAGCATCCTCTAAATTTGAGAACATATGAAATTTCCCCCTCACAAGGACATGCAGCTTAGATTGTTGGGCTATTGACGCCTGTGCGCCTTGTGCTTTAAATAGGTAAAGAAGTTTGACAAACTCTTTGCGCCTACGTGCAGCTACAGCTGACATGTCAGAAAATATACGACAATTCGAGACCTCATTAATAGAGAATTGCCTCTGCTGTATTGCCTTAGCCAAGATCCTTTCTTTAATACGATAGTCAGCGAAGTTGACCAAGATGGTGCGTGGGATCTTTGAATTAGGCAGGGGGTGAGAGGGAACTCTATGTGCCCTTGTAATTGTAAGGTCTCCAGCGAGTTCGGGCAAAACCTTCTGCTTAATAAATGATGCGACCCATTGTAATGTTTGAGATCCCTCACTCCCCTCGGGAACCCCAACTAATCGTAAGTTCGAACGTCGTGAGTGATTTTCAAGTTCCTCGAGTTTGTTCTCTAAAATATTCTTATCCTTGGTGGCTTCATTTACTCTCAGAAGCATGGAACTCATTTGGTCCTCCAACTGGGCAATCCTTGACTCCGCTTCTTGAATTTTTGCTGGAAAGCAGGCCACAGCTTCTTCAATTTTCCCAAGGCGCAAATGGAGAGAGGCCATTTCATTTTCTTGGGATCTCTTCATTTCTCTTATCTCTTCTAGGATCAAATTTAACATGGTCCTAATATCCATCTGTTTAGTGAGGGCTCCTTCCATTAAAGATTCCGCAGATTCCGACGTGTACTGTTGTACTTTCTCTTCCCCCTTTTGACTCCCCGGGGGCTGGCCCGGCGGTCCCATATTGTTTCCGACAGACAACTGGGGCTGGTTCTATAGCTGTACCTGTACCTGGGCCCCTGGTAGCATTTCAGTTGACTCTACTGCAGAAGTCTGGACGAGCAGAGTATGCGGTCGTGGGGGAGTGCGAGTTGAAGTGGAAGGTACAGCCTGACCCACCAAAGTTTGGCCATATTCCTGTGCTGTCAGATCAGCTGAGGAGGGAGCCTGTCCAAATGCCTGGACCTGTAGTAGTGAGGGTATAGATAAGATCTGTCGTGGGCTATTATGGATGTCCGTAGTCAAGAAAAGATCCCCTTTGGGTAGGATTGATATAATAAAGCAGAAACAATCATCATGAGTGTTTCTGCTTTGTTATATCAAGCCTACCCAAAGGGGATCTTTTCTTGACTACGGTCTATTCGGTGCCCTACTCCTTTGGTGTTCAAGGGACCCTCTCACTGCTTTTGTGTATTATGGATGTCCTCTATCCCTTCTTCCGTCAGCTGCGGCAATTGGGCTGTAAATTTGAGGTGAGCCGCCTGGGGTATTTTTTTAGAGAATAAAGGAAAGTCTTTAGTGCTTTTCGCCTCACCTTTGTTGGGCCCTGCTGTAGACTCAGCAGCCTGGTTTTTCTCCATAGTTGCAGGATCTTCCATTTGCTTCTGCATCGTGAGAGCCCCACCTTCCAGTAGCAGGTCAGGAGGCTCTTCTTCGGAGCTCTCAAAACTTGAGTTGAGGCCAGGACGGTTGGCAGTATGTTCTGCTCTGGCCGCTGAAGATAGCGCTTTAGCCTGGGCCAAGCGAGTTTTGGCTTTCAGTCCAGGCACTGTATCGACTTTGGCAACGAGATGAACCTGTTTATGGTGTTTTCCCATTTTTCTCCTTTTTTGCTATCTCCCTCTATATCCTTAAATCCTTACATTTTTTTTTAGACAAAATGGTACAGGAATCTGGCTCGCAAATGCCAATATTCTTAAAAATATCTAAACTGCCGAAGAGGACTAGATACAAGATGCTACAGGACTATGCCTCCAGATTGCAATCCTTTTTTAAACAAGCCGGCTCTTCCGGATTCCACTATTTAAAGTTAGCGGAATGTAAAAGTTTGGGTCTTCAAATCCATTCTAGTCATCTTAAAAACTGGAAGGATTGTGGCTTAGAAGAGTTGGGGCACTTTTTTATGAATAATAAAAAAATTACCTGGCAAGAGGTCCAAAATAGATACGGCGAACGCAACAAGCTTGGCTTTTTTGAGTATCTACAGATTATAAATTTTATAAATAGATATAATCTTTCATCAAGTTGGCGCCCCAACTAGGCAGGTGATCGCTTTGTATCGAGCCAAATTAAGTGGGGTGGGCAACTGGTACTCTCAGCTGATAAACTCAACGAATCCCCTTTGGTCGAGAAATTCCTAGGTAGAGTAACACGTGAAACTAATTGCACTCTGTCTCGCCAGGAGTGGCAGTCTATATCACAGCTAGGGAGTAAGGCATTAAGAGCTGCCAATTTTAAAAGGATGGCCTTCCTGTCTCGGTGGTTGGCATACTATACTCCTAAATCTCTCAGCAAAAAATATCCGGGAGTGGAGAATAAATGTTTCCGATGCCAGGCTGAAGGTGAAGGGGCTTGGCTACACACATTTTTCACGTGTCCTAAACTAGAGTCATTCTGGGTTAAGATTTTCTCGGCTATAAGCCAGGCAATTCAGAAGAGGCTAGATCCGGAGATCGAGGTAGCCCTCTTCGGCATTACTAGAGTAAGGGAAGATCTGACAAAAGCAGAGGAGACTTTTATTGTGATTTGTTCCCTCGTTGCTCGCTCTTTAATCCTCCAGAATTGGAGGTCGGAAGACGTACCCTCTTACTCAAAGTGGTTAAACAAAATGAAACGAACTATTATGTTTGAAGAAGCATATGCCAGGAGGGTAGGCGCTACAAGAAAATTCACTGCTGTTTGGAAATATTTAGTGAAACTTGAAACCATGGTGGGAATAGAAATTTTTTAGATTTTGTACCTCAGCACTTTGGAACTTTAGCACGTTGCACTTTTAGTATGCTGGATATGCAAATCAAAAGGTCACTTTAGCATTTTAGCACTTTTGTCTGTAAAATTTGCACATTTGTTGCAATATTGTCTCAAGCAGCACCCAAAAATTAAGGTTGTAGTTGAACCTCAGTTGCAATATGTCTTTTTCTATCTTCTTATCCATGCTGATTTTATGCAAAATGTATAGGTTTTTGAACAGCTTAGTGTGGCTCTCTCTGGGTACTGCAGCACTCCAGCACTTTAGCATTTTAATAAGTAAGATTTGCTCACCTATAAAAAGTTTAAGATGCAACCAGAGTACTGTTGCAACATGCTTTTTTCTATTTTCTGGTATTTAATCCATATTGGTTTAATATGTATAATGAACAGGTTTTTGATCGTTAAGTATCAGTTAAACTTCCTGTTGATAACTGTTCTTGTGATGTTTACTTTGCTCTGCTCAATAAAAACATTTTTTTTTTTTTAAATTCACTTCTAGAGATGCCACGGGGAAGGGATGGACAAGGTTACCCTGGCCGAACATGGGTGGAGAGGAAACCGGGCTCTCAGCTGGGTTGTAGCTCTTGCCAGCTTAGGCCCACTTGAGTGACCAACACCCTTACTAGGAAGTGTAGGGGGTGGAAGAAAAAGGTATGAGATACAATCAAGGCTAGGCAAATCTGGTATTCAACAACCCGGAACATTTGGGCCCCACATTTGCATTTTTAGAAATTAAGCACTGATGCACCCAGCTGTAATGCAAGGAGTGACACACAGGTTAATGAAAAAGAGAATCCTGCTCATGAGCGGAAAGTATGGTTCAATTACACAAGCTGTTCAGTTCAACTTGTATGGTGGCCAGCATGCTTTCAATTGTGCGCTGTTCTCTTATAAACTCCCATGTAACCTCTAGCAACAAAGTGGTCAAAGGTAGTGGGTAAGCAAAGCTTGATGATAAATCAACAAATTGGAAAGGAGAAAATGAATGGTAAAAAATAAAAATTATTTAAGAAGCAAGAGAAAAAGAGTCAAAAATGAAAGAAGAGAAGAGAGGCAAAGATGTCTTGAGAGGCAGATGTCGCTGCCAGGTTGTGGATCAGCTCAGTGCCCATGGCCGTGCCACACTGGAAAATAGAGATCACACGCTGGGACATATTGCTAAGAGGCCAGGAAAAGATTTAGAATATAGTAAATAGATTGGACGAGAAAGGCAGGGCATGAAGAACTGAAAATTTTCTTTAGACCCCCAACTTAGGCACAGATGAATACTACAAAACTGCGGTGAACCCACTGAACACTTGTATTGCGCCTCAAGTTCATTGGCATTGTGAATTGATCATCCTGCAGCCTTCATTGCAAGATGTCTCTGAGTCCATGCACACCTTCCTTGAGCACATGCTTGGACTAGTGAGCATATGAGTAATCACCAACCCCAAGGGGGAGTGGAGAGCACAGATGGTTATAAGAAGCCGTTCAATGCAGCTAAATCTAAAGGAACCAAACATCAAACTTCAAGACATTTTGGCCAAGGCCACAAAGTGGACATTTACACAGATGAGGAGTCCAATTAGCGCTTGCATCTTAGTCCCTCAAAGAAGAGCCACATTCGAGGTCGGATGAACTCATAGGCACAGTACTCTGAGACTAGTACCACAACTTCAGAGTCAAAGAAGACCTGCAAATTGGCAATCATTACAGAGGCAACATGCCATACTCAGAAAATTGTTAAAGAGAGGAGATACTCTGGGTGCAGCAAACAAAAATGCTTTGCTTAGGTTTTCTGCTCAAGTAAAGGAAGAAGAAACTAGAGCTCTGGCAGGCACAGGGTGGCAGTCAGACTGTTCAGGCCTGGGGAAAGTTAACCAACATCAAGTGGGTGGAATGTTCTAATAGCCTTATAGCTCTCGTCTGCAGCGTGTACCTACAACAACCTTGGTTCAGGGCATTTAACAACCTTTATAGCCCTAAGCAACGGCTATTAAGCTATACTACATTTGAGTTCCAAGGACTGGTATGCCTTAGCAATAAGCAAAAAAAATTGCATTGGTACAGTGGCATTGCTGCACGGGCAGATCCCATCCTATATCAACCTGCAAGCGGCACAAGAGCTAGAGAAGCTAGATTGACAGCAGTCGTTGAGAGTGTTCACCCACTGGGTGTTCTATATTGTGATCAAGTGCAAAATCAAGAAAATGGGCCAAACCAGACTATGCTTGGATATCCTGGGCTGCCAAGGGTTTTTTAAAACCCTACACAAGAGGTGATGGTAGGGTTACTAGGAGTGTGCATGATAGCACCTAGATAGGCACTTGTCATTGACAAGAGCCATACCAGCAACTGAGAGCGCACCCTCCAAAGGCCAAAGGTACCCCCTGAGTCTCTAATCTTCAGGGAGAAATGCAGATTCCTAAATCAGCTACAGGAATATTTTGAGTATGCCTGCTCAGAAGCAAGATTCGAGAGAGACAAGCTAACAATGAAGAATATCTAAGCTGTTCCACCCACCCCAAAATGTATCTGCAACCAAAAGCTTCCTGGGAATGACCAGGTATGGTGGATGCTGAGACTATCCACCATCCCAAAGCCAGTGAGGGAGCCGATGAAGAAAGACACTGGCCGAGGTGTGGGCTTAACCACAAGGAAACATTTCAGATGACTGAGGAGGTTCCCCAAGGAGATACTACAGTTGCGTGCTTTAGCATCAGACGAAAAACATGTCCTCCTGGTGGATTCGAGCCCATGTGGGCTGACGGTGGTTTAAGCCTAGAAAGACTACAAAGGAATAAGATACGCCATTGTCCATGACATCCTGGTGCTCAGTAGCACAGACCAGATATACTCTGAAGGAGCCACAGAAATAGACAGGGGATGCAGACACTTTCACTGGTATGTATATTTTTCAAGTGATGATTGTCTACAGACCGCTTAAGCCATGGTTTTTGGGATCCAACCCCAATCCTCCTCCTCCACCTTGCTCTAAAAAATGAATAATGCAACTCTGAGAGCATCAGCATTGCACAGAATTCAGAGAGTGGACTGGAAACCCACCTGACAATCTTTGACACCAATAAGGCGAGCTAGCAAGTGAGAGCAAGATAGCACTCAATTCAGAGAAGAACATGTCAGGCGGGTTGTGGATGCCTCTCTGCTGGTGGCCATCAAAAGAGATAACCAGGGACAAAAAGGAAATCTCCTAGCAAAATCCAAGGAATAGAATCTACCAACTTGCTCACACTGCGACTTCCACTTGTGGAAGAGGTGTGGCGCAGCGGCCAGAGTGCCTGACTCCAGACCACGGGGTTCACGGTTCGATCGACGGCGGCAGGTTAGCCCAGCACCATGTGACTCTGGGCAATAGCTCGCCTAATCTTCCCGACGGACCCCAGCGCCGGGACACCTCTCCGGAGGTAGCTGTGCGCTTTACAAATGCTGGTATTTCATTTCATTGGCCACCAAAAGGACCCACGCAATCCTGAGACCAAGGCAAGGCTTACGGAAGGCAGCTGGTTCTACAGAAAGGATCAAATAGTGGAGGAAGGTGGTTAAAACAGTTGAATGTTCCAGGCCACAAGACCTCAAACTCATCTGAACCACTGGTAATTAATCTCAGCACACATCATTCCATCACTTTTTGTCTCATCTGGGCCGTTACCGACAAAAACGAACAATGTGTTCCCAATGTGTCTGCAAAAGGTACATTCCAGTTAGAGCCGCAATGTCATGTCACCTTTGAATGGGAACACAAGCAACTCAGGCTGCACCTCACTGAATGAGCAAACCCAAAATGCTGGCGCATGTCTGTGTTGCTTGTGTTCTCCTTCTGAGAAGGCGCAGCCTTACAGTCTGAGCGTGACTGCCAGTTTAGAGATGAGACTGAGACAGATTTGTGTACAGTTGCTCGCAGTCGTAAACGCATGTAAGAAAATGGAATGGAATGCAGCCCAGAGTAACTACGAGTCTTTGAGAATAATTCAAGCATCATTTTTTGTTTTTCTCACTGTGTCCACAAAGTGACATGGGTATGCCCCCACATGAGTAGCAGGACTACTGCATCATAGGAACTCAGGCTGCATTTTATTGATGAGACCCCAAAGACTGAAACATTTCTAGGTTGCTAAGGATCATGTTAAGAGTGAATGCAGTGATGAACAGACTGTCCTTTTATTGTGGGGCCAAGATTAATTTGCATGTTGCTTCAATAATGAGTGGAATATTGCTCAGAGCAATTAACAGCAGTTTAGATTAATTTATGAATTCCAGCTATCATTTTTTGTTTATGCACACAGAGAAAGGTGCAAGCACATGCATATGTAAGCGTAAGCGTTACTTTATTCGGAAGTATAAAAAACATCTATAAAAGCGGCATTTAAGGGGCGTGGCTTCGCGAGCCAAGATGGCGGTCGCACCTTGAGTGTGCTCCCGGACCCCTCCGCCATCCGCTCGCAATCCGCCCGTTTCAGGACCCATCCTGTCCTGAGTTCTGCTGCCGCTGCGTTGCTGCACCCCTGGCTGTGATCCTGGCTGTGGGGAACCCGGCGATCTGGTGTTTTCATCACACCCGGCCTGCCTGCCGGGTGCCCTCTTCCAACATGGCGGCCTCCTTGCGCTGAACCGGGACCCCTGCCTCCCTCAGACCGGGCTGCTGCGGCTGCTCCTGGCCTTCCGTCCTGGTAGAGACGATCCCTGGGGCTGCAGAGACTGGCAGTGGATTGTGGACCCCCCCGGCGAGACGCCCGCCGTGCCATCCTCCCCCCGCCCGGCTGGACCTTTACACATGCGGCCGCTGCCGCTGCTCCCTGCATGCTGGCGCTGAGCTGCCCTGCCTGATCGGGGGCTGGACTCGTTGGCGGAGATGGCGGGAGCCATTTGAGGCGACACCCCGGCTCCCCTGCGGCGCTGCCGCGGTGCCGGCTGCCATTTTCGGGCGGCGGCAGACCCGGGGAGGCGGTGGCTGAGATCTGGCTGACATCCTCGAGGCGGCGTGACTGGAGGTCCGGTGCTCGACAGGCCAGGGACTTGGTGAGTGGCGGCGGCGGGGGGGTTGGGACTGTGTTGTGAGAGGCCCCCCCGCGCGCAGACTGCCCGCTCTGGCGGTGGCCTAGGCGCCGCGAATTGGCCGTTGACCCGCTGCTTCTCCTCATCTGCTGTGATTCGCCGCGGCCGCCGGCCCATCGGACCCCTAGTGCTGCTCCTCTGCCACTTGCTGCTCTTGCCGCCCTTGGTGCCGAGCAGCGGCTGTGCTGCCTTCCGGGTGTTGTGGCCCGGGGGGAGTGGGTGTCCAGCCACGTCCATCGAGCGGCGTGGGGCCCCAGGTGGGGCCTCCCCTGACGCCCCCCGGCCTGCTGTGCCGTGGGTCTCACCTGTGGTGGCGGAATCGGCTGCGGGCATCATGCGGCGTGGGTCTCGCGGAGACTTCCTCCAGTGTCCCCTGCGACGGTCATGATCTGAGGTCCTCTGAGGCTGGCCGTGAGCCCTCGCCGTAGAGGCCTTGTAGGAGCCGTGCCTGGCCCTCCTGCCCTGCGGAGTGGTAGCCATGGGTCGCACCCAATCAGCCAAAACCCCGGCCACCCAGACGAAAATGGATCGTTTCACCACCGCGGACTCCGGGGCGACTGGCGGAGGCGCGGATAAGGACGCCCCTCCTGCTGCGGATCTATCCGCCATCCTTCAAGCGATCCATACCTCGCAGTCCTCCGTGGAGAACAAGATTGCTGAGGTCCGGGTAGATGTGACTCTCCTCCAACAAGACCTTCGGAACGCCACGGCCCGGATTAAAGAGACCGAATCCCGAATCTCCACCGTGGAGGACGATGTTCAGCAACTCAAGGGACAACTCGCTCGCCTCCAATCCCACACCCAGGAACTGCACCGGCGGGCGGAGGATGCCGAAAACAGGTCCCGCCGCAACAACCTCCGCATGGTGGGATTTCCGGAGGGAGCGGAGCAGGGCCGTCCGGCGGACTTTGTGGAAAGATGGCTGCGCTCCTGGACCCCCGAGGGCTCCCTCTCCCCGTGGTTCGCAATCGAGCGAGCGCACCGCTCCCTTGCTGCCCCCCGGGGCACCCCCCAGACCAATCATAATGCGTATCCTCAATTTTAAGGACCGAGACTCTGTACTGGCCGAGGCCCGCAAGAAGCAGGACCTCAAATATGACAATCATAACATCATGATCTTCCCGGATTACACCCGCGAGGTCCAGGGTCAGCGCCGGTCTTTTGGGGAGGTCGAACAGAAGCTCCGTGCCCTTAACATACAATACAGACTCCTCTTCCCAGCGCGCTTGCGCGTGGTGTACTCCAACAAGACCCTATTCTTTGACACCCCGGAGGAAGCATGGACTTGGGCCACGGAGGAGTGCCCCCTACGAGTCGGTGACCACAATCCATCACCCAAGAGTGCGACTGGGGGAGGTGCCCGACAGGAGGCCTCTGCACCCCGGCCTCTGCGCAACCGCTCATGTAGGCGTCGTGGCCAGAGGCGAGCCCGCTCAGACTCCCCACTGGGCCCCTCGCGGCAACCGGCGCCGCTACCTGGAGACCACCTGGTCGTGCGGCGGTCTGGCTCCTCCGGCCGCCTGGACTCTGGGGGTACTTCGCCTCGTCCGTCGCTGCTGGACCTGCCGGACACGGACCTCGCACGTAGATCGACGCTCCTCACGGGCCCTGCATGACTTCGTCTCTGCCTGCCGGGCTTGGCTCCGCAGCCGGAGGTGGCGCAGTGACTCACCACCACTTCAATTCCTGACGGACTCGCCTATGCACATTCTGATATGAGGTGGGGTCCTCTACGCTTCCCCCATTCCCAAGCGTTCTAGTTTGGTCTTTTGTTAGTATTCCACTGTTAGGGCGACAGATGCTTCCGTTCCTGAAGTATAGGGTGGGGGGTGGGAGTTGGGTTGGAGAGGGGGGACCGTTGTCCCGAGTTTTACTGTTTGTTTTTTCTTATTTTATGCACCAGCACTCATCGCACCGGCCTTCACAGGGTGTCCCATTCCTCACATCGTGGGACAAGGTAGCTGATATCTGGGCTCCCAATCATGCATCCCGGCGTCCCTGCCCCTGGCCAAGCTTCCCTCCGGGGCCTCTCCCCTCTCCCGTGATAGTCTACTGGGATGGCTGATATAACGCAACAGGGTATATCCTTACGCCTCCTGTCATGGAATGTCAACGGTCTCTTGGACCGCCTCAAGCGTACAGCGGTGCTAAGATACGCGCAGCGCCTGGGGGTGGAGGTCTTAATGCTGCAAGAGACACACTTATTGGGTAACCACTGCCCCTTTTTAGCGCGATATGGGTACGACAGGGTCTGGCATTCGGGCTTCACATGCGGATCCCGGGGAGTTGCGATCCTGGTTCAACGCTCCTTTCCTTTTGTGGCAACACGAATCATCCACGATGATCTGGGCACCTTTTTGGCCCTGTCGGGCACCCTGAATGGCTTACCCCTTAATTTGGTGTCATTAAACTCCCTCCCATCACGGCTGACGGCGACCCTGGCCACCTCTGTTGAGCTTCTGGCTTCCCTGCCCCTGGGCTCCACCTTCCTGGGGGGGGGGACTTCAACGCGGTCTCTTCCCCGGCTCTGGACACGACTGGGCCCCCTTCCCAGGGCAGATTGGCGCAGGCGAAACATCTGATGCATTGGGCTGAATCCCTTGGTCTTTGTGATGCTTGGCGTACATGGCACCCGCGTTCTAGGCAATTTACCCACACTTCGGCAGTGCATCATACACACGCGTGCATAGACGCCATTTACATTCCCGCCACTGACTGCATTATGCTTCAGGACGTCACTATCCTTCCGCGGGGTATATCGGATCACTCCCCGGTACGGCTCACTGTAGGTGCCCCTCCTGCCTCTATGCGTCAGACGTGGAGACTGAACGCGTGGTTCCTTCAAGACAAAGACTTCCGGAAAGTGGTAGGGCGGGAACTCCAACATTACTTCCAGACTAATGCGGGATCGGTGTCGTCGCCGGGTATCTTGTAGGAGGCTGGCAAGGCCATGATCCCTGGAGTCGCCAAGGGGCAACTCAAGATCCAGCGGCGCACGCAGTTAGACCGGATCACTTCACGCGAGGCTCAGGCCTTGCGCCTTGAAAGATCCTCCGCTCTGAACCCTGACGCCTCAGAAGCGAGGCTTCTTGTACACATCCGCGAAGAGATTCGGCAATTGTCGATGGACGCGGCCAAACTCCTTTGGCGCTCCTCCGTCGCCAGGGTGTACGGCTGGGGAGACAAGAACGGTTCCCTCCTCCATAGACGGCCACCTACCCCAGAGCGAACCGTATAATTCCCGAGATCATAGATCGGGAAGGTTTGATATGTAACTCCTCAGCCGCCATGGCCCGGGCCTTTGCTCTGTATTACCGCCAGCTATACACGGCCAGAACTCCCTCCCTGTCTCTCTCTGACATGTTACGATCTGGAGCCTGCCAACTCCCTCGCCTGGACTAGGTCGTTCAGGAAGACCTGGACCGTCCCATCACCCCAGAAGAAATTGGGGTAGCGATTACCCTTACCGCGTCCGGCAAGACGCCGGGTCAAGACGGTCTTCCCCAGGAATACTATGCCCTATACCACGAAACGCTTGCCCCTCACCTCGCTCAGCTATTCAGTGAGGCAGTGGAAAAGGGATCCTTTCCTTCCGAGACTGACATGGCCACTATCGTGGTCTTTCCTAAATCCCAGCCACCTTCCCCCCGGTGCGCGGACTATCGTCCCATCTCCCTCATAAATTCGGAGCTAAAATTGTACGCCACAATACTTGCCCAGCGCCTTAAACCACACTTGCACACGCTGGTTCATCCGGACCAATGTGGGTTCATGCCAGCGCGTGGTACCCGACATTTTTTGCAGAGGCTTCACTTAGCCCTGGCCCACCGTAACTCGCTCACTCCCTACCTCGCACTCCTCCTGGTAGTAGATTTTGAGAAAGCTTTTGACTCGGTGGACTGGGGGTTCTTAGAGGACGTACTGACGGAGATGGGCTTCGGGCCCCGCTTTTGTAGTTTCATCCGTGTACTGTACGCACGTCCGAGGGCACGTGTTCTGGTGAATGGGGCCCTATCAGATCCCTTTCCGATTGGCAGGGGAACAAGGCAAGGGTGCCCCCTCTCTCCCTTGCTCTTTGCTCTGGTGATGGAGCCCCTGGCGGCCCTGATACGCTCGAGCGGACAGGTGCAGGGTTGGGAATGGCCCACTACAGACACAAACAAAATTGCTCTCTACGCGGACGATGTCCTGATTTATTTGGCGGACCCCGCGAACTCAGGCCCCCACTGCCTCCGGATACTCCGGTCCTTTGAACAGGCCTCCGGCCTCCGGCTTAATCCTGATAAATCGGTCTTGGTCCCACTTCGTGTATCCAGAGAATGCTTCGACTGGCAGTCCACCATTCCGCTCCGCTGTCAATCATTCAAGTATCTAGGGATATGGGTGACTCTACTCCCTGAACTCAGCTGGGCTCTTAATGTCACTCCCCTGGTAAAGTGGGCTCGGGCGGACCTGTCAAAATGGCAATCTCTGCCTCTGAATCCCATGGGAAGAGTCGCACTTTTCAAAATGATGATTCTTCCCAGATTCCTCTACATGCTTCAAAATACCCCCCTCAATTTCCCGAGAGCCTGGTTCCGGGAGCTCGACAGCCGGGCTTCCAAATTCCTCTGGGGGACGGGTAGGTCCCGATTGGCCCTGGGCATTTGTTGGATCCCTTCCTTTGATGGGGGCTTGGGGATGACCCACTTATATCTATATTACTTGGCTACACGTTTGCTCTCCCTACACGATTGGTTTAATGGAGGATGGTCTGACCCGGCGTACAGGTTGGAACTCAGTGAGTTGGGCCTGTCCAATATCCAGTCGATGATGTATGGGGCACCGGTCCCGTCCCGTCTGCCGGAGGTGAAGCGTTCTGTGTTCCTGGCCTGGCGGGCCGCATTGCGTCATACCAAGTGGACCCACACACTTACCCAGTGTACTCCCTTGTGGCACGGTACTGGCTCAGGGAGGTCAATGGGTTACAGGGCTTTCGGTCTTGGGACCTTATAGGCATTTCACAGCTGGGTGACGTTTGGGTGAGTGATCACATGCGCTCCTTTCAGGACCTTCAGACTAGGTTTTCCCTACATCACTCGCAGTTTTTTAGATATTTACAATTGCGTCATGCACTTCAAGCGCACCTCACGCCCGGTACAAAACTCCCGGACCACAGCCCTCTTGAGGCACAGATCATGCTGGGGGACCTGGGGAGGGGGGGCATCTCCCGTATTTACCGGACACTCATTAACAATACCCCAACATCACTTGATCGGCTGCGGACTCAATGGGAGGAGTGGGTGGGCACCTTGGAGGAGGAAGACTGGCGCGACGCCCTTATGGCCCCCAGGACAGTCACTGCATCCGCCAGATTGCGTATGATACAGCTTTATTTTTTACATGCCGCCTACCTGACACCGGCACACCTGCATCACGCGGGGCTCCAGTCGAACCCGGCCTGCGCTAGGTGCGGTCACGAGCCGGCCGACTTTCTCCACATGGTGTGGGCATGCCCGCGCTTGGCACGATTCTGGGGGGACATCGAGGAGGAACTCACTGAGGTGCTGGGGTGGGGGATCTCACGCGACCCGAAACATGCGATCTTGGGCATCACTGATGGGCTGGATGGGTCCAGGAATGAAAAACTATTCTATACCACGGCGATGGTGGTGGCCAAGAGGGACATAGCGTCTGCTTGGAAATGCCCTGACCCCCCCCACCGTTGGGAAATGGCGGGCTGGGGTTGACTGGTGTGCCGCGCAGGAGCGGACAATGTATGCAGCGTGTGGCTGCCCCAAGAAGTACCGTAGGGTCTGGGGGAAGTGGTTGGGGGGCATGGTTTAATTTTGCTGACGATGCTAAACTTTGTCCTTTTGCTTTTGTATGTACTTGCTTTGTGGGTTGTCCAGATTAATGTATATATTCATCTGCTATTATGGTATCTTGATGATTTGCTGGTGCTTTCTGTGAAATCAATAAAATTTGTTTATCAAAAATAAAAAGCGGCATTTAAAACAAACGGCATTGTACAGTACATATTGTATATTGATAAACATCCATTTTTAGTTAAAAAGCAGACTAAAATTCTTATGTCAATCAGTAATCAATTGTCGATAGGTATTTGGACATATATGAGTATCCTAATAAAATGACACACTGCCCACTTTGCAGCAACTCCTTTGGAATCAGACATTCCCAGAAACGATTTGTGAAGTACCTGCATAATGACGTTAATTATGTACAGATTTCATCATAACTCCAGTTTTGCAATTCCCCATCATTCCGTAATCATGTTATAGGACTTATTTTTAGGCATAACCGAAACATGCGGGAGAGAACAAAATAACCTAAAAAAAACTATTCCACTTATCCAACCATCTGATTGCATCCACAGAAACGTTAAACTAGTCAAAGATAAAAGTACATAAATATAGTCCAATCATACAGTAAACTGATCGTGGATAAAAATCTGTAAGTACAGAGTATTGCACATGTCCGGTAGTATTGAGAGTAACTCGATGCAGTTCATTGCACTTCATGGGTCATTGACTGAATTCCATCATTTGTTCGTTTTAGTGTCCCTAGATCAATGAAGGACTTGGAACTTATATCCTCTTCTGATGGAATTAGTAAAATATTCTTTCTAGTGTAAAATACCGCCCATAAAAAATATGAAAATCTGCAACAAATCTCTAAAGTGGGCATTGATTGCAAATATAAATATGCTGGAAGACATTGTATAAAACCAAATGGTTTAATGATCGGTAGGATGTATCTTTTCCTAAAGTAACTATAAAACTTGCAGAAAAAAACACATGCATTGTATCCTGAAGCATTATGTTATCACATACATACAAAAACAGGAAATGCACATGAATAAAATACATGTAGATGCACAGATTCTGATAAGCAATTTATTACCATTGTGAGTGCGGCAAGGGGCTGTGACTCACGGGGGCAAGGCAGCTTCAAGTGGCTCATGATGGCCCGCCCCCTCCCCTCCCTTAACAATGGTGATAAATATTAACCCTGGGCGAAGTACTACGCTACGCTCGCGTAGTTTGCGAAGTTTGCGCTACTTCGTGAATTGCACGTAGCACAGTGCAAACACGCGTAGCGTAGCGGTCATTTTTTGCTTGCTCGCGGTCCTCAACGTCAAGTTGGCGACCGCGAGCAAGCAAAATGACATCCCGGCGAGACTTTTTCCTCGTTCGCGATCAGCAACATCAAGTTGCCGATCGCGAGCGTGGAAAATAAACCTCACGGCGAGATTCTCAACGCGGGGAGGCCAGGTTTCTCATTGTGAGTGGTCGCGTATGCTCGCGACCGCTCGCGATGAGAAACTACCAGTTTGCGTTGAGAAAGCTGCCGCTCGAGTAGAAATCTACTCGAGCGGCAGAAAACGACTGCTTGCACTGTGCAAGATGCGGTTTGCACTGATTGCACAGTGCGGACAAGCATCCGGCACTGTGCAATCAGTGCGAACAGCATTTTGCACAGTGCACTACGCAGTTCGCGTAGCTACGCGTAGCTCGCATAGTGCGAAGTGTACCTTGCGTAGCTACGCGTAGCGCTACTACGCGAACTACGCCCAGGGTTATATTACACTGTGCGTCTGCAAATATGGTCCATGGCCTGCCGTTATTTCATATGTATATGTTTTAAAAGAAGGTATTTAACCGAAAGCAGAAAACACTGAGGAAAAATCACATAGAAGAGGCCTCCTGACTATTAGTAGAGTAGGTCCCTGTTTTTCCTCATCAGACTTTGACTCAGAGCAAGGGAGTGAAAAACCCAGAAGGAAAAAAAGGTGGAAGAGAAAGACGCAAAAAACAGTAACAAAGGGAAAAACAGGAAACTGCAAGAGTGAAACAAAGGGGCGGGGAGTGTCTGGTGGTGGATTAATGAGGCATGTATGAGGTGGATTCAAGACTACACAGCCTTTGTATTCCGCATGCCGACATACAAGATTCTTTGGCCTCAAGCTTCTGAGCGAAACCTCTGGCACAGGCACTTATTATTTTACAAATGAAGCACTGTAATTTTCATGTGTGAAGTCATTGTAATGTGTAACCTGTGAGGCAGTAGTTTTTCTAATGCCAGTTTCACTGTACTGTGTCATGAACATGGAACTTGACATTTGTACTGTGCTAATAAATGTGCAAATGTGTGCTTATTAGTACAGTTGCTCTAAATAACGTATTATTAGGCTAGATTTATTTTTACTGGCATAGCAGAATTTTTTTATATTAGTAATGGACATTTATCAAGTGCAAGCATTTACTCTCAATGAATCTCTTGGTGTTGTCCATTAGCCCCGCCTCCCTCGAACCCATGACAAAGCTGTTGGTGACCACAATATGGTCGAACATTAATTAGAGGGAGACTAATTAGGAGAGTTGGAAAATAAACCAGGTTTTTAACATTTTATTAAAGTTAAATATAGAGGGAGTTCTGCAGTTGTGCTCAAGTCACAAGGTCAGCGTTCTACATATAGCAACAAAAACAACAGCTCTACACACCGTTTGTGCCCACTTTCTGCACCCCCTGGGGAACTTTGGTATTAGAGAAGGGAGCGCAAATGCTTGTGCTGCCCTTTCTGTAATACAGATAGCGCTGGCACACATATAGCACCAGCGCTATCTTTAGAGGGCGTTCCCTCATTTGCATGGGGGCGTGGTCCCAGGCAAATTAGGAAATCACTTTGCCTCTGCCACCACCTGTATTACCAACGTGGGTGCAGAGGCAAATATGCCTTTAAAAGGCGCACAGAAAGTGTGTCACAAAAAGGTAGCGCACAGAAAGTGCACCCTCTAATTGCAGCCCTCTAAAGGGATGAAAGGGGGTCCCATGGACCCCCCCAGATATCCCCTTGCAGACAGGTGCAATCACTGACTGCACCCGCCCGCAAAGGGATCTCTAATCCCTTTTAAAAGTGCAGGCGGGATGCCGGCTGCACTGAAAGCACAAAGCATCTTTAAAATAGCTGCTCTGTATTTCTCTTGAATGCCTGCCCTGGGGGCAGTGCAAGTTAGCAACTGCCCCGAGGGCAGCACAATCTTTCTGATAGGGCGCACTTTCTATGTTTGCACCGGGCGCACCTGATTTAAGGTGCACTGTGGTGCAACATGGAAAGTTATATCTGTAATTCGGGCCCTGGACCCCTGGTGCCTCTGTCACTTTCCCAGCTCCCTGAGCAGGCCCGGTTCCAGGAATTTTTATTTGGGTAGGCCGAGGGTGCATTCGGGTGGGCCACTGCGGGCCTGATTTGTCACTTATATGTCTAGCCAGGCCTGCTTCAGGACCCTCCTTTATCTCTCCTTAGTCCCAGTAAAACATATTGTTTTCTTTCCAAATCTCTTTCTAAATGTTATCACTCTCAAAAAGTGTTTTTTCTATGTAATGTCCCTTTGATGGGAAGAGGAGGTTTCTGAGGTGGGAGTATCAGGCAAGTTACACTTCTCGGGCTCTCCCTCATGACCTCTTCCTCTGATTCCCTCACTGCCACCCTCCAACAGCACCCCTCATCTCTCCGTAGCCCCCCCTATTGACCTCATCCTCGGATTCCCTCACTGCCACCCTCCTCCAGTGCCCCTCATCTCTTCATAGCCCCTCTCCCTCATGACCTCCTCCTCAGAATCCCTCACTACCACCCTCCACCAGTGCCCCTCATCTCTCCGTAGCCCCTTCCCCACTGACCTCCTCCTCGGATTCCATCACTGCCACCCTCCACCAGTGCCCCTCATCTCTCCGTAGCCCCTTCCCGAATGACCTCCTTCTTTGATTCCCTCACTACCACCCTCCACCAGTGCCCCTCATCTCTCCATAGCCCCTTCCCCTCATGACCTCTACCTCGGATTCCCTTACTACCACCCTCCACCAGTGCCCCTCATCTCTCCGTAGCCCCTTCCCCAATGACCTCCTTCTCGGATTCCCTCACTGCACCCTCCGCCAGTGCCCCTTATCTCTCCAAAGCCCCTCCACCTCATGACCTCCTCCTCGGGTTCCCTCATTGCCACCCCCTCCAATGCCCCTCATCTCTCCGTAGCCCCTCCCCCAATGACCTCCTCCTCCGATACCCTCTCTGCCACCCTCCCCCAGCGCCCCTCATCTCTCCGTGGCCCCTCCCCCAAAGACCTACTCCTCGGATACCCTCTCTGCCACCCTCCACCAGCGCCCCTCATCTCTCTGTAGCCCCTCCCCCAATGACCTCCTTCTCGGATTCCCTCACTGCCACCCTCCACCAGTGCCCCTCATCTCTCCGTAGCCCCATTCCCAATGACCTCCTTCTCAGATTCCCTCACTGCCACCCTCCACCAGTGCCCCTCATCTCTCCGTAGCCCCTTCCCCAATGACCTCCTTCTCGGATTCCCTCACTGCCACCCTCCACCAGTGCCCCTCATCTCTCCATAGCCCCTTCCCCTCATGACCTCTACCTCGGATTCCCTTACTACCACCCTCCACCAGTGCCCCTCATCTCTCCGTAGCCCCTTCCCCAATGACCTCCTTCTCGGATTCCCTCACTGCACCCTCCGCCAGTGCCCCTTATCTCTCCAAAGCCCCTCCACCTCATGACCTCCTCCTCGGGTTCCCTCATTGCCACCCCCTCCAATGCCCCTCATCTCTCCGTAGCCCCTCCCCCAATGACCTCCTCCTCCGATACCCTCTCTGCCACCCTCCCCCAGCGCCCCTCATCTCTCCGTGGCCCCTCCCCCAATGACCTACTCCTCGGATACCCTCTCTGCCACCCTCCACCAGCGCCCCTCATCTCTCTGTAGCCCCTCCCCCAATGACCTCCTTCTCGGATTCCCTCACTGCCACCCTCCACCAGTGCCCCTCATCTCTCCGTAGCCCCTCTCTCATATGCATTTCATTTGTTGTATAGCGCTACTCCTAGTGTAGGGTGTCACAGTACTTTACATCACGCACACATTATACAGAGACAATGAATCATACAAGTAGGTAAATCAGTCTACAAGGAATGTCACATAAACCAATGAGCATTACAAGGTGTAGGAATCACGTCATCCATACTGGTGGGCAGTATATTTTAAGAGGGTTTGGTCTGGAGAACCACAAACTCAGGATTTAAAGAGTACTCCATTGCTTGGGGGTTGGCTTTACTAATATAAATGTATATCTGCCCAAACGAACTCTTTTTAGCAACATTAGAATAATAAAAGACCTGGGAAGTTCTAACTATATCACAACACAAAAAAGCTAAGTTCTAACTATACCATTCAGGTTTGCATGCAGCTCTTTCATGACAGTTCATAGGTCACTGTCCTAGGATTGTAACTTCTGAACTGCAAGTAACACAAGATTCTCTGTGACAAAGGCAGTAACCAGGGCTTTAAGTGGGATGAAAAAACTGGGGGGTCTCTCAAAGGGGCGTGGCCACAGTAATTAAGGGCGTGGCTTAAAACACGTAAGCTAAAAATCTGTGCTTAGCATAGTGTGCCGCCCAACTTGTATTTTGCTGTTTCTGTCATTGCATCCAGATATAGGATACAACAAGTAGCATCATACCTACAACAAGGCAAGACTATTGGCTTTGTCAATGGTTGTTAGTTGCACAAGATAGATAAGCAGCAACTATGGCTTGTATATAATATTGAAAAAGCTTCCACTTAAAGCCCTGGTGACACCACGACAATGTTGCTGCTCCTGAGTTTCAAAAAGAGAAGGGGAATCCAGAGAGAAAATGACTTTCTTTAAAGGATTTCCCTTCCCCTACAACGCTTACCTGGCATGACGTCATGCCGTAACTTCTCTACCAGTGTGAGCACGCGCACATGATGTGCCTGCTGTCACTGCAGCCCGGAAAAAAACGGACCGCCTGTGCCAGGGCACAAAACAGAGCCCGATAGAGACCCGTTTCAAGGTCCCCTTTAAAAAACTGCCGGTGCTCAGCACCGGTGAGACCCGGCCCACTTAAAGCCCTGGCAGTAACCCACTGAGCTATCCACATAAAATACAGTTTATCTACATTTCAAAACTACCAACAGACAAAGGATTGCTCTCCAGCAGGATTATTAATCACCAGAGTTATCTGGACATTTTTTATTATAAATGAAGCATACATGAAGTATGTGTCTTGCTGGGCCTTCCCTGATTTTAAAAAGAACAAATAGCCACACATTCTCTTACCTGCTGGTTCCTCCTCACAGCCATCTAATAAGCAGCTACGGGGCCAGGAAAGGTGAATCAGGATAAACAAACTTTTTTCTCCAGTATGGAATAGAAAAGGAAATACCCAGGCTGCAGAAAGGTTAGAGTTACAGTTAAGGCTTCCCAGTGCCAAAGAAAGGATTTGTCCCCTTCCCGTGACCCAATTGTACCTGCACGAGTGAGCGGGGACACAGCCCACCTTTCTAAAAGACGATGCGTGATTGGGGGTGCCTGTGAGAGAGCCGAGGCCCAATCACGCAACTCCTAGGAAGAAAAACAACCTTCGGAAGAACGTTTTAAATTGAAGTGGCCATTTACTACTGGCCTTCGAGACGTCACTGCCAGGGCCAGTCTCATGTTTGGGTGGGCCAGGCTCATGTTTGGGTGGGCCTGGCCCACCCGGCCCACCCGCTAGAACCGGGCCTGTCCCTGAGATTGATTGCAGCAGGTGTCTGCACTTTCAAAAGAGACAGAAATAGAGGAAGGACAAAGGTAGAGAGAAAGCGATCAGAGAGGCAGAAGAGAGAAGGAGAGAGAGACAATGAATGGATGGAAACAGAGAGATTGTCTCGGGAGAGGAAGGGTGTGGGGCTTGTATGAGCATTTTTCCCAGGGCTGCTTTTGGTTCCCCAGTCCGGCCCTGCAGACACACACCCCTACAGAGAGACAGACAGATACCAAATGATACAAAGACAACAAAATAAACACAGAGATAGAAAGACAGCAAGCATACACACAGATGAACTCACACACTGAGATAAACAAACACGCAGAAGCTCTCACTGAACAGCTTTCTGGTGGGTTGATGTTTTCACACCCACGGCCACTTCTAAGTGGGCACGGAGGCTGCAGAGTAGAGATCATTACCTGTGCCAACCCACAGAGAAAAAAGGCAACAACTAAACGCAGAATGTTTTGCCCCTATCCCGAACTCACCTCCCCCTCTACCATCTGCCTTTTTCACTTCAAAATCCTTGATTTTCAGCAAAAGCATCTCAAGACGAGGGGGAGGGGCGCGGGGTTCTTAGTCAACAACAGCATTTCTGTGAATCACTTGACATCGCCTATTTTTAGCCACAGATTCAAGGTTCCAGCCACTTTGTGACCCCAGATGTAGAGGAAGAGAATCAAGAAAGGATAGACACCAATGAGGGTGCACAGTAAGATGAACACAGTCATGCAGTGTGCCAGTGATGGCTGCACGACTGGATGCAGAGCGAGATGCACAAGGCTTCACGTGGGCCAGTGGTGAAGGCCAGATTCAAATTCAGCATGTATCCAAATGCCATACAACGAGGTATAGCCAAGGGCACTGGAATTATGCAATTTTGAGACCTGGCATTTTCCGCATAGTTATTGGTTTGCCACATAATCCATCATCTGCTGTATAATCTGCAAATTTTAACCCCAAAAAATGGTTCTAGCTCAAACTTTATTATTAACGCAGTGACACGTTGCTGTGCAGTGGAAGGCCCATTGCAAGGTTTACTGGTCCTCTTTCTGCTGCTTATTGCTGTATTTGATGAGCAACTGTTTCTAATGAGGTGAAACCTTTGACCAGACAGTGTTAACCAGTGTAAAAATGACAAAATAATGAAGTAATACAATCACAAAATGTGCCACATTAGGCCGCATAATTTGACTTCTCTTGCCACATAATTTAGTCAACCCTGCTGCATAATTTGGTCCTCCCTTGTCGCATAATTCTAGTGGCCCTGGGTTTAGCCCCCCAATCTCTACTACATGTATCCGAAGAAGGTAAATGAGGCTTCGTCAACGGCAGGTGTTTAGGAAATCTACATAGGATGAATGTGCATATAATGACTCTACAAGGAACTAATTTTCATAATCACGCTCTTATTACAAATTGCACAGAGCGGTAGTCCCAGGGGAGATACCACTCTGGGCAGCTACAAGCATTACAGTGTTTCACACCCCAAAGTACCAGGCCTGAAAACCCCAAACCTGGTTTTACTGGGGTTGGCTGTGCACCTGGTAACCCCACAGGTAAAGGCAGGTAAAGACTGCATGACAGAGGCACAGTTCAGCCCCTACCATTCCATTAAGCACCACTACGGGAGCCAAATAGCCTCACCAGAGAAAGCCCAGAATGACACCTTCCTCACAAGCCGTTTAATAACTCCCCACCCCACCGCCCCGCCACAGATATTTAGGATCATTTCACAGCAGGTGATAAATATGATCTTTAAACTCTACAGAATCTTGGAAAACTTGTGATAAAAGAACTGTTAATCTCAGGTCCTGCAAGTTTATCCTCATTCCGTGGACTTTAACTCATGATCCCTGTTAATTCCCCCACTGGCCCCAGAATCTCGCCGCGAAAGTTAATATGAGGACCCATTATTGGAGCTTCTGAGATTAACCATAAAATATGGCATTGATCTGGCCCTCTTGAACCTATGTCCACTGTCAGTGCGCCTCCTGAGAGCATCTTTGCCTCCGCGCCCGCGGGCACAGAGGCAAACGGATTTCCTCATTTGCATGGGGCCACGCCCCCATGCAAATGAGGGGAACGCCTTCTTGAGGAAGTGCTGGCGCTGTATGTTCACAAGTGCTTTCAGTATTACAGAAGGGGACGTACAATCGTCTGCGGCTCTTCTGTAATACCAAAGTGTCCCGGAGGTGCGCAGGGTGGGAGCAAACGCCTGATGCGCCCCCGGGACACTTGTATAATACGGCCCCTAGTGTCTTATGTAGTGACAGCCCTGTAGTCAAGCTTCAAGGGCATGTCACAACAGATTGCCCAGGAGCCACTTCGGAACTAGTATCAATCTCCCCTCCACTGCACCACTATGTATTATTTACATAAGTGTCTGTATGAAGGTGGTGCTACCAGGGGCCATATTATACATACAGCACATTTTCCTTGATTGCGCCGGACACACCTTTTAAAATGTGCACCCAGCGCAATCAAGGAAAAAGCACCATATTAGGGTGAATGCACAGCCCCCAGGCCAGCCGCAAACTCACGCTGCCCTGGGGGCAGCACATTATTGTGAACAGTGGAGCAGCTGCTTTGAAGCCGCTCAGTGTTTTCCCAGGGCAGGCGGCACCCGCCTGCACTTTTAAAGGAGATTAGAGATCCTCTTGCAGGCAGGTGCAGTGAGTGAATGCACCCGCCTGCAAGGGGATGTCTGGGCGGTCCATGGGACCCCTTTTCCCCACACCAGAGGGCTGCAATCAGGGGGTGCACTGTCAGTGCGCTTCCTGAGAGCTTCTTTGCCTCTGCACCCACCCCCGTGTCTGTAATCCGGCACGGGCGCAGAGGCAAAGGATTCCCTCATTTGCATGAGGATACGCCCCATGCAAATGAGGGAACACCCTCTTGAGAAAGCGCTGGCACTGTATGTGCGCCAGCGCTTTTAGTATTACAGGAGGGGACGCACAAGCGTCTGCAGCCTCTTCTGTAATACCAAAGTGCCCCGGGGCATGCAAAGCGGGTGCAAACGCCCATTGCGCCCCCGGGGCACTTCTATAATACGGTTCCAGTGGTGTAACACAGACCCTGCAGCGCAGTTAGGCCCACAAACCTTCAGGGTGTCCCCAAACCTTATGGGGCCCTCCATTCCGCCAAGGCCAGTGAATATTATTATATTCTTTTCATTATTATTATTATAGGTGATTTGTAAAGCGCATGGGTACCTATCTGTGAGATATAGCAGGCTCAGGGACTCCTCATCACATTTTGCAGGTGGGCCCCATCATTTTGTATTTTGCAACTGGGTGCTACTTCTCCATAGGTGGGGCACCCCATATGATTCCAGGCACTACTATATGTTTAATCATGCTAATGCAGCATTCCACTCTGGCCCCCACCGCTCTCTCAGCAAACCCAGTCCACCCACACTCTAGAATTAACTTGACAGAGAGATAAAATAACAAACACAAATGTTGGATTTAAAACCAGCCACAACCGAATATATATTTTCCAACCTTTCCAGGTAAATTCTTTTTAATGAGATGGAGTAACACAATAATAGAAACATAGGATGTTGACCATTTGTTAAAGGCCCATTAGTACAGGACCCACAATAATTAGGACTGGCAATATGCAGATTAGAATACCTGAGAACCTCCTGTCACAATATGGCTGGCAAAACTTGAAGTAATATCTCAACACAGAGCTGCAAATGGAGGGCCAAAGAGAACTTCAACACCATAACTACCAAAATGTTCTCACACCCAAAATTACACTTCAAAGAAAAAACTGGACACTATCCATACCCTAAAGCAGGTGTTGGGTGTAGCAGGTGAATATGTTGATGCAGCTTAAGATGGTTCATCTCCCTGGCTGAAATATTATCCTGTCTGCTGAGACAGCACTCTGTAGGGGATGGTGGGAGGTTTTGCCTAGCCTACACCCTGCCTCGATCCCAAAATAATGAACCTGAGGCTGTAGCTGGGTTACATGCCTGCTGTCTAGGTGGCATGATAACATTACTGAGTTATCCTCCATGTACAAAGTTGTGAACTTAACACTTAACTTCTGAGGTTTTCCACCCCAGTGCTGAGCCCTTTTTTGGTTATTTGTGTTACTTTGCGCTTAGGCCTCTATAACTTTTTTCACGTAAATGTTCCACGTCAAATTGACATTCTTTTTTACCAACATTATGTGGATTCTAAAGGTTCCTTGGGTTTGTGGATTCCTCTGGAGGGGGCTGAGAAAATAGCCAAAATATAGAAACATTTGGGGGGTTTCTGGAAGAATGGGAAAAAAGCACTTCACAAAAAAGTCTGTTTTTTTTTTTTAGAAAGGCCATCAATGGAAGGTTTGCTGTGCTAAAATCACCATCTTCCCAGATTTCAGGAACATGCAGAGCTGTATCAAACACATTTTTTTTTACCACTTTTTGGTATTTTCTAAGAGGGAGCCCGTCATTCCAAATTATTGTGCTTTCAACTTACTTCCAGTTTGTGGTGGCAGCATGTGTGAAAACGATGGGTGATGCCAAAGGCTATACATTTCTAAAAAGTGGGCAACATTCTAAATTCAGCGAGGGGTCATTTGTGTAGATCCCTCAAAGTTTTCCCAAAGAAACTAACTATTGAAATAAAAAATATTGAAAATGAGTAGGAAAAACAGCCATTTTCGAGAATGTTTCATCTGTAACTTCTTTTCATGATGGCCGACTTACAAAAGCAATACACCAGTACATCCACTAGACTTTTCTAATTGTGCGGGTATATAAGGTTTATAGATTCTCCAAGAACCCGAGGTACCCAGAGCCAACAACTGAGTTACACCTCACAATGGTTTTTCACTGTGCACCGAGTATAGAGCAATTCATAAGCTAAAATATAAAGAGTGAAAAATTGATATGAAGGAAACCTATGTATTTAGGAAATGTACACCAGATGCTGAGTTTAGGAGCAGTGCTTATTTGTATGTCTCTGAATTTGTGGGCACCCATAGTAGCATGCGATTACGAGGGTGTTAGGGTATTTCACACAATAGTAAAAAAAAATATATAATAGCGTTGTGGTTGATATTTTGTATTTATTTTTGGTGGTCCTTATAGAAAACTCAATAATGCGGTAAAACACCACACTAGCCCTAGCGCTTGTATTCATTTAAATCTGTCAGTGTCCACAAAGCTAGTACTGCTGTTATTGTGTACAGTTGCTGGAAGCCATCAGAGTGTCAGGCTGGTTCTCACATGAGTGAAGAGGAAAGACTTCTTATAGTCTCTTCTCCATTGTTCTCTGAGCACGTGTTGGTGATGGATTACAGGAAGTTCTTCTATAGAAATTTGCATCAGGATTGAGCCAATTTGATGATTGAATGAATCTTGTGTGTTGTCCATCCACAAGCTTTTATAGCGTGCAGAGACTTTCCAGCATTTGCATAAGTTTTGTGTACGGTTCTAGTATTTCAGTGGATCTGTATAGTGTATAGTTTCATTCTTTCGATCAAAGAAGCTTTGTGTATCTTTTTGTTTACTTTATACAACAGGCTGAGGCTGGACCACACAGTGTGCATGGAACTGGAATGATGTGTATAAGATGTACCAAGTGATATAATTTTATTTATTACATTCCACACTGTAACACCACTTTATTGACAGGTGAACCACATCGTATATTGAACTTAATATTAGGATTAATTAACTCTGGTGTAATCTTTCATAATTTCAGAAATTTTGCTTCATGCATGTTACCCAAAATGTATGGAATTACTCCATAATGCAGAGGTCTTCAAACTTTTTTGCTCCGAGCCCCCCTAAACAAAATGTTTTAAAGTCAGGCCCCCTCCAAAACTTTACGGCAAGGATTGGGTGAGCAGGAGGGAAAAGGTTGAGCGCAGGGGGCATGGCCTATGAGATCATTTTAGGAGTACTTTTACTATTGCTCATAAACCACACTAAGGGCCTGATTACGACTTTGGCACTCCAGTGCCGGGTCCGTCCCGCTGCTGCACCGCCAAAGCCATGATCGGGCCGCCCATCAGATTACAAGTGTAACTCATGTCTGGTGGGCTTTTGTTTTGATATTCCCACGGCGGTGCCCTGATAATGGGCACCGCAATCGGAATGCCAAAAACAGTTCCTGCACGGCATGGACTGAAAAGTTCTTGCTGTACAGGAACCAGGGTGCATGCACACAGGCGGCAAACGTTGTGACCCCCTGCATGCACCCCAGGGCGCAAAGGCACAAGGGGGCCCTGTAGAGCCCCCCTTGTTTCCTCTCCACCAGGGTTTTTATGGACGAGGAACTGCTATGAAAACCATGGCGGAGAGGAGACTCCTAATATGTTTGGCGGGACTGCGGCGGTCCTGCCAAGTATATTGATGCCTCCTAACCACTGCCAGGGAACGGCGGTTCCCTGGCGGCTGCAGCGGGGCAATGACAGTCCGACTGCCCTAATCGTAATCGGGCAGTCGGGAGACCGCCGCCGCAGTGCCACCAAGAGTCTGGCGATCCGTGGACCGCCAGACGCTAAATTGGCCCCTAAATAGGAGACTTATAAAACAGCAAATGAATCAAACAAAAACAGTTATTGACCCAAAAATACTGCTCCCCATAATTGAGGTGTTGTGAGCCCCTTGCACTCCTTGACCCCAATGCAACTACACTTGCTGCACTAATGATAACCCCAGTCCTGATAGCAGGCTATCTCCTTTGCCTCTTTTACCCCTTCGCCACCGTGTCAGACCATCACTCTAATCCAGTGGCGGCTCGCAGAGGGAGTGCTGCGGGGCGGTGGGGCAGGGGAGGGGTAGGGTGGGGGGGTAGTGGAGTACGACATACGACAGACAGGAGTAAGGTAAGTAATTAAATAAATAAAACTATTTACCTTGCGCTCGCTGCATCGCCGAGTTGGCGATGCAGCGAGCGCAAGGTAAATAGATTTATTTATTTAATTACTTACCTTACTCCTGCCCATCGTATGTCAGACTCCTCTACCCCCCCCACCCTGCCCCTCCCCCGCCCCACCGCCCCGCAGCACTCCCTCGGTGAGCCGCCACGGCTCTAATCTTTAAATATGCCCTTTTTCCCTTTCAGGAAAAAAGAACTACCACATGTTGTCACCCTTTTTCTGCAATGGTGCCCTCGGCCCTAATGTTAGAAAGGAAAATAAGCTCTGATGCACCTTTTTTAAAGTGAGCCAGCCATAATTTTGATGCAGTGGGCCCCTCTGACCCCTGGGCCCCAGTGCTGCTGAACCTGCTTCACTAATGTTAGCTTCCGCCTTGCAAAGAGGGCAGTCTCCTCTACCCAATGTTAAAAACGTGGATTCTCATCTAGCCACACACCCTTCTCTGTCATCTCTGAGGCCAATCAAAGGAGTCTCCACTGCTTTAATGTTTTCCCTCCCATGGGCTATTGCTCTGAGGCACAAATCAACACTGGCAAGTGTGCAGTGGGTCCTAAAGCCAGGAAGGATAGTCAGCCATAATTAAGGTTTAGTTGGTTCCGCATACCTCTGGTTCCTGGTCCCACTGCACCTGCAGTACCAATGATTCTTTTGCCCCTTTGTGTTAAAAAGAAGCAAGAGTGACCTGGGCTCTAATTGTAACAAGGAAAATGGGCACCCACTCCACTTCATGGTAAGACAGCCATAACTGAGCAGCAGTTTCCCCTTACACAGCTGACAGCATTACCTGCTGCACTAATGGATGGCCCTTTTTTATATATATATGAAAAAAAGGCTCTCTTATATCGTCCCCTTCCTTAAGGTATCTCTCTGAGGAAGCGGTCTCTGTCCATTTGTAACCATAAAAATGAGCCCCCACACAGTGCTGCCTCTTCAGGGTCATCTATTTGAGTATATCTATGAATCTCACTCGTTTTCTCTTTCTCCTGGACCATTACTCTGAGGCCTTACGGGTCGAGAGGATCAGGGCTCTACATCTGAATGGAACCCTGTTGACTTCATCCCTGCCCCCCCCCCCCCCGGACTCACCTTTTACAAAAACAAGTGCCCCTGAATGGTTAATGCTGAGTTTGAGGTGCATCTGCCTGAACGCAATGGTAGGGTGGTAGTGCAGACAGTTAAAAACAGAAACAAGCCTTTTTTTTTGTTGCAGTTTTATATATCGCAAACTCGACCCGAAGGTATAAGAGCACTTAAATGAGCACCAGTTGCATTACAGACGGACATGTTCATTTTTTTTCAGGCACGGGGAGATTAAGTGATTTGCCTAGAATCACAGGATGCTTGAGCGTCCCGCCAAGACTCGAACCTGGTTCCCCAGCTTCAAAGTCAGCCGCTCTGGCCGTTACGCTACATGCTCTTACCTCCCATTAATTGATTGAGTCACTTAAAGCCAGGGCCACTCGAATTATGAGTTTCTGAGGCAGGAGCGTTTTCCGCATAGTTATGGGTTTACCGCATTTGCTACATAATCTGTCATCTGCTGCATAATCTGCAGATTTTAACAAAAACATTTGATTCTAGTTCAAACGAATCAAAAGTTACTTAAAAAGTGGCTGGCGACATGTGTTCCGGAGCAGTAGAAGGCCCTTCATAAAGGTTGATTGGTCATCTTGCAGTTGCTTATTGATGAAGTGGGGTGCTAAAATGGTACTAATGAGGTATAATATTTCCCCTGACAGTGTTACCATGAGTAAAAATGACAAATAAATGTAGTAAACCTAACCATGAAATGTGCCGGATTACGCTGCTTAATTTACCTTTTCTTCTTGCATAATGGAGTCAACCCTGCTGCATAATTTGGTCCTCTCTTGCCACATAATTCCAGTGGCCCTGCTTAATACTTCATGGTGACCAAGATTTTTTTTTGAGAGGTAATGTAGGGGTGTTATCAGTTGAGCTCTGGACTAATGGAGATACTTAAAAAAATGTTTGCATTAAGTACAGTGTGATTACTTATTACTGAAAACTATATTTTGTAGGAACCTGTTTTTATCTCAAACACTGCATCATTTTTGCAGCAGCCTATGTTAGTGTGTAATGCAAGGTTAAAATAATAACTTACATATCCACAGTGCTTTCTGTTACAGGCTGGGGCCTCACAGCACTATCAGTACAAAGGTCACTATTCCCCAAAGTGTCAACTAGGGTTCAATTATTTGTTGCTCGGGTTTCAAACTCAGGCATCTGCAGTGATGGTATTTGCCAACTACAAAATACTTAGACTATTTACTTATTTTCTTTTTAGCCAACTTCTTGACACTCGGTGAACTCTCTTCAAAGCACCCCAAATCTTTTTAGTCCCAATTTAAAGGGCTGCGTGTAAATAAAGACAGCCTGGAAATGCGGCAAATGAACAAGGCTGTAGTTCCAAGCCATCTTCATTTGCATGTAATTGGAAAGGCATTCGTGCCCCACTTGGAAACGATTCACAGACCCCCAGGGGGGCGCGCCCCACAGTTTGAAGACCTCTGCCATAATGCCATATCACGTAATTGAATTATCGCTCAGACCAAAATTCTATCACAGGAGCCTGAGAACAACATGAATGAAGAGCATGTTCACGTCACGCACACATTTAGCACTTTTTTTTGCGTAAATGGGTGCAAGGACAGATGACCCACTAAAAAAGCACAAAACGCTGAACGTAAATTTTGCTTATTTTTGGGGCTGTTTGCGTAATTTCCACAAAGGCTATTAAGTGAATTTCACCCAGTTTTACTTAATATTCTAGTGAGCTATCTATAACAAAAAGAGGACTGATGCTAGTATGCTCACATCTGCGCACAGTCACCCGCTCTTGAATTTGCCTACAACAGTATAGTTGTGACTTAGGGCCTTATAATGACTTTGACGTCTCAGAGCGGGACCGCCATGCTGCCGCCCCGCTCCGAGACCGCCAAAGCCATTAAAGACCGCCTGCCAGAGTACAACTTATTTTTACCTAGGGGGGGCAGTTCTTCGGCGGTCCCACTACAGTGCCTTTGAAAAAGGCACTGCAATGGGAGCGTCAAAAGCAGTTCCTGCAAGGCATGCCCACAGGGGGGCACAACGTGTCCTCCTGCCTGCATCCCATGGGCAGAGGCAACAGAGCCCCCTTTGTTTCTTCACTGCCACATTTTCGTGGTGGTCGCACCGCCATGAAAAGTGTGGCGGTGAAGAAACTCCTAATATGCTTTGCGGTGCCGCAGAGGCACCGCCAGCATATTAGGGGTCTCAGACCGCTGCGCCACCACCAGGGATCGTGGATCCCTGGCGGCAGCAGCGGTCCCATGGAGGTCCAACCACTACAGTCCTAATGAGGCGGGCGGACCGCCAGTTATGCGGTCGGCGGACCACCACCACAGGTTCAGCAGTCCATTAGACCACTGAACTCGTAATATGGGCCTTAGTGAAAATGAAGGATATGCCACCTGTGCTTGTACTTGGGACCTTTGTAAATTATGGAAATGCATTTTCTTGAAGGCATGCGTTGGTGTGTTACATGGCCAAGAGTTGATGTCTACTTGGAAGTTAGCACTATTAAGACATAATTTAGACACAGAATATTTGAACTTACATCAGCAAGTACTTGACTTAGAAGTAGAAGTCCTGTTGAATATGATATTGCAGTTCAATAGGACTGGAGAAAAAAACATAATCCAGTTATTGAATGATTCAAAAAATTATTTACGAAAACTAACACAACATGAATCTATCTTGTGAGTAAGTGGAGAAGTTAAGAGTATTATGTGCCACATGCAATTTTAAAGTAATTATTAATGTATGGATTTATAGGGACAACAATTAATGAATTGTAACAGCAAAAAAGTTTAGGAAAGATTATGTACATGGACTAATTCCCTGACCCAGACCAAGCGTATCCGATGCTCAAAGGGGTCCACCTCTCGACAGCCCCAAGTCTGGATATGAGTACACGCAGACTTTAGGATGGTCAAGCGGGGGACGGGAAGGACGGGGACTGCGGGGAGGGAGACCTGTGAACATAAAAGGAAAAAATATAATACTTGTCCAACAAAGAGAGGTAACTATGATAATTCCCTCAAATATTATATATACCCATCCTTGACACTAACCTGTAAGGAACAAATATGCGTTCTTGCAGACAGGGGAGGTGAGCAGGTGTCCTTAATTCTTTACACCGTATACTGCAGAGATCAAGACAGAGAAAGACATAAACTCTCTGTACTCTATCTATACTCAACACCCCTGAAGTATGTGATGTAGATAACACTAGAGTGCTACACCTACCCTTGGTATCAGTGCAAGATGTCAGGAAAACTTCCATATGAAGGACCACCTACTGCTGTCCACCCCTGTTGTAAAGTAAACACAAAACGTAGCCAAATAAAGAATAAATGTTCGTAGTAGAAAGGTTTAAGGTAATAACAAAGCGAGCAATGAGGTTTTACATCATCATGGTAAGGTTCAGAGCAAATTCCTTCTACTGTATACCCTGATTGCACATCCAGAGAAATACGGTTTGTGGTAAAATCCGAATCATCAAGCAGCAAAAGAAAATATACCACACCTTAATAGCAAGATATAGTTAGAGAGTTGGAAAGCACTCTCCGTCAGTAATTGAACCAGGTATCCAAATGAGGCAACATATACTCCCCTGCATGAGTCACTGCTTCGGACTGTCCAATAGAGAAGTAACCGTGAATAATGAGCAAAAGGTTTATGCAGCCATAAATGAAGCTACTATATTCCCTCGCATGAGTCCCCAATGCAAAAGGACTCGCCAACGCAGGGAAATATGCAAATCAGAGCCCACCGGATAAAGACACTCCGAGAGCGATCGTACCGATAACTCCTCGGACGAAAATGTGCAAATAAAACTAAGAGGTGCCACAAGGCACCCTTACCAGACCAGGAAACTCAGAGGGATGTCCAGAAACACGGCCACCATTCATCGGGCAACGTTGAATAATCTGCAGCTTCTCCTGCCAGTGCTTCCTCTTTTCCGCATTCGCTGAACGTCACGCACAACGGTGCGTCGGAGGTCAGACGTCCGCTGCTGCTGGGAACTGTAGTTCCCCTGCGCGCCAGCTCCTTCAATAGGTGCCTGGCAGTGGATGGCGATCATGTCCCCTGACAGTACATTCCCTTCTTGGAGAACACTGACAGGCACAGGGTTTGTCTGGGACGTTTGTGGAAAGCAGTAACTAATCTAGGAGCATGCACAGATGATTCAGGGTCCCAGGAGTTTTCCTCAGCTCCATACCCTATCCAGGCCACTAGGTACCAAAGTTTCTTGCGCAGTATTTTGGAGTCAAGTATACTAGCAACTTCATATTCTTCGTCTTGATCAACCCACAAAGGCGCCGACTTCCTCTTTATCGGGCCATGTGATGGTCTGAGTAAAGACACGTGAAACACTGGATGGATTCGCAAATGTGAAGGCAGAGCAAGTTTTACCGCCACAGGATTGATGTGTTTCAACACTCTGTACGGACCTATGTATTTCGGGTTAAACACACTATATCGTCTGAAACGAATGTTCCGTGTTGAGAGCCACACTAAATCCCCTCTATTATAGGTTGGTTCCTGTCTACGATGTTTGTCTGCCTGTCTCTTGTATTGTTCTTTACCGTGGACTAAATGTTTTGCATGTCCTTCAAAATAGTGCGTATCTGTGAGATTCTATCATGTACCTCTGGAAAACGCTCACTGTGCCTAGGTGTCAGAAAAGGAATAAAACGGGGGTGATGCCCATAAGTGCTGTAGAATGGAGAGTGTTTGGTGGAGCTATGTTGAGAAATGTTGTACGCTATTTCCGCCAGCCATAACCACTCTACCCATGCTTCAGTGTTATTATCTACATAGCATCGCAGATACTGTTTTAACGTCTGATTTAGCCTCTCTGTTTGACCATCTGTTTGTGGGTGGAAACTGGTGGACGTAGTAGAGGAGATCTGCAAAGCAAAACACCATACCCGCCAGAAATGAGCAATGAATTGGGCTCCACGGTCTGACACTATAACCTGGGGGAGACCAGCAACCTAACCACATGAATCAACAGCAATCTGGCCAACTGACCTGCTGTAGGGATTTGTTCACAGGCGATGAAATGTCCCATCTTAGTCAAGTAATCGATCACCACTAGGATAACCGTATGCCCTTTATCTGTGGGTAATCCTACAATGAAGTCCACTGAGAATCTTTCCCATGGCTTATCCGGAGTGGGTAAAGGTTGTAAGAGACCTTGTGGTTTGCCCTTGACAGTCTTCATTTGAGCACAAATGGTACAGTTCTTTACCCATAAAGGGATGTCTCTTCTTAGGGTAGGCCACCAGAACTGCCGTTGTATCTTCTCACTTGTCTTTTCACTCCCATTATGTCCAGCACTGAGATGTACATGACACCATTGGAAGACCATTTGTCTTAACTTGCGAGTAGGCACAAGAACCTGATTTCCCTTTATGGGTATGCCTTGTCGCTTCTTCCATTCGGGATGTCCTTTTAGCCAGTCCCTCCATCGGAACGCTTGGATTCCTCTTACCACCCTTCGTAGAAAGGAGTCGGTGTGGATCACCCCGATGATTTTCTGGGGTTCGATGATCGCTCTTTCGGGGCTAAGTAGAGGTACCATCGTGGACTCTTGTCGTGACAGGGCATCCGCCTTCTTGTTCATACTTCCCGGTCTAAACGTCACGATGAATGTATACTCCTCAAAAAACATCATCCATCGCAAGAGACGCGGCGTAAGCTGCCGGGCGGTTTTTAAGAACTGAAGGTTGCGATGGTCAGTATATACTGTAACCGTATGTCTGGCTCCCATTAACCAATGCCTCCATTCCCCGAAAGCCTCTTTTATGGCCAATAGTTCCTTTTCCGCAATGGTGTAATTCTGTTCGGCGCTGTTTAATTTCTTGGACATGAAGGCGACTGGATGTAGCTGACCAGTGGTTACATGCTTCTGAGCTTATGTTGAACAGTGATGGTTAATATGCATTGAGTAAAATGAATTGAACAAAAGAAAAGACAGGATGAAAAATAATGGAGAAAAACGGTAAAAAGTAAAAGGAGTTTAAAACAGATGAATTTAATTCATTGGATGCAGGCAGTGATGTGGCAGTGCAGCTTGGTGGAACCAAAGCTGGTTCCTTCATCGTTGAGTTTTGTAGCGTTTACAGCGCAATGGGATGATGCGCGAAGCAAGCTTTGCACGCCGACAACGGTTGAAAGAGTACATTGGTTTAAATATGGATTAATAGTGGGATTACCTGGAGTGCATCTCACCCCTCATTTCACTTCATAGCATGAATTTTTCGTCTCAAAGAGATGGCACCCATGAAGAAAACGTTGAAAACAAAGAACAATTGTATTTGATTAAATGACGATGATGAACGGCTCGGAAGTACAGGGTGAAGCTCCCTGTCGTAATGGATAATCGAGGGTTACAAGCAACGCTTGAAAGAAGCTATATTGAAAATACTTACATAGAATTTATCATATTAAGGACTCACATGGACACAAGGCAGTGTTGTAAATAGTGACTAATTTTACACATATTAGTTCAAAGTTTATTTATTGGTATACTTGTGTAACACACTTAATGTAAGGAGACGTGATACATTGCATTCTGGGATTTATAGTTGCATGGGCTTAAACACAGTGGAAGGAGCTACAGAGCACATTTCATATCAAGTACTGTTTCAGCTTAAATGCAGGGTCCCGACAAAGGATGACGTAATGAATCACCTGGGGAGTGTTAAGAGGGGCGGCAACATAGAAAAGTGGCGCTTCGGAGTTTGGGTTTCAGCTTACATTTCAAATAAGACACGTACGCTTCGGCACGCTAGTGAAGAGGAAAATGATTTTACGTCTTTTTTTAAAATGAAGTGTATTAAGTTATTGTGCAATTGAAGTCGGAAATTTAAGATTCGACTGCATGTCACGGTAAGCGCTTCTAAGTTTTGAATAATGTTGGAGTCCCTAAATTAGTGAACTGTTTTATTTCTGAAGTAAAAGGGAGAGTTTATTCTAAAGTTTTGAGTTATTGAGTTTCTGAGCAACACGTGAGAAAAATATGGGTTTTAACAAAATGGTATATTGTGAGCAAATGATAATTGTTTGTAAATACGCCAGAACAATGATTGGCATTTCACTGGGAGACTCATGGTAAAAAATGAGTATGAGCTGTTTAAACTTTAATGAAATCCCTGAAGGGTAAAAATGGTTTAAGCACACATATTTATTTGTATTTTCAGATGCCCCTGACGAAGGGAAATCAATTCCCGAAATGCATTGGGCTTGGTAAATAAATTATGACATGGAACCCACCTCATGCTTCTGAGCTTATGTTGAACAGTGATGGTTAATATGCATTGAGTAAAATGAATTGAACAAAAGAAAAGACAGGATGAAAAATAATGGAGAAAAACGGTAAAAAGTAAAAGGAGTTTAAAACAGATTAATTTAATTCATTGGATTCAGGCAGTGACGTGGCAGTGCAGCTTGGTGGAACCAAAGCTGGTTCCTTCATTGTTGAGTTTTGTAGCGTTTACAGCGCAATGGGACGATGCGCGAAGCAAGCTTTGCACGCCGACAACGGTTGAAAGAGTACATTGCTTTAAATATGGATTAATAGTGGGATTACCCGGAGTGCATCTCACCCCTCATTTCACTTCATAGCATGAATTTTTCGTCTCAAAGAGATGGCACCCATGAAGAAAACGTTGAAAACAAAGAACAATTGTATTTGATTAAATGACGATGATGAACGGCTCGGAAGTACAGGGTGAAGCTCCCTGTCGTAAAGGATAATCGAGGATTACAAGCAACGCTTGAAAGGAGCTATATTGAAAATACTTACATAGAATTTATCATATTAAGGACTCACATGGACACAAGGCAGTGTTGTAAATAGTGACTCTAATTTTACACATATTAGTTCAAAGTTTATTTATTGGTATACTTGTGTAACACACCTAATGTAAGGAGACGTGATACATTGCATTCTGGGATTTATAGTTGCATGGGCTTAAACACAGTGGAAGGAGCTACAGAGCACATTTCATATCAAGTACTGTTTCAGCTTAAATGCAGGGTCCCGACAAAGGATGACGTAATGAATCACCTGGGGAGTGTTAAGAGGGGCGGCAACATAGAAAAGTGGCGCTTCGGAGTTTGGGTTTCAGCTTACATTTCAAATAAGACACGTACGCTTCGGCACGCTAGTGAAGAGAGAAATTATTTTACGTCTTTTTTTAAAATGAAGTGTATTAAGTTATTGTGCAATTGAAGTCGGAAATTTAAGATTCGACCGCATGTCATGGTAAGCGCTTCTAAGTTTTGAATAATGTTGGAGTCCCTAAATTAGTGAACTGTTTTATTTCTTAAGTAAAAGGGAGAGTTTATTCTAAAGTTTTGAGTTATTGAGTTTCTGAGCAACACGTGAGAAAAATATGGGTTTTAACAAAATGGTATATTGTGAGCAAATGATAATTGTTTGTATATACGCCAGAACAATGATTTGCGTTTCACTGGGAGACTCATGGTAATAAATTAGTATGAGTTGTTTAAACTTTAATGAAATCCCTGAAGGGTAGAAATGGTTTAAGCACACATATTTGTTTGTATTTTCAGATGCCCCTGACAAAGGGAAATCTATTCCCGAAATGCATTGGGCTTGGTAAATAAATTATGACATGGAACCCACCTCATGCTTCTGAGCTTATGTTGAACAGTGATGGTTAATATGCATTGAGTAAAATGAATTGAACAAAAGAAAAGACAGGATGAAAAATAATGGAGAAAAACAGTAAAAAGTAAAAGGAGTTTAAAACAGATGAATTTAATTCATTGGATTCAGGCAGTGACGTGGCAGTGCAGCTTGGTGGAACCAAAGCTGGTTCCTTCATCGTTGAGTTTTGTAGCATTTACAGCGCAATGGGACGATGCGCGAAGCAAGCTTTGCACGCCGACAACGGTTGAAAGAGTACATTGGTTTAAATATGGATTAATAGTGGGATTACCCGGAGTGCATCTCACCCCTCATTTCACTTCATTACATGTCTCTGGGACCACACAGCTCCAATAGCTACCTCCGATGCATCTGCTTCCACTATGAACGGTAATGCCGGATTGGCATGAGTCAAGATAGGAGCTGTAATAAATGCTTCCTTAAGGTGTTAAACGCAGTGTGTGCCTCCTCAGTCCACTGGAAGCGTGAGTTCTTCTTCAGCAACTTCGTTATAGGTGCTGCCTTGCTTGAAAACTGTGCGATAAAGCGTCGATAAAAATTTGCAAATCCCAGGAAGCACTGGATGTCCCTAACGTTCTTGGGACTAGGCCATTCTGCTCTTACTTTCCTTTCAGCCATTTCCTGTCCTGTTGGTGTGAGCATCACTCCAGGAATTCTACTGTGGAGACATGGAATTCGCACTTGCTGATCTTACAAAAGAGATGATTGTCTTTCAAAGCTTGGAGGATTAAACCCACGTGTGCAGCATGTTCCTCTACCCATGATGAAAAGATGAAGATGTCGTCTATGTACACGACTACTATCCGATCAAGGTACTCCCGTAGGACATCGTTCAGAAATAACTGAAATGCTGCAGGCGCGTTACACAATCCAAAGGGCATAACTTGGTACTCGTCCAATCCATAGCGAGTCTTGAAGGCGGTCTTCCATTCGTCTCCCTTTCGCATCCTCACCAGATGGTACGCTCCTCTGAGGTCTAGTTTGTGTATATCACGGCTCCCTTGACTTGTTCCAGTAATACCGATATCAATGGGAGTGGGTATTGGTTCTTTACTGTGATGGCGTTCAAGGCGCGAAAGTCAATACACGTCCGGAGCTCCCCATTTGCTTTCAGAATAAAAAACAAAGGAGAGGCTGCAGGGGAGCTGGAATGACGTATAAAACCCAAAGCAAGGTATTTGTCAAGGTACTGACGCAAATGTGCGTTTTCTGGTTCGGTTAGGGCATAAATCCTACCACAGGGAACCACTGTGCCAAGCATAAGATCAATCCGACAATCGTACTGCCTGTGAGGAGGATGTTCTTCAGCCATTTGATCACTAAAAACCTCTGCATACTGGTGATAACCAGGAGGAAGTGATATCTCCTTTTCGGCTGCTGTAGCGATATGATGGCGACAAGCCAATACATTGGAAGGAATGTCAAACGTCTTTAAGCAATGTTGTTTGCAGTAGTCGGATTCCATTGACAAAACTTTCTGGGACCAATTTACGGTGGGGTTATGTTGTTGCAACCAAGGTAGACCCAGAATGATCCCATACAGAGGTGCTTAGATTATGTTGAAGGAAAGCAATTCATGATGATTCCCATTGTAAACAACATCATACACTTCGGTGGCGTGACTAATCGGTCTGGATTCTAATCGCTTCCCATCAACTGCAAAAACCACTTCTGGCAATGACTTAGGTATGAGATGAACACCCAACCTTTGGGCTTCTTCTTTATCCATAAAACATCCTGTGGCTCCAGAGTCAACCATTGCCTGAGTGTCGCAAGGTTCTTGATTGATGTATAGCACCAATGGAATAAAGAAATGTTCTTTGCGAACAAACGGATCATTCTTGATGGAAGGGATGTACATAACGCTCGAAGACTCCCCTTCATTAGGTCTTGAGCATGTTAGTTTTCCGTCGATGATTTGGTTGCACTAACGGCAGTTGAGCCCGTCCGCGGGACACTGTACTTGGGTTTAACTGCACAATCACTTAGGTAGTGTCCCTTTTTTCCACAATACAAACGCAATCCATTTTTACGCTGGAATTCTCTCTCATCAGGAGTAAGTGAAGCAAGAACCGTACCTATGTCCATTGGTTCAGGGGAAACCGTGCCAGGATCCAGTGACTTCAGTCGTTCAAAGCGTGGAGTGTATCTTTCCTTCCTTCTGTTATCCCCTTTGCGCTCACTTAATCGATGATCCAAACGCATCGTTAACTCTATAAGATCGGAGCAGGTTCATGCTTGTGGATCCACCTGAGCTATCACATCCTTCAACTCCTCCCTCAGTCCTTGGTAAAAGATGGCAGCCTGTTTACTTTCGGGCCAGTCGGTTTCAACCACCAATCTCCTAAAGGTGTTAAGATATCCGAGCAAATCTTTATTGCCTTGTTTAAGTTTATATAAATGGGTAGACCCAATGGTACTGGGACCTGGGTTTAGGCAATACAATAAAGAGTGGTCCCAGCAAAATCTACTTTGCCACAAAACATTATATTATCACAAATTCAAACAAAACGTACAAAAAATGAAAGATAAAGCAGTGTTATTTATTCACACTGTCATGTTCTCAAATACAACTATTACACAATCTAAATTCATAGACAAAGTGCCCAGAGCGACAGGGAAAGAAAGGGATCGTAAAGAAAGTGATTCCGTGAGGGTAAAGTGTGTGAGCAAGAGATAAAGTGCAAACAATTAAATCATAATTGTCAACAAAAAAATTCTAAATTTAATTTTTGCCATTAATGCATCATAATATACATAATTTTTATAGCCAGGCCTAAAAATGAAAAAACACAGTGAAATAATCTCTGTCGTTTTCGGCTGGTTCAAAGGAAGAAATGTCGATGTTTCGACCCCGATGAAATGTAGGTTTAGTAGCACCTTACGGAGGGGGTCTTCATCAGGACAGTGGAGGGGAGGGGGGAAGGGGACGGGCACCTAGGATTAAATGAAATTTAAGAGTGAGCACCTCTGCTGTGTCTGACCTATGTAGGTCAGACACAGCAGAAAACTAAAGCCAGAATACTGCAACACTGCAGCAGAATAAGGTGTAATGTACAGGGTGCACCCCTTGTAGAACACTTCAGAGCCGCTACACACACCGCTGAGGAACTCCGTTGGTTAGTCTTGGAGAAAGCAACATTGGGACCAAGAGGAGACAACATTGGGTCTATCCTCAATGTAAGGGAATGTAAATGGATGACATGTCTGGACTCGATACGTAATGGACTCAATGAACTTGATTCGAGTTACGCACAATTAGCGTGCCTTTCACCTGAGTAAGGACCTTCTCTGATTGAATATGTAGGCTCATTTCACATCTGTATCATGCCAGGAATATTGTAGTTAATGTACCATCATACTGGGAGTTCGTATTTCCTTTCGTGATCATTGATATATACATATATTATGAACTTTAACATATGTTTCATCACATGCATTTCTGACATAGTGGCTGGTCACCAACTCTGGCTTTCAATCGAAATTGTATAAGTTCGGTATCCCTATTTATATCGTTAACCTTGTGGCGGTGATTCAATACCCCTTTTCTATGCTAATTAGGTATGAGATGGAATATGTATGTCTTTTTCCTACTTTGGCTTTCAATCACTGTACAGAATCTGCAATAAGTCTGGCTTTTATGTCTTTTATTTTGCAGCTGTGATCTAATATCTTCTTTTAATGCTAACCAGGAACGTGGTGTCACGTGTTTTTTCCAATTTAATATGTTGATAGTGTGTGCATACTGCTTTCGTATTTATGTATTTAGTTATGTATAATTCTTTTTGAACCTTTATGTATTGACAATTACACCGATGCAATTTTTCCGATTAACACTGTTTTTCATTACGTGTGTGTTTGAAATTACATTAATATGCATCAATACCGGTTCTTACATTTTTCGAAATTGTGGCTGACATGGGTTTTCCGTATCCAGTGACCTAACAACGCTCACACTGAGTCTATTTTCCCTTTCATTTTGAATGGTGCATTACGTGTTGATGCGGTACTAACAGCATCTAGCGACTGCTACTGGTACGTCATTCTAGCACGTTTGACGATACGTACTCTATTTAAGGATGATGGATTTTTTGTTCGTTTCCCTTCATCCTGCTACGGTCTACAGCCGTTACGTAGCGGTAAGCCTCGCTGTATGATGTCCCTTTTATAAATATTCCAACCTGTCCGCACATGGACTTATGCGTGGCAATTTGTATCTTTTTGCTCTAGATTGAGCACTGCCCGGCTTTAACGAATTGAGATACGCTTCAATACCACGAGGAGCGGTGAGTTTTTCACGTACCCTGTCCATCCTTGGCCTCTGTATTTTAGTACTCCAAGTATTATTGATTATTCCATGCCCTCTCTCCACAGACTTTCTGCCCTCGTGTGTACAGTATTCTGGTGGAAAGAGCAGGTATTTCATTCATTTTTTCATTCATTTTTTTATTATTACGTTTAAGTACGAGGGAATCCATGTAGTCCTTGGTTCTTGAGTTTTTTCTTTCTTCCTCCCTTGATTAACAGATTCGTGCTGTTTAGCCCTTGATAGATGTATTGTGGCAGGACCTCCCTAGAAATGTGATTGGGACAAGTCTGATTGATTCGGACTAGCGTGAGTGCCTCTGATTTACTTTCTGGCATTTCTGCAATTCTGCTTTTTAACCTCTGATCCCTATATATAGTTGTGGGACTGAGTGTTGTAACTACGCCTTATTTTTTCAGGTACAGTTCCTTCCGCTCTCGGTATCTTGGAGCCCACGGGCCCGCACCATTGCCCCATTAAAGTCCTGTTTGCAGGGCTACCACGGTCATTTCTATGGGACCATTTGGCCCCTATTTTATTGATTTTTTAATGTTCTTTTTCCGGTGAGGTGCTCACTCTTAAATTTCATTTAATCCTAGGTGCCCGTCCCCTTCCCCCCTCCCCTCCACTGTCCTGATGAAGACCCCCTCCGTAAGGTGCTACTAAACCTACATTTCATCGGGGTCGAAACGTCGACATTTCTTCCTTTGAACCAGCCGAAAACGACAGAGATTATTTCACTGTGTTTTTTCATTTTTAGGCCTGGCTATAAAAATTATGTATATTATGATGCATTAATGGCAAAAATTTAATTTAGAATTTTTTTGTTGACAATTATGATTTAATTGTTTGCACTTTATCTCTTGCTCACACACTTTACCCTCACGGAATCACTTTCTTTACGATCCCTTTCTTTCCCTGTCGCTCTGGGCACTTTATCTATGAATTTAGATTGTGTAATAGATGTATTTGAGAACATGACAGTGTGAATAAATAACACTGCTTTATCTTTCATTTTTTGTACGTTTTGTTTGAATTTGTGATAATATAATGTTTTGTGGCAAAGTAGATTTTGCTGGGACCACTCTTTATTGTATTGTTTAAGTTCAAGCAGTTCACGGTCTGCCGAGAAATTGTCTGCCCTTCGATCGAAAGTCTTTTCGAACTCGTCCTTAAAGGTATCCCAATCATATAGCATGGGATCATCTCTCCTAACTATAGGGACTGCCCACTGAGCTGCGTCTCCTGCCAGGTATGAAATGAGAAATGCCACCCGTGATTGATTAGTGGAAAAGGTTTTGGGCTTACAATTAAAGTGGAGAAGGACCGGAGTAAGGAACACCTGTACCTTGTGTATATCTCCGGAAATGTTTTCTGGTGGGGCGAGAGGTATCGGTGTACGAATTTCCACTACCATGGAGCTAGTTGTGGGTTGAGAAGGATTACCCATATTAAAAGGATTTCTCTGCATCCTTTCAACCCTGGCCTGTAAAGCAGCGGTTTCATTGCGTGAAGCCGTAAGCTCTACTTGTACTGCGGCTAACGCAGCCAACACATCATCTAAGGTGGCCATTCTGGAATCAGCTCGACCGGGAGGATATATCTATTCGTAGGCCGATTATTCTGTCCCAGACCAAGTGTATCATCAGGATCAAACCGATGCTCAAAGGGGTCCACCTCTCGACAGCCCCAAGTCTGGATATGAGTACACGCAGACTTTAGGATGGTCAAGCGGGGGAAGGGAAGGATGGGGACTGCGGGGACGGAGACCTGTGAACATAAAAGGAAAAAATATAATCCTTGTCCAACAAAGAGAGGTAACTATGATAATTCCCTCAAATATTATATATACCCATCCTTGACACTAACCTGTAAGGAAAAAATATGCGTTCTTGCAGACAGGGGAGGTGAGCAGGTGTCCTTAACTCTTTACACCGTATACTGCAGAGATCAAGACAAAGAAAGACATAAACTCTCTGTACTCTATCTATACTCAACACCCCTGAAGTAAGTGATGTAGATAACACTAGAGTTCTACACCTACCTTTGGTATCAGTGCAAGAAGTCAGAAAAACTTCCATATGAAGGACCACCTACTGCTGTCCACCCCTGTTGTAAAGTAAACACAAAACATAGCCAAATAAAGAATAAATGTTCGTAGTAGAAAGGTTCTAGGTAGTAACAAAGCCAGCAATAAGGTTTTACATCATCATGGTAAGGTTCAGAGCAAATTCCTTCTACTGTATACCCTGATTGCACATCCAGAGAAATACGGTTTGTGGTAAAATCCGAATCATCAAGCAGCAAAAGAAAAGATACCACACCTTAATAGCAAACAATAGTTATGAGAGTTGGAAAGCACTCTCCGTCAGTAATCGAACCAGGTATCCAAATGAGGCAACATATACTCCCCTGCATGAGTCACTGCTTCGGACTCTCCAACAGGGAAGTAACCGTGAATAATGAGCAAAAGGTTTATGCAGCCATAAATGAAGCTACTATATTCCCTCGCATGAGCCCCCAAAGCAAAAGGACTCGCCAACGCAGGGAAATATGCAAATCAGAGCCCACCGGATAAAGACACTCTGAGAGCGATCGTACCGATAACTCCTCGGACGCAAATGTGCAAATAAAACTAAGCGGTGCCGCAAGGCATCCTTACCAGACCAGGAAACTCAGAGGGATGTCCAGAAACACGGCCACCATTCATCGGGCAACATTGAATAATCTGCAGCTTCTACTGCCGGTGCTTCCTCTTTTCCGCATTCGCTGAACGTCACGCACAACGGTGCGTCTGACGTCAGACGTCCGCTGCTGCTGGGAACTGTAGTTCCCCTGCACGCCGGCTCCTTCAATTGGTGCCTGGCAGTGGATGGCGATCGTGTCCCCTGACATTCCCAATGTGCAGTCAGCCTATAAAGCAGTCACAAAAGTATGTACGTATTTGAATTCCGAACTTGAGGTTTTGCGTGAAGGGACATCACGAAGGATAAGGATGAAAAAATGCAGGTGGAAGTGCATGGTTGCATACCAGAAATGATGGGGTAGCAAAAAATACAGGGCTGCATTTTAGTAGTTGTTTTAAAATGCAGATCAAGGAATTTATCGCAAGGTGTGACCTGTGAGGAAGGCTGTTTGAAAATGATGGCAAAGAAAATATTGCAAAGGTATTTAAGCTTAAAGTGAAAACTGTTTAATATAAATACGAGAGACGTGGACATTAACTGTGAAATTAGGGATCTAGCTACCTTTACATCTCAGGCAATCACCTTCACTGCCTCAATTCAGGAAGGACCTCAAGACCTGGCTCTTCGACTGAACTGCAGACCCCCTCCCCCCCACAGCGCCTTGAGACCCTAACGGGTGACTAGCCGTGCTCTTTAAGAACCCTGATTGATTGATTGATTGATTGTGCTTATGGTGGGAGGAAGAGCCATACTCTGTAGTAGATGTAGAGAGCATCAACCTGACAGAGCTATTGGATTCGGAATCGAAGAACATTGTTGTATCTAAAGAAGAAGATTGAAAATATTTAAAGTTGTTAATGGAACTTTAATAAAGACTTGAAGAGTGGGAATAAAATCAATTCCCGTTGTCATTTATGACTAAACATGAAATATTGCAGCAGGCATCCAAAGTGAAGTGAATGGCGTGTATGCGATGCACTGTTGGTTTTGCCAATAAATTTGAAACTGTAGTTTATTCCATGCACAGATCAATGGTGATGAGTGATGATGTCTTGAAATTTTAATTAAATCGAAACATGAATGCGTGTTTAGAGGTTAGTTAGAAATGTTGGTAGGATTTCAGCTCAAGGTATTTTTGAAGCTAAGTGCAAAATACAAGAGTAGGAAGTTTCCCACTATAGGCAGTGACAAGGTAAATAAGATCTTGGAGGGGATGTATGATAGAATAATAGAATTTGATGAGCCATTGGAGCTAATTGCACCAATTATTCCAAACAAAAAAAGTTATGGTTTAGGATTATGTGTTGACAAAAGGAGAGTAATTAACAATATTGTGGTACATCGCCATCCAACAGTCATGTTGTTTGAAATTGGGGGTTGAGGGTGTGTGAATCTCAACAATCAATTAGGCTGGTGGTCTCACGTAGTAGCGGTGCATGGCACAAATATAAATTCTCAAAAGTGATAATGTGGTCTTAGATGAAGCTCTATCCAAAATGGGGGTGATGTAGGTTAATCTCTAAGGCAGAAACTGGTAATGTCTGTCAGGAGGAAGTGGGATATCATCAGCATACCAAATTTGAGAATGGAATTAGACCCAAGTAATATTTATGAGTCCCCAGGACCAGACAATATTGAGGAACATGTGTCCTTTCTGAGACATTGAAGAATTTATAACATGTTTTGCTAGAAATACTGGCCCCCTGAAAGAGTCATTCATCCAGGGAATCCACTATGAGTAGAGTGATGAAAAAAATTAATGGTTTGAGGGCACTAAACATGAAAGTAATAACACAAAAGTGGACAGTGGACTATAGAGCACTGGTGCAGCACCAGTTTAGATAGTTTTACCAATATATTTACAAAAATTGTATGAATGTAACCAATGTGTGCAGGTTCCGAAAGCACCCCCTGCCCAAAGGTGCTACCTTTAAACAGGGATAACAAAACAAACAATAGATCAGAACTGCACCACCTTTCTTAACATATATGTAAGAAATCTTAAATGACCATAATAGCCAGTTGAACCAATTAGTGCGAGAGAAGTTAATTGTCCCAACAGTTGGTTTATAATTTCTTTATTTTCAATCGAAAGCCATCAGCCAACGCGTTTCGTCCTAATCTAGTAGGACTTCTTCAGGGCTGAAATTTTTTTTTTTTAAACACATATAAACATAACCTTTACAATACTTACAACATCTAATGACAATATTTAAAATTTACAAAACATGTATACATATACACGTCAGATGCATTAAAAGACAACAGTCCACATATAACCATAATTCATACATTTTATATACAAAAAATATATATATTATTCACTTTATAAGCAATCATATCATATTTGACTTCCAAATACTGCTAAACATGAGAATCTTGTTACGATAAATATCAACCGCCTAAGTATCATGTTCAATCTAGGAGAAATGAAGGACATTACATAGCCAGAGAGAAAAAGGAAAAAGCATACTCCTAAACAAATTAATAAATAAGGTAAAGAGAGACCAGCACCAGTGGAAAAACAAAAAAGAAGAAAAAGTCACCAAAAAGACCAGCCAGCGTTGAACACCCAGAATGTGAAACGGCCGCAAATTCACACCCTGGAGTGTCATCCCCATGCTAAGGGAATATGAGAGCAACATACCAATTGTACTTTTCTTGTAACGCAAGTGCAAGCGAAAAAGACCGTCCGATGAAAAATAACCAAGAATCCTCTGTGAATGATGCTTCTGCAATGCGAATCAAATGAAATATTCAGTGACCTACTATAATTATACACTCTAAATGGAAGTTTCAAATAAAAACTATTGGCAGAAGCCTACCTCGACAAGTTCAAGTACCAATAAACTTTGATTTATCCATATTTAAACCCATGGGCGGCTTCTTCTGGGTCCCAGGGTAGTCCGGTATAATAACCGCAAAGACAGAGATGTGCAACGTGTACCCAAACAGTCTGTTAATACATGTATCAGTGGATACTATCCACCTAGGCAATGGTCCTACAGAAGGAAAAATAGAGAACAGAATATAGGGGCAAGGGTAACTAACTTGATAAATGTAATTTACAAAAATGAAAATGTTTGTAACCATATCTTAGCGGACTACCTCAATATACTTCATCATTGCTGTTTACACAAAAAAGGAATACGCAAACATGCAGACTACGAATACAAAGAGGTAAATAAGTAAATAAATTGCGGAGAGGAAATCCGTATGGTAACGGAAACATGGGGGACTATTGCATGCGACGCAAATTCGCCAAATAGTTATCTCAACTACAATGCGGGCCACACGAGATGCAGGTGGTTTAACACACCTCAATGAATTGACCCACTGTCTCAAAATGGGCAGTAGTCGTAAATCGCCTCACACCCATGTTTAAAGCGCTCACATATCTATAATGCGGGTCGCAGTGAGCAGCTAACAATTCCCATACCAAAGGGTTGGCAGAAGTCAATCGCCAAACCCATACTGGAATTACTGTCAGGCCATCCAATATTGGAGGCGCCCCCGGAAGTGAATACACTATTCCGTAAAGAGAGCCTCCACCTGCGTATCAAAATCGCCTCTCACCCATGCTCGCAACGCTCACGTGCCTATAATGCGAGTCGCACTAAGCAGTTAACAAATCCCATACCAAAGGGTCGGCAGAAGTAAAACACCAAACCCATACCAGAACCAATGTCAAACTATCTAGTATAAGAGGCGCGCCGGGACGCGAGTACACTACTCCGTAAAACATGCCTCTATTTGCGCGTTGAAATATGCACACACCGGCATTCGTAATAGCCACAGATCCACCCCGTCGTAATGCAAACCAATCCATTGCATGATGTTGGTTTACGAAACATGGTGCTCTGAATGGTACCATCCTCCACGTAGAATACTACATCGAGGAATTCAATCCTAGTAGTGTTGTGTTGTATTGTAAGGTGGACATTAATGGGGTTGTCGTTGAGAAATGCATGAAATTCAATTAATTGACTTGCTGATCCCTTCCAAAGTAGTATAATGTCGTCAATATACCTCCCCCAGAAGACAATCATGTCCATCCAGGGGGAGGCATATTTGCCCCAGGCGTGCTCCCTCTCCCACCAGCCCATGAAGAGGCCAGCATAAGAGGGAGCAAACCTGGAGCCCATTGCAGTACCCTGTAGCTTGTGATGCCATGAGCCGTTGTGTAAAAAATAGTTTTTGGAAAGGATGATGTCGATCATGTCCATTAGCATCTCATTGTGTTCCATGTGGTCCGCTGTTCGTGTTTTTAAAAAGGATTGTACTGCCATGCTACCAAATTGTTTCTGAATGCAGGTGTATAAACTAGTGACATCCATTGTGGCGAACATCAGGTCATCCGACCAAGTGAGACCCTCAAACTTCTGTAGGATGTCCCTAGTGTCCTGTATATAGGACGGTAAGTTAATTACAAACGGTTGGAGAAATTTGTCTACATACTGGGATAATCGTTCCGTAGGTGAGTCTATGCCTGATGTTGTAAGTATTGTAAAGGTTATGTTTATATGTGTTTGTTTTTTTACTAAACATGAAAGTGTAAATTATCCCTGTTAAAATGCTTTCAAGATTAGAAATATGCATTTCTGAAGAGGTGTAACCTGTGTTAGTGCAGGGAGTGAACTGCGGAATTTTCATCTCAAGCAGCAACCACAACTCTTGTTAGGGTGAAACACAAGCAACCACAAATTAACCTGTGCTTAACCCTCTGGTAGCTTGGCACAAAAGCAGTCAGGCGTAACTCAGAGGCAATGTGTAAATTATTTATGCAGCACTTCAAATACTAATAAAGTGAAAACACAACATAAGAAAAATCTACACCACTTCAGAAAAATAGAGTAAAAGTTAATAAATCATTTGAGACCAAAATGACAAAAATACAGTCAGTAGAACCGGAAATATGCAATTTTAAAGATTTATGTGCAAATAGTGCCTAGAAGCACAAAGCGCCAACTGTGGTTATCTGGTCGCACTGGACAAAGTTACAAGTTCAGGCCAACTGTGATGGAGCATGGGCTAGATAGAGGGCCCCAGTTAGGCCAGCTGAACAAACTACCTTAAATCTTGGTTTGCAGAGCGTTGCGAGATCCCACCTTGAGGATGCGTCGCGCACCAGTGGTTCTTAGGAAACTCGGGGGTGTGATGCGAAGTCCTGCGTTGCTGTTGAGGAGGCTGTCGACAAGGGGCCTGTGAGGCAAGGGCTTGCATCTGGGACGCGTCACGCTGGTGCGTTTCCGATGAAACTGGAAAGAGGTGCCTCATGCTGCCTCTGTTCTGCTCACACAACCACAGCTGGGCTAGCAGAGCACCTTCAGACCCACTACCAAGGGTCCAGGACTGGAGTGGTGCAACCTGGGGGGTAGGACTCACAGCAGACAGAGTCCAGATGCTGGGTTCAAGGTGTTTGGAGCCTTTTTTTGTCCCTGAGGCTCTGATCAGAAGGTCAGCCAACCAGCCTTTGAGTCACACTGGTGATCCTGGGTTCAAGATGCAGGTCCGGGCCTTTACACTAAGGCAGCAGCAGGGCAAGGCAGCAGAGTAGCAGTCATTGCAGAGCAGCACAGCAGACCTTTTGAGTTTTCCACAGGTCGAGAGGTATACTGAAGAGTTAGTCTAAAGGTCCAATACTAATACCTGATGCCAACTATAAAGTAGGAGAAGGTTCTGGAGGTTTCCACCCCTAGAGGTGTCTGGAATGTTTTGCCTCCCTGCCCTGGCCCCAGCTTGTTTGGGGTCACAAAAGACTAATGTCAAATTCTTTGTGAGTGTGCTAAGGCAGAGGCTTTGTGATGTGCAAGTGTGGTAGGAGATGGCCCATCCTGCCAACACCTATTCCCCCTTTGTCTCACTGTTTTTGAGCAATACACGAAGATCAACTGCCAGCTACACCTAGGCATGTGACCCAGGATACAGGCTGCAGGAAAAAAATGGTTAGGACAACAACATGCCAACTTTCTAAAAGTGGCATTGTCAGAATTGTGACTCAAATTCCGACTTTATCATTTAAGGGGGTTTTAAATTACAATTCTTTAGACACTAAACTCAACATCTCAGGCAATCCCCATCTCTGACCCAATTCAGGAAGGATCTCAAGACCTGGCTCTTTGGCTGAACCGCCATGCCCAGACGGATCAGCAGCCCCCCTCAGCGCCTTGAGACCCTCACTGATGAGTAGCCGTGCTTTACAAACTCCTGATTGATAGATTGATTGAACATTCCTATCTGCTTTCAATTGAAAGTTACCACTTATTGAATCCAATAAGGGAACCCAATGTTATCCTATGGGAGCGGTAGGCCTCACAGTCGTGAAAAACAAATTTAAGAGTTATTCACTACCAGGACATGCAAAACTTAAAAGTACATGTCCAACTTTTTGAATATACTGCATGCTGCCCGCTGGGCCGTGCAGGACCTACTCTTGGTGTGACTCATATGTAATAAAAAGTGAGCTTTTGCCTCGGCGAGAGGTTTATCTTGCCAGGTCGAAATGGAAATTTAAAACTGTACGCAAAGGCTGCAATAGCAGGTCTGAGACACGCTTAAGGGGCTACGTAAAGGGGTGGCACAATCGGTGCTGTAGGCCCACAAGTAGCATTTGATTTACAAACCCTGGGTACATGTAGCACCACTTTACTAGGGACTTACAAGTATGTTAAATGTGCCAATTGGAAGTAAGCCAATTTTACCATGTTTAAAGGAGGGAGCACAAGTCCATTAGCACTTGTTAGCAGTGGTAAAGAGCACAGAGCCCTAAAGCGCCAACAAAAACAGGTTCACAAAACAGGGGAAAAAATTGGGGATTACCCTGCAAAAAGGGCAAAATCCAACATAACCCCCCTCCAGCCAAAAGCAAGGAAAGACTAATCAATACCTTAATGGGCTTCCCTGCTTAGGTGATAGAACATGGACAAAGGCCCTGTAATGCAAATGCACTTGTCAGTTCTACACCTCTCTGAACTCAGTTGGATCTCTCGGTCTACCCTCTTGTGAGCCACTGAAAAGACCCATGGGAAACCCTTCTCCTCACTTGTGGACCCCATCTGTGCAGCGCCTAACATTTAACTTGCTCACAGATGCATTCCAGTAGGCAGACAGTACCACCATGGCTAACAAAGTGATGTGGCACATTTACCACTTGGATCAGACTTCTGTCCCCAACGCAAGGAAAATTCTGCCCATAAGGATAGCAACTAACGGAGGCCACTAACAGATGTCAGTGTCAAGAGCCAGGCACTGGACTATCTAGGATTCTCTGGCTTCTGAGGTTTCTCAGGGTGGGGGGGTAGAGTGGTAGCCACAGATATTTTGCACCCCATTTCCAATCTCCTTCCACCAGTCCAGGGCTGGTAGCTTGAGACTGGCAACTCAGCCCAGGGTTATGTACCCTGAGGTTGAATAGGTGCCCGTCATGCCAGGACCTCCTAGGGGAACCACTACCACCCTCAAGGGTGACACACACTGTCTGTGGCATGCGGGGGTCTACCTGGTACAGGTGTTCAGCCCTCTGTTTCTGTGACAGTGCATGGAGCACCTCCAGGTCAGAAGTGGCTTCACCAGGGTCAGGCTTGGAGTGTTCTGTTCTCAGAGCTGGTGACCGCTGATCCACTGGTCTTCCCATTGTGCACTGAACCACCACCTGCCCCTCCACCTGGGCCTCTCTACTCTCCCTTTGAGAGTGGTTCCCCCCAGAAAATGGAACTGTCAGGGCACCTTGTGCAGCCACCTCTTCTAGCTCTCCCAAAACCGGGGGCAATTTATTCCCCAGAATACAATCTATGGGCATCTGGGGACTAATAATGACCCTCCTCTGTGTCACCTCCCCATCCCCCACTCCTGGGATTCCAGCACCATGGGGTGGAAAGTGTCCAGCCCCTGGACCTCAGTTCCCCTACACACCTGGCTGGTGTACTACTCTGGAGAAACCAGCCTTTCAACTACCCTGGTCTGGCTGGCCCCAGTTTCCTTCAAACCAGTTATAGGGATTCCATTTACTTTTACCTGGTGGAAGTGCCACTCCCTCCCTCAGGCATCACCATTTCACCCTCTGAATCTACCTCCCAGCTAAGGGACATCAGGGCATGGTCCATAACCTGCCCTTTGGGACTACTTGATTTGATTTTGATTTGATTTAATTTTATAGAGCGCAAACCAATACCCAGAGGGGTCTCGGCACTAAAAGGTGGAGGGACATAGAGAACAAGTGCAGGCTGCAGGCACAAAATGGTTAGGGCAAGAAAATGCCAACTTTCTATAAGTAATCCAAAGGGCACTTTCCTCGCGCTCCAAACTGTCGCACTGCTATGTGGGAAATAATCCCTCCAATATATCAATTCATCCAGGTAATCCATAGTACACACTCGATACCAAATATTTAACATTTCCGTCTTCCGTTCTTTTGCTATACATTTTTTAATCACAGCGGAGACAACGCGATTGCTCTCAAATTTCTTTATTCAAATCTTCTCATGCGCTGTATGCCCGTCCAGGCTTCGTACAACAACACGTTAAGGTCAATCATATTGTGGAATAGACACGTGTATTCGTACCCAATACATTTCGAGCCTGTATGGCTCTTCGTCAGGGGTCTCTACAATAAATGAAAGAAACAGCTCAGCCAACTACTCAATGGACACCCACTAATGTTTTAACAATGCTGCAATTCCCCCAAACACCCCAGATAGTCCAAACACCCCCATTGCTCCCACCCCTATCTCAAGAACAATTCCTGTAATAAGGCCCAAATACAAAACCCAAAACCTCTGCTAATTCAACCCCAGTCACCCCAAAAAGGTGTGCTCTATGACTAAACTGCTGCACCAAAAAGTGAAAACCTTTGCCATCTCCCAATATACCAAAACTCATTTACCCACTCATAAACCTCCCATATTCTCTAAACAATTATTTCATCATGACCCCCAAAAAACTATGTCCCATTACTGCGCTGCTTGTAAAGTGTTACCTTGAAAAACGCAGCAACAGGCGGCTTAATCTCTTCATGCTATTCTCCGTGTTCATAACAACCCTCATCTCTCTCTACTAATTCAGCCCATAGTTCCAATTATATTCACCCCCGTGACCTTGATAACTAATCACACCTGCTAGTTCACTCATACCTCGTGACCTCTTCCCCCAATGCCTATGCTGCACCCTTTCGGAAACTTTAACAAAAACACAGAATCCCACAATGCATTCCCCAATATTGCCCAAAAGTCACCAAACCCCCTTCGTTCGTGCTCTGCCCTCATCTCAACCCACAAATGTCCATGAAAAAATTTGAAAAATGCGCGTGTTGACTGTAAAGATAAAATCTAAAAGTAAAATAACAATGTCCTGCATTTACACCCTTGAAAAACATAATCACTCCGATTGAGATTCCACCAATGATAAATAAAACACATAAAGTTTGTGTTGTTAAACATTAACTGAATCCAAACGTGGCTATCACGTAGTTCAACTGTTGCAGTTCCTATTGAGTATTCAATGGTAACTCCATGAGCTCCACTCCACTTTTTCGCTGTCTCCGGAGTGACAAACATTTTCACGTTCACCGTCCTCTATTTATGAAAAATGTCACTACCACTCTGGGGTACATACCTCATGGAGGCGAAAATATTGCTAAGCAGAAAAACACATGTAAGGATGCACTCCTTCCCTTGTTGTTTAATATTAAACAACAAGGGAAGGAGTGCATCCTTACATGTGTTTTTCAACTTTCTATAAGTGGCATTTTCAGAATTATACTTAAATTCCGACTTTACCATTAAAGAGGGTTTTATATTAAAATTCTCTATATACCAAACTAAAAACTACTATCTACTCCCAATTGAAAGTTACCAATTATTAAATGTAATAAGGGAACTCAATGTTATCTTATGATAGAGGTAGACCTCACAATAGTGAAAAATGAATTTAGGAGTTTTCACAACCAGAGAATGTAAATCTTAAAAGTACATGTCCAACTTTTTTAATACAATGCAGCCTGCTCTCTGAGCTGGGTAGGACCTACCCTAGGGATGCCTTATATCTATTGCAAAGGGGGGTTTGAGCCTGGCAAGGGCTTTACCTTGCCAGATCAAAATGGCAGTTTAAAAGGTTGCAATTGCAGGCCTGAGACATGTTTAAGCAGCTACTTGAGTGGATGGCAAAATCAATGCTGCAGGCCCACATTTAATTTACATGCCTGGGGTACGTGTTGTACCACTTTACTAGGGACTTACAAGTAAATTAAATGTGCCAATTGAGTGTAAGCCTATTCTACCATGTTTAAATATGTTTACCATGTTTAAGGGAAAGAGCAGAAGCACTTTAGCACTGGTTAGTGGTGGTAAAGTGTGCAGAGTCCTAAAGCATCAACAGAAATGGGTTCAGAACACAGGAGGGTGAAGGAAACAAGTTCAGGGATGACCCAGTAGAAAGGGCCAAGTCCAATAATCAGTTTTTGCACTGCGAAACATCCACAAAGTTCTCGTCCTGAAAGGGGTCCTTAGAAGTAGGTCACATGGCAAGTGCTGCCTGAGCTATACACCTGAAAGACTAAGCTGGCTGCTTCAGACTTATTGTTTTACCATTCTTTCTTGCTGTAGCTATATCGAAAAAGAGGCAAAGAGGCTTGATACACAAGTGAGCTCCTAGCAACTTAATAAAAGCCACAAAACATAATACGTTATTATTGCTACAAGACCTTGAACTGCATCTGACTGTGCCTGCTGTGCATGCAGGGAAAGAAACTTTGCTGCTCTGCCTCACTTAGGTCCTTTATGGAAAACTGAATTAGAGGCCAGATGACGAATCTGCACAACAGCTTGACCTAGAGATGGTTCCCCCTGGATAACTGAGACGTGCATCTCATTTCTTGTGGTTCGCCGTTTTTCCAGATAAAGCTGGGGCGTTAGTTCCCCTCACCAAAATGAAACATCTACCATACTGCTTACTCCCATGAAATTTGCACGGAATAGATTGTGGTCTATACTACATACAGTAAATACCATTCTGCTGGGTTGGGTAGGTACCCAGTGTGATAAATTCCTCCTATTCCGGGTTTTAACCTGGAAATGAGCCATAATATGCAGAATACTTCTTAACACACCAATTTCACTTTTCCAGGCCTTTACCCCACATACATTCGGTAGGGTTAGCCATTTAGACATAAATTTGTATTCAGGGCCTTAATGTTGAAAGATCTTTAACAGTGGGTTCCCGAACAGTGTGTCTGCCATAATCAATGCAAACCCAGCAAAACAGATGTCAAATTAAAAAGATGATGAACTAATCAGTTGGAAACTTGCCCTAAACACCAAACGTCCTTTGCTTTGCCTTTTTGAGGAGCTGGAAGTAGTCTGATATACCAAGGTCATCATAAAACCAGTGATTATCGGTTGTTGAGTAAGACTTAGGTCCTCATTACTAGCTGGACAGAATAGAGGGGGGTACTCACCATATGTGGTAAATACCATTACAAAGGGTGAGTTGTTTACTACGTGTAGTAAACACCTCCTGCTATAACTTTTCAACAGGCAGAATTATTATTGTTTAACACATCAAATTCTGCATGTTTGCCTATTTTCTTGGGATTTCCCTGTAATATATGTCTGCAGGTTTGACCTGCCGGAATTTATCAGAAGAAAACTGCAATGGTTTGAAAATTATCACGCAACTAATTCCCATCCCTGTGTAAAACTTCTATTTGCACATGGATCACAATTTAGCAGTAACTTATAATGAGGGCCATGGTGTGGAACTGGAAGGTGAAGGAAGCACCTGATGTGAGTGCATGGACTTACAACATAAAAAGGTGTATGGTTATGGAGGTGCCTATTTATAGCAGCAGTGGCTGGCCACTCCAGTGCTTAATTTGCAAAAAGCAATATAAAAATGCAAAAAGTGAAAGATTCTGTAAGAGCCTTGTGCCGCCTGTATTGCATGCTGGGGCTGCCAAATACCAAGGCTGCATAGTCTTGATTGCACCTCATTCCTCTTTCTTCCACCAGCCTTTACTTCCTGTCTTTTTATCTCACTCTTGTAGGATTTTTTTAATTCCTGCCTTCTATATTTATCACTGTTTTCCTATATTATCTTCTTTTCCTCCTTTTTCCATGTTCTGCCTTCTCTCTTTTGCTCCCAGCCAGTCTGATGATGGAAAATAAGTCCCAGTTGTCATGGATGAGTGTTGGTACCCCCACCTGCAACTACTGGCACTAAATAAGCACACGTCCCTAAAAACAAACAAAAAAGACTTAAAGACCTGGATCTCCTATTTTAACTTGACATTAGAGACCTGCCATCCTGTTGCAATGAACTATGGTCCCATATTGGATGCTACAAAAGTGAGGATGTGTGTGTTATATTGCAGTTTTGTTTGTCGCAGAGCTCTATGGCGATAACCATAAACATGAGTTCTCACTCGTACATCATTTGTCACATATACGTTATATTGGAAAACGCCAATTAAATTGTTTATTATGGAAAGCTGCAGGTTTAATAATTCCAACATATCAAAGTAACATTCCATGTGACACACAAGGTAAAGGAGCCCGACAACAGGCTCCGGGAAACTGGTCGGAGAGAAGAAACTCAGGACACAGAGTGCCCAGGTTGTAGAGGGTTCCATGTACCTAGAAATATGGTGGTGCAGGTTGTTTTCCCACTGTTGCTCTAGATCAAACATGGCCTTTCCTTCCTATCATGTTTATTATTTTGTTTGCGTCTGGTTTTCCCTGGGGTTCTGACGCTTGCTTTGACTTTCTGAGCATTCTTCCCCCTCTTATGCCCTCCACACTTTGGACACTGGACCTCATTGCAAGCTCCCCAATAATCTTGATAAGCGTGAGGGAGTCCAATTGGGCTTTCAAGGCTTGACTATATATGCTTGGTCTCTCAGTATAGCCCTGAGGAGCTCGACAGAATCTAAAGCTTCTGCCAGCTAGGGTAAAACCGAACAAGTGCCTGCTGTCGGGATGGATAGGGATACTAAAGAATGCATTTTTCAGATCAATGACAGAAATTATTTTTGCAGAGGAAGGATTTATCGTCAGAAGGGCAGTAATGTCCAGAACCACCGGGAGAAAAAAAAATTTGCAGAGGAAGGAATCAACGTCAGAACTGAGGAACCACTATTTTATTAACTGCGCGCAAGTCAATCACGAAACGATAAACATCTGGGTGATCATCAGAGGAGTCTGAAGGTGCCCTCTTAAGAACGGGAAGAATAGGGCTATTACACACATTCGCTGTCATCTCTTCAACAACTCCTGACTCAATCAGATCCTGTATAATCTGCAACAAAGCTCGCTCGCCTACCTGTGGTATTTTGTACTGGGGAATACGAGGCAAGATGGCATTGTCTTTAACTTTAATGGAAACCAGGGGAATTTGCAATAGTCCTACATCCGTGTCACCTGTTACCCACAACATGGGCGGCACATCCTTAAATTCAGCAGGGAGGGGTGCATCTTTGGATAGACACTGCTTAGTGCTGACCACATTCGGACACATTGTCATGTAAACACCTTCCAGAGAACAATAAATTGTTGCATGCAACTTCTTTAATAAATCTAAGCCCATCAAATTCTCCCCACAATTAGAAGTCAACAAAAATGGTGAATCCATAGTAAAAGGACCTATAGTCAATGTGAGAGGTTTGGAAATGGGGCTTACAACCGGTACGCCAGAAAATCCTACCGAAACATTATTATGGCCAGAGAGAGCTGCCCCGGGGACCAGTGAAGGGAAATAGAGCTATTCATAGCACCTGTATCCACCAAAAATTCCTTAGCTGAGTGTCGGGTTCCGGCTTCCTTCACCCCTAAGCAGTTGTGCCAAACATCGCCTCACAGGACCACCCCTCTCTTTTCCTTACAGCCCCCGGTTGTAGACTTCAGCTGTAGAGACCAGGACGAGTATTATGCCACACAGGGCTGGCCCTTTAACTCCCGACTGAATGATGAATCTGGCCCCACCCCCTGGGTGTGGGACTACACCACGTCAGTCCTGGATAAGATGGCCGGGACCTATCAGCAGGGCGCGAATATCCGGAAGGAGGAAGAAGATGGAAGCCAGAGCGCGGAGACGGAAAGAAGGAGCCGGACGCCGACAGAGGAACCGGGAAGTCGGAGCAGCCCGGACGGACCGAACGAGGAGAAGCCAGCAGGCCACCGACCCCACGCAGCGCCCAGCCACGTTCCCGGAGGGACGTGGCTTGAGGAGGTACAAGCACGTCTCCGGGGAACGGGGAAAAGGGTGGAGACGGCATCTGAGGGAGCTGGGGAGGCTTCTGAGACCTCGCGCCATACTGAAGCTGCGAAATAGTGAGCATCTGGCGCATCCCCCTTCTCCTCTTCGGTGACGGTTCTTCCCCCTACACCAGCCAGAGATAACCGGGTGAATCCTCCTCACTCCCTTTCCCCTGTAAAACACACAAAAGTCAGGCACTAACGGAAGTGCATTTTCTTCTTTTCCCCATACCCTGTTCGACTCCCTGAGGGAACCAGATCCACAGCGACGCCAAGGAGGGAGAAGATCCGATCCCCCTTAGGACGACGTCACCATCCATCGTGTTATTTTGTGTACTTTTGCAATGAATTTCCCAAATCCGAATAAACCGAGAGTATACCACAAACCATATTGTCACGTGTCACCTGCCCAGCGCGACACTGAGCCATACAAATCTGCAGTAACGTAAGGACTGCGCTGATCTACAGGTATCTGAACTGGTCCCTCACCCTGTCCCTGGCTGACCTAGCTGTGAGACATCCCTGTCACCTCATCCAGATCGTAGTCATTGTGGTAGTACTGTTTGCCCCTAGGGTCGTCAAAGTAGTTCTGGTCAGTGTGACCCTTCGATGTCCCAACAGCCTGAACCCTGTCCTGGCCACTGTCTCTGCGACCCCGTCCACGAGACCCTCGCCCCCTCGGGACCACCACCTTTTGCAAAAGCACAGGACACTCACTGCGCCAGTGTCCCTACTCTTTACAGTATGCACACTGATTCGGTCCTACAGGCGTAGTGTTCCTGCTAGCACGCGGAAGCTGTCGGTCCAGACCACCACGTCCTCTACCATTCCCTCGAGCAGCCTGTTGCAATAACACTTTGGTCTTCAATTCTTTGTGCCTTTTCTCCACCTTCTCCTTCTCCTCATTTTTCCTGTGTTCATAATACTGTGCCATACTCAATATTACAGAAGAGGAGGAGGAGGTAGTCCAAGTGCTCTCCGAAGCCTGCAACCGAGTCGCGATCTCAGGAAGCAAGTTCGTAACAAATCTATTAACGAACAATCGGACACCTCCCTCCACCGACACGTCCTGTCCGCTAAAATCCCAAAACACACCTGCAAATCGAGTGAAAAAAATCAGACACACTTTCATCTTTCTTCTGACGACATGCCGTTAACTTGTCCCAATCTACCCTTCTTGGTGGAATAAGAGAATTCATATAGTTAATAATCCGGCCAGGCAAAGCTAGTATCTCGGCCTTAGGCTTCTCACCAGGCTTCCTCTCCTGGTCCCACGCCTTAATGTGATCCCAAGTACCACCCAATTCTGCAACATGGTCCTGTGTGTGTACCTGCCTCCAAATATCAATGGGTACCAGTAAACCAAAGAACATTTCAATATCTGCAAGCGTCATCACTGTTGATGAAGCGGCCTCTGTCAATTCCTTATAATACGCCGTAGGATTTTTCCTAGGGTCAGGTAACTGAGTCTTAAGGGACAAAACCTCACTCCTCTTCCATGGAATATAAACCCATTGTTCCTGGAACCGGGCCTCTACCCGGGGTCTAGTAACAATGTTATGCTGATCCCTTAGCTCTGGTATCTCAGGGTGATACATGGGGTGGACTTCCCTCATCGGGAATTGGGACACTGTCTTCGGGATCTTCTCAAGCAGCCTATCTCAAAAAGCAACCAGTGTTGCGACATTGCCAAAGACCTTACCAGGTGCCATATCAGCAGCATACACATTGTCCCTAATATCATAAATGATCTGGGGTGCAGCATCGTTAAAACACTGTTCTCACAGTCCAATCAAAGTAGCCGACATGTGCTTAAGGGCATGCTGCTGCACAAACGGCTCATAATCTTTCATCACACTCCACACATCCTCCACGCTGTAAATGGGGTGACGAGCCCACTGAGCGGCCTGATTGGCTACCACCTTCTTCTCTTCATCGCCCACATCAGATCGTATCAGTATCCGCCCCAGTCGTTCCCTAGCTGTCACCCAGTCCCCGTCCCCTAATCCCCGTACATGCGTTCCGCTACTCAGTACCGTCGGGGAATGAAGGTAAAGGGAAGGAGTAGTAACAGAGGGAACGGGCACCAATGTCGCCAATGGCTGTGTCAGGTGTAAGAGTTGGAGAGAGAGATGCCGAAACAATAGGCGTGGCAGGAAGACTCGCGGTCATCGCAGGCGCAGAAGGCGAAGCCAAAGAAAGGACAGAAGGCGCGGTGGCCAAAGCAGCTGGATCAACGACAGAAGAAACAGCAGAAGCAGAAGAGACGGGCGATTGTGGCTGTGGGATGGCAGGATATATCTTCTGCGGTGCGTATGGGGTGGAGGTCGAGCATCTAACAATTCCTCCACAAATGTATCATTTTCTTCTCGAGCAACATAAGCCTTTTCACATTGCAATCAAAACTTCCTATCAGCACACTCTATCCCTTTCTCTGTTTTCTCTCTATCATACGCTACAGCTTTCTGAGTCACCGTCTGCATTTTTCCCTTCCGGGCCTCCTTCTCTGCTTTCATTTGTCTCTGTCTAGCTTCCTTTTGCCATGTTCTGAGGGAATCAAACATCAACTGTCTACTTCTTTTCGCAAACAATTTATCCTGCAGAAAATTAAGTTTCTGTTCATCGAAAGTGCCTGCCAACGGCCACTGCAACTCGGCATTGTCCCTCGTATATTTGTGCCATAACGTACTAAACATAATAGGGCCAAGGCCATGTTTGACATACATGTCAAAATTAGGGGTGCCTTCTGGTGGCCCTGGCTGACTTTCTTCCAATCGAGCATCAGTAGAACAACAACGACAGCCCAAACAAAACATTTTACTAACACACAGCATCTTTCAAAACGAAAACAAGTTCACTATTGATGCCGAGCAGATATTTGCAAATATCTTACCAAAACTGGTCCTCAGACCTCATCAGATACAGACCAAAGTGGTACCATGTTCACAAAGAACTCAAACAAATTCAAGCGCTTGTCCAAAAACGGTCCTCAGACCGTACCAAACACAAACCAAAATGGCGCCATAGCCACAAAGAACCAAAGCAAACTCACCTGGTGCACACAGGCCAAACGAATTTATTCTCCACTGCCGACTCTTCGGACCAAACGGTCAGATCCAAGGGTTTCGCCGTTCAGGACCCCAGCCGAGATGACCACTGGGCTAGGCACCGGCCGGTCAGACAGATGGGGCAGCTGCGAGTACCAGACTCTCTCGTGCAGGGATCCCCGGTCCGCCCATCTGACCCGACGCGGCCCCGACCTCCTCACCCGTCTGTGGGCGAGGAAGGGCCACATCCGATGGGGTCCCTGTTCGGGCGCCAGCTGAAGGAAGTGACCCGAATAGGGTCACCCGGGTCACTCGCGACCACCTCTCAGCCTTCCAAACAAATGAAGAGTCGGTCAGACAGTAGAGAATACAAACCAAAGTTATTTATTAGTCATACACTCAAGCGGAGTCCAGTCTGACCAGCCTCCTTGGAATGCTGCAGAGGGACTGATCCCCGCCAACATGAAGATACATGATATACATTTCCAGTACTCCTAAAGACACGCCCAGACTGGAATTTTCCAGTTAGTAGCTGGTGAACAAAGGAGACACAGAAGGATGAGCTACAATTCTAAGACTGGGTACATGCTATCTCAGTTCCAAGGTTATTCTGCCCGTGCCCGCCACTCTAAGGGTGGGAACAGGCCTCTCTAACGGGAAAGGTATGCAATGACTAGACAGTCTTTTCATTAGTACATCGAAGCTCAACCTTGGAGAAATAATTTTAAAAAAACATTGAGGCTGCTTTCTGCTGAGGCAAACAGAATGAGACAGCAGCTGGATTTCGGTCATGGTACAAAATGGCGGCTGAATACGAAATGGTGCCGCAAATGCGAACTTAAATCGTACAATGCAAGGGGAAGTCAACTAAAAACCTTTTCCATTCCAACACCAGTAAAAGGAGTCAACAGCTGAATCAGAATGGCAAGATCTGTGGTAAAAGCAGACACAGTCTCCGGATGAAATTCCATCTATGAGCAATGATCACGGTTATTAGGTCGGAATTACTGTAGATTTACTGATTCCCCCTGTCATTTATCATTTCTCAGGGTTCCACATGCAATTGCCAGTAACACTGCCATCTCCCTTACCAGCCAGCGGCGGCTTCTCCGCAATGGCGGAGGAGCGTCGCCCCACTACCTGGCTCAGAGCCAGCAAATGAAAAATAAAATGATGTTCTTGCATCGTTTCTTTGCATTTGCCAGCTCTGAGCCAGCGCTGTAGGGAGGGGTGGGGCCGAGGCATGGGAGGCAGGAGGAGTGGTATGTGCACCACCTAAGTGCTCATGTGTTTCATATACATGAAGGTGCACCTTCATGTATATGAAATGTTTATGGAATCTGTTTAACAGGAACACTGATGGGTGACAAGTGTTGAAGTGTGCACGAGAAATAAACACCTGATAGGGGCACAGTTGTAGTGAGGTGCGATTTCTCTGGGTCCGTCACCCCTTGTTGCTTTGGTTTTTGTAAGTGCTCATGTGTGTTTGGCCAGCTGTCTCAGGCCGGCCAAAACACACATGCACATTTAGGTTACTTCAGCCCCGCTGCATTGAGTAGCCGGGCTGGAGAAACCCCCACAAACTCACTGGCCTGAGCGGAGCATCATTCTAGCCCACTCAGGGCGATCCCTGCGCTGCTCTGCAGCACAGGCATTGGATGGGAGTCTGTCCCAGAGACTGCTGGGGCCAGGAAGAGGAGAGGTGGCGCCACGCTGGAGGCGGCCGGAGGGTAAAGGTATGTTTTTTTATTAAATATATTATTTCTAACCCCCCTCCTGCGTAACCCTTCCCCCGCGCTCCCCCTCCCACGTTTCCTCCACCCGCCCCACCTCCCTTTGCTTGTGGCAGCTGCCGCAGTTACCAGCATCACCCACCCACCCCTAGAATTCCCTGATGGCACATGGTATCAGTAAATCTGGGGTAGATCGGTGATGTTACGCGGTTTACTATGGGGAGATCATTATGAGGCACAGGGTCCGTGATCAGTTCAAAGCTATTCAATTGATACAAGGGCAGGTAAGGGAGAAGGATGACTCATGATATATCTTTGGCAAGACATGTATGCTTAGTAAATTTGTGTGTTATTCCTCTACAGTCACCAGACATATACCAGTGTTACCCCAAACGTTTTGTGTCTTCTCCCTTTCCCCATTTTTGCCTATATTTCTTGTATTTTGGGTTCAAAAGAAGTGTTCTCTTTGTCCCAGGTTGTAATGTGAGGTGGATTTATGGAGCACTGCTTGTCACCTGTGAGGGTTTCCCAGCACCGAGTAGGTGAGAGCAGGCATGTGGTGAGGCTAGGCCTGAGTACAGGCAATGTCGATGGTCCCCCAAGAAAACTAATATAAAAGACAGGTCTTCAGCTTCTTGCAGTATTCAATAATGGGGAGGAGGCCCTGATGTACTGGGGGAAGTCATTTCAGAATTTGACACCTTCGCAGGAGAATGATCAACCTCCTGTTCTGCTTCTATGAATGTGAGGTGTGTGTACGAATGTCAGTGATGCTGAGAGAAGCTGCCTGGTGGGTTGGTCAATCAATCAGGTGTCTTGCAAAGCGCGACTACTCACCCGTGAGGGTCTCAAGGCGCTGGTGGGGTGGACTGCTGATCCATTGAAGGCATTTTGGTTCAGTTGAATAACCAGGTCCTGAGGTCCTTCCTGAATTGAGGCAGTGACAGTGATTGCCTGAGGTGGACAGGCAGGGTGTTCCAGGTCTTTGCTGCGAGGTAGGAGAAGGATCTTCCTCCGGCCGTTGTCTAGCGGATAAGTGGGACGGTGGCCACGGCCAGTTGGGTGGAGCGGAGGTCTCTGGTGGGTGCATGAAATGTGAGGCCGTCATTAAGGTACACAGGTCCCGCATCTTGTAGGGCTTTGTAGGCGTGTGCAAGGAGCTTGAAGGTGATTCTTTTGTTGACTGGGAGCCAGTGGAGGTCTCTCAAGTGGCCGGTGATATGGCTGTGGCAGGGGATGTTGAGGAGAAGTCTGGCAGAGGCGTTCTGAATGTTTTGCAATTTCTTGAGGAGTTTATGGGTGATGCCAGCGTAGAGTTCATTGCTGTAGTCGAATCTGCTGCTGATGAGTGCGTGGGTAACCGTCTTTCTGGACTCGGTGGGGATCCACTTGAAGATCTTTCGGAGCAGGCATAGCGTGTGGAAGCAGGATGATGAGACAGCGTTGATTTGGCGCTTCATGGTGAGCGAGGAGTCCAGGATGATGCAGAGGTTTTGTGCTGCAGCCCACCAGGAGTTGTCCCAGGCTTACGGGGTGGAGCCCAGGATGAGGACTTTGGTCTTCTCTGAATTGAGCTTGAGGCAACTGTTCTTCATCCAGGTGGTAATAGGCTTCATCCCATCATGGAAGTTGTTCTTGGTGACTGTGGTTAGTTGGTGAGGGAGAAAATCAGCTGGGTGTCGTCGGCGTAGGAGACAATGTTGAGTCTGTGGTTCCTGATGATAGCTGCGAGTGGGGCCATGTAGATGTTGAAGAGACTGGTGCTCAGGTAGGATGCCTGAGGCTCTCCGCAGCTGGTCTCTGTGGTTTCAGAGTGGAACAGAAGTAGTCTGACTCTCTGTGTTCGGCCGGTGAAGAAGGAGCGGATCCATTCTAGGGCTTTGTCGCAGATGCCGGCGTCATGGAGTCTTGTGCATAGGATGCGGTGGGAGACGGTATCGAAGGTGGCTGAGAGGTCCAGGGGGATAAGGGTTGCCGTTTCACCTCAGTAGAGAAGGGTCCGGATGTTGTCTGTGGCGGTGAGGAGGGCTGTCTCGGTGCTGTGGTTGCTTCAGAAGCCGGATTGCGAGAGGTCCAGGATGTGGTTCACTTCGATGAACTCGGAAGGTTGGGCATTATTTGCCTTCTCGATTACCTTGGCTGGGAAGGGGTGCAGAGAGAGGGGTCTAAAGTTCTTGAGGTACTTCGGGTCGGCAGAGGGTTTCTTCAGCAAGGGGTTGATTTCAGCGTGTTTCCAGTCTTCCAGGAAGGTGGCGGAGTTGGTGGAGTAGTTAATGGTGCGGCAGAGTTCGGGGACGATGAAGGTGCTGGCTCTGTTGAAGATGTGGTGCGGGCAGGTGTCCGAGGGTGCTCCGGAGTGGATGCTGATGGTGGAAGTGAAGCCGGTGTTTGAGGCATGCAGGTCCCGTGTTGTGTAGTGACTTGAATGCGTGTATGAGAAGTTTGAACTGGCAGCACTTTTGGATGGGGAGCCAGTGGAGATCTCTGAGGAGAGGTATCGGGTCGATGCCGGAGGTCGAGGAGGAGTCTGGAAGTGGCAATTTGGATGGTTTGATGTCTGTGAAGAAGGTGGGCATAGAATGCATTGCCATAGTCCAATCTGATTGTGATTAGGGCCTGTGTGATGGTAGATCTGGTGTCCAGTGGGAACCACTTGCAGATTTTATGTACCATGCAGAGGATGTGGAAGCATGCAGAGGTGACGGCATTAACCTGGGACCTCATGGTGAGGCCTAGGTTCCTAGCATGGTCCTTTGGAGTGGGTGTGGGTCTGAGTTTGGCGAACCACCAGGTAGAGTTTCAAGATGAGCTCTTATTCCTGAAGATCAGAATTTCAGTTTTGTCGGAGTTGAGCTTGAGACAGTTCTCTTTCATCCAATTGGCCATGCTGATCATGCATTGTTTGAAGTTTATCTTGGTGGTGATGGTGTCGTCTGAGAGGAAAATAAATGAGGTGAGTGTCATCAGCGTAAGAGATAATGTTGATTCCGTGGGATCTGATGATACTAGCCGAGAAGCCATGTATATGTTGAAAAGTGTGGGGCTGAGTGATGATCCCTGTCGGACTCCACAGATGAGTCCTTGGGTTCTGATGTGAACAGTGTGGGCCTGACTAGTTGTGTTCTTCCGGATAGGAAGGAAGCTATCAATTTGAGTGCTGGTCCTTGCATTCCCACTGTGTGTAGCCTGGCAATGAGTGTGTGGTGGAAGATGATGTCGAAAGCGTTTGATAAGTCAAGGAGGATGAGGGCGGTGGGCTGTCCACGTTCAAGGATGATACCTATGTTGTCTGTGGCATCGATTAGGGTTGTTTTGGTGCTGTGTTTGTTTCGAAATCCTGATTGCGAGTCATCTAGGAGTTTGTGGTGTTCTAGGTGGTCAGATACTTGTCTGTTAATGATCTTTTAATGACTTTGGCTGGGGAGGGGAGCAGTGAGATGGGTAGGTAGTTGCTGAATACCACAGGGTTGGCTGAGGGTTTTTTGAGAGGGGAAGTGACTTCTGCGTGTTTCCTGCTATCTGGGAAGGTGGCTACGGCGATGTCCGACACCAATGTGGGGTTGAGCCAGGTTTCGGTGGGGAAGAGGAGGTCCGGTGCATTGAAGTCGGTGAGGTCACAAATCTTGGTGGAGTGATTGCCATGTGAGCATGTGATGAGGAGAATATATGCGAGTGAGTGTTGTTGTGCGGGGTGGTTGTGTGGTGCTGTGTGAGTGCAGGTCTTGAGTTTTAACTTGGTGAGGCATGCAGTGTGTGTGTGGGAAGTGGGAGAGAGATTGTGGAGACATGTGAAGTAGCAATTCGAGCAGGCAAAGGTGGCCATGGTGGACTTAGGTGTGGCTCTGCAGAAGCGTTTGTGGCAGCATCCAGGGTTGAGCAGGTGTAGGCCATCGGCGGGGTAGCTGTGGGAGGTGTTTGGACAAGGGTTCCTAACCCCGGTCCAGGCATGGTACAGGCATGGACAGGCGCAGATGGGCTTGCCTTTGGCACACCTTCGGTGTGCCAGCTGCACAGCCGTGCTGTGGCCTCCATTAAGTAGGGCCTTGGAAAGTTGGAGGTGCACATGGGGGTGGGCTCTGCAAGAGTGGGAAAGTCCGGCAGAGAGAGAGCTGGAAATTCCAGCAGGAGTGGCAAGGTGAGAAAATGTGATCGGTGGAGCAAGTGAGGGGGCAAAAACTGACAGAAGGGACCAAGATGCAAAAAAAATCAGTAAGAGGAGCAAAAGATGCAAAAAGGGACAGTTGAGAGGGACAAGGATGCAAAAAGCAACAGTTAAACAGAGACAAGAGCAGATAAATCAGACGGCACAAAGAAAGATTAGTTACCGAGTTGGGGGGAGAATGAGCAGCTAACAGAAAAAACTGCAGGAGACAGACACCAACACTAGTCAGAAGGGCAAGGCAAGGTCAAGGTTGCACTGAAGCAGAAGAGAGAGAGATGTCTGGGCACTTACTACCAGGTTGCAGGTGCAGGTATTGAGGGTATATTTTGATTGTGTATGCTCACCAACCATCAGAGACCTGGGAATCTGTTATTTTGGATTAGTGTGTCTAGGTCTAGATGCCTGTTTGGAAGGAACAGACTTCTGCATGGGTTTGCAAGCTTCCATCTCTGCCCTGAGTTACCCAACTGCAAGTCTCTACAGTATGTTGAGGTGTGGGACCCAGGTTTAGGGCATGGTACTGACGAGCCACAGCAGGCCTCAGTAGTCTGGATTGGCACTCCAAGTGTGCTTTCTGTGGACATATGACTATTGTTTTTGTGACGGTTGACATAAGTTTGGCAGTGGTGGCATCGTATTTTTGAATCATAGATGCAAGAGTGGCTTTTTCCCCTATTTCCTGCATTGACAAGTGGCCTACTGGCCTTACCCCTAAAATTCAGCCCAAGTTGTGCAGGAGGGTCCTTTTGTTACACCGTGTGTGAATGACTAGTACATGTGTATGATAAAAGGTTGATGGTAGTGTGAGCCAGAGGGACACATGTACATTATTATCTGTCAGAGTAGTTCGTTTTGGTCTGCTACTGAATACATGCGGCATAAATGAAGGCTCGAGGTAGCCTTCTGGACCAGCATTGTGTATTTCTAGCATTCCTGAGGCTTTTGTGCACTTCAGACTTTAAGGCTCCCTATAGAAGTGAACAAGTGACCATTTGGCGGGGTCCTGAATCTTCCCCTATTCTGGAGCACTTCCATTAGACTGGATGGTGGGTGCTGAGACATGGAAAAAGTAGTCACCTTCGCAGAACAGGAGGAAGCGTTCATGTCAGGTCCGGCCTTTTGTTCCTCGGAGGTGCTGCTCTTGAAAGGCCAATCATAATCAGGTGTGATGGCTTCACTCCTCTTCATGCTAGTGTTATGGTTGCTCTTCCTGAAAACATCTAGTCAGCCCACTGATGCTGACCCATCACCTGAAGACAAAGACTGTGCCTTCTCGGGGGAGGAGTGATACACAATCAACTCAAATTGGTTCTGGAAGAGAGCATGGAGCATAAAAAATTCCTTCCTGGAAAAGTGGTATAAGAGGAGGACTGACCCGGACACAATTTCTTTCCCTGATTTATAATGTGCCATTTTAGGTGCCAGTGTGCCACTCTGCAGAACATTAGGGAAACGTCTGTAATCCAGGGCTGAAGTAACTGGCAATCAGTCTCCGAGGGGTGAAGTGACATTCCCTGCAAAGGTCTGCAACTGCTTGCTGGAGGAGAGCTGTGGGTCTGCCTTGGAAAGGTAGCCTTCTGGACCTGCAGTGGGATGGGTGTAGAGGCCATTCCCACAGGAGTGAGTCTGTAGGAGAGGAGCCCAGCTATAGCGGCCTGGAGGAGGTGCTGGCCAGAACCTATGTCGTCAGTGCTGCCCAGATCTGAGGAATGGCCCTACTGTCATAGTGCACGCCTCAGTTACCCTTACAGACCTCAAGTGTTCTCAGCCCTCTCCTTGGACTGGGAACAATTGGTGTGGTGGTGGAGTGGGATTGGTATAGGGATGTTGGAGGACTCAACGCTGAAGTTGAAGTGGGTCAGCCTGCATCCTGCAGGCCAAAGATGTGCTGCACTAAGAAGAATGTGTGACCTCAGTCCCATGGTCAACAGAAAACTACTATGCACCCATTGCCATTACGAAGACCCCATCTCTCCCATCGGCTGGAAGGCACTCACTGGGACCTTTGATTCCCAGAGACATGTTACAGGGAACCCAGAGTGTGGACTCCTGTGACTAGGTCAAGCACCCCATGCACTCCTGTGAATTTTCCAGCAGACCAGTGGGTGGGCTTGTCACCTTCGTTGGGATAGTGGATACTTATTTGGACCTGAACTGCACTGGAGGCTGTTACCTCTTCCGCAGCATAACCATAGTATCAGCAACCCTGCCACAAGTGCGCAGGAAGAGGCTGCTGAACAACAACAGGGGGGACATGGTGACTAAAGTCCTGCTGCAATGCGCTGTTGGATCTGCAGACACTAACACTGCTAGAGAGCTCAAGTCTACTCCAGGGACATTGTTATTAGCTAATAGGGTATAAGCACAAGAGACACAAGATAATACTTTATTCTGGAAGACTTTAGATCAACCCTTTTTTAAAGATGAGTCAGCCATCAAGATCGAGACCATAGTACCACCGGAAGAATGGTTATCGCACTTTGAATATATATTTATTCTGAATAAAGAAGACTCTTTAATCCCTGATAATAGTTACACTATAACTGTACCCCCCCCCCAATTTGGCACCCATAACATTAAATGAAATTAAAACTGCCTTAGATAAAAGCACAAATGGTAAGACATCCAGCCCAGATGGGGTTCTTATTGACATTTTCAAAAGTAATATAGACTTTTGGTGCCCAATTCTACTCAGGGTCTGCAATGCCACAGCAGGAGGTGTATGGCCCACTAGTTGGGTGGAAAGTGTTATAGTCCCGATTTTTAAAAAGGGCCAGAGGGGACACAAAATGCTACCGCCCTATATCCCTATTGGACTCAACATCCAAGCTGATGGGAAGAATCCTCTTAGAAAGGCTAGAAAGTTGGGTAAGTGAAAACAACATCCTTACCGAGTCCCAATATGGTTTCAGAAGAGGTATAGGGGCCAGCGAGCAGTGTGTAAACCTCAAACTATTGATAGGAAAATATACCATCGCTAAGGAGGGCAAATTACATCTCTGCTTTGTAGATTTGACGAGTGCTTTCGATCTTGTTAACCGCGAAAAATTATGGCAGACTTTAATTGAGATGGGTGCTCCAAAAGATATTATAGCTTATTTGTCACAAATTTATGTGCTATTAACTTCGAGAGTCCGCTATGGCCTTAATGGCGAATGTACCCCCCTGTTTTAGAGTAACCAGAGGCATACGCCAAGGGTGTGTCCTTGCACCACTTTTATTCTCCCTTTATATAAATACTGTTGACATTACTCTGCAAAATCTGCAAGCTGATTCCCCTAGAATTGGTAATCGCATTACTCCAGTCCTCTTGTATGCGGACGATGCAGTCCTGCTATCAAGGACAGCTAATGGGCTACAATGTCTAATCGAAAATTTTGCACTTTATATGAATGGGAAAAACTTAATACTCAACCTTAGTAAAACATTTACAATGACATGTGGAAAGGGGAAAACTAATCCCAAAAAACCCCATATGGAAGGTGTCCCCATTGAAAGAACATCCTCTTTTTCATATTTAGGCCTCCACTTTACTTATCAGGGAAGTTGGGGTACTCACATTGATCGTTGTAAATTGAAATTCATAAGATTAGTTGAGGCCATTTTTAGATTTTCACAAAAAATTGGGAACAAACCAGTTAGGGAAATTTTGACCCTTTATAGGAGCAAATGCCTTACAAGTACATGTTACGCAGCGGCAATATGGGGGGAGAGCCAAATATACTTCATTGCAAATTGGGGGAAATAAATTCTTAAGGAGGCTTTTAGCAGTCCCTGACTCTACCCCCGGATATATAGTCCATAAGGAATTGTCTGTCCCCTACATTAGCAATTGCATCAGCATGGCAACTCTTATGTTTTGGTATGGGATCTGGGCTAAAGAGGAGACGAAATTTACAAAGGAGATCATAATGGATTGCTTAGCCCTAGATCACTATAAAAAATCCCATGGCTTCAGTATATCCATAACCTTCTAACTGAGTGCAAGGTGGAAGTTGATTTCAAAGATCCCACGACCATTCGGAAATACAGTAAAAGGGACTTAAAACTGAGACTCATGAAATCAAGAGATGCACCTAGGGACAGGGCAGCATGCTCTAAACAGACGGTAAAATTATATTGTGAAGGGCAATTATCACTTGGTACCCAACCTTACCTGTTGTTTACAAGAAACTTACAACATAGGTTTTATCTAACAAGACTACGGTTGGGTACTCTTCATCACCTGATTGCATTACCAAAGATGGGCAAATGGAATCGTACCCTTCCAAATTGCCCCTGTGATGGAAAATCGCCACAGACGACACTGCATTTTATACTCTTTTGTCATTTTTACAGAGATATTAGGAAGTATGTCTTACGCCCTCTATTCATCGATAGCAAATTGTATTTTTATAAACATGCTTTTAATTATACCTGTAGTTTGGAAAATGAAATGGTTTGTAACGCAGTAATTGTCTTTATACAAATGGCGATCAAAAGAAGAATAGACAATGTCCATCTGGAGGCCTTAACATACGAAAAATTTGGACAATGAGGCAAAGATTAACTCATTTATCTATTACTTGTTCCCCGTTTCTTTTAGATTTTGTACAATATTTTAACTTACTTAGTAGATTTTGCACAATATTTTAACCTCTTTATTTATTCTCTTTAACTGTCATGCACTTTATGTACTAGAATGTATTGGATTAATTAAGCAAACGTTATTTTTAATGGAATAATGTAAACTTTTTAGAATGCTTTTATGGTTGTATTTTTTAAACCGAATAAAGATTGCTTGACTTGACTTTCCTGACCCATGGGTCATGGGTCATGGACACATGAAGCTGCTCACATCCTCCACTGTGAACCTGCACCAGTGAATTTCTCTTGGTATATCTTTTTGAATGCTTTTCTGGGAGCATCACCGTTATACTATTTTCCTTGCATCTATTTATTTTGTTTTTGTGTCATATTGCATAATTGGCATATTGATGCACTTTTCATAAATAACATCGCTTGGCTGAAGATTTGTTACTAAAGGCTATTGTTCAGAGTCTCTAACCCCACACCATCTCCCCGAGTAAGCCTTGACCTGCTCAGCTCTACCCTGTGATTCATGTACTAAAGAGGTGTATTTGGTGCTCAGTAATCAGTGGCCAAAGAAGATCAGGTGCCGGGACATCAGTGGAAGAAACATTCAACCCCAAAGACTGAAGCTCAGTAATCCCCTCAGTGCTCTGGAACACCTGAATGTGTTCTGACATCTGCACCAGTGGCGTAGCGTGGGAGGGGGGCACAGGGGTGGTTGCCCCGGGCACAAAATTCTTATGGGCATTTTTAGGGGTGCAAAATTTTAAAAGAAAAGTGGAAGGATACTTGCCTTGCCCTGAGCCCTGGCAACCCACGCTATGCCTCTGATCTGCACTACTATCTAGTTCTAGAGGCTAAATTGGGAACATTCTGTACAGCTCTTGATGCCTGCTACTCTTACATCTCGTGTACATTGCCCAACTCCACAGGCCATATAGGTATTTTTTTTAGGTTCTGGAGGCTACGTATGCATTTTTGTGCCGAACTGTGGATGCTTCATTTGCTATGTTGTCTTTAGTCCTGGAAAACACATCTATATATCAGTGTCTAGATCTAAAGATCACATGTTGCCAGTTCTATGGGTCTGTAGTATTACGTTGAGCTCTGGAAGTGAAATCTGCAACATTGTGTCATGTTATAGAGGCCACCTGTAGGATAATGGGCCCAGCTCTAAATGCCACATAGGCAGACCTTTTTCTAGCTTTGGGTGGCACATCTGCAGTATTGTGTCTTGTCCTGGAGGACACAGTTGCCGCATCATATCTTGCAATGACGGTCACACCTAAAGTAGTATGTCTAGTTTTAGATGCAACATATGGAGAATTGTGACAACTGTGAGACTTCTTTGAAGTATTGTGTTTAAGTCTAGGGGCAACGCGTGTTACTAGTTCTGGAGATCTATCCAGGTGGAGGCCACCTCTGCAACCAAGTGTCTTGTTCCAGATTCAACCTTAAGGGGTTTGCAGGATTCTCACTGCGTTCCTCTCTGTCATTGCTCTTTTGCACAATTTTGGCTAATATTGCTCTACTTTATGTTCCGTTTTAATCCTCTACCGCTTTTAAACTCAGCATTGTTTTAACTGTTATATTCTTTTAACTCGTCCTCAAGGAAAATTTTTATTTTTTAAACTGTACTTACGTGCTCGAAATCCTTTTCCGCATTAGTGTTTGAATCTGATGTGGTCGGGTGTGCAGAAATTTCCGGGTCTCCAGCACGCCACTTACAGCCGCCATCTTGGGGAAGTGCACGCTCTAGTCTCTGTGGCTGCTGAATCATTAAAAATGCGCGCTGCGCGTTGTGAGACGCCTTAAGGGGTTTGCAGGATTCTCACTGCGTTCCTCTCTGTCATTGCTCTTTTGCACAATTTTGGCTAATATTGCTCTACTTTACGTTCCGTTTTAATCCTCTACCGTTTTTAAACTCAGCATTGTTTTAACTGTTATATTCTTTTAACTCGTCCTCAAGGAAAATGTTTATTTTTTAAACTGTACTTACGTGCTCGAAATCCTTTTCCACATTACTGTTTGAATCTGATGTGGTCGGGTGTGCAGGAATTTCGGGGTTCTCCAGCACGCCACTTACAGCCGCCATCTTGGGGAAGTGTGCGCTCTAGTCATTGTGGCTGATGAATCATTAAAAATGCGCGCTGCGCGTTGTAAGACGCCTTAAGGGGTTTGCAGGATTCTCACTGCGTTCCTCTCTGTCATTGCTCTTTTGCACAATTTTGGCTAATATTGCTCTACTTTATGTTCCGTTTTAATCCTCTACCGCTTTTAAACTCAGCATTGTTTTAACTGTTATATTCTTTTAACTCGTCCTCAAGGAAAATTTTTATTTTTAAACTGTACTTACGTGCTCGAAATCCTTTTCCGCATTAGTGTTTGAATCTGATGTGGTCGGGTGTGCAGGAATTTCCGGGTCTCCAGCACGCCACTTACAGCCGCCATCTTGGGGAAGTGCACGCTCTAGTCTCTGTGGCTGCTGAATCATTAAAAATGCGCGCTGCGCGTTGTGAGACGCCTTAAGGGGTTTGCAGGATTCTCACTGCGTTCCTCTCTGTCATTGCTCTTTTGCACAATTTTGGCTAATATTGCTCTACTTTACGTTCCGTTTTAATCCTCTACCGTTTTTAAACTCAGCATTGTTTTAACTGTTATATTCTTTTAACTCGTCCTCAAGGAAAATGTTTATTTTTTAAACTGTACTTACGTGCTCGAAATCCTTTTCCACATTACTGTTTGAATCTGATGTGGTCGGGTGTGCAGGAATTTCGGGGTTCTCCAGCACGCCACTTACAGCCGCCATCTTGGGGAAGTGTGCGCTCTAGTCATTGTGGCTGATGAATCATTAAAAATGCGCGCTGCGCGTTGTGAGACGCCTTAAGGGGTTTGCAGGATTCTCACTGCGTTCCTCTCTGTCATTGCTCTTTTGCACAATTTTGGCTAATATTGCTCTACTTTATGTTCCGTTTTAATCCTCTACCGCTTTTAAACTCAGCATTGTTTTAACTGTTATATTCTTTTAACTCGTCCTCAAGGAAAATTTTTATTTTTTAAACTGTACTTACGTGCTCGAAATCCTTTTCCGCATTACTGTTTGAATCCGATGTGGTCGGGTGGGCAGGAATTTCCGGGTTCTCCAGCACGCCACTTACAGCCGCCATCTTGGGGAAGTGTGCGCTCTAGTCTCTGTGGCTGCTGAATCATTAAAAATGCGCGCAGCGCGTTCGCGCCGCTGGGGCGCCAAAGGCAAGCCCGTCTGCGCCCGTCCGCGTCCCGGAAGCGGCCAGCGCCAGCCATGCTGCCGGTTTGGCGTCTGGACATGAGGGCAGATTATGTTATACTGGAGATGCCTTACGGGCCATTGACGCCCATGCCTGTCCCACTCAAGGTAACTAGGAGGTTCTGGCTAGTAGCAACAAGGTGTGTCTGACCTGTGGCTTTAGACTGGGTCTAGGTCTTGCTACCCCTATCCAAGTCAGCTCTCCCTCTCCGGGGTCCACGAGGGTTCCCCCCATTGTTGCAGCCATGATCAATGTCAGATCACTCAGGAAACATTATGCCGAGGTTTTTGATCTCCTCGATGACAGATCTTTAGATCTTCTGTTCATTACGGAGTCTTGGCTTGATGCTATGTCAGACCCCATTGTTACCCTTGCTACGCCAGTGGGTTACAAGATCGCTAGAGCAGACCACCCAGAAGGGAGGAGGGGGGGAGTGGCTATTTTCTACAAAGATAAGTGGGAGTTGCGGAGGGGAGACGTCACCTCCTGGGGGGGCTGTGAAGCCCTTGATTTCAGCATTCGCTTCTCGGAACACTTCACGCTGGGGGGCTCACTGATCTACAGGCCCCCTGGTCCAGTGGGACCGTTTCTACAGGCCTGTGGTGAGGCCATTGCGCCCAGGGCGCTGAGATTTTCCCACTATGTTGTTCTTGGGGATCTTAATATCCATCTTGACCAGGTAGAGGCTAAGGACACGTTCAATATTTTGGATATCTTACATCTGGCCCAATTGGACCAGCAGGTTAGTCTCCCTACCCATCAGGCTGGCCACATCTTGGAACCTATTTGTACCAATTTCCCCATTTTGATGAGGGACCCGTGTCCGGTCTCTTGGTCTGACCACTTCCTGACCTACTTCTCTTGGGAAGTGCGCAATGTCGAGCCCGTAGCGCGTTCATCCCGCAAACCGGCTTTCGGCAAAATTGCCCCTGGTGCTCTCATCCAAGCTCTGGAGACCTCTAGGCCCTTCAATTCGGGCGACCTAGAGAACCAACTAGATGGTTTTAACAGCTGGATATCTAAGGCAGTTGATACTCTCGCCCCGCAGCACTCAGCTAGACTGTCTAGGGATTCTCCCTCTAAAGCTTGGTACAGTCCAGAACTAAAAGAATTAAAACGCGAATGTAAGATTCTAGAGCGAGCTTGGCGCCGCAGTAACTACTGCCTCGCAGCCAAGCTGAAGCTCAGAACCAAGCAAAAAGTTTATTATGAAGCCATAGCTCTGGCTAAAAGGGATTTCTACGCTAACCGTATCGACTCTGCTAAAAACAACGCTAAGGAAATCTTTGCGATTGTTCAGAGCTTTACGTCGCCTTCAGCCCAAGCTAGTGCGTCTCCATCGTCAGTCGCTTGGTGTGAGACTCTTTCTACTTTTTTATGGACAAAATCCGCACAATCCAGGCGGCCTTTTTACCAGGTGACAGTGAGATCGAGGCATCGACATCGCCTCCACCGGTGGGCGCCAAAAATCTTCTAGACGCTTTTAGGCCGGTGGACTTGGTGGACTCGCTTAAAATTCTGAAAAGTTTAAAGTCTGGCTCTCCTTCTGATCCCTGTCCTGCTAGATTGCTAGCAACTGAGACGATTAATTCAGAGGTGAACAGCATTATTAATTTGTCCCTCCATTTAGCCAGTGTTCCAGTGCCCTGGAAACAGGCCAAGATTCTGCCACTTATAAAAAAGCCGTCATTAGACCCTCGCAGTCCAGGTAACTACAGGCCAATCTCCCTATTACCTGGCTTGGCCAAGGTGTGTGAGAAGGTTGTCACCAAACAACTTACGGAGTTCGTCGAGAGTGAGGGACTGTTGCATCCCGCACAGTCAGGGTTTTGTGCCGCTCACAGCACTGAATCGGTGCTGGTGGAGGTCGTGGAGGCCATCCGGGAGTGTTTGGACGCCGGCGGGAGGGCAGCACTGATTTTGCTTGACCTCTCGTCGGCGTTCGACACGGTCCCACACTCTCTTTTCCTCTCATGTCTTGCCAGGATAGGTGTGTCGGGCACTGCCTCGAACTGGCTTAGGTCCTTTCTAGAGGGTCGGGCCCAGCAGATTTGGATGCCTCCGTCCTCCTCTACTCTACAGTCTGTGACTACGGGAGTTCCTCAGGGGTCCTCCCTAAGCCCCCTCCTATTTAACATATATGTGACACCCTTGGTCTATCTGGCCGAGAGCCTGGGAGCTAAGGTGATGGCCTACGCCAATGACACCCAGTTGCTCTTTACTTGGGACAATGACAACAATTCTGTCTCCTTGGCTCATCACTGTCTCTCCTCCATTTTTAAATGGTTAGCAGCTGCACAATTAAAATGTAACGAGGAGAAGTCAGAGATTCTCCTGTTTGGAAAATTCCCTCCCAATTTCCGGGAAGCTCTCTGGCCACCTGAGTCCCCCCTGCCCACCTCTGTAGGGAAGCAGGCCAAGAACTTGGGGTATGGTTTGACGAGAGTCTCTCCTTTTCATTTCACATCAAGAAGTTGGCCGGCAATTGTTTTGGTCTCCTCAAGACTTTAAGAAAGTTCTTTCCTCTCCTGCCCCAAGCAGCAAGAGAAACGGTCACCTGTGCTCTCATCCTGTCCCAGCTAGATTATGCCAAAGCGCTCTACATTGGCATTCCTGGCTACCTTATAAAAAAGTTGTAGGTGGTCCAGAATACGGCAGCTAGACTTCTTCTGGGCATCTCTGCCAGACATAGCATGCGTCATCACCTGCATTCCCTTCATTGGCTTCCTGTCGCTGAACGGGTGAAGTCTAAATCACTGGTCCTAGCCCATCGCGCTCTGCATGGCTTGGGACCTTCCTATCTACAGAAGCGATTCACCTTCTATGTGCCATCGAGACAGTTATGTTCAGCATCCCACCGACTCGCTCTGGTTCCTCGTTTTAGGTACCAGAGGCTTGGTGGTAGTTCTTTGGCACGGAGGGCTGCGGCTGCCTGGAACGCACTTCCCCTGGCTTTACGCAATATCGCAGACCCGACAGCATTCAAGAAAAAAATGACATCTCACCTTTTCGCTTGCTAGGCTCCTTGCTCCCCTTAAGACATCGCGCCGGGACACTCGTGAGTAGCCGTGCACGTTAAAAATCCAAATAACATAACAAATAACAATAACATGGCACCGTGTTCAGCTCTGAGGGCCACTTGGGCAGTGTTTTTTCAACTTATGGACACTACATCAGCGATCTTGTGTCTTGTTGTGTGGGACACATCTGTCGTATCTTGTCTCACCATGAGACTACACCTGAGAAGCATGTGTAGTTCCAGATGTCAAGTGTGAAGTGTTGTGCTAAATTGTGGCTGCTGCATCCCCAGTTAGGTGTTAAGGCTAGGAGGCCACATTGCGGTAGTGTCTAGGTCAAGACGCCACAAGCGGAGTATTAATTCCAGTCCTGGCGGCCACATCTGCAGTTGTGCCCGGTGCTCAAGGCCTCGTCATCTAATGTGTCAAATTCTAGTGCTAAATTTGGGGTACTCTGCCCAGTTCTGGAAATCAGAAATGATAAGAGGCTGCATATACCAAGGGAGAACTTGAGGCTGGAGGTGGAGAGGTGAGCCTCAGCGGCAAAACTGTATGAACTGAATCCCAGCCTAGCAGAGGTGTAAAGAGGCAAACAAAATAAATGTGAAAAACCCTGAAATAAACACAGTGAAGTATCAGGACAGAGAAATCAAGAGTGGAGCTGGGGCCCACGGACAGTGAGTATCAAGACCTGGAAGCAGACTAGGCCCACTTCAGCCCTTGTCTGCTCTCTAGTTCTACATTGCTGCAGCCACACGAGGGAGCAATGGAAGCTGCCACTGGCAGGGGGGAGGGACCTTAGCCCCACCTTAGACTTCAAGAACCATTTGCAGGACAGCACACTGTTAAAACATCTCCAGAGTGCCACTTGAGATCCGCACCTCCTCCCTTTTAGACATCTTATTGAACATCAACAGACACTTCACCTCTTCTGAGTATTCGCATATCGACCAGTTGGAAACCCGTACTCACCCTGTTGCCAGGGAGTTAAAGCTCTTGAAAGACTCCTCTTCCACAAGTCTCCACGCATTTTTATCTCTGTAAATAAGGCTGTCTTTGTATGCCCACTCCGACAAGCAACAACACGGCACACCAGCGAGACTCTGAAATAGGGAAACTAACCCAATCTTGCCATCAAACATCTGCAATGCAGAGGACATCAGCAGTGGAGTCCACACCCTGAACCAATGCTCTTGTCCACCCTCCCCCCAGCCACAACAACTGTTTATCTACACACATGTATATACAGTATAAATAAACAATATCTATCTATCTATCAATGTTTTCTATCTATCTATCTATATGTCTGTCTGTCTATCTATTATATACACACACATACACATTCTCTGAAGAAACATTTAAAAATGGAGCTATGGTTCTGAAATTCACCATTATGGTTAGCAATGCACATAATATACACCATAGCTCTTACCAACCACCATGTTGTTCTCTTGATAGCTCTTTTTTGTTTCTGTGGCATTGGCTAAATGTTGGTTTAAGTGTGGCAGGCAGCATGAGGTATGGTGTGTGCTATCAAGGTGATCCTCATATCTGGCGAATATCAGGTGTTTAACATGTTTGAACCAGAACCATAAATCAGTTTTTAACTGTGTGTTTTTTCCAGTGAATTTGATGCCTCCAACCTGCTGTTGGCCGCCAAACTATGCTGTGCAGGCCTTTGGCCATGCATTGCATTCAGCTGTCTACAGCAAGGGTAGACAGCAAGGCCTGGCTTATGGCTAAGTTGTGCACTCAATCTACCCCAGGGGATATCCTGCAGGGGATGGCCTGCAGCAAAGCCCTGCACCCAAGCCAAACTTGCAGACTGAAAACCTGAAGCACTTAATTTCAAGCCGCGGCCCGTGCAAGTAAGAGCGGTGGGGCCGGGTGGGAGGGATTTTGACGGACTAGGGAAAATTAATTATTTATTTAATTTTCCCTCGTGGTCGTCTGTCGATTCCCCCCCCAACCTGGCCCCACTGCGGCTGTTAATTTCTAATCTTTGGCCTTCTACAGCACCGGTTGGTGATTATTTTATCATTATATTTATTTTTGGATTGTCAGATCCTAGTTTAGTACCTCAAGTTAGGGGCAAGCATTATGCTGTGGTACCGCAAATCCAGGTCAAGCTTCTCTGACTCAGGCCTCCCATTTTGGGGTTGATGGTTCCGAAGCCATGACTCAGAATTACCAAATGATGATGCATGGGTGGTGAAACCTGCCTTTGGTTGAAGGTACTCAGTCATTAAGTTGTTTCACAGATTCTTTTTAGGATTTGTGGTAACCTGACACGTGCAAAAAGTCCGAGACAGGTATCTCAGACACTATCCCCCAGTTTAGGTGGTAGGGCTTCTCGAATCCTGGAAAAGATCTGCAGCTCTTTTTAAACTTTCATTTTTTAATTTAAACCGGGGTGGCCTTTGACGGTCCCGCCACTATGGTCTGGGGGTCAGGGTGTACTCACCAGCCAAATGGATTGCTCAGATCCTCGGTTCCAATTTTGGAACCATTGATTTGGAAGGGACGAATAGAAAAAAGACTCATCCAATCGGATTTCCTTGTGTTTTTTAATTTTTGGACTTGCACACCTGCCATGCACAGTGATGTCAATAGCAATGTCATTTGAGATGTCATCAGTGATGTTATCAATCACATCATATAACATATCAGGGGGCACTAGCGAGTTCGGCCACAAGCTGGACGCCTGGCAAAGAGGCTTTGCCAGCCGGAATGACAATCCGGCAATTATCTGAGTACATGGGTAGCATCAGGGCGAGTTCAATGACATCCTGCACCCCGAAGCCCTGCTGCACAGACTAGTACCGCCGCTGAGGGGGATTGTGCAGTACAGCAGGTGATCGTACTCCCAGCAAGGTGTGGCCCGTTCTCGGCTCTGGGGAGGCCGGTGGGGTTCCCCGAAGGTGAGTCGTGACACGAGGCTTCGATGAGGCCTCCCCTCGGAGGCCGCCAAATGAGGTGCAGTATGTGGACTCCTTCTAGGCCCCGGACTATTGCCGGGGCCATGGCCATTGAATAACGGTGTAGAAAAGCCCACACCGGGATAGGAAAGGCCTGCTTGCTGTCCCCGCTGGTGCTCCCTTGGAGTGTGCTGAGAGAGAACGAGGGCCTGCTTGCGTGGCCTGGAGCAGAAGAGGACTGCTGGGAGTTGTGCGGGGCCTACACGGCCTAGGGTGTGGTTGGCAGTGCGGACCTCCCTAGTCCTGGGAGTAACAGTGGAGGACATTGCTGCAGTGCAGGCCCTCTGAGCGAGTGGATTTGTGTGTCATGGTGCTGACTCTTGCCATCTGGATTGTGCAGCCCACCACATCATGGGCCTGCTCATGCCCCCCAGGTTTGGACCCTGGGGAGAGGCGGGGCCCACGTGCGGACCTGGAATTTGCCACCTGGGCGGTCTACCTACACTCCTTGCTGTTAGGCTGGTGAAGAACGCTGCTGGGGTCCCATTCGGAGAGGATCTATGGGGTGAGGAGGGCCTACCCAGCTCCACTGTGCTGTGTCTTCTGCCTGGATATACCCTGGACTGCCCTGGAAGGCGACCTTGAATGGCAGTGCGATCCTGGGCACGGGGCGGACCGCCTTGTGGGGCAGCGCCTCTCCTGGGGGAGCTTGCTGAGAGGACTGGTGCCCATCCTGGAGATTGCCACGTATGAAGCTGCTCTCCTTCGCACTGAAACAGCATCCTGAGCCCTGTGGCCTGCCGACCACCGTGGGCCAGCTCGTGCCCCCGGTGTCTGCAACCTTGGGTTAGGTGGGCCCGTAGGCGAGGCCTTATACTCGTATCGCGCCTCGCCCTTAACAACAATTCACGAACGAGCTTCGGCCCCTGGCGCGGGCCTCATTCAGTGATAGACACACTTGTAGGGATACTGCCCATTTGATTACACTGCTTTGAAGTGACTGACTGAACTAGCCTACACCGCCCTGTGGTTTTCGTGTAGGAGGCCGTATTGCCCTGAACGTGGTATAGCTAGCCAACAAGAAGGACTACCGCCACCTGAGTCGAGGTGCATCCCCCGTGGCTGTCTGCGTGGCCATATTGTAACATGGGGAATGAGGTCAACAAACAACCAGAGCTGCCCCTTGAATCACGCCAGACGATGCGCACCACTGATTCCTCACAGGAAGAACATGCGCTGGGCACTCTGGAAGGTGGAGGTGCTACCCCAGATCCTGGTATACGTTCTATGTTCATCGACCTCAAACAAAGCCTGCATGCCATTGACACAAAGATTGACATGCTCCCCGACCGTTTTGACCACCTTAAGGAGAAGGTTGACAAGCACGAGGAGCAGCTGGACCAACCTGAACACTGCGCGTCGGATGTGGAAGACACGCACTCCTTGGCTAGGGAGCGCCTGCCTCAGTTGGAGAAGGTACTGGAAGTAATTCACAATAAAAATTAGGACTTGGAAGCGAGGTCACGACATAATAATCTGAGAATTATAGGAGTCCCTGAGTTGACTGCGATGGACCGCATGGTGGACTTCATGGAAAAGATGCTTCGTGTCTCTTCAGGGAGGCCCTCTGCCCCATGATCATCATTGAGAGGGTGCATAGATCACTTGGCCAGTGACTGCCGCGGGGGCCCCTGCCCGTCCGATCAAAGCAAGACTCCTGAATTATCAGGACAGGGATACCACGCTTCACCTAGCCAGGGAACGCCGTCCATTACAATACCAGGGCAACGAGATCTCTTTCTTGCCAGACTTTACGGTGGCTGTCCAGGCTGCCAGACGAGATTTTCTCCCGGTGAAGCGCACACTGCAGAAGACGGATGCCAAGTACTCCCTGATCAAACTTCGCAATCATCATCTGGGAAAAACGCTTCATGGACCCTAAGGCCACTGCTAAATTTCCTAGAGGTCTTACTTTTGAAGAACCTGCCCCACCGCCCGTGGGTCGGGCCGCGGCCCCGTTAGTGAAAACAAGTGATGGTCTAGTCCTAACCTCATAAATACGTATTATTCTCTTTTTTTATTTCAGACAGCCAAACAATGTAGTCTGGTATTCCACAAACTATTTTCAATAAACATTTCCATGTTTTAAAAATATATTTCTCAGGCTAACTACCCTAAACTAAACACGTGATATATACAAAAAATTTGGGCCTGATTCACAAAGGTAAACTTATTTTTTGCAGTTCGCATAGGAATTTTACTAGTAGTATCTTTACAACTGTGGAGTCCCCGCACTCCTGGAGGAGACTCCACACATAAAAAGACAGGCAGCCGTAAAGATACTAACGTAAAATTACCCTTCAAAACCAACCAATCAGAGCTACTCTTGGGAAGAAGGCCTGGATTTGTCATTCCACCTCTCAAGCCCAACAGCACACTGTGCAGTCTCGCCACACCTAAGCGAGTGAGTAGCTTCTATCCGTGCATCAGTTGCAGGTTGAGAGGCCAGAGGGGCCCACTGAACCCTGGCCCATGACACTCTGGCAACTCCACTGCTCCTAAGTACAGGCAACACTTACCTTCTTTAACCTTTTTCCAAGCACATAAAGTTCCCCCCGGAGTTGTCCACTTTCTACAAGAGATCTGTTTGTACCCTTCCATACATTGGTCCTTATCCCAGCAGGCCTTGCTCAGCATTCCATTCCAAGAACTATAAAATGTATACATTTAAGAGGACTCATAATAATAATAACTACCATTCTGGCGCCAACACGGGGCTGCACGCTATATAAATCGTCGATATAATATTACCGTTATTATGGTCGCTACTATTATTCAAGTGAGAGGGCGCTTCCAGGTAGAACAGTACAAAACAGTCGTGTTTTGTTCCTCGACTCTCGTTTCTAAAATTGACTCCAGCTTGGTGAGCTGGTCCCCTCGCCGCCGCTCCTCATCCTTTGGCACGTGGCCGCCCTTCTCTCCCGCGTGGGCGTTCCTTGGCTCTGGCGCGTTCCTCGGCAGCACCTGGCGCGTGGCTGACTCACCCGCGTTTTGTTGCCGTGAGTCACGGCCCCCCCCACTAAACCTGAGCGTGGTGGCTGCCAAAACAGAGACGACTTGAGCCTGCCAACGTGACTTTGTTATTCTTCTTAGAAGTGAGCAGAGTGTTTTTTTCCTCTTCATTATTGGGGAGTGGGGGTGTAGTCAACATTATTCATCCCCTGCGATGTGTTCAGCTTTATTTAGATATCATTTTAAAACGCTTCGCATCACCCTCAAAAGGTCCTCATCTGGTCCCGGCTGATCTGTACTTGATGTAGAAGGAATGCCATGGGCCCTGGTGCAATCAAGGAAAATGGTCCTTTTGACTGCCGCTGGGATAGTTATATACAGCCACTGTCAGGGTCCAATGGGCCCTCGGGTCTCTGGGCCCCTGTGCCAGGGCACCTGCTGCACCAATGGTAGCTGGGCCGCTGTGCAGAACAACAGAAACCTTATTAGTGGCAGCCGCGGTCCCTAAAGGTAACAGCGGTGGGGCCGGGTGAGGGGGGGATTTCGAGGGACGATGCCGAGGGAAAATTGTTTATTTATTTAATTTTCCCTCCGCATCGTCCCTTTAAATCCCCTCTCACCGGGCCCCGCCGCTGTTACCTGCAGGGACCGCGGCTGATTAGTGGGCAGTACCACCATGGCACTGTAATACCGCATTTCGTATCACTGACACCGGAATTGCCTCAAATTTTGTAATCCTGATGCAGCCGGTAACTTTTGTGACCGGCGTCATCAGCAATATCGATCCAAGACGGTCATACGCTCACCTAGCCAACAACAAACCCTCTTGTCAAAAAATCTCACAAAACCCCAAGCAGAAAGCCCCAATAGACTCTCCCACTACTGAAAACAGACCCTCAAATACCTCTCACCAGACCCTCGAGTAGCCCCCAACAGAGGCCGACGACCCCCCCCCAACAGGCCTGCTTGTTCTTCTTATGAGACCTTCACACAGCCATACCCCTGAGAGACACTTGTAAGGCCTACAGCCTCCGTTGTGCAGATTATACTACTCACAGACGCACAAAATACCTTTGCCCAGCCTACAGCAACCCTAACAAAGCCCACAACAGAACCTCAAATATCCCAAAATAATTATACTCAGCTCTCACCACAGAACTGAACCGCAGATAGCCAACCCCAGAGCCTCATGTACCCCTCATATACCCACAACGACGGCTTACATAGCCCTCAATTAATCAGCTCACAGGCTGTGAGTCAGGTAGAGTGGTATTAGGGTATGGAATTCCGCTCCACCTGATTCCGAGTGGGCCAGTGTTCCCGCACTCATTTTTCTCGGTGTAGGAACCCTGGGCACCCTTTTACCGGGCAGAATTTCCACCTGGAACAAATTTCATGAGGCTTTTGCGGACGCTCCAGCCAAGCCTCTTTCCACAAGTTTTTTTCTGGCATGGGGGAGCAGGCTCCTAACTGCCTGATTTTAACTTTTCCTTCCCTCCTCTACTCCCCACAACTTCCTCCTTCCACCGCTTACTAACACAGAGACCTCTGCATACATTTACCATCTGCTCAGAGAAGCAAGGCCGGACTCGCTGTAGCAGGCATCGGGCGTTTTTGTTAAGGAGGCTGGAAGGGTGGGGGCGGTTTTGGAGTGTTGGGGACCGGTTTTGATACTGGGGGCCGGTTTTGCAGTGATGCTCCAATATGGCCCCAGTAACAAAAGCAGCAGTGCTGGGGGCTGGTTTTGTTAAACAGCAGTGCTCCACATTTGCCCCCCCCCCCCCTCCCGGTGGGGGCCGGTCCGACGAAATTGCCAGGTCTGCTTTGAGTTTCCAGTCCGGCCCTGCAGAGAAGGTGGTAAATATATGCATTATACCACGCAGAACTGGGAATTCGGAATTCTGTGTGATTTTACCACTGGTACATAGAGTTCAGCATGGCTATTCTCCATTCCATGGGATTTTAACTCATACTGCGACGGTACTATCACGGTTTTACTGCCAAGTGATATTTATTCTGCAATCATAGTTTGCACCCCGTAAGTACTGTGCAACTCGTACTCAGGGTCATAGTGTGCAACTGACCCTCTTCTGGGTCCAGCAATCAGCCCCAAACAGGACTCCGATTAGATCATCTTAAATATTCGAAAAGACCACAACAAATTCCCCAAAAGTCATAGCATACCCTCAGATTTCCAGCAAGTTACCTCCATGCAGCCCACTACATATCCTCACATAGCCCACAACAAACTCTCCCACAGTTCCAAAAATTCCATGTAGCTTTAAGAGGCACCCATGCAGCCCTTGTTAAGTTTTTACATGTCCCCAAAAAAATTCACTTTGCCCATACAAATTCTCATATTGTTTTGAACTAATCCTCATACAGTCACCAACAGCCCTGCTCGTAGTTTCTATTAAACCTTCACACTGATGCCAGCCACCCTCAGATAGCCCCGCACAACAGTCTCTTGCGAAGAAAACAGCAGCCCTCAAAAACAGTGGCAGATGGCAATTCGAGCAGAGGACCTGGCAGGTCACACGTACACATATGCTCACACTCACCCATTTACATGCACACTCACTCATACCCATACATTCAAAAGCGCACACACCCATTCACAAGCACATACACATGCACACACCCATTCACAGCACGCACAAATAACCATACATTCTATACATACACACACGCAAGGACACATGCACCAAACACTAAAAAAGAAAAGCGTAATGGGCCGCAGCAGTGATATCGGGTGGCAGGAAGGAAGCCTCTGTGGTTCCTCGAGGTTTGGGCCTTCCGCCTCCTCTCACTGGCTGACCTTGTTAGGGTAAGCTAATGAGAGGAGGCGGAAGACCCTTACTTGTCACAGCGTAGGATTGGGTCAGTGGGACTGCTGACTCTACCCACCACTGATAGTCTGGCTTTGCCACTTCAGGGCTTAAAACTGAAGTGCCCAGGTCCAAGTCTATCCCTGACACGCCCCCTCATCATGAGGGGAAAACCTCCAAGCGCTTTGCCGCGCTGAGGAGTTCATGCTGACACAGCTGTGACATCTTCAGCCCAGCAATGGTCAGCTCAGGCAGTCTGGCGCCTGCGCATTTAGCGTATGTACAGCACCTGGCTGCATGACCTGAACATGAAGAGTGTCCGTCAGGATGACCTTTGCTCAGCCTGACAGAAACTCTTCATGTTTACAAAAAAGGTGGAGGGCGGGGCCCCTCCACCCATAAGGAAGGGACACTATTGCTAAAAAAAAAATAGCCTACAGGCCACAAAGCACTCACAAAGTCCACAACAACATAGTTCACAAAAGAGACTCACATGGCTCAAACAACTTCCCATATAGCTCACAACAGACTGGCACAAAACCCCCAAAATAAACTACATTAGACTCATGCATGTCCCCAACATATCCCACAACAGCCCTCAAATAGCCCACAACAGCCCTCAAATAGCCCACAACAGGCCATCAAATAGCCTGCAACAGACTTCACATAGTCCACAACTAATACTCACATAGCTCCAATCAGATACCACATATCCATTAATAGGCCACAAGCAGTCAAAGCACCATAAATAGGTCCTTGCGTTCACTTAGCTCCACAAACACCCACACAGAGCGCCCAATAGACCTGCAAATAGTCTACAGCAGACACGAATCTTAAAGCAGACTCTAAAGTCTACACAGACCGTCCAATATCCTATCAGAGAAACAAATTTCCTGAGGGACCCTCATAGATCTTAAGTATTATTTATTTAAGTAGCCCACGTTATCATAGTGATGGTGTTGGGATCACTTAATTTGCACAGGACAGCAACGTTAGGTGGATAGGGCTTTAAATGAAAGCTCCCTGGTGGTTTAGGTTTGTGCACAGGGGTGTTTGCTGGGGTGGCCTTAGTGCTTGCGCTTTTCAGAGTCTAGCTAATCTGTTAATATGCCCGGGGGGTAGGGGGGTTACAGAGCTCGGGTGTACCCTGTGTTGGGTTGTAGTTATCCTAATGGGCAAGGTTTGTGTCTCCCATAATACTTCCTCCAGCTGTTTTCTGCTATTGTGTGCTGTTAGAAATGGGGGTCTCTAGTTGGCAATGGCTGGCCACTGTCCAAGTAGGGACCCTTCTTCCTAAGTCAGAGTAAGAGGGCTACCCTCCTTGATACCCCTGCTCAACCCTGTGGTAACGTAGCACGAGCAGGTAGGCTTATCTCAGAGGCAGGGTGTGAAGCATTTATGACCATACACAGTAACACAGTGAGGAACACTACAGAGGGACACCACACAAGTAGTTATAAAAAATAAGTATCTTTATATAAAGGCAGATTTATCACAAGACCAATAACTGTAAAAGCCACAATACTGTCAAAAATAGGATAGCTGTTGAAGGGCTGTCAAAGATAGTTCAAAGGTTGCAAGAATAAGGTTCAAATTCAAGGCAGTGGTCTCTGCGACCCTTTCTCTCATAAGACTGTCAAAAATAGGATGGCTGTTGAAGGACTGTCAAAAAATAGTTCAAAGGTTGCAAAAATAAGGTTCAAATTCAAAGCAGTGGTCTCTGCGACCCTTTCTCTCACAAAGTACCTGGGTTTAGTAGCAAAACCAACAAAATGTCGCAAAGAAGTGGTAGCGATGATTCTCGGCACGCGAGGCCGGCGATGCGTTGAAATCCTTGCCGCAAGGGAGGATGATGCGCCAATCTGCGTGATGCGTGCGGAGACACTGCGACCAACTTCTGCACGCTAGGCCGCCGATGCGATGACTTTCTTGCCGCGAGGGAGAAGTCGATGCGACGATCCTGTTGCGCTGTGCGATTGTGTTGCGATGCGAAGAGATGACGCTCCGCGAGGGAGCGACGAAATCCGGTGCGATGCGATGAAAATGAGCGGACGCACGGCGTCCGCAAAGCGATGTCTTGAAGCGATGATTTCTTTAGGGGTTGCGAGCACTCGGCGACAGCAGCGCGATGATTTTTCCAGCGCGTCTCAGCTGCAGCGGCTCGCAAAGGGGCGTTAGCGATGGTTTCGTGTTGCGAGCACCCAGCGGCAGCAGCGCGATGATTTTTCCAGCGCTCTCGGCTGCATCGGCTCGCAAACGTGCGTTAGCGACGATTTCCAGCACTCTTTTCTCTGAAGCAAAACTAGAGGCCCTGGAACTCACAGGAGCCTCATCAACAGATAGCAATCCTCGCAGGGAGGAAGCAGGAGGTTGGTGGTGGAGTCAGATGTGCCTGAACTCCAGCAGGAGGCTAGCTCTTTTCCTAGCCCTTGGGTAATTGCTGTAACAAAAATAAAAGTTCTCTCAAAAGTTCCTTTTCCTCTTCTTCAAGGTCCAGTGGTCACTGCTGCAGGCCATTGCAAGAAACAACACACAAGCACAAGGACAGTCACTTCCTGCAGATTCCTCCAGTGGCACGGACAGAGTTTCCTCTCCAGATCCAAAAGCAATACAAATTGTAGGGGTTTGAGCACAGATATTTATACCCCAAAAGTCTTTGTTCTCAGAAGCTACAAGTCACTGAACCTAGCCAGAACCAGTTCTGCTCAGGCCTGGAGCACTTTGTTTACCAGGCTGCATCCTTCCTTTCAGAAAGAGGGGGTCTGCTAGCAGACACACAGTAGGAGGTGGAGCCAGCATTCACCTTGCCAGGCACAGCCCTATTCAGGTCAAGGAGCCACCCCTCCCCACACTCTAAATGCAGATCTCTCTATTCAACCCAGGTCTGACTCAGCCTGCTGTAGTGTGCTGGCCCCACGTGTACAGCATACAAAGGAGACGTAGCCGGTTTCCAGTTGATGTAGTTTATTAAGCAGATGCTGTAAGCTGTAACAGGCCCCACCAGGAACAGCCTCTCTGCTGCTCAGCCCATCTTCAACTGTCATTCCACCATCCACACAAGCACCCAGGCATTCCACTCACACTAACATTCTACACGGAACACTCACACTGGCTGAGCAGCATAGAGCAGGGTGAAAGGGAACATATAAACATTGCATGAGGATACTACATATCCTATCCCTTTTATACTGAACAATAAAAAGAACCAAATCAAAGATGAAAACAACTATACACAATAATGTACACATGAAGTTTAACCAACCATTAACCCAGGGATGTAAGGAGTGACACATCACGAGAGGGAAAACGGAAGTACAAAGAAAGAAAGAAGAATGGAAGAATAGAAATGCACATGCACTATACCCATCCTCTTCCTTTAATAGTAAACAAATAAAGTATATAGCATAATAAGAGCTCACACACACACAAGTGAGCAAGACATGTAACGAGTAAAGTGAACAAAAATAGCATGGGACTGACACCCAAAATGTAACAAATGACGTTGCATGGGACTTACACCCAAGAACTCTGTGCAGCAGAAAGCAGCACGTGGGACTGACACCCAAAATGTAACATATGACGTTGCATGGGACTGACACCCAAATGTACATGTAACGTTGCATGGGACTGGCACCCAAGAACTTTGTGCAGCAGAAAGCAGCACAGTGTGACAAACGCACACAATACGTCGACACAACAGAAGCGACGCAAATGCACTGAGGGAAGCGCAGGGCGACTTATACACCACAAACATAACAAAACGTTCAAAAGTGTAACTGGGACTGACACCCAAACACAGACATCCAGACGAAAGGATGTACATCAAACCCCTTGTAAGGAATGACATAAGCCCAAAAACATGGAGCATAACTACTAATGTCACATGGGACTAATACCCAAGGACAGTACTGTGTGGCACATGCACACAAGGTACAAAGACCAAAAACTAGGAAATGGGACTAACACCCATGCCATGCCAAAAGTAACAATCCGTAAAGAAGAGAAATGGGACTCGCATCCACTCCCATCCCAAAGGCAGGGATAAACAAAATAAAATGCGTGAACCTGAGACATGGGACTAAAACCCACTCCCATCCCCTTGGTCGGGATTCTACATTTTTAACCCAAACATACGTGAAAATGAGAAATGGGACAGGGACCCACTTCTATCCCTTAAACGGGAATAACAATGTCTGAAGAACAGGGACATGGGACTGAAACCCACCCCTAACTCTTGGGCAGGGATAACCATGTCTGAGGAAACACATCAGAAATATAATACCAACATAACACGTACATGTGTAATTTCAAACTACTCTGTAGGCATATAGCAATCAGAAGTCACTAAAGGTTCAAGTCTCTTTTCCCTGTAAAAGAAGACAAATTAGCGTAGTAACTTTTGAAAACATGCTCCTCTATAATTGTATGTACAAATGTCAAAGGTGTGCCTGTCACCGCGAAGATAGACAAGCTGTACCTGCGCCAGAAAAAGAAATGTACGCTCCTACAGTGAGCACCAAATAAACTGCAGAATACAAGAGGAGAGCTGCTTGCGAACTTGCATGTTGATTTATACTCGTGAATCAAAAAGTACCTTTCCATGTTAGTTCATTGTTTCTCCTCCGCGTATCAAACCGACAAGGGTACTCTAACCCAACTTCTCAAAAATCTTCTCTGATGCCTTTCCCTCGTAGAGCAAAGAAAAGCCACTGTTGTTACCTCACGCTAGCTAAAAAAAAATGCAGATGACATCGTTGGGCAGAAAACTCCTACTTGAAACGGAGGAGGTGAAGAATGGAGCAGCCAACCCCATTTTGAAGAGACAAATTGACTTCCTGACGCTGCCGATGACGATGCGTCCTTGAAACAAAACTTTATTGCTTGAACAAAGGTTGGCAGGTTGCTGCTCGACACCTTCATCCATCCATAACACAGGATGAAGAAGCCCTGGATCCGCCAACTCCAAGATGGCGGGACGCACAGGAGACGCATGCCGAGAGGCTCACGGCGCGCTCTTGCTGCAAAACGTCCATATGCAGCATCAAGCACCAGAGACACCCAAGACGTCATGGAAGGCTCACGAGAAGCTCCGCGCGGCATAGTGCTCAAGGTAAGTTGCGCGAGCCAATTTTTAATTTTAAAACGAAGCGCAACTGTCATCTTTTAATCATGCCTCACAGCAAACAAGAAAACATTGATTTCTTTTTTTTTTTAAACTCCACGTTGGTCACAGTGTCAGTCTCCTCTTCAACAGGCAATGCGATCTAAATTGGTCGCAAACGTAACGACTTTCAATCGCCAGTTTTCCAAATTAAACAGTCACAAGTAGAGTTCACACCAGCGCTAAACACAGGCAGTCACCAATTACCTTGGTTCTGGATGCCCTGTAGACATTTGCAATGGCACGTAGTCACTGGTTGATACAATTCTTCTTCTGCTGTGGATTACCAGGTGGTGTAGACGCAGAGATGTCTTTACAGCACGCCTGGTCTGTGCTGTCCGGTCTTGTTGACACTTTCTTCCTGATGCTCTGTAGATGTTTGTTACTGCACTTTAGACTTATCTTTTGAATAAAGTGTCCTTCTAGATGTCAGCAGACTTTCTTTTCATTTTTTTAAATGTTGTAGATGACAAGATCAAAACACAGCACGCCTTGACTGGGCTGTCCGTTGTGATGGACACTGGTGGGGCTACTTCGCGTGCGTGTCATGGTTCCTTTTTCTTGCGTTTCCTTTTGCTTGTAACTAGTTTCTATGTCCTTTTTTCTTGGCTCCATCAGTTTTAACATAACTCCTGTTGCTTTTTGCGTTGAGTTGCTTCAAATCTCGTCGCCATAAATAATGTAGTGTGCTGGCCCCACGTGTACAGCATACAAAGGAGACGTAGCCGGTTTCCAGTTGATGTAGTTTATTAAGCAGATGCTGTAAGCTGTAACAGGCCCCACCAGGAACAGCCTCTCTGCTGCTCAGCCCATCTTCAACTGTCATTCCACCATCCACACAAGCACCCAGGCATTCCACTCACACTAACATTCTACACGGAACACTCACACTGGCTGAGCAGCATAGAGCAGGGTGAAAGGGAACATATAAACCTGCCCCTCTAAAACCAGACAGCCAATACACATAACAGCAGAGCACACTGGAAGGCTTAGGCAAGAAAATACCTACTTTCTAAAAGTGGTATTTTCAAACACAGAATATAAAAATAAACTTCACTAAAAGATGTATTTTAATATTCTGAGCTCAGGCATACTAAATTCGTTTTTCTACCATGTTCCTGGGGTCAGTTAGGACTATAGAATGTAATAGTCAAACTCCCCATTCTAGCCTATGAGGAACAGGTAGCCTTACCGTAGTGAAAAACGAAATGGGGTGTAATTCACTACCAGGACATGCTACACACACCAAGGCATGTCCTACCTTACACATACAATGCACCCTACCATAGGGGCGACTTTCAGGATGCCAAGGGAAGGTTCAGGGGCTGGGAAGTGGGTGCACTTCACAGCCAAGATGGCAGTTCTGGACTGCACACAGACACTGCAGTGGCAGGTCTGAGACACACTTTACAAGCTGCTTCTGTGGGTGGCGCAAACCAGCGCTGCATGCCCACCAGCAGCATTTGGTTTACCAGCCCTGGGCACACACAGGCCACACTACTAAGGACTAACAGGTAAACCAATTAAGCCAATTAGGGATATACCAATTCACATAGACATATTTACAAAGGGAGAGCATATGCACTTTAGCACTGAACAGCAGTGGTAAAGTGCCCAGAGTCATAAAACCAACAGAAACAGGTCAGCAAAAATACAGGAGGCAGGCAAAAAGTTTAGGGGTGACCCTGCAAAAAGGGCCATTTCCAACACAACCCCCTTCCAGCCAAAACGCAGGGTAGACCAATCACTACTTTGATGGGCTTCCCTGCTTCGGGCGATAGAACACGGAACTGGCCCGCAACTGCAGGGGCATATGCCAGCTCTACTCCAATCTGAACCCTGGTGGATCCCTCTGTCCACACTCCTAGGGTCCACTAAGATAACCAATGGGGAACTCTTCCCCTCACCTGTGGACACCACCTGTGCAGCATCTAACCTTAACTGGCCCCCAGGTGTGTCCCAACAGATAAACAACAAGCCCCCGTAATCACTGACAGTAGTCAGTGATGAAATCCAAGCCCTATATTTCTCAGGGCTCTCAAACTTTTGTGGCATCAGAGAGTGAGGGGCAGTAACCCCAGGTGTCTGGCACCTTTTGTCCACTCTCCCTCCTGTCAGGTCAGGCAACGCGTCCTGACACTGACCCACCAGCCCTGGGCCTGTACCCAACGGCGGGGCCAGCGACTGGGGTGGGCTCCCCCACACCCGGTCCTTCTCTTTGGGGCTCGGTACCCTCCCACTTGGAGCGGTACCCCCTCCAGAATTGTCAGGGCACCTGAGGCAGGTGTCCTGCATAGTTCGCCCACCAGTTCAGGGGTTCTATCCTGCAACTGGTATCCCAGCATAGGGTATGTACCCTTAGACTGGGCGGAGGTCAGGGGTGAGGCTGCCCTCTCCCCGCCCCCTTTACTGGGGCCCGGCACCCTCCCACCTGGAGAGGTGCCTCCATAACACAAACCGGGAGGGGCACTGTTAGCAGTTGCCCCTTCCTCCAGATCAGGGGGACACCCTGAACCTGGTCCCCCAACCTAGGGTCTGTACCCTTAGGCTGGGCCTGTGCCTGGCAACCCAGGACTTCTGGGGAGTACACCACTTCCCCCAAGGAAAGCACACTCCTCTAGAGTTGTGCGACAGTCTGCCTGGCACACCAGGACTTCCTGGGGAGCACACAGGCCCTCCTCACGGAAAACACCCCCCTCCACCAGTTCAGGGCTTGGACCCTGCAACTGATCTACCAACCTGAAAAAACCCTTAGGTTGCACCGGGGTCAGAGGCGAGGACTCCCTCCCTCTGCACCCCCTTCCAGCATACTGCACCCTCCCACCTGGAGTGGTGCTCTTAGAAAAAAAAATGGCCGGAACACTGCTTACAGTTGTCCCTCCCTCCAGGTCAGACAACACCTGGACCTGACTTACCATCCCAGGGACCAACCCCTGTGGTTGAACAACTGCCTGGCCAACCAGGGCTTCCTGAGGGTGACACATACCTAGCGTGTCGTGTGACAGTCTGCCTTGCACAGGGCTCACGACCTCCTGTCCCTCTGACAGTGCGTGAAGATGCCCCAGGACAGAAGTGGCGTCACCATGGCCAATCCTATGAGGCTCAGCCCTTCTGGCTGGCCCCTGACCCACTGGTTCTTCCACTGGGGACTCTTTCCCCCCTCACCCCTCACTCTGGCCTTCTGCACCCTCCCAACTGGAGCGGTACTGCCAGACACTAGAACTGCTGGAGGTCTGATTACAGGCACTCCCAGCTCACCTAACACGGGGGACCCCCACAATGGACGGTCCATCCGGACAGACTAGGCTCCCTACCTGGTGCTCCCTCATGGAACCATCCAGTCCAGGAGACTGAGGTTGGGGCACTTCGGGACCTATCCCAGTCTCACTCCTGCTCCCACGAGACAGGATGTGAGGCCCTACAACCTCCTCACAACAAGGGGACCCAGCTGTAGCACTCCTAACCTTTCCCACCACTCTGGGTTGGAAGACATCTGAACCACTCCTCTTAGGGTCATTCCCCAATACCTCTACAGAGCCTCTGGTACTCACCCAGAGGTCTGCCTCCTGCGCAAGTTCCCTAGGATCAGAGAACTCGCACTCTAACACATGTTGGTTTAGCTCTGGAAAATAGGAACTCACAATATGCTCTCCCACAATTGGATTACACAGTTCCACGCAGGTGCTAACCTTTACCTCACAATCCAGTGTCTCACATACGTACCCCACACCACTCTCTTGAAATGGGCGAGACATTAACTGACTGTCTCTATCACTCAACCCACACTCTTCTGGGCGGTCCTCACACTCATACACCAGGACTTCAACCACGGGGGAACCCCTCTCCCTGCACCTCTCATCCAGAGTCGGTAGAGTCTCCCTCCTTTCACTAGGACTATGGGCCCCTGCGCTAGTTCCCCAATCCACCTCAGGGACACTGCACACGAATGGAGCTACCTCATATCCTTGAATCCCCTGGTGTAGATCAACCCCCTCCTTTAAGTCAGGTGCTACATCTCTGGGTGGGTGTACTACACTGTCATCACTATATACTTCAATTTTGCTGCCACCACTGGACCCCACCCTCTCTGGGGAATCCAGACAATTAAAACTGCGCTCCAGGGGTAACCTACCCTCTGGAGCTAACTTCTCCTTTTCTGCTATCTGCGCTAGGTGCGCCTCCAGCTGGGCAATCTCTATTTGGAGCCTCTCCAATTCCAGCTGGTACTCCCTCTCCCTCTGTCTGCCCAACTCCTCTGGGGACCATGAAGGGGATTGGGTGCTACCCTGTGCACTAGACCCAGCAAGGGACTCCCTACCTATGGGACCTTCCCGCCTGTCCACCAACTCCTCTGGGGACCCTGAGGGGAATCTGGCACTACCATAGGCACTAGACTCATCAAGGAACTCCCCACCTATGAGATATTACATAACACTTTCTTCCTCCTCTTCAGACTCTCCAGAGCCACCCTCAGACCAACTACCCTCTTGGTAGGTGTACTGGGACTCCAAGAATCTCCATCTGTCTTGTTGCCAAAGTCTCAGGGATGTCTGCAGGGATAGCTGAGTCTCCTTCCTACTCACTGCTAAGCCCTTCTCCTCACAGAACCCCCTTAGCTCCTCTAGACTGTAGGTTAACAGATCATCTATATAAAAGGTAGGTCTCATTTCAGCAAGACCCATTGTAGCAATATCAATAATAAAACAAATAGGCTTTCCCGTTGTAACAATCACGGGCAATATCAATAACAGATAGAAGAAAACTTCTCAAGAAAATGTATGCGGGTAAAAAAATCACCGGCAATATCAATCACAATATAGGATCCAAAAACTTTCAAAAATGTATGCGGGTACTATCACCGGCAATATCAATAAACAATAGGCTTGCCCATTGTAATAATCACGGGCAATATCAATAAAAGATAGAAGAAAACTTCTCAAGAAAATGTATGCGGGTAAAAAATCACCGGCAATATCAATTACAATATAGGAACCAACAATTCTCAAAAATGTATGCGGGTACTATCACCGGCAATATCAATAAAACATAGGCTTGCCCATTGTAACAATCACGGGCAATATCAATAAAAGATAGAAGAAAACTTCTCAAGAAAATGTATGCGGGTAAAAAATCACCGGCAATATCAATTACAATATAGGATCCAACAATTCTCAAAAATGTATGCGGGTACTATCACCGTCAATATCAATAAAACATAGGCTTGCCCATTGTAACAATCACGGGCAATATCAATCAAAGATAGAAGAAAACTTCTCAAGAAAATGTATGCGGGTAAAAAATCACGGGCAATATCAATTACAATATAGGATCCAACAATTCTCAAAAATGTATGCGGGTACTATCACCGGCAATATCAATAAAACATAGGCTTGCCCATTGTAACAATCACGGGCAATATCAATAAAAGATAGAATCAAAAAAAAACTTCAAAAAGATATGTGGTTGCGTTATGGTCTGCACTCACTAGTAGTGTACACTATAATTACTGTATGCGATCATAAATGCAAGTCCAGATCCTCACCGCTGACCACCAATGTTAGAAATGGGGGTCTCTAGTTGGCAATGGCTGGCCACTGTCCAAGTAGGGACCCTTCTTCCTAAGTCAGAGTAAGAGGGCTACCCTCCTTGATACCCCTGCTCAACCCTGTGGTAACGTAGCACGAGCAGGTAGGCTTATCTCAGAGGCAGGGTGTGAAGCATTTATGACCATACACAGTAACACAGTGAGGAACACTACAGAGGGACACCACACAAGTAGTTATAAAAAATAAGTATCTTTATATAAAGGCAGATTTATCACAAGACCAATAACTGTAAAAGCCACAATACTGTCAAAAATAGGATAGCTGTTGAAGGGCTGTCAAAGATAGTTCAAAGGTTGCAAGAATAAGGTTCAAATTCAAGGCAGTGGTCTCTGCGACCCTTTCTCTCATAAGACTGTCAAAAATAGGATGGTTGTTGAAGGACTGTCAAAAAATAGTTCAAAGGTTGCAAAAATAAGGTTCAAATTCAAAGCAGTGGTCTCTGCGACCCTTTCTCTCACAAAGTACCTGGGTTTAGTAGCAAAACCAACAAAATGTCGCAAAGAAGTGGTAGCGATGATTCTCGGCACGCGAGGCCGGCGATGCGTTGAAATCCTTGCCACAAGGGAGGATGATGCGCCGATCTGCGTGATGCGTGCGTCGACACTGCGACCAACTTCTGCACGCTAGGCCGCCGATGCGATGACTTTCTTGCCGCGAGGGAGAAGTCGATGCGACGATCCTGTTGCGCTGTGCGATTGTGTTGCTATGCGAAGAGATGACGCTCCGCGAGGGAGCGATGAAATCCGGTGCGATGCGATGAAAATGGCGGACGCACGGCGTCCGCAAAGCGATGTCTTTAAGCGATGATTTCTTTAGGGGTTGCGAGCACTCGGCGACAGCAGCGCGATGATTTTTCCAGCGCGTCTCAGATGCAGCGGCTCGCAAAGGGGCGTTAGCGATGGTTTCGTGTTGCGAGCACCCAGCGGCAGCAGCGCGATGATTTTTCCAGCGCTCTCGGCTGCAGCGGCTCGCAAACGTGCGTTAGCGACGATTTCCAGCACTCTTTTCTCTGAAGCAAAACTAGAGGCCCTGGAACTCACAGGAGCCTCATCAGCAGATAGCAATCCTCGCAGGGAGGAAGCAGGAGGTTGGTGGTGGAGTCAGATGTGCCTGAGACTCCAGCAGGAGGCTAGCTCTTTTCCTAGCCCTTGGGTAATTGCTGTAACAAAAATAAAAGTTCTCTCAAAAGTTCCTTTTCCTCTTCTTCAAGGTCCAGTGGTCACTGCTGCAGGCCAGTGCAAGAAACAACACACAAGCACAAGGACAGTCACTTCCTGCAGATTCCTCCAGTGGCACGGACAGAGTTTCCTCTCCAGATCCAAAAGCAATACAAATTGTAGGGGTTTGAGCACAGATATTTATACCCCAAAAGTCTTTGTTCTCAGAAGCTACAAGTCACTGAACCTAGCCAGAACCAGTTCTGCTCAGGCCTGGAGCACTTTGTTTACCAGGCTGCATCCTTCCTTTCAGAAAGAGGGGTCTGCTAGCAGACACACAGTAGGAGGTGGAGCCAGCATTCACCTTGCCAGGCACAGCCCTATTCAGGTCAAGGAGCCACCCCTCCCCACACTCTAAATGCAGATCTCTCTATTCAACCCAGGTCTGACTCAGCCTGCCCTGCCCCTCTAAAACCAGACAGCCAATACACATAACAGCAGAGCACACTGGAAGGCTTAGGCAAGAAAATACCTACTTTCTAAAAGTGGTATTTTCAAACACAGAATATAAAAATAAACTTCACTAAAAGATGTATTTTAATATTCTGAGCTCAGGCATACTAAATTCGTTTTTCTACCATGTTCCTGGGGTCAGTTAGGACTATAGAATGTAATAGTCAAACTCCCCATTCTAGCCTATGAGGAACAGGTAGCCTTACCGTAGTGAAAAACGAAATGGGGTGTAATTCACTACCAGGACATGCTACACACACCAAGGCATGTCCTACCTTACACATACAATGCACCCTACCATAGGGGCGACTTTCAGGATGCCAAGGGAAGGTTCAGGGGCTGGGAAGTGGGTGCACTTCACAGCCAAGATGGCAGTTCTGGACTGCACACAGACACTGCAGTGGCAGGTCTGAGACACACTTTACAAGCTGCTTCTGTGGGTGGCGCAAACCAGCGCTGCATGCCCACCAGCAGCATTTGGTTTACCAGCCCTGGGCACACACAGGCCACACTACTAGGGACTAACAGGTAAACCAAATAAGCCAATCAGGGATATACCAATTCACATAGACATATTTACAAAGGGAGAGCATATGCACTTTAGCACTGAACAGCAGTGGTAAAGTGCCCAGAGTCATAAAACCAACAGAAACAGGTCAGCAAAAATACAGGAGGCAGGCAAAAAGTTTAGGGGTGACCCTGCAAAAAGGGCCATTTCCAACATGTGCTCTCTAAAACGGCTGCCTGTGCCTTGTTCTCCCTCACTGTCCTCACACTTCCACAAGCGTTTATGAAGTGAGTTCTGTACTATATCCTCTACCTCCACTCTGGCTCATCTCAAACCTCATTCTACTACTCTCTCCAATGCACTACCCTATTTCTCACCCTATACTGCTCTCAATATATCCTCTACTTCCACACTCTCATTGATCCCAAAACCCATACCACTAATATGATCCCCAAAATAACCCTTTCTAGACTCTTACCTCCTCTACCCCTCCTTACATCATCTCAAACCTCCCTCTGACTCTTCCCCCTCCACCTCCCCTTTACTCATCCCAAACCCCCTCCTACTGCTATGAACTCCTAAACAAAAACAAAAAAAACTTCCTAGACTCTTCCCTCTTCTATCCCCCCACTATTTCTTTTCAATCCAAATAACAGACTAACATGTCCACTGCTCAAATTAATTTCATATTCCCCTATCCTAATTCCCCACTAATCCTGTTTGGGTTCCGGAGTAGCGTGCTACCCGTCGAAAAGTGCCTCAACACCTCATCAGGGGTAGCAAGCGCTATATAAATCCAAATCCTTCCCTCTTCTATCCCTCCAATATCCTTTAAATCCAAATAACAGACTTACATATCCACCGCTCAAATTAATTTCATATTTCACTGTACTAATTCCCCACTAATCCTGTTTGGGTTCCGAAGTAGCATGCTACCATCCAAAAAGCCCTTCAACACCTCATTGGGGTAGTAAGCGCTATATAAATGCAAACCTTTCCCTCTTCTATCCCTCCACTATCCTTCTCAATCCAAATAACAGACTCACATATCCACAGCTCAAATTAATTTCATATTTCACTATACTAATTCCCCACTAATCCTTTTGGGTTCCGGAGTAGCGTGCTACTTGCTGAAAAAGCACTTTGACGCCTCATCAGGGGCAGTAAGCGCTATATAAATGCAATTACAATACAATAGCAACATTCAAAATAGAGTATGGAAATGGTGACAGCACAAAAAGCATAAACACTGACATAGTCAAAGTTTCCAAATTTTTTATAATTTTGTGGGTCTGTTTTTTCAGTTTATGAGAGCAAACATTCCAGAGCTAATAGACTGCACACGCTTCAGCTAACCTTCAGCAGACGACAAACAGGCATTTTTAGCCTGTGCATGGCAGACCATGGAATGACCAGGAAGATATTTTTTAAATGGTTTCCTCAGTGAGGCAAGGCCAGATTCGTAAAATACTAAGGGGTAGATTTACAAGCCCCTTGCGCCACTTTTGCGTCATTTTTCCCATGTTAAAAATGACGCAAAAGTGGCGCAAGGGGCTTGTAAATCTGCCCCTAAGTGGTCTACATAGGACCTGATTCCGAGTTTGTTGGAATGAAGATGCTATTTGTTGCACCTGAAAAATAACAATACGATGGCGTTTGTTATTTATCAGAAGTGATAAATACCACCTATCACGCTTACTGCACCAAAATCCACTTGGTGAAGTAAATACTGTGCGCTTTGCGCCAGTGTTACCCCTGCAGGTTTGACCTGCCAAGATTTAAAGAAGTGTGAGATATTTAACACATTTGGTAATTACCGGATGTGGGAAATACCACCCAACTCGGAATTACGATCCCTCCACAAACGGGAGCTAATGCTGGGGTGAGAAAATTATGACCAACTTGTAATCAAGTTGTGAAACCCCAAAACCAGGACATTCATAAACACAGAAGTAGGACTACAATTTGCAACAACTGAGGGACATAGAATGACTTATCTGACAGCGTTGAACCCCCACATGGAGAATTTAATGCGACTTTTAATAACAATATCAACTGTGCTAACTAAATTGTTTTCTGCTACGGAATAACATTCTCTGCACTGCAAACACATGAAAACTTGCCTCTCTTTACGTTCAGTCGACCCTGTATGAAAACCAGGATCTGTGCTATAGTTAGTAAATTTTGGACAACTACAGAGTGCTTTAAACTGAATTATTACATGGGCAGTGAGTTGGGAGGGATTGAGACCCAATGGCACGTGATGAACCTCTTCAAAAGAACTGTCAGCTGCATGCTGGAAACACTGCTCACATTTGCAGCGCTCTATTTATGTTAGTGGTTGCAGGTGGGGGACAGAGGCACTCTGGTTTGTGGAGTGGGACTTATTTTGCGTCATCATACTTTGACGCAAAGCAGAAGAGAAAAAAATCAGAAAAGAGAGAAGGAGGAAGAGAACGATAGAAAAATAGTAACAAAGGGAGAAATCAGGGATGAAAAAGAGCCTGAAGGAGTGAGATAAAAAGACAGGACGTATAGCATAGTTGAAGAAAGAGGCATGAGGTGGTGTGATGTTTAGGGAGCCTCGGTATTCAATAACCCTGGAATTCAGCAGCAACAGTGGTAAGCCTCTACTAAAAACGTTCGCTAATTATTTTTATGAGGTCCATAACCGTAATTCGAGCATGAATATACAAATTTCTTGACAATTGATGAGGGAAAGATGAAAAAGGCATGACACATCGCTGTTTTGAGCTGGAAAAAAACATTTTTTTTAGATAAGCAGATACTTGTTCATTGTGTAAGAACAAAATAATCCAAGATGTGGGTGGGCGCATCAATAGCATGTGATAAGAAAAGTGCAAAATGCAGCCACTAGCTGGGTGCCTCAAAGGGATCCATATTACACGTGGGAGCTATAGATTTTACTCTCTTGAATTAGGGGATGGTGCAGGCACAGGCCAACAAGCCAGGGGCAAACCTTGCATCATTCCTTATCAAGATTTGTAGTTCTATTCCAATCAGACACACTTCTGCTCCAATAGGAACTGTCCTGCCTGAACTGCCAGGCCAGGATCTCTGCAGTGGTGGGCAAACGCAACACCAAACCGGTTTTGGCCTTGGTCTCATAGCCAGGTACACCTTGAGCTCTGTTGAACAGTGAGCCCAGGACCAATGTATGGTTATCCATCATGGCATCCAGCTCTCTATCTGGCCATAGAACTCACACCGAATATCCAGTCTTGCCACACAAATCCCCACCATCGCAACACAATGAACCAGCCAAGGGTCCGAAATAAAAATGCATTTCAGGTATCTAAGTATTGTGGCCAGATTATGAATCCAGCTTCCTGAATGAAATAATAAGTGAAATAATAAGTGAAATAATAAGCCTTTCATGTCACCTGCAGGCCTTAACTTAAAAAGTTTTTGCCAATGATGACTTGAAAATGTAAGTATAGAAAATGAACTAGCAGATGAGAAAAACACCATAACATCATATTTGCAGTTGTCAGGCTGCATTCCTCCTAGCCCTCAGAAAATTGGAAAAGCAAAGTATCTTCGTAAAGCCAACCAAAAATATGGTTGATCAGTGATCTCAGGATACTGCAAAATATATGCCGTAATTGGGATTGTCAATGTTGCAGATTGTGGGCCGAACCTTGCAAGGGCCTTTGTGAGAGACACAGAAAAAATCATGAAGCACCAATGGGCATGTTAAATCTTAAACATCTTAGATAAAATGACCAAGCTAGATGCGCTGAAGAACATTCATTGTGAAATCCTATAACACCAAGAAGATATGTTGCTGTTTTTGACTTGGAAATTACAGAAACTGTGAAATCTTTCTAAATAACCACCAGAAATCACACTCTAACACCACCAATTTGGGATCAGATTATTGAGAAGAATTGAATCTGCCATTGTAAGCAACAGAGATGACCTCCTTAGTACTTTTTACAAAAGGTAGATGGCGCCCACGTTTCTGGACTGAAATTAGACCCGTAGGCCCATATTTATCAAGGTTGTGTGTCGCCCTTGCGCCACGCAAGGGGACACAAGGGTGATGCAAAACCTAAATGAGATTTACCAAACCACGCAAGGCCACCTTGCATGGCTCTGCATGGCTTGATAAATCTAGAGTAACTAAAGGCAGGGCAAATTGCTGCCTTGCATTACTCTGAGACAGGAAGGAGTGCCATGGGAGGAGCGTGGGCGTTCCCATGCATCCACCCATGCATTCTAGCACATACCCAGATTTTCCAACACTGGTAGACCTGGGAATGTGTCAGAATTGTATGCCTCCCCTCCAGAGGCGCAACGAGGAGAAATATATTTCTCCTCGTTGTTTCCTCTTTTAATGTGCAGCACACATAGAAAATGCCCCTGTCCCTTCCTGCACAAAACAATCCTGCCAACAGCGCAGGTACTCTTGCACCATGGTGCAATGGTGCCTGACTGCCTGTGTTAGTGCTAGTCAGCAGTTTCTGGGCCAGAACAGGCAGACAGCGGAACTGAGCACATTTCTGCCCTCACTGTCACGCTGCGCTGCAAGGTGTCTTGTTACTTTGCATTGCATGAAATTTTGATAAGTATGGGCCTTAATTTGTGGTTGTAGGAAAGGCAGCGCGTAGTTATGTCCATAAGAAATTGTTACACCTCAGAAATAACTTAAAGGGTGGCACAGATGATCCAAGACTTCAATTGCTTCTTTAGATAATTTATTCTTACATTTTTACACATGTTCATTAGTATATATCCATTGCAGCTCCATGGTCAGGTGATTGTTCACCTCTTGCTCTTGTCGGCTCACATCTACCATATGAAGTTTTGCAAGGCTTACAGTGGGTCTTGGGACTATATCCCCGACCCAAGGGCTCTAGAGTAGTGACACGTTTCAAAGATTTGGCTTTACTTCTGGCAAAGCGATTTTTAACGAAACGCTGGAAATCCCCAATAGTTCCCCCTATGGTGCACGGAGGTGGAACACTGGAGCCTGGCCGAGTGCGGGGCCCTGCTTAGGGAGGAATATAGAGGTTTACACAAAAGACCCATAGAGATGGAGTGGGAAGCATTGCTAGAAGCATTCAATACACAAGGGGAGGCAGCCAAGGAAACAGTAGTAATCGCAGCCATAATGGGCAATGACCCCGATACAGTGCCAGACTGATGGCCCATTCCCCCCCGACCATACACCATTCCTGGTACGGCCCAGGTATGCTCCTTAATTCACGTTTTGCATATGATGCAGCTCAGCACCTACAGAGGATTATACACTAGCATCAGGGACAATACCGGCTCTACATCAACTTTACTTAAATCTTTCCATAGCTATCAATACCCATTGCCCTACACACATAGATCAACTACCTGGTGACGATGTCTAGTTGTGGGACGGGTGGGATGGAGTGGGATAAGTTAGTTTCAACTGGACAAATATTTTAGATGTATATCCTTTTGTTTATTTCGAGACGAAATTGCAACACTTAATCACCTTTTATGTACAATACACAACAGATTGTTTTTTCATATGTCTGATGTCATGATTTGCCTAAGCCGTCACGTGAATTTGCCTCCTATTATTAAAATGCAATAAAGTTTTTGTTACAAAATGAAGTTTTGCAAGGCTTAACAATCCTATAGCCAGCAAGTTGCACTGATACTACCACAACTTATGACATGGTGAATAACTTAATCATGTGATCTAGATGGAGTCAGTAGGTGAGGATCTTTTCAGTGCCTTAGATTGAAATCTCTATCTAGAAGATTGGGCAGGTTTCACCAGGTGTCTGGACAATGTCTTTTACTGGATGAGAGACTGTTTCCTTTACCGAAGGTAAAAGATACTAGCACTGCAAGGCACACCCCAACACACTCTAACTGCCTTCTTCCTGACCTCTTGTTTATACCTCAAAGTTAAGTCTGTTGACTCTGTCGTCAACATGCAGCTAACCATGCTTCATAGAATTATTCTCCTGATAGCAAAATACGTACAGCTGACAAGAGGTCTGGCGATAGCATACCTGGAATATTGTAAGTGCGGGCAATTACAGATGTTTTAGAGCCATTGGGCCCACTTACTTTATCTCCCTTCACTACATCTCAATTCTTTTATTTGGTCCTCCGATGGATCTTGAATTCTGCTGAGAGGGGTCTGATATGGGGTATCCAATCCGGTTATCCAGTTAAGACCAGGAATGTGGTAACTGACCTATAAACTCGTAATTAGATTCATAAATATAATTCTCAAAACAATGCTATACAAATACAGGATTATCACAGCTAGACAAAATCTCCTGAAGCAATTTAGTCGGACTAGGATCATACAAACCAATAATTCAGTTAGAGCTATACAGAATATTAACATTAGAATCTGTTGACCAGAGACTCCTCTGTTACAATGCCCATCCCTCATTAATACTTAATTGGAATGCACAATCAATTATTGGAGACAATTCATGGAGAGACAGAAACAGGGTTTTAGTTAGATTTAGATTTTATCAGTACATTTTAAGAAGAGTAAATACATCAATATCAGGCATTTATATTGAGGAGTGAAGAAAAATCAAACGTATCGCTTGTGGGCCATCAATTACCAAACCACTAGAAGAAGAGTTCAAGAAAAGAGGTGAACCATATCAGCTCAAAGGTACTCTCCCACGAGGTAAAGATGTCCGGGAATAGAGCACAGCGTATTCATCAGCCAAAGGAAAGCCAGTAGAGTCCGCAAGAAACTAATGATGTGTCTCTCAGTCCACAAAGAGCAAGATGAAAAAGCCAACTCTACTCTCTCCGTCACACAATGCATATTTCTCAAGTTCCGGGGTGACACCCCCTGGGTCACCTCATCTGATAACACCACTTAGTCCATTGGTCAGTTCGTATAGGGCGATTGTCATGCAGCATAAAGAAGACACATTTAGTGGCAAAAAGGCGGTGATCCTCACGTAAGCCATCCAACCATCTAAAAAAGTTAAATTTCTGAACAATAGTCTTTTAGCAAAGGCACATGAGTGAGTTCAAGAAGAGAGTTTCTCACGGCAGATGTTACCATAGTAACTAAATAGTAGCAAGTAGTCCTAGTATGTGCATGGGAACTTTTCTATGAAACATAGTTTCATTACACATTGCAAGTCTATGAAGCCTTCCAATGAGAGCAGAATCAAGCAAAGAAGAAAAAATACAGGCCTAAATTGAATTTAGTTCACCAAATACACAATATAAAATAATGGAAATGTACATTACATTCTAGAGTCTTTAAGACCTCATATCTTTTTCTTCAACTTATTTGCACTTGTAAAGCATTTTAGTTTCATTGCAATTAGCATTTGTAACTGTGACATATTACTGCATTTTCAAAGTATCAATGTGTAAAATAATTTCAAAACATAAAATATTAATATAGTTTCTAGTAACTCTCATTAGTACATGTATGAAGATTATTCGGTAGAAGTTTCAAACCATTTAGTCTTATGATAAACGTGTAGCACCCTTTTCTCACTTGGTGCACATTTTCACTCATGAAAATAGGGAGTTTAAACATGAAACTCTTCACAATTGCACATAAAAATATCTAAACCATGTTAAGTTTAATTAATTCTTCACACACATCATTACGTTTGTAAGACTGATTGTAGAAATCTTGTAATACCTAAATACATCACATTTACTTTTGATTGATACACATGGAATTAGCAACTAAAACAGGTTGAACTATGAACCAATGTTATTTAATATGTTTCCCTCTATGCTACACTTTTTCTGCATGCTTTTACGATGCAGTAAGTAAGTCTTTTCATGATTTCTTTCTCAAATTCTTTAACGTATAGTGAGCACACATTCTGCACGTTTGTCATTTTTCTCTCAAAAGGTGTCAAAATCGTTTTCATGTTTCAGCTAAGGGATTCGGCAGTTTATCTGCTTCATCACAGACAACCTACAGAGACCCCAAAATCAGGCTTTTTCAATGTTCTTGAACATGAAGAAGCATTTTAAAGTAGCGCTGAAAGCTCTTCACTGGCTCCTAGTGGTATTAATAACTGTGTTTATAAAAATGATGCACCTTGCACACATCCTGTGGAATAAAGGTCCTGGTTAGCTGCAAAAGTTGACTTCAGGTAAAGCCCTGCCAGGATTTTCCAGTTAGGCACTTAACACTTGATGCAGCAACGATCTTTAAAAGCCTCAACCATGGTGGTCGGTCACTGGGAGCACATGGCACTAATGTCAGGAACCTCATGAACCATTGAAGATGGTCGTTCATTTTAGTTCAGCCTTAACTTTAGGAATATCGATAGGGGATTCCCCTGGTGCCAGATTGGACTATAATTGCACTCTATGGGCCTGAGTCACAAAGGACCTCCGCACTCGTGTTGGAGGCCCTGCTGTTGTGGAGGAGTCTCCACACTCGGTGCATAATCACCGCAATGAGAATTCTCATTGCGGGGTTATCGTCCCGAGTGCGAAGACTCCCCCATGACAGCGGGGCCTCCGCCACAAGTGCGGTGGCCCTTTGTGAATCAGGCCATTACGTTTTTTCATTTATTTGAGAACTCAGAAGTTGCCATAAAAAACTAGGGGTGGATAAAATTGTGAATGTTTTGTATTTGAAATATGCATATTTGTTTGTGAAAATTACCTGTAATATATTGAATGCATTTCATCAGTCCTCAGCCTGAAAATTGTATGTGAAGTTGTAACACAATCAAAAGTCACGTGACATACTGGTGGGAAGCTAGTTCTGTAGAAAATGTCTCTGTGGCATGCATCAGTTTTATAGTTCCTGTAGCAAATTTTCTGCTCAAACAAGTCTCCTCCTGGTGAAAATTAAATGAAAAGTACATAACTTGCATGTGAAGAAAAATTACATTAAATACCTAGCCCAAAAACAGGAATGACACGAGCTATCATTCACGTAATGTTGCTGTCGTCCATGTGAAGGTAGCCCGTAGTACTGTGAAAAACATGCAAATAAATAAACCTTGGCCAAAAACACGCTAAGCAGGAAGAAGCCACCATAAAACCCCTAAAACCCATCATCTAGGAACATCAAAAACGTACTTGCTCACCAAGAGATCCTCACACAGGAGGGAGCCAAGTGTGATGTTGCAGACGTAACAGAAAATGTCCAACGTGCTTGTTGGACATGACCCTTCTTAGGTGGATTTCCCTAAAACTTTTTGTCCTCCTGGTTTTTGTCAACTCTCTTTTCATGACCTTAGGACTCTGGGCACTTTCCCACTGTACTGCAGCGCATGTCTTTCCTACACATGCCAGACTAGGGTGCTTACTTGATTGGTTTAGTGTCGTACCTGTGAGTGCTCTGTAAAAAGGTACACCACATACCCAGGGCCGTTACTGCCCTGCCTAGTAGTGGGACGCAGCACTGATTGTGCCACCCACTGGAATAGCCTGTCAAGCATGTCTCATGCTCAGGTTAGCCTTTCTCACTCAGTAACCAACCCTGAGAAAGACTTTCACTACCACCAGAGCGGCCGTAGGGTAAGTCTTGAGCGGTGGAGCTCGGGGTAGGTGTATGTACACCTGCGTGTTCACTGCCCGGGTAGTGCCCATGTGGGTTTTCCCTACCTAGGGTGTCGGCTCTCCCCAAGGGACACCTCTCCCGGGTGTGGCTGATTCTCTTGTTGTGGCCTTAGAGCCTGGGGCACTTTCCCACTGTAAATGCAGTACGAAAGTGCGTGCTCTCTTCCTACAAACGTTAGGAAGTGGTGCTTACCTGAGAGTTCTAAACACAGGTCAGGTCTGCCATTGCAGGCCTGTGTGTGCGCACTCGCACCTATGGTGGTTGTAAACGGGTGTCCAGCCTGCAACTGCAGGCCGGTGTGCTAGCTTGCACCTATGATGTTTAAAACCCATGACCCGCCTGCCATTGCAGACCGGTCTGCGCACTGGTACCAATGATATGCTTGAACATGTGTCCAGCCTGCCATTGCAGGCCGGTCTGCGCACTTGTACCAATGAGGTGCTTGAACATGTGTCCAGCCTGCCATTGAAGGCCAATGTGCGCATTTACATCGATGGTGTTTCTAAACAGGTGTCCAGCCTGCCATTGCAGGTCTGCATGTGCGCAATTGTGCTTCTACTCAGACTGGCCTTTCCAAATCACTAGCCATCCTGAGAGGACCTTTCACTACCGCTAGAGCACCCCAAGGGTATGTATGTGAGCGAGTGGTAGGTGAAAGGCAAGGCAGGTACACACGCGTGTCCCTAGCCCAGGTAGTGAGGAATACCTGTGTGTGTTTTCACTACCTATGAGGTTTGCTCTTCCCATAGGCTAACATGTGGGAATGGTTGAAATTACTTTAAGCTGCAATAGTGGATTGCAGTGGAGCAGCCCCGTAATGTTTCCTATCATTGGATTTGCAGTGACAAACCCTTTGCAGAGGTAAAGGTGGTTTTGTCATGACTAGCGTATAAATGCCACTACTAGAAAGTGGTCAATTCTCTGCTCTAAAACTCTTTGTGTGCCTTTGTGCTTGACTCCAGTCCACACTAGAGGCTGGGGGAGCACATCTGGGCATTCCCCAGTGACAGGTATAAAGCATTGGGCATGCAACTGGAACAACAGACCTCTGCCATGTGAGGGCCAGTGTGGATAGATTGGATAGATTGGAGGAAGAGGTTTTGACACTTGGCCTCTGGAGCCAGATCATGTCCCCACTAAAGATTAAGGGGCACATGCATCATTGTTTTTTGCGCTCGCAATCTGCCCCTTTGCGATTCCCTAAATGCAATGCAACAAAAAAAAAAAAATTGCGATTTCGCTTTTAAGAAACGCAAATTACCATCAACTTAAAGTTGATGGTAATTTGCGAAAACTTTGAAAAATACACAAAAGTGCATTTTTCAAAGTTCTATGTTGCACACAAACATGCCCTTGGGGCATGTGTGTGTGCAACATGTTTTTTGATTGCACTTTCAGGGGTGCATCAGGGTCTCCTTTTGGCACCCTTGAAATTCCATGCGCAATTTGCGAGTACCTATTGGGAACCCGCAAATTGCGCATGCAATTTCCATTGATTACTATGGGCCTCCAGGCCCATAGGAATGAATGGGAAGCCATTCCTTATTTGCGATTCACAATTTGCGAGTCGCAAATAAGGAATGTGTAGGAATCGCACATTTTTTTGCGATTCCTACACGCATAAGGAATTGCGATTCCTAAATTGCGATTTCTTAAAAATCCCAATTTAGGAATCACAATTCCCAAGTTTGATGCATGTGGCCCTAAGATCTGCATTCCACGGCCTCATAGCAGACAACACTGAAATTTAGGGGCGACAACTGTGGTTCAAAGGGAGACCCTTTGAACCACCCTCAACTTCAAAGGCACACTACAGTATAACTACTGGTGCCATACTTCAGCAGGGTAGAGATACACTTGTAGGGACGTGAGACTGGAGACCCTGGAACTGCGTGGTGCACACTGCCAAAGGAATCAGAATCTATTGTGCACAAGGAGGATTACTGGCATGAAAGAGACCGTGTGCCCTTCCTGAATAGTGGCTGGCATGGGCTGACCACCTGCTGCTGTGTGGCACCCTGAAGTGTGATCTCCAAGGGCTTGTTGGCTTTCCCCTGTTCTTTCGGAGGTCTCAGAAACATCAAAAATCTCCTACGAGGGACCCACACCGTCTACTTGTGACACCTGGAGAGTGGTACCCTCTCAAGTGCCCACATTGTATGCTGGATCCTAACTGGTAGCACGGCGTGAGCGTGGAACTAAGAAGTGTGCCTTGAGACTGCTTTGCCCTGTGTGGAGCCCCCAGACTCTTGTCCACATCTAAGGCATGAGGACCTTACATCGTGGGGATCTTGGCACGCATAAGCATCTTGTTGGTGGTGGGTGGATTCACCAGTTGTGGGCATGGCTTGCTTCGTCAATCATGCGGCATCTCTCTCATGCAACCCGCCGACTGCATGCTCATTGCATGCGGTGTCTGATTCACAGTTGTAACCCTCAGATGTGGGGGCGTAACCTTAGTAGTGCCTCATTCTACCTCATGAGGCATTGCTAAACTTGCACCTGTGTGTGAGACCGGAATCGCTTGGTGCACCCCATATCAACGCATACCAGATGTTGAGCCTCATTTCCAGGGAGGTACGGAATTTGCAACTCTTCGTTGTGTGTGAACAGAATTGTCTGGTGTGACCCATATCAACGTGCACTGGACACTGTGCCTCCTTTCCAGGGAAGTGCAGAATTTTCTACTCTTCATTGTATGACCGGAATGGTCTGGTGCGACCCGTATCAACACGCACCAGACGTTGTGCCCGGATGGCCTGGGTGCAACTATGATCTGATTGACTGGGCTGGAGGAACGCTTCCAAGAACAATTAGAAGTGGGTCAAGAGGATGTGTGACCCCCTGTGCTTCGCAGAACTGGGCTGGTGTCAGAAGGCCCTTGTGGAACCCTTTTGAGTGAACGACTATTGCTCTGAGCCCGCTTCTGCTCTGCAGACTGTGGGCGAAGTTCTCGAGTGGCTGCCAAACTCCCTTTGGCGATTGCCTTCTGAGTAGTCCTGCGACCTGCCTCCACTTGCTTCCCTGAGATCCTAAGTGTGACTACAGTCACGTGTGGCCTAGTGTCCGTGGGGGGGGGGGGCACAGGTTATCTCCGATCTGTGGGTGTAGGATAGTCGGGGTGAGTTGGAGGGAGGCTTGGGCCACGGGGTCTGCAGCGTGTTATGAATAGACCTGCTGGGTATCAGTGCACCACATTAGAGTGCTGAGTACGTATGTGAGCAAGTGCATTTCGTACAAACTTGCCTAATAGCTGTTACACTGCATATCCGTGCGGAGTGAGAGTGTGTGTGTGGGTGTGACAGTCTGTGGACCGCCTGTGATTCACAACACTGGCCGGTGGCGTTGCCTTACACGTTGATTTCTTGCCAGAAGAGCATTACATTTGACACTGGTTTTACCCATGCGTTTATGGTGCTCCTAAAAGTGTTATAATTTCTTGTATGTACATATTTTGGATATCGTTGTGAACCGGGGTGCACCCTATAACTGCATGGTATCAAATTATAAGAATTACTAGGGCGGGCCTGGGGTGCACAAAGTGTTGTACCACATAATGGTGTTGGGGGGTGTAGAATAGGATCTTTCCCACGTGTGTATATTACTGATGTCATTTTAACACAGTTGCGCCTAGTACTGCTAGTAATAGTTCCAAATGTGATTCATGACCAGAAATACACAATGTTCATGTTGTGTTGATAATTATGTGTGTTGAATACAAATGTTATTTACATACATCAGGTGTGAAGTCTCTTTTGTGACGTGCACTGTATTTATTGTGAGTGAGTGCTGTGCCAATGCTTTACACATTGCCTCTGTGGTAAGCCTGACTGCTCAGTGCCAAACTACCCAAGAGTGAGCGCAGGTTATACAGTGAATGTAATTACCCACCCCTGATGGGATTGGTAGGTTCTGCCTGGCTGGGGCACACCTCAGCCAACCAGAAAGTACCAATTCCAACAGTGCTCTACTGGAGTGGAGCAATCTAGGTAGATGAAGCGACAAGAGTGTGTCCATGGTGCCAAAGTGGCTGGAATCTGCTCACGGAGATGAATTAAACAGTTTTCCATTCAAACGGAAGTGACAGATGTCTGCCAAAGAAGGTGACTGTTTTTATAAATAATTCTGAAGTGTGAGAGGCCGGCACACACAGGAATCTGCTCACACCTGTCTATGGGTATGAAATGTTTCAAATCTGTCAAAGGTTCAAAAGTAGCCAGAGTCTGTCTAGGCTAATGATTAGATCTGGCTGAAAATTTGAGTACAACAAGAAACTCCTGAGTAACTCTCAAGTTTGGGACTTCTCGTTTTTATATTCCTCCCTATTACAGTTTTTTGTATAATTTTCGACAGTAGGATTTAGTTTCAAACATCTGCAGCTTCATCAAAATTGTGAACGGGATGTGTGCCCTACGATTGTGAAACATTTTCTGCTACAGCCAGTCACCCCTTGGTATCTCGTATGATTTTTGACCATGAGGTATGCCCTTGAATGCAATTTCAAGCAGAAAATTGTCAGACAATTTCATGTAGAATGGATAAGTTTTGCAAAAAGTATGCATATTATGCACTGGAAAATACTGCAAATTTGCTCACCCCAGTGTTGGTATTGTGTTATGTTATGCTATGTTATGTTACATAATGTTACGTCTTGTTACATGTATTCTAACAAAAAGCTTTCACCACCAAGGAGAATCGCTGGTGATGGCAAGTGAACCACCACAGAGCAGTCCACGTACCCCAATTATCTTGGGAACAAGTGGGTTTACACAGCATGTCTGAGGGTGTATAATATCTGTTGTTGTTTTCTGTTCTTTCCAGACAGTTAAGCTGATAGCAGTTTTGTTGTCATCGAGGACCTCTTTCTGAGTCAGCCATTTAATTCTGATATGCGTAGTAATTCGTGTTAACGCACATATAGGAATTATGAGTATTGTGATAAAAATCCCATCCCCCAGATAAATTTCAACTGGTTAAACCTGCCCATATTTATCAAGGGAAAAATGCTTGGTAAATATCAGCACATGAGGAGAGTGGCGCGGTAAGCACTAAAATCCACGTTATTCCCCAATATTGGGGAAAAAGCGTATTTGGTTGTTATTTAGTGCACTCAACAAATTCTGAATCAGATGAGTCTGATTTTATCAGGTGTGATAGATTGTGCACAAATTACTAGCTCATTCGTAAAGAGGGCCCTTGTGTGTAGGCTATACTGTCTTTTTACTATCTTTTAAGAGTCCGTTTGAGTCATTTCCAAAATGGTACAACCTGAGGGAACCCTGTTCTAGCCATATATTTTTAGGTAGGTTTCACAAATGAAAGGACCACCTGAAAATATTCTGCAGGAACCAGTGAGTCAAATGATCAGACCAAAGGACTGGGCCACCTAAGCCATCTGGCAGTTAAGCGTCTTATTCGAAATGTGGTGAGGACTGAGTTCACCTGTGTAATACCGGCAAACAAACAGCATTTGTAAAGTGCAACAATGTCACTCCTAGGGGTATCTTGGCGCTGTGTCTCCATCGAAGAGGCAGGTCTTGAGTCTCTTTTTGAAGTTTGCCGTGAGGGGGCTATACAAAGTTGGAGGGGAAGGTCGTTCTAGGTTTGGACCGCGATGTAGGGGAAGGAGCGGCCACCGCTGTGGCTGCGATGGATGATGGGGGTGTGTGTGAGGGCAAGTGAAGAGGAGCGCAGGTGTCTAGCGGATTGGTGGAAGTTCAATCGATGGTTGAGGTAGGAAGGTCCTATGTCATGGAGGGTTTTGTAGGCGTGCGTGAGGATCATGTACTGGCATCTTTTCTGGATGGGGAGCCAGTGGAGGTCCTTTAGGTGGGGGGCCATATGGGTTGTCTAAGATGAGTATGGCTGCAGCGATCTGTATGGTCTGGAGTCTTCTGAGGAGCTGGGTGGAGATAGAGTAATCCTTGAAACATGCGTTCACACGGAACTCATTCAGAAGCAAATAATGAATATCACAGATATTTCTGTGCGGACTAAATCCTAAACATATAAATGTTAAATTAAAAACATTTGCAAGGAGCAATGATAACAGCCAGTATGTAACACGATTCAGTCAAACCGAGTTTTATTCCAAAACAATTAAAAAATTATTTTTGGCAATGTATAGTGAGAGAATAGAAGCAAAAGACCCCTTGTGTGTAAACAAACCAGAACCAAAGAAAAAATATGAAAAGTGAAAATAGGTATCAGCAAAGAGAGGTGGTTGGTTGATACAAATATGAGGCAGCAGTTTCAGTTAGAAACACTCATGGATACGTAAATTCATTTATTGTATCAGCAAAAGGCGAAAATCTTTGTCTCTGTAATCGTGTCGACTGCGTTTCGACCCGTTAAGGATAATAGGGTCTCATCAGGACTAGGGATGCCTGGGGTCTAGAGAAACAAAGGGCTCAATGTTAGGGTACAGTGGGTAATCTATTGTGATGTAATAATATGTTGACAATTGAAGAATACATACTGGCTGGACTGGAAAACATCAATGAATTCAGTCGAATCTCTGTGCAAATCCGTGGTAGGAAGACTTCCTTTGAGGGCAGCAGTCCCTACAGGGAGAAGGCTTGAGTCAAGGGGGAACAGATATGGTAAAATTTGTAATAAGTATATAATTAATATGCAGCTCACGTTTAGTCCACTGTCATGAGTCACTGGTGGACTAATGAGTAATTTTTACCCCATCTGCTCCACCTTGACTTGAGCCTTTTCCCTGTAGGGACTGTCACCCTCATAGGAAGTCTTCCTACCATGGATTTGCACAGAGATTCAACTGAATTCATTTATGTTTTTCAGTCCAGCCAGTATATATCCTTCAATTGTCAACATACTATTACATCACAATAGATTACCCACTGTACCCTAACATTGAGCCCTTTGTTTCTCTAGACCCCAGGCATCCCCAGTCCTGATGAGACCCTATTATCCTTAACGGGTCGAAACGCTGTCGACACGATTACAGAGACAAAGTTCTTCGCCTTTTGCTGATACAATAATTGAATTTATGTATCCATGAGTGTTTCTAACTGAAACTGCTGCCTCGTATTTGTATCACCCAACCACTTCTCTTTGCTGATACCTATTTTCACTTTTCATATTTTTTCTTTGGTTCTGGTTTGTTTACACACCTGGAGCCTTTGCTACCATTCTCTCACTATATATACACTGCCAAAAATAATTGTTTAATTTTGTGATTGTTTTGGAGTAAAATTCGGTTTGGCTAAACCGTGTTACATACTGGCTGAGTTATCATTGCTCCTTGCAAATGTTTTTGATTCAACATTTATATGTTTGGGATATAGTCCACACAGAAATATCTGTGACATTCATTACTTGCTTCTGAATGAGTTCCATGTGAATGCATGTTTCAAGGATTACTTGATACCCCTGTTCGCATGGACATAAGGGTTGCTGTTGTTTTGTTTAAATATGTGTGGAAATAGAGGGCATTGCTGTGGGTGAGGCAGTTGATGACAAGGGCCTGAGTGATGGCCTTTCTGGTGTTGGTTGGGATCCATCTTAAGATTCTGTGGTGCATGCTAAGTGTGTAGAAGCAGGAGGAGGTGACTGCATTAACTTGTCATTTTCTGGTCAGTTGGCTGTCGAAGTTGATACCGAGGTTGCATGCGTGGTCAGTCGGTGTGGGTCAGAGTTCTGTAGGCCACCAGCTGTAGTCCCATGCATAGGTGTTCTTCCCGAAGATCAGTACTTCGGTTTTGTCTGAGTTGAGTTGGAGGCAGTTGTCTCTCATCCATTTGGCTACATTGGTCATGGCGTTGCAGAAGTTGGTTTTGACGTTGGAGGGGTTCTCAGTGAGCGAGAGGATCAGTTGAGTGTCGTTTGCGTAAGAGATTATGTTGAGTCCGAGGGATCTGACGTCATCTGCGAGGGGGGGGTCATGTAAATGTTGAACAGGGTGGGGCTGAGGGATGACCCTTGTGGTATGCCGCATATGATGTCTTTGGGTGCAGAGGTGAAGGGAGGCAGTTGGATGCTCTGTGTGCGTCCTGTAAGGAAGGAGATGGTCCACCTGAGGGCGTCTTGCTGTATGCCTATATTGTAGAGTCTGTTGAGGAGGGTGTTGTGGGAGACTGTGTTAAATGCCGTGGAGAGGTCAAGGAGGATCAAGGCCACAGTTTCTCTACGGTTGAGAGGTGTTCTGATGTTGTCTGTGGCGATAATCAGCATGGTCTCAGTGCTGTGGTTGGCATAAAATCCTAATTGAGAGGCGTCCAGTAGGTGGTTTTGTTCCAGGAATTCGATGAGCTGCTGCTTGATGGCTTTCTCAAGAACTTTGGCCGGGTAGGGGAGTAGGGAGATCAGATTATAATTTTCGAGATCGTTGGGGTAAGCAGAGCCTTTCTTTAGGAGGGGTCTGAAGTCTCCTTGTTTCCATCCTGTCTGGGAAGGTTGCTGTGGAGATGGAGGTGTTGAGGATGCTGGTGAGTTGCCTGCTGATTGGGTTCATTGCAAGGTTGTAGAGGTGGTGGGGGCAGTGGTTGGTGCCCCCCCCCCGAGTGGATGGAAGACATAATGGCTAAGTTGGTCAGGGCGGTGAGCGGTGACCAGGTGGTGATGGCTTGGCTGGGGTTCGCTGGTCGGTTGAGGTCATTGGGGTTGAGGGTGGCGGGCTGGATGCTGAAATTGTTGTAGATGTTGGTGATCTTACTGTGGAAGTAATCTGAGAGGGAGTCGCAGAGTTCTTGGTAGGGGTGAATGGCATTCTCTTTCAGTGTCAGATTGGAGAATTCTTTGACTATTTTGAAGAGTTTCTTTATGTGGTTGGCTGCGGAGTCATTGCGGGTGGTGATGGTGGCTTTCTTATTTTCTTTGATGTGCCGGTGATAGTTGCTGAGGGCTGTTTGTGAGCTGCTCTGTCGGCAGGGTTCTGAGTGGTGCACCATTGTTTCTATAGTTGGTGGGAATTGTGCTTGGTGATCCTGAATTCTTGGGAGGTACCAGCTGGCATGTTTGGGGCTCTTGTTGGATTTTGTAGATTTCCGACGGGCGACCCTGTCGGCGATGCAAGTGTTTCACGTGGCGAAGTTCTGGATGGCCTGGCTGAGGTCTGTTGAGGCCTCGGGTTGGGAGGTGGTGTGGGCCTGTGACCACTGAGTTTCAGTGACTTTACTCCAGCTCTGGTGGGAGGAGATCTGACACCTCATTGGTGATGGTGAAGTGTACGATGGTGTAGTCAGTCCAGGTGAGTTCTGTGGTGTGGCTGAATTTGATTCTGTCACTGGAGGTGAAAATGGGGTCGAGTGTGTGACCAGCTTTGTGCGTGGGTTCGGTGACCAGTTGGGTGAGGCCGATGTTGTTCAGGTTCTCCAGGAGGGCGATGGAGTTGGCGTTGTTGGGGGTCATCAATGTGGAAGTTGAGGTTGCAGAGTAGGACATACTGGTGAGACTTGATTGTTAGGGGGCGAGGAGGTTGGTGAGGGTGAAGCAGAATGTTGTTTGGGTTCCCGGGGGTCAATAGGTGAGGGTGCCTCTTATCGTGGTCTTCGTTTCAGTTTGTAGTAGGAAGTTGAGGTGTTCCATGAGAGGTGTGAAGTCGTCGTTGGTGATGGTGCATCTAATGACTTCCTTGAAGATGATGGCGATGCCTCCACCTTGTTTGTTGGCGCGGTCAAGGTGTGTCATCTTGTAGCCTTCAGGAGTGGCAGTGGTGATGCCGGGGTTCAAGGAGGGGTTGGCCCACGTTTCAGTGATGAAGGCAACATCCATGGAGAGGGTGGTGATGGTGTCCTAGATTTCTGTGCCATGTTTTTGGTCTTGTGGGCATGAGTGGTGTGGTGCGGGATCTTTCGTAGGTTGTGTCGCAGGAGAAGTTGCAGAGTCTGCAGGTGAAGGGTCCTTTGGTGGATCCTGGGCAGGAGGAGATGCAGCTGTTTCAGCGACTGGGGTCCAGGTCCAGGTGTTCCTTGGCAGTGTACTGTCGGGTGGTTGGAGGGCCAGGGCCCTGGCGCTGGGTGTTGTCCAACCAGCAGTGCGTTGGTGGCACGCCTGCTGTGCTCGTCCGCTGCGTGGTCGTGCAGCGGCCTCCATTAGTGGTCCTGGTAGGTGGTCCTAGTGCAGGCAGTGCAGGGAAAGCAGGCAGCGCAGGGACAGGGACAGCAGGCAGTGCAGGGGCATCAGGTAGTGCAGAGACAGCAGGCACCACAGGGTCAGCAGACAGCGCAGGGGTAAGAGGCAGTGCAGGGCCAAGGGCAGTAGGCAGCGCAGGGACAGCAGGCAGAGCAGGGAGCAGCAGGCAACTCAGGGACAGCAGGCAGCACAGGGATAGCAGGCGGCGCAGAGGCAGCAGGCAGCGCAGGACAAGCAGGCAGCACAGGGACACGGACAGCAGGAAGCGCTGGGGCAGCAGGTATCACAGGGACAGGGGCAACAGCCGGCATGGCCGGCACAGGCAAGAGTGGTGGGCCCGGGCTGGGTGGAAAGAAGAAAAATGCGGTGAGTGCAAGGTAAGTGGTTTTATTATTTAATTTTACCTATCCCGTCATCTGTCGACTTCCCCCCCCCACCGCCCCACCACTCTTACCTATGCCGGCAGCGCCTGGGCAGCAGGCAGCGCAGGGGCAGCGCAAGGACAGTAGGCAGCACAGTGACAGCAGGCAGCGCAGAAGCTGCAGGCAGCGCAGGGACAGCAGGCAGACCAGGGGAAGCAGGCAGCGCAGGGACATGGGCAGCAAGCATTGCAGGGGCAGCAGGAAGAACACGGACAGCAGGCAGCGCAGGGGCAAGGGCAGAGAGGTACAGTACCTTAGGCTAGGGGTCAGGAGAAAGAGGGATGGCCCAGCCCAGCCGCCTCCGGGCTCTGACGGGCGCGTTCGCACCCGCCCTTGACTACCATCTGGCCCTGCCTCCAGGGCTGCTGGGCAATGCAGTCTGGTCCGTTCTAGCTGGTTGGCACAGTCGGGTGGTGGAAGGGGGGTCTTGAGGCGCTCTCAAGTGCTGGTGTAGGCAGGCAGGAAACAGGAGAGGAAACACCTCCTGCAATGAAGGGCCAAAGGCGGCTACTTACTTCTCTCCCACTTCTTCACGAACCAAGCAGTAGGCAGCCATTTATAAAAGGTTTACTTATTTACATGAAACCGGTACCAAAAGGCATTGGATAACCCACCCAAAGCGAATATTACTGGATCAGCTTTTCACTCTGATCTGCCCGACTGCCAGACAGGCACTGCCACGCTACAACACTGTGATGAAATATGCACGGTCAAACTTCACAACTCACAATCATCTTTTTACATTTAGAGATACTGCTCAAAAACCTGAATAGCACAACACTTACAGAGCACCAGGTGAAAGGGCAACCACCCACAGCACTACCCAACACCCAGTGGCAATATCCAATACAAGGAGAAGGTTGATCATGCCCTAAATCTCTCATAAGCTGAAAGACATGGGCAAAACCACCCCTGGACCGCTCAACAAACCCCACACACCACAGCAGTAATAAGCTGATCCTGGAACACATTACATTTCTACAGCCCACATCTAAATGGAGTCAGGAACCTCTGATCCTTGCCATGCCTGAAGTCAACCTAAGTCCCCAGTATCTTGAAACAAAACACTCCTTGCCCAACCACATAGGGTGAAAGAGTCAAAAACATATCCATTAATTCACCTGCACCGTTATACTCCTTCCCCCACACAATCAAGTCATAATAACAACACATCTTGCAATCATGGCAACAAGCACATTGCTCAGACACGTTATTCCCGAGTCTAACGACTTTTGGCAATGACCCAACTTTAGAAAGGTAAAAAATACACGATGTTAAGACCAGTAACTCCAGCCCAAAAGCTGACTGTATACATCACCAACACAAATCCTGTAAACCGCAGACGAACACATGGAAATGCAAAAACAGTCCTTCATCACACCACTAACGGGAAGGGCAATGCCACCCGCACTCCACCTAAGCATAAACACCACCTGGGAACTAAACCCCATAATGCCACACATCAAACAGCCAGCATACCCACACCTCTTAAGTGCATAGAGTCAACAAAATGATGCCATCTCACAACGTTGAGCGGAACTATGATTCAAAAAACTACTAAAAGAATACCAGGGAAGATAACAGCTAATCCTTTACCACAGCAACTCACTCTAACAGAGTGGTTCTTAACCTTTCAACTTCTGTGAACCCCCACTTAATCATTACTGGAATCTATGGACCCCCACTGAATAATCCTTGGAATGAGGGGATCTCGACAGTCATTATTGGAATGCGAGGACCCAAGCCTTAGCAATGTGGATGATTTGAACTTCAAAGCAATACACCAAAATACAGAAACAAGCATTCATCAAATACACAAATGATGACATATTTTTTTCAAATTCACAAACAAGTACAAAAAATCAAACATTTAATTTGAATGGGAAGGTTAGAGATTTTCTAAGTTCAGTTGAGGCCACCCATTGTTCATACTATATTCTGTTTGATGCACTTGTACTCCTCACACAAATTAATCTAAGGATATCAGCCTAATTTCTAGTCTCAATTTCAAATTCCTTCACATTTACCGAATGTTTTAAATATTTCAATTTTAAATTCCGTTTCTTTATATACACCATATTATTCTGCTAATATTATTCAATTTTCTAAGCAGTTTCGGACACCCAGATTAGGCGTCACAGACCCCTGGGGTTCCTGGACCACAGGTTAAAAACCGCTGAAGTGTTCATGCATTTCTCAAGCATTACCATCATATAGACCTAAGAACCTCAGTGAAGAGTACACAAAACATCAATACCACCACTTCTTACTTACTGGCCCACACACCAAAACCATACACAATGGAGCCAAATGCTTCACTACTGACTGGTATATATATGATGCCCAATATCGACTATCTACTCCGGAGCTCTTATCCCAGAAGCCTCCAGAGGGAGGATACACATCCTAGGTTTACATTTTAAGACAGTATTTTAACATTTGCAGGTCAGACATACACAGTTCCATATTGAATGTGACAGGCCTGCTTTGGTAATGCCACAGACCACATACCCATCCACCATTGCAATGTTCCTTCTCTGCCAGCCTCCAGCTCAGTCACTGGGGTCAGACTTGCTTTGCTGACTTATTAGTGTATAATCCACTACTCTAAGAAGGCTGCTGCCACACCTGCAGCTGCTGCCCCTTAGCAAACATAGAGGCCATCAGATATTATTGACTCTGGAGGGTTGTTCGCTTTACTTCTTCTCTCATATCTTCCTCAGCACACGTAGCTTCTTTATCTCATGGCCATTATAAAACTCTACTTCCACATCTCCTCCAAGAGCCAGTCTGCAGGTAGGCATTTGTAAAAGGCTCCTTTATTCACAGAAAACAGGATACATATGAAATGCACCCCAACAGGAGCACATTTTAGCATCTCTGTCTTTCGCTTTGCACTAGCCATTGCCAGCCTCACACTGTGGCATCACACCCACCGACATCACCCTGGTAGGGTGTTTAACATGATGCATTGGGGCAAATTGAGTGCTGGGATGTGAGGCAGTGTGCTCCCACCCTCCTACTGTTTGAACTGTTTATCTGTTCCCTTGTGGAAGTTACAGATGATTAAATGTAATAATGTAACTCCAATGTCATCCGATGGAAGAAGCAGGCTTTGCAGTAGTGAAAAGCGAATGCAAGTGTTTTTCACTACCAGGACATGCAAAACTTAAAATTACATGGCCTACTATTTCTATACATTGCATCCTGCCCTGTGAGCTGATTAGGACCTACCCTAGAGGTGACTTATATGTATTAAAAATGTAAGTTTGAGCCTGGCAAAAAGTTTATTTTGCAAGGTTGAAATGGCAGTTTAAAACTGCACACACAGGCTGCAATGACAGGCCTGAGACATGTTTGCAAGGCTTCTTAAGTAGGTGGCACAAGATGTACTGTAGGCCCACTAGTAGCAATTAATTTACAGGTAGTACCACTTTACTCTGGACTTATAAGTAAATTAAATATGCCAATTGGTGGCAAGCCAATGTTACCATGTTTTAAGGAGTGAGCACACCCACTTTAGCACCGGTTAGCAGTGGTAAAGTGCTCAGAGTCCTAAGGCCAACAAAAACAATATAAAATATGGAGGAGTAAGGCAAAATGTTTGATGGAAGAGCAACCTAAGGCTGATAGATCTAACAATATTTCAGGGGGGCATATCATGATGGGTCAATCTCCTGGTTTTTTTGCATGTGAGGGGTCTAAAGTTCAAATATTTAATTTCGCAAAGTTAGTACATGAACTTTAAACATAAGCTGTTTCTGGCTTGCTTTGTCTAAAGATTATGCATTAACTCAAAAACATTCTTAGTTATATGTTTGGGCTTTGAGCCTTTTGCACGTAAAAAAACAGGAGTTCGGCCCATCAGGATATGGTCTCATGGACTGAAATACTTAATGATTCGCTCTATTTTCCCAATAAGCATTATTCTTTATTTTCTTCAGTCATAACCAATCGAACGTCGAATTGTCTTGCAACCTGTAGCCAATCCATACATATTTCCGGGTCTTGTGCCCAATAATCATCATTCTGTATTCTCTTCTGTCATAACCAATCAAACATCGAATTGCCTTGCCAGCTGCAGCCAACTCATACACATTACCAAGCTCAGTAGGCGAAACCAATGCTCCGCTCGGGGTCAATTTAGCCTGCTCCTACGAGAGCTAGGTAGTGCATTCCAAAGTGAAGGTTCCCAGGTTCTGTGAGCCACAGGTTTGCATTCAAGGGCACATGATTACATCCTCCGAAATATAAATAAACTCAATTACAATTAAGGCCTCGTCTGAGTACCTTACAGATTTATGAGTGTATTCCTGGTAGTTCCACTCCAAAGGTCTTGATTGCTGCCATAATGTTGCATCTCTTTTTGTGTCTGGAGTCTGTGATGTTTCTTCACATGATCCAGACTCTTTCTGATATCTTTGTAACCAGAATAATGAGTGGTTGAAGGAAGCATACTACACTTCCTCTTCCCTAAACAGACACAGCACAAAGGGAAGACCTGCAATTGATACAAGAGTCTGTCCTGAGAGGATCAGTCTTTACAGGCTTCTGTGGTAGCGGTGGAGGCCCGATCGCCATGCAGTGCAGGTGTGGCAAGGCTGCAGAGACGCAACACGAACAGACACACTCTACACTGAATATTCATCTGAGACAGGGCCGAGAACTTCAGATCCCTTTTATTTATCTCCTTCGCAGTACTTAGTGTCAGGATGTATGGATGCGTGTACAGGATTGACGCATATGCCATGTAGCATGCTCTATTGTCGAAACTTCCACAGATAATCTCTAAAAGGTTCAGGGTTTTGTCATAGGTTGTGTCTGTTTTCTCCTTGCTTTAGACCCTGCCCTCTTCCTCTGGGCATGGTGGTTGCGCAGGATGGTTGGCAACAGGTAAAGCTAGAGCGGCCTGATCACAATTAGGGTCAGGATTATCCCACTATAGGAGTTCCTCTTGGGTATCATGTTGATTTCCAACACTTTGTGGGTGGTTTTGACCTCGAAAGGCTCCATTCAGTCTGTCCTAGATGAATAAATTATCAGTGATTGTCTTGTGTCCCTGCCTGGTGATGGCCTTGGTTCCTTTGGTGATTATTACTGTTCATGAACTGCTTTTAAATGGGGTTCCAAATTTCCCTACTTGTTCCCTGGAGTGGGGAACCATTATCTGTTTGGATCAAGGTGTGGTTACCTTAGCCGACAATGATTATTTCCACCTTTGGGTGAACGTGCTTCAATGTGGTTCTTTGTACAATTTCTACTGCTGGTTATTTAGTGCCGGCATCTATGATGCCAGTAGTTGTAGCCCATGGTGGGGGTGACGAATGTCAGTGCTGAGTTTGGTCCACGGCATCGCACATGCTTCTTTAAAGATTATTGGTGCTGGATGCTTGCTCCCCTCAGTGGCCTGGCAATTATTGACCACATTCTCTACGAGGATTCCAATTTCATGTTACCATACTTTCTCTCTATGTGTGCCTTAGTTTTCACAATAAAAAGACACACAGATGATGGACGGAATGCAGAGCAAATCAAACATTCACCCCCCCAGTCAAGAGATCTGGGTTAAATCCATTGTTCTTTTGCTCACCATGCCACCCCAGTTTGGACCCAGCCATATGCAAATCAGTCTTGACCCTGTGCCTCATGGGAAGTCCAGCCCGAACTGCCAAGCCAGGTCCTCCCTGGAACAAAACAAGCATCCTGGGACCGGTTTCGGGGCATCACCCTCATCAGCCAGGCTAGCTTGAATCCAGTGGCATGGTGAGCCCGGGACCCACGTCTGGGCATACCCGGCGCACTTAGGGCGAGAAAGCAAAAGACACACAGATGATAGATGGAATGCAGAGCAAATCAAACATTCACCCCCAGTCAAGAGATCTGGGTTAAATCCATAGTTCTTTTGCTCCCATGCCACCCCAGTTTGGACCCAGCCACATGCAAATCAGTCTTGACCCTGTGCCTCATGGGAACAGTCCAGCCCGAACTGCCAAGCCAGGTCCTCCCTGGAACGGAAACAAGCATCCTGGGACCGGTTTCGGGGCATCACCCCTCATCAGCCAGGCTAGCTTGAATCCAGTGGCCAGAAGAGTCACCTTGTCTTTCAGTGATTGGGGAATCACAGTCCTCTTCCTGCAGAGTATTAGACCAGCCTTCTGCACACTCAGTACATTGCAAGTTCTCTACCGAGCCAAACTGGTGTAGTCCTTGTCTTCCACAGGTTTCTTCTCACCGTGGTGAGTGATGGTTGCAGGCATTCGTTGTCTGCCATGAAGCTGTCCACTTCCTTCAATGAAAGCACTTTTGAGCATGTCATTTGTGCTACAAAGTTTGTGCTCATCCTCCTCGTTGAGCGGCTACAAAGAACTGTGTGACTGGTTTGTAGGATGTCGTGATGAGTAGTGAGATGCACCGTCTCATCCTGAGTGTAAGACAACTCTGAGCCTAAATTTCTGTAATTCAACACTCACTGCTCGATCCTCAGAGGGGTGAAGAAATGATCCTGCAAAAAGGTGTACAAATGGTTTGGGGTCAGTGACCATGAGGAAGTCTTGCATGTACAGGTGAAAGTGGGTGCAGCCCCACTTGATAGCAAAGGTCTCCCTTTGGTCTGAGAGTGCCTGGCTTCTGTCTCAGATAAGGCTATACCTGTGAATGCTACTGGTGCAGAGGCATCTTTCTATTGTTCTTGAAGAAGTTGCACTGCTAGGCTCACAGGACTGGTGCTGACGTCCACGTCAGTTTGCAAGTTGAGGTTAAAATTATTTCATAACAGCATCATGTAGTAGGGCCCCTTCCACTTCAGAAAACTCTTGTTGGTGGACCCCCAAACTTTCCCAAGGATACCAGGCTTTAGGTAGATTGTCTAGCGGTTCCATCTATGTGGTCATATGTATGGTCATATTCAGAATAAAGTGCCCACAGGAACTGGCCATTCTGAGAAAACTGTGGACTTCAGAGGGATTTTGAAGAGGGCTTGATTACTTGATGTCTTTCACCCTCTGCTTATCCACACTCATGCTTTCTCAGGAGACTACATAGCTGTAGAAGTTAATGTTGTATGTTAAAATATCACATTTGTGGTGATAAATCGTGGGCCTGTACTTAGAGATCATTTGCAATGTGGCTCTAGTCATGATAGTGTTAAATTAATCTTTTCACAAGAATCACTATATCATCAGTGACATTCTGAACACCTTTCAGTTCAGAGAGGAATTCCTTGAGTGTGTTTTGGAAGACTTCTGCCGTCAAAGAGATTCTGAAGTTGAGGAACTGGTAGGTAAGCCCAATGTGTTGAGTAGGTGGTGATGTTGCGGCTTGCTTTGTCCAGTTGCAACAGGTGGTATCTTGAATTGACATCCAGCCTTGATATCCATCTCATACTGTTTAGATCCATCAGAGTATTATATATGATGGCAGTTAGGTGTTGCTCCCTCTTGATTGTCATGTTAGGCAACCGCTTCTCCATACAGATTTGCACTACTTGGATTTCAGTGCAAACACACATAGATGATAACCATTGTGTGGGCCCAGACACCTTCTCAGTGATGTTGAGTGTCTCCATCTTTTACAACTCTGCTTAAACTAGAGATCTCAAGTGAAATTATACCTTTTGGTACCTCAGGGCGATAGGTTTGATGGTGTGATTGATTTGTAGATTGGCTGGTTGGGTCTTGAGGCTCCTCTACTCTTGAAATAGGTTGCATTCTTTGATGTTGCACTTGTTTACACTATTAGTAGAGAGGATCATTATAATTTCTTCAACGTCTCCTCAGCTGATTAGAATGCCTGTGCCAAGGCCAGTTACACATAATTTGGCTTGTAGAGATGTCACCCCATAGGTTATCTGTGTTATAAAGGTGCCAGTCAGTGGGAGTGTCATCCGAAAGCACAGATGCCTGTCTTGGGGGGTGATAATTTAGGGCGAGGTTTCACCTCTTTGAACTGCTTTCGCTCCATAACATTCACAGATGCCCCCATATCAATGAGAGCTGTTTTGCTGAGGCATCGTATCAAGCTTACCCTTTCCCTCTGGTGACCTTTTCTTTAATGTGGACTTTATGAAAGATATGAAGAATACTTCTTACCCAACATCATCATTAACTTCAGCAGTGGGCATAGACCTTCACAGGTGGTGTGCTATGTGTTCATGTTCATGCGCTATCTTACTCAAGGACTTTAATGCAGATGATGGCAGTGGCGGCTGCCACATACAAAAGGTGGGGCGGTGGGAGGGGGGTGGAGGGAGTGTGGGGGTAGTTTATTAATAATAATAAAAAACTGAAGACTTACCTGAAGCTGCCAGCCGCCCTCCTGAGTTGCACTTCTGTGTTCTTCTTCCTCGTCCCAGCAGACACTGGGACAGCATCACAAACTCACTGTGCAATCCCAGCGCTACTCTCGTGCTATGAGAGCAGCGCGCGATTGGCCTGAGCAGGCTGATTTGACGCTCCGCTCAGGACAGGGAGTCTGTGCTGTTTCTCCAACCAGTTCAATTCAGCCGGGTTGGAGAAACCTAAGTGCACATGTGTTTGGCCGGCCCGAGATGGCCAGCCAAACACACATGGGCACTTAGAAGTGCACAAACCAGTCCTCCTCCCCTTTCCCATGTCCCCGGCCCCGCCCCTCGCTACACACGATGGCTGAGACAGCTACTGAAAAATAAAACGATGATAGAATATTGTTTTATTTTTCAGCTGCTGGCTCTGAGCCAGTAGGGCGACGCTCCTCCGCCATTGCAGAGGAGTAGTCCCTGGATGATGAACCATGGGTATTTTATCTCAGCACTCTTCTCTGCAGACTCTCGCTAAATGGTTTCACTTGCCACAGTTGCAGCATGCTTTACCTTGACCAGTGCATTGGGAGGCAGAGTGGGGTTCCTGCCACAGTATCTACACCTATGGAGATCTTATGTAGTGGGTTTGTGCACCTCATCTGGTGAGTCGTCTGCCTATGAAGGTTTCAATAATCTCTTATTTAATGGCTCAGGGTTCATCCAGCTTCAATTTCCCAGATAGTTTTGCAAGGGTGGATTAAGTATGTTCAACACAGATGCTTGATAGATCATGTTGATCACCTCAACATCAGTATGGTGTCTAATGTTGTAGCATCAAGCATTGCCGTAGTATCACACATTACAGCACAGATGGATTAATGAATTGTGCACATACTTCCTTCCCAGAGTCATCTTCTGTTCATGTGTCGGATTCATGTTCTCGCTACTGGGCTTGTGCGAGTTAGAATCTTTCATACTCTGGGTTAATTTGTTTGTTTAAGTTAGCTTCTAGCACTGCTCTGTCACAGTCTTCTTCACCTGTGGTGGTGAGGTTTTGAAACACCTTGACTATCTCTTCATGGCATAGTGTTGGAGCAGGGATTGTTTTACTTGATTGTCCGTTTCTTTGGCGCGATGACGGCCCCCGGGGAGAGCGAGATGCAGTCTAGTCTTTCCCCGGGGGATTCGCGCTGAAAGGAACAGGCTGGAGGGGAAGGGGAGGGAGCAAAAGGGGGTATAAGGGAGCAGGAAGGGGAAGCAGCTTCCTCTTCCTGTTTCCTAGCGCCAGCGGGAGGGTCAAGGAAGTTTGACCACCCACCCACCCTACAGAAAATAGGGAAGGGTTAACTAGCGTGGATGGAGCATGACAGTTTAGGGCAGGTTGTAGGGGGGAAGGCGGAACTTTGGAGGGGTGGGGGGAGTCCTGGACGGGCCCACCCACCTCTCGGGGGGGGGGGAAGAGTGATGAATGGGGGTGCGGGATGCAGGTGTGCGATGGCAGGTGATGCAAAAGAGGATGTCAGGAGACAAATGAAGAAATGGATGGAGAACGGAAATGGGTTGTTGTGGAACGTGAAGAGAGATGGGGTGCAAGGGGAAAGAATGGAGCGAGTGAGACGAAGAAGTGGGGGGGAATTATTGTTGGGGTTATTGTTAGATATTTGTTATGGTTTAAAGTTATGTTTACAGCCTGTCCTAATAAATGGCCTTTTACGCTTCATCGACAGCGTGGACTGGTTATTTGGCGCGATGATATAATTGTTTAAATACGGCAATCAATGTTACCATCACGGTGCAGTCGTCGCTGGCGCAGCTAATTAACTGAATGGCAGTAGGGAGCTCACCATGGCCCAAAGTGAGTGAATAGGGTCCTGTGGTCAGCGCCCCGTATTTATTACTGCCTTGATCATTGTCACAATAATTGCTCATGTCTGAGAAGCTCTTGTTTTGTTGAGCAGGGTACTACCGGTCGTCGGGTAAGTCTTTGCTTCCTATGTATTACCAGGCCTGCCAAGTATCACGCATCAGGTGTGACACTACCGCATTTCAGTGTGGTGTTCCGCATCACCGCACTGAAATGCATTGTCACGCATATTTTAATGCCACTGTCTCACTCTGCCAGCTGTACCAGCGCTGAAGCTGCTCCAGGCTGCTAGCGCGCGCGCCGGCGCTTGTGACTTGCCAGCACTCAGGCTCGCTCAGTAAACAGTTAATATACTTGTTGGCTGAGTGCAGCGCTTGCTACAATGTTACAATCTTTAGCCCTGCTCTGCTTGGCTGCACTGAAATTTCCGAGCGCGGCGCCGCGCGGCTGTCACACTAGTGACTCGTCACTTCACTGCCCAATACCTACCCAAGGCGGGGCCTGCTCTCAGAAGTGGTTGCCGTGTACTGGCTGTGGCTGCGCGGGGGGATGTTGTGACCTCATGTCCTGGAACAGCCAGGAAAGAAGTGAGGTCGGTCAGAAGCGGCGGGGGATTTGACTGGAGTTGTGCTGTCCGCGTCCCTCTTAGAATCCGCGGCATAAACTCTAAGTGCGCTCCTGCCTGCGCATATTACCCGGCGATGGATGCCGGACGGCAGCTCTCTCAGTCAATCATGGCCGCGCATGAGAGAGGCCTCGGGGAGAGCTGCCTGCAGTACTGTGCGGTCGCGGCGGCCGTTCAACTCGCGCTCAGAGAGAGTGTGAGACACTACTAGTGCCAGCTGCCAGAGGACTGTTAGACTAAACAGAACAAGTAAGTACATTGGCCAGGCAGCCTGCCTGCTGCCACTGACTTTAGTAGTGTTGTTGTTCATGTCGTTCACTGTCAGAGAGAGTCTCACAGTCACACACACACACACACAGTGCACTGAGCTAGTCCGTGAATTAACCGCGGCGTCCGTTGAGATTGATGCAGACCCAGCCGCGCGTTCATTAGCCCTGGGTCTGTGTGTCACTGGACGGCCGCGCCTGGCACTCACTGGACTGGAGCCAGCCCAGAGGGCTACTATCACTGAAGCGGCCGGCAAACCCGAATTACGGTGGCCTGTGGTGGCTCGCGGCCTAATTGAGCCTGCAGTCACTGCCTTGAAGAGAGTCGCTGCCTTAGTACTTATTGGAGCAGCCGTCATCGCCACACTCCTTGGGACTCTGCGGCCGGCCCCGGCCCAAGTAAGTACCAGCCTCTGTGAGCTTTAGTGACATGAAGTTTATGCGTTCGTACATTTTACAAATAAATAGAATGCAATACAATTTTGTGTGTAATTATTTAAAATCTGCCTTCAGAAGGATGCGCGAAGAGGAGCAAAGAGAATGGAACTAGGACTTGAGCTGATGTGCGATTGGCTAATTCAAAGCTCGTAGGAGGCTATATTCACTGGAGCAGATTTCTGCACTTCCACTTCAGTCCCTCTGATTTGAACTGCATGGTGCACTTAATTGCCGCAGTCTGCTTCTTTTTTGTGGCATCATCGTGCTGCTGTCGCTCGTACTTAGGTGGCGGCGGTGCTCAGTCTGTGCACAGTGACTAAACAATAAAAATATTGACTCAGACTGACAGACATGACTCTCATTGTTGAGTTAACCACGATTATAACAACACTTAATAATTTTAGCAGCCCGAGCCTCTACCTGGTAGAACGCTGCTGACAGTGTCTCGAGCCCTCTTCGGGCTCTTACCGCGGTTTTGGTGCTGGGCTCAGCTGGCTGTATTAGCAGCTAAGACCCCACGATTGCCTCAACTCTCTGACTGTCACGTGGCTGCCGCCTGCAGAACTAACTTCTGTGCCCGGTCCCTGTGCAGGTGATTTATATCCATCGCAAAAACTGCCTGAACCCGTGTCTTGCTGGTCAAAACTGTTATCCTTAAATAGACAGTCAGTGCCTCGCGTGGATCCGGGGGGGCTGCGCTTTGCCTTTTCATATCTTCTGCCAAGTCGCGCCTCTCACTGTAATCAATCAGTGATTGACTTCCGAGGCAAACACAACAACAGTGGGCGCCTGCTTAAAGTTTTGTTTTTCCAAGCGCCCAACACTGCTGCTAGCGTCAAGTGTTGCCTGGCCTCCGTCTGAGGTAGGGGATGGAGTGTGTCATTCTGGGACCGTTCGGTGCACCATGATTCTTTACTACTGGTTCCGGTACACAATCTGCAGTGTAGGGCTGCATGTCCTTCATATAAAATGTAGACAATACATGCAGCAAAGAATTACCATTCATTTCATGACATCAAGCTGCTTATGGTGTCTCCTAAAACCGCAGCGCACACACCTTGTTTCCGTCTGGTACAGCACCACTCTAAACTAACCTGTGTCTGGTACTTGTAGTGCTCTTGCCTCAGCTAGGGTTGTCTCCTTTCCACCAACAAAATACTGGCCAGTTGTCGTTTTAAGAGTCTGAAAATCCCGTGTATCATATGAAATATGATTCTAAACAATATCATATACATTTATTTATAACATCACTTTTCTGCCTTTGTTGCCTACAATTATTAACCAGGAATCGTTAAAGTAGCTCTAGAACACATTTAAAAGTGCTTTCTATTTATATTTATTGTTTGAAGTATGTACAGATAATGTATAAAAATACTACTTTCGTGATTTTGCTTATTTTTGTGCCAGCCGGTACAGTAAAATACCAGTGGTGCTGGTAGAAAACTGGCCAGGCGCCAACCCGAGCCTCAGCAGTCCCTCCTCCCGGAGCATTTCACCGTCAACCGGCACAGGGCCTGCAAGCACTGAACCCTCCCCTTGCCCTCCAGGTGTGTTGTGAGAGCAGGGGTGGGGCTGCAGGGCCCCGAGTAGTCCGTCCCAGGTGAAGTGGGGCAGCCTTTCAAGGAAATGACATGACCCAGCCTGCTGTGAGACTGAGTGACAGTATATCTCCTTGTTGCACTCGCTATGCTGTAAGATTTGCTTTTTAGGCTAGTGTGCGGTCATGAAGGATCCGATCAATGAGATCATCTCAGCAGCTGCAGTGCCTGCCTTCCCTCTGTTACTGAGAACTGCAGTCACGCAGTCTGTCTTCAGTTATTGCCCTTCCATTTCTGGTGCTTTGTAGCAGATTTAAGATCTTCTTAGTTTTTTGTTGCTCAAATGAGTGTAATTTACGATATTTCTATTTTTCCCTCGTCTTAATTGCTTGATTTTGCTTGCGAGAAAGTGTCACTCATAGTCCTTGAAATGTCACTCCTAATTACACTGAAATTATGAAAATGTCACACATAGCAATCTGAAACCTTGGCAGCTATGTATTACATAAGTGCTGGCCCACATAGTTTATTTGCTCTTTTCATCGGCTTCCTGCGGCAGGAGTGCTTTTCTGTGTCGCTATTCTCCTCAGCAGCTAAGGCTGTTGTTGCCATTCACGCTGCAAACAACTCTTGTCTAATGGATTCTGGGCCCAGTGGTTGAGGCTTAGCCAGAATAAGGTTTTCCCTTTTCCCTTTCACCTTCCTAATTCTTGTTTCTTCTTGCTTTTTTTTTTTTTATTATTCTCTTGGGGCAAGAATTCACCCGTACAGTATAAACCAGGGCTTGCTACTGCGGTTACGGTGGTCAGAGTGCCTGGAGATGCCAGCGATCCAGTGGAAATGGGGAAGAACTGTATGACTTACACTTTGCTTTCCAGTCGGATGTGCATGAGTTTGGCCACGTCACAGAATAAAGCAGGTCAGCGCTCCAGATCTCCTTTAATTTTCTCCTTTACGGTCACCGACGTGAGGGTGCGTGAATGCGTATACAGCGTTGACGTAAGCGCCGGATGGCACAGTAAGGTGACAGCAGTCTGCCGCTCCATGATTCACGAATGACTGAAGTCTCTTTAGTATCCTGAAATGACAGAGTTCTGCGCCCAGGTCCCTTGGCTCTTACATGACAAGGGTCTGTCTATGCTGTTGAAGTGACAAGCGTCTGTTTAGGATGCTGTAGCGTCACACGTCTGTCCAGGGTTCTTTCGTGAACTGAGCCTGAAGAGGGTGCATAAAAGTCAGAGGTTGTCATTGCAGCAACGTGACATGATTGTGTCGGGAGATTGTGGAGGCACGTGCCATGAGTCTGTCCTCGGTGCTGAAGGGACAGGAGTTCCACTGGTGGCTGAAGTAAAGGGAGTCTGTCTTTAGTGCTGAAAATACACAAGTCTTCCCGGGATATACGAGGGTTAGGATTCTGTCCTCGTTGCTACAGGATCAAGAGTGCGCCTGGGCTCGATGCTGGATAAGTCTGTAAAGATGCCGAGGTGACAAGAGTCCGCCCATAGTGCTAAAGGAATATGGTTACTCCATGGTGCTGAAGGGACAGGAGTCTGTCAGGATAGTTGCAATAAATGGAGTCTGTCCTGGATGATGAAGGAACAGGACTCTCCAATGTACTGAAGAGGAGCTGTCCATGGCCCTAGAGGGTTAGAGGCCCATCATGGGTGCTGAGAGAGTAGGAATGTGTCGGGGTTGATGCTGAAGGCGTCTGTTAGGATGCTGACGTGAAAGGTGTCTGGCCACGACGCTGAGGATGCAAGCACAGGTGTGTGAGCCTGAAATAACAAAGTCTTGTCTTTGGTGCATATGTCGCTCCTTTGCCACAGCATTGGCATCGATGGGTGCATGGGGGACTGAGGTTTACCTCTGGTGCTGAACTGGTTGTATTTTTTGCTGAGGTTCTGAAGTCTATAAAGAGTGACGGAGTCTGCACATGGTGCGAATTTGATTAATGTTTGCCACATGTGCTTGATTCTAAGAATCAGGGTGCGGAAATTACAGGAGTCTGTTCGGGGCCAAGAAAGAACAGGCATCTGACCAAGGTGCTGAAGGGATAGGAGTCTGGCCATTTTACACAATGGACCGTAATCTGACCAAGGTGCTGAAATGACACGAGTTTACCTGTAAGACTGATGGTGCACGAGTCTCTCCAAGATAGCAAAAGCCAGGAGGCTTCCCATGGTGCTGAAAGGGACAGGAGGCTTCCCAAAGTGCAAAAAGCACAGGTGTCTGTCCACGGTTTCGAAGAGACAGAAGTCGGTCTTTGATGCTGAAGGAGCGACTGTCCAAGGTCATGAAGGATCACTGTCCATGGTGCTGAAGAGACAGCAATCTTTCCACGGTGTTGAAGGGATCGGAGTTTGTCCAGAGTGCAGTAATGTGTTATGGCATGGCGGCAATAGCTATGTGCCAGGGTGCTAAAGCGGCCAGAGTGTGTACACAGTGCTAGACGTCTTTCTATGGTGCCCAAGGGACAGGACTCTGTCTGGGTAGTTAAAGAAAAGGAAGCTTGCCCCGAGTACTGAAGGGACATGAGTCTCTCCGGGTATTGGAGGGATAGGAGTCAGTCCCGAGTGCTGCGGGAGTTTAACTAGTTTGACGCTGTCACGCCTCTGTAGTAAAAGGAGTCTGTCATCAGTGCTGAAGAACTGCGAATCTCTCCTTGGTGGGGAAGGGGCACGAGTTTGTCCGGGTAGGGTCCTGGGTGCTGAGTGCTGGAGGGCAAGCAGTCTGTCCAGGGTCGGGCCATGGTGCTGAAGGAACAGAAGTCAACTGATAGCATTTAGGTCCGGAGGTCGTTCATGGGGCTGACTGGAGATCTGTCAGGCCACAGTGCAGAACAAACAGGAGTCTGTACTTGGTGCTTAAGGGAAAGGAGTCTGCCCAGGGTGTTGAAGGGACAGGAGTCTACCCAGGGACTTGGAAGGACAAGAGTTTGACTAGGGTGTTGATAGGACAGGAATCTGCTCAGAGTGTTGTAGGACGGGAGTCTGACTAGGGTGTTGATAGGACAGGAGTCTGCTCAGCGTGTTGAATGACAGGAGTCTGCCCAGGGTGTTGAAGGACAGGAGTCTGACTAGGGTGTTCATAGGACAGGAGTCTGCCCAGGGTGTTGATGGGACAGGAGTCTGCACAGCGTGTTGAAGGACAGGAGCCTGACTAGGGTGTTGATAGGACAGGAGTCTGACTAGGGTGTTGAAGGACAGGAGTCTAACTAGGGTGTTGAAGTACAGGAGTCTAACTAAGGTGTTGGAGGGTGTAAATAACTGGAAATCTCTCTCAATTTTTTGCTAATAATGAGCATACAGTTTCTTTTGCATCAAGATCCTTGAAGTTATCAGAATCCCGGTACAGTACGTTCTACAAAGGGACAAAAGTCTGACTAGGGTGTTGATAGGACAGAAGTCTGCCCGGGGTGTTGAGGGGACAGGAGTCTGCCCGGGGTGTTGAGGGGACAGTTGTCTGCCCAGGATGTTGGAGGAACAAGTGTCTGACTAGCGTGTTGAAGGACAGGAGTCTGCACAGCGTGTTGAAGGACAGGAGTCTGACTAGGGTGTTGATAGGACAGGACTCTGCCCAGGGTGTTGGAGAGACAAGAGTCTGACTAGGGTGTTGATGGGACAGGAGTCTTCACAGCGTGTTGAAGGACCGGAGTCTGACTGGGGTGTTGAAGGGACGGGAGTCTATGAATGTTTCTGAATAGAGAGAGATTGATCTATGTTGCTGAGGGGAGTGGAGTCTGTCCAAGTTTCTACAGGAACCGAGGTCTGTCCACGGTACTTGCACCCGGCTCATATGTACATGCTTTACCGCCGTACGCAGTCCTGCCCCAGGGTTTCATTCTGCTTCCCAGTCAGTGCAGGACTTCTTGTGAGGTAACCGTCGACACCAAGCTACTCACTGGAATCTAGGATGGCTTTCCCGCCGCCTGGCCCACTCCAGGCTGGCAACCATGATGTCGCCTCCATTATTGTGCTGAAAGGTCGCCTGACGTCCAGAGCTGGATTTGCTGTGCCCTCCTCTTGATCCTCAATTCGACATCCCGATCATGAAACTCCATTTTGGCCAGCATCCATTTTGTTCCAAGGGCGTCATCTTCATACACACCTCTGTGACAAGGCCCACTCTGTCTCAGCGCAGACGCTACATTTCCACTTGACATTTGTTGTGATTACTTTTTCCACAGATGACGGAAAAAAGCCTTGAAGTCAAAACAAGCTCCAGGGGTCAAAGGTCGCTTCAACCATCTTGAGCAAACCGTCTGCGGTGTGCCTTTTAAGAATCGTGCAAAGATTCGATATTATTTTTCGTTCAACCACTGGATTACAAAAAAAAACTGTTGTTGCCAAAGACAACAAGCCAACCTCTTGACATTTTATTATAATGAGTCTGTTTTTCCCCCTCTGCGCCTCCCCTCCTTGGTTCTTTTTGCCCATGTTCCAGTTCCAAGAACAACATGTATTTCTAAAAATAAACCCCCAACCCCGCGAAATTCGTGGGAGCAAGACTTAAGAGAGCCGAGCGCTTCATGTGATCTCCGGCGGCGTCAGCCAGCCCACTACCACGGCAATTTACGAGCACTGTGTCATGCCCAAACAAGCGCCCACCGACAGCAGAAACCTTCCAGAGCTGCCAACTGGAGACGGTACCCTTCTGTGCGCTGCCGACGCAAAGAGTGCGAAAGAGCTCACGGGTGGGTGAACCAGACCCAAAAATAAATGTTTTTGTTTACCCTGCGCCCACCTGAATGTGAAATGATATTTCCATCTTCAAAGCAACACAATGGCAGCCTTGAACATCGAGTGACTTGCCCGGACTAAGCAGAATGGTGTGGGCTTTAAACAGAGAGTGACGATGCTTTGGAATAGGTACTTCTGCCTGTCTTAGATGAGGCAGCTGCTGCAGACAACCTACTCCTCTTGTGCCGCACAGACCTAGTGTTCTTGTGCTGCACACCGCTTACGTTACAGTCATGTTTGTGAGGGAAGCTTACACTTCTGCTTATCTTTTATTGATCGTCTTCGATGCGTGTGAGGGAACCTTGCACTGCTGCTTATCTCTTTCTGTTCCTCTCCACTGTGTGTGAGGGAAGCTTGCACTGCACTTACAGGGTGCGTACTCTACCCCTGCTGTGTGAACTAGCGAAGCTTCCATTGCTTATGCATACACACGCTTTTCCTGTTGTGTGTGAGGGAAGCTTGCACTGCTGCTGACCTCTCACTGTTCATCTCCGCTGCATGTGGGGGAAGCTTGTACTAGTGCTTATCTCTTACTGTTCCTCTCCGCTGTATATGAGGGAAGCTAGCACTGCTGCTGATCTCTTAGTGTTCCTCTCAACTGTGTGTGAGGGAAGCTTGCACTGCTTTTGCAGGGTGCATACTCTAACCTTGCTGTGTGAGCTAGCGAAGCTTCCACTGCTTATGTGTACACACGCTTTTCATGTTGTGTGTGAGGGAAGACTACACTGCTGCTTATCTCTTACTGTTCCTCTCTGCTTCGTGTGAGGGAAGCTTGCAGTGCTGTTACATGCTACTTACTCTATCCTTTGTGTGTTATTGAAGATTGCACTGCTAGTTCACTCAGACAATTTTCCTGTTGCGTGTGAGTGAAGCTTGTATTGCTGCACATTACCTACTGTTCCTATCCTCTCTGTGTTAGGGAAGTTTGTATTCCTGCAGTACGCCACTTATTCTACATTTTCAATGTATGATAGAGTAGCTTACAGTGCTTGTGCACACATCACACTTTTCCTTTTGTGTGTGTTAGGGAAGCTTGCACTGCTGCATATCACTTACTGTTCTACATGTGAGGGCTTATTCTGCGGTTACACGCTACTTACTCTTCTAGTCGTGGTTGTGTGTTTGTGAAAAGATTGCAATGCAGCAAACTGACAATCACAATGGCTTTTCATGTCCTGTGTGTGACAGAATCATGCACTGCTACATTCGGACGTCTGTTATGTGTCTGAAGCTTGAACTGTTGCACTACACCACTTGCTTTACCTGTTATGTGTGTAAGGGAAGCTTGCACTGCTGCACACAACTTATCTATCTTTCGTTTAGTGTGTATGGGAAGATGCTGCACATTGTTTACTCTAGCTCTTTGGTGTGTGTGAGGGAAAATTACACTGTTTAACATGACACTATCATTTCTGTGTGTATGAGGAAAGCTTGACTGATGCACAGGACATACTCGTATTTTCCCTATGTAAGCGTGAGCGTGTCTGTGGTGATGAAAGCCTTCACAGATGCTGCACACTACTTACTGTTTTTCTCCTATGTGTATGTGGGAAGGGAAGTGTGCAGTCATGCAGCATATTGTTTTCCTTTCCTGGCTGGTGTGAGAGGCAAGTTTGCCCAGCTGCTGCAGCCCACCTACCCATATATGAGCGAAGCTTGCATCGCTACTGCACGCCATTTACTCTTTCTGTACTGCCTGTGTTGGAGGGAACCTGTACTGGTTCTGCACACCCCATACTCTTCCTGCTCTTTTTAGACAAGAGAATCATGAACTGCTGATGCACAATCATTACTTCTCATTTTCTGTGTGTGTGAGGAAACCTTTCACTTCTGCTGCACAACCTACCCTTCATGTCTTGTGTGTGTACTGGAAGCGTGCACTACTCCTAAACACGCTTGCTCTTCCAGTACTGCATGTTTGAAGGAAGTTTACCCTTCTACCTTTCCTGTGTGTCTGTGTGAGGGAGACTTGCACGGCTTCCAAACAGCACGTTATCTTTCCTGTGTGAGGCTTGTGTTTCTTTTGTAAACTACTTAACCTACATGTTCTCCTTGTGTGATGAAAGCTTGCACTGCTGTTCTTCTCTCTCCATTATTTGAAGGGGAAATTCTCACTGTCACTTCACACCACATAATCGGCATGTCCTGAATGTGTGTGCACTGATGCTGAACATCTTAATCTATATTTTGTGTATATGCATTATGAAGCTTGCACCCACCACCTACTCTACCTGCTCAGTGTATGATAGAAGCTTGCACTGCTGCTGCAATGAGTTAATTTACCAGGTGTGGGTGTGTGTGTGGGTGTGTGGGGGTGTGTGTGTGTGTGTGTGTGTGTGTGTGTGTGTGTGTGTGTGTGTGTGTGTGTGTGTGTGTGTGTGTGTGTGTGTGTGTGTGTGTGTGTGTGTGTGTGTGTGTGTGTGTGTGTGTGTGTGTGTGTGTGTGTGTGTGTGTGTGTGTGTGTGTGTGTGTGTGTGTGTGTGTGTGTGTGTGTGTGTAAGTGAGTGCTGGTGTATGTCTTAAGCTTGCATTGCTACTATTTGTTCTGTGGCTGTGATGGAATATTGTGCTGCTCTTTCACATAACCTACTCTGCCTGTTGAGTGCATGTGTATATATGATGAATGCATTTTCCCCTTCCCCGGATACCAATGGCAGGGCGTATCGGTAACTTCAGGGGGTTGGGGGGGCAAAAATCCATCCCATTACAAGTTAGACCCTGAGGGTCCACTCAGAAATGAGCAATTACTTGGGGAATCAGTAATTCTGGATCTGATTACACCAGTGATTCCTCATTTTGGTCCGGGTTTTCACCCGGAGAATTTGGTTGCTAAATCTCTGTGTGAAAGGTAAGAGATTTGCAGTGTTTCCGCAGATCTTAAACTTCTGATGAGTCCAGTAACTTCTTTTACCAATGTCTTCAAAATGAAGAGGTCACTTGTAATGAGGGCCTCACTCTTGTACTATGTGTATGAAAGAAGCTTATGTTGCTGCTGGACACCATTTACTCTACCTTTTCTGTGTATGTTCAGCAGTGGTGGCTGCCAGCTATGGGAACTGGAGGGGCGGTGTTATGTTCCATATAGGTACCCTAATATAGGCCTGGGTAACATCATACCCCTTCACCTACATTACCTCCCCTACACTATACTGTAACAAGCCTTTTAGGATTGAACCTTTACCTAGTTCTAGTCCTGGGTGCAGAAGGAGGGTTTCTCCTAAACAATAGAGTCCTATAACTCCATCAATAGACTCACACAGTATGAATGAATATTCATAAGGGTTCTTAGAAACCAGGCTGGGGCTACACCACCTTTCTCCCCATATCTACGTACACAGTTAATCCCATACTTCATCCTCACATCCAACAATGGCTAATACAAGCAACAAGGGACAAAGGAACCCTAGATACTTTCTGTTTAAATACAGCACATCTTGCTAGTGTTAGTCAGAGGGAACCGAGACTTCCAGGCCGACACACTGACCAGACGCTGAGGCTCCTGCATGCAGACGCTCAAGCTGACAGTGGTCTGAACATCCCTCGCGGGGTGTCCAACTCATGACCAAGAAGGGCTCCTACATTCTCACACTTCAGGTAATGGGGTTCGACTAAATCCTAGAGGGATTCTTGGCTTCACACCTACTCACATGCTAGGTACACTTAGGTACATCTAGATAGGCATCGTAGGAGTACGCGCTTTCTTTTATCATGCATTTTATATCCATGTATGCATTTATGATTGTTGCAAAATGGTATAACTGTACTATCCATTTATATTCACTATACTGCTGATTATGTATCTCTGCTACTGTCTAACAATTATTGCAGCACATCTATTTTACACTAGAAGAACAACTGTACAATAAATACTTATTGTAACACGCCCGACTGCTTCTTCTGTGTAACTCTCTGAGACTGGATAAGTGAGCACGAGTGACTGAGCGAAAAGTAGTACATTGTTTCCACGGTCCTGAGGGATCAGGGTTGTCATGTTCTAAGGTTGCCAGAAACTATTCTCTCCCCGATAAGAGGAGACACTAGTGGCACTGTGAGCTAGCTAATGCAAACAGGCTAACATTTTCGGTGGGGGTGCTCAGAGTCAGTCTGCCACCAAACCCACAGTTCATGTTATCCGAATGCGCAGGTCCTGTATGGGTAATATAGGAACTACACGACATGGCGCCGCCAACGTTGGTTGGGTACTTATTTAATAGTAGAATCTGAGTAGTTCAGTCGTGCTAAATCTCAGAGTCCCCTACTAACAAAACGCCAGAGACGTCTGGAGTGGGTGGGCACAAATTCCGCCACAGCTAAGTAGGCGAAATATCCTATGTATTAGCTGTTGGTTAATCAAGCTTGAAGGACATTTTGTTCCTAAAATTGTGCACAAGACCTTATCTTAGTTCCCTTGAACAAACTTCTCCTTTACAAAATGACTGAGAGCGAAGATAACCCGGTGGTGGCTAGACGCCTCTCAACAGGAGACGAAGAGGTGGATGGAATTCTCATTGCACCTAAATTCAGACGTACTATCACCCTGAAACTACTAGAATATGGTTTAACACCTAGGGGTGGTATAGTAGCTTTCAGTAATTGAGGCACACAAATCAAACAAAACAGAGGTATTCTATTCGTTGGTTACATTCCCAGAAGCAGATGCAAGAACACAGACATTTCACTACTATACAGAAGGAGATGCACCACAGGAATATGGTCCTTGCAAGGACATAGAAGTTCCACTCACGTACCAGGAACACCTATACTGGTTTAAAGGCGCCCTGCCCCATATAAGAAACAGAGTAAGATTAGGCCCGCTCGGAGGAGACGGGGCAACATGGCCAATATTAGCAGCCTACACACCACATCCTGACATTGAAACAATGCCGCAGCCAGACTTACTCTTACAACACAAGCATTTAATTAAAATCAACAGAAACCTGACACAGTTTGTCATGAGGACTTTCACAGTCCAACCAACAACAGTTGCAACAAATGGAACTCAATATCAGAGTACAGCAACTAAAATCACACTACAAACATTACACGCAGTAATGGGCAAGATGCCCACAAAACGTGAACAAATGCCATTCTGGGTAGCTCAGAAAATAACTCAGCTCGAGGCAGTATTCCCGAATACTACCCCGTTTGAAAAACACAGAATGCTAACAATCTGCTTGCCCATGGGGATAACACCACAAGTAAAGGATTGCACCTCTTGGGGTACAGTCTTTGCTGCCATATATACCAGAACGCATGGTATTCCTTCATTAGCAGTAGTGCCTGATGTATTGAGACAGATACAAAACGAGTACGGAGCAGAGTCTGCCCTAAACTTAGGGATGAAGTTACTAAATAACTATGACCAGGTATCAGCCATAATACTAGCTAATATTAAAGGGGAAGCAGCTGCAGTGGCAATCTGCCAACGCCTAAGGGAGTACAGTCCGTTAGATCAACAACACAAACTGCCCAAAATAATTGAAACTGCATATGCAGAATTGGGCAGAGACAGTTTGGGTGGGAAAGCTTTAAAACCCCAACTGATGGGCAATCCTGAAAAGGACATTTCCAAGCAGACGCCTGCTTCTTCTAAAAAGAAGTGGGATAATAAAAAACAACAAAACTTTAAAAACAGATCTCAATCCAGAGGTAGCTCTCCTCCACAGGAGCCCTCTGAAAAGAGGTATAACCTCAGGAATAGGGATAATATTAGGAAACCTGACAGGTATCAGGATACTGATACACGTTCCTCTCGTTCCTTTCAGGGCTTGACGAAAAACTCAGAGAGAGAAGGACGGTCAGAACTCAAAGGAGAGCGTACAAAGTCCAGAGACAAGCAGCACGCTCAAGACTATACTTCCAAAAAAGAAGAAAAGCCAAAATCAAAACCTCAGTTTAAGAAGAAGAAAGTTGCAGGCATAAAAATCAGACATGCCCAGAATTCTGAGGAGGCAACTTCTGAATGGGGAATGGGCTCAGACGATGCTAGACAGTGCGGCAGAAGTAACAATAGCTCGCCAGAACCTGAAGGAATTTCTGGTGACTGCGGACTTGAATGATTACATCACAGTGGAAACACCAGATACAAGGGTGAACGTCCCACATAAGTTACACGAAATAACACTCCAGATGGAGGGGGACAAGCCCAGGAAAGTCAAAGGTCTCTTTTGGACAAACCTATCATCTGGTTATGACATCCTATTAGCTGAACTAGATTGGCCACCAGCATTCGTTATGGAGTGCCCTAGGGGAGAAACGGTAATTTTTCCAGCATTTTCCGACCTTGTTCCCATACACCTTAAACATGCATATGCACAGGAGTGGGCAGTGGCCCTAGCTCCAGCATTGTGCAAAAAATCATGCCGGATGGGATGAGGATTCAACCCACCACGTGATCCCGTTAAAAGTTTCACCAAATGCACAGAGGCAATATCCAATAAAGCAAGAAGCTAAAACACAGGTCAGGGAGATCTTAGATCAACTTGAATACCAAGGGGTGATTGAAACATGCACCTCACCAATGAACAATCCTTTGTTTCCCGTATCAAAACCGGACAACTCATATCGTCTAGTTTTGGATTATAGACATTTAAACACATGCACAAAGACATTCGCTGTCCAAAACGCACACAGTGCCGCATTAATGAATAACATTGTGCGGAAAAAGTACAAAACTACACTAGATATCTCAAATGGATTCTTCTGCCAAAATATAGCACCTGAAAGCAGGTATTTGACCGCATTCTCAGCGTTGGGGTCCCAGCGGCCATTTTATCGCCTCCCCCAGGGGTATAAGAACAGCCCGGGGGTATTTTCAGCAAGAGTAACTGAGTTACTCCAAAATTTTGATGAGGAAGCATTGTCCTATGTGGATGATATTTATCTGACTGACGATGACTTAAAAAGACACTTGACCAGGGTGAGCACCATTATTATGGGATTCGCCTCTGAGGGCTACAAATTTAATTTTAAGAAATCAAAAATAGCCCACCTCAATGTCCTGTTTTTAGGATACGAGCTTTCAAGTGAAGGAAAAGCCTGGCAGCTAAATTTTTAGAAAAGTGTGCGCTGCTCCAGCCTCCAAGATCATTAAAAAATCTACAATCGATACTGGGATTCCTAAATTTCGGCAGAACATACATTTTAGATTACGCAGAAAAAGTAAAACCTTTCTACGACTTAATAAAACCTGACGTTTCAGTTAGACAATGGACACAGGAACACACAAACATCCTACGTTCACTACAAGAAGACATGATAGCTTCCAAACACTTACAGACACGCGTAAACGTACGCAACTTAGGGGCCCATTAGGATAACGGGCGGATCGCCACCGCCGGGCCGGCGGTGGCGATCCACCCGCCAAATGTCCCTGTGTCACCCCCCGCCATATTAGTATGGCGAGGGGCACAGCGGCGGACGGAAAGACCATCCGCCGCTTTTCCGCCAGTCGGATTGCCGGCCGGGCGGAAAAGGCACACAATATGGTGTCGGTGCCTTGCAGGCACCGCCATCCATATTATGATGTGTGCGGTGTGCATGCATTTCCATGGCGGAGACTCCGCCATGGAAAGGCATGCGGAGATTGGCTTCGGGGGCCCGTTGGGGGCCCCTGGGGTGGGTGGGTGGCTGCACTGGTGGGTACCTGTGGTACCCCCCTTCATTGCCATACACAAGGTGGCAGGCACCGCGTGGTGCCCGTCACGTTGTGCATTGCAATGAACTACATGCACCTTTAACATTGCGGCGGGTGCTGTTTACAGCACCGCCCGCCGCAATGTTAATGGCAAGAATGCGCCCACCAGGGTGGCGGGCGCATCCTAATTGGCCTAGCGGGACCGCCGCACCTCTGGCGGTTGGTCCCGTTTACCATTACGGTAGTCCGCCCGCCATCGTAATAGGCCCCTTAGTGATCCAAATAATAGCGGGTTAATGCGGGTACACCTACTTAACCTTCAATGAAGGCGAAACTGTACCAATCGCATACAAATCACACCTGTACACAAACGCAGAAATGCGTTTCACTTCAAAAGAAAAAATCCTGACAGCAGTTCAGACCGCTGTAGCAAGAGAAAGAGCCCTGGCTCAGGGAAAACGCATAATAGTCCTGACCCCAGTACCAGCTTTAGAAGCTGTTACAAAGGCTAGCATTCCAAATGCTAAAGCCTTACATCCGAGATGGATACAATGGGCTAATTCCCTTACTGCAACGGATGTTGAATACAGATTTGATCCAAGTCTAAAAACACAGGCATTCCTGCAATCCGAACAAGAATATCCTCTACCAAACGAAATTTTGCCTCTCGATTAGTATGAATATATTATTTACACTAACGGATCAGCTCAACCGGCCATAGGGAGTAAGCAACAATACAGCGCGGCATGTGCTATTGTCAAAGGTCGCATGCGGGATGGAAAATTCCATCCAAGTTACACCAAAACGCAATCTCTAGGAGACTGCACGGCTCAGTTGGCAGAGTTAAAAGCAAGATACTGGCACTTGTAAATATGGATCACGAATTCCCCACACTAATTGTGTGTGATTCCTTTTACTGTGTACAGTCAAACAATTAATATTTATACCATTGGGAACAAAACAGGTTCAAAGATGCAAAAGGTGGCACAATTAAGCATAAAATGCTATGGGAACAGGTAGTTGAGTTAAAGAACGAACTACCGAGGGCTCACGTGATCCTTACACTGAGTCATCAGCGTGATGGTGTTCACGTTGAAGGGAATTCATTGGCTGATGAAGCTGCAAAGAGGGATGTACGCACAGCGTCCGTAGCTGCAATCACTCGTTCAAAAACGAGGATAGACGGTGAGATTATGGTCGCTGTCATTGCTTCAAGCAAAAACAGCGGAGCAGTACCAAAGAAATTTCCACTCAAGTACTCCTACAAGTTAGATGCGAACAACATTCCATTTGCTCAGATTCCTGGAGTGGGGGATAGAGTAATTCCAAATATGGATCGTAGGCAAGGTTTAATTCTAGCAGCACACGAGGGTTTGGGCTCTGCGCATACAGGCGTTACAGCGACTATTTCATTGTTGAAACAGCGCTACTGGTGGCCCGGTCTAACAAAACAAACTAAAGACAAGGGGCCCGATTCTGATGCGGGTTGGAAAAGCTTCCCGACCGAGGGCCTGATTCTGATGCGGTTAGGAAGGCCTCCTAACGGCATTTGCTCCTTCCAAATCGGATCGGGAACGTGTCTTCCCGACCGAGGACCCAATTCTGATGCGGTTAGGAACAAATGTTCCCATTGAAGTCAATGGGAGTTCAACCAAATCGTATCTGGAAGCATCCGGATGCATCCTACTCCGCCGGTCGGACTTTCCCGATCCAAGTGGGTCGGACACCATTTCCCAACCGATTCGGTCAGGAAGCTTTTCCAACCCGCATCAGAATCGGCCCCTATGTCTTGAAATGTGACATCTGCCAACAGATGAAAGGCTCCACCATAACACGCCCGGCGAAGACACCGCTATTAAAATCAGACAAACCTCTCGCATGTGTGTATCTGGACCACTGCGGCCCCTTACAATCTGATGGGGCTTACAAGTATATCATGGTTGCAGTGGATTCCTGCTCAAGATTCCTATGGGTATGGCCACAGCGCTTGGCTGACGCTCGAACTGTTATAAAAGATTTGCGAGTCTTTATCGGGACATACGCAGTTGGCACGTTACATTCTGACCGTGGCCCGGCGTTTAGCTCTCGGGCTTACAAAGAGGCCATGGAAAGTATGGGCGTAGCATTGCGGTACTCCTCTCCGTACCATCCTGAGGGAAATTCGGTTGTGGAGAGGAAAAACCGTGACTTAAAGCAATCTTTAACAGCTAGGGTATTAGGCAAGGGCAGTAGTTGGGTCAATCATCTCTACGGGGTACAGCGAGCACTCAATAACCAGCCAAGAAATTCTCTAGGGGGTGTCACTCCATATGAGGTCCTATTTGGGACAAGAATGTGGGTACCTGATCTTCATTGTGAAGGCACAGTGGCGGATGAAAAGCCATTCGATATCTATGATCGTTTGGCTGTTTTACAGGATCTAAATGAATCCAGGACACAACAAAGCAACGTCCATTTAAAACAGACCGCCACTGGGGAAGTCAAGGTAGTCACGGCAAGACCTGTCTGGATCCCAAAAGTCGGGGATCTGGTCAGAGAGAAAATAGCGGACAAAAAAGAATTTGGAGCATCATACAGAAAGCTTGTACCTGTCCTAGCAGTTCAAGGAACAAGAACTGTGCTTTTTCCGGCTCTTGCCGGGAAAAAGGAGAAAAGATTTGTCTCAATCGACTTAATCAAACCATACTATGTGGCCGATACTGAACAGTAAGCCTCGTGGACTCCACAGTAGCAGACGCCCTCCTCTCGCTACAATCCAAGAAGTTCAAACAGAAAGACCCATCACGTTTGAAGAGCCTCCTGTGCGGAATGAAGGACTAAGCAACAATGCTATGGAACCCGTTCCCCTTGAACCAGAAGTTCAACTTGAAAACTCAATTCAAAACAACACACAAGTTGCAATTAGACCAAATACAGACGTCTACGTCAACATGCCTCGACGAGAGCAAAATGCGATTTCAACAAATCCCGATGCAATTCCTACAATTGATCGAACTGCTTCTGGCTACTTCATGAACTTTGATACGTTTTCCTTGGATCCATGTGAACCGGAAACGACGCCAGCCCAAAATTCACGCAAGCAGCAAGTTAAAAACTTTCTAAACTTTCTCAAAAAGACTTACCTGGTATCGCCTTGGTTAGAACTCTGGGAAATTACTGGGATACTATTTTTGCTTTTCTGGCTAGTCTTAGTTATAACTTTTAGCATGCTTATTAATGGACAATACCTTCAACAAAGCTCCACGGCCCAAAAAGTTAATTTGATTTTAAAACCTCATAAATCTTCACATCGTGAACAAAGAGACTTGTCAACAGTGAACATCACAGCAGTTCCTATACCGGACCGTATAGTCTGGGACAAAGTTGATTTTGATATATTCGGTCCGACTGAACTTTTAAAACTTTCACATATATTTAAAATTTCATTAAGTGATATCATTACCTCCAGTACATTTTCTGATGATTGGGACTCTAAAACTGTTAATAACATGTTGTCTGATTTAGAAAAAACTGCCGTATTTCCGAACATTGAAATGTTAGACGGTAATTCAGACTATGACACTTTGTTCTGTTACCAACATTATGGTCATCATTTCCTACACAAATCTATTTCGCCTAGAAATGTTTTTGAGTACCATCAGTGGGAACATTGCCCTACACCACCAAAAAGTAGTTTGCATACATTTGCACAGAAATGTGCATATTTTTCAGGTTTTAACACCACTGACCTGACCTCATATTATTATAAGGTTACACCGACATCCGCACTGAAAATTATGTTAACAAACACCAAACAGATATACCCTGCTTCCTTTATTGCCCAATTGTCTGAACAAGGTTTTGACCTATGGGAGGACACAATAGACTTAAAATCAGTCTGGGGTTCTAGGGACTGGCAAGTCCAGGGAACAGAAGCACTATTTAGAGCATGCCTCATTCCACAGTAGATGATATTTCTAAATGACACAGTGCAACAGACGTCCTGTATTGGATTAGCCAAAACCAAGGACCTGAACACACCCCGGTTTCCAACACCATCACAGATGGAGGGGTGGCAAAATTTAACTTCAAAAGATGGGGTAACACTAGATGACATTTTACAGTACATTAGAACAGACCCTGAATGGAAAAAATGGGTGGTTTGGCCCTTAGACACGAATACATGTCAGAAAAGATTCTGGGGTATGACCAAAGGGTTCAATATCCACAGGCCAGACCCACGTTATGTACAAGGAGAACATCCAGGGGTAGTGACGACCTACAGTGTTGGGAAGTTGTGCCTTGACTGGCTAGAGACCTCAACACTCACAGAAGTGAAACAACACTTGACCGTACTCACACAAGACATGGATCTTAGGGATTTTTTACTAGGTACCAGGAAACCTCGTCAGAAACGTTTCATATATGCTGGCATTTATGCTGCTTATAATGAAAACTGGAAAATATCCCAACAAGAGGCCGCAGAGAGAATACGGGAAATAGACCGTATTAACTTGGAGAAATCTCTAGCAGTGGTAGACAACGGGTTAACAACTTTGACCTCCAGGATATATTCCTTAGGCAACATTGTATCTTCTGCGATAGACATACTGGAACAAGATTTAGCCATGTTTCAACACGGGCAATCTCAGCTACGTTCTGTTATGTTATTGAGCTGGACGCTGCAATCTTGGCGTGCAGGCTATGTGCCTTGGCGTTATATCAACAGTACATCTCTGTTTTCTGAATACAATCTAACAGATAAACAGATGGAAATGGAACAAAGGGGAGCAAAATATACAATGCTGTGTATTGAAAAACTGGACAGGTTACCATTCACGGTAGCGGAATTTCCGTCTACGGAATGGCTTATCCATGGCCACATAAGTCTACCGGTCACTACTTTCAGTTTCAATATTGCCTTGAGCAAAGGCAGGCGGGCAAATATGAAAAGATGGGTAAGGAATACATTAAGGAATCTTGGGAGTTACCTTACAGATTTCGATGTCGAAGTGGGGATCGAGAAGTGTTTCTAAGCGGTACAAACTGCAAGAACGCTCTAAGCGGTTCTCTCATGTGCCAGGACATTTAATTGCACGGGGCTTGTAATGGGTCGGTAGCAAACTTGCCCTGCCACATGAAAGGGACTTCGGCTGCCGTGATTAAACCGGTATTCGAGCTGCTCTCGAATGGGAGTTACTTGATGCTGAACGACCAAGGTTGCTGTGGGATGATTCCGGGCATCGCCTATCTGGTCACTGTGAACTCCAGGGTTACTTGCTGTATGCAAGTATTGTTTCCCCCAACAAGTACAGTCAGGGAGGTGCCGTTATGGCCTTCATTGAATGTTTCCTTTATACAGTTTGATACTTTGAGCAGACTGAAAGCCATTGTTTTGCAGCAAACAGTACCCTTAACCGCCGCTCGAGAGACCTTTGATCTTCAAATCGCAAGGACCTTGACTGAGATACAGGCACTTATATACGTACAAACTGCCCCTTTCATTTCGCAGAAATGGTGGGTCGTATCTTTAACATGTCTAATACGAGTGGTATTGTACACCTATTTAAGACCATAGGGTCAGGATTTCTAAGCACCTTTCAGACAATCCTCGGAGTTATTCCAAATTTTATACACTCCGTATTGGGAAGCGTTTTTGGAGGTGTTCCGCTGATCCTGCTTTCTATTGCAGGGATCCTGATTGTCATTTTCCTGCTCCGCAATGGACGGCCCAATTACCAACGAGATGGCAAAAGCGCTCCTGGAGCGTAAATACCGTGAGCGCATGGTACAGCATCTGGGCATACCTCGCCTATGGGAACTAAGTGCCTCTTGGTTCCTATCGTTTAGACCAGTCTGGATGGACTGCATCTTACCTGTTCTTCGATGCCTGTTTTGCGGTGACAAATGCGTGTTGGACCTCTGTCTGACACTTGCAACGGACACGCCTGTGGACTTGAATACCCGGCTGGAACCCCTGAGGGCCCATGCTCGGCAATGTCCCCAGCGTATTCCCATATTGATGGCTGCATTCCTCGAGAATCTGCAGGTGCCTTTTACAACTGGGTTGAGCATCAGCTCCACCACTAGCACCACTAGCACCCAGGTATCGATTACAGCACCGGCTGCCTCTACACCAGCTGTTGGCAGTGCTGAATACCATCTGTGCTCCATTGACGTACTTTGCGAGGTGTTACAAGGACCGTCCCCTGCAGCAGCAAGCAACGACGATGTTGCGTCTCCCAGCCAGGCGTTTAATCTAAAATTGGCTCATCGTGTGCTGGGAAAGAATTGAGTTTGTTCTTTTTCTCCAAAACTCAACTAAATTTGGAACATTTCCTTTAATATTGACACTTTTGCTGAAAAGCATGGCCTCCTGACACTTATAGTGGTTCGACCTATATAAACGAACTCATCGAGGACTTTGGCTTAAATAAGATTTCCAAAAAAAACTAACAAAAACAACTGACTTTCAGTAGAATTTTCACCTCTTAGACTATTTTTAAATGTTTTTAATGTTTTAGAAATATGTTTTTACTTGGCTAACTGATGTTTTTATGCACTGCTACCTAGTTGAAATAGTAGTTCGCTCGCATTTTATCATTGTTGACTGTTCGGAAGAGGAGTGGGTGTTATGTTCCATATAGGTACTCTAATATAGGCCCGGGTAACATCATACCCCTTCACCTACATTACCTCCCCTACACTACATTGTAATGAGCCTTTTAGGATTGAACCTTTACCTAGTTCTAGTCCTGGGTGCAGAAGGAGGGTTTATCCTAAACAATAGAGTCCTATAACTCCATCAATAGACTCACACAGTATGAATGAATATTCATAAGGGTTCTTAGAAACCAGGCTGGGGCTACACCACCTTCCTCCCCATATCTACGTACAAGGTTCATCCCATACGTCATCCTCACATCCAACAATGGCTAATACAAGCAACAAGTAACAAAGGAACCCTAGATAATTTCTGTATAAATACAGCACATCTTGCTAGTGTTAGTCAGAGGGAACCGAGACTCCCAGGCCGACACACTGACCAGAGACGCTGAGGCTCCTGCATGCAGATGCTCCAGTTGACAGTGGTCTCAACATCCCTTGCGGGGTGTCCAACTCGTGACCAAGAAGGGCTCCTACATTCTCACACTTCAGGTAATCGGGTTCGACTAAATCCTAGAGGGATTCTTGGCTTCACACCTACTCACATGCTAGGTACACTTAGGTACATCTAGATAGGCATCGTAGGAGTACGCGCTTTCTTTTATCATGCATTTTATATCCATGTATACATTTATGTTTGTTGCAAAGTGGTAGAACTGTACTATCCATTTATATTCACTATACTGCTGATTATATATCTCTGCTACTGTCTAACATTTATTGCAGCACTTCTATTTTACACTAGAAGAACAGCTGTACAATAAATACTTATTGTAACACCACCGACTGCTTCTTCTGTGTAACTTTCTGAGACTTGATAAGTGAGCATGAGTGACTGAGCAAAAAGTAGTACATTGTTTCCACTGTCCTGAGGGATCAGGGTTGTCATGTTCTAAGGTTGCCAGAAACTATTCTCTCCCTGATAAGAGGAGACACTAGTAGCACTGTGAGCTAGCTAATGCAAACAGGCTAACATGTTCGGTGGGGGTGCTCAGAGTCAGTCTGCCACCAAACCCACAGTTCATGTTATCCGAACGCGCAGGTCCTGTATGGGTAATATAGGAACTACACGACAGCGGGAGGGATGGAAGTAGAGGGCAGGAGGAAAAGAAAAATAAATCACTTACCTGGCTTGCACGCCCTCGCTCCTCCCGATCTTCCTCTCCACTCCAGCATGGACCTAGCCAACTCCCATAAGCAGTCCTGGTGCTGCTCTCATGCTGTGAGAGCAGTGCCAGAATTGGATGGATTGGGTTGGCTAGACACTCCTTCAGGCCTTGTGGGCCTGTCCCTGGTCTCCACCCAGCTTTCTAAGACTGCTAAATGGAGGGCTTCAAAGTGCACATGTCACTTTGGCCGGCGCAAGACAGCCGGCCAAAGTGACATGCGCACTATGGAGCATCCAGCCAGCCACTGCTCCTGTCCTCTGCTGCCAATCGGCAGCAGAGGACATGCCCGCATGTCTCTGGGCTTACGGAAGGCTGGCTGCTGCAGTGCGGTGAATGCGCACGTCGGAAAACTAAAATGGCAATGAAATCTTTTCACTGACATTTTATTTTTCCTGCGAGGCTCGCAGTGGGCAGGGGACGAAGCTCCCCCACCCAAGTGAAGAAACTGCAGCTGGTGTTCAGGTAGCTGGTAGTGCTGTTGTGTACCACTTACTTTTTATGGCCTGTGTTTGAGAGAATCTAGCACTGCAGCTGTAACCCAATTGCTGTACATTTACTTTACGTATGAAGGGAGATTGCACAACTTTGGCACACAACTTACTCGTGTTGTGTGTGTGTGTGCAGGTGTGCATATGTATGTGTGTGTGTTTGTGTGTGAATGCTTGGTTTGCTATGGCACACCGCTACTCTTCCTGTCTCACATGGGTAAGGAAACTTGCATTGCTGAAGTGCACAACTTCCTCACCCTCTCTTGTGTGTATATGCCTCCTTTTGATGGTGTTATTTTGTTCAAAACGTGCGTTGTTTGTAAATTTTGGTTTGAGCAGAAAAAAGAAATGCAAGAATGCTTCATTACCTCCTCTTCTCCTTCCTTGTCCCATTACTTACTTAAGGAGTAAACGTGCCCATTCACTGCCTACATATCACTCTTCCCAAGCTGTTTTCTATCTCTATCACTGGGTATAGCAACTACCCAGAAGACCCCTTGCCTCCCTAAACACTTTGGGCCAGAATACAAGTCTGGTGGTCCTCAGACTGCCAGACTCATGGTGGCGGATCCAGCCACAGCTGCGTCAGCGGTCCGACCACCCGATTACGACTCGGGCAGAGCTCGTGCTGGCCACCCAACAGATTAAGACTTATTCGTAGTCTGGCGGGCGGGCAACGTGGCGGTTCCCCCTGTGGTGCCTTTTTAAAGGCGGCAGTGCCTTTTAAAAAGGCACCTCAGTGGGAACGCCTCACAGGGTTCCTGCACGCATGGACTTGTAAGTCCATGCCGTGCAGGAACCTATGTGCATGCACAAAGGGGGGCACATGTTATGCCCCCCTGTATGCATCCACATATGTCTGTGGAACCGCCATGAAAAGCTTGGCTGAGAAGAAACTCGTAATATGCTTGGCGGGACCGTGGCGGTCCCGCTATGCAGATTGCGGCCTCTGACCGCCGCTCCTACGCCAGGGAATGGCGGTTCCCTGGCGGAGCCGGCAGTCCCAGTGCGGTTGAACTGCCCGAGTCGTAAGCGGGCGGTTGAATCGCGGGTGCGGAGGTGGCTGTATCCGTCACCACCGTGCCATCACGAGACTGGCGATCCTCAGACCGCCACACTCGTAATCTGGCCATTCCTGTCTTTTTCTTTGTGCCCTTGTCACTTCTCAGACAAAGCATGTTAAAGTTTTGGATTGCAACCTCTGTTTGGGGTGGGTGGAATTATTTTATTATCACCTTCTTTAAGGTGAAAAAAATAATATTACCAATAAGCATACCAAGCATTTTTCCCAGATATTTTATTAGCTTAAAGTTGCCAAAGTACTGAGGTGAAACAGCAGAAAATGAAGTATTACCAAGGAATATGGTATAAGTCTGCTTCCCTTGGTAATTCCACATTACTAAGGACAGCCTCAGAAGACAACTCTGAAATACTGTATTATTCCTGCATTTCAAAACTACCACTACCTGCAGTGAGCGTAGTTCTGGTTGCGGGAATGGAGGTGCTTGATCAACACTGAACGAGGGCCTTACTCAAAGGGGCATATTTACAAGGGAATATCGCCACCAGAATGTCACTTTTAGCAGCGTTCTGGTGGTGATATGCCATTCTCCATATTTACAAAGCGGTGTTAAGCCACTTTTTGTGGCTTAACACCTTCTTGTAAATAAGGTCCCTTTACACGCATCTCTTAGTGTGAAAGGGCCGTGAAATTAGTGTTGCCGTGGGCATCCCACTGCAACACCCATTGCTTTTGACGCTGCCTAGGATTTACAAGGAGGTATAAATCTAAGGCAGCGCCAAAAACTAATACAATGCAAGAACAGGCGTTAGAATGGTGAAACGAGGAGAAATACTTTTATTTCTCCTCGTTTTTGCTTTTTCAATGTGTGCTGCATTCTGCAGCACAAATAGAAAGAGCAAAATGCCATTAATGATTGTTAATGTGCAGGAAGGTGTCCCTTCCTGCACATAAACAATTATTAAATAAGGACAATTTGCTTCTTCTATGTGTGCTGCATTCTGCATCACACATAGAAGTAACAAATCACCATTAGTGATTGTTTATGTGCAGGAAGGGACACCTTCCTGCACAAAACAATCATTCCCTGCAACACAGGCACCCCTGGGAGGGGGGCACGCAACCCCCCTCCCCGGGCCATTTTAGCCCCAGGGATCCCATCCCTTGGGGCCCAGCCAATAATGGGGGAGGTGACCCGCGCGGCCCTCCTCCCCAGGTCAGTTTCAGCTTCGGGGACCCCATCCCTCGTGGCCTGGTTAATAAAGGATGGATGTCCTGCTACCCACCCAGGGCACCCACCATCTCCTTGTTGGGGGTCACATGGGGAGCCCCAAGGCCTCCCCGGCCCCAGCCGGCTCACTGCCTCCAGCGGGAGCCGGCATTGCTTCCACCCGCAGGGAGCAGCTAAAAATTCCTAATAATTAATTATGTTTATAGTGTAATACATTTTTTTTTAATTAAAATGTTATGTGTGGGTTAATTCTAAGTAATTAATATTAATATTTTTATTTAATAACAATTATTATTTTATAATTAATGATGTTAATTGTGTAATAAAAATTTTTAACTAACATTTTAGGTGTGGGTTTGGGATTTGTTGGGGTATATGGTAGGAAGTAAATTACATTTTAATTAGGTTAGAATACATTTTTTAATTTATAATTATTCAAATTAAAATGTATTATGTTAATTGTGTAATTAATTTTTTATTACATTTTAGGAGTGTTTTGTATATTTTGTGTGGGCTTATTGTGCAAAATAAATTAAATGTAATTAAAGAATAATTTATTTTTATTTATTGATAATTAGATGGTTTTTAAATATTCATGTTAATAGTGTAAATAATTAGCTTTTTAAAGTTAAGTTTTAGGTGTTGCTTGTAAGTTTTGTAGGGGTATATGGTGGGCAGTAACTAAAATAACAATTATTTAATAATTGTTTTGTGGATTTAAATTTTTAGTAACATGTGTGATTATTTATGATATGTATTTAACATAATATGTATTTATTTTAATTTTTTTATATGAAATATATTTGTGCTTTTTTATATATATATATATATATATATATATATATATATATATATATATATATATATATATATATATTTAATTATTTTGTTTTGCATAGAATTTGTTTGTTTGTAATCTAGTATTGACTGCAATGGGAATCTAATTTTTTTTCCTTCTGCAATCCAACACTTTCCCTACTGTTGCTCTGACTGGAGTGGGAATATTACATTTTACCCCTCCGCAATCCAACACTTTCCCTACTCTTGCACTAATTGGAGTGAGAATAGTACATTTTATCCCTCCGCAATCCAGCACTTTCCTTACTGTTACACTCAGTGGAGTGGGAATAGTAAATACCATGTGCCTATTACCCCCTGACATTGTGAGAGTTTGAACAATATTCCAGAGGGACAGACTGGAGGCTGATCTTTTTCAATGACTAAAAATACAGTGGAAACACATTATCTAATGGACCAGTATTAGCAATTGTGCATAAATTTATTAGTCATAGTCAAAATTGGATCGATTTTTCTTAGCCAAAGAAGCCCCTAATTATGCGTCTTTTTATCCACGAGCATGAATTTTTATAGCCCACACATACCTCTTCATGCCCTATTTACAAAATCGTGTAGCCAGGTTTGCTTGGCATTCATCTGTATTTTCCCTGTTCGGTATGTGTAAAGGACACACAGCTTTTGCCATTTGCATGGTACCTTTTGTGCAAGGAAATAGCTTCAGGGGAGGTGTTTGGGGTGTGACATCCCCCCCAAATTAATACATTCTTGGCTTGGTAGTTGGGTCTGGGGGCCGTTAGTCAGTTCTGCTATGCCTGTGTCGGTTTTTCTCATCGTACATCAAGAATAAAAGATGAAACAGTGACCTTTGATGAAAAACAGGTGACAGAGAGACAGAGATATGCATCTAATGCCTGAATTTCCAAATTTGAAACCAAATAACCTGAAATCAATAGGCTTCCCTGCTTGTCCAAATTATGTGATCCTAAGCAAACATTTTATTTCACAGAGCCTCCTTTTTCTTTATTATCACATATGTTAGCATTTTTTTATCACTTGAGTTCAGGATGTGCTCTGTGCAAGTGCCTCTTATGTTTGATTTCATAGACTATAATGGTGCTCTGTCTGTAATAAGAATTTAGGCCACATTTAAGGTTTACATGACTGCTGACTTGCCTGTTAGATAACTAATGGCATTGTCATTGGGGGTAGGGGCAAGCCCTTATTGTTTCTAAGTTCACGTTTGAAAACTGTTACTTTATATAAATGTCTGTCTGTGCAGTGATATATTCTAAAGTGAAACACTTTCGCATGTTAAAGAAATACACTTTTTTTAACTTTGAAAAGACCGTATCATATCTTCACATTCTGGTTTTGCACTATATGCATGCCAAGCCCTGTCATGACTTGGCCTGTGCATGGACCCGTAGAGCCATGCCAGACTCTTGGCTCATCTCTGGCTCGGCTCACACTGTTAATTTGCTGGCATGCCCACCTCTATTTGAAACTTGCAGTTAATACACAGGCCGTCAGTCACTTGATAACATTATTTCTAAAAGGCGAGGATTGAGAACATGGAACCCTGCCTACATGTACCGATTTGACAACTTTAACATCAAGGCTTCTCATAGCAGAGACAAAGAAGAGAGCGTACAGTGAAAATACATGATAAAATAAGTGATCCCTAGGCAGGGACTCCAGGCCGTTGTTTTGTACATGACTGTAGTCATGAGTTCCTAGGGAGAACTACAAGGCCCAGATGAGATGGGCAGGGGAGTAGCTTCAAGGTGGGGGGGCGGGGGGGGTGTTTGAGGTGGGAGACCCTATTTGCATTCTTGGCTTGGTAGTTAGTCGGGGGCCCTGAGTCGGTTTTGCTATGTCTGTTTTTCTCAGTGTTCTGATTTTTCTAAGAGCTTTTAACTCATCCATTTTTTGGAGCGGAAACTCAAATGTATATAGTGATCGAATACCCTCGCGGGTGATTAGTGGCCTATACAAATCGATATACCATAACTGGTTTATGAAAAAATAGTAAATCTACACCCATGAAGTACTCCTTGAATGGGAGCAAATTTACTACTATTTGGAATCTGCAAACATTGGCAGTAGTAGGCTTGGAAAGCTGCGCCAGTATCAGGTTTCCAGGCACACTCAATGCAATCAAACATCCAAAAGTTGATAGGATGAATGCCTTCAAATTGTCTAACCAGTGGGAATAGCTCGGGGTACTATTCCAAGCCAGTGTTTTTTGCCCACTTTGCCACTCTAGACAGAGGCCCACCTAATGCAAATTAGCACTGACGTGTTCCTTAAGGAAACAGTCCATCCCGAACCTTAGTCATCTCTCTCCTCCATCATGCAGCCCGCTGCTTTTTAGTTGGGAAATTTGAGATTCACACCCCCCAAATCTCACTGGCTAAGCTACACCCAGCTCTTATGTATGTGAGGGAACCTTACACTGCTGCTGTCTTGGCTAGAGCTGTTCAGTGTATAAGGGAAACATGCACTGCTGAACTGTGTGTGAGGGAAGTTTGATCTGCTGTTGCTGGTGTTCGGTATGGCCAAAGCTTGTTTTACTGCTCCTAACACCACTTTTTCTATTGCAGCACTCGGACAAAACCAACCCTTTTTTGAAAGCTGGGACTTAGTGGCTGTGTGGGGTGGTAGCCATGTGACAACCCTTGGCTACAAAAAGAAACCCAAGGTTAATATTATAATTTTACTCAGAGGAAACCCATGCTGACACCTCAGAGACACCTTATCCTAATCCTGGTCCTGATGAATAGAGACCACCACAATAACCAAGTATAAGGCAAAAAAGGACTTTGTACACGTTGTAGACCTACTGTCTTTCACGTTGATCTACTACATTGACACGTACAACAGTTTTCATGTTCATTGCCACGTAAAACTAAAGAGATAAAGGATCATCACCAAGGGCTCATGATTGTGAAACAAAAGTTACAAATCCCAAATCAAAGGGAAAGTGTTCAGCTAAAAAGCAATTGTCACTGTTAAAACATGTCTATTACAATTGTCCGTTGATGTGTTTTCATGGCATGTGAGGCTTGTCAACCAGTTGTAGTGACATACACATGGACATCATTTAGTAGTGGTCACCAGGGGTCACACCTGTGACCCCTGACTTGCCCCCTTGTGACCCCTGGCACTGCCTTTGCAATCCCTAGCCTCAGGGGTGGCAAAATCAGTGCCAAGAACACGCAGGGGCTCCACATTCCTTATTGTGGATTATATTCCTTAGCACCTACATTACTCCCAATTAATATTGCAGGCTTGTCCCCTCTGGCGCATCTACCCAGAGTTCCGGTTCCGGTTTGAGTGAGCGCAGTGCGGCTGAGAGAGCCGAGCGGGAGCCGCAGGAGCCGCGGGAGAGCGAATCCGAACCCGCCGGATCCATCGGATCCACCGGAGCTCCGGAACCACCGGGAGCCGCGGGAGCACCGCGAGAGCCGCGGGAGGTCTAGGATTCCGGTCCGTGTTTTTGCTCTGCCTGAGCTGAGCTGAGAGGTGAAGAGAGGTTAAGCCGCCAGGTGGTCAAGCCGTCTGTTTACTTCCGCCTGCTTCCACCGCCTGCTCCCACCGCCTGCTTCCACCGCCACCACCATTGCTGCGCAGTGAGGGGCGGTCAGGAAATGCAGGCTGGCAGGCTGTTAGGCGGATGTGAGCGGATGTGAGCAGCTACAGCTACAGCCTACAAAGCCTGGTCTCTCTCAAGTACGAGCAAGGTCCTGGACTCCCTCAAGTACAAGCGAGAGACAGTCACTGGTGAGTCCGGCGCATCCGCTTTCAATTTTGAATATTCCATCACAAGGGAGGAGGAAACTGCTGCAGACTGCTGCAGACTTACGTTGGGCAGGGTTGAGCCAGGTTGAGCAGAGCGGAGGTCTTCTCCCCCTACTTCTAATACTTCCCATACTTCCCATACTCCCATATTCCTGCTCCCCCGCTCCCCTTTGGCCCCCTTCTTCAACAGCACAAAGGCATCCTACTCCTAACAGCCCAAAGGCACCTGCTAACAGCGAAGACAGGAGGGCAGGCAGGGGGGAGCATTTTCAGCGGCATTTTCCAAACCACTGTATCGTTCACCGTTGTAGGGTGGAGAAGAGGTAAAAACAGAGGATGAAACAGTGTTAAACGGCGCTAAACCAGCAAACAATCAGCATCAGAGACTGTGAAAAAGATCACACTGCAGGACGGGTTTCACTGCTCATTAAAGAATGGAAAAATATTCCGAAACTTGGGCAGGCAATAAGGGGGGGCCCCAGCTCCTTGCACGTGTTATCCTCCTCTGATGTCAAACTACATTGAGAAAGGGCAGTCTGCCCACTAGGGCTGCCTTGGAAATATCAACGGGCGCTGCGTTGTGCTGCGCTGTGTTGGGAGCATCACAAACCCATCACAAATCCACCATAAATTCAGATATTAAAGACTGGAAAACAAAAAACTTTTTCGAAAACCCTCAAACCCTCAAAACCCTCCAAACCCTCAAAACTTGTAGTTCTTCAAAGGCCCCTTGGAAAGTCGCCTAAGGTTTTACTTATCTAGTTAAAAATATAAATAGGCCCGGTAATACACAGTATGAGGTCAGGCCGTGTACGAGGAGGACCGACGATGAAAGGAATTACAAAAAAGCGTAAGCGGACCGCTAAGACGCTAGAGGGCTCCAGGGAAGAACCGCCAACTAAAACCAGGCCAGCAGTACAGTGTGACTGCTCCTTAATTGAAATAACTACAGATATAAACACTTCAAGCGAACAAGCAAGTGAGCATCTATCAAAACCGGAAAAAATCAAAAATTCAAAAAACTGCCAAACTCTTTTTCAACCAAAGATTTACATGAAATTTTGCTTTTTTTTAAATGCGGGGGACACTCTCCTTTCAAATGCCAGAGAAGTGCCGGGTCTTCAGTCACCTCTTCAGCCATTACAATTTACTGGCTCGCGGAGAAGCACTTATAAAAAGGAAAGTTCAAGTACGTTAGTTGGCAGACCACTGCAAGTAACATTGACCCCACAATGTCACAAGACACTGGTGGCTCAGGATACTAAAACCCCAGTTAAGAAAGCTGCAATTGACACTGAGCTAATCCAAGTACATAGGACCAATGAAGCACGCAAAATCTCTGTAGAAGGTCTAGGAGAAGGACAAATAGGCATACATGAAATGCCTATGGCCAGAGGATCACTTCACAGTAAAAATGTAATAGGCAACTGCGCTACAACTGATGTACCAACGATCTGTGAACAGAGTAGCCCAGAGGTAACAAAGCAGCCTAGGAACATAAAGTGCAAATATATGAGGGAAAGGGAGGAGTGGAACGAAAAAGAACTTTCTCCGGCATCTCCAGTATCAACACCGAATGATCAAGCGACAGATTACAAAATGCCATTAGGATCGGCATTAAAGCAAGAAAAAGAAGATAGGCCAGCAATTCACTCCTTGGAAGACACAGAAGCCTCTTCATACTTGGGGAAGGAAGAGTGGGAGGAACTTATGGCCGCTTATTCTCAAGACAAGTGTAGGAGCGGGCTTCCCGCAAATATTTCTAATATGACAACTGAAGGCAATCAAGAAGATCAGGCAGCGGGGGTGACTAATGGAGAGCAAAATGCTACAATAAAATAGGAAGTCAAGAGGGATCTCCAAAACATACAAATTATGGAAGTGCTTGGCCAAATCTGTTAAAAACAGTGCAACTCCTGGTAGAGGCCCTCCAATACCAATCTGATAAGATGGACACTCAACTAACGCTACTAGACACTCTGGCTGTCTTTGTGGTTGCCATCGACGGAAGGTTTGGCACATTAAACACGTTTTTACAAAACAAGTATGACCAATCGCAAGGTATCAATTTAAATTGCGGATGTGGTCCAATTATTGACAAATTAGCTTCCCTCCCAGTAATGCTGAGTGATCTGTGTACACAATTCAAAAGGGCTCCACAGTGCCCAAATAACCAACCTTCTGAGGGTCACCCGGAAAAAGAAGTTCATGAACCGACAGAAACACATTCAACCAAAATCTACATTAAAGGGAATTCCACGACAAAGGAAAACCCAGTACAATCAGTTATAGGAACAGAGGGAAGCAAAACTAAAACACTAGTAGGTCAAATGTCTGATGCCCTATCGGGAGATAATTTAGACAAAAAAATGAACGCAAAGCAAAGGCGAGCAAAAAGGCGGAAAGGCCGAAATCAAAAAACAAATTCAAATCAGGATGGATTCATGCACCTCTTTGGGTCATCATTAGCACAAAGCGAACTTACACCTGAAAATGACATCAACTCAGTAGGGGTCCCCGAACAGAATACAGAAGCTGCAAAAGGAACAAATCAGACCGTCAACAGAGCGATGCAAGTAACTGAGAAAATGCAAGAACTCGGGAACGCTATGAATGAAGAACTAGAAGCCCCCCACCAAAAATTGTCTATCGCGATCCCTCAAATGATCAAAGAGGAAAATGGATCTCTTGAACCTGATCAGAAGTTACCACAAAAGAGCAATACCACAACTCATTTCATCATCAATCGAACAACAAATGGTGATAACACTTCGGTAATAAACCTAAAGAATTACAACGACCAATGCTCACAGATTAGGAAGCCAGGTGAAACAAAAAGGAGCATTCATAAAGAGACAAATAACAATCAACCGGCATCCACTATTCAAGCAACACCAATTATACATACAAGGGCCCAACAGAGACAAGGAACCCAGGCACCTGCGGAACAACCAGGAACAACTCTAGATCTCCTCTGGCAGGGAGTTGGAGGCCAATTGTCTAAACCAAGACAACAAATAATACCTCAAAGTGAGGGAGAGAAAGTTGAATCTTCCAATCGTCAGGCATTATCAGAAACACGAAGACACGAGCCTACACCACTATGCCGAGATAATAAAGGGACCATCAGCTCAGAGGAATCAAGGAAGGTACCAAGTGCTATATGGTTCAGGCCTGACTATATCTCCAAAGGTAGGCACGACATCCTGAACAGAGGTAATATTCTACGGCTGTTATCTCATATTCCTTCTCTGAAAGAAGTGACATCTCTGGATTTGGTTTCAATTGAATTCATCAAAGACAAGGATGAAACGGACGGTGAAAAAACAAAAACAACATGGACAACGTCATCAATTGTACAAAAAATACATACTAGCAGAGGTTCATACATTTAAAAACTGGGGGATAACAATTACTCCTTATATAATGCCAGGATATCCTGACTTGCTAATTCCGGGAACAATGGTGGGAACTCAGGCTTCTGTAAATAGACCTGGAATATCGGTGCTGAGAGGAGCGGTGGGGAACTGCAGAGCGAGTAATGATCAATATCCTATTAACATCAGAAGCTACCAAGACGTCACGATGTCATCAAGTTGGTTAACAGGTCTAAGATGGATCGCTAGAACAATAAATAACCAAACAAATTGACAAAACACCAGTTCACGACTAAGATCAAGTAAGCATGATCATTTACGAATATGTTCATGGAATGTAAACGGTCTAGCAAACATAATGGCTAACCTAGATTTTGTTAGCTACATAAGATCTTTCGACATTGTGGCATTACAAGAAACATGGCAAATAGACCCTCCGCACCTTCAGGGATTTTTGCGATTCTTCACTAGTGCACTTAGGGGGGCAAAATATGGTCACCTCCAAGGCGGACTGGTAACCTACGTTTCAGTCACAAGTATACACATAGCTAAGGAAGTTGGACCAACTTCTTCAGCAACAATGGCAGTAAACCTTCTCACCTCGCAACTAACACTGGGTAAAGGGGGCATCGATCTTACTTTGATCAATGCCTACGTCCATCCAAAAAGGAAAACAAAGGCAGCAAAGGAACTATGCAATTTTCTGGAGGTGTGCATAGGGGAAAAATCTACAACAGATCTTATGCTTACAGGGGACTTTAACCTTAATCTTATGGGAACTTCATCAGATGAAGAGATTCTATTGCAAAATTCAACTTGGGATATCCCATTACAAGGGGAGCCACAAATATTCACACAAACCAAAATAGGGAAACAGATATTAGAGGATTTCGAACATTTTAATATCAGAGCAATAAATGTAAGATTTGCCGGAGATAACCCCCCAGCTATAACACATTATTCAACAAAAATTAATACAATACTAGATTATACTTTTATTTCACTACCTCTATTTCAACACATGATTTCATTTCAGATGGGTGATAAAGCTGACAGGGATCACCGTCCCCAAGAAATTGTGCTTAAAGTAAGCAAGCCCAAATTTGAGCGATCTTTGGCTCCTAAAGAATCACTTTATACTATCAATTATAAAAGGATTAAGTTTGCAGCAGCGACCAACATTACTATGCTGGAAAATGTAAAACAGCACTTTAATGCTAGAACCGGATCAAGTGAAGTCGAGAAATGGGAGCAATTTACAACATCTATGGCAGCTTACGCAACAAGAACTAATCCACGGGTCCAACCGGGCCATAGTAGCATGAAGCATGTCTTACGAGAATATAAAGAGAAGATCAGGCGCACAAAAAAAACAATTTACCAAACGATGAGACAACTTCGACTTAATCCAACAGACACAGTGAAACTTGATCTATTACGGAAGCTAAAGGCAATGCTGAAAAAACAAAAACGGGAAGCCAACAGATCTGCAGAGGACAATTTTGGGCAAAACTACACGCTGACACCAAACAGAGCAATAGTGCAAGATTTTGGAAAACCATAAACCAATTTACAAGACCTTCGCATGACGGAGTTTCCTCTAATATTACAGAAGAAGTATGGGCAAGCTACCTCAGGAACCACTTCAATCAAGATATGGATTCTATTAATTTGGAGACAAAAACTGATAATGTGACAAAAAGCATTATCACAAATAAAGCACAGACATTCCACATGAGCACCGGCAAGCCTGAGGGTCATACATTTTCAATAAATGATGGTCTGAAGAGCACACGAAACACCATTAAGCGCCAAATTAGAAAAGGAAGGAGAGATGGGGCGCCAGACCCGAACGGAATTCCGCCCATCCTTTATAAACAAGACGAGAATGAATAGGCAGCGGCACTTGAACCACTGTTTTTGGAAATAAGATATTTTAACAGATTGCCTGGCTCCTGGAAGGGATCAATTATTTCTCCAATTTTCAAGTCAGGGAAAAAGTCACTCCCACAGAACTATCGATTAGTGGCCCTTATGGACAACGAGGCAAAGTATTTTGCAGGTACTCTCTTGGAGGAGCTGCAGGCCTGGGCCACAGAGAATTCTTTAATCCCAGCTAATCAGACTTGTTTCGCTAAATCAGTTGGAACATCCACAAATATCCTAACCATGGGAATGCTAATAGATAAGGCAGAATCAACTAAAGTGCCCATTCATTGCTGCTTTATAGATTACAAGGCTGCCTTTGACCATATAAATCGGAACATCTTATGGTCTAAATTGAGCAGCTGGGGGATACCAAGGTCTCTGTTAGACTTGCTGATCAGCCTTCACACGGACACATGGGTCCAGATAAAGCTGGGTGATGGGTCACTACTGTCAAGACGCATACTAACCAACAAAGGGCTCAAACAGGGCTGTGTCTTAGCCCACACATTATTCAACTTGTTTTTAGCGGACCTCGTCCCGATATTAAATAACTGTAACTCTCACGCTCCCAAGGTTAGGTGGGCTATCACTACCGTGTCTCCTCTATGCGGACGATATAGTCCTAATCAGCCATACACAAGTAGGTCTGCAACATCTTGTGAACGCTAGACACGGCTATTCTGAAGCAAATGAACTGACCATAAATCTTGAGAAAACGCAGACAATGACGATCAGCAAAAATAGGAAAAAATCGTCTACCTGGTTTTGGGGCAATACTCGTATTGAGGATACGTCAGTATATAAATATCTAGGAGTAAAAATCGATAAAGACGGCCACTTCACTGTACAGAAAACCAGCATTATAGGCAAAGGCCTCGCCTTAGCAATCTCTTTAAAAACAGTAAACTAACCGGTCCGTCGCTCCTACCTCTGGCTCAAGTGATACGAGCCAAACTCCTGCCAACAATTGCTTATGGTAGTGAAGTACAGAGAGGCAGAGACGCAACAACTCTTAATAATACAGTCATAGCTGCATACAGGATTATTCTTGGTTTGCCCAAACACACTTCACCAGCTCAAATCAGGCTAGAGTTTGGCGTTCAGAAACAGTTGTTGGCAAGACACATAACTATCTGGGACAAAGTGCGGAAATCCAATCAAGGAACGATAAACGAATATCTATGGAAGGAGTTAGAGCAACATTCAGCCTCACCAGCTGCCAAGTACCTCAAAAGCAGTCTGGCGAACACTGGCTTAATCGCAACACAAAACTTCTCGGGTCTATCATACAGTGAAAAAAATGAAAACAATTGTGTCTCTCAATAAAGCTCCTCTGGGGAGCAATCCCTTTCAGGACGAATGCCCTCACCCACCATAGGTGGCATGCTTCATCATATGGGCTTCTCCTCCCAGTGAGAAAACCTAGTCTCACTGAGGGCTACAACTCTCTCACTGTGAGATAGGAGCTCTGGGATGTTTTCTTAAAGGTTCTAAGTTGTTTTAAGGAGGCTAAGATCCCATATGTGAATGCTAGGCGTTGTGAGGGTGCAGCGCTGAATGTGATTATGACGATAAATGTGAAAAATGTGATACTAAAACTACCTAGTAAGAACAAAAAATTAATATTTATTAGCTTGTCCAAACTGGCAGGATTAAAAGCAGTGCAAAGCAGTATGAATTAAACTGCTAAGTTGGCAAGGTCGGTCGACATGTTTCAGCCTATTTGGTCTAAAAGAAGTATCCAGGCTTTCATCAGGACCATAAGAAATAAACAATGCTGCTGCATAGGTGAAAAACTAAAACAGTGATATCAAACCAGTAATCCAGTTGTTTAAACTCGGTACTACTGGAACTTATCCAAATCGATGGATAAGTAAGCCCACCTCTACCTGGTAACAACTCAGGGAAGGGGGCCCCGCTCTCTCCGTCGGTACCCCGTTGTGGTACATGAGCTGCAACCGGAGGTGGGCTTACTTATCCATCGATTTGGATAAGTTCCAGTAGTACCGAGTAATTCATACTGCTTTGCACTGCTTTTTAATCCTGCCAGTTTGGACAAGCTAATAAATATTAATTTTTTGTTCTTACTAGGTAGTTTTAGTATCACATTTTTCACATTTATCGTCATAATCGTCCTGAAAGGGATTGCTCCCCAGAGGAGCTTTATTGAGAGACACAATTGTTTTCATTTTTTTCACTGTATGATAGACCCGAGAAGTTTTGTGTTGCGATTATTGTACATGGGGAACCACTTCTCGCAGGTCTCTAAATTTTTCCCTTGGACCCTCTTCTCACTGTTTTTGTGTTTCGAACACTGACTTAAACCAACTCTGGGATACTCCTACAAATCACTTAACGCTTAAAAAACTGGTCAGGAAGACAATTAAACATCTCTCGTGGGTCGAAGACAAGGCATCCCTCACGAAAAGGTCACATGGCTGGATGACGCTGAACTCATATTCCATACCAGCACCACAGAACTACCTTGATTTGGGCTATGCTAAAACTACTAAAATGAAGTTTTTAAAGTACAGATTGGGCTTGTTACCCTGTATTCAGCATTTTCCGCATTGGATAAAGGATAAGGCGGGCTCCTCCTGCCGTCTATGCGGCTCAGCGCCAGAGGATCTGCTGCATTTGCTATGTTCCTGTAATGAACTCTTGGAAGAACGAAAGCATCTGTTAAAATGTCATTTCAATCAGCGTGGGATACGCTCACGAAGACAAGCAGTTCTCGCCTGCTTTGCACCTAATGACCCACAGCTGAACTGTAGCCTGGTGAAGTTCATGAGGGTGGTGGAAAAGAAAATGCCAAAACCAGATTAATAATTTATTATAAGATAGTATCTTAACACAAACAGCACTTTTATTTATGGACGTCTAAAAGTATAAACTTTAGAAATGATTCTAAAAAAAAGAAGAAAAAAAAAATGCATATTACGGAATAATGTTTTTAACATTGTACGCAGAATTGCTTTTAAATTTTGATGTTTGTATTGCAATGGTTTTTATTAACTATGCAAATAAAATTACTTACTTATATTCCATTATTTACCATTAGCATAATAAAAAATGGAGCAAACTTTGGACCTATGGTGGCAGCTGTGGTAAGTAAAAATGGTTTTGGATAAATGTTGTATGCGTGCTTGTAGGTGAGAGCATGCATATGTGTGAGAAAATGTTTCTGTATGTGTGAGTGTGAATGAAAGAGAATGAGAGTCAAGGGACAGGTAGTGAGTGAGATTGTGTGAGTTTGAGGCCCAGATTTCCTATTCTTTGACGCAAGGCAATGCTGCACCAAAGTTTGTGCGCCACCTTGCATCAAAGGGGGAGAGAAACAATGCACCCTTTCTAATAAGAAATGATGCATTTGTCTCTCCCAATGCCCTGGCACACTTATGCCAGCCATGCACCAACACACATACCCTTGTGCCAGAGTGCAAGGTGTGTGCATTCTCTGAAGAATATGTTTTGTACTGGAAAGGGTTCTTTCCAGTACAAAAACTACGCTTTAAAGCGTTTCCCACTTTGCATGTGTGCTGTACAATAAAGCACACGTGCTAAGGTATAGAAATGAGAAGAAATGAAAAAATTCTCCTTGTTACACCTACCTCGAGGAGGCATAAGATGTTGGTGCAAATTCCTGTCTACCAATGTTTGCAGATAGGGATTTGGCTCAAAACCCATGGGTCGTTGCATGGGAACCCCCATGCACCATTCATGGAATGCCCCCTTAATACAAAATAATGCAAAGCAGCGCATAGCGCAACTTTGTGTTACTTAGTGATACTATTCAACGAAAATCCTCAATTGTTGTAATGTTAGGTCATGTGACATTCCTTCCTGGAAAAAAAAACAGGGGTCTTATAGTGTCACTTCCTCTGATGTCATTGAGGCCAAAGGGTATGTGATGTCACTTATGCGATCCCTAGCATCCTGGTGAATCGACGCCAATGTACTTATACCTGTGACACAAGGAGGAGGTTGGTTTCCTGCCTCTCTGAATGTCTCAAAGCCCTCAACATGACTTAGACCCAAATGCAGCTCACTGATGGTTGTTTGCTGCAGTCCATCTCCTCTGTCTTCATTTCTTGTTCTTCCAAGGTTGTCGTCTTCCTTTATAGACCTTCTTGAGTCTTCCACATGATTGGTTGATTGCAGATGATTGCTTTTCTCTTTACCACGAATCATAAGCGTCTCATATACGGTATGTATTTCTGAAACTTACTGCTGATTTGTTAACTCTATTTGCCTCTCTGACCAATGCAATGCCTTCTACATTGTAGCCATACAGAAAGTGGAGACAATTGATTGGCAAGAGTGATTGACGGGCTCCACCTTTTATTAATCCAGGGTGTTTAATCTAAATTAAAATCATCTCAGACTCAAAGAAGTTCACTTTTTATTCTCATTGACTAATCAAAGGCCTTCAACCTGATCTTTCACTCTCACAAACCATGAGGCTTGTGACTAGCTGTGCGTCTGAATGGTTTAATAGTTTGTAACCATGCTAATGACATTGATTATATTTCTTGATTTAAAACTAAAAGCATTCTTATGACTGGTAACAGCACACTTTTTCACTGTCTTCTGCAGTCTCGGTGTGACATTTAACACTAGAAGAGAGTGCAAGGCCAGGGCCTGGAGAGAATAATTGGCGATATGATGCCACAGCCTCCAGTGATAAGGGAACAAGATGACTGAAAGATGGTATTTTGGGGCACTTCTGTTGAAGGGTGGTTATATTGTCAGGTGTCCCAATAAACCAGAAGGAATAGATTGTTTCTAGACTAGGTGAAAACTAAATGTCAGATTACTAGTTTGGCAGTGATGTGCCGGCTCTCCTCTGACACATCACCGCCAAAGCCATGCAAGGACCACCCGCCTTATTATGAGTTGAACTTGTGTAAGGCAGACGGTCCTTTGCCTTTCCCTTTCCCATGGCGGTCCCTGCAAAACAGGCACCGCAATGGGAATGGCAAAAAAAGTTCCAGCACGGCATGGACGGTGATGTCCATGCCGTCCTGGAACTTTGGGGGAATACAGACAGGTGGGCACAAGGTGTGCCTCCCTGAATGGATCCCCATGGCAGGGGGGCATGGGGGCCCTGTAGGGCCCCCTTTGCTCCTGCACCGCCAGCCTTTTCATGGCGGTGCTCCCGATGGGCATTGTAGTGCAGCTCCGCCACCGCCAGGGAACAACTGTTCCCTTGCGCAACCGGTGGGACCCTGCAACAACAACTTTTAAAGTCGTAATGCAGCTCGACGGACCACCGCCAGCGCAAGTGCGGTGGTCATATGACCGCCGCACTCATAATCAGGCCCTAAGCTCTTAAGTGAGGGAAGGTAAGGGACAGAGTCCAAATGTAAGAGAAAGGTGTTAACAAAACCAAGGAGATTCAAAAACAAAGATCAACCTGGGTCTTAAACAAAGAGTAGAAACTTAGGGGCATATTTACAAGAAAATGTCAGAGTTTCGCCAAATTTGGCAGCCCTGCACTCTGACATTTCCAAAATGCATGGATGCACCGTATTTACAACAATACGGCGCACACCTGTGTTTTCCCTAGTGCTGGCATTAAATTAGCTGCCTAGCGCCAACGCAGGCCCCCTTGCACCATAGTGTAAGGGTGCCTGTGTTGCAGGGAATGATTGTTTATGTGCAGAAAGGTGTCCCTTCCTGCACATAAACACTCAATAATGGTGATTTGTTACTTCTTTGTGTTCTGTATTCTGCAGCACACATAGAAGTAGCAAATTATCATTATTTAATGATTGTTTATGTGCAGGAAGGGGTGCCTTCCTGCACATAAACAATCATTAATGGCGTTTTGCTCTTTCTATGTGTGCTGCAGAATGCAGCACACATAGACAATGCAAAAACAAGGAGAAATAAAAGTATTACTCCTCGTTGCACCATTCTAATGCCTGCTATTGCATGGCGTTCGTTTTTGGCGCTGCCTCAGATTTACACATCCTTGTAAATCTGGGGCAGTGTTGCGGCAGAACGCCCACAGCAACACCAATTGCACGCCCCTGTCACGCAAAGTGATGCATGTAAAGGGGCCGTACTTACAAGGCAGCGTTAAGCCACTTGTAAATATAGAGAAGGGCATATCGCCACCATAACGTCGCTAAAGGTGACGTTCTGGTGGTGCTATCCCCTTTTAAATATACCCTTTAATGAGAGCAATAAGCTGTTCAGCTGAAAATATCTGCAAACACAGGTGTGGTATAGCTTTAGTGTAACCAGTGCGAGTCATAGAAATTAGAAAAGACAGTGAATAACAGTGCCTAAATATATAGTGGTGTATCAGAGCAGTATACCATGACAAAAGACACAAGACATCGATTGAACACATAATATCGAGTTAAAACATTCAAACTTATATGTGGTGTTCAGAACACAAAGTAAAGCTGCTCATGTGATGAAAACATGTACAGATGTTTTTGTTGGAGCAATGTGTAAATGACTGTCCTGAACATTGTATGCAAGGCTCCATGTAAGGCTCACTCTGGGCCACTCAGGCGCCCGGAGATGACAGAGCTACTGCACTATTTGGGTCAAAGTACCATCTGAAACAATTCTTCCAGTGTCATTTTTCCAAGTCCAAATTTACAAGGACCCATTGTGGCATAATACCTTGCTCCTACTTTTGTAAAAAATATATTACATTCTCAGCACTGCCCTTCAAGGAGAACAACACAATTTCAGAGTATTACACAGTATGCAAATCAAACTATTCAAGTGTGACAATGATCAATAGTGAGTAAATTACAAATACAAATATTTCTAAAAAGAACCAATGTGCTTGAAGTCCATTACACAAAAATGTGAATAGCAGAAGAGTGGGTTTTTCGTTTTTACACCCAGAGTGCACTGAATATTCCATAGGAGAATGCGTCAATTAAAACTTTTAATTAAGCTTTGGTGAAAAGTGCCATGGAATGATCGATGACTTGATGAATTTTATTATTTGTAAAGTGCTTGCATCCCAAAGAGCCTTCATGGCACTGAAATACCAACTATGAGATTCAGCGTTGATGGAAAACAAATTAGAAATGCCCGCGGGAACATAGGTCCAAGTTAACAGTAAGGGCTCAAGAACCTTTCTAAAGGTGATATATTTGTCTATATTTCTGAGCAATCTGATACGGTTATTCCTCTGCCTCATAGCCAGGTGCCTAAAAGAGCGATTCTGGACTATTCTCTTTTCATACAAGGAATACATGAGCCAAGATGGCAGAGGGACAGGAGCTTACCCATGATGCTCCTCACTGTCAGAACCAATGCTAGGGCTCCACTCTCCCCAAACCCTCATAATATTCCTAGGAGGCTCTGTATAGTGGAAGACACTTCCATGTGACACCCTGGAGGAAATGAACCTCCTTCAGACTGCAAATGATGGCCCTTCCAAAAGGAGAGGGATGCCATGTTTCTCCCAACCGACTTACCTGAACAGCCTAGTAATAGTTCCTGAGCCTTCTGCAGCTTGCCTGTAGCTCCCAATGCACACCGGTGGTCTCTTTATCTGGAACGGGGGACGAAGCGCCAATGAAACTCCTGCAAATGTGACTAGCTGAGATGGACGGCAGCTCCTTGGCAATGCTTGAAACAGCCCAGCACAAGGCAGACAATATGTCTGGATGTCCCCTTCTCCAGTCAAGTTTTCATCAGATACAATAGCCCACTCATCCATTCTCCATTATACACAGATGGAACATGGGAATTCCTGTGCACATGCTGATGTTAAAGAGCTGTCATGTAGTGCTTTTGATAATTTCTATAAACACTGGAGATTTATAAGGTACAGATATTTATTTCCAGATATTAAATGAAAATCCTGAGACATTATAATTTGATGAACATTGAGTAATGTATGGGGGACTCACAAATGGTTCAAGTCACAGTATGATTGTAAGCATTGTCCTTATGGTGTGCACCATCCTGCTAACTTCAGAAATATGTGTACAGTATTTTTACAAACTGCAGAGGGTTGTGCATAGGACCTGTTGTGAATGCCCTATCAGTGGTTAATATGAAGCAATTGACATACATTTCTGGGTCTGAAGAGGTATTTAACAGATACATCTTATTAAGGTTAATAATCATCAAACACTCTTTTGAACGGTATTCAAAGTTTAATAAATTACTGGTCGCATTAAATGTCTACTGAGACATTACTGGAGCAATTCAAAAAGGTAACTTACAATTATAAGTAATTTCCACTTGTAAGTTTACTCTTGCTCTTAGATAAATGGCCGAGCGCATTAATGTCTACAGAGACATTACATTTCTTACACATCTTAATACCACTAAGAAAGAGCATAATATTTACTAAATTTGGGTGATTTCACAGGCATGCTTCAAGTTGTACATGTTGCAAAAGGTTAGCACTATAGTGGTTATGAAAAATTGGGTCTAGATGTACCTCGCTGAACACCTTCCTGCATGAAAAGTGTATAGCAAACTGTCACATTCATTGGATGATGTCATCAACAATGTGATCTATGCTGCCATTTGAGATGTCGTCAGTGATATTATCAATGATGTCATTTAACATGTCATGAGGGATGGAATATGTAAGGTGATAAGCAGCGCATTACAAGGTGCAATTTATAGTTATTTCAATTAATTATATCTGGAGAACTTCCGTTTTTTTTGGTTTATACAAGTTTTAAACCCATTTGAACATCTAACTATAACGTCACTTTAACCTTTGGTATTTTGAGTGAATTTCTGCTTCTTTCAATGAATGAGAAGATAATATTACCATACTTAACTCTAACGTATATTTAACTTTAGTTTTTTTTCAGTGAATTTCTAGGTTTTTTTGTTATCATATTCTGCCAACACTCCAAGTGTGCACGGCCTTTGGGCATGTGCAGTGGAGGGTTGGCCCAGGCAAACACCCCATGGATGGCCAATCCACAGCAGTCTCCCCTCCCTACTGCCCTTTCCTGTGCAGCCTGCCCTCCATTGTCAGCATGCTGCTCCTGCCTCCCCCACCTGCCCTCTGTTCACCATCTGTGTGCCCCTGCACCCCCCTTCCTGCTCTTCGAGGTCAGCTAGGTGCCACTGCTCAGGCCAATCTTCCCTCCATGGTCTGCATGCTGCCCCTGCCCCTTCCCTCTGCCCTCCATGCTCTGTGTGCATGCCCCTGCTACCTCCCTCCTGCCCTCCATGGTCCATTTTGCTGCTGCTTCTGTTCAAGCTGGCTTGTCCTCAATGGACAGCTTTCTGACCTTGCCCCATCCCTCCTGTACTCCATTCTCTGACAGCATATCCCTGCTCCCTTCCACTGCCTCTGCTGGCCTGCCTTCTGTGGTCAGTTTGCTGCCCTTCCCCACCTCTCTGGTTCTCTGTTCTCCATGTGTGTGCCCCTGCCTCCTCGCTCCTGCCATCCATGATCCATGTGCGTGCCCCTGCGCTCTCCCACCTGCCCTTTGTGGTCAACTCGCTGCCTCTGCCCTTGCCAGCTTACCCTCTGTGGTTAGCTGGCTGGCCCTGCCCATTCCCCCTCTCCTATCTATCTTCAATTCTGTGTGTGAGTGCCCCTGCCTCCTCCTTCCTGGTCAGCTTGCCGTCAGTGCCCTTGCCCTCGGTTGTCCATGTGCATGCCACTGCCCCCTCTTTATTACCATCCATTCTGCTGCCACTGCCCCTGCTGCCTGCCCTGCCTGGTCAGCTTACTGTTCCAGGGCCTTGCCTCCTGTTGTCTGTGTGTGTGCCCCTGCACCCTCCCTCTTGCCATCAGTGGTCTGTTGTGTTGCCACTGCCCCTGCTGCCTGCCCTGCCTGATCAGCTTGCTGTCCCAGCCATGCCTCTACCCTCCTGCTCTCCAATGTCTGTGTGCGTGGCTCTACCCCTCCCTCCATCCCTCTGTGGTCCATTGTGGGGCCCCGCTGGCCTGCCTTCCGTGCTCAGTTTGCTGCCCCTGCCCCTCCCCACCTCTCTGGTCCTCTGTTCTCCATGTGTGTGCTCTTGCATCCTCCCTCCTGCATGGTCTGTTGTGCTGCCCAAGCTGGACTGTCCTCAATGGACAGCTTTCTGACCCTGCCCCATCCCTCCTGCACTCCATTCTCCCCTGCTCCCTTTCACTGCCTCTGCTGGCCTGCCTTCCGTGCTCAGTTTGCTGCCCCTGCCCCTCCCCACCTCTCTGGTCCTCTGTTCTCCATGTGTGTGCCCCTGCCTCCTCACTCCTGCTGTCCATGATCCATTGTGCTGCCCATGCCAGACTGCCCTCTGTGGTCAGCATGCTGCCCCTGTCCCCCTCTGGCCTGCACTCTGTTCGCAGCATGTGTGCACATTCACCCTCCTGCCTGCTCTTCATGGTCAACTAGCTGCCCCAGCCATTCTGGCCTGCCCTCCATGGTCAGCTTGCTGCCCTCATCCCCCCCGGCTTCAGTTCTCGGTGTGCATGCCTCAGCTTGCTCTTCCTGACTTCCATGGTTCATTGTGCGGCTGCTTATGCTAGCCTGCTCTCCATGGTCACCTTGCTGACCCCACCCCCAACCCCCTGTGCTTCATTCTCTGTCTTCATGCCACCTCGCACCTGCCCTCTGTGGTCAGCTTGCTGCCCCTGCACATGCCAGTCTGCCCTCTGTGGTCAACTTACTACCCCTATACCTGCCCCCTCCCCCTGATTTCCATTCTCTGTGTATTTTTGTCCTTGCCACCTCCCACCTGCTCCTGGGTCCTTTGTGCTGCAACTGCCCTATCCCCCTGCCCTGCCTGTTAGGTTGCTGCTTGTGCACTCCTCCCTCATTCCCTCATGTTTGTGTATGTGCCCCTGCCCCTCTCTCCTGCCCTCCACTGTCCGTTGTGCTGGCACTGCCACTACCACTTGCCCTGTCTGGTTAGATAGCTGCCTGTGTGTTGTGTATATAGTTGCTATGCCACTCGGCACGGACCTTCTATTCTCTTCTTGAAATAATGAGGGGAAGATTACCGAGAACTAAATGTAGCCCTTCATGGTTAGTTACTTCCACAAAAAGCCGTGTCAATTTGGATTTAGTTAAAAAGAAGATTGAAAAAACTCATTTGGCCAACAAAAGTAGATTTGACCTTAAAAGAGGCTCTAAGATCAATCCTGTCGTCAAAGTTGGTATGCTAGTCAAAGTCAAAAAACCTTGGAGAGTTCCGAAGGGTCAAAGCCAATTTATGGGACCATTTACTGTAAAGGATGTTTTGAAAAATTCAGTTAGACTTTCTAATGGTAAGGTATGGAACCTCAGTAGAATTGCTGTACTCAAAGGTAACAGGAATTTGTATCGTGAGGTTAGCATTTCTCCCAAGTGCAATTTTGATGAAGAAGATGTGAATACCTGCCCTGGGGTCCTCGAACATAGTGAGGAACAAAGTTCACAGAATCTTGATTCTTTTGTTCCCACTGTGTCCACAGACTCCTGTTCTTCTCATGTTAATAACAGTGCATCTGTTCCTGAATTGTGTGAAACTAAGCGTCTACGCAAAAAACCTGGATGGTTTTCTGATTTTGTCACTTTTATTAGAGATAAGCTGTATATATGATTTTTTGTTGTTTTTGTTTTGTTATTTTTTTTATCTTCTCTGTTTAAGGGGGGAAGATGTGTTGTGTATATAGTTGCTATGCCACTCGGCACGGACCTTCTATTCTCTTCTCATTCTAGAGCTTAGGGTCCGTGCCGTGCTCATATGATCAGTTGGATGTTGGACACTGACGGAATTGGATGCCCTCCGGTGATGCTGTAATCTTAATGAATTAAACTACCTTTATTCTACTTCCTGTTCCTCTCGTACTTGACACTGTGCCTCTGCCCTCTGTTGTCCCTGTGCATGCCCCTTGCCTCTTGCCATCTGTGGCCTGTTGTGCCACCACTGCCCCAGCCGCCTGCCCTGCCTGTTCTTCTTTCTGTCCCTGCCCTCCTCCCCCTGCCCTACATTGTCCATGTGCATACTCATGTCCCCTCAAACCCGCCCTTCATAGTCCATTGTGGTGCCTCTGCCCTTGCCATCTGCCCTGCCTTTTCAGCTTGCTGCCCCTCCCCTCTATTGTCTGTGTGCATGCTCCTGTCCCCTTCCTCCTGCCTTCAGTTGTCTGTTGTGCTGCCACTGCCCCTGATGTCTGCCTTGCCTGGAAAGCTTGCAGTCCCTGTCTACATCACCCCTGCCCTCTGTGTTTGTCCCCTACCCTGCTCTCCTGCCCTTTGTGGTCCATTGTGTCGACTGCCCCTGTCGCCGGCCCTGCCAGGTCAGTTTGCTGCTATGTCCCAGCCCTCCCAGCTGTCCTTCCTTGTCCCCGATTGTGTCTCTGACCCCTCCCCTGCCCTCTGCAATCAATTGTGCTGCCTACCCTATCTGGACAGCTTTCAGCCCCTGCACTAGCTCTCCTCCCACAACCTCATTGTTGTCCATATGCATGCCCTTGCCCCCCCTCTTGCCCTCTTTGGTCTCTTGTGCTGCCGTTGCCCCTGCCCCTCCTTCCTGCATTGCCCGGTCAGCTTACTGTCCCTGTACCCCTCCCCACTGCCCTCTGTTGTCCATATGGGTGCCCGTGTCACCTCCCCATTCCCTCCATGGTACGCTGGTACGTTGTGCTGCCACAGCCCCAGTCGCCTGTCCTCAGCTTGCTGCATCTGTCCCCGGCCCTCGGTTGTCCATGTGCATGCCCCGGCTCTTTCCCTCCTGCCTTCCACATGTATGCAGATGACACACAGATTTATATTAAGATTTCGTCACTGAGGACATCAAGACAATGAATGATGCATTAAAGATGATCGTTCAATGGTTAACAAGCAATCAGCTTAAAATAAACACGCAAAAAATTGAATTCCTACTAATATCCTCCCAAAAGTTCTTATGATATAAAGGAATGGACCAAGATGATCACTGCGCTAAATTGCACCCTGATCCTAGTGGATTCAACCAAATCACTGGGAGTTACGCTTGATAAGAACCTAAACATGCAAACCCATATCAACTCATTGGCTAAATGTGCCCGCTTTAACCTGAGCTATTTTAGAAAACTGACACCATTCATCAAAACTGCTGACCTCAAAAAGGCAGTCCAGGCATTAGTCATCTTGAGAATCGATGACAACACTATCAGGACTACCCAAGTTCTCAACAGCTCCACTAAAAGCTTGCCTCAATGCAGCCGCGAGACTCATAACAGGCTCTAGAAAATTTGATCACATCTCTCCACACTTGAAAGCTCTGAACTGGCTGCCATATGAAGCCAGAATTCAACTCAAACTGGCATGTATCACACACAAAGGGATACACTTCAAAACACCGATGTACCTAGCTCAGAAAATTGAGATATCTGGAGGAGGCAGATATTCTCAGAGTGCCAGAAATCTAGTGCTGAACCCTCCATTCGTCCAGAAGAAGAAAACTTACGACAGAGGGTTCTCTGGAGCTGCCCCTAGAATCTGGAATTCGCTTCCTCCACACAATAGAAGAATCCCGACCATCTCAATCTTCAAGAAGGAAGTTAAGATCTTTCTAATTAACAAATTCCTACCATAACCAACTGCAGACCAAGCATATCAATGTCTGTTTAGAGATTATCACATGATCCCTCTGGGTATGTAATTTGCTCTCTCCATGAAGAATCCCAAAATGAAGCATAATTGACCTATCCAAGTTACCTTGGAGAGACTAACCAAGTAACTAGTCAGAGGCAAATGCCCATTATAACTGTAAAATGTATAATCAAACTATTACTATTTTCATTTGAGTGTACTAATTGTTATAGTATGTATTCTTTAGGTTCACATATTATTTTAATTGCAAATGTCTTTTTATGCTCTCTAGTTATGTTTAAATGCCTTCTATCGAACTGTCACAATATATAACTGTGAAGTGCTCTGATACCCAATTGGGTCATGTTTGCGCTATATAAAACACTGAGGGGCCGATTCCGATCTCGGTCGGAGGCGCACCCAATACCATTCGGTCGGGAAAAAAGCCATGCGAAAGCCTGTTTCCTGACCGATCCGTACAGTACACCGAACGAGCAAGTACGATGCGCACAACAGCAAAAATCCGGCCGAGCCGTACTCACCCAAACCAGGTCCTGTTCTCCGACCGAGGCGAATCCGGAAACGCCGAATCGAGTCGCACGGAAGGAAAAATGCAGCCCCGTCCGGCCGGACAAGTACGATGCGCTTTCCGTACGCGCCGAACCCGTCGCTACGCACGGCACGTCAAAGCATCCGGGAGAGGCGCACATAAGCTCCGATTCGCGCCACAACACGATCCACGGCTACGAGGCGAACACGCCAGCGACGAGGACGACGCGAAGCGACGAGGACGAGGCAAAGCGACGAGGCGAAGCGACGAGGACGACGCGAAGCAACGAGAAGGACGAACGACACGAACCAACCATGAATCCCTTCGTCCCGATCATACCAATATTCTACATTTACTACCGGAACAGGCACGGACGCGTACGGCGCAGAAGGTAAGCCAGACACCAACCACAAAACACATACAACACGTACACGACACATCACACACACACACGGGGATGCTGAATATACTTACACCAGCAACAGCAGCACCATAGGGGCGGGATGCCCATCACCAATGCCACATATGCACACAGGGGCCTGAATGCGCACCACCACCCCTACCCAGGGGTGGCATGATGCCTACCACCACTACCACCCTCACCCAGGGGTGGCATGATGCCCACCACCACAACCACCCTCACCCAGGGGGCAGGATGCCTACCACTACTACCACCCTCACCCAGGGGGCAGGATGCCTACCACTACTACCACCCTCACCCAGGGGGGCAGGATGCCTACCACTACTACCACCCTTAGCCAGGGGGGCAGGATGCCCACCACTACTACCACCCTCACCCAGGGGGGCTGGATGACTACCACCACCCTTAGCCAGGGGGCAGGATGCCTACCACTACTACCACCCTCACCCAGGGGGGCAGGATGCCTACCACTACTACCACCCTCACCCAGGGGGGCAGGATGCCTACCACTACTACCACCCTTACCCAGGGGGGCAGGATGCCTACCACTACTACCACCCTCACCCAGGGGGGCAGGATGCCTACCACTACTGCCACCCTTGCCCAGGGGGCAGGATGCCTACCACTACTACCACCATCACCCAGGGGGGCAGGATGCCTACACTACTACCACCCTTACCCAGGGGGGCAGGATGCCTACCACTACTACCACCCTTACACAGGGGGGCAGGATGCCTACCACTACTACCACCCTCACCCAGGGGGGCAGGATGCCTACCACTACTACCACCCTTACCCAGGGGGCAGGATGCCTACCACTACTACCACCCTCACCCAGGGGGCAGGATGCCCACCACTACTACCACCCTCACCCAGGGGGGCAGGATGCCTACCACTACTACCACCCTTAGCCAGGGGGGCAGGATGCCCACCACTACTACCACCCTTACCCAGGGGGGGCAGGATGCCTACCACTACTACCACCCTCACCCAGGGGGGGCAGGATGCCTACCACTACTACCACCCTCACCCAGGGGGGGCAGGATGCCTACCACTACTACCACCCTTAGCCAGGGGGGCAGGATGCCCACCACTACTACCACCCTCACCCAGGGGGGCAGGATGCCTACCACTACTACCACCCTTACACAGGGGGGCAGGATGCCTACCACTACTGCCACCCTTACCCAGGGGGGCAGGATGCCTACCACTACTACCACCATCACCCAGGGGGCAGGATGCCTACCACTACTACCACCCTTACCCAGGGGGGGCAGGATGCCTACCACTACTACCACCATCACCCAGGGGGGGCAGGATGCCTACCACTACTACCACCCTCACCCAGGGGGGGCTGGATGCCTACCACCACCCTTAGCCAGGGGGGCAGGATGCCTACCACTACTACCACCCCCACTCATAGGATGGACAATGCATGACACAACCAGCACACCACAAACTAGGGAATGCAAGAAGAAGACATCCCCCCAACACCACTGACAAGCGTGTGGAGCTGTGTCAAATGCCTACAACACCGAACATGACTTTGAACATACAATGTGACCCCCTAGCACATGTGCCACACATATATATGTGTGTGGCACCCTGTCCCCAAGCAGGCCACTGACCATTGGCAATGGGGTCCAAACCCCATCATCACAGTGACCAAAATGTAAGTGTGGGGTCCATGGCTAAACACATTTTGAACATTGTGGCAATGGGGTCCAAACCCTATCATCACAGTGACCAAAATGTAAGTGTGGGGTCCATGGCAAGCACATTTGAACATTGTGGCAATGGAATCCAAACCCCCATCATCACAGTGACCAAAATGTAAGTGTGAGTCCATATGTAAACACATTTTGAACATTGTGGCTTGTGGGGTCCAAACCCCATCATCACAGTGACCAAAATGTAGAGGTGTGGGGTCCATAGCAAGCACATTTGAACATTGTGGCAATGAGGTCCAAACCCTATCATCACAGTGACCAAAATGTGCAGTGTCGGGTCCTGCTTAAACACATTTTGAACATTGTGGCAATGGTCCAAACCCCCATCATCACAGTGACCAAAATGTAGAGAATTATTGGGGTCCATAGCTGAAGCACATTTTATTGTGGCAATGGGGTCCAAACCCCCATCATCACAGTGACCAAAATGTAAGTGTGGGGGTCCATAGCAGAAGCATTTTAGACATTGTGGCAATGGGAGTCCAAACCCCCATCATCACAGTGACCAAAATGTAGTGTGGGGTCCATAGCAGAAGCACATTTTGAACATTGTGTGACAGATTAACAACCCCATCATCATTGACAAAATGTAAGTGTAGGGTCTAGCTGAAAACACATTTTGCAGAACATTGTGGCAATAGGGTCAAACCCCCATCATCTGTTATTAAAATGTAGTGTGGGGTCCATGGCTTGGCTTCCCCCATTTTGAACATTGTAGCAATAGAGTCAAACCCCCATCATCACAGTGACCAAAGGCAAGTGTTGACAAAGTAAGAGGTGCAACTGCCAAACTGCATGGATGATTCCCTGGTCACAGAACAACAAACACATCAGTGGCAAAGTGTGTATGTGTCCCCCGTACAGCATAAATTGAGGCAAATCTATACAGTACAGTAAGACATAACTTTGGCCATGTGCAGACAAATAGCTGCAGAGCCAACCCGTCAACAATCATCAGCAACCCTGGCAAAGTGACCATCGAATGCAGACCCACATATTTGCACCATTGGGCACACACATGCAGATACCCTGCAAACAGGGCCTTTGCAGATGTAGGCGAACAGATACACCATGGCAGCAATGGGACACAATCAGCAATTAGCAACAAGCCACAGGAAATAATCCATCAGCCTGAGTCATGGAACCAACGGAATCATCAACACAGATCCAACACACTTGTATAGCAATGTTGCACTAACCTGAATGAAGTCCTTCCCCCATTGATACCCAAACCTGCATGTTCACTGGAGATGGCCACACGGTCAGGAAGTCATGACGAATGGGAACAATGTGCAGGCACAACAGATGTGCAGGGGGTGGAAGCCACAGATGTGAAGTTACTGCCAATCTAAGTAGGAAATCCCATTGCCAAATACTGAACACATGACACCCTCAGATGCTGCTATGGATGACATGGATACACCACAGGATAGGACACATTCCCCCTGGACCACATGGGTTCCTGCACAAGTAACCTTCATTATCATGAGACCAAATATCACCATCACTGCAGCAAGGGCATCGTTAGCATCATCAACATCATGTACATCAGAAGCAAAAGCACTAGAGAACAGAAAGTTGCTTTATTCAGCATATGTGGCATTAAAGAAAGTACGAAGTCAGTAGAACATAAACAGAGCCAATGGCCAGTCCATCAACAAAGTCACAAGTGGGTGACAGTGGCAGATGCCACCCTACACATGCCTGCACAAAACCAGGGACAATCCACTAGGAGGGGCAACCGGGAGGTGGTAGGCACGCAGGGGACAGGATCAGGGGCTCACCAGGAGGAAGCAGGGAGGGTGGTGGGTGCTGGAGAGCCACTGACAGCTGCGTGTGGGTGTCTGACATGGTGTGTGCCGGCACAGCTGGGGGCATGGCTCAGATGTTGTGGGTGCACGGCACGACTGCAGTGGACCCTGCAGATGGAGGTGGACAGGTCCGCCACTGCAGTGCCCAAGTCGAGACAGGGTGGTAGTGGACTCCCACTGCAGTGCCTACCACCAGGGGAGGAGAATGGGGAACAGGCAAGGTGGGCTGGACAGAGGGGAGGACACCCTCACCACATCAGTGGCACAGACAAAGCGCGGCGGGGTGTGGTGCGAGAGCAGTGGCAGGGCGAGAGGGCCGGGCCTCTTGGGGATGGTATATCTGTGGGTGGGGAACCTGGGGCAGGGTGTGGTGAGGGGCACCTGTGGCAGTGAGGGCCTGAGGGATGGAGGAGGTGACCTGGTGCTTGAGCTGCAGGGCGGCGGCGGTCTTGCTCTTAGCACTCGAGGGGACTTGCGGGTGGGGGCCTCAGTCTGTCTGCGCCTGGGGAAGGGTGTCCGGGCGAGGGCACTCTGCTCCGTGTGGGGGGCTTCCTCTTCCCCCTGGATGCTGGGGCAGCTGGATCGGAGGAAAGAGGCCGAGGTCACTGAGGAAGAGGCGCTGGGTCTTTGGGGTTGCAGGTGAGGCACGGGAGGTGCTTTGGAGGAGAGGCAACTGAGGACTGCGCAGTGCCCGTGGATGCGTGTGTGTGTGCCAGGGCCCCATCCTGAGTCTGAGTATCAGTCCCCTGACTGTGCGTGCGTGTGCGTTTAGTTTGTGGCGTGTGTGTCTGTGTGCTGGATGTGTGTGTGCTGGTGTGTGCCTGTGCCGTGTGTGTGCTGCTTGGGAGCGGGTAGGTGCTGGGGAGTGTGGATGGAGCAGAGGCAGGAGGGGTGAGGACTGTCTGAGGAGGACACTGCTGCCGTCAGGGAGGAGTCCATGGACCTGTTGCCCCTCTGTAGGTCAGACATGCCCGATGAGATGCCCTCCATGAGCGACACCAGCTGAGTCAACAGTGCGGTGTGCGCATGGAGGACACTCAGCATGGCTGTCTGCCCTACATGGAGCTGAAGGAGAGTACACAGACTCCTCACTCAGGGCAGCAGGGGACACAGGGGCAGGGGGTGCGATTGCCTGGCCCAAAGGAGACACGCTCCCAGACATGAGGAGCCTCCACGGACCTGGGGAATGGGAGCCGATGGGAGGGCGGTGGTGGTGCTGGTGGTGGCGGGGACAGCAACACTAGCTGGGGTGTGGTGGCTGCTGACACCCGCCTCCCTAAGGGAGTCATCCCTCCAGTTGCTCTGGTCCTCAGCTGAGGTGGATGGTGCTGAGGGACTCCTCGGGTGGCTCCCTGCGCCCTCCGTGCCACTGGGTCCCCTCCGACCACTCCTCGGCTGCTGACCCAGTCTGGCTCTCGGCTCCTCCTGGTCCGTGGAGCTGTCCCCTTCCGTGGCAGTGGATGTATCTGCAAACAATGGAAACAGACAGACATCAGTCACCTGCACCTAAGCACACACCACTGTGAACTGCACGTCCAGAGCAAGCCCTGGCATCGTGGTTGTACATTGCTTTAAGGTGCCTAACTGAACAGGAGAAGCCAATTGTCAGTCTGTGCCAAGCATGCTCATCATGGCCTTGCACCCATCTGTCTGGTGTCTGCGGATTGCAACACCCCAGTGTGGCACATGCGCAAATACACAGTAGTTGGACGGTGCAGAAGACACGAGTGTGATGCACACATCACAGCTCTTGCCGCTGAGTCAGTACGGGTTTCCCGGATGTGGGATGCCCAGAGTCAAAAGAAATGCATGTGATGCATACCAGCGACAGACACCATGATGCACCCATGTCTGACCAGCCAGCGCCCACTATGGTGTGCATGGCACATGTCACTCCCCTGCAGGACCACAAATAAGTTGACACACATGCCATGGCGAGAGGGCATGACTGCCAAGTCATGCATCGCTGTCTCCGTGCTATATGACTTGGCAGCACTCAGATGCTGCTACACTATGCGCTGTGTCACAATGGTAGGTCATGAAGTACGGAATGCAAGTCCTGGAGCTGCACAAGTGCACATGTACATCCCCCACGCAACACATCATCTCAACCCTCATCTGTCCAGGTCACACCGACCCGGACATATGGGAGGACCTGTGACACTACCCTCTGAACCTGAGCCCCTCACAATTTGCTGTGAATGGGGAACGGCTTGCCTGGCTAACATTCGCATACCGCCAGATGCTGCGCGCGCCGCTGATCAAACACCTGTGACACACAGAGAGTATCGTCTCCTATAGTCCCCATCTCAGGGGCATGCTGAGCCCCTACCAAACACCACACAGCAGTCCTGGCAACTAATCCACAGCACACTGACACAGAGGCAGACACGGAGGTCAAATCACTGTGCACAATGTCAGCGATACACGAGTGGAATTGCAGAGTGCATTGCATGGCCTGGAGTAGGCATGACTGTCCTGCTCCACATGAATGAGATGCCCTGGACAGTGTGGATAGCTGGCTGTGTATGTGTGACACACGTAATCTGCACACTCTGGGAACAAACAGTTGTTTCCACCCGCTGCATGGGCGTGTGCCCACCCCAGGCACATGTGGTGGCTCAGCTCAGCAAGTGGACCACATATCAAAGCAACACGCAGATCACATGTCCAAACCCAGGCGTTGGTGAACAATGGACCCACCCATAGGAGCCCACAACAGAGTCAGAAACAGATGCTGTCCCCCACCTTTAGTGAAGCAAACTGCTGGAGAGGACACAGTCCCAGGCGTGACACAATTCCCTGACTGTAAGGGCCACCTGGGCTCATCAGATGAGCAGTGGGCAGTGCACAATGGGGGGAACCTGGCTCCTGGTTTTAACATGACTGCTGCACTGTGGCAGTTGGAGCAAGGCCAGGAGGGCTGGCCATGTAATACAGAGTTCACAGTGCAGTCTTTGACTCACCCCCTCCTTGCTGCTGTCTGGCCTTCAGCTGCCCATCCAGGTCTGGAAAGACCACCGCCAGGATCTGGAGCATGTGGGGGGTCAGGGTCCGTGTTCCGCCCTCCTGCCGGAGGCGACAGCTTCAGCTGGACCCGTGCAATCCTCAGGTCCAGCCCGAAGGTCCTGCCACCTCTTCTGGCAGTTGCGGATCCTGCGCTTGTAGACCCCCACGGACCGGACAGCCCGGACGTCGTCCTTCAGATTTCCTGCTTCAGTGGGCTAACCTGCTGGTGTGTGTGGTAAGAAAAGGCCACCACACACATGCAACATATCCGTGCATGACACAGTCGTATATATACACCATGTCTCAGAAACACAGGGGCACACATGATGTACACAGGCAGTGCAAAGCTGACCATGGACAGTTTGCCAGACGTCACTACATCGTATCATTGCATGGGAAGTAAAACCATGTTCAAATGCACTGTCACTGCACCATACCTGTCCAGTGCAAGTCACTACCACACTATGGGGGTGACAACTACTCAGCAGTGAGCCTGCTGGCAGTGCAGACTCTCAGCCTTGCTAGTCACACAAAATGCATTCAGAAAGGCAGTGCAGAACACTCACCTGCTCCCCCCTGGTGTCCAGCCACAGCTTGCTGTACTGTGGAGAGCGGGGCTGTCCAGCAGGGCCTGGTTCTCTTCAAGGCTGAAGGCTGGGGCTCTCCACAGTGCCGATGCCATTGCAGGGTCCAGAGGGGCAGAGACAGCAGCAGTACAGTGGCAGAT